>CM035134.1:21648000-22958500 GCA_020205605.1 Panax ginseng | reverse complement strand
ATTTCACTAAAGTTCAAAGGACTTTGAATTAGTTGAACAAATCGTTTAGCAATAACAAGATTTTATCAAATTACAGGCTAAACAACAATTCAATGATGAATGAGTAAAACTCTTTCGAAGTTTCAATAATATTCAATCGATTATCAAGAGATAATACTACTGTATTAACAAAGTGGAATATTTCTTGATTTTATGCTGAGTGATCACAATGGATCTTGAACAAATCGAGTAATTATCAGAGATTCAATGTTGAATTATCCCAGGCGTATCAGATAACCATAAAGATTAAAGCATACAACTCCGCAAGTACATAAAGTGATCAGCTTCATTGTATCCAATATTATGCATAATACTCAAAATCGCGCAACAAACGGATATTCGACCACAAAGTCCCCTTTATATAAGGGTTGTTCATCTCAGTCTTACATCAGGAGTTCGTATCGCAACAATATAGTTTGGATTTAAAGAAATACTATGATTTCAATATATAATAAAATATATATCTTGATCTAGCCGAAATAATTGGCATTAATCTTTCAATAACAATTGAGTTCAAATACTAGAACGTATCAAGTTATAACAAATATAAATCTCGCCAAAACAATTAGCTGAGATAAAGCTCTAAATTGTTCAATAATAGACACAAATCATTTTCAATATTTGCAATCAACAATAATATTGTAAATAACCAACAATAGTTATTCATCAGTCATGCTTTCAAAATTTAAAATAAAATTTAAAATTTAATTTAAGTTAATGAACTTTCACTAATTGTGAATGATCAATAATAATCTCAGACGTGGAATAATCAGCAATAATTACCCACTATTATGCTAGAAAAATAATAACTCAAGATTGAGTTAAGGAAACTTGTCTTGGTCGTTGACTACTACTACACAATATAAATTAGCTTCGTTTGAAAGACCTATCATCAATAATGTTGGTCTCGCAATTAGCGTAACACATCACAACACATAATACTATCATTTAAAATCACTATATCACTTAGACACGTAATCATGTAGTCACAACAGTGTTTAGAACCTATACAAACACTTATCAGGTCAAACTATTTCAGTTTGGTTGGGCTTCGACATTAATACAGTGTCTCTATTCTGTGATATCCCGAATATTAGTAATATTTATTTTAAGGGAAATATTAAATGATTAAATAAAGGTTAGAGATTTAACCTAAATTTTAATAAGGGAAATGTGAAAAAAAAATGGATTAAATTTTTTATGTACGTGTTATAAAGAGCTCATAGGGTATAAAATGATTGTGAAGAGAAACTTTTAAGATAAAAGACTAACTAAGAATGTTACGAGACATTATAAATAGTAATTATTCATAAAGAAAAGAAAGTAATATGTGGAATTAAATAAATTTTATGAGATATAGTAAGTATAGGTATTATTAAATGTACACCTTTATTATTCAAAATGAAAAGGAAAGTCAACAGGGCTTAATTGAGAAATATTCTTGACATAAATCTAACCATGAACTCAATGAAATAATTATATTATAATATAATTAATTTCATTCAAAAAGTATTATTTAGTGACAAATAAGGAAATTGGTGTGTGCTACCATGAGTATTTAAATTACATAGAGCCATCATTTTAATGATGTACGTCCTAACTATTTTGATGGCCTAAAGAAATGTGGTGGAGAAAGATCCATGTATATTAACATGTAATGTGAGTCCATATATAATTCTTGGGCCACAATAAATTTTGCTATGTGTGCTTGCAAATGTGCTATATTGGTTTTAATATATGGACCCTTACCTTATTTGAAGAGATGTATTGAAAGTCCACATTTAAATATTGGATTACCTTAATTTTTCAATGAAATCTTGCAAGCCTTCTCTATATTTTGTCTCTAGTGTATGAGTTATTACTTATTTAGATGAGTACAATGAGTCCAAATTAAAATCATGTCCAGCCCAATCCGGCAGCCCATATGGTGTGCAGCAGGGGAACTATTTTAGCTTAATTAGATAAAGCAGTTAGTTTGCTTTAGTTAGCAATTAGTTCACTTAGTAATTATTTAGTAGCAGCCAAGTAGACTGCTAGGGGCCAATGCAAAAGGAAAATAGCACATAAGCCTTATAGAGGCCAAGACAAGTGGCTGTGTAGGGGCCAAAGTAGCAGCCGGGTAGGGAGTATAGAGAGCTAGCAGTAGGGGCAATGATGGAGCTGGCTATAGGTGATGAGGGGTTACAGCTTAGAGGCGAAGTAGGCTGGTGAGAGAGAGGTTAAGATTGGCCATATATGGCAGCACCTTGCACCTGAGTTCAGTTGGCTATACCTCATATCTGAGCTTCAAAAGCTATAACATATAGAGAGATAAAGAGAGAGCTCGTCTAAGAAAAAAAGAGAGGAAGAAACTGAGCATCAAGCACCTGTACCTCTAGAAGTCTAGCAAGGTGAGCAAACCCATCTCATTCCATTCATTTCCATGACATTTTTATTAGCAATAGTTGACTATTTTGGCTGAATGGCCTGGAATGGCTATACAAGTATGTTTACTATTATAATGATAGATATTCTAAATTTTTGGCTGATATATTAACTACCATAAGGCCTAATTGTGGCTATGAGTTGTTGTTGTCATGCTAGGTAAATTAAAGCCATAAGGCTGGGGTCAAAGAGCTAGGAATATATATACTATATGTATATATATGAACTGCACTCTACATGTTTGATAAAATGCCTAAATGTTGAATGTTATGTGCTAAAGGCATGTTAGCTATGCAAACAAGTCCAAAACCATGTCATATGCTAAGATAATAATCCCATATATATGCTTATATGCTAAAAGGAGAGTGGATATGCTTAACTTGAATAGCTAAGAGGTTTCAAGCTTAAAACCTAAGTAAAAAGAGGGTTGTTTTGGGTTAACTAGGAATTTATTTAACTTCAGCCATGAAGGTATATCTCTTAACAATTACATGTTCTAAAGATGCCTCAACATTCATCTTAACTAAACTTGAGGCTGTTTTGAATTACCTTGCCAAATCCATGCTTAAAATTCTAAGTTTGGGGTTGTCATGGTCATCTATTAAACCTGGCCATATTAGATGGTTAGAAGCTCATGTTATAACATAAAATATACTAGAAATGATAGAAAAAGTGCAGCAAAGTCATAAGCTAGCAAACTTGTAGAGCTTCATGTGGATATACTATGTAAATTAAGTTTTAAAAGCCAAAAACATGCTAAGCTATTATACAAGGCAAGGGTATGAAATAATAAGTTTGATGTGGTGAAAATACATGTGCCTCAATGAATTAAAAGGTCAGAACCTGAACTTGAGATGTTAAAACTATGCTTGACTACTCTAGTCTAGGAATTGTGTGTGAACTGTTGTGGTATGGACTGTTATATGTTATTTATTAAGCCACCTGGATATTATAAAGAGAATAAAACTCATTCATGTGTATACAATGTCAAAATCAGTCCATGCTCATCATGCTATCATGTGTCATCTATATTGCTAGTCCATGTTTTCTTCAAGTCATAAAAAGCTTAGAAGTGAGTTGCTTTGGTCAAAAGCATGAAATCTATAACCTATGAGTTTTAAAGCCACGTGTGTAGATTATATAGCATATATAAAGGTTATATATGCAGAGAACTTGGGTACTTAAAGGCCTAGTACTGTTATGGTGAATGAATGCTAACTCATACTTATAAAGCCTAGGAAAGGGGGCTGTTTAGGATTGATAACTGAATTGAATTGAAATCATGCCAGAGTGTATATTAATGAGTTTTTATGGTAATTAAAGTTCATATGAAATGTTTAAAGATCCTTTGTGGTCTGTGGTGGACTACTTGAAATTTGGGAGCAAAAATTATGTCTCTAAGGGGGCTGTTATGGCCATTTGTAGCTACTGATATTATAAATCAGTAAGGTATACTCTCATTTTCCATAAATGTCATTTAAAAGATGTTCCTAAAGTTAGTTGAAGTCTAGGATGGGTATTGTCCAAAAATCATACTAAAAGCTATTAAAGTAAGCTTTAAAGTGTCAACTAACACCCAACTATGGAACTACCATACCTGGAACATTTAGGCAAGTTTCAATAGTTATAATATAGCATAAGTAAGCTACACAAGCTAAAGAAACAAATTCTAAACTGTTTTGAGCATTGGTTGTTAAAAAAATCACATTTTAAGATCAAAAGTAGACTGTTTTGGGTAACTTCTAGTACCTGAACTTATAAGACTGTAATGAACTCATATAAATTTGTTAATTCATGCTTGTGATGATTCCTAACCATTGCCATGACCAAAGCTAGCAAGAAAACCAATTTAAGATCTCTTTTTCAAGCCTAAAGTGAGCTTTGATAGGTCAAAATGGGCTACATGATTAAATAAGGTATGGTGATGCTAAAAGTATCCTTAAGTAACTTAAATACACATGCCTAGACTATCCTAGTGGCCATAACTAGAAAAAAATGGAAAAAGTTCAAAAATAGTTTTGTAAAAAAAGTGAGAAAATGGCTAAGTTTGAGCCCTGTTTTGGGAAGCTTAATGGGCATGAACAAGAAACCTAAGCCTTGATTAAAATACCTTGTAGTATGGTCTAGAAGTAGGGCCAAGTGGTTAAGCTCTTGGCTTAACCAAAAATTTTAAACAAATCACCAAGCTAGCATGAAAAATCATTAAAACTGCAGTTTTTGCAAATTTGTCCAAGTATGAAAATTTGAGATTTTTCCATTTGGCCTAGAACTTACTTTAGACACCTTAGACAAGTGAGTTAGAGTTATGCTAGGCTATTCCAAGTGTTGGAATGCTAATGTACGCAATAACTTGAGAAGTTAGTACGTAAAAGCTTGAAAAAAGCTTGGTTTAGAGGGTCAAAGCACAATTTATGCTTAGCAAACCTAAAGGAATGCTAAAACTAGTTCTAAATAGATATAATTCAAGTGATGGAATGAACCAAAGTGGCTAGAAATGAAATTGGCAAGAATTGACCAAAACTAGTAAACTTAAAACTGTAAATAATGGCCTTGTTTGGGCATCCGTTTGAGGAAGCTTAAGTTGCTTGCTTAATGACCTAAACCAGTAGAAAAATACTTTGATATATGTTCTATAAGCATGTCCAGATCTCCAAGCTAAAAGCCTAATACAAAAATTCATAAAAATTCCCAAAGTAGCATAGAAAATCACCAAAACTGCAGAAACCATGAATTTTCTAAGTCCTGAAACTCACGTGTATGGGCTGTTTGGACCAACTGTTTCAGAAGTCTTTCCAAACTCTTTTCATGAATGTTATATTAAAAAAAATACTACGTAGTATGAGGTAGAACATATCCGAAAATGGCTTTAATCCGATGTATAACGAGTGAGATAAAATTGTAAAACTACTAGCGAAAATCACAAAATCTGAAATTTTCAGATTTTGTTCTGCAATCTAGGGCGTGTGTGAAATGTGTCCGGCAATGTTTGTGTTGTTTTTGGCACGCCAAGCCATTTTGCATGCGCCAGAGTCAATTTTTAGGCGCCATGTAATTTTTTTTTATATGTTGCTTAATTTTTCGTAGAGAGTCCAATATATAATATTTAAGTAACACTTTTTGGACAACCCAAAAAGTGTAAAAGTGAACTTAGAAGGAAATTTTATTATTTTTTTAATCGGGATAGATACATTACAAGATTAATGTAAGGTACTATTAAGTGAATGGTTACAAATTGATGAACGAATGCTCTGCGCATAATCTAAGTCTAAGGAACCTAGATGAGAAATGTTTAACCAAATATGGTATGTTGTAATGGTGTGATACACACACAGTACGTAAACTATAAGTGCGATAAGCTAACACATGTGGTGATAAAAAGGGAAATAAAATCGAGCTATATAAATAATGAAGTTGAATGTCTATATTATTAGATATAAAGAGGATACAAGGAATATAATAAGTTAAGATAAGGTTTTAAAGTAAGATCACACTAATAGTCAAACTTTGACTGATAATGTGTTTTGTTATTAATCCCACATACAATGTAGGTTGTGCAAGGAACGCGTAAGTTGGTGTAATGGTAAAACCCCGGTACATGCAAGTTTTTCAGAACTTGTTTTTTTTATGTGAACTTGTTAATTGTAATGTGTACATACTCCCTGTATTATATGTACTCCTTGGGAATAAATTGAGATGCGCTATACTGTGATATAAATCTATTGAATCAAGTTAATGATTGATGTGGACAAAGTTATGGAAACTTACTATATTCATGATATGAGGTATATGATAAGCGTGAAGTAGGTATAATTGCTGAGTATGAGCATTATGATGCTTGATTAAATGTAATGTATGAAAAACATTAATTTATGTATAAACTGCGAAGTATGAATAATTTAAGTTGTGTTTAAAATGCGAACTATGTGTTATGCGATAACTGTTAAACTTGTTGGGCAACGTAGTTGCTCACTCTTGCTATAAATAATTATTTTCAGCTAAACCAAAGCGGATCAAAGGATTTGGGATAGACAAAGGAAAGAGGAAGAAATACTTATTGAAGTTGTTCGTATAGCTCTAGCTATGCTAGGTAGCGTTCAAATGACATATTGTAATTGCATAGTCAAAGAACATTGTATAAAATTATAGTTAAGTCTAGTTGTGAGTTCATGGATAATTACAATCAATATATCCAAGTGAAAAAGATTATTTATAACTTGAAATGTATAATTTGAATCAATATGATTTGAAAGTGTAACACCAGGATGTAAAGGTTGCGGATTCCTGGAAATAGAAGGAATTAATTTATTAATCAGTATCAAAGTGAGATTGTATTCATTATTTTATGAATAAATATTATAAATATTCATATGAAGGTTGTATAGTAATGCACCAGGTCCGAGGTTCAAGGGACCGGATTTGGGGGCGTTACATATTCCCTTATCAGATAATTTTATGAGTTTATTTTCAATAAAACTTTATTCCAAAGCTTCAATATTATTTTAGATAATTAAATTATCCCTTATAATATTTTTGAGAAGCTTATAATAATTTTCAAATAATTATTATCTTTTATAATAATTTTTCAAGCTAATCGATATCATTTTAAGCTGATTTAAATAATTGAATAATCATGTTATCATTAATATTTAAATAATTTTAAAATATTAAATTAATAAATTATTATCATTAATATTAAATTATAAATGAAATTTATCTCAAAATATTAAAAGTCATCTTTTATAACTTCAAATATTTTTAAACACTTTATTATCATCTAAAATGATTTTTAAAATACTAAAATCATTTTTAACTAATTTATTTAATATAATTATTAAATAAATTTAATATCATTAATATTAAAATATTAAAATATTAATGAAAATTATGTCAAATTATCAAAAGTTCATTTTTATAACTTAAAATAATTTTTACAACTCATTTTTGAATTTTTATTATTTATTTTATATTTTTCTCTATTTATTAGAAATTAATTTAATTAATTTTACTAAAATTATCGCTAGTCTTTAGCGACGAAAACTGTCGCGGTTGGTGTTCTTCATCACTGAAGAACAGCCATGGTCAATGTTTTGGGGGCTAGTTTGACCATGGTTAATTCCTCAGTACTGATCATGATTCAAGGTTTGAAAGTGTATCAATGGTGTTGTACTAGTGTAAGTCTACAAGTACAAACCAATTTCATGGTCTAACTATTGCACATCATGAAGATCTAAGGGCTCAAAGTGGCTGTCAGACCTATTCTGGGTTTTCTGGGTTACCCAGAAACCCAGTCAATGCTAAGTAGCTGCTTTGTAGCTTCAATAACTTGATTTTTGTGGAATGGTTAGTGTCACACTCTTATAAATAGCATGTCAAAGAACAAAAGTACTACACTTAGGTACCTTAACTACATCATATATGCAAGATCTGGGTTGGTCAAGCCCTGTCAGAAAACACGTTCATCAGTTTTCTAAAATTTTCAGAAAACTCATTCTGTGCTTGGTCAACTTACTTTAACTGCGATTAATTTTGATTCTGTTGATTTTTTAAGTGTTCTAATGTCATGGTCCTATAGTCCATATACCAGAGTATAACAATGATACACTTATATAAGCTACACACATAACACATACAAGATCTATGCCCAGCAAAAAGGTTGTTAGACCATTCTGGAGATTTTATGGGTTACCCAGAAACTCAAATCCATGACTGGTCAACCTGCTTTGAATTATTAAATTATTATTAAAATATTAATGTAATGTAACACAATCATCAATCATATGATTTAATTATAAAATTCAATCATATATCTTATTTATATCAATACTAAACATAATTCAATTAGTCATTTAACTACTCACAAGTAATATTAATTGAGATGGATAAAAAATGAATCGATTATGTAAATCTTAAGTAAAACGAGCAATTATCATGTTTTAAGAGTACATTTGTTAACGTGAGTTATAAGAACAAGTCCTAATATTGATTTCTTTTTTTATTTTATTTATTTATTATTTTTTTGGTTTAGTAAAAGAAAGTAACAAATACCAAAATAAGGTTATCTGTTGTACGCTTTTATCTTTTGTTTTTCTTTAAAATTACATCATCCATTAATTATTATGTTGAAACATATTCATTTTTAGTTTTTAAAGAATGTTAAACCAATATAAATATGCATGTATTTGTTTCTATTTATTTGAAGGTATATTTAATCAAATACAAATAAGATCTATTTAATACGAATAATATCCGCTTTAAATTAATACAAACAGGGACAAATATTCTATTTTTTGAGCATCATCCACAACCCTAGTTTAAATCATGACTGACTAGGTGGTGATATATATTTCAACCTAATTCTTATATTGAAACTCACAAAGGCCATTGTAATTCTCCCCTATTATAGTTTATTAGTCTGAAAAGTTTGTCTAATAATGCATTCATGTCTAATATTTTGTATGTTTAAAAGTTTATTGAATTTTTTGGTAATTAAGTTTTTTTAAAAAATTATAAAATAAAAAAATAATATTTGATAATCTTTGTATTAATATTTAATTTTAATAATTTAAAATATAATAATTATTTATAAAGATTTATACAAATTTAATACGTCAAAATAAGTATTTATACAAATTTTATACGAATTAGGTACTTGATGTAGTAAATTGTAAATTTGGTGGTACTTGATGTAACATAAATGTTATTAGCCCGTACGTATTCTATATGGTCAAACCGTAAACAATTTTTATCTGGCCGAAAAATTAGGTATTCCGGCCAATTTTGGCTTGATTCTAAAATTGGAGACTAAATTGTATTCAATTAGACACTTGATGTAATAAAGTGTAATCTCAAATTCTTTAGGGGCCTAATTATGAATATGATGGTATTGTATTTAGCCCTAGTTTATTAGTCTGAAAAGTTTGTCTAATAATGCATTCATGATATGCATAGTGCTGTACTGTCAGTATTCCATCCATTTCTTAGTCGATCTTGTAATCTTTGGATGTGCCAAATTAATGTCCGCATGCTCTTAACTTTATAAATAATTCTGATACTGGGATTAGAAAATTCATCACTTATGATCCTAACTAGATAATGTGAATCACGTTTGTGATATATAAACTCTTAAATTAATCATGTGGGGTGGTCCTATACTACGGCCAATAGGCCTTGTCATTCATGTGTAAAGCTGAAAACGTCGGTGTGAACAAAGTTGTTTGTTTGGTTAAAATTATATTCTTATTGATTTATACAGCGTGTGGAAAACATGAGAAATCCTCAATTTTTTTTGGGCCTCAAGTTAAATATTAAATTGGGGCTTTTTTTTTTACCATTCAATTAATTTGCTTAATTTCGAATTGCTTTCTTTCTCTGCTTACAGCATGTGGAAAACATGAGAAGGAAGCGTCCACCTCCATCTATGTTTTCCTTATATATACTTGTATGCTCTAGTGAACAAGTCATCAAACCTCTAAAGTGTAATTAAAGGATATATTCAGAATCACAGACCGACGGAGAATTCAAATGGTAAGTGGTGTGTTGACATGTTGTTATCTTAATTACTTGTATGTGATATATATTGATTGTTCATTAAAGTAATTAACTTACTAATTATGGTTTCGATAAAACAATATTACCTAATCAAATTGTTTATTATTTTTTTATTTATGCTGCAGGCTTTGGTAGAAGAAAGAAGCATTTCATTGGGGCCATGGGGTGGTTCAGGTGGTGATCATGGCTGGAGTTTCAAGCCACTCAGTGGTGTAAAGAGAATAGTTATTGGTCAAGGAGGATGTATCTTCTCCATCTCTTTCCTAGACGCCAGTGGCCAACAATCCCCTAAATTTGGTGGCGACAATCCTAATGAAACCGGCCAAGAGACAACAGTGAGGAGTACAACCCTATATATATATATATATATATATATATATACACACACACGAGTGATTTATAGTTAGCTTTATCCAACTGCTACTCATTATAATTACGAACGACCAAGACTAAAAAGGAATTATTAGCCTATTTTTTTTTTCAATTTCTTCAATCAAATTTTATAATTCAATAACTTTTTTGTTACAAATCTAAAATTATTAATCTATATATCGTTAAAAAAAACTCTCGTTAATATCTTTAAAACAAGATCCATTGTTGACATATTTTTATTTATTTAAAATGACAGAAATTGGAATTAAAATTTTGTATTTTAAAATACACTATTATAAGATTTGATTGCAACTTTTTGACATTTTAACTACATAAAAGTATATCAACAATACCTCTTGTTTTAAAGATATTTTCAAGACCTTTCTAGTGATATATAGATTTACAATTTTAAATTTATAACGAAAAATGTATTGAATTTGAAGAAAATGAAAGTTTTATTTTAGGAGAGAGAAAAAGTTTTCTGACATTTACTGAATTTTTCAAAGTAAAAAGTATCCGCATGCATGATGTTTCTGCATATACTAATTAGTATCTGCATAAACTTTTTTTGGATACTAACTAGCCCTTTTAATCTTGTCCCGTTCGTGATTACAATGAGTGGTCACGATTAGTTGTTTAGAAAATTTCCAATAGCGAGCGGTGCTATGGATCACTCTCTCATATATATGTGTGTGTGTTTGTATAATTGGTTCATTTCATGCTCAGCTATGACTAACTATCTTGGTGTGATGATGGATGTACGTACATACAGATAAATTTTCAATGGCCTTCGGAATATCTAAAGTCCATAAGTGGCTCATACAAAGCTTACAATGGAATAGTGGTGATCACATCGTTATCATTTCATACAAATCTTACTAGGTATGGCCCTTTTGGAGACATTAGTGGCGGCACTGAATTTTCCATCCCAATGCAAAACTCTGTCATTGTTGGATTCTATGGAAGGAGTGGTAACTACCTCGACTCCCTTGGCTTTGATGTCAAGCCGGTAAGCTCTTCTTCAAAATAAACCAAAATGATAAAATGAAAGGTGGCGGAGGATAATTTTAAATAAAAAATTACAGATATTACTCTTTTCTAGTAGTTTCATTTATAAATAATGTTCCATAATTAAAGGATATATTCAGAATCACAGACCGACGAAGAATTCAAATGGTAAGTGGTGTGTTGACATGTTGTTATCTTAGTTACTCGTATGTGATATATATTGATTGTTCATAAAGTAATTAACTTACTAATTATGGTTTCGATAAAACAATATTACCTAAACAAATTGTTGATTATTTTTTTATATATGCTGCAGCCTTTGGTAGAAGAAGGAAGCATTTCATTGGGGCCATGGGGTGGTTCAGGTGGTCATATTGGCTGGAGTTTCAAGGCACTCAGTGGTGTAAAGAGAATAGTTATTGGTCAAGGAGGATGTATCTTCTCCATCTCTTTCGTAGACGCCAGTGGCCAAAAATCCCCTAAATTTGGCGGCGACAATCCTAATGAAACCGGCCAAGAGACAACAGTGAGGAGTACAACCCTCTATATATATATATATATATGAGTGATTTATAGTTAGCGGCTAGTTATAAGTCATTCTCTATCCAACTGCTACTCATTATAATTACAAACGAGCAAGACTATAAAGGAATTATTAACCAAATTTTTTTCTATTTCTTTGATCAAATTTTAAAATTCATTAACTTTTGTGTTACAAATCCAAAATTATTAATCTATACATCGTTAAAAAAACTCTCGTTAACATCTTTAAAACAAGATCCATTGTTGACATATTTTTATTTATTTAAAATGACCGAAATTGGAATTAAAATTTTGTATTTTAAAATACACTATTATAAGATTTGATTGCAACTTTTTGACATTTTAACTACATGAAAGTATATCAACAATGTCTCTTATTTTAAAGATATTTTGGAAGACCTTTCTAGTGATATATAGATCGATAATTTTAAATTTATAACAAAAAATGTATTGAATTTGAAGAGTGGAAATTTTATTTTAGGAGAGAGAAAAAGTATCCGCATGCATGAAGTTTCTACATATACTAATTAGTATCTGCATAAACTTTTTCTGGATACTAACTAGCCCTTTTAATCTTGTCTTTTAATCTTGGCCATTCGTGATTACAATGAGTGGTCACAGATCAGTTGTTTATAAAATTACCAATAGTGAGCGGTGCTATGGATCAATCTCTCATATATATATATATATATATATATGTGTGTGTGTGTGTGTGTGTGTGTGTGTGTGTTTGTATAATTGGTTCATTTCATGCTCAACTATATATGACTAATTATCTTGGTGTGATGATGGATGTACGTACATACAGATAAATTTTCAATGGCCTTCGGAATATCTAAAGTCCATAAGTGGCTCATACAAAGCTTACAATGGAATAGTGGTGATCACATCGTTATCATTTTATACAAATCTTACTACATATGGCCCTTTTGGAGACATTAGCGGCGGCACTGAATTTTCCATCCCAATGCAAAATTCAGTCATTGTTGGATTCTATGGAAGGAGTGGTAACTACCTCGACTCCCTTGGCATTGATGTCAAGCCGGTAAGCTCTTCTTCAAAATAAACCAAAATGATAAAATGAAAGGTGGCGGAGGATAATTTTAAATAAAAAATTACGGATATTACTCTTTTCTATTAGTTTCATTTATAAATAATCCCGGCACTCCATTCTCCGTTCCGATGGAAGGAAATGAGATTGTTGGATTCCATGGAGGAGGAGGCGACTTCCTTTATTCAATTGGCTTCTATGCTAAACCTCTTAAGGCCGGCCACTGAGATTATCACTATTGGTAATTTAGTGTGAAAACACTAGTGTGTAATTTGTTATAAAGAATAAAACTGATGAAGTGATGAAGTGATGATGAAGTAATTTCTAATATGAAATTATTTTAATATAAAGAAAATAATATAAGAAATATAGTAATTGAATAATTTTCATATATATAGGTATGCATATGTAATATATAATATTGCATATATTATGTTTATTAAAATAAACATAATATGTAAAATAAACAATATATGTGGAAAATGTGAGTAATACATTTTATGAATATATATGTGATATATAAATAATATTACATATATATTATATTTAAATGTAATTCTTTTAAATATTATGTTTTATAAAAAATAAACATAATATGTATGTAACCAATATATATAATATATATTGTATATATGAAAAATAGGGAATATGGAAATATATATATATATATATATATATATATATATATATATATATATGGAAGCTAATTGGGAAAAGAAAATCAAATAAAAATTTAAGTTAGGAATCTATTTAAACAAATCTTAAAGTGTTGGCCGAATAAGGAGAGTAGCAAAACAAGGCTTTTAACTTATTAAGCAAAATAAGGGCTCAATTCGGTTAGAAGAGAGGAGAGAAGCAAGAGTTGGAACTGGCGAACTAGAAGACAATCCGTGGAGGCCAAGTGAAGTGGGAAGCAAACAAGTTCAGTAATGGCCAAGAAAATTGATTGGGCATCAAAAAAATTCGGCTATAAAGCCTTAGTTCTTCCAGGCCATACCAGCCCTTCCCTGTCCTTGCGGCCGAGAAATCTGTCATCTCTGCTGAGCCAAGTGTAGCCCAGCCTCGGCTCCTTCTCCATCTTCCTTTGTTGTCGAGAAAACCTCTCTTCCCCTCCCATTCCAGCCATGACCAGTTCCAATTTACCAAATCTAGATAATTGATTAGGCAAGGAAAATAAAAGATTCACATGCATGGATGAGGTATTTGAAAAATGTCAAGACACTATCTGTGATAACCCAGATTTTTGGGAAATATTAAAATAAGAACTAAATAAAAAAAATCCTTATTAAATGATATGTTGTGTGATATTATATTGCATAAGTGAGTATGAACTATGCAATATGTGATTTTTGTGTATAATAAATATATTAGTATTATATATTTATTATATGTAAATAAATTGTAGAGATAATTTATTTAAAGAAAATGAGATGGGCAAAGTTTAAAATAATCTATAATATTAAATTATTTTAATGTGGTGAATTGGTGGCATTAAATATATACTTAATGTATAATGATGTGTTAAAAATATGTATTGTAAGTGCACAGTGTCGAATTGAAGAACTGGCAAGTACAGGTCGAACCCACAGAGACTAAATTAATTTTAATATTTCCTTAATATCTATTTTAGGCGAATTAGAAATAAAGATTGAGAATTAATTAACTAGAATATGAAAACTAATAATGAGGAAACAATCTAGAAATCCGAATCTATTAAATAATAAACATAACATGTAATTCAATCTCTTCTATTTTTATAACTAAATTATGATTTTGATCTCTCTTCCCTTTAATTTAGTAATTTACAATTAATGTGGGCAAGTATAGACTATGAAAATTTAAGAATTAACTATAACCCATCAAAACTTCTTTGAACAAATATGGATTATGAAAAACTCATATCTTAACAATAATCTATCAAAATCTCTTAATTAATTTAAAATCACATAAGAACTATAACACGAAGGTATTTCAATAACGAAACATGAAGGCAAAATCAATTAAACATAAAAGCATAAATAATAGAAGAGATGACAAATATTATCCCGAATAATTATTTAATTTCATCTTCATCCTAGATATAAAAAATTAACTAGACATGAAAATAAATAAACTAACTAAAATAAAGAAGAAGTAGAAGATTAAAAATAAATAAGAAAACTCCCTTTAATTAACGACCATCCAACGGACGTACAATGAAGACGTAATTTAATTTACTCCTAATCTTAATCTAAACTAATACAATACCTAATAATTTTCTCTCTAAAACAAGAAACCTATTCATAGGGAAAATAACTTTGAACCCTAATTTAGATTCACTGAATTTGGACACTTTTGTTCCCTTTCCATGTAGGTTTCAACTTTCTAGTATCAATCAACTTCTCAAAGAGATCTTCTAGATATACTTTCCTTTCTCTTGTTGGATTTGACTTGCACACCAAGATTGTTCAACCCCTTTCCTACTCCTTGCAGGATTCTTCTTGGATATTCCTTACATGAATAACAACATTAAATATCGTTTGATCACCAAGATTTTGACTTTATTGCAACAAATATTAAATCCTACAATATAAAATAAAACATATTAATTTAATAAACTAATATAATTAAAAGGACAAAATTAGGGATAATAAAATGTATGAATTACGTGTCTATCAAATACCCCAATACCTAGCTTTTGCTCGTCCTCGAGTAAAATAAAAATAAAATAAAACAAAAATTATACTACCCCATTTTCGTAGAAAACACGATTGCACTTAGCCTGTGCAACAAGCCTTTAAACACCAAGGTTACCCCAAGTGGACGAGTTGTGTCTCGTGAGGGTTTGCAGTGAATATACCCACAAAATTCAAAAATATTTTTGGGTTCAACAAATTATGAAATTGAAAGAAAACTTCTAAATATCTATGGGCATAATACATAAGCAAGATTAAATTCAAAATCAGGCTTTTATCTTATCAAAAATACTCAATCTTCATTTTAGACACCATCCTTCATTAAATTAATTTCATGAGATGCATGCATTGTGTATATAATGTAACTCTTAGTAGGAATTTTTACCATGAAAATCAAGCAAACTCATTTTTTTCTTTTTCTTTCTTTATTTTCTTCATTTTTTTCATTATTTTTTAATTTTGATTCTTGACTTGTGTAATGTCTCATTTTCTTAGGCTTTTCAGAGTTACCCATGTAGAGCGAGCGTTGGATCAATGTCTCTCAACCCAATTGGCTTTAGGGCACTAGGTGTAGAGACACCCCTAAGGGCTTACTAACTCGAGTAACAAAGACCACAAAATTAGACTAGTCAATCTGCTTTTATCCATCACACTTTTCAGCGTGAATATCGATGCTTCCTGATGCTTGGATACCCAGTTATTTCGTTCAATGGATATTGAAGCAGTTATTTATTTCTTTTTTCAACTTTTTTTTCATTCATTCTTTTTTTCTTTTCTTTTCTTTTCTTTTTTTTTGAAATTACTCGAATCATGGTTTATACCCCACAACTAAGAATAAAAAAAATTTTTAATTAAATTTTAATTTTTTTTAAAAAAAAAATTGTGTTTTTTTTACTATTTTTTCCTAAAATGAAAAAAAAACTAATACAATAATACAAACAAACTCCCCCCCATACCTAAATCATGCATTGTCCTCAATGTATACAAATGAAGAAAAGAGAACAAAGATGTGAAAGAATTGTACCTTGTATGCGAGGCATTTGTTCTGCAAGAAAATGTGGTGAGAAAGAAAATAAATGTACATATCTACAAATTTCATAAATCCTAAAAATTATGTGACTATACATGAATGATACAAATGGATAAGTGAGTGTAAACTTTTCATTATTTTCAGGAGGTATAGGAAATTGAAAATAATCAGAATTTTTATCATAATTATGCTTAAAATTTACCTCAAGAAAACTTTCACTAACATGTTCAGATGATGGAAGAATTGGTTCAAATACATGTTCTAATTTAGTTGACTTATTTGTAGTGAATCTCAATAGCTCATTGACCTTATCTAAATATTCGGATTCATTCTAATTTTGGTCAAGGTGATTTAAGAAAAAAATCAATTGGATCTTTTTCAATCAAGAGTCTATTTTCAATTATTTCTTGGGTCACTGACAACTCCTGGATCATGTTTACTTTAATGGGTTGGTCCAAAAAATCAGTGAGTGATTTTTTAGGGAGAAGTCTTTCGGGGTATGGAACTTTAGGCTTATAGACTTTTTCAACAGACTCATCAAATGCAACATGATCAATTTTAGGCATAGACTCATAATTTGAAGAATCCTCAAATACGTTTGACTCAAATTGTGTATAATTGAATATAAAATTTTCACTTTCCTCATCATTTCCACAACCATCAAGATTTTCAAAATTAACCTCAGAGTTACTAGAAAATTCACCCACCTCTTGTTCATTTATTATGGTGGCTAATCGACTCATTTGAATTTCTAGACGAGATATAACTTGATACATACTAAATTGATTTTCCATTAAAACTTCCATAGTTTTCTCTAAGGTACTAAGTCTTTTCTCTTCTTTATTTGATAATTCTTGTGAATATTGAGGTTCTGGATCCAAATATGGATATGAATATGAATATGAATATGGATATGAACTTAGATAAGAATTTTCATAAGTTGGAAAAAATTGATTTACTTGGTGTGCATTAAAATTTTCGTAGGGTTCTTAATTATTAATGTTATACATGACAGATAAATCAGATATGGAATCCAAACCCTAATTTTGGATTTTGATCAAGGAATGAGAATAATAATATAATATTAATTATATTTTAATTTTTCAGTGCTATAAATATGTATGTTATGTTTGTAAGGTTAATCTGGGGAGCAGTTTCCTTATGACCTGATAAAACCCTAATTTGAAAGTCAATTACGACTGTAAAATCTGTTAAGTCATTGTGATATGTGGTATATGATTTGTATTATAAGTGTTAGTGTTAATTATGTAAAACCCTAATTAGTAATTTAAAATTCTATTTTTCTTAAATTAGAAACCATAAACAGTAATTAGCTATTCGTTAAGTGGAAACCCTAATTTGAAACTCAACTATGAGTTCGAGACTGTTATGTAACTGTGTTATTATGTTTAAGTTTAAGTATTATAGAATTTAATGTTAATTAGTGAAATCCTAATTAACATTTGGAATTATTAAATTCTAGAAACCCTAATATTTAAATTATAAACCCTTATTATTTTTTTCTAAATTATAAACCCTAATTTGCTTATGGTAAACCCTAATCACTAAATTGGGAAGTTTAATGCTAATTAGTGGATCTTAAATCTAATTAGCAAGATCTAGTTAATTATAAACCTAAACTATTTTAGAAAACCTAATTGGTAATTTTTAGAAACTAAATTTTATTTTAAACCCTAAATTAGAAATCCTTTAACACTTTGTGTTAAACCTTAGGGTTAAACTATAAGGGTCAAACCCTAAGGGTTTGCCATGATTACCATAATGCCATTAAATTGAAAAGCCAAGTGACAAGTTTGCTCTTATTGCATAATTGAAGTTAACTTGCATTATTGTCCAACACTTTAGTTGGTCACCAACTCTTGACTTCATTGTGACTGAAATTAAATGTATATCAGCCACTACAACTCAGCCAATACATCACTCTTGGTTATATATATAGAATTAAGAGAGAGAAAAACCATTTGTTAGCCTCTTTTGTACATGAACTCCCAACCAAGTCTCTATCTCCCAAAACCCACGAAATATTGTAGCATATCAGTCACAATATCAAACCCCACGAACACCTTTAACAAATCAGAAGCTGAGATCCAAGAATTTGTTCTTAAAGGTATAAAACCCTATTCGAAAACCTGATCTTTGTTCCATTGTTAGAAGTTATGATTTGGTGTTGTAATGTGTTGTTTATGGTCTCATTTAGTGATCTGGGTTGTTAAATCCCAGATCCATAACATCTATATGCTCAAAATTTAAGTTTTTGCAAATCTGAAAAATGTTGAAGATGTTGTCTAACAATGAATGTCAGACCTCTTTAATCCTTTCATGTTATGTGTTTTAGTGTTCTAAATGTTTTAAATGGTAGTATGTTATGTGATCTTTATTCTGCAACTCGAATCAAGGTTTGATGATGTTTAGATTTCATTTTATAAGCAAATAAAGCTTAGATTGACCGTGCATGGATCGCCAAATTGCAGGTAACCTGTAAAGCTTTTTTTTTCATTCGATAAAGTTTTGGAAGGCATAGATCTGTCAGTGTTTAAATAATTTGATGATGTTGTAGTATCCAGTTTATAGCCTGTCATATGTACTTTATATCCGTGTCTTTAGATCCTTTTAACAAGCACTTGATCGAACTTAATGGATGGTCAAACCTGGTCCCCCGATCACGTTTGCATTTTTGGGAATTTCCAGAAAACTTGTAGAACAGCTTTCTGACCATGTTTGACCGTGTCATAGATTGTTATTTTGTTGTTGTTAGTCTGAGATCAAGATTTTTTGTTGTTCCTTGTCATGTATACTACAAGTATGAACCATAAAACCACCAAAATCATGACCAGAACATGTTTATAATCGAGTTACAAGATGACCGGTCGAAGTTCTGGGTTTCTGAAAAACCCAGAAACCGTCTGACAGGTACTTTGGAAGGCCAGATCTCTTTGTTATGATGTTGTATGACCAAGGTGTTTGTTGTTAATGGTAGTGTTACATACCTACTATATAGAATGGTTGCATAAGAAAGCCCAGAACATGATTTGAGTGAGAGTTAAGACCGGTCAAACGTGATCTCTTAAACACGAAGCTGTCAGTGTTCTTGAGCTCAAGAACACCAACACCGACGCTTAGTGTCGCTAATGAGCAATAGCGACGGTTTCTAATATTTTTATTTTCTATTTTTTTTGAAAATTATTTAAAAATAGAAATAAATTCTAAAAAATTACAAAAATTATTTTAAAAATTATTTTAAATTATAAAAAATAACTTTTAATTATTTGGGATATTTTTCATTAATATTTAAAATTATTTAAATATTAATGATATTTAATTATTTAATTAGTGTATTAAATAAATTAGAGAAAAATGATTTCAATGTTATAAAAATTATTTTAAATAAGAATAAAGTGTTTAAAAATATTTTAAGTTATTTTCTATAACTTCTAATATTTTGTGATAAATTTCATTAATAAATTAATATTAATTATAATTATGTTATTTAATAAATGTATTAAGTAAATAATAAAATTTAGATTTAATGATTTAAAATCATATAAAAATGATTTAAAGGATTAAAAAATATTTTAAGTTATAAAATATAACTTTTGATATTTTCTCATAAAAATATTAATAATTTAATATTAATGATATTAATTTAATATTAATGATATTAAGTTTATTTAATAATTATATTAAATAAATAGTTTTAAAATGGTTTTATTAATTTAAAAATCATTTAAAAAGGATGTAAATGAATTAAAAATATTTTAAGTTACAATTAAGGACTTTTAATATTTTGATAGATAATGCATTAATATTTTAATATTAATGGTAATATTAGTACTTTAAAAATACTTTGAGTTATTATAAATAACTTTAATATTTTAGCAATGATTTCATTAATAGTTTAATATTAATTAAATATTAATGGTAATAGAATTATTTGATATTTAAATCATTTTATCATGATTCCGGTGTTTGAAAAATTAGAATAAATTATAATAATTGTTTAAAAATTATTGTAAGTCATTTAAAAATGATATGACTGTTATTTAAACAATCTAAATAGATATTGAACTTCGATATAGAGTCTTAGACTCGATCATTACCCGATAAAGCCATCGGTACACCGACATGTTTAAGAAATTGATCCGGACTTAGATATTTTGACTGTATTAATGTTTGTTGGTGATTCTATGACTGTTGTATATGTGTGAATATGTGACTAGATTATGTGCTGACTATAATAAGCAGTGATATGTGTTATAGTATGTTATTCTAATCGATCAAATGATCTTATTAATGATAGGTTTCGGTATAAAAGATAAAACTAAGTTACGTATTGTAAGCAGCAGACCAGGCAAGTATCATACCTTTGCATTTTCTTTATGCAATGGACATGAGTAAGAAGTTTCAGAATTATATTATTATTGTACTAGATTATTAACCCTATTATTATATATATGTTATATCGATCACCGATTATCAACATGGTACTATATGCTAATTCATATATATATATATATATATATATATATATATATATATATATATATATATATATACCTCAAGCTATTTGACCCAATTTAGACATGATTTAGAAATATCTTTGAATATGATAAAACCTTTTGTATCCAATCAAATTATTTTGGTTCAGATTCCAGACTAAGTATGAACATCCCGATCAAGGGAAAACTTTTATGCGCCTAAGGCAGACAGAGTGAACGATAATATCATTCTTTCATGTAGTATTGATCAATACAGGGTCCATGGGATGTATACCCTCGTGCCCGTAAGTTATGACGGTTTGCAGATGAAGTTCTGTTTAACCTTTTTGAAAACAAAAAACAATGTTCATAGTATGTCACCCTAACCCCATATATAGTCAATACGTAGTTTCAAAAATGTGAGATAGAGTTGTTGTGTTATTATTATTGGTTTAGTTTACTTCACTACTATTGAATCGTTGTAAAAGTGATGTACAAAGAAAATATTTAATTCTTTCAGCTAATTATATTTATAATTGTTATTACTTGCTGGGAACCCAAATGTTCATTCTTGCTTTAAATTTAAATGTTTTCAGCTAGGCATGATCAACCCGAAGGTTCAGATTAGAACAAGTGAAAAGGAAAGCAAACAGAATATGTTTTATGGTATCTTTTGTAATAGTTAGACTGTATTAAAACTATGATATGTATTATATATCCTGTAAGGAATGTAGTAAAGGTCGCGTACTTGGGATTAGACTTTGATAAATGTAAGTTAAGTTTGACATTTATATTATTGTTATTATTATTAGTATTATTCTGCTCATAGAAATGGTATCGTAATGCACCGAGTTTGGGTTTCAAGTACCTGAATTTGGGGGCGTTATAAACCATGTCACTATAAAGAATAGGTATCCGCTACCTCGTATTGATGACCTGTTTGACCAGTTACAAGGAGCACAATTCTTTTCAAAAATTGATCTTCGTTTTGGATATCATCAGCTGAAGATTAAAACTGAGGATATTCCAAGAAGGCGCATTGAGAACTTCGATGCGGGCATTATGAATTCCTAGTCATGTCTTTTGGATTGACTAATGCTCCTGCGGCTTTCATGGATATGATGAATCGAGTATTCAAGGAATATTTGGATCAGTTCGTTGTTGTCTTTATTGATGACATCCTCATATATTCCAAAAGTCGTGAAGATCATGAGCACCATTTGAGGCTGGTACTCCAAAGGCTTCGTGAAAACAAATTATATGTCAAGTTGAAGAAATGCGAGTTCTGGCTTCGTGAAAACAAATTATATGTCAAGTTCCTTGGGCACGTGGTGTCAAAACATGGAGTATCTATTGACCCGACAAAGATTGAAGCAATACAAAGTTGGAACAGCGAAGTCGATGGCCGAAATCGTAGCTTTACGGGTTTAATTTGGTTATTATCGGAGATTCGTAGAAGGATTTTCTCGAATCGCTACTCCGTTAACTCAGTTGACTCGGAAGGATACAAAATTCGTATGGAGCGAGGAATGCGAGAAGGGTTTTCAAGAGCTCAAAAGGAGACTCATTTCGGCACATGTTCTGACAATACCATCTGGTTCGGATGGATTTGTTATCAACAATGATGCTTGAGCAAAAGGTTAGGATGTGTTCTCATGCAACATGGGAAAGTCATAGCTTTATGCTTGCGACAACTTAAAGAATATAAGAGGAATTATCCTACTCATGATGGAGGTTGGCGGCGGTCATTTTCGCGCTTAAAGATCCGGAGGCACTATCTATATGGAGAGAAAGTGGAGATATATTCAGACCATAAAAGCCTCAAATATTTCTTCACCCAAAAGGAACTCAATATGCGGCAACGACGTTGGCTCGAGCTGTTGAAAGACTATGACCACACCATTCAATACCATCATGGAAAAGCGAACGTGGTAGCTGACGCATTAAGTAGAAGATCATATGCGAGAACGAGTGCGATGTTATCAACACAAAGGCCCATTTTGTGTGATTTACAAAAGATGAAGATAGAATTCAAGACTCTGGAGACCCATGCAATGATGTCAAGTATATGCATAGAACCAACTTTAATCGATAAAGTTAAAGTTGCTCAAGCCACAGATCCAGAGCTGATGCGTATGAAGAAAAAAGTACAAGAAGGTGTTATCCCAGAAGCAAGAATCGATGAAGAAGGAATACTTCGAGTCAACTCCAGACTTTGTGTTCCTAACGACTTCGATTTGAAGTACAAAGTCATGATGGAGGCACACAATACACCGTTTGCAATCCATCCTGGAAGTACCAAAATGTATCGTGATCTTCGACATATATTTTGGTGGAACAATATGAAGAGAGAGATCACGAAGTTTATCTCGAGGTGTTTAACTTGTCAACGTGTAAAGGCGGAGCATCAAGTGCCAAAGGGTCCATTGTGAAAGTAGTATGCACACAAGCCAATCATGTTTGATGATAAAGCATATACTTTGTAACAATCTTATTCATTTATTAATAAAAAGTATTAATTTATTAAAGGCTTTTAATTATCTACATGATCTTTGTTTTATAATATGTGATAAACCCATAGGTTTTAAGCAATGCTTTTAGAATAATGATGACGATCATTCTAATGAGATCTAAATTCTTAGAAAGCTTAAAACTAAAATAGTTCCCAATCGTTGGATTACTAAATTGGGGATTAGTGAATCCGGATAGATTGGTACATACGTTGCTTGCTCATTGGATGAGGATGATTGATCTCATGATCATTTGTGTGGAGACACTAAAGCAAGTATGTAGGTGCTTATTAGAGAATAAGTTCTTTGAGCATTGGCTCGCTAAGGATTACCTAATGGAGTTTTACTTGCCTGTCAATAGGAATTCCTATAGTGGTAGTAGTACAAGTGATCCTTGGACTTGAGGTCATCATAGTATCTTGTGTATGATGAGTTATACTTTGACTTATTCCTTAAGACCCTTAGGGTATATCAAAGGGTATGCTTGGGTATAATAAGTTGTACATGGAGATAATGTATGATCAATAAAGAATCTACCGCTTCTAGTAAAAGAAGAGAAATGTCCTATGTGATTCGATAAATGACAACCCAGTAGTCTTTGGCCAAGGCAGAATAAAATTAGAAAGGAGTTTCTAATTTGCATTATTTGGAGTTGTACATTTAAGAGTCAAAATACATATAATTAAATAAAATAAGACTTGACAGTAATTTCATGTCTTATATTTAATTGGGACATTGTATGGTGGAAGAATTGAATTGTACGGTAACTATTTACTCAAAGGTTCTTTTATGATTAATGTTGAAATCTATATTATCTGAAAAGTCGTTAATCGCTAGGGAGGCTTATCCCTATTGTAGAATAAATATTATTTATTTAAATAAATTAATAATTTAATTTATTTATTTAAATAAGATTAGAATTGTTCTAATTGATTTATTCACAACCGGTTTAATATGGAGAACCTAGAGGGTCACACCATAAAAGGAAGAATAATTATTTAAGAAGTTAATGGCATAATTGTAATAATAAGTTAAGTATATTTAATTTAATCTATGGTGATAGAATAAATTAAATTGCTTAATATTTATTATTTAATATTTTGGAAATATTAAATATAAATTCCAAAAGCACAACGGAGAAATTTACCCTCGTTTTGCTTATAAAGAGGTAGGCGTGAGGGATGGCAACGGGCAAAAGAGCAACCGCAAGGACGGTTGGGCGTCCAACGTTAGGAAACTAATCGGTGCGACTGTTGGGATGGCCTAACGGCTATAGGCAAAACCTAAGGAACGCTGCTGAGAGGAATTGGAGTTTGCTGTGAGAGAGAGGAAAGGCAATCGGTGCAAAATGAATGCCAAAACTTCTTTTAAAAATGAAAACGTGTTGGTGGTGTTGCGGCGCGGAGTCAACCCCACTCTGGCGCTGCGGCACGGATAAGAGAGAAAAGGATAATGTTGTGGCGCGAGTTTCCAGAGTCTGGCAAATGGCATTGACGCTACAGCGCGAAGAATAAAACATTAGAGGGCGTCGCGGTGCGAGTTTACAGAATACACCCATTTAAGATAGTGTGTTGCGGTAGCGAAGAGTTAACTTCTTTATCTGGCGCCACTGCTGATGCCTTGAGTTCTGATGTGTCCTCCTTTGCCCGTACTGTATTTAAAACTTGAGGCTGCAGCGTGAAACATGGCGTTGCGACGCGAGAACATGCTATAACACCGGTGCCGCGGCGCGACTTCTGAAATTCTGAATCTGAGGCACAAATTCCTGCACAAGCCAATCCTTGTATCAGCAATCAACACAACAAAAAGATAGCAAACACTGTATTCACAAGTTCTAACTACTGAAAGCCCTTAAACATATACTAACATACATGCACTATACACACTATAGGTTATACTAAGAACTACAGACAATAACTAATGACAACCAAAATAAGACTGAAGTTAATAAAAACAAAAGCAATTTGTTTGATACTGAGATGGGGATGCCTCCCATCAAGCGCTTGATTTATAGTCATCGGCTTGACTGTTATCTCGTCTTACACCGAGTCTCCCAATGTGATGGAGGTGTTACGTGATCTACCTCGCCGCGATAATGCTTTATTTTACCATTAACCTTGAAGGTTTTGTCGGAATTGGGGTCCTCGACCTCTATTGCCCCATGTCGGATACACCTTGGAAACCGTGAATATGCAAACCATCGGACTTTAATTTCCACAGGAATAACTTGAGGACGGGAGTTGAAGAAGAACCTTTTGACCCGGCTCGAAATTTCTTTCGAGGATTTTTTATCGTGCCACCTCTTTGTTTTCTCCTTATCTGACTTAGCATTTTAAATGCGTTTGCAAAAGAAACTCGTCGATTCATTGAGTTCTGAAAGTCGTTTCTCATAGGCGCTTCTAAATCAAAGTTAAGCTTCTGGATAGTCGATAAGCATTGTGCTCTCAACTCCACAGAAGATGACCGCCTTACCATAGACAATGACCTATCTGAGAGACATTTCGATAGACATTTTGTAAGGTGTGCGGTAAGCCCACAAAAGGCATCATCGAGCTTCTTTAACCAGATCCTTACGATTGGGGTTAACAATCTTCTCCAAGATTCGTTTTTTACTTCTCGATTAGAAATCTAGAAGCGACCACTAGTTTGTGGATGATCTGCGATTGGCTATCTTATGGGTCACCCCGTACTTAGCTAGAAGGGCTTGAAGTATTTTTTGTTACAAAATGAGACCCTTCATCACCTTGATAATAACTTTGAGGTGTGCAAAGCAGTGAAAATATTTTTTAAAGAAGCTGAAGCACTACCCCGCATCATTAGTCGGTGAATGGCAACTTGCTTGATTTGGAGACATAATCCACCACCACAAGAATATAGAGATTGTTGTAGGAGGACGAGAATGGACCCATGAAGTTAATACCCCAGATATCAAATAGTTCCACTTCGAGGATATTCTGCAAGGGCAATTCATGCCTTCTCAAAATAGTTCCCACCCTTTGGCATCTATCGCAGTGCAACACATATGTGTGTGCATCTTTGAATAGGTTGGGCCAGTAAAATCCAGACTAAAGCACTTTAGCTGCAGTTATTTGACCCCCATAATGTGAGGAATGGCAGTGATGGAACACACCTTCTATTTCTTCATCCGGCAAGCATCTCCATAGAATTTGATCAGAACACTGCTTCAACAAGACGGGCTCATTCTACAAATATTGTTTGGCATCTTTTAGGAATTTCTTCCTCTGTTGATAGCTCAGGTTTGGAGGAAGCACTTGGCAAACGACAAAATTGGCAAAGTCCGCATACCATGGGGCTTTGCTTTGGACGACAAAAAGTTGTTCGTCAGGGAAGAAATCATTGATGGCTTTGTCAGCATCTCCCAAATGCAGGGTGTTTTCCAACCTTGATAAGTGATCCACTACCTGATTTTCTGTCCCCTTTTTGTCTCGGATCTCTAGATCGAACTCTTGGAAAAGCAGGACCCACCTTATCAATCTCGGTTTTGCATCTTTCTTTTCAATCAAGTATTTGATTGTCGGTAATCGATGTGAGCGATCACCTTCATTCCTATGGTAGGAGCGGAACTTATCAAAAGCGCATAGACTACGCCAATGACTCCTTCTCGGTGGTAGTATAATTTGGTGAAGCCTCGATTAAAGTTTTGTTGGCATAGTATATTGTGTGGAATACCTTATCCTTCTTTGCCCTAGCCATACTTAATAAGCTTAACATCGATTGCGTTGCACATTAGCTCAAAAGGAAAGGTCGGTCGAAGGCTACAACAATAGGGGCGAGAGACAAGTCTTTCCTTTAATAAATCAAATGCACTCAGGCAGGCTTCATCAAATTGGAAAGGCATGTCCTTTCCCAATAGCGTACACAGCAGTTTAGTTATCCATGAGAAGTCCTGGATAAACCTCATGTAAAACCCAGCGTGCCCAAGGAAGCTCTTTACTCCTTTTATTGATGTTGGCGGTGGAAGGTTATTAATGACATCAATTTTTGCCTTGTCAACCTCAATGCTGCCAGCAGAAACCCGGTAGCCCAGAATAATGCCCTCCTCAACCATGAAGTGACACTTCTCCCAATTCAATACAAGGTTAGTTTCAACACATTTGTGGAGAACGGATATCAAATTTTTCACGCAGTTATCAAATGAGATCCCGAATACCAAGAAGTTTTCCATGAAGACCTCCAGGGTCTTTTCAACCATGTCAGAGAAAATAGACATCGTGCATCGCTGAAATGTAGCAGGAGCATTGCCTGACCCAAAGACATTTTTGAAATCTGACGTCCCGTATGGGCGCGTGAAAGTAGTTTTCTCTGTTCTTGGGAAGCGATTGAGATCGATTATGCGGAGTAACCATCCGATGAACAATAAAATTCATTTCCCGTGAAATCTATCGAGCATTTGAACAATAAATGGAAGAGAAAGTGGTCACTTACGGTGGATTTGTTCAATTTTACGTAATCCATACACTTTCTCCATCCGATCATGAATTCTAGTTGGAATCGGCTCGTTGTTTTAGATTTGGGCACTCTGATCATTCAGCCCTTCTTCTTGTGCGCCTTTGGATAGGGTGGCCCGAGGACTATCGGAGATGGGGTAAATGATTCCGCGTCAACAATTTTATAATCTCCTTAGAACCACCTTTTTTCATGATGGGGTTCAACCGCGGCATGAGTGTTGATGGGATGGCTTAGACCCTTCTTCGATGATTTTGTGCATGCATAGTGTTGGACTAATCCCTTTAATATCGATGCGATACCACGGGAAATGCGTTTTGTATTGTTTAAGCACTATGACAACTTTTCTTCACGGCTCTCGGTTAAAGCGAAATTATCACAAGTAAAGTGGATGAGTCCCTAAGTAAGCATACCTCAAGTGATTTGGCAAGGCTTTAATTCTAGGACGAGGAGGTTCTATGATCGGCGAATTTGAGCCTTAGAAGTTGGCGCCTAATCATCATTTAGAGACTCAAGTTGTAGTAGGAATTGTTTGGATCTTTGAGGTAGCATCTAGCCACTTGGCAAATTCCACGTGTGTGGGCTCTCCGATTAATCTTGGCCCATGTCGATGTAACACAAGGGATCCGTAATGCGGGTTTTAAGAACACTTCCCTCACTTTGAATTATCAATCGCATTAATCTGAGGCGATCCTCGGGGTATTCGGATATTTCATCGATTTGAAGACATTGAAAAGTTACTTCTTGATCACGAACCCTCATTGTCGACTCCCACTACGTACATCAATTAAGGTCCTCCGTGCTTGAGAATGGCACCTTGATATTATAGGGACCTCCGTGTCTTCTTTAAAATTAAGGATGATAAAGAGGTGGGAAAATCAACATCAACCTTGACAAACACATCCTCTCTTATCCCCTTGAATGCGTCTGAGATCTATCGACCAATTGTAAAAGTAACACTTTTAGGTTTGGCTTCATTTAGGCCCGACTTCTTATATATAGGCGGAGGCATCAAGTTGATGCTAGCCCTAGATCACATAAAGCCTTGCCGATGAATTGGTCCGATGGTGCGAGGAGGCGTGAAGCTTCTGGAGCTTTTAAGCTTGACGGAAGCTTGTTTTGTAGGATAACTTTGCTGCTCCTACATGTCGTACCTTGTTTCATAATCCCCATTTCCGGCTTCTTAGATAGTATGTCATTCATAAACTTGACATAACTTGGCATTCCCTCGATGCCTCGCAAATGGGATGTTTATGTGAAAGCCTCTTGAATACCTCGGGAATTTAGAAAACTACTTGTCGGCATTTGTTTACAGCAAGCTATTTGGGGAAAAGCTGTTGAGGGAGGCGAGTTGAATGTACTCATTAGAGGGGTTGGTGTTGTAGGGCTAACTTGAGTACTTTTCTCACGCCCAGATTTCTCATTATTCTTCTCCACTTCAGGTTCCTTTTTAGTAACTTCTTCTTCCACTGGAGAACTCTGAGTGTCATTAGTATTTCTCCCACTTCTGAGTGTCACTACTTTGCATTGTTCTTTGCCTTCCCATTTTGGGTTGACATCGATTGTCATTAAGCGATGTGCCTTGTAATGAATATTTATTTAAAAAGCGATGTGATTGTCCCATTTGAACTTGAGATTACGAATGGAAGCTTCTTGATTATTACTCCTTGTTTCATTACGGGCAATGTCTGCATGACGAGGAGATCCTCCAAACTAGGCTTTCTCTCCTCATGGGATGGTGGATGGTGGAACTGATTTTGAGAGTTCTGCGGTTGTGGATTATACTGATTCTGAGATTGAAAACCCGTAGGGTTAGAAAAATTCGGTCTGGTGGATGAAGGTTGTGCTTGATTGGTGTTGTTGTTGTTGTTGTTGCCCCAAGAGAAGTTGGGATGATTTCTCAAGCCCGGGTGGTAATTAGTGGGGGAGATTCGCATTTTGTTGTCGCCCATAGTTGGAAACAAATTGAACTTACTCAGGGCTTATTACTTGTGACGATCGGTAGGGTGTCTTTTCGATGTCAAGCGATTCCGCGTCGGTTTGAGCCAGAAATGATTAGGCGTGACTTCTAAGGCTAAATCTCGGTAGTCGATCATAGAGGCAGTAATCCTAGGGTAAAGCTTTGTAAAATCACCCGGTAGAGATTAGGGGACCGATCACGCTTGTGATAATCTACATCAGTCGATCCCAGCGAGGAAGAAAAGTTGAAATTCCTTAAGCGATACAAAACCACCGAGGGTGAGAAAGCTAGAAGATTATAAGACGATTAGTCCAATATATGACACAAAGAACTAAGTTGCGTGAAAGAGAGCCATCCATTGAACACCCGTCGGTTGAACAGGTATATCGAAGAACTGGTTCGAGCGGAAAATCTTCGGATCGAGAAGCAGTGTCTCGAGTCCTTGAAGAGAATCTGTCAAACTTGTGAAGTGCGCGAGCGTGAGTTCTGGTAAGCTCAGTTGTGAGATCGGTGGGTTGGGAAGGTGTGTGTGAGGTCTGAGCTGATCATCGTGTCTGGTTGGGACTCATCACTTGTTGCTGGAGAGAGGTCGGAGACATTCTGATGGGCAAGGAATGATCGTGCAAAAGGTGGGAATAGTGAATTGTCAGTGGTTGTGAGTTCATGAAAGTGTGTCGGGCATTAATTTATTAAAGGCAAGACTGATCAAAGAATATTGTAATGATGAGGTTTACTAATAAAAAGACATCTTTGATTTATGTGAAGGTGAATCGTGCGTCTTTCGAGAATGGTGTGGAGAAGGCCACATGGCGTGGCTGACAAAACTTTCTTGTCTTCAGCCCAGATAGACTAGAAAGCTGTTGGCTGATTGGTGATACATGCATTTGATAAGTTTCTCGTACTCTGTGCATTATGAGCAAGGTGAAAGGATCCCCACTTGATGAACTTTCACGATCGAGCAAATACTTGAAATTGAAAGAAGATCTGAGAGCGATTAGATAAAGAGTTCGTCTGAATCCCGGCAATAGGACTAAAAATGGCGGATTCGATCTCGAGGACAGGCGCCACTGCATTGGAGAGATGCTTAAAAGATCAGGAGCCCAGCTTCGATCGCGATCAACGGTCAGGTTAGGAAGCTGCGTTAGGAGAAGCGACAAAGCCAGATAGATTTATTCTGAACCGAACAAGCATTTTGTAAACAATGGTAATGCTTCCATTAATGCAAACACTGATGCTTTCCTAACGGTAATGGAGGAAGAAATTCTAAAATACCGAAGCAATATTTATGGGGATGAGCCCTTCTTTATCAGCGATACGATCAATACATTGGAGATCTTACCGGGATGATGGAAATAGAAGGTGTGCTCATGCCATTCTCACATTATGGAGGTTATTTTGAAGATCGAGGCTGCTGACTAAAGTGCTTGACTTGGATTTCTTGGCCCTATATTGACAATCATGCTTTGCTTTGTATATGATCCCTGCTACGTGAGATGCCAATGTAGGAAGCGATTTCGAAGCATGAATTTCCACTGCGAGAATATCCTCAGTTAGACTATTTGATATACGGGGTATTGACTTCGTGGGTCATTCAGTCCTCACTGATAATCTCTATATTCTGTGGTGGTGGATTATGTCTCAAGTGGAGTTGCCAGCGGTTTCTTGAACGTAATGATGCTAAGGTAGTGCTTTGATTCCTTAAGAAAAACATTTTCACTCCTTTTGTACGCGCCTGGGATATTATCAATCGATGAAGGTCGCATTTTGTAAAAATACTTTGAAGCCCTTACTAGCTAAGTATGGGGTGACCCATAAGATAGCCACGCATATCATCCTGCAACCAGTGGCAATTGTGCGCAGAGATTTCTAATCGAAGTAAAGCGAATCTTGGAGAAGATTTATTAACCCCAATCATGCGGACTTATCAAAGAAGCAGCGATGCCTTATTCAGGCTTATCAATACGGCTTATGGCGCCCTATCGAAATGGGTCCGTATAGGCTTGTGTATGGTAAGGCGTGTCATCTTCTAGTGGAGTTGGATCCACAATGCTTATTGGGCTATCGAGGCTTAACTTTGATTTAGGAAAAGCGGTACGAGAAGCGACACTCTTGCAACTCGATGAATCGGAGTTTAGTTTCGGCTCGCAAGCGTCTAAAAACGCTAAGTTGTATAAGGAGAAAACAAAGAGGTGGTACGATAAAAAATCCTCAAAATAAATTTGGAGCCAAGATTGTCAAAAGGTTTCTTCTCTTCAACTCCCAAAATCTAAAGTATTCCCGGAAATTAAAGTCCGAGATGGTCCTGCCATTCACGATTGCCAAAGGTGTATCCGTGTATGGGGCAATAGGTTGAGGACCCCAATTCGACAAAACCTCAAGGTTAATGGTGGTGACTTGAAGCATTCTTTGGTGGGCGTGGTAAGCGGTAGAACACCTCCATCACATTGGGAGACCGATGTAAGTCGGGATAACGGATCAATAAGCGACTACCGTCAAAGCGCCTTGATGGGGAGCATCCATCTCGGTATCAAACAAATTGCTTTTATTTTTATTAACTTCAGTCTTATTTTGGTTGTCATTAGTTACTGTCTGTAGTTCTTAGTATAACTTGTAGTGTGTATAGTGCATGTATGTTAGTATGTGTTTAAGGGCTTTCAGTAGTTAGAACTTGTGAATATAGTGTTTGCTGTCTTTTTGTTGTGTTGATTGCTAATGCAAGATTGACGCTTGTCACCGAGAATTTGTGCCTCGGTTTCGAATTTTGAAGTCGCATCTGCTTCGCCGCGGTGTTATAGCATGTTATCACGCCTGACACCATGTTTCACCTATGACCTCAAGTTTCAAGGCGGCAGCAATTGTTGTCAAAGGAGGAGACATCAACCAACTACTTGCAAACTAAGCGTCGCTGACGCCAGATAATAACAATTCTTGGCAGCAGCGCGGTTTTCATCTCAAATGGGTGCGTTCATGGCTCGTGGAGCCCTCCAATGCTTTATTCTTCGTTCCACAGCGCCAATGCCATTTTCCAGACTCTAGAAACTGGCGTCGCAGCGCTATCCTTTTCTCTCTTATCCGCGTCGCAGCGCCAGAGTGGGTTTGACTCCGCGCCGCAGCGCCACCAACGTGTTTTCATTTTTAAAAGCAGTTTTGGCATTCATTTTGCACCGATTACCTTTCCTCTCTCTCACAGCAAACTCCAATTCCTCTCAGCAGCGTTCCTTGGGTTTTGCACAGCCATTATAGGCTATCCCAATAATGTTAATTCGATTAGTTTCCTAACGTTGGACGCCCAACCATCCTTGCGGTTGCTCTTTTGCCCATTGCCATCCCTTACGCCTACCTCTTTATAAGCAAAGCGAGGGTAAGTTTCTCTATTGTGCTTTTGGATTGAAGAAATTATAAACAAAACATAAGTGTGTGCTTTTAGATTTTCTTTGGCAAATCAAATATGGCTTCTAAGCGTCCGAGAACCAGCATTGGCCCCCCTCCTCCATCCTCTTCCCGAACTCCTGTTACGGCTTGGGATGCCATAAAATTTCCAACGGAAGAGGCGTATAAGCGCTATACTCAAAATTTCTTGATGCGTAGTTTGGTGTGCTGGCGAGGGCTTAGGGCACGATAACAAGTGGATGGTCACATGAATGCTATAATTGTCAACATAAAATGGGTGCATTTAACCAAAGAACCGCTAGAATCAACCATAGTCACTTGTGGTGAAAGAGTTCTCCTTGATGCCATTCTTAATGGCCTCCGGAGTGCCGGTGTGGGGAAAGTTGATCAATTCTATAGTCAGGCTATCAATGCGGTTTATGGGACTCCCAATTATGGCGGCCACGATTATCGAGAGGTTGGGCTTGAGTTACAACAATAGCCGAAATCATTAGTAAACTACGTAAGCTTGGGATTGCTTGGAAAACTAATGAGTATCATGGTAAAAGACATCATTCATAGCGGGGCCTTAAGCCAGTATGCTAAGTATGGTAAGGCTTGGTACTCGTTTATCTGTGCCAATATCATGCCCACATGTCACTTGAGTGATGTAACTCGGGAAAGGGCAATTTTGCTCTATGCCATTGTTACGGGTTTAAAGGTCGATGTAGGGGTATTGATCAATGAGTCCATCAAGAAGGCTATAAAAGGGCAATGTTATGTCTGGCCTCCCACACTCGTCTCTTATTACCCGTCTATGCAAAAGGGCGGGTGTTCAGTGGGAGATGGAAGATGTCACCCTACCACCGATGTCTGTCATTGATCATCATCTCATAGGCCACTATGGAGTCTGGGAAGGGGCGTCATCGCATCCCCGGAGAGAGGGCTTTTTGCCAGCGCCTCAGCTATATCCAACCAGTGATACGACGCCATCCAATGAAGTGGGTACCTCATTCGCGTGCACGAGCCTCCGTATCATCGAGGCCGGATTCATTACGGGGCCCTCGCAGAAGTTTCGAACGACACAAACTTTTACTGCTGCAAGCATAGGTGAACACTATCGCCCAATGGCAGAATCAATTCCACCATTACCATACAGAGTTCGCAAACACACTCTCCAACATTCATGTTGCTCAGGGAGGAGACGACGCTGATTTCATGCCCTTTCCATTTCCAGCACCTCCAATGTATGCGCCTTATCCGCCATAATTTTCGTCTGCTGAGGGGGGCCACGCAGATGAACCAGTGAACGTGGAGGATGTCGGTGATGATGATGATCTTGATCTCGTAGGTGATGAAGGCGATGATGCTCCAGCTGCTTGATGATGATGCTCAGAGGTCATTGAGTGCAAGTTTGGGGGGAGAATTCCTTTTATTTATATTATATATGAATTGTTTTAGTTTATTAATATTTGAACTGTTATGTTTATTTATGTTTATGGTGTGAGGACTTGAGTGAATCATTTGGGCTGAATATCCCCAGACTACATTTAAATATGTTTTATCTAATGTTTATTATTTTTATGGTGTATGGTTTATTTTGGATGCATGTTTTGCATAATAATATTTTAAGTTATATATGAATGCAAGTTTTTGGTTGTATATCTTATGTTTATAATTATTATCATTTTAGGATTGTATATTTGGGGATATTTTGGCTATGTCAGGTTTCATTTTGTGGATAGCCATAATTCTTGGGGTTTACACTGATCATTGGTATAGTTAATGCCATTTGTTATGGCTTTGTCCTATTTTGACAGGGGTACTTTATAGTTTATAATTTTTGCCTATTACATGTTGATTAAGCCTAACCCCCAATCTGTAACTGTTTTTATGCTGGGTTAGGGTAGTTTAGTGCTTAAGTTTTGATTGTGGCTTATGACAAGCGCTGGATAATTATATTGTTTTCTTAGAGTAATGTCAAATTTATGTGAACTAGAGGCGTGTTAATTAGATAACTCCAGACTATTTTGGATCCATCCTTTTAGCGAGCACTAACCAATTGTCTTTTCTAGTTATGTGTCCATATTTAGGTTGTCTATTTATTGTGTTAAAAATTTGTACGCTGTTAAAAATCTGTTGATTTCAAGGTAATAAAAGACTTAGAGGCTTTTACACTTTCGGGTCTATAGTTCTAAAAAAAATATATATATATATATTTATAACAGTCCTGCGGTGGGTTGAGATGGAGCGTGGAAACACACTCGCCCATAAACGCAGACTGGTAAAATCTATTTTAGACTTATGTTGATTACGTGGCCTTTATTTTGCAGGTTATTAGATTATAGGGGTGTTTTACACCCAAGTGCCCTAATGTCATCCGCTTGGGAGTCATTGATCGGCTTCGCTAATGAGTGCTCTGTTTAGCCTAAAAGTAATCAAAATCTCGTCTCAAGTCGAATTTACTTCATATTACTAGAACCTTTTGATCCTTTCTTGTTTTTGCGTCTTGTTCTTAATGATTGTCATTTATGTGGGTTGCATAGTAAGCTTATTGGTTATCACAATCGACTGTGTGATCTTAATTTGGGTTATGGCTAGTTAAGATGTTTGGTCTGCACACACACACACAGAGAATGGATCGATTACAATCTCATGTTTATTAATAGGCATTAAGCCCTCGTTTGTATGCGTTTTGTCCTATTCTCATAGCATGTTTATGATTGTGCTTAGAGGCCATAATATTAATCTATAGGATTAGTCTTCATTCGTATCTTGCAGTAATAGGTATGGATGTCTGATAGTTTGCTTGAGGATAAGCAAAAGCTTAAGTTTGGGGGTATTTGATGAGTGAGATTTATACCTCCGAATCAAATCCTTTATAGCTTAAGTTGTTGCCTGTTTTCAGTCATTTAGTTAGCTTTTATTTATATTTCGTTGTTATTTTGTCTAATTTCAATAATGCAGGGCTTTCTGGATGTTTTGCAACGACAGGGGCATAATGGGCAATTTGGTCATATTCGAGCCGCGTAGTCATTGTGCCAGGATACACTAAGAATCAGGCTGCGCAACAGCCATTGCAAGTTGGATAAAAACATCGAAATCGGCCATCAATACTAAGGATATTAGGAAGAGCTCCATAGCGTAAGCCGCGCCTACCTTAAACACACTAGAAATAGGAGCACCGCCGCTTTATTCTAAGGCTGCCAAATGACATGCCCTCGATAATCGTCCTCAAGGTCGCAGTCAGTCGAGGCTCCCCTTTACGGAGTCAATGCCACAGCCGCCATCTCCTTATTTTCTTAGGTTTTCACGGCAATCACCCAAACGCCACTTGTTATTCAATGCTCGCAGCAGCAAGACGAAGCTCTAGTGTTAAATGACCTAAAGAGGGAGATAAGAGATATACTTAATTTTCGCCACTATAGAAATCTCTTACGCAATAACAGTAGCTTAGAAATAGTTATTACGATCATAAATTCTTGTAGGTTGTAGAAAAAGTTGTGCTTAAAAGGAGGAATAGTTATCGAGATCCTACAGAAAGCTCAAAGTAGCTACTGAAGTGAAGAGAGATTTGGAGGAAGAACACTTCTAAACATGGGTTTTCTTCATCGCAGTAGGCCACCAGCTTCGTAGAGATGCAATAACTGCTCCTCCTTTTAAGCACATCTTTCTTTCTCAATTCTAAGAATTTAAGACCAGAATAATTATTTCTAAGCTACGCCTAACTATCTCGAGATTTCATATCGCAGCTTAATTCAAATTAAGCATATCTTTCTCTCTCTTTCAGTCATTTAAAGCCCTTTTTACCGTTCGATTAATTTGAAGTTTATCAAGAAGTGGCGCTACACCAAGCAGCTTAAAAGACCAGATCAAGTAAAGGGGCATGCTTACTACCATCAGTATGGCTTAAAAGACCAATTAGATTACAGAAATATACGACCTGATAAAGGGGCCTAATATCCTCAAGGCCCACTGGCAAGGCGAGGTATGCTTACATCGCTGGGCATGGCTACTCGAGCAATGGCTACATACTGGTCAGGTGTCAGCACCTATTTCAAAATAGCAGGTTTCAAAGGTAGACCGAACAATAATTTAAGGCAAAGGCTCTTCCAGTGTAATATCCTCTCTCATGGGCACCGATTTCTAGTATTTATCAATTTGCAATGGCGCTTAATAACGCGATTCTTATCAAGTAATCCCTGTCAACAAAATATGGCATACCGAACATACACGAACAAATCTCCTAACTCTCCAAATTACAAACGAATCAAAGAATTCTCAAGGCCACACAAAGCAAATAAAGATATGCAAATTCTATCATATTAGCAGGTTTATGAACACATTCCATCGACATGGTCATAATTGTGTAAGTTGTTGTATTTAAATGGCTAGATAAAAACATCTATTTTTCAATCTCTGTTAATCTCAATACTAATTTCTCTATCAAGCAATTAGTTATTAAATACGAAATACAACAACTCATTCTAAAATGATTCATTATAAAAAAATACGAGAGAAAGTTAATTAAGCTAAACAAAAGGTTACATTGCAATCCTAAAAATGGAGTTAGTTCATATCTATGGTACTAACACACATTTTCAATACATTCCACATTTTCAATAATACACAAATAAATGGGAGATAATTTTCAATTATTTATTAAACACAAATTACATACTCCCTCCGTTCCTTAATATAGGTCGTTTTAGAGTTGTGCACAAGTATTAAGGAAATGATTGTAAAATATTAAATATACTATCAATTGTCTATAATATCCTTGTATTGGAAAAAAAGAGTGCTATTTATTGGGCAAAAAATAGTGAGAGAATCAAAGTTATATTTATTACTTAGGGTAATATTAGAAACTAAGCAATTATTATTTATTTGAAATTCTCAAACGATTTATATTTAAAAATAAAAATATTTTTTTAAAATAACATATATTAAAGAACGGGGAGTACTTATTTTAAACCGATTGAAATCAAAATCATCACCTTTTGAATGCTTTGCTTTTGTCCTCATTCCCCCATTATATACACGTGGCCATAAAACCCTCATAAAATCCAGAATTCCCTAACTTATCCAAAACTTCTTTCTCTCTCTCTCCCCCCTCTTTATTTCCCTAAAATCAAAATCATCATCATCATTTCTTCTTTGCAGCTGTTGTTTCTTTGTAGGAGGCTAGGCTAGCGAAGATGTTGCAATTGCTCTTTGCCGTGGCCTTTTCTGCAGTGCCTTTGACTCTCTATATTCCTCCTTTCAGAAACGTCAATCTCTTTGTGTACACCATGGAAGAACTATGCAGGCAGTCAAGTATTTATACCGGTACCCTGTACCCGCGTGTACGCTATCTTTTCTCTAGAATCTTCAATTGCCTACTTTGTAACAATACACCAATGTAGATAATACTACTAATTGTTGTTTAAGATGTTGTACTCGGTAATTTTATTTTTATTTTTATTTTTATTTTTATTTTTATTTTTTGTGGCTATGCTTTTGTTTATTTGTTTTCAAGTTTATTTTGTTGGTCTTCGTTGCGGAATTATGCTGTGACAATTGATGTAATTGGAGAATATTATTTCAAATGTATACAAGGGAGCCTATATTATATATAAATAAAGGTTGTGCTTTAATGATTTAACTCTGCCGGAATTTATATGTTGGGTTTTTGATGAAATCTTATTTAATGGATCATAAGATTGCCAATTTTTGGTTCTACAAGTTGTAACACATTAAGAGCGTAAAAAAGACTTTAAAAAGTTTTGTCTTAAAACATAAGATCACTAGTATAGCATGAATCAGCAGTTCTGAATTTGGCTTAAAGGCAAAAGAAGATCAAACATTGGAAAGGAGAGAAAAACATCCTAGGTGAAAAGAAGATTTATGTCGATATTATGGTTCCAAACTTGTGGTTTGGATTCTAAGAGCTAAGGGAAAGAACTCAAACACTATAACGAAGGTAGAGAAAAACATCCTAGGAGAAAAGAAGATCCTAGCTATTTGGATGTCTTCAAAGCAAAAAAACTTGGAATAAGTGTTACTGAACTTTAACCCTCTCCTAGAGTTATAGATGAACTTAAAAAGTGTAATCTAAGAGTACAAATCTTATAAGGTATGTCACCCTTGCTCATTGTTTATTTATATAGCTAGTTTTCTCCTATTTAATAACCTTGTTTGCTAGAAATGGTGTAGGTGAGATATGGGTATTTTCTTGTTGTACAATAATACCATATGTACATTGCACTCAACCATGTATTTTCTCTCTCTCTCTTAAGACTAGAAGTTGATTCTTCCTTTCTTTCTCTGTTTCCTCTTCTTGCTTAAAACAACTCTAACAAAATTCTCTCCCCCTTCTTCTTCCCTCCTGGCCCTCTCACTTTTCCTGAAGTTCTCTAGTGTCTTAGAAATATGGTTGATACAAAAGAAAATGATGTTTTAGCACCGCAACTCGCATAGTGTACATGTTGCATTTTCAAAATGGAAAATAGAAAATAGACAAGGGACTACTCCAAAATGATGGAGACACGAGAATAAAGCAAGTCAACTACTTATTCCAAATAATTGAGGTTCAGTACAATAACTCGAACGGCAGTTACAGTTTGTTTTCCTCAATTCCAGATAAACTAGGACTAGACAAAGACGAAGTTGTAGAACATTTTGTGAATAATAGGAAGTTCCAAATAAAAAAAATGAAAGAATGAACGAATGAGTGAGTGACTATTGATTTCTTTCTTACTATGTGAGTGTAGATTTTCAGCCAGAAAGTTGGCAAGGCTTGAAGAACCAAAAAACATCCAAGGTCCTTGCTGCTTCTCTTTCTGCCGCAATAGGAACAAGTCTTTCATGAGTGGCTTTGTCCACAGGATGCTCTTTTCTTACATCCTTATTTCTCTTTTCCAGCTCTTGAAGTATTCCCCTCTCCTACATAATTAGCCCATTATTCATCATATAGACTGAAAATTTATCGTTTATCAGGGTTGTCTTTTCCATCCAAGTATAACCACGCACGAAAAAAGCTATCCCTTTATTACTTCTAGTTGAAGCCAAAAAAGTGTTCCATTTTGCATTTATGGGATCATACACCGAATAACTCGACATGATCATCATTGCTTAGATCTGTTGCCTCTCAATTGACAGACGACGCACGTATCCGGAATGATTGAAGTTCGACAGAAGTTATATTGAGGAAATTGTTACAACTCATGAAAACAGATTATGCATCATTGAAAGTAAAGACTTGTATTTACCTGAGGTCTGGCCCTGAAAGCCTTTGGTGTTGTGGCTTTTGTGGCTCCACATTGACCTGAAAAACATTGAGGAGAAGGAGGATAAGTCCGGATTTGGGACAAGTTCTCTTCTTTGTGCCCTATATTCTTCAAATCCACACGGATGGGGGTGTTCTCTGCTTCATCATTTCTTCTGCACGGTGATTACAAGAAAGTAAGTAACTAATACCATAACCATAAACTATGCAGATTGAATTTGTTGTGCACTAAATCGGTAAATGTTTGTGATCTTCCGTCTCTCTACCTCAATTTGTAATGCCACTCGATTTTATACTAAAACAGCAATATGATATTGATTATCCATGTTCCAACCATTTTGCACAAAATTAATCATCATACATCTCAGAGTACTAAATAAAGCGATCAGCAGTATATTTAAGAAAGCTGGTTCTATTATACCATCAATGTTAACTGAAAAATCAAAATGGGAACAAAATATCAACTAGCTCAAGTGGTATCAGACAGACCGTCTCATTATAAATGTTCTAAAAATCTCCATCTAGATCCGGTATATTTAAGAAAGCTGGTTCTATTATACCATCAATGTTAACTGAAAAATCAAAATGGGAACAAAATATCAACTAGCTCAAGTGGTATCAGACAGACCGTCTCATTATAAATGTTCTAAAAATCTCCATCTAGATCCGATTAATCCGTCTCGATTTGGCAGGGTGTCTTAGGCCACTACGTGGGCAGAATCAGATCTCTACTTTGAAGCTCTAAATATTTAAAATGAATTTGTTAAGCCTTAAAATATTATTTTTGTGGTAATGTTTCATGAAAATTTTTAAAAAATTACATCTACTATATGTTTTGTATAGTATATTAAGTATATATATACAATAAAAAAAAATAGATAAATGAGGCCGTCTAAGAAAAGCCTAGAAAAACACCTAGACACCGCTTAGGCGGCCTAAGTGCTAGGCGCCTTCTGTGCCGCCTAATGATTTTTAGAACACTGTTTATTATATTTGCTAGCCTCCTTTTTTTAAGGCACTATTCTATAGCCATTATGGCCTTTATAACTTGTCCATGTTCTTTGATTATGGAAAGTAGGCACATTTTCTAGGTCAAATTCATCTTCTTGAATATTCTTTCTATCAATGTCATGTCCATGTGGTGCAAGTGTAACTGTCTTATGCATACATGAACACACACACACACACACACACACGACACACACACATACATAGAGAGAGAGAGAGAGAGATTTACTTTTTCCTCAGCTTTTCCTTGATATTGCTTCTCTCCATAGCGTCATATTTCTCCTTGCTCACCTCAAGCAATGGCTTCCTCTCATCCAACACCCTTGAATTACTATCGGAACATGCATTCACCACCTGTTTCTTTGCAGCCACCGGAATCTTCTTTTCATTCTCTTTCTCCACATTCTCCCTCTCTTTCACCCTCAACGCCAATCTCTTCAATTCAGTGCAAAAATCTGTTATCTGATTCAATATATCCCTACCTGCAGACAGATTCCGAGCTGATAGGGTATGTTTCAGCTTCGGTGTCTCTTCCTTATTCAAGAAATTATCATCAACCTGTTTCTTCTTCTCAGTGCTTGATTTGATTGCTTCCTTCATCAACTTAGCTTTGTGATTTGGAGGGGTTGACAAATTTGGGTTCTGATTCTCACCATCTTCTACCAATCTATCAAATTTAGATTCTTTGTTTAGTGATATTGAAGGTTGAGTGAGGCCTCTTTTCTTCAATACTGCATCTCTGAGTGCAAAATGGGGATTAAATTATAGCTTAGATTTTTGCTAAATTGAATTAAATTTCTTAATTAGAAGTAGAGTTTGAACTTGTACCTTCGGTTTCGATCACCAAATTGAAGAATCTCAGAAACACTAGCTGACGTTTGAATCTTCACAAAAAGAATAATCAATAATATTAGAAAATTAAATATATATATATATATATATATATTTTAAAAAAAAGCATCCTCCCCTTGGTTTTCTAAGGAACTTTAAAGAAAGTGGGCAAAAAGAATCTTGAAACATTATTAAAATGTAAAAGCCACCAAAATGATCAATTACAAACATGAAAATTAAAAATCCTCCATGTGTTGATTCTCTAATGGAATCTATAATCAAAATTTCTTGATGGGTACTGAGAATATGACACTGAAAGCCTGAAATTTGATGTAATTCTCTAATTTCCACATTTCCTACAAAACCATTCCTGAGCCCTATAATTAAATTTTCTTGATGGGTAGTGAAAATATGACTTGAAAGTCTAACAATTGATGTAATTCTATAATTCCCACAATTTCAAGAAAACCAAACAAGAAGAAACCGACGGAAAATAAAGAAAATAGAAAAAGCTCGAGAAATAGAACACCTTTGGAGTGGGTGTCACTTTGAGAAAATCATCAATTGTCTTGGGATGATTGCAATCTGAATCAAAATACCAAAAGAATAATCAATTAACACATACCCATTTACAATTATGAATTTTCCAATATCCAATTATACATATATATATACATATAAAAAATAAAAAATTTACCAGGTCGGCAAAACCAAGCTTCATCATCAACAGATTCATCCGGAGCAGAGAAATCGACCCATTGAGGAGCATTGATGTTCTCCAAATTATCATCTTTCACGAAAATGGAGTCTTTCCAGTCAATTACAGCTACCTCCATTTCTGAGAGAAAAATACAGATATTTTCTTGAAATTGAAAAAATTGTTGTTTGTTTTAGATATATATATATATATATATATATATATATAGAGAGAGAGAGAGAGAAAGGGTATATATACATACCGTAGTATATGATTTCGGACCTATAAACAGAGTGATCGAACAATGTTAGAGAGAGGTGAAACGTTAATGGGGGCAGAGTTGAGAGTGTACCGTTGGGGAAGAAGGGGTTTTAGTCTTATTTATTTTTCGACCGTTGGAGCGAGATTTATTAATTAATTTTGTGTATTTTATTTTTGTTGCGAGTAGAAAAAGACTTTAGCCAGTTGGGCTTGAGCTTTGTCAGGTGGGGGACTGTTTTCTACTTTTGTTTATTGAGTTATAAGAAGGGTTTCAATGTGGTGGGGAGCACCTGGATTCACTGTACTTTTTTCATATATATATGAATTTTTTTATTTTTGTTTTTTTTTAAAATAATTAAAAAAAAGTTTAAACCAAATCACATCCAAAACACTGTATTATAAAAAAATTTCAATTCCATAAAATATTAAAAAAAAATTAGTTGTTTAAAAAAAAAGCAAAAAAAAAAATTTCGTGTTTTAACAAAGTCCGAGATTCCGGACTGGAATTGGACTCTATATATATAATTTTTTTTTTTTGTGATATTTCAAAATTAGAATACATGTCAACTTTCCGAGTTAAATTAATATAATTTTCTAAATTTTTTTACAAGTAATAAATATTACAATTAGTAGTAACATTTTGTTGAAATGCAATATATATTTGTTTATATTAATTTTAAATACGTTTTTGTCTATTTTAAAATTTCACAAGTTAAAATAATTATATCTTTAATTTTAAATGAAAAGATTTTTTTTTTGTTAAACGTTACAATTTTAAAGTTTATTAATCCATTGTGGGCAACTATGGCAATACACTTGTGTGCGTTAACTGCCCCTCTCATTAATCTTTTTCTGCTGACTGTTTGATCTACAACGTTTTGAAAATAACAAACATGATATAACTGATCAAATATTTAACATTTTTATAAAAAGAGTCTTATTTATATTTTTTAATTAAAAAAGAAAAGAAATGTGTTTCACGTTAAAAAAATCTTTTTTATAAATAATTTATAAAATATCAAATATTCTCAAGCTTAACAACACTAATTTACCACTATGTCGTGGACCCACCACTATTGAAGTAAACACTTGACACCCAGAATGTATCCTGATATACCTCTGAAATTTTGGAGATCCACTACTAAAGGAAAAGAAAAATGGAGTTTTCTAAGTGAAAATTGATATTTCCGCAACATTTTTTTATATTTTCACACCAAAAATATCGTTATAGGATCTATAGCAACGATTTAATTATGAAAATATCATTTTCTGTTGTAAATTTATCAGTTTCCTAAGTAGGAACCTACTTATATTAAATATCAACTGCACAAAAGACTGTAAACGAGCCAACACAGTTCGGACTCAATTCGAAAAAATACGAGCGAGACTCGGATTCGTTAATAATATGATCCAAATCTGAGCATTTAAAATAGTTCGAATAAAAATATGAGTATAATCTGAGCAAGGTTATACTCGACTCGTTTAAGATTCAAACTACTCGAATTTTTTATGGTGATTTGATACATACTCGATTAATACATAGTCGATTAGATGTTCGATACATTCTCTTATAATATATACAAATTTAAATCAAATTAAGATAATTAGTTATTATTTTGTTTTGTTTTTAATTTTAATTATGATTTTATATTTGTAAAGTGTAATAATAAATATATTTTCTTTTTTTTAAGTAAAATAACAAATTCAATTTATAATTATATTTATTATAAAACTAGTTATTATGTGGAGACTCGAATTCGAGCTTGAATTTGAAGCTCGCGAGTAGTTTGAAAAAATATTTGAGTCGAGTCGGATCGAATTCGAGTAATAAATATTCAAGTCGAGTCGAATTTGAGTAGAAATTTTCAAATATAATACGAATTCGAAAATCTAATTTATTATTTCGGAGATTAATTCGAAGTAATTTCTCATTCATTGCTCAATCAATGCGTTTACACCCTTAACCGCAAATAAAAGCTAATACACATAATTTCTAATTGATCCTAACCACAGGCAAAAGCCAATATGTTTTTCGACGAGCTAAAACGTGCAAGGAGAAAGAAGTAACAACTTTGATATGAACTACCTCCATGTATGCCCAGAAAAAGAAAAAGGGATAATAAACTATGGACCAAAGAACACTCTGAACTGTTTCCATATATATTCACCATTTGAATTGCTAATGCCTTGATTCCTCGCCAAATACTTCGGTGTTGCAAATAGGACATGTCTGAGGAAAATAGAATAGGATCAGCTGTAAGAAACATTATGGAATATTATAGATCTGTAAGAGTGCAATTTAGCTCTGACAAGCACATTCGCTTACCTTATTGATGTTGAGCCATTTGGAGCCACATTCAGTATGGTAGACATGCTTGCATGGCAATTTTATTTGGCGATCCCCTCTTTTATATCTCATTTGGCAAATCACACATCTGGTTTGAATACACCATTAATTAGTGAGCAACTTCTTAACTAAAGCACAAGGATTGAAGAGGCACTCAAGAACAAAGTAAGGTCAGTTCAACATCACCCAGAGGCCAGAACACTGAAAGGAAGTATGAAGATAGTAGTGCAAGGACAAATTTACATTCTTTGCATAGTGGGTATTATATTTCGACCCACTTTTGAAGAAGATATATTTCTAGCATACTTGGGATACCAAATAGGAAATGGCTTAAGCATTGTTACCCGCTTGATTCATACCACAAATAAATAAATAAAAGTGAACTTCATAGGACACCGCTTCTTTGATTGTTTGATGGGACAACAGTCCACATCCAATTTTGAACTCAAAAAGTAACTATAACAATCATGGAGGTTCCAGTTCAGTGACAGATTGAAGAAAACACACGGGCATGCATATCAACGGAGCATGTAAACAGCAGTATTTAGATCTGGTACATGTTGATCCCATCCCTAACTTCTTATTGACCCGTATCTGGGAAGAACTATCAGATGGCATGAGTTTGGAAAGAGATGTTAAATGAGATTGAGTCCAGAAAAATTAGGCTACCCCATTCTAAGACCAAATGTCGACTACATGCTTCAATGAAAAAGAAGACACCAGATTATTATTTTTGATGCAGCTCCATCTTATTCGCTCAGGAGTACCATGCAACAGCATTTTGATAACAATTTATGTAGGATGAGTTAAAATGCTTTAGTATGGAAACAGTACTTGGAGGATTACAAACAGTAAACAAAAGAGAAAACCCAATGCTGTAGGCAGCACCCAAGGCATTAGGAAGTTTTTCCTAGTCATCAGTGACTAGTGGAAACTTGCAACGAGAAATGGTTCAACTTCAAACCCATGTTACACGAACTCTTCACTTTCCCCTAAAGTACCTATGTCAAATACTCAACACTCTGGACAAGGATATGGGTACTAGACACTTTATTTTAGTGTAAAAAATTGGCAAAATTGAGGAGTGCCTGTGCAAACTCTTCAAAAATACCTCCGTCCAAGTCCATGTAAAATAACTTCAAACTAAATATTGTCAAAAAGAAACCCATTTCATAAATGGATTCATAGGAAAGATTCTCAAGTCATGTTATGTAATCTCTATTCTTACCCATACTTGTATATTTTGATGCTGTATCACTCTTCACTTCTTGTTGACTTATAACAAGCTTCATATGCCAGACAAAAAATGTTATCAACAAGCTAAAAGGAAACTAGCTAACATCTTGCAAGACTTGCAAGAAGGAAATCCCATACAATCTTGATTTTATAAGCACCTTCTTGCTTATTGAGACATGAAGCATGAGGCACATTAAAAACACCACAAATCAGTCACTGCCTTGTTATAAATGAAGAATATGATCTTCTTTTGTAGATAATGATAACCCTAAAAACTTAAATTGAAAACTATGCTTATTTGTTGACATTTAAACTTCCACTTACAGGTGTCCCTATTTCAGTATTTATTTCATTTCCCCACATTCTTGTACATTGTCAGAAAGTGAAATAACTTATGAAACTAAGTTTCTTCACTTAAATAAGCTTTATGATTTTCACATAAAAGCAGAAAAAAATGATTAGCCGTTAGCTAAGCCACATATATACATACTAACTATAATTAGAAGCATTAATGCAACTTGTACACACACACACACACACACACACACACACACACACACATATTTACATATATTAGGTGCACTCAAGTGAAGAGTCAAAAGAAAAATCAACATGGATGGGTCAGAACAACAGGTTGGGGGTAATTGCTCAAGAAAGGGAAAAAGGAAACTCCACAGAAAGTACCGCATTTTACTAAGAAGAAGAATGAAATAAGAGGGGATTGGAAGCCAAATGGTTACCTCTCTCTTGATCGTTTTCTTAAGAACAATCCACCAGATTTGTATCTTGAGATTGGAAGCAGATCAATAAGTTCTTGGGGAAGACCTCGATTTTGAGTTCCAACTGCCTCACCTAAATCAAGTAATTCCTGTATAAAAAAAATTAAGGGAAAAAACACACACTAAATTTTAAAACAATTTTAAAACCACATCCAAGTAAACTTTGCCAATTTAACTACGGGCTATTTTTGTTTTTTGATAAAAAAAAAAGTAAATGAACAAAAAATCAGGCACCAAGAGGGTTTCACCCATGTATAATTGGAGAAACATAAAGGCAGGAAAGACCTGCGCCAAACAAGACACATAATCTAATCATGTCTTTAGGCTAAACTCCCACAAAAAATCAAATGAAACATGCAAACCATGAAAGACCTCATTCTGCCAAAAAGAACAAAAGGCCCGAAAATAAGTATTTGTTATGATCGTTCCTATTATAATACAAAACTGATCAATTCAAAAGTGGTTAATGCAAACTCTCATTTGCCAGATACAATACTGACTGGCAAAATCAGCTCCTTTCTTTCTTCCATACTTTATATTTTTAGTAGAAACGCTAAATTTGTCACAAACCATTTATAAGGTAGGAGCGAAGTAATCTACCTTTACAGACATGTTACATATTTCTTCTTTTTTTTGGACAATCCCTTTACAGATAAATCACTTTAATCACAGAGAAGGGAAGCATAATCAATGGTTTCCATATTTGGACAAATTCATTAAGTTGAAATTTAACAACCCAAAATTTTTTTATCTTAGTTCCATGCTTGAAATAACTTTATTCATCATGTTATTTTTTAAGGCTTTCAAATCAAATTACTTATCCAGGTAAAATCCATGTCTAAGCTATTATGTGTAAATCTAATTTAAATTTCATTTACAAATCTCAAATCTTTTGGTCCAAATACAAATCTCACATGTTGCTAAATCAACAAACTTCAGCACAAATATAGAAACTGAAAGAGACTGTGAAGCAAACCTCATAGGTCATGTTGTCTGGATCAATGTTGTCTTGCCAAACAACCTGCAATAAATGACACAAACATAGAGAAGGTTCTATTAACACTGCATACAAACACACTTTATTTAACATCCTGCCATTATTACCCTCCAATGTGGTTGAACATGCATAAACAGTTGAGATCCCAATTCCCAAAGGCAAATGGCATGATAAAAATGAGAAGAAAAGAAATTTTTGATATGCATTAGTAGATGACATTCTGAAGACAAACAACAGTTATCAGCTATATATATATATATATATATATATATATATGGGGACTGATCCATGGAGGGAGCCAACGTTGCTAAAATAAGGTTATCCTTATAACATAAAAAGCTTTCCATCCATCCATCGAGCTATAGTAAAATTGAGTTTAATATGGGAGTGGATATATATATATTATATATATATGAGAAGAAAAATTGTCCAAAATACCCTCCAAATTAAGGTTATTACAACATCTTTTCCGAGTTTCCGTGAAGATTAAAGCGAAACGAAATTAAGTTCAATGGGAGAAAAAAAAGTTTTTTGCTCACGAAAAATTGTCCAAAATACCCCTCCAAATTCAATTTTTAGTTTTTTCTTAGTTTTAACGATGCCAAATTTAATTTTTTTAAAAAAGAAGACCCATATATTAAACTATGGATGCTTATTTTTTTAGTTTTAACTTCACAAAAAAGACCCATATGGGATAATGGAACTAAAAAATTCACAGAGAAACGATTTAAAAGTTAAACCGATTTACAAACTCAACACACTCGAAGAAGGCCCATATGGGACATTATCAACTCACATGATACTTTAACAATAACATTTTGCTTATGCACTTCCTTAATTTAATTGTTTTCTTTATTTTGAAACCTTTGTTTAAGTAAGAGCAACCTGGACAAATGGTACTTAAAATTGAGATTATCACTAAAATCACTCCTTCATTTTTTTTGGGAGGTGTGTCATTACTAAAAATCAGTTCATCATCAACATAATTTTGACACACAAATTGGTACAAATTGATTCCCCCAAGGTGGAAAATGGATATTAGATCATAGATAGATAGTAGTATATACTTCATTCTAAATTCAAAAACAAGTCAAATATATAAGGAGATTGTTGATAATAAATAGAGAGGAGGGGGGAGGTTACTAATGCTGAGAGCATTGCTTAGGCATTCTTAAGTCTTGAACACCCAAGCAAGAGTGTGAAGATCGGTCGATCGATCACCAAAGAATGAATACCATTCTATTCGGATAATTGGGTCTTGCATCCATGTATATTTCAAGAAAATATTTAAAAGTTACAACTATTTTGTATGCTCAAGTTGAAAAATTCGCTCTTGTAATCTTCAGAGAAAAACCTTGCGATTTCTTTTGAAAGATCTGTGGGATGTCAATATATGGGGATAATCAACAAACACTTCCGTGTCTCCAAAAAAAAACATACTTCTAGAGTAACTAATATAATAACCAATGTGACAGCCGCAGTTTAATATTGCAGTCTGGAAAACTTTTTTAAAAAAAATTGAATTTGGCATCCGCAGTTTAATACTGCGGAGCCTGGAAACTAAAAAAAATAAAAATTTGAATTTGACATCCGCAATTTAATACTACGGAGCCCAAAAAAGTTTAGAAAAAATGAATTTAGAGGGGTATTTTGGACAATTTTTCCATCCGTATAATTAAACTACGAATTTTCCCATATTAAACTACGTGAGACCAATTTTATCGTTCGATGGACGAATGGAAGTCCGACTGAGATCATCACCTTATTCTTACAATGTTGTCTATGTATCAGTCCCCTATATATATAATTATATAGAAAATAAAACATTATCAATTGAGTACTACAAAGTATACTTAAAAAGGTAAAAATGGTTGATAGGTGGAATACTGGAATTTATCCATGTATTCAGTTACAGATCTCGCCAAAGATGATGCAGCATCAAAACAAGTAAATGCACTGTCATACCTGAGAAGTAGCAGCACTGTCATGATTTGGAGTGCCTGCAAGATTATGGAAATAATGTAAGAATGCATGAAGAACAAGTGATGCTGGTGCCATGGTCAAAACCCCTTTTTATACTGAATCAACAATAATTGATATAGTGGTTTATTTTGATTGTATAGGAATATGTATAGATTATGTAAGAAATATACAGCCTCTAGATGCTACGGATTGATTGTCCCTACCAAACTACATGGTAGTAGTTTTCCTATTGGGTATTACTGGGTACATACATACGTACATATGTACGTATGTACATATAGATAAATACATGCAAACATGTATAAATATAAAATTGAACAAAGAAATCATAATTAAAGCAGATCTACTAATGCTATTGTGAATTACCACCTACTGAAACATGTCCTCATACATGCCAAAGAGAAAAAGGCTAGAATTCAATTAGAGAGAAATGAGAACCATTATAGAGAATCTAATTTCAGAAGGAAAATGGTCAGCATGGTCAAAATTACTCCAGCAGAGATCTAATGTTCATCTCTAATGTAAATAATGTATAGTAACTGGAAATGTAACAGAAGAACATGTAAGGAACTGACATTCTTCAGGAATGGCTTCCATAGTAGGGAGTGAGACTGCATTTTCTTCAGATTGTACGTTTGTGGCTGTAGGTTCTTCGATGTACGACATTGAAGGGTATTCCCAAGCCCTCCTGATAAGATCCATTCTGGGTGAATAATCATTAACCCCATAGAGACCATAATAAGGTGTAGTTCCTGGAGCAGATAATCCGAATTTGTATGAATTCATATTCATTGCCCAATATGCAGTTTCCTGGACAAAACATCAAAAAATAAGATAAGTACCTTTTATCATCACATGCAGGAGCTTTCTTCCTAATGGAAATTCTAACCATAAACATTAGGTAAAGCAAATGAGCACAGATAGGAGTAAAATATATCGTTGCATATAATTTCATAAAACATATTTTTCATCATCACAATTACAATGAATTATAAGCTCGTAATTAACAAATATGCATGAACAATCTATTATTCTCATAGCTTCAAATCCAGCCTCTCCTGTAGTTTTAAGAAAGAATATTCTACAAATTTATGTTCTTGTTAACCGGGAAAGTTGTCTTATTATTCCAACATTCGACATATTCCCATCCATTAGCCAGCCCAACCTAAATATAATGAGTGCGAGAAAGCATGAAAATAATAAACTTTCAAATACACTTTAGCCACCTCAAAATTCACACTTCAACATACACGTAATTAAATTACCTGATCTTGCATAGGTCCAGCATGAGCATAACGTTCATGTGGATGTGTAAGACCTTCAAAAAAGTCCATAAAGCTCTCAGTAACGGTGAAAGGGCATCCGGTATTGATGTAATGCACCTCCATTTGCCTATTTCCGTTCATTTTGAATATCTATGGTACTTAATATTAATAAACTGCATAGAAACACACATACCTACCATTACCAAAGAGAAGTTGAATAATAGAACAATGTATGCAGCAGTGCATATGCTGTATCAACCAAAGGGACTTACAAAGCACCCAAAAAAAAAAAACAAAGTCTATCATGCAAGGCTCTATAATTAAGCAAACATTAGTATTTTGACATCAAATATATTTTGAACTAAACATTTTTCCAATTATTTATTATTGCGCCCAACAAATTAGATCCTTTTTGTGCAAATTATTCAAAAGTCATTTTCTTCTTATCAATTAAAATCCTTTCATTGTCAAAGATACGTGATGTGTGTGCGGTTTTGTGTTTTTCGCTTCTCAGATAGACAATTCTCCCACTTTAATCATCAGAACTGGAAAAAGTGCAAACGCCTTCAAAGAAATCTTTCTTGTTCACCATCACAAGTATTCCATCTTCTTAATTTTCTGAGGACTCAATTAAGATCTTATACAGGGAACAAATTCAAACATACTTAGTTAAAGTAGTGACCCCAAAAAAAATAAAATTAACCATACTATGGCTTTCTCAGATAACTAATAGGTGAGCTCATTCTAAACAAAATGCAAAACCAACTTGTTCATTCATCATCACCTCCAATATGTACTCTAAGCAAAAGCACAGTTTTTGGAACTGTCAATTCCAATAAAAACTCAATTAGTTAGGAGAAATATGGAAGAAAACTGTTACCTTAAAGTTTGGAAATTTTGCAAATTAGACTTTTTTTTTGTGGGACGGAGGGAGTAATAAATAATAATAATAATAATAATAATAATAATAATAATAATAATAATAATAACAAAATTTCATCGGGTCTTTTATTTGGCTACTGAGAAAACATGAATTAACTAAGGAAAAGTAAAAATATCAGACATTTACAAACTCATACTCCATTTCCTTAGTTTTCCTCTGTTTCTCAGTAACCAAGTATAGGCTAATAGATTTCATTGCTACAATTACGTTACTAATTATTTGTCATACCTAAAGATAACCCCCATTCAACCAAATCTCCTCGCATTTATAGTAAATAAGCTCAAATCAAAACAAAAATCCAAAAAAATAAAATCGTATCCAATTTTATCAAATTGAGCAATTCAAAAACTCTTAAAAATTCTGAAAAAAAATGGGCATACCAATCAAAACACACAAAAAACAACTTAATCTGAATATTCGTTCAAACATTGGGACTAAACAATGTCCGATTTTCATCAACATTCACACAAAATCCTTCTCACACTAGAAAAAAGTGAAGAAATCTTCAGGAAAAAATTTAACCAAACAATAAAACAGTAAAAAAACAGATAAGAACTCATAAATGTATTTGGAGATAGAAGAGAGAACCGACATTGATGAGCTTTGGAGCAGAGGAGTTAATTGCTGAGAAATGGACAATGAAATTGAAAGGAAATGGAGACTAGGAGGTTTCTTTTGGATCTTTCTCCCTCTCTACAACTCTACATAAACTTCTCTCAATCTCTCTCACTACGCTGCCTCTCATCCATTTTCTCTCTCTACAACTTTCTCTCTCTAGACCATCATATCATACTCTCTCTCTCTCTCTCTCTCTCTCTCCTGGACTCTCTCTCTCTCTCCAGGACTCTGGTAGTGTTTTTGGTTTCTTATATGTTGGACTTTACATACACGCTATTCCTCTACTGCCTAACCAGATTTGTGTGCGCGCGTGTTAAGGCATAGCTTGTTATTTTAAGGTTGTGGGTTGAACGGTGTCGTTTGGAGGAATTCATTGTTCCAGATTTTTTTTCTTTTTTAAATTATAGCACTAAGTGACGCTCAAAGTTTAAAACGTCCTTAAATCAAGGGTTAAAATGTTGTCAAATACTTCATTCGTTTTAAAATTAGAGATATATTTATAAACAAACAATAATTTTTAAAAATAATTTTATGTTCTCAAATATAATATTTGTATTCGTTTGGAATTCAAATGTGATGATTTGATATTAAAAATGATAATTAAAAAATAAAGATAACACTCACCTCTCCTCTAGATAACTATAATAACACTCACATCCTCTCTAATTTTTTAAGTAACAGGTAGTACCCCTACAAGTTTTTTGGGTTGACTAAATAGATAAAGTTACATATTTACCCTTGTATGTTATCAAATTTATATATATATATGTTTAATTATTATTTTTAATACAATACATTTTAATTATAATTTTATTTGTAATTAAGGCTATCTCATTTAAATTGTTGGTAACTTATAAAAAAAACTATTTTAGTTTAATTAACACATATTTTTGGATAAGTGATACAAATATTAAAAATTTTATATTAAATTATTAATGGAGTTATTCTAATTAGAGTGATTGAGTATGTTGATAGTCTAGTTTTTGGTGCTTAATAACAAAAAATATTATTTGAATTCTTAATTTCATTTATTGTAAGACCCCAACTTTTATGAATAAAAATTTAATTTTCTCTAAATATTATTTTGAATGGTAAGGTATTGATTTGATATAATGCTATAGTTATGGGTTATATGTGTAAATTTTGCAAAGTAAGCAAGTTGTCATAAAATATTTGTTTGATCGGGGAATATTCTTTTTGTTAGAAAATATTCGTACGAGGGCGCAATCATTGGTGGATCCCACAACGGAATAGCTATCAGATATAAAAAGCGACAGAAATAACTTTTTTATAAAAAATAACGGCAAGACTTTTACCGTTAAACTGTTGAAATACACGGTGATAAAAGTATAGTAATACGCGTTATTGCTCAGTAGCACACGGTATTGCACAGTATCTCTGATTATTGATGCTTACGTAAGAAGTCACTCAGTTTTATTCAATAATTGTCAAAGTAGTTGCTGCATAGTATCTCATATTATTGATTCAATTATTGTAGCAGTATCATATGCATAATATTTTATATTATTAAATCAATAATTGAGACGACACAGTTATTTATATTATTATTTGCATTATTGACAATGTCTAGAAAGTCCTGTCGAGGAAAGGGGTTTGGTTATTTAATTGCGTGCCAGTAAAGAGAAATTCTTATCGGAAAGCCCCCTCTTTCCTGGGAACGATTTGGTTGTCAATATTGTGAGTTATAATATTAAATGATGAATAATTGTTGAAAGATTAAAAATGTGTTGATTAAAGATAAGTGATTTGTGGTATATATATTCAATTTTTAATATAAATAGAGGGGTTTGTCATGAGGTTTTTGTGTTAGGAATAAGCATGAGAATGTTATTCCTATTTATATAAGATTTGATTATGATCTTACTGAATGAATATGCAAATATGTCTACATTAAAATAAGTTGTAAAGTCCTTGAATAAATATTATGAATATATGTACAAGGACTTAGACTGAAATGATCAAATATGTTAGGTTAATTCTACATGAACAAAACAGGTTTGTAAAGTCCTTAAAAAGAATATGATGTACAAGGACTAAATATAGAAAGATCAAGCTTGTTAGGTTGATCTTATATGATGTAATAGATAGAGTCCATCTTTATCGTCGAAAGCAATCGCATCAAAGATTCAAGTCTTCCAGGAGAGACAAGGAACTCGGAGACTATCAAGACAGAATTGTAATCTGTCAAGCCAGCCGAGGGATTGCAGAAGTCAAGGAAGAATCGTAAAGTATCAAGAAAGTTGTTACAGAATCGTAGTATGCTTTGGAGGGCCTCACTCAGAATCGTAAAGTTGGTCCAAGCGCCTGCCAAGCCAAGTCAAGAATCGTAGACCATACTTGAAGTCGTAGAGTCTACTGATCATAATAGAGGCAAAAATCGTAGTCAAGCTAAATCAGACAAGGATAGAAAGTGTTAAGGCAGAAATCGTAGTATGTTGTATAATCTTCTCTGGGAATCGTAGTGTCTGCAGAACCAAAGCTAGATCGTAGTCTGCAGAACAAATTCTTCGACAAAGTCTATCAGTGCTCACAACGCCAAGGAAGAATCGTAGTGATAACACGGTTCTCAACACATGAGCACTTCCAAAGCATCCAAAGAATGTAGCCTCTGGTCAGAACTGTAAAAATGCATTAATCTACCTAAAGGAAGCCAGAGAGCACTCATTAAATGGCTTACAAGCAAACAGGAGATCAAAGCACCAATTCAATCAGCATCCTGATTGAGAAGTGAAGTCATTCAAGGGAAGTATTTCACAAGCAACAGTAAGAAGACTTCAGATAACGTGACTAACAAAAGAGAGTCAGCAATGCAGTAGCTGTCAAGATAAACAAAAGATGACGATCTTGGATGTGACTATGATCGTAATGCTTGCCAGATGAGAAACAGGAACTGATGCGGTTTATACAGAGATAATGGCCAACCTATAAAGAATGGACAAAGAAGATTAAGCATGGGTCAGACCCATTGATGATATGTGAACGGAAGATCACAAGGAGAAAGAGAGTTGAGCATGACCAATCAGATGAGTCTTGAAATTTAGGAAGGTCAGAGCATTCAAACAAGTTGTTAGTGCCTAATGAAAGTCAAGTCAAGCAGAAGTGAAGCACTGCACGAGTGAAGGAAGAGAGGTTCTACATTGCAAATCCAAAGAACACTCTCAGAATTGTAGTGTTATCTCAATCAGTCAACGAGCAATATTCAACATACTAACTATGATCAAGTTCAAGGTCATATGCATCAGAATCGTAGAGTTCAGTCATTTGAGTATTTAAGCCTTGGAAATGTCTCAATACAAAGACTAACATTCGAACGTTGTTGATTGAAAACATCGATGCAGAAGGACATGTTCTGATCGAGGAATTAGAAAGAAGAAATAAAGGTGACTACCAGCCTGACACGTTAAAATGACATCTCTGATGTGGTAGGTGAAATAGTAGACTACAGTGTCAGAAAAATCAAAAAGGGGTTGTCACGTCACATCAACAGTCTGCACCAAATAACTTGAGATCTACGAATCAATTTAAATAGCTTACAATGGCTATAGTCCAAGGGGAAGCTTATGGAAGGATATTTAACATCTGAAGCTTGAAAGTAGAATGGGGTTGGTTTTCAATAAGTTGTTGACTCTATGAGTTCTATAGAGCTAAAACAGAATACGTCTCAGTGGCAGTGAGACTACGAAAGTAGAAGTGAAGCAAGATAAGAGAATAGCTTTAACAGAAAAAGGCTTCACTTAACAACAATCAGAATGCCACTTAGAATGTCAGCTAAGCTGAGAGCCGAGAAGGCCAAGAAGATAGTATTCAGAAGATTGACAGATCAAAGAGAAGATCCAAAGAGTCATTCTACGAATCACCATGAACCACCAAGAGCTGAAGAAGAACAGATATATAACTAAATTTGTATACAAGTCAACCAAGGCTCGGGGGATGCTAAATTCCAGACGGAGTCTACCAAAAGTGCAAATACTTAGCAAAACTCAAGTGGTGAAGGTGTGCAAGCTGAGATCAGATAAAGATAAGAACCAACCACAAGATCAGCTGCACCAAATAAAAAATGACAAACTGCTAAGTACTCAAAGAGAACGAGCTTCATGAACAACTTAGCATTCTGTCCAATAGTGATCCAGTCTCGATGTAGAATCGAAAGAGAATCACATCAAGCTGCTAAGTATCAAAGGATGAACAAGCTTCAAGTCATCTATGAATATAATAACCACTTGCATCTAAACTAACTCTAGAAAAATGGTCAACAAAATATCTATGAAGGGGGACCTTAACCTATTCCGTTGTGTTTGAAATAATTCTTAAGTTTGTCATTTGCTAATTACTTAGCAATATAAACTAAAATGAAAAAGATTTTTGAAAATGAAAAGGATCTATTCAACCCCCCTTCTAGATCTATTATGTGCCCTTTGGGAACTAACAATTTGTTGTAAGTTTGACTTATTATTTCATGGGGATATGTGCTAATTTTTTAGACCGTCGGTTGAAGTTTTAATAGTAAATCAATATGGACCGTCGATTGAAGTTTTAATAGTAAATCAATATGGACTGTCAATTGAAGTTTTAATAGTAAATCAATATGGACCGTCCATTTTAATAGTAAATCAATTTGGACCGTCCGTGAATCAATTACTATTTAGTTCATTCTTCTATAAATAAAAGCTTATTCCTTCCTTCTTTCTCATCAATTCACTAAAACTCTAGAGAGAGAAACTATAAAGAGAATAAGAGAGAAATAAGAAGAGTATTCTGCTACTTCACTATTGCAGTATCCAATCTCCTACTAAGGTAAGGGGTATTATTTCTTTCATATTCGTAAAAGATGTTATTTTCTTCATACTCATAAGGATTGTCATTCTATTCCTTATTAATCTGTGGGAATAACATGTCTACGCGGATTACTGCATGCCTGGTGAATAACCTTCGTATTCATCCTTTATTAATATGTAGGTATAACCTTTGACGCCCCCAAAACAGGTATACACCACCCATCTTGGGTCGCCACTAACATGGTACATAAATCAAATACAACTTCTTTAATACAACAGTCGTGTAAAATACGACAAAACATAGCTGAGAGTTTAAACAAGAATATTGTCATCTAGACAATATCCACACTCATTGGTGTCCTCATTATAATTATTATCACATTATTCCGTAGAATAGTGAGGACTACTAAAGCCATTTATCTGGACCATCACTCCATTTCTCGACTCGTCCCAACTATATTCTCATTTCTGAAGAGAACAATGAAAAAAGGATGAGCTCAACTAGCCCGAAGAAATATTATGACTAAGATAATGCGAGAATAAATTATCCTTAGCCTTGACGATATAACAAGTGATAGAATACAATAGACAACAAGTTTAAGATAATCAAGCTGTGGCGAAAATAAGCAATCCATTAGAAGAGTTAAGTAGAGCATAAAATCTACTATCTTCTATGATTTAAAAAGTTTTTCATCAACTTTATCATTTGAGACTCGACAATAAATAAAATCGAATCATCCTGTACCACGGCCAAGGATATTCATGTAATCATCAATGGTCATGATTATCTTAGAATAATCCTGGTCATAATCATATCAACAAGCTGTCCATGATGAACTACGGGCCAATGAGGACTTTTACCACATCATTCGTCACATTACGGTCATGATTATACCGAATAATCCACAGTCATAATCATACCAAGTCCATCTATGCACGTGCGTAATTAAAGATGACTTTAATCACAATATAAGCATGAGGATGATGACAATGACATAATAATTTAATAAAACAAGTTCAAGGATAAATTTTAAAGATTTATAATTTAATTTATCCATAAATTAATAACGTCAAATTGTCGACATGATCTTTACTTTATAGAGTAAAATTCAAGAATAATATTCATGTACCAAAAATAATTTGAATGAGAAAAGAAATATATTTTTTGGGTGAATAGTACCCAAGTGAATAGTACTTGAGAATAGTACCGAAGTGAATAGTACCCCGATATGAAAAGTGTCCGAATACGAGTGAATGATACTAGAGTGAATAGTAAGTGGGTGAATAGTAACCCGTGAATAGTAACTTTCGTGAATAGTACTACAGCGCAAAAAGCCCCGAATACTAGGAGTGAATAATACTAGAGTGAATAGTAACTAGGTGAATAGTAACTCGTGAATAGTAACTTCGTAAAAGAAAAATACCAAAGAAAATGATATTCCATGGCGAGTACAAAAGAAATGATATCTCATACGAGTATAATAGAATATCTAAAGCGCAAATGGATTTTCCGCCAATGCGGTAATCCACGTAGACAGATCATTTCCACTATTTAATAAAGAATGAATCTGAAGGATCATTCACCATGCATGTGGTAATCCACATAGAGCGAGTTATTCCAACAGAATAATAAAGAATGAAATAAAGAAGAATTCATGCGATCACAGAATAATAAATAGATCGCAGGTCATAGTAACGAGGTTATTCAGATATTCAAGAATAATAAAGAATGGAACGAGTCATGCGTAATCACTGCAGATGAGGATATTCTAACGAGAATAATAATAAAGAATGGAACGGTCATGCGTAATTCACACAGGCGGGATATTCCACGAGAATAATAAAGAATGGAATAACAACGAGAATTCACGGGCATGCGATGAAGGCCTTGCAGAGACGAGTTATTCAGCAGAATAATAAAGAATGGAATAATGAAGAATTTCACCATGTATGCGGTACCAGCATAGGCGGAGTTATTCAATATAATAATAAAGAATGGAATAACAACCCTTACAGTATTGAAGAAAATAACTCTCTTCATGAATCTGAAAGAATAATACCCTTACCTCAAAAGAGACTGGATCTTTGGAATAGTGAGGTATGCGAGACTTCTCTTCTTCTTTCTCTCTATAATTTCTCTCTATAATAATTGTTTTATAGCTTTAGTGAATTGGTGAAAAATGAAGGAAGAATAAACTTCTATTTATAGGAAAATATAGTTTGATAATTGCACATTTTGGGGCTCGAAATATTACGAGTATAATACCTTCCTCTTTTCTTCATTTTTAATTTAGTCCTGCAAGTATTATCAAACTTGTACCATCTCCCCTAATAGTAAATCATGTGAATCAATAGTAAATCATGTTATCGATAGTTCTAGACATGTGTGAAAATCTGAATTACGGTATAGTACCTCCATCTATACCTCTATTTTTAACTTAGTCATGCAAGTATTATCAATCTTGCACCAACTCCCCTAATAGTAAATGAATGTGAATTAATAGTACACACATGTAAACAAATAGTTATAATCATGTGAATCAATAGCAATTAATTGCTCATTTATCAGGTTAATTACCAGATTGGTCGATATAACCTCAGGACATCAATTATTATCGAAATAAATGTCGATTTTCACTAACACTAATAATTCCAACACAATGGAACTATCAATTTCATCTTTAATCAACACGAACTTATTCATCATTAATATTATAACTCACAATATTTAACAACGAAGGTCGTTTCCGAGGAAAGGGGGGCTTCAGATAAGGATTTCTCCTTATTGGTAGCGCGATTAGGTGACGAACCTCTCCTTGACAGAACTTCTAGACATTGTCGATATTGCAAATAATAATATGAATAACTTTTTCGTCTCAATTATTGATTTAATAATATAACATATTATCACGGATGATCTTTGTGATAATAATTGAATCAATAATATGAGAGATATGATCACGACAATTCTTTGTACAAATAATTGGGTATAAATGGTGATTTCTCGCGTAAGCATCAATAATCAATCTGGTGTGCTCTTATGCGACCGCAGCGTATTCTTTGTACTTTTACTACTAGGGTAGTTCAATAATTTTAACGTAACACTTTCGCCGTTATTATTTTTATAAAATGATAATTACATCATTTTCTAACTACGACAATACTTAGTTGTGGGGTCCACTTTGATGATTGTGTCGTCGTACAAATATTCCTGTTAAAAAGAATATTCCCGACCAATCGAATATTATATAACAACTTGCTTACTTTGCAAAATTTATAAATATTACCCTGACTATAACATTATATAAACCATAATATTAAAAAAATATATTTGAGAAATTTAAATCTTTATTCATAAAATTTGGGGTCTCTGATCTCACCTCCTTATGAAATTTCGCCCTCGAAAATTATGTATGTACGGTATGATGAGGATACCTTGACTTCATTTCAGATTCTAACTCTTGAGGTATAACCTTTGAGTGTTGAATACGATCCTTCTTATCCAAGATTTTAACACGTATCTCCTCATACGGTAAATCTTCTGCTATCTCGTCTAGTTCCAATTCAATAATGTAGTTTGGGTCGTCCACATATTTATGTAACATCAATACGTGAAAAACGTTATAAACACGCGACATACTTGGCGGTAACACGAGTCTATAGGTCACAGTTCCTACTCGATCGAGGATTTCAAATGGGCCAATTAAATCGAGGGTTGAGATTTCCTCTCTTCATTGATTCTTGTTTCTAGAATAAATCCCTCTTTAACCTTCTTCTTCACATTCATCAGCTCTGGGTGTGTAGCTTGAGCGGTTTTAACTTTATCAGTTAACGTCGATTCTAGTCGTATATTCTTTATCTTCACGTGGGTCCCTAGAGTGTTTAACTCTATCTTCATCATTTGTAAGTTATACTAAATGAGTTTTTTTTTGTGTTAACAACATCGCACTCGTAAACGCATGCGATCTTCTACTTAACGCGTAAGCTACCAAGTTCGCTCTTCCACAATGATATTGAATGGTATAGTCGTAATCTTCAACAGCTCGAGCCAACGTTTTTGGCGCATTATACGTTCGTTTTGGGTGAAGAAATACTTGAGGGTTTTAGAAATGGGTTTTGTACTGGGGTCAATACAAAATTCGATTTCACGCTCTAGGGGTAGGCTAGGAAGTCTTCAAGAATACGCCAGGAAATTTATTAACAATAGAAATATCTTTCAAAATTGTGACTCTCTTCCAAGACTTGGATAACACGTCACATTGATACTTATCAACTTGCCATCGTTATTCACGACGTCCCCTATGGATATTCTGGCTTCGGTGTATTCTAAGACTTGGAAGTCACCAGCGAAAGGCTCGGGGCTCTTTACTTATGGCTTGATATGACAATGATTTGACTTTAGTGGTTTGGTTGCTTGAATTTGCAAAACAGGTTGGTTAGGAATATGAAAGCTAACAACCTTACGAAAAGCATGATGAGTAGTTAACCAATCAATTCCTAAAATTGCATTAAAGGCAAGTATTTTCAAAGAGATAAGATCGACGGAGTAGCGTGAAAGTGTCGATTTGAATCAAACAAGACTTATAAGCGAGTGGAGGTAACGAAGGTTTCTCTAGCAGAAGTTTCAACCGATAAGTCAAAGTCTAATCTCTCGGAGTCAAATTTAAGCGTTGAGCGCAAGCAAGAGAAATAAAAGAATGGGTAGAACCCGGTATCTAATAAGGTATAGACAGCAAGAATTTATAATTAACTAACACGTGCTAACCGTTCGGGTCACTCGCTTTTGAGAAGTCACAAAAATGCTCTTCTTGAAACCACAGACTTGTTTTTGTGCATTTTCGCCTTTGGTGCCACCGTCTCAGCTGGACTTGATTTTGGTGCACGACAAAATCGAACTAGGTGACCTTCTTTTCCACAATTGTAACATGCTTTGGACTGCGTCACGCAGTTTAGATTGATATGTCCCTCCCCTCCGCATTTGAAGCATACAATTGGTGGTCGTTCTCTTTCCTTGAAAACGGGTGTTGGTGCTGCTGTCTTTCCATTGTTGTTGAACCTTCTCTTCTTGAAATTTCCACTCCTATTATCTTGGCCAAGATTACCACCGAAGTGGTTATCATTCTTGGCATGATAATTTCCCCCACGATGGTTATCATTGTTCTGATGGTCGTTGCCACCGGTACGATTATTATCATGTTGTTGCTTGTTACCTTTTGGTTGTGCTGACTCATTATCGCGCTCCAATAACTGAGCCCTATTCACAACATCAGAATATAAACAAAGTTTATGAGAAATGAGATATTGACGTATTTCGGGTTTCAAACCTCTTAGAAATATTCGCGTCATTCACGCCTCATTATCAACCAAATGGGATGCAAATCGGGACAACTCCGCAAATTTAGCCTCGTATTGCGATACGGTCATATTGTTTTGCTCCAACTTGATAAACTCCACCTCCTTCATGTGACAAATACTTTCGGAAAAGTACTTTTCGTTGAACAGCTCTTGGAACTTCTCCCAAGACATCTTGAATGCGACAGGCTGGGTACGCTTTACAGATTTCAACCAGTAATCTGCCTCTTCACGCAACATAAAAGTGGCAAAGGGAACCTTTTGCTCCTCGGAACATCCCAAGACATAAAATATCTTGGTGATCTGCTTTAACCACGTCTCCGCCTTAAGTGGTTCTGGCTTTCCTAAAAAGTCTGGTGGTCCTAGCTCCTTGAACTACTTAGCGGTGACCGACCGTGGGTTGCCATTATTTCCACCTATATTTTGAACATGAGTCTCTCTTACCTGATGTTGCATGAATTGCATAAAGCCTCTGAACATCCCATCGTTCATCATTTGATCGGTGTTGTTATTTACCTGAGGATTATTGTCTTTCTGTTGCACATTATCCTGGGTATTGATCGTTAGTGACTTAACGGTCTCATGTGCTTCATTGCTGATCTCAACATTTTCAGATGCCATTTTCAAACTTTTTTACAAAACAAGGGTTAATTGATATATCACATATTATCCTATACTGTAATGAGCCAATTAAATACCAAATAAACTTAGGTAGGTCATACTAGCGAAGGAATACTCTGTCTCTCCCCTCCTAGTTCTTGTCTCACATCTCAGCCAGGGATCATATCCCTAAGCTTTGATACCAACTGTGACGCCCCCAAAACAAGTATACACCACCCATCTTGGGTCGCCACTTACATGGTACATAAATCAAATACAACTTCTTTAATACAACAGTCATGTAAAATACGACAAAACATAGCTGAGAGTTTAAATAAGAATATTGTCATATGTTGGGTAAAATCTATATACGCACAACACGCAAGTGTACGTGGTCAATAAGTAATAAAGTGATAAGTTGAGTATCATTCCCACAGAGAATTATTTAATAAAAATCACCAAGTACTAACCCATAATCAACTCAATCTTATTTAAACGAATGAATTTCAATTTATAATTAAACTAATTCTAATTACCACTAGTTAAATTAAGATTACGAAGATTTAAGATCACAACTTCACTTATTACTTCATTTAAGTTAACACACTTCTCATTAATTATTCTCTATCCTGAATTGTTAATCAAGAACACTAAAGCAGATAAAACCACCTCTCGATGCATAATACCGATACTCACTTAAATCCACAGATGATAGAATTAAACAAGACACCCTAATTAACTAATCCACTATATCTCTATGTGAATTACAGTTAAAAAGGATTTAAAGCACAAGTTCTCTATAAGATTACATATGGCGTAAAGGCATATCTCTATCCTAAACACGAATTATGAATTCCATCTATGTAGAAATCACAAACACATGTTATCATAATCAGATCTAAATCTAAACTTCATCTCTCGAGTTCATATAGATTATCATGGTAATTGATGACCAATCAATTAAACAATTAAGTCTAAATCACAATAGACAATTCTCACGATAGAACATAATAATTGATAGCGAAGCATATTAAAATAAACTACACAATAAGATCCATTGTAATCTCAAACAAAGAATTAGTTCATTGAATTAAAACTAAGAATCCACACTTGAATACACATTAAAAAATAAGAATAAGATTAAAGAAAAGAATTGAATCTGTTGTCAGCAAATCTCCATCTTCCTCAAGCTCCTGCTCTTGACCTTGATGGTCTTGACTTGCTTGATCTCAATTCTAATCTAATCTAGGGATCTAATCTAAGAAAGAAAGTAAAGAATAAGTTAATAGAATCTATCCCAAGAGGGATTTTATGGAGTCTTAGAACTAGCCTATATCTCTCTTCTTTTATGCCTCCTATCATGTATTTATAGTTCTAATGGATACCCTAGCAAGTTAGGCAACTAAGAATCATATTCTAACTTAAATTGGACACCAAATAACCCAATTCAGCCCTCCCCCCGTCGCTGAGCGGGCCCCACACTGTCCCTAGGCCATTTTGGGCGCGCCCCGCGCTACAAGGTCAGACATTCTGGTGGCCTAGCGTGCCCCGCGCTATGCGTAGTTCATTTATAGCGCGGTCCGCGCTACGCTATTTTCTGCAGCGACGTCCTTTGGTAAAACAGACATAACTTTTGATCCTCTTGGATTTATGGGGCCTGCCACCTATCAAATGGAAGATATCGACGAGATCTATAACTTTCATTCTTTGAGGATTGACAGATTACATCCAGATCAAGGCCTCAATCGAGCTTGAAGTAGATGCTGTGTAAATGGCAAATATGACAACTCTTAGCTTTGATCTTCGTTGATAAAAAGGCCATAACTCTCACATCCGAACTCCAATTGAGATGATTCAAGATGTTCCGGAAAGATAAGAAGTAGATCTACAATAAATTCCAATTTCCAAGCCAAGAAAATACATCCAACTTGGTGTTAAAAGCCCTTCAATATTCCCTTCTTGCATTTGCTTGCGTATTTTAGTCCAAAAGATGTCCGAATTGCTTTCCCTTGCTTTTTCATGCCAATGTCATGTCATACCCTACAAAATAACATAAAAGGTATGAAAATTAACTACGAAAAATGAATATAAGCAAATAATTCAAGTAACAGATACCGGATAAGTAGATATAATGATAAGTATATTTTATATCTACTTATCCGATATCTATTACTTGAATTAGTTGCTTATATTCATGTTTCTTAGTTACTTTTCATAAATTTTATATTATTTTGTAGGTTATGACATGACATTGTCTTGAAGAAGCTAGGAAAAGCAATTGAGCCACGGACATCTTTGGACTAAAATACCTGCCAAATACAAGAAGAGAATATTGAATATGATAGGCTAGTTCTAATAGGTCTACATCCCCCATTACGAGTTGTCAATGCAGTGCGAAACAACTACAACTTTATTATTACAATAGTAAAAGCTGTGAGTTTAAATCGAGATATTGCCATCTAGACAATATCCACATACAAATAAATCCTCATCATAATTATTGATACATTATTTTACAACAATGGTGAGGACTACTAAACAACTCTCCTAGAACTTTCATTTCATTACCACAGGCTACGTACTTTTATATTCTGCGCCTCACGAGAAGAAAAATGGAACAAAAAGGAAAAGGGTGAGCTCGACTAGCCGATAAAGAATATTATGACTAAGATAATATACAACAAAATTATCGTTAGTCTTGACGAGGGGAAAAATATAATAGAATACAATAGACAACAAGTTTTAAATCAATATTACAGCGGTGAAATAATAATTCATTAGAAGAGTTAAGTAGAGAATGCAAACTACTATCTTCTATGTATGAATTTTAAAGTTCATAAATCTATTTTTATCCTGTAACATCAATCGATATATATACGGGATCAAATATTCATCCTTTTGCACTTTCTGGCCGAGGACATTCACCCGATTGGTCGTGTTCATCTAAACACTTGTTCATCTTTGCACTACTGGGCCAAAGATATTCATCGAAATCATTCATCTTTGCACTACGGGCCAAAGATATTCATCGAAATCATTCATCTTTGCTTTCTTGGCCAAAGATATTCATCATAAATCATTCATCTTTACTTTCTAGGCCAAAGATATTCAATAATATCATCATTTTAAGGATGAGGATGATGAAAATATTTTTAAAAAAAAAGCGAATCGGTGAAACAAAATGACGAGGATTAAGGATTAAGGATTAGTACTTTGTTTTATCACGTCCAAAAATACCTCAAAAATAATCATAGTGGTGTAAAATTCAAGAATGATGATCAAAACATGGATACAATCAAAGCTAGTATCCCGAATAGATATTTTAGACGAAAAAAATTTTTTTTTATTTTTAGATGAATAGTCTTGAATGTATTAAGTGAATAGTACCATATACCAGTATCGTGAATAGTCATTAGTATCGTGAATAGTAACTCAGACACCAAAAGTTCCAAATTTGATAAAAACTTGGATCAATATTTGACATAATGATATTGAAGAAATAATATCATTACTGAAAAAAAATAATATCCACTTACCTCGAAGATCGATTACTTAGCTGGAATCTTTGGATATAGGCTATATCTTGAACTTTCATAGTATAGCAATACTCAAAGTATACTCAAAATACTCACAAGAATAAACTCGATAATATAGAGAGAAAACTTGAGTTTACGGTGTGATTTTCAATTCTAACCTAAGCTTTTATTTATAGGAAATTGCTTAGAACACAAGCGAGAAAATTTATTATAATAATAATATATATAAAAATTTTCTCGCCCATTCTTAGAATCTGAAAATCTGAATACAAACCACATGCTCCCTTCTAGAAGAAGTAAAAAAACGTTTTTCATAAAATAAATAATTAAAACTTCCAAAAATCAATTATTTGAACTTGAACTTCAATAATTCATAATAAATAGCCCTTTTTTGTGGAAAATTTGAATCTCTTGAGTTTTTATAGGAAATTCAATTCTCTACAACAACTGCGAGAAGAAAGTTTTCCAAATTCCAAGCAGAAATTGGCCGAAATCCACAAGCAGGCGATTTTAGAAATTTATAATCAAATTTCGATCGATAAATGGGGTCCATGAGCATGTTTAACATGTTTTAAACATTTATTGCAACAAAAAAATACTCTTCCTCCTCGTATACTCATATATCCCACATTCGTTGTAAAAATATCACCATTATTATATTATTAAAATATAATATTATATATATTTAAATGAATTATTTTATCGAGAAAAAGATAAAATTTCAATTTTCAACAATTGTCACATTAAAAATTTTCTCCATCTATATCCACATAAAATCAATATTTTCCTCATCATATGAATCAATAATTAATTATTCACAAATAATATTCTGAGAATCTGATATTGTGACGAGGCGGTTCAGGAAAAGAGGGCTTTCGATAAAATTTCTCCTTCTTGGTGGCATGATTAGGTGACCAAACCTCTCCTTAGAGCGAACTTTCTAGACATTGCCAATAATGTTATCTAATAATATTATTAGGATAATATGAATTATTAGCCGATAATGAAAAATCTTGTGTAATGACAATTATTAAAACAATGACAATATAAAATATCATATGACAATTATTGAATCAATAAAATAAAACCTTTGAGCAGTAATTCTTTGTAACCATTATTGAGTAGTGCCTTCTTATGTAAAGTCGATAATTGGTGCAATCTGGTGTCTTCTAGTCTGACAATAGCGTATTCTTGTGTTTTAACCAAGGTATTCAACGATTATAGTGGTAACAACTCTGTAGATTATTTTTAAACAACTTATATTTGTCATTTTCTTCCTCAATCGCTTTTTTCGTTATGGGGCCCACACATGCATTTGCTGCGTAAATACGAATATTCCAAGCGATCTGAATATTCCACGACCGAAACGAATATTCCCAAACAATGATGAATATTTTATAACCACTTGCTTATTTTGAAATATTTGCGTATTTTACCCATAACTATCCACATTAATCACATCAACCCTTACTATTTCAAAATAATAATTAGAGAAATTAAATTTCATTTATTAATTATTTGGGATCTTCTGACCTCCCCCTCTTATGAAATTTCGTCCTCGAAATTGGCGTACGATACACAGTGTTTGAAAAGATGAGGATACCTCGCTTTCATTTCGTTTCAACTCCCGGTCATTTCCTCTATAGCATGGTTTCTCCACAAGACTTTAACTTGTGGTATGACCTTCGTCGTGGGACATGCTCCTTCTATCAAGATCTTGGTGGTACTTCCTCATCGTTAAGTCTTGACTATCTCGTCGGTTCTAACTTCGATAGCGTGATTCGGGTCTTTCACATATTCTGAAATGCGGATATATGAAACACATTATGAACACGAGACATACTTGGAGAATGCTTAGCGAGTCTATAGGCTACATTTCCTACTCGGTCGAGAATTTGAAATGGACCGATAAATCGTGGATTGAGCTTTCCTCTCTCCCGAATCTTGTAACTCCCTTCCGTGGGGCAAACGCATGACAATACATGATCCCTATACTAAATTCCACATCCTTTCGATGAAGATCGCATAACTCTTTTGTCGATCTTGTCTTGGTTTGTATCGTTGTCGAATCATTTGGATCTTTTCGGTGAGTCATACGTCTAACTTTCGGGTCCCAACAATGTTGCTTCACCCACCTCATCCCAACATATTGGAAGCGACACTTTCGTCCATATAATGCTTGAATGGGGCCACACCTATACTTGCACGATAAGCTTTGTTGTTGTAGGAGAATTCCACGATGGTAAATACTTATCCCAAGCGCCCTTGAAGTCTAGGACCACGAGTCTTAATAAATCTTCAAGAGTTTGAATAGTCCTCTACGATTGTCCGTGGTTTGAGGATGGTATATGGCCCGAATCTTAAATCCGTACCCATAGCTTTTTGCAAGCTAACCCAAAATCTTGAAGTGAATCTTGGGTCGCGATCGAAACTATGGATCTTGGCATGCCATGCAATCTCACAATCTCATTTACGTACATTTGAGCAAGGCGTTCGAGGAATAAGTCTCCGTATCGGCAAGAAATGAAAGCGGACTTGGTTAATCTATCAACAATAACCCAAATAGCATTTATGCCTTGAAAGCAAGTGGGAAGTCCATGCTTGAAATCCATGGTAATGTGTTCCCACTTCCATTTCGGAATCTCAAGTGGTTCTGATGGTCCCTTAGGCACTTGATGCTCGCCTTTACCGTTGACAAGTTAAACATGTTGAGATAAACTTTGCAATCTCTCTCTTCATATTGTTCCACCAAAATGTATGTCGAAGATCACGATACATTTTAGTACTTCCGGATGGATTGCAAATGGTGTATTGTGTGCCTCCATCATAATCTTGTACTTCAAATCGAGAATCGTTAGGAACACAAAGTGCAGGTGGACTCGAAGTATTCCTTCTTCATCGATTCTCGCTTAGGAATAGCTCCTTCTTGTACTTTCTTCTTCATATGCATCATTTCAAGATTCGGTGGCTTGAGCAACCTTAACTTTTTCTATTAAAGTTGGCTCTGTCGTATACTTGACATCATCGCCCTCGTTCACGCATATGATCTTCTACTCAGCAGCGTCGGCTACCACGTTTCGCTTTTCGGGATGGTATTGAATAGTGTGGTCGTAGTCTTTCAATAGCTCGAGCCAGCAGCGTCATTGCCGCGTGTTAAGTTCTTTTGAGTGAAGAAATATTTAAGGCTTTTATGGTGCGAATATATCTCCACTTTCTCCCCATATAGATAGTGCCTCCGGATCTTTAAGAAAGCATTGGCTTTGCTTTGCATGACTCTAGATCATGGTAGGATAATTCCTCTCATATTCTTTAAGTTGTCATGAGGCATAGGCTATGACTTTCCCCGTTGCATGAGAACACATCCTAACCCTTTGCAGAAGCATCATTTGTAGATAACAAATCCATCGAAACGGATGGTATTGTTAGAGCAGTGCGAAATAAGTCTCCTCTTAAGCTCTTGGAAACTCTTCTCGCATTCTTCGCTCCAAAGCAATTTTGTATCCTTAGAGTTAGATGAGTTAGCGGAGTGGCGATTCGAAGAAAACCCTTCCACGAATCTCGATAATAACCATTTAAGCCAAAAAGCTCGTACTTGATCAAAGCTTGGTTGCTCCCAACTTTGTATTGCTTCAATCTTTGCAGGTCATGAGATACTCCATGTTTTGACACCACATGCCCAAGAAATGCTACTTCCTCAAGCGAACTCGCATTTCTTTAACTTGGCATAAAGCTTGTTTTCACGAAGCCTTTGGAGTACCCGACTTCAAATGGTGCTCATGATCTTCACGGCTTTTGGAATATATGAGGATGTCATCAATAAAAACAACAATGAATGATCAAATACTCTTTGAATACTCGGTTCATCATATCCATGAAAGCCGCGGGAGCATTAGTCAATCAAGAAAGACATAACTAAAATTCATAATGCCGTCTTAGGAGTTCTAAAAAGCGGTCTTTGGAATATCCTCGGTTCTAATCTTGATTTGATGATATCGAGCGAAGATCGATTTTTGAAAAGAATTGTGCTCCTTGCTTATTTGGTCAAACAAGTCATCAATCGAGGTAGAGGATACCTATTCTTGATAGTGACATGGTTCGATTCAGATAGTCGATACAAAATCGCATACTCCGTCTTTCTTCTTTACAAATAAAGCAGGAGCACCCCGAGGAGATGTCTACTGGGCCAGAATGAAACCAATGTCCAACAACTCACTGTAGTTGGACCTTTAACTCTGAAGTTCAATAGGAGCCATTCGATATGGGGTTTTAGAAATGGGCTTTGTGCGGGTTCAAGGTCGATAAAGAATTCAACTTCACGTTACGAGGGGTAGGCAGGGAAGTTCTTGAAATCGTCGGGAAAGTTAATAACAACGGGAATATTATTCAATTTTGGCGTGTCTTTATTCAAATCCATAACATGGGCTAAGAAAGCTTGACATCCGTTTTTTAATAAGCGAATAGCTTTATGATTAGATATAGCGGTGATTGATTTTAATGGTTTAGTTGCTTGAATTGAACAACGGGTTGTTTAGGAATATGAAAGCTAACAACCTTACGAAAACAATCAATTTTGGCATGATGAGTAGTTAACAATCAATCCTAAAATCACATCAAAAGCAAGTATCTTTAAAGAGATAAGGTCAGCGGGTAAGATAAGGGTGCCAACATGGATTAGACAAGATTTATAAGCGAGTGGATGTGATGAAAGTTTCTCTAGCGGAGTTTCCACGAGATAGGTCAAAGTCTAATTTCTCGGTCAAGTTTAAGCGTTGAGCACAAGCGGGAGAGATAAATGAATGGGTATGCCGGTATCTAGTAAAGTATAAACTTCACAAGAATTTATAAATAGCTTACCGTGATCACCTCGTTTGGGTTCCTCGCATTTTGACCGATCCATGACAAGCGCTCTTCGAGGCCGTTGACTTTGACTTTTACAGGGGACGGTCTTTTGAGTCAAATCCCCATTGAACTAGGTTTCGCTACCGTGCGATCTCGGCGATATGTCCTTCCTTTCCACAATTATAGCATACACAGGCTGTTGTGGGCGGTTTGGTGATATGTCCCTCTTTCCGCATTTATAGCATATAATGGGGTGGTCGTTCTCCTCCCTTGGAACCGATTCTTTCTTTTGCCTTTTGTCGTCTTCACATAGTCGTTGTTGAATCTCCTCTTTTTAAAAATCTCCTCGATTTCGCTTCTTCTATTTTCATGGCCATGATTACACACGGAGTGGTTACCATTTTTTGTCGCCTTTTTCTTTCTCCTTTGGTTATTGTTGTTTTGTTGTTGCTATATCTCGGTATGATCGATTGTGGTACCTCGGTTGGCCGTACTCGTTATCTCGCTCTAACAATTGAGCCACATTAACAACATCTGAATAGAGAAAATTTATGAGAGATGAGATCTTGGCGTATCTGGGTTTCAAACCTCTCGAAACATCCGCGTCATCGTTCCTCATTCTCCACCAAATGAGGTGCAAACTGGATAACTCTGCAAACTTTCGCCTCGTCTTTGAGACACACCGTCGTGTTGTTACTGCTCGGTCTAATAAACTCCACTTCCTTCATATAGCGAACACTTTTCGGAAAGTATTTGTCATTAAATAGTTCTGAAAGCGTCTCCCAAGACATCTCTTGAGTGCAATTTGGATGGAGTGCGCTTCTGAGACTCCCACCGATGATACGCCTCGCCACGGAACATAAAGGTGGCGAATGGAACCTTCATTCTCTGTGCATCCCAAGACATCGAATATCTTGGTAATTTGCTTGACCCGTGTTTACGCCCGTGATCGGATCTGGCTTTCCCTTAAGTCTGGTGGTCCCGACTCTTTGAGCTGCTTGCATTTGTGACAACAGTAATTGCTATCATTTCCTCCTATGTTTTGAACACGAGTCTCCTAAATGCGATTTTGCATGAGCTGCAAAAAGCTTCTAAAATATCCCTCGTTCATCATACGCTTTCGATTGGTGTTGTTCACGGGAGGAACATTGCCCGACGACTGTTGCCGTTCTCCTCGTTGGTGAGTCTGAGCGTCTCCACGGTCTCATTTCCATTGTTAATATTCTCGATTCGACATTCTCAAATCTTTGTCATAAAACAAGGGTTAATTAAGGAAATCAATATATCACATAATATCCTATATCTTGACCAACTATCAAATAAGCTTAGGTAGGACACACTAGCGAAGGATTTACTCGTCTCTCCCCTCTAGTTCTATTCCGAGATCTCATGGAGATCATATCCTAAGCTACGATACCATTTGTGACACCCCCAAAATAGGTCTACATCCCCCATTACGAGTTGTCGATACAGTGCGAAACAACTACAACTTTATTATTACAATAGTAAAGCGTGAGTTTAAATCTGAGATATTGCCATCTAGACAATATCCACATACAAATAAATCCTCATCATAATTATTGATACATTATTTTACAACAATGGTGAGGACTACTAAACAACTCTCCTAGAACTTTCATTCCATACCCCAGGCTTCGTACTCATTTATATTACCGCCTCACGAGAGAAGAAAAATGGAACAAAAAGGAAAAGGGTGAGCTCGACTAGCCCGATAAAGAATATTATGACTAAGATAATATACAACAAAATTATCGTTAGTCTTGACGAGGGAAAAATATAATAGAATACAATAGACAACAAGTTTTAAATCAATATTATGGTGAAATAATAATTCATTAGAAGAGTTAAGTAGAGAATGCAAACTACTATCTTACATGTATGAATTTTAAAGTTCATAATCTATTTTTATCCTGTAACATCAATCGATATATATACGGGATCAAATATTCATCCTTGCACTTCTGGGCGAGGACATTCACCGATTGGTCATGTTCATCTAAACACTTGTTCATCATCTTTTTTGCACTACGGGCCAAAGATATTCATCGAAATCATTCATCTTTGCTTCTACGGGCCAAAGATATTCATCGAGAAATCATTCATCTTTGCCACTCTTGGCCAAAGATATTCATCATAAATCATTCATCTTTACTCTGGGCCAAAGATATTCAATAATATCATCATTTAAAGGTGAGGATGATGAAAAAAATTTTTAAAAAAGCGAATCCGGTGAAACAAAATGAAAATGATTAAGGATTAAGGATTAAGGATTAGTACTTTGTTTTATCACGTCAAAAATACCTCAAAAATAATCATAGTGGTGTAAAATTCAAGAATGATCAAAACATGGATACAATCAAAGCTAGTATCCGAATAGATATTTTAGACGAAAAGAAAAATTTTTATTTTTCGATGAATAGTCTTGTATTAAGTGAATAGTACCAGTATCGTGAATAGTAGTATCGTGAATAGTAACTCAGACACCAAAAGTTCCAAATTTGATAAAAACTTGGATCAATATTTGACATAATGATATTGAAGAAATAATATCATTCTGAAAAAAAAATAATATCCACTTACCTCGAAGATCGGTACTTAGCTGGAATTTGGATATAGGCTATATCTTGAACTTTCATAGTATAGCAATACTCAAAGTATACTCAAAATACTCACAAGAATCGCTCGATAATATAGAGAGAAAACTTGATTTACGGTGTGATTTTCAATTCTAACCTAAGCACTTTATTTATAGGAAATTGCTTAGAACACCCAAAGAGAAAATTTATTATAATAATAATATATATAAAAATTTTCTCGCCCATTCTTAGAATCTGAAAATCTGAATACAAACCACATGCTCCCTTCTAGAAGAAGTAAAAAAACGTTTTTCATAAAATAAATAATTAAAACTTCCAAAAATCAATTATTTGAACTTGAACTTCAATAATTCATAATAAATAGCCCTTTTGTCGGAAAATTGAATCTCGCGAGTTTTTATAGGAAATTCAATTCTCTACAACTTTGCGGAAGAAAAGTTTTCCAAATTCCAAGCGAAATTGGTGAAATCCACAAGCAGGCGATTTTAGAAATTTATAATCAAATTTCGGTCGATAAATGGGGTCCCATGAGCATGTTTAACATGTTTTAAACATTTATTGCAACAAAAATACTCTTCCTCCTCGTATACTCATATATCCCACATTCGTTGTAAAAATATCACCATTATTATATTATTAAAATATAATATTATATATATTTAAATGAATTATTTTATCGAGAAAAAGATAAAATTTCAATTTTCAACAATTGTCACATTAAAAATTTTCTCCATCTATATCCACATAAAATCAATATTTTCCTCATCATATGAATCAATAATTAATTATTCACAAATAATATTCTGAGAATCCTGATATTAATGACGAGGCGGTTCGAGGAAAGGGGCTTTCGATAAAATTTCTCTTCTTGGTGGCATGATTAGGTGACCAAACCTCTCCTTAAGCGAGAACTTTCTAGACATTGCCAATAATGTTATCTAATAATATTATTAGGATAATATGAATTATTAGCCGATAATGAAAAATCGTGTATAATGATTATTAAAAAAACAATGACAATATAAAATATCAATATGACAATTATTGAATCGATAAAATAAAACCTTTGAGCAGTAATTCTGTAACCATTATTGAGTAGTGCCTTCTTACGTGAAGTCGATAATTGGTGCAATCTGGTGTCTTCTGCAGGTGCTGACAGCAGTATATTCTTGTGTTTTAACCATAGGGTATTCAACGATTATAGTGGTAACAACTTCTGTAGATTATTTTTAAACAACTTATATTTGTCATTTTCTTCCTCGATCGCTTTTTTCGTTATGGGGCCCACACATGCATTTTGTTGTTGCCGTAAATCGAATATTCCCAAGCGATCTGAATATTCCACGACCAACGAATATTCCAAACAATGATGAATATTTTATAACCACTTGCTTATTTTGAAATATTTGCGTATTTTACCCATAACTATCCACATTAATCACATCAACCCTTACTATTTCAAAAAATAATAAGAGGAAATTAAATTTCATTTATTAATTATTTGGGATCTTAAGACAACGTCGTCAAATTGTATGATTACTTGTGATTCTTGTGGTGGAAATCATCCGAGTCATCAATGTACCACCATTTCGAGTTGCAGATCAGTATGTAGGTGATTACCCCAACAATTATGCTTATCCCACCAATTATCATCAAGTTTGGGGGTATCACCCGGATTAAATCATGGAGCTACAATTATGAAGACCAATACTACGCTCCAAATCCATCATACACACCAGAATTTTCATGTCCACCTCCATTGCCACAAGAAGAAAAGCCAAATTTGAGGGATATAATATTGAAGGGCATAGCAAACCTAGAGGGGATGAGGATTAGCCAAGAGCTGTCAACCCAAAATTTTAATAATCGGATGGAACAATTCGTCACTACCTCAACCAATGGCCCTCAATACATGGCTTCCGAGACTGAAACAGAAAATTCAAGGCTGGGGGAATTATTGTCTAAGTTCTTAGCATCAAATGAGGAAAGGAGGATTAATCAAGAGCGGTCAATTCAGAATCAAGAGATATCAATTCAAAATCTACAGAACCAGATGGATCAAATACTCAAAGCCTTGAACAACTGTCCTCAAAATAATTGGTGTTATGATGAGGAATCTGAGATTGATGAAGTGCCCAAGCCAAATCTACAACTAGATGAGACACGAGATGTTGAAAAAGAGGAGATAAGTGGGGATAATAAAAATAAGGTCGGTGAAGAACTAACTATGAGTACCAACGAGGATGAGCTGATGTTATTAGTGCCCCAAGATCCTTCTCCGCCAAAGATCAAGGGTCCAGTTAGATTTGCAAAACCGTGCCAACTTGGTAGTCATGTCGTCGGCAAAGCTCTTTATGACATAAGAGCGAGTGCAATAATGAAGCCGTGGTGGGACGAGAAAGAGAAGATAGACGAAGAGCCCATTGTGTTTGACACACTTCCATGCCCAAATATGATCACAAACACAATGGAGATAGAACCTAGTTATTTGCCCTTCTTCATGGAGATTATATCGAGTCAGAGCATGCTAGGTGACTTTGATGTTATGGTCATCTCTTGTGGGAACCTCCCAAAGGATTATTTGCTACTGATGGATGGAGGGTTCCTCAATTTTCGAAGAGGAATTGGATAGCGTTGACCAGACAAAGTCGGGCTTACGACGTTAAAACTAGCGCTACTTGAGAGGCAACCCAAGCTCTAAACCTTTTCTTCCTTATTTATTCTTTATATTTTAGTTTATAGTCTAGCTCAAATATTTAGTTTTCAACGAATAATGACTCCATAATGGTATGCTCGCAGGTAAGGCAAGAAAAAGAGAGTCATCAAGTTATCGGTTCTATAAGCTGGATCGCCGCCACAATAAACGTGACATAACGCTGGGCATGCTACTACGCCAAAGAATTCATCGATCTCTTAAGCATGAGTGCGCCATTTCCTCAGATATACCCAATAAGAAGTCGCTACTCAAAAATCCCAGGCGTTAAAAGTGGTTTAATTGCAGTGTTAGTCAAGTCCAACTCAAGTGTGGTTCCAGATTTATTCCAATGTGTCAGGCCTATTCTTCAGACTTAGTAGACAAGGAAGAACATGCTGTATTTTCAGGGAAGTCCTCTCTTTTAATTTTTCCTATCTTAACCATTGAGGGCAATGTCTGTTTTAAGTTTGGGGGGAATTTTAGTGTTGTATTGCATATAGTTAGTTATTTACAGTGTAGTTCATATATTTACATTTAGTTTTTGCATTCAGTTTCTTGAAAAAAAAAAATTACTATGTGTATAGAGCATTCAATACATCTTGCATGAGTCCAGTTGTTTGATATTTACAGTTTGTTTTAGCCAATGATGAGATTAGAATTGGGTAGACAAGTATAATACTGATTATTAGAGCATTAATGTGATTTCTTGTTATGAATTGAATCTTTTTCTGTTTGAAACTGGTATAATAAGGATAGCACAGTAAAAACAACTTGTTGATTGATTGAGTTTAAATTGATACATAATGAGACTCTAAAGGATAATGCTAGTTTGAAAGAAAGAATGACAAGAATAAGTAGTGATGACTAAAGTTAGACAAGAACCTAAGTTTGGGGGTATATTTGGGGTATATAAGCTATAAAAAAAGAAAAGAAAAGAAAAGTATGAATAAACACCGTGGCATGCATATCTAGTTTTGTGGCCTTTATTACTTGAGTAAGTAAGCCCGAGGGGATTGTCTTTACACCTAGCGCCCTAAGGTCTTAATGGTCTGGGAGTCGTTGGTCGAAAGCTCGTTAAGGTAGCATTGAAAAGCTTAAGGGAATAAGACATTGCATAGCTATGTGTATATAAACCAAAAGAAAAAAAAAGAATAAAACGGGAAATAAGAGCAAAAAGCCCCCGTATTGCAAAGTGAAGCATAAGTATCCCATGTTAACCCTCGATATTGGTAATTGTTTAATTTTAGTTGGATCTAGCTTATTTTTGGATTTCTTGAGTTTACACTGTATGATGCATTCGAAGAGACTTGTTATGTGTTAAATTTGATTTTATATCAGTTAACATTGTTATGGAGCACACACGCACTATATTAGTGATAACAGTCTAAGATTTGATGATTGATTGGGAAATTATTGATTTGTTTTGATATGATGTATAATAATGTTTACTTGATTTCTCTAAGGCCGGTTAATTAGACTTGTTTCTGTCATTACTGCTGGATTCGTAAGCATGTTGATTAGTTGCATTGCATAGCATTGTTGTTTTGTGTTTTTGCTTGAGGACAAGCAAATGTTTAAGTTTGGGGGTATTTGATAAGTAAATTTTATATCTACTTATCCGGTATTTGTTACTTGAATTAGTTGCTTATATTCATGTTTCTTAGTTACTTTTCATACATTTTATGTTATTTTGTAGGTTATGACATGACATTGGCATGAAGAAGCTAGGAAAAGCAATTCGGACATCTTTTGGACTAAAATATGCAAGCAAATGCAAGAAGAGAATATTGAAGGACTTTTAACACCAAGTTAGATGCATGTTCTTGGCTTGGAACTTGGATTTTATTGTAGATCAACTTTTTATCTTTTCAGAACATCTTGAATCATCCCAATCAGAGTTCGGATGCGAGAGTTATGGCCTTTTTATCAACGAAGATCAAAGCTAAGAGTTGTCATGTTTGCATTTACATAGCTTCTATTTCAAGCCCGATTTCCGCCTTGATCCCATCCGAATTTGTCAGTCCTCAAAGAATGAAAGTTGTAGATCTCGTCGTTATCTTCGATTTGATAGGTGGCAGGACCCGTAACTCCAAGAAGATAAAATGTTATGCCTGTTTTACCAAAGGATGTCGCAGCAGAAAATAGAGTAGCGCGGACCGCACTAGCCCCGCGCTAGGCGACCAGAATCTTTGCTATAGTTGCGCGGGCCACGCTCCAAATAGCTTAAGGACAATGCGAGGCGTGCTAGGCGGTGGGAAAATAGTTACATTGGGTTATTTGATGTCCAATTGGAGCTAGAATAGGATTCTTAGTTGCCTAACTTGCTAGGGTGTCCATTAGAACTATAAATACTTGAGTTTAACTTGGATTGATAGGCTAGTTCTAAGACTCCATAAAATCCCTCTTGGGATAGATTTCTATTAACTTAGTCTTTACTTTCTTTCTTAGATTAAGAACCCTATATTAGATTAGAATGGGAGATTGAAACAACTTGGAGACCATTGAAGATCAAGAGCAGGAGCTTGAGGAAGATAGAGATTTGCTGACAACAGATTCAATTCTTTTCTTTAATCCTATTCTTATCTTTTAATGTGTATTCAAGTGTGGATTCTTAGTTTTAATTCAATGAACTAATTTTTTGTTTGAGATTACAATGGATCTTATTGTGTAGTTTATTTTAATATGCTTCGCTATCAATTGTTATGTTCTATTGTGAGGATTGTCTATTGTGATTTGGACTTAATTGTTTAATTGATTGGCCATTAATTACCGTGATAATCTATATGAACTCGAGAGATGAAGTATAAATTTAGATCTGATCATAATAGCATGTGTTTGTGATTTCTGCATAGATGGAATTCATGATTCGTGTTTAGGATATAGATATGCCTTTACACCATATGTAATCTTATAGAGAACTTGTGCTTTAAATCCTTTTTAATTGTAATTCACATAGAGATATAGTGGATTAGTTAATTAGGATGTCTTGCTTAATTCTATCATCTGTGGATTTAAGTGAGTATCGGTATTATGCATCGAGAGGTGGTTTTATCTGCTTTAGTGTTCTTGATTAACAATTCAGGATAGAGAATAATTGATGAGAAGTGTGTTAACTTAAATGAAGTAATAAGTGAAGTTGTGATCTTAAATCTTCGTAATCTTAATTTAACTAGTGGTAATTAGAATTAGTTTAATTATAAATTGAAATTCATTCGTTTAAATAAGATTGAGTTGATTACGGGTTAGTACTTGGTGATTTTTATTAATAATTCTCTGTGGGAACGATACTTAACTTATCACTTTATTACTTGTTGACCACGTATACTTGCGTGTTGTGCGTATATAGATTTTACCCAACAAGTTTTTACCAGATAAGTAGATATAAAACCTACTTATCATCATCTAGACAATATCCACACTCAATGGTGTCCTCAATACAATTATTATCACATTATTCCGTAGAATAGTGAGGACTACTAAAGTCATTTATCCTGGACCATCACTCCATTTCCCGACTCGTCCCAGCTATATTCTCATTTCCTGAAGAGAACAATGAAAGAAAGAGTGAGCTCAACTAGCCCAGTAAGAAATATTATGACTAAGATAATGCAGAATAAATTATTTTTAGCCTTCAACAGTATAACAACTGATAGAATACAATAGACAACAAGTTTTAGATCAACAACTGCAGCGAAAATAAGCAATCCATTAGAAGATTCAAGTAGAACATAAAATCTACTATCTTCTATGATTTAAAAAGTTTTTCATCAACTTTATCGGCCGAGACTCGACTTTTAATAAATAAAATCGAATCATCCTCGCACTAACGACTAAGGATATTCATGTAATCATCAATGGTCATTTTTATACCGAATAATCCCTGGTCATAATCATACCAACAACTGTCCATCAATGAACTACAGGCCAATGAGGACTTTTACCACATCATTCGTCACATTACGATCATGATTATACCGAATAATCCCTGGTCATAATCATACCAAGTCTATCTATGTACGTAAGTCAAAGATGACTTTAATCACAATATAAGCATGAAGATGATGACAATGACATAATAATTCAATAAAACAAGTTCAAGGATAAATTTTAAAGATTTATAATTTAATTTATCCAGAAATCAATAACGTCCAAATTGTCAACATGATCTTTGCTTTGTAGAGTAAAATTCAAGAATAATATTCATGTACCAAAAATAATTTGGACAGAAAAGAAATATATTTTTCGGGTCAATAGTACCCCGTGAATAGTACCCCGACATAAAAAGTGTCCCGAATACCCGAGTGAATGATACTAGAGTGAATAGTAACCTGTGAATAGTAATTCGTGAATAGTACTCCGACATGAAAAGTGGCACGAATACCCGAGTGAATAATACTAGAGTGAATAGTAACTAGGTGAATAGTAACCCGTGAATAGTAACTCGTAAAAGAAAAATACCAAAGAAAATGATATTCCAGGATGAGTACAAAAGAAATGATATCTCATATGAGTATAATAGAATATACGAAACTGCAAATGAATTTTCACCCGCCATGCGGTAATCCACGTAGACAGATCATTTCCACCATTTAATAAAGAATGAATACGAAGGATCATTCACCATGCATGTGGTAATCCACATAGATGCATTATTCCAATGTAATAATAAAGAATGGAATAATGTAAGAATTCACCATGCATACGATAGACCGCATGCATGTTATTCCCAATGTAATAATAAAGAATGGAACCAGTCATGCGTAATCCGCACATCTGAGGATATTCCAACAGAATAATAAAGAATGGAACCAGTCATGCATAATCCGCATGCATGTGATATTCCAACATAATAATAAAGAATGGAATAACAATGAATTCACCGTGCATGCGATAGATCGCATGCATACATGTTATTCCAACAAAATAATAAAGAATGGAATAATGAAGAATTTCACCATGTATGCGGTACTTCGCAGATAAAAAGTTATTCCAACATAATAATAAAGAATGGAATAACAACCCTTATGAGTATTGAAAAAAAATAACTCTCTTCATGAATACGAAAGAATAATACCCTTACCTCAAAAGAAGACTAGATATTGGAATTGTGAGGTATCATACTTCTCTTCTTCTTTCTCTCTATAATTTCTCTCTATAATAATTGCTCTATAGCTTTATTAAATTGGTGAAAATAATGAAGGAATAAGTTTCTATTTATAGGAAAATATAGTTTCAATAATTGCACGTTTTGGGGCTCGAAATATTACAGTATAATACCTTCCTCTTTTCCTTTATTTTTAATTTAGTCCTGCAAGTATTATCAAACTTGCACCATCTCCCCTAATAGTAAATCATGTGAATCAATAGTAAATCATGTGAATTAATAGTTCTAGACATGTGAAAATATGAATTACAGTATAGTACCTCCATCTATACCTCTATTTTTAACTTAGTCATGCAAGTATTATCAATCTTGCACCAACTCCCCTAATAGTAAATGAATGTGAATCAATAGTACACACATGTGAACAAATAGTTATAATCATGTGAATCAATAGCAATTAATTGCTCATTTATCCGGTTAATTACCTGATTGGTCAATATAACCTCCAGACATCAATTATTATCGAAATAAATGTCGATTTTCACTAACACTAATAATGACAACACAATGGAACTATCAATTTCATCTTTAATCAACAAGAACTTATTCATCATTAATATTATAACTCATAATATTTAACAAACAGGTCGTTCCCAGGAAAGAGGGGGCTTTCCGATAAGTTTTTCTCCTTATTGGCGCATAATTAGGTGACCAAACCTCTCCTTGACAGAACTTCTAGACATTGTCAATATTGCAAATAATAATATGAATAACTTTGCCATCTCAATTATTGATTTAATAATATAACATATTATGCAGATGATACTATGATAATAATTGAATCAATAATATGAGAGATATGATGCAGCAATTACTGTAGAAATAATTGGGTATAATTGAGTGATTTCTCACGTAAGTATCAATAATCAATCTGTAGTGCTACTACTATGCAATCACGATATTCGCATACTTTTACTACTAGGGTAGTTCAACAATTTTAACGGTAACACTTTACAAGTTATTTTTATAAAATGATAATTCTGTCATTTTCTAACTACGACAATACTTCCGTTGTGGGGTCCACCAATGATTGTGCCGTCGTACGAATATTCCCTGTTACAATGAATATTCCCCGACCAATCAAATATTATATAACAACTTGCTTACTTTACAAAATTTATAAATATTACCCACAACTATAACATTATATCATAATATTCAAAAAAATATTTCGAGAAATTTAAATCTTTATTCGTAAAATTTAGGGTCTCACATAACCTGTCTACGCGGAGTACCACATGCTTGGTGAATAACTATTCGTATTCATCATTTATTAATCTGTGGGTATAACTTGTCTACGCGAATTACCGCATGCATGATGAATAATCTTTCGTATTCATTCTTTATTAAATTATGGAAATGATCTGTCTACGCGGATTACCGCATGACGGGTGAAAATCCATTTGCAGTTTCGTATATTCTTTCATACTTGTATGAGATATCATTTCTTTTGTACTCGTCAAGGGATATAATTTTCTTTTGTATTCTCCATTTATGGGTACTATCCATACCGGAGTACTATTCATCCGAGGTACTATTCATTTGGGGTACTATTTATTCAGAGTACTTTTCATGCCGGACTACTATTCATCCGGGGTACTATTCATACCAGAGTATTATTCATGCCGAAGTACTATTCACAACAAAATTGATTTCTTTTCTATCCAAATTATTTTTGATACATGAATATCATTATTGATTTTTAATCCACAATTAGTGATCATGTTGACAATTTGGACTTTCTTGAACTTTGGATAAATTAAATTATAAATCTCTAATATTTATCCTTGATCTCAATTGATTGATTCTTTATATCATTGTCATCATCCTTATGCTTATATTGTGGTAAAAGTCATCTTTGCCCTGTAGTGCAAAGATGGACTGTTGATTGGTATGATTATGACTAGGAATTGTGTATTGGTATAATCATAACCTTTAATGTTATAGATAAAGATTTGTGGTGAAAGTCCTCTTTGGCCCGTAGTGCATAGATAGACAGGTGTTTGACGTGATCATGACAACTGGTGATACAAACGATTATTTTTGGCCCGTAGTACATAGATAATTCGTTGATTGGAAATAATTATTGATTGGTGTTACAAGGATAAAATATTGATAATAGACTTTTAAATCATAGAAGATAGTAGACATCATGCTCTACTTGACTCTTCTAATGGATTGTTATTTTCGCTGCAGTTGTTGATCTAAAACTTGTTGTCTATTGTATTCTATAATATTTTTCTCTGTTGAGGACTAATGATAATTTGTTCTACATTATCTTAGTCATAATATTATTTAGTGGGCTAGTTGAGCTCACCCTTTTCCTTTTGGTTCCATTATTCTTCTCAGGAGGCGAGAATGTATGGACTAGTCGGGGAGTGGAGTAATGGTCCAAGATGGTTATTGTAGTAATCCTCACTATTTTATAAAATAGTGTGATAATAATTGTAATGAGAACTTTATTTGAGTTTGGGTATTGTCTACAAGATAATATTTGTATTCAAACTCACAACTTATGTGTTGTCGTATTTTACACGACAGTTGTATTAATGAAGTTTGTATTTGGATTCTGTACCATGTATTTGGCGACTCAGAATGGGTTGTGTTGACTTATTTTGGGGGCGTCACAATTATAATTTTTATATGTTAAATTTTCTTGAGTATATGTAAAAAATGGGATGTTCATTATTTTGATTACATTATTTTAATATACAATTGGTGTTGTTTTTTTACAATGTTAAATAAAAAAAATATAATAATATTTATTACTACCTTTATCTTGTAAAAAGATTTTTTTTTTAATATACTTTTTCTTTTTTCTTTTTTTTTTGTGTAAAAACATTTTATTTTTACTTGTAAATGATTATGCTTAAGTGTGATTTATGTTTAGTTTAATATATGAAAAAATTAATTAATATAATTTTTAGTACTTTTTTATATGAATAATAAGATTTATTTTGTAATAATAAGTTTGTTTTATGTAAATTTTAATATTTAAAAAAAATACTTATAATTTTATTGCATTAATTTGTAATTTGTATGGGTTTTAAAATTTTAATTATAAAAGAATATTTGAAAATATATCACGATATTTTAATCTTTGAGAAATTTAATTAGCAAAAATTGTATGACTTTATTTTTACGATAAAATAATTTTTTTTGACATTTATGTTATTTATTGTACACGTTCATAATTTAATTAATTAGATCAAGTAAAGTAAAAATTATAATATACAAATTTATATTTAGTGGAGAAATTAAATATTATAACTTGAAGGGTGTATTAGACATTATATTAAAAATATTTTTGGATATTAATTCGTCAATCACACTGTTTTCTGTACATACCATGTTTCTTGTATGCATCCAAATTACACCTAAAACACTGTTTTCTATAAAAATTCAAGTTGAAATAAATTTTATATATTTTTTGGGAGGTATTATTAAATTTTTTTTTTTTATTAAAATGTCATTAGAAAAATATCTCCCTAGACTTATTGATATGTAAAGATATTAAAAATACCGAAATAGTGATGGGAAAAGAATGGGGGAAGCAAATTTGCACGTGAGAAAGGTAAATCCAATTTGACAGCCGGTGAGATCTGGGCAGCCACATTGCCCAAAAACTTTTGTCTGCACTCTGCATAATCTGTGCCGTACAGCTGTACAAATTCTGTCCGTCAACCCAACAAAACAACTAAAAAAAGTACCATTACTACTTGAAGATTAAGATAAGCTTGTTTATTGAATTAAACCAAGTGATAAATTAGGGGCGGTTTGATTAATACAAATAACTGACTCATTCAGTGTGTTTGTTTTTAATAAAAATCGTCTAAATAATTAAATTAATCAATCATTCAGACGATTTAAACTGAATGACTAAATTCTATTTTTTGACTGAATAAGCTTAATGACGGGTGAATGATTTTTTTTTTACTATATTAACTACTACTATAATTTTGAAAAATATTTAAAAAATTTACTATAATTTTAAATTTTTTCAGATTGGTAAAATAATAAAAATCTGTTATTCAGATGTTTTAGATATATCAATTATCAAACAATTTTTTTCATTCAATTTTTATCAAACACCCCCTTAATCTGTGTCTTGCTTTTTGTTTTTGGTAAAGAAAAATTGGAGGAAAACAATGGCCAAGGAAGACAAGAATCTCCATGATTCGTTTGCAAATAAAATTACCTTGTTCTTGTATGAAAAAATAGATAGCGAGAATTTTAGTTTGTGCGTAATAATGTATATGTTCACTGTTTATTGAAAACATAACTTTTCTACCGTAATATTGTGTTGTTGTTCTTAGTGTTGCGGTTAGATATTATTCTTTTCGTCCCATAATATATAACCTTTTATAGTTTATGTACAAGAATTAAAAAAAATAATTGTATAAAATTAAATATAGTATTAATTGTCTATAATATTCTTTACAATATACGTATCTCATTCTCTCTCTTTCATCTGTAACATTTTTTCGTGAAGAGTAATTTTGGAAAAAATGATGAATAATTCTCCTACATCATATAAAACGTCAAATAATTAAAAAAAAATAAAATAATCTAAAATGTCATATATTATTGAATAGAGGGAGTAATTTTTTAAGTTGTGATCATATAAATTATAAATAAATGATGAAAATATAATGACCAAAACAATTTCAATATATAATAGATGAATTCATAGTCAAAGTTGATTATGAATATATTTTTCCTCAATTCATCTTATTACGTTATTAATTAAAGGGTAGATCGCGTGGTTTAAAATTACGTGATTCACTAAATCGTCCATCAAATAGTTTGCAGCAAATGTGTAACTCTTTGACAAATTAGAGTAAAATATATTTTTACTATATATAAATTTATAAATGAGAATTTTTTGTAAAAGGGAGCTACGAAGTACCAAAATAATTTTTTTTTTTTGATAAATTCACAATAAAAATAATATTTTCACATGAAAATCGTTGCTAGAGATCTTATAGCGACGATTTCACCGTCGCTATACATTTATAATGACCCTTTTCATGCTGAAATATTAAAAAATATTGTGAAATCTCAATTTTAAATAAAAATCTCTTAGGTTAGGATATAAAAGCCTTAATTGCAATAACAACTGTGCAGAGGTAAGTGCCATGGGATTAATGGAACCGCACCAAGACGGCAAGACCTGTGTTCACAAGCAAGGAATCTCTCTTATGATCCAAATCTTCTTACCTTCTCTCTTCATGTTATGATTTAGCAAAACCACCTCCATTGCTAAAAAAAAATGAGCCGAGTATAATCAAACATATTAAGAAAAGTAAAATTAGGAGAGAACGAATAATATTTTTAAAATTTATCCTTAGTGATTAGGTCGGTCTTGAGTGATTAAATTTATTCTAAAATTGTACAAAAACAGGAGAAATACTCGATTAACAAAATAAAAATTCAAAAAAAAGGAAATAACGGTCAGTTATTACAATTAGATTCGATCATTCATCTTCTAGGGCTTTAAGGGGAGTGAGTGCGATTTACAGAGTGATCAAAAGGGAGGTGAGGATTTGGCTTCGATTCTAGCGATTAAGAGGTCAGAAATCGAGTTTGAATCCACACTGCCCAGCTAGACTACAACAGAAAATGATTTTTGTACTGAGGTTGTTTAATTTTGAAGGTTTGGCACCCCTTTATATCCAGATGTGTTCTTTATTCTTATCTGAAGTGTAGAAACGGTATATATAGATGGTCAAGATGCATATTGGAATGAATAAGTACGTTGTTAAAGTTCTTGCATGCTCAATTTTGGCTGACAATGGTGGTCCCATTTGTGTCTTTTCTGGTTTCTTTGCTCTTTTTTTTTACGTAAGTGACAGTTGGAAATACTCAAATAATGTTTTTGTTTTTTTGTTTTTTTTCTGTGAGTGTAGTTTTTCAATAAAAAATTTCCCTAATTGTGTGTGTAGATGATCCAAATGCTCCCATTTTTTCGATTAAAATGGTTTATGGTGAAAACTTTGACGAGAAAGGGTATGTGGGGGGATCAATTAAATTTTTTTGATATGTTAAGTTAAAGCATTTGAGTAAGGCTGTAAAATGAGCAAATAGTTCGGACGCAATTCATACTCGTTCGACTAAAAGTTCGATTTGAGCTCGACTCAAAATATAAATGATTCAAATATGAGCAAATTTAAAGTTAGACAAATTACTCGAACCTCCACAAATTTTAATTTTCTATTGATACTCGGATCATATTCGTTCGATCGAAAAGTTCAAACTGTTCTGGCTCAATTCGAGATCGTGCTCGACTCGGTAGCTAAACGAGCCTCAATCAAACTTTATTTTATACTCGATAAATTTTGTGAACCAAATCTGAACAACTCAATACCCGGCTCAACTCGGTTCATTTACACCCTTACATTTTAGTTACAGGGAATTGAGAAATATGGAAATGGAATTGGTTTTGCTAGGGATTTATCATTTTACCACTTTGTGCCTGAGAAGAGTTATAGACGCCTTAATACTGTAAAAGATCTGTGGGTCATTCAGTTTTTTACCCCTGAATTAAAAGAAGTAGAGGTGTATATGGTTAGTGAAGAGCTAGCTAGGTAATGCAAAGCCAAGGGAAGAAGAGGTTGGGAGCAATACTGGGACAACTGATAAAGAGAAGGAAAAGGTTGATGATTTTAATGGTGGTGATTTTGACAATGAGAAGGAACATGATGGGAGTGATGCTGAGTGTAGTGACACTGATAGTGAGGACTCTATATATGTGACTCCATTTAGTGATAGTGCATATGAGGAGGATGATAAAGACTATGAAGAGAATGTTGATAATGATATTGAGTGTGATGGAGTAGGTGTAAATGACAAGGGGAAGGGGAAGGGGAAGGGGAAGGGGAAGGGAAAGGAAAAAGTTGTTAACAAAGGGAAGGGAAAAGAGGTTGTTAGTGCATTGGAATCTGATTTGTAAAAGAAGACCTCATGACTGAGGACATACCAAGAATGCAGATAAATGATGATGAGGATTAGGAGCAGAAAACGGATAAAACCGAATAACCGAACCGAACCAAATTTTTTCGATTATTCGGTTATTTTTTGAATTTTGGTTATACCCGTTTTAATATTCCATTTTCATGTTGGGGTTTGGTTTTTGAATTTTGACTATTCGGTTAACCGAATAACCGAACTATATAAAAATAAAATAAAGGCTTCAAGGGTTAAAAGAGTATTCTCTCATACTTTCACTCTTAGTCTTAGGTCAGCCCCCAAGGGTCAATCCCAAGGCAATATCTTTCCAATTCTTTTGACATAAGCACACAAAGATGCATGCATCTAATTTTGTGGAAAAATTAAGGGTGTGACAGCTGTGTAGTTAGCTGACCAATACTTGAATGAGTTTGGAATAAATTCAAAGATGCATGCATCTAATTTTGTGGAAAAAGTATGGAATGATCACACCATTCAAATATCTCCATTCCAAGCATTCATTGCTAGGGCCAAGGCTATGAAGATGATTGGCGACAATCATTTAGAACAATATCATAACTTGTGGAAATATGTTGCTGAGTTAAAAAGATTGAATCCTAGGAGCACTGTTGAGCTATAAGCTGAGCTTGATACCTTACTTAGTGGGAAACCTCTATTCAGGAGGATTTATATATGCTTGGGTGGGCTGAAGGAAGAATTTAAGCATTACAGGCCTATAGTTGGTGTTAATGGAACATTCTTAAAAATCACAAATGGAGGTATCTTGTTAACAGCTGCGGGTATTGACTCCAACAATAATATTTATCCAGTAGCTTATGTAGTGGTAGAGGGATAAACATATGATAGTTGGTTGTGGTTTTTAGAATTAGTAAAGATGATGTGAGAATTGTGAATGACTATGGTTGAAAATTTATATTTGATAAACAAAAAGGATTGATTAAGGCATTTGAGGAATTAGTCCCTAACTTAGAGAATAGGTTTTTCTTTCAGCATTTCCAAAATCAAAATTTTACAAATGCAAGGCATAAAGGAATGAGATTGAGAGAGTTGTTTTGGGATTGTGCAAAAGCTACACATCTTAAAAGGTTTAAGGACATGATGGAGGAACTAAGAAAAAAGAGTGTTGAGGCTGTGAACTGGCTATAAGATAAACCTGCAAGCCAATGGATCACTTATTGACACATACCCCAAGTGTGATATCTTGATAAACAATCTATGTGAAAGTTTTAACAACATGATCAAGAGCGAAAGAGAAAAACCAATTCTGAGTATGCTAGTAGATATTAAAGATCTATTTGCTGATGAAGAGATTAAACATTAACAGGATAGTATGACAAAGATGGTTTGGGGAACTTTGTCCCAATACACTTGAGAGACTAGAAAGAGCTAAGAAATATGTAGGACATTGCATTGCTACCCCTGCAAATGACCACCTGTTTTAAGTAAGGACAATGTTATACAGTTGATATAAATGCAAATGGTTGTACCTGTAGAAAATGGGACATGACATGCATACCTTACAATCATGTCATCTCATGTATGGTTTCAAAAACCTAGAACCTGTAGATTTTGTGAATGATTTATACAAGATAACCAATTACAAGAAGATTTATGAGCCTTGTATAGCACCAATGTTTACTGCAGATATGTGGGATGATAGCTAAGTGGAACATAATCTCATATTAATGCCTCCAAGTTTAATAAGATGCCTGGTAGGCCAAAAAAAGCTAAGGAAGAGAAACATAGATGATTTTGCAACTAGTTCTGGTAACTTAGGGAAAAAATTCCATGACTTTCTCAGATGCAGAGTGTGTTGGCAGTATGGGCACAACTCTTGTTTTCGTAAGAAGAAACAAACAATACTGAGGGAGATGCAAGGGAAGAAACAAGGGAAATAGAGCTAGCTCAACCTAAAACTGATGAGTTTTCAGAGTCACGGTAACACTCAATACCTCAACTGCAAAAAAGAGCAAAACTACAAGTATGTAATCCCAAACAGCAAAACTTTATACAGTTACCTTTGTTTTGGGTTTATTTATAACTTTTGTTATTTGGATGTAGGTGAGAAGGTTTAATCCTCATAATGAGTTGCATAAATCAGTAAAGGACTAGTTAGTATTATGATGAATTTAATAACTATGTATATTTATTGTGAAATTGACTATGATAACCTAACTCATGTAGGTTAGGAGTAATGAAGGGGGTTTGAATGTAGTTAATGCTCCAAGACTTCAAACTCCTATCAAGTTTAGAAGGCCTCCAGTAGATGTTACCATACCAGATAGGAACTGGTTGATGGCTGGTGTACCACAAACTCATGACACTTTCAAAGGGACACCAATTCTGCTTAAGGGTGAGAAAAAATATGTAACACTAAAGAATGTGAAGTCAGTCATCCATGAAAGTAAGTCAACTACGACTAAGGTTTGCAACAGCAACAACAACAACAATAAGAAATGAAGGTTTATCATTTTTCTGCAGTCTACTCATATATTAGTACTTATTGAATGAAGACATAATGTTTTTGCTCTTATTAAATAGGGTTCAGACTTGTTATGTATTAACCATTTGAAGTAAAATAGATCTTGTCTTTTGGTCAAATATGTGAAGTTTGATAGTATGTAATTATTACAACTGAACTTTGTGTTTTAGGGCAATAGAATAAAACTAATTTTTATTATGGGTGTGTGTGTTTGTGTGAATTTTTTTGGTTTAGTAGTTTGATGGAATTTCTACTTGCTTGTGAATTATGCTGAGAATGTTTTGGTTTATTAGTTTGATGGGATTTCTACTTGCTTGTGAATTACTCGGCAGATTTTGTTTTGATTTATTAGTCATATGGGATTTTTGCTTACTTTTGAATTATTCTGTAGATTTTGTTTTGGTTTATTAGTCATATAGGATTTCTGCTTGCTTGTGAATTATGTTGGGAATTGTTTTGGTTTATTAGTTTGATGGGATTTTTGCTTGCTTGTTACAAGAACTTGTTAGAGTTTATGCCCTAGAGGCCAATTATTTGATATAATTGATTAACATTTTTGATATTATATTTGATTGAATAAATGCATTATTTTATTATGGTTTTATTTACTACGTTATATAAATGTTAGCATAATAAAAGTCCTTAGAATAATGATACAAATTATACAAATTATTTACTACGTGACAATGATGTAATGATCCTCCGACCTGAAATCATTATATTGCTACATTGGAATTTATGTACTTTGATATCATCAAAGGTCACCTTTAATAGGGTGGACAATAAAGATGATTATTGGATACATCATGAATCATGTGAGGAATATGAGTGATATAGATGGAATTTAACCCTCCTATATATTAGGGGTGATATCCATAGGCCTCTTGATTGAGTAGGACTATGAAATGTATGAGCATGCTCAAATAGTGATTTGTTTCATATAGTCTACTCATTGATCAAGAAAACTCAGATTAAATTATGAAGAGTATGACACATTCCATGACTTGAGTTTAATCTAGGATGTCAAGGTTAAAAGGATTAATTACATTGAAACATTGGTCACGAAAAGTTTGCATCGAATCAAAGATCTTATTATTACTTGGGTAGCAGTGATGCATTACTAGATGCCGCTCACTGTTTATAATTTTATAATATGATTTTAAAATTATTGCCAATGTAATAATAACATATAAGGTCACACACATAGAACGTAACTAAAAAGGGAATTAATTTAAATTATAAGGATTTAAATATGTCAATATAATTGATAGTATTTAAATTACTTAATTTAAATTAATAGGATAATTTATATATATGTATATTAATTAAGTAAGACTTAATTAAGATATAATATATATATATATATATATTTGGATTTTATTTTTAATTAGATTAGATTTTGATTAATTCCTTTTGATTGCTATATATATATATATATATATATATATATATATATATCAGCCATTTTAGGAATCACATCATAACTTAAAAACCCTAGCCGCTCTTAGAGAGAGACTAGAGAGAAAAATTTCGAAAATCCTGATCCTTGGTGGCTAGTACCGCGGTTCTCTTTACTGCAGATCGTGTGACGATTAGCGGGGCATTCGTGTGGATACCATAGAGACATAGTTCCGTTGGATTGTGTTGGAGATTCGAAGCCGTTTCAGAATTTTCTATAATCGATATAAAATCTAAACCACTGAATTAATATATTTTCGCATGGATCCTGTTTTAGGGTTTCAGAATTGTCTTTGAAAATTTTAATTTCTGTTGCTTTTATGTGCCAAAATCCCTACAGAACTATTATGGAATTTTTTTGGTTAATAGTCATGTGGAATTTCTACTTGATGGGATGTTATGGAATTGTTTTGGTTAATTAGCTATGCTCTGTTTTGAAGTTGTTTTCATATGAGTTTGTTTTTCCTTTGTTTTTAAAGATTTACTTTCCTTTGAACTCTGTTTTTATGTGCTCTGTTGTTTTTAGGAAAGGACAAGTTTTGTTTTGCTCAAATTTTGTTATGCCATTTGCAGAGATAAGGAATAAACAAACTATTAATTCATTTTCATGCATCTGATTGTTATTACATAAATTTAGTTAGTACTATAATTACATAACATGATAATCCATGCTACAAGTATGATAGCTATAACGTTTAGAATTTTTGAAGTATAATAAAATAAGAATTTAAATAAATAAAATTCTTATTATGTAATATGTTATGTGATATTGTATTGTATATGTGATACGTGTGATGTGATATTGTTGGAATATGGAGCAGAATTAACAAGATGAACAGAGCAGTAAATTGGAACAACTTATCTGGAAGCTGAGCCGTAGCAAAGCTACTATCCTAAAAAGTGTTTTCGCCCTCACTGGTTATAAACCTTCGGTACAGATGAACTCCATGACATTCACTCTCCAGGATTCAATGACGAAGCCTTCAATTGCGTGTACTTGCAGAAGAAGACTGTGGACTTGTCTATATGGATTGCCCAGAATATATATTAATAGAGTATACATAGGTGAAGATGATTATTGTATTATGTTAACTCTGAAGAACATATTGGTATTTATAGAACACAAAGAAAATATGAACGTTAGAGAGAAAAAATAGACAATAATGGTGAACGTTACGAAGGAACAGTTCTGAACGTGACTGGAGATAGATGCAACAACGTTCAGAATGTTGGGCTAGGGCTAGGGCTAGGTTGCGGCTGCTCAAGTAAATAATAATAAAAGGCTTGATAAATAAAAGAAATAAAAATTAGGGATTTTAGCAAAACAAAGGCTACAGGTGCACCGTGAGGCATAATCGATCAGATCAAGACCTCACATGGGTGTAATGCGCGCACACACGCACTAAGGTTTTCTGACTAAAAGTTCAAGATCCAAGCTTGGCCTAGCCCAATTCCTTAGTCATCCTCATGTGCGCGAGCCCATCCCTTTTTCCTCAACCATGTTATTAAGCCCATTCCAACATGTACTAATATACACAATGAATGTTCTCAAAATAGATAATGTGGGACTTTGTCAAAACTATAAATTTTGAAGCATAACCAACAATCCCCCACATGATTCAAAATTATCAAAGAGAGAAAAATTAAAAGGAAGTAAGACGGATAATGGATTTTAGATACATAACATTGATACCTTGTGGGTTTGAATCGACACTTAGTGGAACAAGCTCATGATTTTAGATTATAGGTGAAATATATTCTTGATCCCATTATCTATGATACAAACAATTGAACTCGCACATATATCCAAAAATCCCAAATCCACACAAGTCCGCGGTTGGGCGCGTTCTAGGCCATGCGTCATATCCCAAATTTTCATAAAGGCTCTAGAGAGTTTGCCAAAGAATCTGATAGGAAGCGGCCTACACCTCCACCTTTATATAGGTGAACTAGACCATCAAGTGTAAACTGACATACACCACCCTTTAGGGCTATGAGTTTCATTAAGAAACTAAATGATTCATCCTATCAAAATTTGTCAGTAAGCACCACATGTACACAGGAGATATATAAATAATTGTAGTGTTTTAATTAAATAATTGCATGACTTGTTGTTACCCATTGAACCCAATTCATGGGATCTCCAATCACATGGGTTGGGTTTCCATCACGTATTATTTACTCAAAATGTTGGCAATAGTCCTATCCCTCTTGATGCTTCTTGGACAACCTTTTTACTCAATCCCTTAATGAGTGGGTCCGCTAGGTTCTTTTCAGACCTCACAAATTCTACATAAATAACACCGTTACTGATCAGTCCTCGTACAATATTATGTCTCAAGCGAATATGTTTCTGTTTCCCATTATAAACATGGTTCATTGCCCGGCCAATAGCTGCTTGAGAATCACAATGCAGAGAAATAGTATGAATTGGTTTAGACCACAACGGTATGTCAGCCAATAAATTCCTTGGCCACTCTGCTTCTGTACCTGCCAATTCTAAAGCAATAAATTCAGATTCCATAGTAGATCTAGCCGTACAAATTTGTTTAGCAGATTTCCAAGAAACAATTCCTCCACCTAAAGTAAACACATAACCATTAGTGAAGTTTGTCTCATCATTATCAGATACCCAATTAGCATCACAATATCCTTCTAAAACACTAGGATGACCAGTGAAATGTACACCTACATTAACTTTTCCTTTTAATACCTTATTAGTCATGACAATGCATTCCAATGATCTTGTGAAGGATTATGTGTATATCTGCTAAGTCTACTAATGACATATGCAATATCAGGTCGAGTACAATTCATTAAATACATTACACTACCAATGATTCAGGCATATTCAATTTGTGCAATACTATTCTTTTTATTTTTTTTTAAATGCACACTAGAGTCATAAAAGGTTCCTAATGGCTCTTCATTAAAGAAATTAAATTTCTTAAGAATATTTTCCACATAATTGGACTGTGATAAAACTAAACCATTTGCATGTTTATTTATTTTTATGCCAAGAATCAAATCCACTTCTCCTAAATCTTTCATATCAAATTTAGAAGATAAAAAATCTTTAGTAGTTTTCACAACTTTCTCATCAGTACCAAATATTTTCAAGTTATCCACATATAAACAAATAATCACATCACAATTTTCATTGAATCTACTATAGACACAACTATCAGATTCATTTGTCACAAAATCATTTGACAAGAGAGTTTTATTAAATTTATTATTCCATTTTTTGGTGCTTGTTTCAAACCATACAAGAATTTTACAAGTCTACACACTTTTTTATTCTTCTCCTGGAATTACAAATTCTTCTGGTTGACACATATATATTTCTTCATTTAACTCTCCATTCAAAAAAGCAGTTTTAACGTCCATTTGACGGATTATCAATTTATGAATAGATGCCAAAGAAATTAAAATTCTTATGGTTGTCATTTTAGTCACTGATGAGTAAGTGTCAAAATAATCAAACTCTTCCTTTTGAGTAAACACAAGTCTTGCTTTAAATTTATCAATAGACCCATCAGCTTTTAACTTCTTTTTAAACACCCATTTACATCAAATAAATTTACATCCTCTAGGTAAATTAACTAGTTCCCAAGTATGGTTAGACATAATGGATTCTAATTCACTATTAATAGCATCTTTCCAAAAGGTTGCATCAATTGATTTCATTGCTTCTTCATAAGTTTTAGGGTCATCTTCAGTTATAAAAGCAGTTATAAAATCTGTGCCAAAAGTTTTCTCAAAACGTTGCCTTTTACTTCTAGTAGATGCAGGTACAGGTTATTTATCTTTCCTTTTAAGATGTTCATTTGAAAAAGGACTGCCCTCATCTCTTATTTTCATTGGAAATATATTTTCAAAAAATTCTGCATCCTTTGTTTTTAAAATAGAATTGTTTTGATAATTATTAGTCGCATCTTTTATTACCAAAAATCTGTAAGCAGCACTATTAGAAGCATATCCAATAAAAATGCAATCCATTATTTTAGGTCCAATTTTATTCTTTTTAAATTCTGGTATAACTACTTTAGCTAGACACCCCTACACTTTAATATACCCCAAAGTAGGTGCATGTTTCTTCCATAAATTATATGGTGTAGAGTCTATCTTTTTATGTGGAACTCTATTTAAAATATAATTTGCAGAAAGACAAGCTTCTCCCCACATATTAGAAGGTAAACCATAACTAATTAACATAACATTCATCATATCTTTAAGTGTTCTATTTTTTCTTTCCACAACTCCATTGGACTGTGGAGAATAAAGAGAAGAAGTTTCATGTATAATTCCATTTAGTTCACAAATTTTTTTAAGACTTCCCAAATCATATTCACCTCCACGATCAGATCTAAGTCTTTTAATTTTTCTTTCTAACTGATTTTCAACTTCTGCTTTATATTTAATAAACATTTCTTTTGCTTCATCTTTAGAGGAAATGAGATAAATTCGAGTATATCTAGACATATCATCCACAAAAGAAATATAATATTTCTTACCACCTCGACTCGTAGTATTTTTAAAATCAGCTAGATCACTAAAGTAGTTCAATTTGTCTTTCAACACTCTTAAAAGGTTTCTTAGCATGTTTTGCTTCCACCCAAATTTCACATTTATTGAACTCGGTATTTACAAGATTAGGTATAAACTCAAGTTGTTTCAATTTTTTAATAGATGTCACATTCACATGTCCTAATCTAGCATGCCACATATCCAAAGTTTCAACAATATTAGCAAAAGAAACATTCTTATTATTCAATTCAGCAGAAGCATCAAGTACAAATAAACCCCCATTACAAAAGTCTTTTCCAACAAATTCCTTATTACGAATAAGTACAAATTTATCAGACTCAAACACAAGTTTAATGCCAGCTTTGTTCAACAAGGATTCGGACCCAAGATTTCTACAAATATCAGGCACATGAAGTACATCTTGCAAAACAATTGTTTTTCCCGAAGTTAATTTTAGTAAAACTTTCCCTTTCCCTGCAACATTGGTAGCTCGAGAATCCCCCATAAAAATCATTTCTCCATTAGTCACATTTTCGTAGTTAAGAATTACGTCTCTATTCGTGCAAATGTGTCTAGTGGCACCAGTATCTACTACCCATTCCGTGAAATTGTCAATTAAATTTACTTTCGAGACAACAACAATAATAATGTCATCGGATTCAACCAAGTTCGCTTGGGGCTTAGGCTAAAGAGTTGTTTTTATTATAATGCGGGAAGAAAATAGTTAATTTAAGTATACAAAATTTATCGTATATAGATATTAAAATAATTTATGAAATTAAATTATTTTAATATAGGGAAATTACTGCATTTAATATATTATCTTATTTAATTAAAATAATTTTCATTTATTAAATTATTTTAATAAGGAAAAATTATCACATCAAATATTGTTTCCATTTGTATGGAAAATGTTATGTAATATATATATATATATATATATATATATATATATATATATATATATATTAGCAAGTCAGGAAAGGATATAAAAAAAAAACAACAAAGGTGCCTACAATGAGCTAGTGGGAAAATCAGTATATACTAATACAAAGGAGATCAGGAGCTGTCTTTGTGTGAGAAGTTTGAACTCTGACTCAGCATTTTCGTTGAGTACCAATCACGGAAAAAATGTGGGGAGCAAGGAAACTTTCGTGATGATCAAGGCTTGAGATTTATAAAAAGAAAACCAACTTCTTTTGCTTTTTTTCCCCATCCGCCCAACTCAATCATATCCTCTCCCATGCCTCTCTTGCCAAGCTGAATACTAAAATAACATTTATATTGGGCCGAAATATGAATATTAATTTAAAATAACATTTATTAATAATATGAATATTATTAATAAAACTCTATAAGCAACTTTTGTATTACATTATTTGTCTAGCAAATCGCAATCAAAATATGATTAATAATATTAATTATACTACTAATAATAATAATTATAACAATAATAATAATTATTATAATAATAATAATAATAATTATAACAATAATAATAATAATAATAATAATAATAATAATAATTATTATTATTATTATTATTATAACTATAATAGTAATAGTAATAGTAATAATAATTGTTATTATTATAATTATTATTTTTATAATTATTATTTTTATTATTATTGTCTAATACAAAACAATTCTTAATTGCTCGAATTGATATAACATTATTCTATTAGCAGATCTAATTTAGTTATAAATATTAATCCTTGTAAAATGATAATAAGTAGGCCTTGTAGCTTAGGTGGTCATTGGGTCGAAATTCCGTTGAAATTTCATACTGAAGGTTTTGAGTTCAAATCCAAGCAGCTACATATTTTTGGGAAAAATTCAAAAACGGCCACGTCAGCTCGTCCACATGTAAAATAAAATTAAAAATATCCACTACCACGTGTGCCACGTAGGCGCCACATAAGCAAGTCAACACACATGTAGTGCCTGGGGTTCAAAGTCCAAATTTTTTAATAAAAAAGAGGCTCAATTTGCGTTGACCAAAAGAAAAGGGCTCAATACCCAAAAACCCTTAAAATTCAGTGGTCGACTTTACATTTTTCCCGTTTATAAACTAATGATATATGTTTGAATTGGTTGTACAATTGAATGGTATGAACTGGAATTAAAGCTATGGAGATTAGCGTGGTTCTGTGGAGCAATAAGGTTGGTGAAAATGGGTTGATTATGTAGCCTCAACCTATAGAAATTAGTCCACAATTTAGGCGCACGAGTTATGTTTGTAAAAATGCTAAAACGAGCTAATTTGGCTAAAAACACATAATTTAATAGAATTGAGACCTTGTTTAGTTTTATTATTTTAAATAAGACTTATTTATAAAAAAAGTTGGGTTGGAACGAGTCGAGACGAATTTTGAACGTCAAAACGAAAAGTGAAAAATTAGTCTGACCGCTGACTTTAAAGCCAATTTTGGGTCTAGTATATATTTTCAAAAAATTCTGGGCTTTTGGGGTATTGTAGTACACTGTATAAGGTTTTCACTCAATACATCAAACCTTTAAAAAGATAATCAGACTGGATAATTCACAAAACTATTCGGAATTAACTATTGGAGCATGAACAATAGAACACACGTGTAACACAAATAATGAAATTTCAATTATTATTTTTTATGATAAGTTGTAAAAAATTATCATTCAGTTAGTAACATACAGTTATATGAATTTTATTATCACCCAAGGATTCAATGAATCTAAAATAATACATGTATAAGAGAGAACATTCATCACAAAATTTACAATATATCTAAGCAATACATTCTTAAAATTACGAAATACAATCATTTCAGATAAATGGGTTCACTCCAATCACAACATCTCTCGCAAAATTAGAAGAAAAAAAACAGATCACATACGGACAAAATTACAGTTCAAAAAACGTAAAATCTATGAACAATTTACCAAAACGAATGAATTACAAATAAAAATTGATTTACCTTCAAAAGATGTACTGATCTATGAATGTAAACGGACTAATGCGAGAAATGTAGGAATTATATGAGAATAGAGAGAGATCAAGTAAGGAATTATAGCTTTTGAGACGTGGGAATGGTGGAACGAGAAAGAGGATATACGGAGGAGTGACGGGTGTCCCTTCCGCCTTTTGCTGAAAGGTGAAGAGAGAGTCGAGGAGCTAAGTGGCCTATATATATCACTGACACAATGGGGCTTTTAAGATACTAAAATGGCCCACACTATGTTTTAAAAACAAAAAATAAAGAGAAAGTTTTATTCCGCTTCACCCAAAAAAAAAAGAAAAGAAAAGAAAAAAAAAGAAAGTACATTTTAAAAAAAAATGATATATATTTCCAATGTTTAGGTGGGTTTTTTTTCTTTGACATGTCAATGATCAAACTCTCAATTTTATTGCTGTCATGAGTTGAGTCATACCACTTGGCCAAAGGACACATATTAATTTATGTCAATTTTTGATTATCAATTATGTAGATAAGTATCACTAATAATCATTTTGGAGAGATATGTGATTAATCACTTATGTTGGGTCATGATACTTTATGCAGTGGGTTGGATTGAATGGGCTTATCTATTGGGTTTCATTTATCAGGTCTTGAAGATATTGGGCCTAGTCATTGGGCCGGAGCCAATAAGTAAATGATATTTTCATTTAGGCTTTGACCGGTGATCATAAATAAGATAATAGTTGACTGATATGTCTGCAATGTATTAATGTGGATGGAATCTAGTCGGCCGACGGTGGCAAACAATGATGGGATGGAGCAGGTGAGCTGCATACAGTCGGCTGAGATCACCAGTGGTGGGATTGTGTCAGAGGGGTATGGGTGGCACGAGAAACCGAGCGTGAGAGTATATGTAGGCAAGGATGTCACATAAGGAAAGGTAATTGATATTTCTCTTTTTTTCAAGATACTAGATATGATTATTCCTCCATTGTTAACCTTGTGATCGCCTGTACTGACTCTCACGTCGGAGCTATTCCCCGACGGTCGAAGCCGTCAAGCTTCTGCTATTGTCGTGTTTACTGTGCAGGATTGAACGTGCTTTACGTGATTGAAGCGCGTAGAAAGATCTTGGCGTTAACAACTTATATTTGATTAGTCCATATCATTCCTTTAGAAATAGAGTAAACTTTCATTATAAATAAATTTATAATTTTTATAAATTTTATAAATGAAATTATTTTTATTAAACGTAGGTGAGTTATATTGTTGAGAAATAAACTTAATCTTTATTTTTTATGTTTTTGTTGTTATGCTCAAAGTATACTTACCTGTGAAACTATGTTCAGGGCTTTAAATCGACGGATAGTTAGTTGCACACGTTAAGATGAACACAATGTGGTGGTGGATCAAAGAATTTACGTACTTTCCAGTGTTGTTCTTACAAAAAATAACTTATTAAATGATATAACAAAATATAATTATTTGTAGTTTAGCAATATATATATATATATATATATATATATATATATATATATATATATATATATGAGTTATATGTATATATACATTTTGTAAATGTCATACCGATTTGTGTCTTCTGTTTTTATGTACATACATTTTTCCTATATATATGATTATTTGATGATCCACCATACATGAGAGCTTAGTGATAATAACCAATTACAACTTATCACATCATTTAGTAATAATTTTTTGGTCGCTAAAATATTATTACTTCCTACGTTACCTTGGTATAAGGAACAAAAAATAAAGAATTTTGCTCATACCGCATGAGCTCTCCCAATGCGTAAAACTTCCGTTTAAGTTAGACTTTACTACAAGAAAAAGGCTCATATGCAGTCGCTGATAGCAATCTGTGACTAAATTGATCGGCCGATATCGATCAAGTAGATTTTACGGTCGCTTAATCGCCCATCAACGACCACCATCGGGTGATCGACGATCAATGATCGCTAGTAGCAAACGAATACTGATCGCTTGATTTGAGTTAGGTTGAGTCAACCTGTGGAGTGACGTGGAGCCACTTGTCAGCGACTGGTAGTAATGATCGCAGGCGGTCGCTAATAGTTAAAAAAAATATTCAGCTCCGATCGCTAAACGGTACTAGCGACCGCGTGTGGTCGCTAATACTAAAATTAAAAAAAATGGTTGTTTTGTTAATTTTCCAAAAAAATTGTAATTATTTTGTACCTAATTTATATCCCAACACACACCAATATCTATAAATAAACCAACATCCATACAAATCCATCGATATATCCATCTATATATACAAATTAATAAAACCAACACAGTAATATAAACATCCACACATGTTGTGCTCATATATATAAACAAGTACCGCCCGAGTAAAATTTATATACAAATGTCATAATGTACAATATAAACATGCATTTGTACATTATTTCTGTTTGTAAAAAAAATAATTCTAATGTAGATTAATAAGAGAAGAGGGAATACAAATGTCTTCACAGATCAATATCGTCCAAATGGGGCTGTAACAAAAGAATAAAATATGTATTACTGAATGTATAGTTAAGCTAAACATGCAAAACTAAACATAAATCTAAAGTACATAAAACTAAATAATGATAAGATTAATTACCTGCTTGGGCTCATCCCGGTGTTGTGCTGCTCTCGCCACTGTATCTGCTAACTTCTCAGGATTCAGAGACTGCAGATGCCCGCCAAGTGTAAGAAGAAGATTCTGATACTGACATATTGCTCTCACATAAGCAACAAGAGTATGCGGCGTCAGATGACACAAGGACTGAGCAGACTGACTAGTAGAGTTGTTTGTGCCACTAATAGTCGGTCGTTGTCCTTGCCTTTGACATAGTTCTTCTTTACAATCGATGCCCTATCCCATAATTCTTGATCAATCGACGGCTACGGGGTGCCTTCAGGATAACGCTCATTTAATAGGCTCTTATAAGTCTCATGTTAACAGGTTAAAAATTAAATAGTTAAAAATAAATGTAAAATGTTTAAGAATGACGTACAAATTTGTAAAAATATTAAAGTACCGATATCTAGATAACCTCAGGCAAATCATTGCGGATGACCACGTATACATCCAACCAATGGATAGGCTGACCCTGAGACTGAGCCTCCTACAAAATATGCTCGTATATTAATATGTAAACATATGATATACTAAAACTAAAACTTTACAAAATATGTACCCGTGCAGCAATATGCTGCAACTGTGATATACTGCCGCTTCAATATGTGCCTTTTGCCTTGTCGCCTTTAGGTGAACCTGAGGTTTTGTTAATGCCAGCAGTCTTGCGTCTTTTCACCTAGCTCTCAGCTCTCCACTGCTCAAACATCTTAGCCTATATAGGATGCGCGCACCACCAGGGGCTATGCTCGTGCATGTACTCTCTGCCCTGGATGGTCGACCGATGCATTATGCAGGGATTTTTATTGTTCTTTGTTCAAGTTATCTTTTGTTCAGACGAAACACTTTTGCCAGAACAATGTCTGTATTGCTGATTCATGTGCGTCATCCCATCTATACATTTTCTGCAAATAAAATAATAATAATAATAATATTAAAACGGTAATATAATCCAACATTACTAAACAATATTAGTTAATTCATTAATTATATTATCTGTCAGAATTTAAAAAATATACTTGAAATTCTGCCCAAACTGCATCCTTGTGGGCGAGAGGTGTGATCGCCCACGCAATCACCGACGTAGGCCTATTTTGTAAGCATAATTATGAAATGCACACACAGTCTTTCTATCTTGAAAATCACTATAATATACAACAATTTACATTAAAGATAATTAATTTTATTATATTATTTAAAGCAATTTACATTAGTGTATATCTACAATAATGATAATATAAAATGCTTATATATAATAGCTAGATAACGTACGTGCTGTCTAGAGGAGGTCTAATTTGTATAAGAATCCAGTCATCCGTATTAGCCAGGGCCTTCATTACATGATTAGGTCCCCGACCCAAGCCATGCTTTTTTTGCGCTGGTACAGAAGACATCTATAAATACAAAATTTCAGGATGTTATTATGAGTTATATGATATTATATATACAAATAAAATGACATTAATTACAGATAATTTTATGAAATAGTTAATTACGACAACTATAAATGAAAGATGCATAAACATGACAAGGATATAACATACATTTATATATGTAATTGAATGTAAAACAAGTAAAACTAAACATACATTTTATTTTGTTAATCGTTGTCTGAGTCAGAATCATTTTGTATACGTATTGGAGATTCATAACCATTATCTTATTCAGATTCATAACTCAGTAATCTCTTATCAACTGACCCAACCCTAATTTTATATACTCAAATATATGTACTTTACTAGATTCAATCATTTGAGAGACATAAATACCATAAATAGTCTCAGACTGGGGACTATTCGACATTCATAATGTTTAGCAAAGTAATGAATGAATATTAAATGAGTGAATGTTACTTAGTTTACTTTATTTTTAAGAATTATCATAAGATAATATATAAGAAAATAATTGTAACACCCCCTTCCCGAAAAGGAAATGGAAGTCACGTGCAAAGCACAACAAACCTCAAAATAAGTGAACATAGCACTAATAACTTCAAAATATTAATAGTGGTGATGTATTAATAAGGTACTAAATACAATTCTCCAAACAGAGTCAAAATAATAAAAACTTAAAATCGAATCAACTTAGATGGTCAAAGGAAACTCTCTCATTACACTAGCCCTGAATCACCCCTACAAACCTGCCGGAAGAAAAAATACAGCATGGGCCAATTGCCCAATACGGATATAAAGATACAAAAGATATACAACTGAAATACGAAATCAACAGAGACAGAAAAATTGCCTTTGACAAAAAAAATAAAACCCCAAAGATTTGAATAGAATATATCTGAACCAACAGAATTAACGAAACAAACAGGAGAGTAAAGAAAATAATGAACTGAAATAACTAACCCAATTAATTGAACTGAACAGAAACCAACAAAACTAATACAATAAAATAATAGGCTGAAACAAATGGCAGGGGTTATTTCATACCGATTGAGTTCAGAAATATACCTTGCCACACAGGCAAGTCAAAATAATGCCATATAGGCAAATCAAATGATGCCACATAGACAATCAAAATAATGCCACACAGGCAAATCAAATGATGCCACCCAGGCACTCACACATTGGACTGCGAATACAAATGTATGCAAATCGGATAGGTGTGTTTGGCACAACATCACCAATTCATAGAACAGATAACTAGGGTTAACCCGTGCGCCTCCCACAATAAAACACCAAATGACCCACTTCCTCCGGATCCCAAACGGAGACGCCGTGGACTATTCACATCTCCACAGAAAGTATCATGTCTCTCGTGCCAAGACGACATGCCTGTAGTACCCCCACAGGTGTTTATAGCTCCGGTATACCCTACGGTACATCCTAACAAAAATATCATATCACAACACATGCGACATAATACCATTAAAATAGATACCGTGTCACAATACATGTAACATAATACCAATAAAATAGATACTGTGTCACAACACATGCGACACAATATCCACAGAAATGGGGTTCTAATACATATGTTGAACTAGATCAAATCATAATGTCTCCAAAAGAAGGTAACAACATATATCGCTCTACAAATATCAAAATAAATACTAGCCATGATAACTTAATTCAAAGAATACAAATATGAGTCCTATATATCAACTACAAAATGAAATTATTATATGAATTTCACAAGAAACAATTATGTGAAATAATAACAGAATTCGAAACAAGGAACAAAACGAACAAATCAAATTTAACAAGATTATCACTGAAAAATTATAGAATATGTACAAATTGTAATAGAAGGAAAAGAGTTTAAATTATTTAATGCAGCCAAGGTATCAAAGTATCAAATTTCTATTTAAGATTTCCAATGGGATTATAAGAAAAATGAAATGAATGACAAGATATCACGAGATACAAAGAATGCAACAATAAACAAAGGAGTGGAGTACGGAATCTGTATCTGAATTAAGCAACGTCATACCCAAAATTATAATCCAAATATAACTCGTTAAATTCCTTCCATCCGAGCTAATTACACAAATTAACAGAAATAAATTAATAATTCATACGCAAAATTACTAATTAATAATCCTTTTTCCCAAGATTTGTTGTTGTTATTATTATTATTAAAATAGCACATTGTATATCTTACAAGCTTCAATACTACTGATTATGTAAAACTTTTACCCATCCGTTCCAAATATAATATATAAAATGAAATTAACAATTTACTTCTATGGTAGTATACTGTATTGATGTAGTTTCACTTTATCATTTAGAGTATGTTAAAACCCAGGCAATACACCTATACTTTTACACGCCATGCAAAAATTCATATGACATTATCCTATGGCTATAATATTAACTGATTATGTAAAACTTGTACCCATCCGTTCCAAATATAATATATAAAATGAAATTAACAATTTACTTCTATGGTAGTATACTGTATTGATGTAGTTTCACTTTATCATTTAGAGTATGTTAAAACCCAGGCAATACACCTATACTTTTACACGCCATGCAAAAATTCATATGACATTATCCATTATGGCTAGAATATTAAGAAACCAGTATATGGTACATATGCCTAGTCTACTATATTGAATTGAATTGACCAAGCTATGCTAATAATCATATACATATAGCACAAAGGCAAGTCTCATATGGGCTAAAAATTACCCACCTGACCAAAGCAATACTAGTCATAATCAGAAAATATATACTTGAAAATACCTTATAAACGACATACTATTTCTTTTGTGAACAAAATTCTTGTTATTCCCACTGTTCTCAGACACTGCTAACTTCTTCTCTTTTTACAGCCACACAACTCTCTTTCTCTCCTCTCTTTCCCTCATTTTCTTTAATGAAATAAAATTAGGTATAGATGTTTATTAATGAAGAGGTCTTGTTCTAATAAACTTCTAATTGGATTCAATTAATATTAGGGTCCTTAACACTAATATACAACAATTAGAAAGTATTTAAAAAAATAATACATACACAAAATAATTACAAAATAACGCAATTCACATTAATAAGAAAACCTAAAATTAAGGAGAAATAACTGCCATAATTAATAATTCAAATTTAAATATATGGGATCTAACCACAAAAACAAAATCAAATTCAAAATAATAATTCAAATTCAAATATTCATAGGAAAGACTGCACAAATTTTGTACTTCAGAGGAGGTGGCGGAGGCAACTTCGGAGGAGGTGGAAGCTTCGGAGGAGGTGGCAGCTTCGGAGGAGGTGGTAGTGGTGGCTTCGGAGGCGACGGTGAAGGCTAGGGAGGAGGTAGAAATGGCGGTAGTGGTGGTGGCGGCGGCGGAGGTGGCGGTGGTGGCTCAGGTGGTGGTTACAGAGACGGTGGAGGTGGAGGCTGGGGCGGTGGTGGCGGGAGCAACCATTTTTCGGTAATAAAAGGAAATTCTCGAGATACTGCAGATGAGAAGATCATTAGTAATGCCATGGAACCATAGAGCAATTAGAGTTCATGACATGGGCAGAGATAAAGGCATAATTGGTGTCATCATGTAATAAGCTAGCTAGCTACTTAATAATAGCACTGGAACACCTTCAGTTCTAGTTTTATAAACAAATTTTGTTTTCTGAATAGGAAAGAGAAAGATAAGAGAGTGATGTGTAATTTAATGTTGATAACCAAACCTTCGTACCAAGGTAACCAAACTTTTATACCAAGGTAACCAAACCTTTATACTAAGGTAACCAATCCACATCAACACCTGTAGTATGAATTGGTTACCTTGGTCTAAAAGTTTGGCAACCAACTGCATGAAGGTTTGGCTACCAACTACATCACATTCAAAATAAATTGGTAACTTAATAAAACTGAATTGGTTACCTTGGTATGAAGGTTTGGCTACCCACTACATAAAGGTTTGGCTACCAACTGCATCACATTCAAAATAAATTGGTAACCTAATAACATTGAATTGGTTACCTTGGGATGAATGTTTGCCTACCAATTACTGCACTATGAAAAAACTGCAGGTGTGGATGTGGTTTGGTTACCTTGGTATGAAGGTTTTGTTACCTTGGTATGAAGGTTTGTTTACCTTGGTGTAAAGGTTTGGTTACCAACTGCACTATGAAAAAATTGAAGGTGTGGAGGTGAATTGGTTACCTTGGTATGACAATGTAGTTACCTTGGTATGAAAGTTTGGTTACCAACTGCACTATGAAAAAACTGCAGGTTTGATAACCTGGAGATGAAAGTTTGGTTACCAACTGCGCTATGAAAAAACTGTAGGTGTGAATTGGTTACCTTGGTATGAAGGTTTGGTTACCTTGGTATTGAAGTTTGGTTACCTTGGTATGAAGGTTTGGTTACCTTGGTATGGAGGTATGGATTGGTTACCTTGGTATGATAGTTTAGTTACCTTGGTATGAAGGTTTGGTTACCAACTACACTATGAAAAAACTGCAGGTGTGGAGGTGGATTGGTAAACTAGAGAATGATATTTGTGATTTAGTAAATCTAGAAAGAGTATTTAAGGGTAATACACAATGGCATGACATGAAGAACAACAATTCTACAATATTAAAACCCAGATTGACCATTACATAGAGTACTAAATGCAACACCACCCTAAAAGAAACACACAAGCCTTTTGACTTTTAAGTCTGTCCATGTCCTAGATGCAGATAATAGATGAACAAAAGCTTTACAAAGAAAATTAACCCAAATTTAGAAATAAAGCTACGTAAGTGTAACAGGGAAGGTAGAGAGCTTTTCAAGCTAAAAGCTAATAGCCCCGCCTCGATATGCGTGTAATCCAAATTCCCCACATTTGCTCCATCAAAAAAATTAAGCAGGCTCCTAATCCTAGCCTTTCTCTCCTCTTTGGTCTCTCTCAAAGCCAATAGCACGTGATCCATAGACACCGGTCCCGACTTCATCACCGGATTACAACACCATGAACGCTGCTGCTCAGACGATGGCAAACCGCCGCCACTTTAGTTTATAGTAGGAGAAAAGAGGACGAAGAAAAAAGAGAGAGAAACAGGAACAGAGATCAAAAATGGGTCTTCTGTGTTTGAATAAAAAAATAATAATTAACAGAAAGATATAAGAGATATTTGCCATGTCAGTCCATTAATACTAATCCCCTAAATTAAGGAATCCTAATTACACTAATATTGTAAATAAATATGGAAAAGTGCATTATTTTTATAATTATTTTATGGATGCATCATTATTGTAATTATTTTTAAAAATGTACTAAAATATGTAATTAATCCTTAATATTAAGGCCCAAATTTTACTAATTTAATTTATTCATCACTTACTAATACTTATCAACCCACATAAATTAAATGACCACTTGGACCCAAATAAAATACAAAGTCCAATTAAATTATTAAAATAGATAAATAAATTTATATGTTATTTATTTATTATTATTTTACAGGTATTACAATAATATTATTTAATTTTATTTTGTATTGAGAAACTAAGTAAATACTACTTAGTTCATTATATTATTTATCATATTTTGTTTGTTTTTTATATTATTTTATTTAGTATTGAGAAACCAAGCTAATACTAATTAGTTCATTATTTTATTTATTTTATTTTAGTTTGTATTATTTTATTTTACTTTATTTAGTATTGAGAAACTAAGTAAATGCTACTTAATTAGTTTATTATATTATTTATTTTATTTTATTTTATTATTTTATATTATTTTAAGTAAATGCTACTTAATTAGTATTTTATTTTTATTATTTTTATTATTTAGTATTAAGAAACTAAGTAAATACTAATTATTTTATTTTATTTTATTTTATTATTTTATTTTGTATTATTTTATTTAGTATTGAGAAACTAAGTAAATACCACATAGTTCATTATATTATATTATTTTATTTTACTTTATTTTAATTTATTATATTTGTATTATTTTATTTAGTATTAAGAAACTAAGTAAATATTACTTAGTTTATTAGTATTGAGAAACTAAGTAAATACTACCTAGTTTATTTTTGGAAATTTATTTTCTTAAACTTGATCATATTATATTTAATAAAATATCATATTATGTTACATGCAATATATTTCACGTTTCCTAGAAACATAATGTTAAAATATCTTTAATATCAACATAATAAATCACTAAACTTATACAAAAGCAGAACTACATTTACAACACAAATTTATATAACCAAACCGACCCAATACACATATATTCACAATATCAATTTCACCTACCCAATATCCATACAAATCTATAATAAGCATGGACAAATTTAAATTGATAGCCTCAAAGAAAATAAATAATATTGCTATAAGATGCACATTAAGAGCTGCCCTCCAATATAATGAATAAATTTAAACTAATTAACACTTTAATGCAACACATAACTATAAATCTAAAATTATTAAGTAATACAAAGAGGACATTGTTGGCTTCTAATTTTGACCGTAAGAAGTATATACATTCAATTACTAGGACAAACAAAATTAACATTGTATTTAACCTAATTTTTAGGCAAAATTACAAGTCATGTTACTCATGTTGTGAGACCCCGAATTTTATGAAATTAAAGTATTCAATTTTCTTATATTTATTCTATTTAGTAAATGGTTAAATTGATAAAGGGTTAAAGTTAAGGGTGATATGTGAAAAATTTTCAAAGTAAGCAAGTTGTCATAAAATAATCGGTGATAAAAGTACAGTAATACGCGTGGTTGCATAGTAGCACATGGTATTGATTATTGATGCTTACGTGAGAAGTCACTCAGTTATACTCAATTATTGCTACAGTAATTGCTGCATCATATCTCTCATATTATTGATTCAAGTATTGTCACAGTATCATTTGCATAATATTTTATATTATTAAATCAATAATTGAGACGACAAAGTTATTCATATTATTATTTGCAATATTGACAATGTCTAGAAGTTATGTCAAGGAGAGGTTTGGTAACCTAATTGCGCGCCAATAAGGAGAAATCCTTATCGGAAAGCCCCCTCTTTCCTGGGAACGACCTGATTGTTAAATATTGAGAGTTATAATATTAATGATGAATAAGTTCGTGTTGATTAAAGATGAAATTGATAGTTTCATTGTGTGGAAATTATTAGTGTTAGTGGAAATCAACATTTATTTCGATAATAATTGATGTCTGGAGGTTATATTGACCAATCGGGTAATTCACCAGATAATTGAGTAATTAATTGCTATTAATTCACATGCTTATAACTATGTGTTCACATGTGTGTATTATTGATCACATGATTTACTATTAGGGGAGTTGGTGCAAGATTGATAATACTTGTATGACTAAATTAAAAATAGAGGTATAATTGAAGGTACTATACTGTAATTAGTTTTTTCACATGATTATACTATTGAGCACATGAATGAACTATTAATTCACATGATTTACTATTAGGGGAGTTGGTACAAGATTGATAATACTTGCATGACTAAATTAAAAATGGAGGTATAGATGAATGTATTATACTATAATTAATTCTTTCACATGTTTAGAACTATTGAGTCACATGATTTACTATTGATTCACATGATTTACTATTAGGGGAGGTGGTGCAAGTTTGATAATACTTGGATGATTAAATTAAAAATGAAGGAAAAAATGAAGGTATTATACTGTAATATTTCGAGCCCCAAAATGTGTAGTTATTGAAACTATATTTTCCTATAAATAGAAGCTCATTCTTCCTTCATTTCTCACCAATTCACTAAGTCTCACAAGATCAATTATTATAGAGAGAAATTATAGAGAGAAAGAAGAAGAGAAGTCTGCTACCTCACTATTCCAGTATCCAGTTTTCTTCTAAGGTAAGTGGTATTATTTTTTATATTCTGAAGAGATATTATTTTTCGTATTCATATGAATATATTTATCTTTCAATATTCATTATATTCATTTAATATTCGTAAGGAATATTATTTCCGTTCAATATTTGTAAGGAATATTGTTTTCGTTCAACTGTTGTAAGTAAGGGGTTTCTGCCAGGGGTAGTTTTGTAATTATTTTGACCCTCGAAAATTCTGGAAAAATTTGAAATGATAATTTGATGAGTTTTCTAGATTGTGTCCAAAAATGGCGATTTTTGGATGTATAGATTAGGAGTTATAAATTTTATGGGAAAAGACTATTTTAAAAGTAAACCCTTATAACTCCTTGTGGTTAACTCCAAAATTGGTGAAATTTTTATTGAGAGTACATCTATATAACAACAGTATACCCTATAAATTTCGGAATTTTTGGACAAAAGTACAATTTTTGATAAATGTCTAAATATTCGGTAGTTTTAGCCATATGAAAAATAGTAAATGAATTTTAAAAATTCTGAGAAAAATATATGTTCAATATGGGACTATATTCTGCTAAATCCCAGAAAAAAAATTTATTTATACTGATTTGGTATTTTTCATGAAAATAGACTAGTTATGAGTAAATGAATTAAATATGTTATGTGAAGTAAGAAAATTGGAAAATAGGATTTTATGGCTTGAGAATCCTATATAAGGTATATGCAGATTTTTGATGAGGGATTTGATCATTGGTGATGAAATCTTATGAATATGGCATTTTTGAATGATTAAATGCATTAATTGGTAAAGTGTAAACAATTAAAATAAATTGGTTATAAGTTTAGAAAGTGATTAATGTAATATTAATAATATAATATTAATAATATTAGATTATGAGTTTATTAAGTGATTGATAATATCTGGATAAATTTAAAGTCTTTAATATTTATCCTTGATTTCGTTTGATTAATGCTTATATCATTGTCATCATCCTCATGCTTATATTGTGATGAAAGTCATCTTTGGCTTACGTGCATAGATGAATTATTGATTATTGATTTTACAGTTGTATATCTTTGGCTTACGTGCAAAGATGGACTGTTGATTATTGGTTTTAGAGTTGTATATCTTTGGCTTACGTGCATAGATGGACTGTTGATTGGTACGATTATGACCATGGAACATTCGGTATAATCGTGACCCGTAATATTACAAATGATGTGGTAAAAGTCCTCAGTGGCTTGTAGTGCATTGATGGACAGTTGTTGGTATGATTATGACCAGGGATTATTCGGTATAATCATGACCATAATTGAAAACATGAATATCCTTGGCCCGTAGTGCAATGATAATTCGTGGTCATGATACTATTAAGCTGAGTCTCAACATTATTGGTTTTACAGTTGTATGAACTATTGATTTACCTGATTATAAATATGAATTGTGAATTTAATTATAATCTGTGGTGGTTCAGGTGAAGACATGTGGTGGGAGTTCTTTTTGTCTTGTGTATAACAAAGAACTGTTGATAAGTATTACAAGAATGAAATATTAAGGATGGACTTTTAATCTAGAGGAGATAGTAGACATTATGTTCTACTTGACTCTTCTAATGGATTGCTTATTCCGCTGCAGTTAAACTTGTTATCTATTGTATTCTATCAGTTGTTATATTGTTGAAGGCTAAGGACAATTTATTTTGCATTATCTTAATCATAATATTTTGTATTGGGCTAGTTGAGCTCACCCTTTTCTTTCATTGTTCTCTTTAGGAAATGAAAATATAGCTGGGACGAGTCGGGGAATGGAGTGATGGTCCGTGATGGTGGCTATAGTAGTCATCGCTATTTTTATAAAATAGTGTGATAATAATTGTAATGAGGACTCCATTGAGTGTGGATATTGTCTAGAAGGCAATATTCGTGTTTAAACTCTCAGCTATGTTTTGTCGTATTTTGCCCGACAGTTGCATAATTAAGTTTGTAGTTGAGTTCTGTACCATGTATCTGGCGACTCAAGATGGGTGATGTAAACCTGTTTTAGGGGCGTCACACATGTATCCCGCTAATAAGAGGAAATTCTAATCTAATTCATAATCTTAATATCTAACACTTGTTCACTAAAAGCTATAATAACCCAAACAAAATCTACACTGAGATTCAACTTTTTCAATAACAAATCACTACAACATTTTCCCATGTTTTTAAGAACTGAGAAACAACAATCATTTCAATAACTTGAGTAAACTGGACTATATTCATACCTGATCAGAAGGGCGGTTTATGGCTTAGTTGACGACGACCTCTCCCTCTTCTCCATCTCTTATCTCTTCTCTCTTCTGCCTTCTGCCTTTTGCCTTCTCCCTTCTCCTTTCTCCCTATTCATTTTCTTTCTTTCCACTATTTTGTTGGTCTGCTCGATTGCCTAGTTATGATTAGATTAAAAAGGATCAACAATCGTTTTCTGCGACCGCCTGCGGTCACTGTTTATAATGACATGAATGTATTAGCTATTAGAGTTTGCATATTTAAATTTTATGATGATTGTGCTTAATGTATATTTGTACCAGTATGATTTGTAAAGCCCTTATTAATAATTTGATTCAATGTACACAGACTTAAATTAGAACGATAAAATATTGTTAGGTTGATCTTGTTAAAACTAATCTGAATAGTTGATAGGATTTTTAATCTTCGTAAAGCTACTATGTTAATTCATAATGTGAAGATGGATCGCTGAGTAAGTGCATCATCGCAATACATCAAATAGGTTGTAGTACATTTGCAGCTGTCATAAAGTTCACTATAACTCGTAAAGTATACTTTAGTTCGTAAAGTGGACAAAGGAATCATAAAGTCATGCAAAGCTCGTTAAGAAGAACCTGGACGTAGAGTACTCTAAGCAATCGCTTAGAAAAATTCTTATAATAAAGTTACTCAAGGATTGTTCAGTGATAGAAGATCGCAAAGTTCAATCGTAAAATGGCATTGTAAAGTAATCATTGCAGAAGAGTAAATTGTAGAGTAAAATACTACAATTTATCATCATCGTAGAGTAGTCATGTCTGACAAGATGACTGACATTGGAGAGTTTTTAATTGAAAGTCCCGATGCATTCACCAAATATCTTTGGTTGAAATCAAAGATCAGAATATGTGTCCACCGGCTAGGTTAGTGAAAGTGACACGTTAAGGGTGTTAGGTAAGAAAGCAGACTGATGTGACAGACAAGCTAAAAAGAAGCTGACACCTAAGTTTAAAACGTCAACATCAAGGATCCCAAAAATATCTGAGCGTTAAATGTGCAAACGGACATATAATAATTAGAAGAGTTTCAACAGATTATAAAAGACAATAAGGATTCAAACATAAAAAGTGACAAACACTGATCAAAAAGCCTAAACTCTGCAAAAGAAATAGAACGAACTCAACGATCATGAATATCTAGTTCAAGATGCTAAGTACTTGAGGAGAAAAGCTTAACACCATCTTAGCAGCAACTCTCAATAAGACTCAAGCAACAGATCATTAGAGGGCTGAGAGTCCTTGTCTTAGTGACTAAATATCCAAGTTCGCGGGGCTTGAAGAGGGTAGAGTGTCCTTGTCTATGTGACTAAACTCTTAGTGGAATTCCTACTCGTGAAGTAGAAGAGTGGATTATGATTTATTCAGTCTCCGAACCACTTAAAATTTGTTGTGTCTTTACTTCACTGTTCTTACTTTCCATCTACATGCTTATATTATTTAAAGTTTTTTATCTTGTTAAATTCAGAACTAACATTCATTTTCAATCTCTAAGGGGATTTTCAAACCCGTATTCAGTGCTACACGATACCACACATTCAACATAATATAATATCTAATTAATGAAATTATTACATCATAGTTTCTCTATCCCAGGTACGATGACCTTTAATTGACTCGTTACATGATAGATATTGTATTTATAACACATAAGTCCATCTATTACATATAATCCTCTTCAATCATTCATTTAGCTTGCCCTTGCCTTTATCTTTACCTGAACCTTCTATAAGGCCCTGCTTAGCTGAAAACATTTATAACAAAGAAAGAATGAGCATTCAGTTACTCAGCAAGTAATAGAAGTTCATAAATAACATAAACAAGAAATAAATGTTTTCATTGAGACATGTTTTGAAAATAGAACAAATACTGTAAAGCAACTGAAACATAGCATGGCTTGTTTGCAATTTTAAAATGATGTATTGACTTTAGAATTTCTGAGTGGTCACAAGACCATGAACTTTCATTTTCATTTCCTGAAAAGGTTCTATCATAAATTCATCTGTGAACTGTCTTGTCTCACGTGCATGGTGGGTGATTAGCCCGTTATGCCATGTATTAATCAATACTATCTTATCGGAATGACATTTGCGTTCAAAATCATTGCCTTTCGTAAAATTTCCCAATTCAGGGATGTTCATTGTGACAACCCGGATTTTCAGAAATTGTTAAAATAAGAATTTAATGAATAAAATTCTTATTATGATGTATTTTGCGTTTAAGTAAATATGTATATTCATATATTGAAATGATGAGGTTTAATAGTTAATTTAACTATTGAAGAAATTAAATAAAATTGTTATGAAAAGAAAATTAACTGAATAAGATTAGTTAATTTAATTAAGTTGAAATTATATTATGAAATAATATAATTTGATTATTATGCCTTATTGGCACTAGAATTGTTTTGAATTAAATTTCATAAATAATGTGAGTAATTTACTTAATTAAAATAATGAATTAATGTGAATATATTTGTTTTAATAAAGTGAGAGTAATATATTATATATAAAAATGTAATGCTTAATGTAATATGATTGTGAATTTCATAAATAGTTAAAATATTTATTAATTAAAATAAATATTTTAATTGGAATATTTATTGAGTAAAATAAATATTTGATGAAAATATTCTAATTTAATTTAATAATTAAATTAAAGGATTGATTTGTTGAATAAAATTATAAATGTATTGGCTAAGTGAATGTTATGTTGGCTAAATGAGGAATATGATTTAATTAAATTGGGTGTGGCATTTGTAATCATATAATAAGTGAATTATAAAAATGAATTAAAAGGAATTAGATTGAAGCTAGCCGAACAAGGTCTTGAGACCTTTGGCATTTTTATTAGTTAAAACCTTTTGGGTTTGTATAACTGAGAGTTGAGTAAAGAGGAAAATAAAAACACGTAAGTGTGTATTAGTTATATTTGCAAAATACAGAGAAGTAGAGACTTAGAGAAGGTTGGAGAGTTCTGTGAAATGAAAGAGGGGAAATTCTAACGATCAAAATAAAATGAAGAAGGTTGATCAAGTAGTTGATCATGTAATTAAACTAAGAAGGAATCAAAGGTACTAACCTAACCCTAAAACTCTTGTTTTTAGTTTCTTGAGTTTTTCTATGTAAATGGATTTTGATGGAGGAATTGTCAAGAAATTGGATTGTATATGTTCTTAGATATGTACAATTCATTCTATGTCATCTAAAGATGAGTTTTTAGTAGTAAAATTCATGCAATAATGTTTTAAAATAAGGAATTGAATTTTGGTTGAATATGTACATTTTGAATTATGTTAGAGTCAAAATTGAAGGTTTGGGTGCTAGATATTGTTAGTATATTGAATTACGAAAACAACAAAGGTTAAACGGATTGATTTAGTTAAGAATCGAATTCGTGGTGAAAGAATTCGCTAAACATGTTAAACCATGAAAATTTAGTATGAACATAAGTTTTGGGTCAAGATTTGGGTTAGTTGATGTTTTTGTAAATTTTTATTTCTTTGGTATGTTGTAGCTCTATGAATTACGAATCCATAGAATCGAAAACGGACTAATTTGGATGTATATAGCTTGAGTTATGAAGATTAGAAGGAGAAAAAGGTCAAAATCGCATAACAAGAAAGCGCTAATTACGGTTCTACTAATAAAGCATGACTACTGGCTGTGACCTAAGTCTATTGGGGCACAACTGCTCTCTTGGGTGCAGCTGCGTTGTTTTCAAGGCTTAATTGGGTGCAGCTGCGCTCATGGTGTGTCAAGTGTGACTGTATTGACCTCCTGTAGTAAAACAACTATAACGTTTTCATAAGAACTCTGATTAAGACAATTCAGGATGATTCGGAAAGATAATGAGTAGACCTACAACTTTTATTCTTTACATTTTTAGATTTGAGGTCGGGAACAAGGGTTAAAATGGTCATTTTTGGGACTGATGTTTATTCGGAGGCAATCCGAGGGCGTCGGGCATGCACGCATGCAAGTGTAGTGCTTCTGACAATAAAAGATGTTGTTATAAGTTATAAAACATGAATATTGTGAAGTATAATGATGCTTAAAATTAATAAATGATGTATTAGATAAGTTATATAAGCATACTAAGCATACACAAGAGAGACGAATTGGGCGTGTGACGAATGAACGTCGAAACGCCATGACAAGTGTTAATGAACGTAAAAAGTGTTTCAATTCAATTGAAGTGAACATTATAAGATATGGAATGAGGTTAATATAAAACCAATAAGGAGTCCTAGTAAGACTTAAACACTTGAATGAACTTTGAGTATGACCTAAGAAGTAATATAGTGAGATATAAGTCGAAAGTTAACACAATCAAATTGAACATTGTGTATTGATTAATAGGAAGGGTTATGGGATGTAGAGTAAAGTTTACATTACAACTATTATGTGTTGCTATGTGACTAATAGTTGATGTGCATGATTATATAATTGTGTAGGGCACGTGAAGTACAGATAGCTGTAAGGTGTTAAACTGTTATTGGTAAACAACGATCAAGGCAAGTCTTTCAGTTCCTATTTGCTATGTGAACTTGATGATGAACGATTTTAAATCTTTATTACAAAGAGCATGATGTGTTATATATGTTGAAAGTATGAAACATTAAAGTCAATTTATGACTACGTTGATTGAGTAAGGAACTCAATCTTTATACTTATTATGTGAACTGTAGCATGTATGTTATGTTAGTCCAATGATTATGAGATGTATGTTGAGCATGTTATTATGTGCTACGTGATGCATGAAAACTGTTAGATTTGCTGGGCTGTCGAGCTAAACCTTGCAAATAACCACTTTTGCAGGTTAAGGATTCAAAGTAAACGCTATGTGCTACTTAAAAAACATGAATCAGATGTAATGCATGAAGATTTATATACTTTGGTTGAGTTGTTATTATTTGAACCATGTTTAAGGTTCCGGATGATGTACTTGATAATGTATGATGTTTAATAGATGTTGAGTTATAAAGTTTAAATTTTGTCTGATGTATAAAGGGTATTGAACCTGGATGTAAGTTTTATTTATTAACTCTTATAAAATGAGTAATAAACTAAGTATGGTTCAAAGTTAGGTAAAGATAAAGGTTTTGAGAAATGTACTTGATAATTTATGTTGTGAAACTTCATATTTAGTTGTAAGTTTGAGCTACCCAATGTATAAGGGATATCGAGCTGAGATGTAAGATTTTATATAATAACTTTGTTGAAACAAATCATAAAATAACTTGATTCAGAGATGTGTAAATGATAAAGGTTTTAATTCAGGAAATTAAAGTAAGAAGATAGAAAAGTTTAAATTAATCCACATTTTATTAAGTTTAACATCGAATAATGATGTAAAATCAGAAGTTATATGTATTGTTAATGACCAAAGCCGAGAGTTTAATTATATGAATTTTGGGGTCGTTACATTCATTCTCAGACTAGAGTCCAAACTAAATTAATAAAGTTGGACAGATAAATAATATCAACAATAATATTTCAAGACTTATTGTAAAAGAAATGAAATATTTTAATATGTTTCTAGCCGAAACAAATGGCTTAGACTTCTTTTAATAGTTTATATATACTTAAATTCAACAAGTATAAATCATAGCAATTAATTTCTTTTAAATAAACAACATAGTTTAGAATACTTGCTGAAAAGTAAACAAGTTTCGGATACTTGCCTCTTGCGAAGATTACGTTTACAGTTAATAATCTTAGCTTATCCTTCTTTCAAAAAGCCTACATTATTTAACATGTATAGCCACATATTAGTTCTGTATATTTAATATACACATAGTCAATGAACCACACATATCCATCCATATTAGATACACAAGTACCATGTTGTTCCATATATCAATGTCATAACCTCAGCTACATACTCATATTTATTCTAATCATATTTTCATGACTTTGGTTTTCACGTTTGAAACCCATTTGTTTTCATTAAAAAAAATCCTTTAGCATTCTTTTAAAAATCATGCTCATTACAACCATAACATGCTTGACTATACTAATCATCACATAATCCTGATGTTATAGCTTAAGATACATTTATACACATGCTCCTAGCTCCAATTTTCATTAAAAATGTCCTGGCAGTTCTGCAATGCAGCGTGACCGCGCTACATTTTGGCATGAGACTGGCGCAACCGCGCTACTCGCTTATCAGCCCAGAACTGAGATTTTACTCAACTTGATCATTCGACCTTAAATTAGAACTCTTCTGTACATAACATATTACTTCTTTAGGAAGTTCTTTATCAGATTGAATCCTTGCTTCAATATTAAATTCATTTCCAAGAATCATATAATTTTTCTTTTTAAATTCTTGTGTTAACTCAATCTTTAGCTCAAGAGTTCATAGTTAAATCGAACACCAACTAAAACATATAATCATTGCTTGCAAAGGTTGTTTCACCTGAGTTTTGTTGTTGAGCGAAACAACCTTTGCAAGCAATGAACTCTCAGGGAATAGCTGAAAAGTTTATGGAGACTCATGTGATTGTTTTTGCTGTTGAGCGAACCTGTCATGTTGATCTTTTGCATCAAGAATATATGATGCACATTAAGAACTAATGGGAGTGTATTGAAATGAAATGTCCACTTTAGAAACAAATAACTTCATTTATTTGTATATATTTGTCTATACACAGAAATTGCAGAAGAAACGTCTAAGAATGGTGGCTTTGTATGCTCAACTACGCCCTTCCAGTTCCCAGTCGTGGGCCCTCTCTTCCTCTTTATCTGTTGGACTGTTAATTCCTTAATTAGTTTAATTTACAATGCACTAACAACTTTTGGAGTGGAAGAGCTAGCTCTATACGACCGAGCTCAATTTTCTAAGTTGGGATGATAATCTCATCCCACGTCGAACTGTACCCCCCATAGACTACATTGAGCAAAGACCACTCCTGATGGATCATGATGTGACCTTAGAGGTACATTAAAGCTAAATTATGCCATTTATGCTGATAATAGTATGAGATAGTTATGTTGTCAAAACTCTCCCATTGTCTCCTATATTTTCGAGTAATTTACTGATTTTGTAAGAAATTGAAAATTTCTTTGTTGATTATCTGATCAATGATACATTGGGTACAATCTCTACTGCACATTTGGTACATGCAGACCTTGAGTCAGATAAAGCTATGAGTAAAAAATATCTTCAGTTGCAACCTTTCACTCTATGACAGTTGATTTTGTAAAAACAGGAGCACCAGCTAAAATGCTTAGGGCTTTTCAACCGAGGATGTTTCTCGATTTCATAGAGAGGTGGGACAAACTAGCTTAACTACACTTCTCAAGGAGTACTGAGGGAAAACTTTATATCTTGTTAGTGTTGAATCTACAATTCATGAGAAGTCGCACTCTGTTTATTCAAAGAATATAATATCATTCAAGACGTTTATATAAAATACTCAAAGATATGTTTATAAAATCATTATATTTAATAATATCATATTATATTCCTAGAGGCGGAATATGAATCATTGCATCATGCATTGGGACAAATCTATAATATAAATATACGCTTCTATTCAGTTTCCCTAACATATTGAAAAAATTTCGGCAGTCTCCCCTATAATATAGACTATCCACATGCACGAGCGCATGCATATATGACCATTGTAGACACCCAAGACACAACCCAAGAGAAATATAAAAATTTCCAATATAATAAGACCAAACTGCAATTTTATAACACTGTAGTAACATAAATAAGAATGTGCTGGTGATATTCAATGAAAAAGGTCAACTGGAAAGGTGAACTTTGTTCAAATTCTAATAACATAACAGTGTCCTTAATAACATCAGTAGTTATCTATAACTTCACCACTAGTGAAAAAAATAGTTTGAGCTCAATTATGCGTTGGAGTTGGACGATAATTGAAATAATGGAATTAAATATCCAATACATTTTGATTATAAGAACATTGACACTAATTCCAGCTAGCATGGCCAGGGAGGTACTAATTTGAGAGTGTCGGCCGGCAAGGAATATGCTTCGGACAAAAGACAACAATATATGTTATGTTGGAGTCCAAATGTAAGAGCATGAGTTGTATAATCAGGGTGCGTGCAGCTAAGCTAAGGCAGCACAGGCACCGACTGCAAATGACGTAGTTTTGAGACTTTTACTGTGTACAGTGAGCGGGCGGGCGATGTTACGTTTTGAAGAATGGGGACAGGGCAAGTGCCTTTTTATTATTCTAGAAATTCTTTTTGTACCTAATCTCATACATACCCTTCTAATTATTCTGTTTTGGGTAATTATTTATTAGTTTTAGGAGGGAAGTGTTATTTTGAAGAATGAGTGTTTCATTCGATTGTTTGACTATTTTAAGCATATTAAGATTTAGCATATTCTTTTTTTATAACCCTTTAATATTAATTTTTAAGGGAATAATAATTTACAATGAAAAGATTATCAAAAGAAAAGTATATATATTCTAAAAAAAATACTCCCTCTGTTTCAATATGGGATATATTTATTGTATGTTTAATATATGTCAGTTTGTGAACAAAAACAACTACATTTTGACTATATAACTTCAAACAACTACATTTTGACTATATATTTATTGTCCCTCTGTTTCAAACAATTACAGTTTAATTGTAAATATAATTTTTTTTTTACAATTGGGCTGTCATTTATTTTAATCCAACTCCAAATAGAATTATTCTTCTTATTAAAAAATAAAATAAAATATAATAGAATGATTCTTCCTATCAGAAAATAAAATAAAATATATCGAAAATTTCACAATATATTTATTGTCATTTATTTTAATCCAACTCCAAATAGAATGATTCTTCCTATTAAAAAATAAAATAAAATATAATATAATCTTCTAGCCAGTGGGATAAAAGTTGGTTGATCAACTATTATAATATTACATTTTGCTTAGTAAATAACGTCCAAAGCTCATTTTTCCAAATGAAAAGTCAACTTCTCATTTAGTACTATTACTATTTTTAAAATAACAATAATTTTAATGTTTTGTTAATTTTACAAAAATAGTACTACTATCTTACTCAAGGAGTAAATTCTTTCTGCCGCCACTTGCTAGGTGTAAGAATTAGGAGTATTAAATATAGGAATGAGAGATTTTGGAAATTATTAAAATATGGTCTACATTAACAAAATATTTTATCTTCTTTATGAAATCAGATAAATAAGAAGGAAAAAATCATTAATTTTTTCTGCTTAAATCAGTAAGTAGATAAACTCAGCCCAAACTATAAAAATTTCACAATTCATCAAGACCTCAAATAACTATATATATTAAACATACAAATGTTCATCAACTAAAGAGGATTCCGAGCACTGATATTTGCAACTTCATCGAAAAAAAAAACTAGAGAACCTAAAATGGAGATGCACAAACAACAGGTAGAATCTCAGCCTTGTGGCCAACATAGTCATAGATTATAGTTTTGTCCAGACATAACAATTAAATGAATATATTAGAAGTGAATGAGAAGAACTGAAACGAGAAAACTGATACTTGTATGCAGGCGGCGTGGGGTGGGTGGAATCACCGCTCCCTTTCCTTCCTCTTCTCTTTTATTTTTCTTCGTCTTCTGGAAGACTATCTTACTGCTAACAGAGTTTAAAAAGATCATCGACCGCTTTTTGCGATCGCATGCGGTCGCTGTTTTTTATTGACGTGGATGTATTAGCAACTAATATGAGGTCGCTGTTATGCGTTGGTGGCAATAAGCGCCAAATTAATGGCAGCAAATTTAAATCAACGACTAGTTATAAGTATGGTCGCTAATAGCGGTCGCTACTTCTAGCAGTAGCGAACGAATAATGCGATCACAAATACTTTTGGTCGCTAATGGGCCATTTTCTTTTAGTTGATCACAAAGACACCCTACGAGTTGTGGAAAGGAAGAAATCTAAATATTAGCTACTTTCGTGCATTCAGTTGTGCGTGCTACATCCTCAAAAATTGTAAAAGATACTTGACGAAATTCCAGCCTAAATCAGATAAATGAATCTTTCTTGGATACTCTATGGAAAGCAAAGTCTATAGAGTTTTTAACAAGAACTCTTTGACAGTGGATGTCGCTATCCATGTTACATTTGATGAAGCTGATGAAGGTCAACCAAGAAAAGTAACTTAACTTGAAGAAGTCGTAGAGCTAAAACCTCATATCGCAAAGCAGAAGAACCCTACGATTGATGAAACTGAAGCAGATGTGCCAGACTCTACCTACGTTTGTGGTGCCAGAAAAGGAAATTTGTAGAGTCACTAGTTCCAAGTATGGGAACTTTACGAATCAATGAAGATTTAGAACAAGAACCAAATCTTGAAGAACTTAGGCAGGAAGGCACAAGGACTGATGTTCCATCCGAAACCACATGGGCATGAAATCACACTTAGAAACTAATCATTGGAGATCCAAGTGCACGTGTCAGAACTAGATCAGCCACTTAAAATGAATGCTTCTATCTTAGCTATCTCTCTCAGATTGAGCCAAAGAAGATGTGATAACCCAAAAAATTTATGAAACTTGTAAATAAGATCTCAAATAATTAAATAAAGGTTTAAAGAATAAAACCTAGATTTGAAAATAGAGGAATGATTACAAATTTTGAGAAGAACCTATATGGTTTAACATCTAAAAGAATTTAAAGAGAATTGAAGAATGATAGAAATACTGAAGATAATAATACCTGAGAATAGCAGGTAGTTATGAGCCGGAACAAGTAAGATAAAACTTGGGCTAAGAATAGATTGTTGTCCACGAATTGGATAGAAAAAAAGAGATAAATGAAAAAGGTAGTAAATTAATACCTATGTTAAGGTAGTTCGATAAAGTTAATCGATGAGAGAAATTGCGTAAGAGTTTAGTAGTAAACTAGACTAGAACGTTATAAGAATAGTGATTCCGGCATGGGATCCTTGTAAGAGAGGAAGAAAGTAATAACTAAAAGATAAAAGATAAGCCAATATGATCAATTGAGTTAGAGATATGACAATCAAGTTGAAACTATGTTATGAATTAACATAACTTGAATGTTGGTCTTGAAAGGCAAATGAAATGAATAATAATCAATAAGTGATTAGCTCATATGATTATCAATAAAAAGGAAGCAAATTAAAACTCAAAATTTGAATCAGGGATAGATTTTTGAAGCACGGACTGCTCGGTTGCGTTCGGAACGTCAAGACTAGTTAGAAAAAACTATAAACACAAAATGTGCCGGGGTTGACTTTTTGGTCAAAATCAACAATAGACTTTTATGGTGAAAAGTTAAAATCAAAGTTAGGAGTGGAATTTGGAGACACAGACTAGATATTTGATTTCAGAACGTCGAAATTAGTAAGAATAGACTTTAAAAACAAAATGTGTCGGGGCTGACTTTTTGGTCTAAGTCAACTTTTATGGAGAAAAGTCAAACTTAAAATTCAGAGATGAATTTGAAGAAACGGATGTGTCCATGACGTTGGGAGCATCGACTTTAGTAGGAATTGACTATAAATTTGAAAATTTGATTTTTCGAGTCCGAAAGTGAAAAACGGAATTAAGCACGCAAAACGAGACAATAAAAGCGGGACCCACATACTCCCATGGGCAGCCCAACCAGTCCCACAAACTCTCTTACCAACTCCCCCTAAAAAGTGGATCTAGTTACCTACTTTATCTAAATCATTTAATAAAGGAAAGGAAGATAAAAATGAAGCCTTTTCTCTCATTTTCTCACCCCCACCCGACCAAAGAAGAGAGAATGATAGAGAGGAGGTTAGACATTAAAGAAGGCAGAGAAGAGGAAATCAAGAGGAAGATCACCAAAGGTATAAAATCTCAAACCCTAGTTTGATTTCTTAGCTTATGTTCTTGGAGTTTGATGAAATAGATGATGGATCATGGTAGATACTTGTGTATAAAAAGTATTAAAATGTATTATGATGTTTTATGCTTAGATCTTGCCATTTTTAGGGTTGATGAGCTTGAACAAAGAAGAAGAACCAAAACAGTTTTTACACTCAAAAAGCCCTAAATTTCAGTCCACTTTAGACTTCCACCATTTGAAATCTACAACTTATTTTTGTGATCCGTCAAAGAGGTGAGTTTGATATACAAGTTATCTGATGAACCCTAGTTATAGCACTCAAAAATGTTAAACAGATTAAGCGTGGTGTCCTTTTTGGTAAAACTGTCTAGCTGGTAGAAAAATCTGGAAAACCCTTAGGGTTTCCTGATCAGTTTACAAAGAGGGCTGTTTCGGCCACTTTTGATACTCTAAAAATTCTGGCCTTCTGTGGTATGATATTATATCAAGTTAACTAGATCCTCTCCAAAAATGGGAATTTTTTGATGTACAGAAGTTGAGATCTAGTTCGTTCAAGAAAATGCAATTTTAAAAGGAAATTGATAAAACTCCGAATCTACAACTCAGACTAATGTGAAATTTTTACAGGAGGCTGTGTTTGATGATATGTAGCTACCGTATAAATTTTCGATTTTTTTGATGAAAGGAGAATATTTAATAAATGTTCCAATTTTGGACTGTTTTAAACTATTTAAAAATAGTAAATGAAATTGAAAAATTTCTGAAAAAAATATATGTTCATGAGAATACCATATACTTATATTTTTCATAAAAGAAAAATTTTCAGAGTTGTTTTGGTATTTTCATATAATTGTTCAAGATATGAATAAAAGGATAAATTAAGTTAAATGAAGTTGAAATTTGTGAAAATGTGATTTTATGACTTAAAGGCCCTTAATATAATTTATTCAGATTTTTGAAGGGTATTTTGGTCATTTTTAATAAAATGTTATATTTATGGCATTTTGTGATGGTTAAATAAATGAAATAGTAAAGGGTAACCAATTAAATTAAATTGTTTATGAGTTTAATAAATGATTAAAATATTATTAAATGATTAATAATATTAGATTAAGATATTATTAAATAATTAATAATATTATATTAAATGGTTAATAATATTAGTAATTGATTAAAATATTATTAAATGATTAATAATATTAGAATATGATTTAAATATTATTCAAGGATTAATAATATTTGATAATGATTAAAATATTATTAAATGATTAATAATATTAGAAGATGATGAAAATATTATTAAATAATTAATAATATTTGATAATGATTAAAATATTATTAAATGATTAAAAATATTAGAAAATGATTAAAATATTATTAAATGATTAATAATATTTGTAAAGGATTAATATATTATTAAATGATTAATAATATTAAAGTATGATTAAAATATTATTAGATGATTAATAATATTAGTGAGTGATCAAAATATTTTTAAAGAAATAATAATATTTGAGATTGATTAAATAAATAATTAATAATATTAGAAGTCGATTAAAATATTATTAAATGATTAATAATGTTTGTAAATGATTAATATATTATTAAATGATCAAGGTGATTAAAATATTATTAAATGGTTAATAATATTTGTAAATGAATGAAATATTATTAAATAATTAATAATATTCAGAAGGAAAACAATATTATTAAATAATTAATAATATTAGAAGAGAGTTTAAGATGAATGATAAAGATGTTAAAAAGGCTTAATAAGGGTAATAGGCTTTCATCGAAATAAAAAATATTATAAATTGATGAGTCGGGAAATCGTCAAAGGAAGTTATATCGACTAGAGTAAGTCAACTTGTGACGTATTTGACTATGAAAAGTTTAATTACATTTTTTTATGCGAATATTATAAAAATAATGTGAAGGGATGTATACTTTGTTATACGTCGAAAAGACAACTACCTGATTAAGTTACGAGATGATGATTAATTATTTAATTAAATAGATGCTCATCAATACTGTGAGTTATCATTTGAAGCAAATTATGAATGAGGATGAAGTAGATGAAAAACGCTGGTGTGCGCGAGTTTTTCAAAACTTGAGTTGTGACGCCCCCAAAATAGGTATACACAACCCATTTCGAGTCGCCAAATACATGGTACAAAATTCAAATACAAACTTAGTTATACAACTGTCGTGAAAAATACGACAATACATAAGCTGAGAGTTTAGACACAAATATTGTCTCGTAGACAATATCCAAACTCAAATGGAGTCCTCATTATAATTATTATCACACTATTTTATAAAATAGTGAGGACTACTATAGCCACCATCTCGGACCATCACTCCGTTTCCCGACTAGTCTCAACTATATTCTTATTTCTTGAAGAGAACAATAAAAGCAAAGGGTGAGCTCAACTAGCCCAGTAAAGAATATTATGACTAAGATAATGCAAAATAAATTATCGTTAGCCTTCAACAGTGTTAAACTGATAGAATACAATAGACAACAAGTTTAACTGCAGCGGAACAAACAATCCATTAAGAGTCAAGTAGAGCATGATATCTACTATCTTCTATGATTTAAAAGTTTATCATCAATTTTATCGCTGAGACTCAGCTCAATAAATAATCTACATCACTGAATTATCCATGCACTACGGGCCAAGGATATTCATTATTATCACACCCACGAATCATCCATCCACTACGGGCCAAGGATATTCGTATTATCACCAATGCTCGTGATTATACCAATACATAGTCATAATCATACCAGTCAACAGTCCATCTGTGCACTACGAGCCAAAGATGACTTTTATCACAATATAAGCATGAGGATGATGATAATGATATAAGTATCAATCAAACGAAATCAAAGATAAATATTAAAGATTTTTAATTTATCCAAAGTTTAAAAATGTCCAAATTGTCAACATGACAACTGCTTTATGGAGTAAAATTCAAGAATAACATTCATGTATCAAAAATAATTTGGACAAAAAAGAAATCAATTTTCTAGGTGAATAGTACCCAGGTGAATAGTACTTCATGAATAGTACCCCGACATGAAAAGAATAAATTTTAACAAGAATGTTCAGAAAAATATCCTTGTAAAATGATACTAGATGAAGCTCAAATTTTAAGGATATTCTACTAATTTTAAGGAGTATAGAAGCAATACTTAACAAAATGAATGTAGAATTCAGAATCTGAAACGAAATAATATTACTTACATAATACAAAGTATGGAAGAAAATATTATTTCTTACGAATATTGAACAAAAATAATATCCCTTACCTTAAAAGGAGAGTATTTCTGACTGGTGGGACGGGGATATTCTTGAAGAAAACTTGCACTGTTTTCTATACTCAAAGCTTCCTTAACCTTTAAAGAAATACGCTCAATATTATAGATGAAAAATTATCTGATTTTGGTGTGATTTTCAAATCTAAACTAAGCATCCTATTAATAGGAGAATGACATGATACTATTTAGGAAAAGAAATCACTGATCGCATAAAGAAACCAAATCTGGTAGCGCAATTCAATAATTTGAATTTTTTTGATTTGTTATGCAACACTATGCAGTACTATGCAAATACTATATATGCATATAATAAAATATAATATATTCTGTTTTATATAAAAAACAAAACTTATTATAATATATATATATATATATATATATATATATATATATATATATATATATATATATATATATAACAAAATTGAGATAACTTTCACCCACAGTTTTGAAATATGGATAAGTGAGGGTCCATATAATAAGCCAAATTTACAACAAATACTTCATAAAATACCCCTCTATTTATCTCAATTCACTTGGCTTCACAAAACACATTTTTAATAACATTCATCATTAATATTATAACTCACAATATTAACAACCAGATCATTTCCAGGAAAGAGGGGGCTTTCCGATAAGGATTTCTCCTTATTGGCGTGCAATTAGGTGACCAAACCCCTTTCCTCGACAGAACTTTCTAGACATCGTCTCAATAATAATATGAATAACTTTGTCGTCTCAATTATTGATTTAATAATATAAAATATTATGACAATAATTGAATTAATAACGTGAGATATTATGCAGCAATTACTATAGCAATAATTGAATAAAACTGAGTGACTTCTAACGTAAGCATCAATAATCAAAGATACTGTACAATATTGTGTGCTACTATGCAACCACACGTATTACTGTACTTTTACCACCGGGTATTTCAACAGTTTAACGGTAAAACTTTTGTCGTTATTTTTATAAAAAGTTATTTCTGTCGTTTTCTAACTCCAACAGTAATTTTGTTGTGGGGTCCATCAATGATTGTGCCGTCATATGAATATTCCCCGACCAATTGAATATTTTATTACAACTTGCTTACTTTGCAAAATTTGTAAATATTACCCACAACTATAACATTATAACAAATCCACACCATAATATTCAAAATGATATTTAGAGAAAATTAATCTTTATTCATAAAAGTTTGGGTCTTATAACCTCCCATTCTTATGAAATTTTATCCACGAAATTAGTGTACGTACCTGGTATATCGAAGAAGTGAGGATACCTTGATTTTATTTCAGATTCTAACTCTTAGGTCATTTCCTCAACATCGTGGTTTCTCCACAAAACTTTGACTTGAGGTATAACCTTGGAGCATATAATATGTTCTTTCTTATCCAAGATTTTAACAGGTACCTCTTCATACATTAAATCTTTCGCTATCTCATCTAGTTCTAACTCAATATTGTGGTTTAGGTCTTCCACATATTTACATAACATAGATATGTGAAAAACGTTATGAACATGAGATATACTTGGCAGTAAGGCGAGTCTATAGGCCACAATTCCTACTCGATCGAGGATTTCAAATGGGCCAATGAATCGAGGATTGAGCTTTCCTCTCTTCCCAAATCTCTTAACTCCTTTCCATGGAGCAACACATAACAACACATGATCTCCAACATTGAATTCCATGTCCCTTCGATGAAGATCATCATAACTCTTTTGTCAATCTTGTGAGGTTTTTATACGTTGCCGGATCATTTAAATCTTTTCTGTTGTTATGCGTACCAATTTCGATCCCAACAACGTTGCTCACCCACCTCGTCCCAGCATACTGGAGAACGACACTTGCGTCCATACAACGCCTCAAATGGAGCCATGCCTATACTTGCCTAATAACTATTATTGTAGGAGAATTACACTAATGGCAAGAACTTGTCCCAACATCCTTTGAAGTCAAGAACACAGAGTCTTAATAAATCTTCAAGAGTTTGAATATTAGTCCTCTCTGACTGCCCGTCCGTCTGAGGATGATATGCTAAACTGAATCATAAATTCGTACCCATTGCTTTATGCAAACTGACCCAAAATCGTGAAGTGAATCTTGTGTCTCGATCAGAAACTATGGATACTGGCATACCATGTAGTCTTACAATCTCATTTATGTAAATAAGAGCAAGACGTTCAAGTGAATAAGTTTCTCGTATAGGTAAGAAATGAGCAGACTTGGTTAATCTATCAACAATGACCCAAATTGCATCTTTGCCTTGAGAAACCTTGGGAATACCAGTAACAAAATCTATGGTAATGTGCTCCCACTTCCATTCTGGAATTTCAAGTGGTTGCAATGGACCTTTTGACACTTGATGCTCCGCCTTGACACGTTAACAAGTTAAACACCTTGAGATAAACTTCGTGATCTCCCTTTTCATATTGCTCCACCAAAATGTATGTTGAAGATCATGATACATTTTGGTACTTCCAGGATGGTGATAAAGTGGATTTTATATATGCAAATAAGTGTCCATTTCATGCTTATTTGTTGCTAATTTCTTGTGTTCATGTTCATTTTTTCTTGTTTTATGTTATTTCATGTGTAGGATGGTTGTTGTGGCGTTTAATATGTATTTGGAGTTATTCGGTATGATATGGAGTCATTTGGTGCAAGTTTGGAAGAAATCATGAAGTGCAAAGAAATCGAGTTAAGCGAGAATAGAAGATCACGGGCGCTTATTTGGCTTCTATAAACCCGGAAATCTGGTGGGGGGTCTTCATACACTTTTGACAGAAAGGATGCTTTCGTAAATGAGGCTCATATAAAAGATGCACCCCAAGGCTGGGGTCTCGGTTGGAGAAGACTCCTGTTGCTTGCTGAACTTTGATGGGAGTTGGTTTCTAGCATTTGAATAGCTTATGGACTCTATTTAGCAGAGAATTCAACTGGGACTTTGGTGTTGGATGTCTATTACTCAGAAAACAACGAATTCAACAACACACAAGACACATTATGAAGATCTAATCTCAGTTTTTCTTAGCAAGCATAGGAGGAGTATTTTGTGGAGATTTTTAAGACGATTGCAATTCTAGGCTATGTGAAGGGTGTTTTTGAATATTCTTCTTCTTAGGCTATTATTTGTAATTGAAAGAATGTTTTCTATGATTTATTCAGTGTTTATTTCGTTTATGATGAACTAATTCACTTTTTAGGCTTATGATGGATCTTTGAGTGAATCGATGATTTTGTAAACTTTGATTTCCAGTTCAATAATCTATTTCCAGTTTATCTATATTGATTTGAGCTTGAATTTACTAATTGTCTGATCAACAATTCTATGTGGATTTGTATGGAATCGAGAGAGGATATTCAAATCTAGACCTAGTTAATATAGCATGTGTTCATGAATTTTGTGAATAGCAGAATCTTGATGAATGTTAAGGTAGAGATATGCTTGACATCACATGTAATCGGATAAAGAACTTATTCTTAAACCTTGTTTAATTGTAATTCACATAGAGATATAGTGAATTAGTTAATTAGGGTGTTTAACTTGTTTCTATCTTAATTGTGGATTTAAGTTAATACGGTATTAGTGCATCGAGAGGTGGTTAACACTACATTCGTGTTCTTGATTAATAAACTGGGATAGTGAATTGAATTGGAATAAATGTGTTAAAATCAGAGTGAAGCTTAAGGTGAAATCATAAGTCTAATTCTCCATTGATTGTTTGAAATTCTAGATTTTGATAATTGTGATTGGTTTATGGTAGTTTATTTTATTATTTAATTTAGAATCTTTAATTATAATCATTGAGTTGAATAGTTTAATAAATTAGGATTAATAGGAAATTGGTACTTGTCTATTTAAGATTATTGCTAGTTGATCTCTGTGGGAACGATACTCTACTAATCACTTTATTACTTGTTGACCACGTATACTTGTGTGTATTGCGTATATAGATTTTACCCAATAAGTTTTTGGCGCCGTTGCCGGGGATAATTTAGTATAGATCTTAATATTTTTACAATATCAGTTTACTTAATCCAGTTTTACTTAAACATTTTTTATTTTTTTTGTTTTGTTCCTTCTATTTCAGGTGTTTGAAGCAGTTTATGCAAAGTCGGTCCAAAAATCCAGACTTGCTGCCTTTTGAGGACGACATCGAGAAAAGGTTTCAAAGGTTAAGTAAGTGGATCAAGGAAACGAGGGAAGAATTTGCAACATCAGAGAAAGAAGAGGAAATGGCAGCCGAATATCAGAAAGCATTAAGGGACTTCGCCACACCCAAGGTGAATGAACTGCAGTTAAGCATCACCAGGCCCGTAATAGCTTCTAACACATTTGAAATCAAGCCTGGGACGATTCAAATGATTCAGAATTCAGTTCAGTTTGAGGGATTGGCAAATGACGATCCGAATGAACATCTAGTCAGCTTTTTGGAGATTCGTGACACTTTTAGGTATAATGGGGTGTCAGATGATGCGGTGAGACTTCGCTTGTTCCCATTCACTCTACGGGACAAGGCGAAGAGTTGGTTACACTATCTAATGCCAGGTTCGATAACTACGTGGGAAGATTTAGCTCAGAAATTCCTCGCCAAATTCTTTCCACCGGCAAAAACTGCAAAGATGAGGAAGCGAGATAACAATTTTTGACAACATGGGATGGGGAGTTATATGAGGCATGGGAGAGATACAAAGAATTTCTCGAAAATGTCCACATCATGGATTGCCCAAGTGGTACGTAAATGAACACCTTTTGCCGGATTACATGGGAATCTCGAAGCGAGTATTGATGCGCGGCGTCGGGAGACATTCATGGCTAAGAGTTACGAGGAAGCTTACGATTTGATTGAAACCATGGCGGCGAATAACTATCAGTGGCCCACAGCTAGAATGACACAGACAAAGGAAACTGGGGTGTTAGAAGTGGATGGGGTGACAGCTATACAAGCACAGATTTTTGCACTTTCAAAGAAGTTGGATTCTCTGACAGGGGCACAGGCACAACAAGCACAACAAGTGGCAATTATATGTAAATTGTGCGCGGGAGAGCACCCAACGGATCAATGTGCGAGTAATCCAGCATCTGTGCAGTTTGTGGGCAACTATAATAGAATTCCGTAGAATACATACCAGAATACGTACAATCAAGGGAATAGGAATCACCCAAATTTATCGTGGAGCAATAATCAGCAACATCAAGCTCCACGACAGTAATATCCCCCAAGTTTTCAGAATCATCAACAACCGTCTCAACATCAGGAAAGAAAATCAGATTTTGAGGAATTGGTGTCGAAGTACATAACTAGCAATGAGGCAGCAATAAAAAATCAAGCAATGGCCATCAAGAACTTGGAAAATTAGATGGGGAAAATTGCCTTAGCACTAAATAACAGGCCACAAGGGACCCTAATAAGCGATACAGAGAGAAATCCAAAGGGAAATCACGAGCAGTGTAATGCTATTACGCTTAGGAGCGGTAAGGAGTTGGCGTCTAACTTGGATAAGAAAGCTAGTAAAGAAGAAAAATGTGAGGAAGAAGAAATGGAATTAGAAAAGAAATGTACAGAGACGATGGTGAAAAAAGCAAAGAAAGATAAACAAATGAAAGTCACACCACCTGTGCCATTTCCTCGAAGGCCAGAAAGTGACAAGTTAAAGAACCAGTTTTCAAAGTTTATGGATATATTCAAACAATTACACATTAATATTCCATTTGCCGAAGCACTTAAGCAGATGCCGAGTTACATTAAATTCATAAGAGACATACTGTCGAAGAAACGCAAGCTCAACGACTTCAAAAGAGTGGCGTTGACCGAGGAATGCAGTGCAATACTACAGAAAAAGCTCCCTCCTAAATTGAAAGATCCGGGAAGTTTTACAATTCCTTGTGCAATTGGCAATCAAGATGTGGGGAGAACTCTATGCGATTTAGGAGAGAGTATAAATCTTATGCCACTGTCTATTTACCGAAATCTGGGATTAAAGGAAGAAAAACTAACCAATATTAGTCTATAACTCGCCGATAGATCAATAACATACCCTTTAGGAATTCCGGCTGATTTTGTGGTGCTAGATTATGAAGAAGATAAGAACATCCCTATCATCTTTGGACGACCATTCCTGGCGACAGGATGAACACTAATTGATGTGCCTAACGGAGAATTGATTATGAAAGTGTTTGATCAGGTAGTTAAGGTAAAGGTGTTCAAGGAAATCCCAATCCCGATTGACAAGGAAGAGTGCGAATTGCTCGAGAAATCTACACGTGTCAAGTTCAGGGATTGCAAAGAGGATAGTGGTCTGAAGGCATTAGTTGAGGATATAAAGTCTAATTCATTATCCAACTTGCAAGTGAATGGGCATGAAACATAACAATGTTGGTGTTGCGCGATAAATAATCATCGGTATGATTGACCCAACCGATCCAAGGATTAAAGCAGAAGAAGTAGTCGAAAAAGGCGACTTAAAATCAAGTACTAATTGGGAGGCAACCCAATCTTTAGTTTATTTTTCGTATTTTCATTTATAATTGTTAAAATATAGTTTTTATTAAATTATTAGGCAGTATTATATAATAAAAGTCTATGTAATCTCTCCACAATACTCTAGTTTATCAAAATGTTCACTAATGGTCATGTGTTATATCTTGCAGGATGGAAAATGGATCATTAAGTGAGTTACAATGAAGCAAGGTGAGAAAACAGGAGAGCTTGGCAGTAACCATGCTCTCTCCTGAATTGAACCCTCTCAGACTTTCTGACCCGTAAAGTGGCGTCCCAAAAGTTAGATAACTTGATAGCCATATGGCCAGGCCAGACTTTTCAAGCTTAACACCCCCTGTGAGACCCCAGATTTTATGAATAAATATTTAATTTTCTCGAAATAATTTTTTGAATATTATGGTGTGGATTTAATATAATGTTATAGTTGTGGGTAATATTTATAAATTTTGCAAAGTATGCAAGTTGTTATATTATATTCGATTGGTCGGGGAATATTCTTTGTGTGGGGAATATTAGATGCGACGACACAATCATTGGTGGACCCCACAAAAAATTATTGTCGGATTGAGAAATTCGACAAAAATATTTTATGAAAATAACGGCGGAAGTTTTACCGTTAATATTGTTGAACTACTTGGTAGTAAAAGAAATCTGATGTCTGGCGTGGTTGCATAGTAGTAGCACGATATTGATTATTGATGCTTACGTAAGAAGTCACTCGGTTATACTCAATTATTGCTACGATAATTTCTTGCATCATATCTCTCATATTATTGATTCAATTATTGTCACAATATCATCTGCATAATATGTTATATTAATAAATCAATAATTGAGACGACAAAGTTATTCATATTATTAAATTGTAATATTTACAATGTCTAGAAGTTACATCGAGGAGAGGTTTGGTCACCCTAATTGCGCGTCGATAGGGAGAAATCCTTATTGGAAAGCCCCTCTTTCCAGGAACAACTTTGGTTGTTAAATATTGTGAGTTATGATATTAATGATGGATAAGTTCGTGTTGATTAAAGATGAATTTGATAGTTTCATTGTGTTGAGATTATTTGTGTTAGTAGAAATTGACATTTATTTCGATAATAATTTATGTCTGGAGGTTATATTGTTCAATCGGGTATTCGGGACACTTTTTTGTGTCGAAGTTACTATTTATGAGTTACTATTCACGAGTTACTATTCATGAGTTACTATTCACGAGTTACTATTCATGAGTTATTTTTCATGAGTTACTATTCATGAGTTACTATTCACCTGAATACTATTCACTCTAGTATTATGCATTCGGGTATTAGGGTACAATATTATTCCATAAGGAGATGTGCTAATTTTTCAGACCGTTGATTGAAATTATAATAGTAAATCAATATGGATCTTTGATTTAAAGTTTTAATAGTAACTTGCCCTTTCAGTTTTCCAAGAGTTACGTGTCTCTTCGGTGTTCCAAGGGTTAATTGCCCCTTCGCAAATAGTAGTTGTCTCTTCAATATTACCAAGAGTTATTTGCCTCTTCGGTGTTCCAAGGGTTAATTACCCATTCGCAAATAGTAGTTGTCTCTTCAATATTACCAAGAGTCATTTTGACCCTTCGTTAAGACCAAGAGCCACTCTCAGTTTTTCTATAAATAGAAGCTCATTCCTTCATTATTTCTTACGAATTCACTGAAACTCTAGAGAGAGAAATTATAGAGAGAAAGAAGAAGAGTATTCTGCTACTTCACTACTTCTATATCCAGTTTCTTTTACGGTAAGGATATTATTTGTTGTACCGTAAGGGGGTGTTATTCTTTTGTATTCATGAAGAGAACTTATGTTATTCCATTCTTTATTATTCTGTTGGAATAACCTGTAAACGTGGACTCCCCTATACTTGGTGAAATCCTTATGTTATTCCATTCTTTATTATTCTGTTGGAATATCCACGTCTGCATGCGTTTTCTTACGGAACTCGGGTTCCGATTTTATTATTACATTGGAATAACTTTGTGTATCACATGGACTCCCTATACTTGGTAAACTCCTTATGTTATTCCATTCTTTATTATTCTCTTTGGAATATCCTGTTTGTGCATTTTATGGGACTGGTTCCGTCTTTATTATTCTGTTAGAATATCACGTCGCATGCGTTTACGCTTGGACTGGTTCCGTCTTTATTATTCATTGGAATATCCTCATGCATGTATTTCTGTGGGACTGGTTAAGTATTTATTATTACATTGGAATAACACGTATGCGTCTTTATCTATCACATGCACGGTGATTTCTTTTATTATTCCATTCTTTATTATACTTCGGTTGGTTAAAGTTTTGACTTCTATACTCCATGAAATTAGTGGAATATCCTTGATATTTGCGCTTCATCCGAGATCTTTTCATGGAAATATTCTTACGAGCATTCATGAATTTTACTCTACAAAGAAGTATCATGTTGACAATTTGGACGTTATTAGTTCCTGGATAAATTAATTCGTGAACTTGTTTTATTGAATTCTTATATCATTATCATCATCCTCATGTTTATATTTTTAAAAGTCATCTATGGCCTGTAGTGCATAGATGGACTTGGTATGATTATGATCAGGGATTATTCGGTATAATCATGACCGTAATGTTACAAATGATGTGATAAAAGTCCTCATTGGCCCGTAGTGCATTGATGGACAGTTGTTGGCATGATAATGACCATTGATGAATACACAAATGTCCTTGGCCCGTAGTGCATGGATAATTTGTGGTCGTGATACTAAAGAATATCCTTGGCCGTAGTGCAGGGGTGATTCGATGATGTGGATTATTTATTAAGCTGAGTCTCAGCGATAAAAGTGATGAAAAACCTTTTAAATCATAAAAGATAGTAGATTTTATTCTCTACTTGACTCTTTTAATGGATTGCTTGTCCCGCTGCAGTTGAACTTGATGTCTATTGTATTTTATTAGTTTAACATTGTTGAAGACTAATGATAATTTATTCTGCATTATCTTAGTCATAATATTTCTTACTGGGCTACTTGAGCTCACCCTTTCATTCACTTATTCTCTTCGTGAAATGAGAATATATTTGGGACGAGTCGAGAAGCGGTGTAGCGGTCGGATGATAGCATTAGTAGTCCTCACTATTACATTAAATAGTGTGACAATAAATGTAACGAGGATCTGAATTTGAGTTTGTATATTGTCTATGAGGACTCCATTGAGAATGGATATTGTCTTGAAGGCAGTATTCTTGTTTAAACTCTCAGTTTATGTTTTACACGACAGTTGTATAATTATGTTGTATTTGATTTTTGTACCATTTATTTGGCGACTCAAGATGGGTGATGTATACCTATTTTGGGGGCGTCACACCCCCGCCGGGGTGGGTGTCCGGGATTTTAACTGAATTTTTCGGCAGTTATATATGCTAGACTCCACAACTCCCATAACTTCTCCCTCAATTAAGACTCTTCATAACCAACAACCACCACCCATTACACACACGATCTCCAATGCTCCACTACCTCTCCCCACCTCTTCAATCCACCAATAAATACCCTCACACCACCTCTATATATTACCACATCTCATCCCATATTCCACACACCACTCTTCAACTACACTCATCAAATTTCGAATTAGGGCCTTCATAGAGGATAGTTGTGACCATTTGAGAGGCAAGCATATCATTATTCTCAAATTACTAAGCTTCATTCACCATATTGGAGGGCCAATTTCACAAGTGTGGGGAATAACCATTTGTGCACACCAAGTGTTCGTCATTGTGTTTCAACCAAGTTTGGGGGAGAGCTAAGGAAAGTTAAGCAATAGAGAGAGATCATGGCTTCACATTCAACATCGAAACACCAAAGGGGAGAGAGTTCAAGGCCATCTCAACCAATCCAAACTTTTGATCATCGGAAATTCACGAGTGCCGCCACCGCCGACTGATATGATTACATGCTCACCAAAGCCCTTACACTGAAGCGGGGGTTGGCACCGGATCCTAACGATGGGGAGATGATGCCTCAAATTTATCAAAAGGGGTGGACGAAATTCACAGAAGAGCCGGAACCCACTGTGGTTAACATTGTCAAGGAATTCTATGCAAACGCTGAGGACAAAGAACTATTCCACGCGTTTGTGCTAGGTCGATTGGTTCCGTTCAGTGCCGATGCAATCAACACCTACTATCAACTGCGGGTACCTCGCCACTGCCATTATGCTCACCTACAAAATTTTGATCCGGGCTATGATGCAATAATCACGGAGATGAAAAAGCCGGGAACATCTTAGATGAAAGGTCGAAAGGGAGGAACAGTGTTCCATAGCAAGGACCTTAGCCAGTATGGAAAAATATGGTATGCATTCTTATGCACTAAATTGCTTCCGTCCCAACACACCTCAGACGTCACCAAAGAGAAGGCGTTGCTGTTGTACGCAATTGTGCAAGATTTCATTATCGACGTCGAGGCCATTATCTGTTTCTCCATCTGCCGGTGTTTACGTGGAAATTTTTCGGTCGGCTTGCCACACCCATCACTTATATGTGGGTTGTGTCGCAATGCAGGGGTGAGATGGTCCGACGACGAGCCCACGCAAATGCCGCTCGCGTTGCTTGATTCTAGAATGATAGTGCGGTATTCTGTATGGGCAGGAGGTGAGTCACATCCGCGTGGTCTTGGCTTTATTTTTCCATCGGCTTCGGAAGAAGAAGTTGATGCTACAAAGGCATCGGAGGATGATGATGAAGCTATGGAAGATCAAGGGGCCGAGCAGGTACCGCAGACCGAGGCACTATCCAGTCCTCAGTTCCTTGATTTCCAAAATCAAATGAATGCGCACAACAAAGCAGCACATCGGGAAATGCGGCGTTTGGCAATGAGGCAAGATCACATATTTGATGCTATGAACGCATCTTTCGCCTCACTCAACACAACCCTTCAAAGCTTCAACCCGGTGGCTTAATTTCCATATCAGCAGCCCGGACCAATGCCGAGATTTCCACCAAGTGATTCTGATGAAGAAGAGCAACAACCACCTCCTCAGACTTAAGCGATAGCAGGGAAGTCCTCACGTACTTAGTTTTGATTAATCATCCAATGAGGACATTATATTACTTAAGTTTGGGGGATTTACATACATGTTTGCATGCATATGTAGTACTTATAGGTTTGCATTTTGTCATTTTAATTTCAGTATTGCATATTAAGTTGTCATTTTAATTTTAGTATTGCATATTAAATTCGGTATTGCATGATAGCTTAGGTGCATACATAGTAGTTTAGGTTATTATTGTCATTGCATAGTAATTAGTTTTGTAAATAGTGCATTTTGTTATATATATATATAAAAATATTGGTTAGTGAAATATTGTGTTTGCATAAGTCCAGCAATGTTGTAGTTCATATTATTGTGGGCCAATGATGAGATTGATAATAAGTTAACCAATACAGCATTGAGTACTAGAACTGTGATATAATTTCTGTTAAGAATCAAATCTTGAGCTCGTTTGAAACTGGTATAGAAAAGGTTAGCACAATTAATAACATCTTTGTTAACTGGTCAGTTCAAATTGATACATAAATAGTCTCTAAAGGATAATGCTAGAGTAAATGAGAAAATGACAAGGATAGACAGTAAAGGCGAAAATTAGGCAAGAACCTAAGTTTAGGGGGATAATATGTGGGGTATATAAGCTTTATCCGTATCTAAAAAAAAAAGAAAAAAAAGAAATAGTATATATATATATATATCCTGACTAGTCTTGTTTCGGGGCCTTTGTTACTTGAGCAAGTACGCCGGAGGGAATTGTCTTTACACCTAGCGCCCTAAGGTCTTTTATGGTTTGGGAGTTGTTGGTCGAAAGCTCACTAAGGGGTAACACTGTCAGCCTAATGGGATGAGACATTGCACAGTCATGTATGTATATAGAAAAAATAAAAAAAAATGATGAATAAAGCAGGAAAAGAGCAAAAAGTCCCCGTAAGAAAAAAAAGAAAAAAAAAATATATATGAATAAAGTATAAGTACCCTGTATGAACCCCTGAGATTGGTAATTGTTTTAGTTGAAGCCGTATATTTTTGAAATTTTTAAGTTTGCATTGTATGATTCCTTCTAAGAAATTAGTTATGTATTGAATTTTAATCCGTAGCAGTTATCATGGATGTTGATCACACACACACACACACACACACACTTTATACCAGTGATGATGGCTTGAGATTTGAGGGTTAAGGTGGAATTGTAGATTGGTTGTGGTGATTGATATTGTATAGTTTCTTGTTTTCGCTGAGGCCGTTAAGATAATCTTGATTCTGCGATATTGATGGATTCAAAAGCATATAAATTAGATTATATTTATTTCACCTCATTGCATTGCATAACATGTAGTGGTTTTGTGCTCGAGGACTAGCACGATTTAAGTTCGGGGGATTTTGATAAGTGGATTTTATATACGCGAATCAATGTCCATTTCATGTTTATTTGTTGCTAATTTCTTGTGTTCATGTTCGTTTTTACTTTTTTATGTTATTTCATGTGTAGGATGGTTGTTGTGGCGTTTAACGTGTATTTGGAGTTATTCGGTATGATATGGAGTCATTTGGTGCAAGTTTGGAAGAAATCATGAAGTGCAGCAAATCAGTTAGCAGAATAGAAGCCCGCCGCGGTGGGGGGTCTTCATATGCTTTTGACAGAAAGGATGCCCTTGAGCGAGCTCATATAAAGCAGCATGCACCCGTAAAAATGGGGTCTCATTGAGAAGACTCTGCATTGCTTCTTTGAACTTTGATGGGAGTTGGTTTCTAGCATTTGAATAGCTTATGGACTCTATTTAGCAGAGAATTCGACTGGGACTTTGGTGTTGGATGTCTATTACTCAGAAAACAACGAATTTAACAACACACAAGACACATTACGAAGATCTAATCTCATTTTTTCTTAGCAAGCATAGGAGGAGTATTTTGTGGAGATTTTTAAGACGATTGTAATTCTAGGCTACGTGAAGGGTGTTTTTCAATATTCTTCTTCTTAGGCTATTATTTGTAATTGAAAGAATGTTTTCTATGATTTATTCAGTGTTTATTTCGTTTATGATGAACTAATTCACTTTTTAGGCTTATGATGGATCTTTGAGTGAATCGATGATTTTACAAACTTTGATTTCCAGTTCAATAATCTATTTCCAGTTTATCTATATTGATTTGAGCTTGAATTTACTAATTGTCTGATCAACAATTCTATGTGGATTTGTATGGAATCGAGAGAGGATATTCAAATCTAGACCTAGTTAATATAGCATGTGTTCATGAATTTTGTGAATAGCAGAATCTTGATGAATGTTAAGGTAGAGATATGCTTGACATCGCATGTAATCGAATAGAGAACTTATTCTTAAACCTTGTTTAATCTTAGTTTGATTGAATGGTTTGATCGTAATCTTTCAACAGCTCGAGCCAACATCGTTTTAGCATGCTAAGTTCCTTTTGGATGAAGAAATATTTGAGGCTTTTATGATCCATATAGATCTCCACTTTCTCCCCATACAGGTAATGCCTCCAGATTTTAAGCGCAAAAATGATAGCTGCCAACTCTAGATCATGAGTAGGATAATTCCTCTCATATTCTTTGAGTTGTCGTGAGGCATAGGCTATGACTTTCCCATGTTGCATGAGAATACATCCTAAACCTTTTCCTGAAGCATCGCTGCATATGACAAATCCCTCCGAACCAGATGGTATTATCAGAACAGGTGCTGAAATGAGTCTTCTCTTGAGTTCTTGGAAACTCTTCTTACATTCCTCGCTCTAGCCAAATTTTGTATCTTTTTTGAGTCAGCTGAGTTAATGGAGTAGCAATTCGAGAAAATCTTTCCATGAATCTCCGATAATAACCAGCTAAGCCCAGAAAGCTACGTACTTCGGTTACTGACTTAGGTTGCTCCTAGCTTTGAATTGCTTCATTCTTTGCCGGGTCAACAGATATTCCATGATTTGATATCACATGCCCAAGAAATGCTACTTCCTCAAGCCAGAACTTGCATTTCTTCAACTTGGCATATAACTTGTTTTCACGAAGCTTTTGGAGTATCAGCCTTAAGTGATTCTCATGATCTTCACATCTTTTGGAGTATATGAGGATGTCATCAATAAAGACAACCACAAAATAATCCAAATATTCTTTGAATACTCTGTTCATCATATTCATAAAGGCAGCAGGAGAATTAATCAATCCAAAAGACATGACTAGGAATTCGTAATGCCCGTACCGAGTTCTGAAAGCAGTCTTTGGAATGTCATCAGTTTTAATCTTTAACTGATGATATCCGGAATAAAGATCGATCTTTGAAAAGAATTTGGCACCTTACAATAGGTCAAACAGGTCATCAATGCGAGGTAACGGGTATCTATTTTTGACAATGACATGATTCAACTCCCGATAGTCAGTACAAAGTCGCATACTTCTATCTTTCTTCTTTACGAATAGAAAAGGAGCACCCCAAGGAGACGTACTAGGACGAATGAAACCGATGTCTAACCATTCCTGCAGTTGGGTTTTTAACTGCTGAAGTTCAATAGGAGCCATTCGATATGGGGCTTTGGAAATGGGTTTTGTACCGGGTTTAAGGTCAATAGAAAACTTGATTTCACGCTTTGGGGGTAGCTAGGTAGTTCTTCGGGGAATACATCAGGAAATTTATTAACAATAGAAATATCATTCAAATCTGACATATTTTTGTTTAAATCCGTGACATGGGCTAAGAAAGCTTGAAATCCATTTTTTAATAAACGAATGACTTTATGGCTTGATATGACAGTGATTGACTTTAGTGGTTTGGTTTCTTGAATTTGCATAATAGGTTGGTTAGGAATATGAAAGCTAACAACCTTACGAAAATAATCAATTTTAGCATGATGAGTAGTTAACCAATCAATCCTTAAAATTACATCAAATGCAAGTATTTTCCAAGAGATGAGATCGACAGGTAACGTGAGGGTGCCGATTTGAATCAAACAAGATTTATAAAAAGTGGATGTAATGAAGGTTTCTCCTAATTGAGTTTCAACAGATAAGTCAAAGTTTAATTTTTTCAGAGTTAAATTTAAACGTTTAGCGCAAGTAAAAGAAATAAAAGAATGGGTAGAACCGGTATCAAATAAGGTATAGACTTTGCAAGAGTTTATGATTAGCTTACCCGTGATAACCTCGTTAGGGTTCCTCGCTTTTTGGGAGGTCACGACAAATGCTCTCCCTTGAAACCAGCTTTGACTTGTCTGGGACGGCCTTTGGTGCCTCCATCCCAGCTGGACTTGACTTCACTACACGACAAAATCGGGCTAGGTGACCTTCTCTTCTGCAATTATAGCACACTTTGGATTGCTGCATATAGTTTGGACTGATGTGTCCCTCCCCTCCGCATTTATAGCATACGACCGGTGGTCGTTCTCCTTCCTTGAAAACGGGTGCTGGTGCTGCTGTCTTTCCATCATTATTGAACTTTTTCTTCTTGAAATTTCCACTTCTATTATCTTGTTCATGATTACCACCTAAGTGGTTACCATTTCCGGCATGCACGTTTGTTGTCACCGCTTCGATGACTGCTACCACTGGTATTATCGGTTTGTAGGCTGCTATCTTTTGGTTGGGATGACTCATTATCGCGCTCCAATAACTGAGCCCTATTCACAACATCTGAATACAAGCAAAGTTTATGAGAAATGAGGTATTAACATATTTCGGGTTTCAAACCTCGCAGAAACATTCGCGTCATTCACTCTTCATTATCAACCAAATGGGATGCGAACTAGGACAACTCGATAAACTTAGCCTCGTACTGCGACACAGTCATATTGTTTTGCTCCAGCTTGATGAATTCCACCTCCTTCATGTGATGAATACTTTCGGGAAAGTACTTGTCATTAAATAATTCTTGAAACTTCTCCCAAGACATCTTTAGTGCGGCAAGCTGAGTACGTTTTACAGATTTCCACTCTCCTCACAACATGAAGGTGGCAAAGGGAACCTTTTGCTCCTCGGAGCATCCCGAGACATGAAATATCTTAGTGATCTGCTTAATCCACGTCTCTGCCTTAAGTGGTTCTGGCTTTCCTAAAAACTCTGGTGGTCCCAGCTCCTTGAATTACTTAGCGGTGACCATCCGAGAGTTGCCAGTGTTTCTACCTGCATTTTGAACATGAGTCTCTCTCGCATGGTGTTGCATGAATTGCAGAAAGCTCCTAAACACTCCATCGTTCATCATTTGGTCGGTGTTGTTGTTTATATGAGGATTGTTGCCTTTCTGATGCACATTATCCTGGTTATTAATTTGTGGTGACTCAACGGTCTCCTGTGCTCCATTCCTTATCTCAACATTTTCAGATGCCATTTTCAAATACTGCCACAAAACAAGGGTTAATTGACATACCACATATTATCCCTATATTCTGACCGACCAATTAAATAACAAATAAACTTAGGTAGGTCATATTAGCGAAGGATTTACACGTCTCTCCCTCTCCTAGTTCTAGTCTCAAATCTCAGCTAGGGATGATATCCCTAAGCTTTGATACCAACCGTGATGCCCCCAAAATAGGTATACACAACCCATTCTGAGTCGCCAAATACATGGTACAAAATTCAAATATAAACTTAATTATACAACTGTCGTGTAAATACGAAAATACAAAAGCTGAGAGTTTAAACATGAATTGTCTCGTAGACAATATCCAAACTCAAATGGAGTCCCCATTACAATTATTATCACACTATTTTATAAAATAGTGAGGACTACTATAGCCACCATTTCGAACCATCACTCCGTTCCCCGACTAGTCCCAACTATATTCTCATTTCCTAAAGAGAACAATAAAAGCAAAGTGTGAGCTCAACTAGCCCAGTAAAGAATATTATGACTAAGATAATACAGAATAAATTATCGTTAGCCTTCAACAATGTTAAACTGATAGAATATAATATACAACAAGTTTAACTGCGGTGGAACAAATAATCCATTAAAAGAGTCAAGTAGAGCATGATATCTACTATCTTCTATGATTTAAAAGTTTATCATCAATTTTATCGCTGAGACTCAGCTCAATAAATAATCCACATCACTGAATTATCCATGCACTACGGGCCAATGATATTCATTATTATCACATCCACGAATCATCCATGCACTACGGGCCAAGGATATTCTTATTATCACCAATGATTATGATTATACCGATACATAGTCATAATCATACCAGTCAACAGTCCATCTATGCACTACGAGCAAAAGATGACTTTTATCACAATATAAACATGAAGATGATGACAATAATATAAGCATCAATCAAACGAAATCAAGGATAAATATTAAAGATTTTTAATTTATCCAAAGTTTAAAAATGTCCAAATTGTCAACATGACAACTTCTTTGTGGAGTAAAATTCAAGAATAATATTTATGTATCAAAAATAATTTGGACAGAAAAGAAATCAATTTTTTGGGTGAATAGTACCCCGGGAATAATACTTCGTGAATAGTACCCCGTGAATAGTACTCCGACATGAAAAGATTAAATTTTAATAAGAATGTGCAGAAAAATATCCTTGTAAAACGATACTAGATGAAGCGCAAATTTCAAAGATATTCTACTAATTTCAAAGATTATAAAAGCAATACTTAACAAAATGAGTGTAGAATTCGGAATCTGAAATGAAATAATATTACTTACATACTACAGAGTATTGAAAAAAATATTATTTTTTACGAATATTGGACAAAAATAATATCCCTTACCTTAAAAGGAGAGTATTTCTGACTGGTAGGGCGGAGATATTCTTGAAGAAAACTTACACTATTTTTAACACTCAAAATTTTCTTAAACTCTAAAGAAATACGCTCAATATTATAGAAGAAGAATTCTCTGATTCTGGTGTGATTTTCAATTCTAAACTACGCATCCTATTTATAGGAGAATGATAGGATACTATTTAGGAAATGAAATCACGGACTGCACAGTAAACCAAATCACGGGCGCAATTCAATTGGCTGAATTTTTTTCTGATTTACTATGCAACACTATGCTGCACTATGCAGTACTATACAAAAACTATGCATATAATAAAATATAATATATTCTATTTCATATAAAAAACAAAACTTATTATAATATATAATAATAATAATAATAATAATAATAATAATAATAATAATAATAATAATAATAATAATAATAATAATAATAATAGTCACCTAGTGACTCTTTTCCCCCACCCTTCGACTATATATATATATATATATATATATATATATAACAAAATTGAGATAATTTTTTACTGACAATTTTGAAAAATGAGTAAGTGTGGGTCTATATAATAAGCTAAATTTACAATAAATACTTCATAAAATACCCCTCTATTTATCTCAATTCACTTGGCTTCACAAAACATATTTTTAATAACATTCATCATTAATATTATAACTCAAAATATTAACAACCAGATCATTCCTAGGAAAGAGGGGGCTTTCCGATAAGGATTTCTTCTTATTGGACGCGCAATTAGGTGACCAAAACCCTTTCTTCGACAGAACTTTCTAGACATCGTCAATAATGTAAATAATAATATGAATAACTTTGTCGTCTCAATTATTGATTTAATAATATAAAATATTATGACAATAATTGAATCAATAACGTGAGATATTATGCAGCAATTACTGTGATAATAATTGAATAAAACTGAGTGACTTCTCACGTAAGCATCAATAATCAAAGATACTATACAATACCATGTGCTACTATGCAACAACGCGTATTACTGTACTTTTATCACCGGGTATTTCAACAGTTTAACGATAAAACTTTTGCCGTTATTTTTATAAAAAGTTTTTACTGTCGTTTTTTAACTCCGACAGTAATTCCGTTGTGTACGAGGTCTACCAATGATTGTGCCGTCGTATGAATATTCCTTGATAAAATGAATATTCCCCAACCAATCAAATATTTTATGACAACTTGCTTACTTTGCAAAATTTATAAATATTACCCACAACTATAACATTATAACAAATCCACACCATAATATTCAAAATGATATTTAGAGAAAATTAATCTTTATTCATAAAAGTTGGGGTCTTACATGAGTTATGTTAAGTGTAAAGAAAGAAAAAACATAATAAGGCGTAAAATGAAGTTTAAAGTAATAACCGAATGGTTAATAAAGTGTCCTAGAAAGATTTAATTACACGATCGAGCATTGTGTATCAATTTTAAAAAATAAGAATGATGAGAAGTAAAGTAGAGCTAACATAAGTGACTAATAAGTGCCATTATGTGACTAATTGTGGTTGTATATATACTCAATCGTGTAGGACAATGGAATGAAAAATTCTCCTAACCGCACAAGGAACGATTCGAGGGAAGTTCTTTAGTAACTTGCTCTTATGTGATAATCTACATTAAATCATTTGTTTATGGTAGTTGATGAAATATGTTGCTTTATGTGAACTAAATGGCTATATGAATGTTATGTGACTAAGTGCAAAGTATGAAAGTTATGAAGTATATGTTAGCTATACAACATGAAGTTTATATGTGTTGTATGACAAGTATGATGCATATAGAAATGCATATCATGAGTTGTATGAAGCATAAGTAGATGCATTGGCTAAAACTTATGATGCATGAATATGCGAAATTTGTATGTTATGTGAAGCATGAAATGTGTAGACTGTTGGACTTGGTAAGCTATCGTGATCAATCTTGCAAACAAATTTTTACAGATAAAGGTCAATACAAATAAAAGACCATAGTGTTTAAAACTTTAGAATAGATGAAGGTGCATAAGAAGAAATTATGATGGAAGATATTTGGTGTATTAATAACAACAAGCAAAGTGGTGTAATCCTGTTATAGAGTAATTATACAAGGTAAAATGTTAAACGCTAGAACACTTATATGCGTAGTCTCTAATTATGTTAGATGATGGTTATTATTATTATTATTATTATTATATTGTAGATGTTGAGTTGAAGAACAATGCGCAGAAGAATATTTAAATTTGAATTGAGAGTTAATGAATACTCGCAAGTTAATATGTCAAAATGAAAGATATTGTTTATAGTTTAAGATGTATAGGTAGATCATGAACGATCTACAAATGTAATAACCGATTGTAAATGTTATAGATTCTGGAACATAAGGGAATAATGTATTGATTGGTATAAAAGCCAGGGTGTGTTCAGTTATTTATAAATTAAGGTTGTATGTATTGAGATGAAGGTAGTACTTGACGTACTAGGTCCGGGGTTCAAGGGAGTCAAATTTGGGGGCGTTACAGGTTGGTATAAGAGCTGATAGGTTATCAACCTTATATAGGAGTACCTTATGCTATAACCGTAGAGATGATGATAAGGATGATGAGAAATAAACTCAGATAGAATTTAAGTGATAAGAGATAAATTTAGGAAATTCATTATTAAGTAAAGAAGAAGATAAATAAAGAAGATTTAAAGAAGATTCTTGAAGGACTATAAAGATAAAAATCTAGAGTTACCTGACTCCAGTAATAAAGATGAAAATTGATAATAAATAGGTGATGTCTATAAGATGAAAAGTGTAAATAAAATCACAATATAATATGATTAAAGAGAAGAATAAGAAGATTGTAGAATAAAATGATCGTCAGGATAAGGAGAAATAAGTGCAAAATAAGATCACGACGCGATCAGATTAAATTGTTGAATAACATATGATATGTTAAACGATTAAGAAGATATATCTTGACACTATAAAAAGAATGTACTATGAAATTATAGGATGTAAACTCATGAAAGAGTGGTAAATGCTAAGATACAGATTAAAGAAAATACGTATTGAGAAAATAGAAAATTTGAATTATGTGAGATTTCAAGTGAGGACTCATGTTATAACTGAGTTATACAAACCTTTGTATGGGAAGGTGTGAGATCTCGAATTTTATGAAATAAAAGTATTCAATTTTCCTATAATTATTATTCTATTTAGTAAATGGTTAAATTGATAAAGGTTAAAGTTAAGGGTGATATGTGAATTTTTTTTGCAAAGTAAGCAAGTTGTTATAAAATATTCGATTGGTTAGGGAATATTCATTTTAACAGGGAATATTCGTACGATGACACAATTATTGGTGGACCCCATAACGGAAGTATTGTCGTAGTTAAAAAATGACAGAAATATCTTTTTATAAAAATAACGGCGAAAGTTTTACACTTAAATTGTTGAACTATCTGGTGGTAAAAGTACAGTAATAAGCGTGGTTGTATAGTAGGACACGGTATTGATTATTGATGCTTACTTGAGAAGTCACTCAGTTATACTCAATTATTGCTACAATAATTGTTGCATAATATCTCTCATATTATTGATTCAATTATTGTCACAGTATCATCTGCATAATATTTTTAAATCAATAATTGAGACGATAAAGTTATTCATATTATTATTTGCAATATTGACGATGTCTAAAAAGTTCTGTCGAGGAGAGGTTTGGTCACCTAATTGCGCACCAATAGGGAGAAATCCTTATCGAAAAACTCCCTCTTTCCTAGAAATGATCTAGTTATTAAATATTGTGAGTTATAATATTAATGATGAATAAGTTCGTGTTCACTAAAGATGAAATTGATATTTTTATTGTGTTGGGATTATTAGTGTTAGTGAAAATCGACATCTATTTCGATAATAATTGATGTATGGAGGTTATATTGTACCAATCGGGTAATTAATCGGATAAATGAGCAATTAATTGCTATGAATTCACATGCTTAAAACTATTTGTTCACATGTGTGTACTATTGATTCACATGCATGTACTATTAGGGGAGGTGGTGCAAGATTGATAATACTTGCATGACCAAATTAAAAATGGAGGTATAGATGAAGGTACTATACTGTAACTATTTTTTCACATGTATAGAGCTATTAATTCATATGAATGTACTATTGATTCACATGCATGTACTATTAGGGAAGGTGGTGAAAGTTTGATAATACTTGTAGGACTAAATTAAAAATAAAGAAAAAGATGAAGGTATTATACTGTAATATTTCGAGTCCCAAAACGTGCAATTATCGAAATTATATTTTTCTATAAATAGAAGCTCATTCTTCTTTCATTCTCACAAATTAATCACAAGAGCAATTATAGAGAGAGAAGCTATAGAGAGAAAGAAGAAGAGAAGTGTACTACTTTATTATTCTAGTATCCAGTCTTCTTCTGAGGTAAGGGATGTTATTTATTTCTTATTCGTAAGGGTTATTATTTATTTCATATTCTGAAGAGATATTATTTTCGTTCAATATTCGTAAGGGATGTTATTTATTTTTTATTCGTAAGGGGTAGTATTTATTTCATATTCTGAAGATATATTATTTTTCGTATTCGTATGAATATTATTTTCGTTCAATATTCGTAAGGAATATCATTTTCGTTCAATATTCATTGTCTTCGTTTAATATTCGTAAGGAATATTACTTTCGTTCAATATTCGTAAGGGATGTTATTTATTTCTTATTCATAAGGGGTATTATTTATTTTATATTTTGAAGAGATATTATTTTTCGTATTCGTATGAATATTATTTTCGTTCAATATTCGTAAGGAATATCATTTTCGTTCAATATTCATTGTCTTCATTTAATATTCGTAAGGAATATTATTTTTGTTCAATATTCGTAAGTGATGTTATTTATTTCTTATTCGTAAGGGGTATTATTTCTTACTATTCACTCGGGTACTATTCACTCTTGGTATTATTTACGGGGTACTATTCACTCAGATATTATTCACTCGGGGGTACTATTCACGAAGTACTATTTATGAAATTCTATTCACGAAGTACTATTCACGGGTTAGTATTCATAAAGTACTATTCACAGGAGTACTATTCTCGAGGTACTATTCACGGGATACTATTCACGATGAAAAATTGATTCTTTTCTGTCCAAATTATTTTTTGATACATGGATATTATTCTTGAATTTTACTCCATAATTGGTGATCATGTTTACAATTTAGATATTCTTGAATTTTGGATAAATTAAATTATAAATCTTTAAAAATTTATCCTTTGCTTTCTTTTAATTGAATTCTTATATCATTGTCATCATCCTCATGCTTATATTGTGATGAAAGTCATCTTTGGCTTACGTGCATAGATGGACTGTTGATTGGTATGATTATGACCAGGGATCATTCGGTATAATCATGACCCATAATGTTAAAAATGATATGGTAAAAGTCCTCATTGGCCTGTAGTGCATTGAGGGACAGTTGTTGGAATGATTATGACCAGGGATTATTTAGTATAATCATGACTATTGATGATTACATGAATATCCTTAGCCCGTAGTGCATGGATGATTCAATGATGTGGTTTATTTATTAAGCTGAGTCTAAGCGATAAAGTTGATGAAAAACTTTTTAAATCATAGAAGATATAGTAGATATCATGCTATACTTGACTCTTCTAATGGATTGCTTGTTCCGCTGCAGTTAAACTTGATTTTTATTGTATTTTATCAGTTTAACATTGTTGAAGGCTACTGATAATTTATTCTGCATTATCTTAGTCATAATATTTCTTAATGGACTAGTTGAGCTCACCCTTTTGCTTTCATTGTTCTCTTCAGGAAATGAGAGCGTAGCCGAGACTAGTCGGGGAACGGAGTGATGGTCCGAGATGGTGTCATAGTAGTCCTCACTATTCTATGAAATAGTGTGATAATAATTGTAATGAGGACTCCATTTGAGTTTGGATATTATCTAGAAGACAATATTCGTGTAAAAACTCTTAGCTTATGTTGTATAATTAAGTTTGTATTTGTATTTTGTACCATGTATTTGGCGACTTATAATGGGTGATGTATACTTATTTTGGGGGCGTCATAGTTGGTATCAAAGCTTAGGAATATGATCCCTGGCTGAGATGTGAGACTAGAACTAGGAGGGGAGAGACATGTAATTCCTTCGCTAGTATGACCTACCTAAGTTATTTGTTATTTAATTGGTCGGTAAGAATATAGGGATACTATGTGGCATGTCAATTAACCCTTATTTTGAAACTATATTCTAGAATGATATCTGAAATACAGGAGATGAGAAATGGGAAAATCATGATAGAGAGGAAATAACCAGGAAGGTACAATCAGAAAAGAAAGCAAGGTATTCTCATCTCTTCAAACTACCATGTACGTAAATTTCGAGGGTGAAATTTCATAAGGAGGGGAGATTGTGAGATCTTGAATTTTATGAAATGAAAGTATTCAATTTTCCTATAATTATTATTCTATTTAGTAAATGGTTAAATTGATAAAAGGTTAAAGTTAAGGGTGATATGTGATTTTTTTTTGCAAAGTAAGCAAGTTGTTATAAAATATTCAATTGGTCGGGGAATATTCATTTTAACAGGGAATATTCGTATGACGGCACAATTATTGGCGGACCCCACAACGGAAGTATTGTCGTAGTTAGAAAATGATATAAATATCTTTTTATAAAAATAACGGCAAAAGGTTTACCGTTAAACTATTGAACTACCCGGTGGTAAAAAGTGCGATGAATCTGGCGTGGTTGCATAGTAGCATACCGGTATTGATTATTGATGCTTACGTGAGAAGTTACTCAGTTATACTCAATTATTGCTATAGTAATTGCTGCATAATATCTCTCATATTATTGATTCAATTATTGTCACAGTATCATCTGCATAATATTTTTAAATCAATAATTGAGACGACAAAGTTATTCATATTATTATTTGCAATATTGACGATGTCTAGAAAGTTACGTCGAGGAGAGGTTTGGTCACCTAATTGCTTGGCTACCAATAGGAGAAATCCTTATCGGAAAGGCCCTCTTTCCTGGGAATGATCTGGTTGTTAAATATTGTGAGTTATAATATTAATGATGAAAAAGTTCGTGTTGATTAAAGATGAAATTGATATTTCCATTGTGTTGGGATTATTATTGTTAGTGGAAATCGACATCTATTTCGATAATAATTGATGTGTGGAGGTTATATTGACCAATCGAGTAATTAATCGAATAAATGAGATATTAATATTGCTATTAATTCACATGCTTAAAACTATTTGTTCACATGTGTGTACTATTGATTCACATGCATGTACTATTAGGGGAGGTGGTGCAAGATTGATAATACTTGCATGACTAAATTAAAAATGGAGGTATAGATGAAGGTACTATACTGCAACTATTTTTTCACATGTATAGAACTATTGATTTACATGAATGTACTATTAATTAACATGCAGGTACTATTAGGGGAGGTGGTGCAAGTTTGATAATACTTACATGACTAAATTAAAAATGAAGGAAAAGATGAAGGTATTATACTGTAAAATTTTGAGCCCCAAAATGTGCAATTATCGAAACTATATTTTCCTATAAATAGAAACTCATTCTTCTTTCATTCTCACCAATTCACTAAGACTCACAAGAGCAATTATAGAGAGAGAAACTATATAGAGAGAAGCTATAGAGAGAAAGAAGAAGAGAAGTCTGTTACTTCACTATTCCAGTATCCAGTTTTCTTCTAAGGTAAGGGATGTTATTTATTTCTTATTCATAAGGGGTATTATTTATTTCATATTATGAAGAGATATTATTTTTCGTATTCATATGAATATTATTTTCGTTCAATATTCGTAAGGAATATCATTTTCGTTCAATATTCATTGTCTTCGTTTAATATTCGTAAGGAATATTATTTTCGTTCAATATTCGTAAGGGATGTTATTTATTTCTTATTCATAAGGGGTATTATTTATTTCATATTCTGAAGAGATATTATTTTTTGTATTCCTATGAATATTATTTTCGTTCCATATTCGTAAGTAATATCATTTTCGTTCAATATTCATTGTCTTCGTTTAATATTCGTAAGGAATATTATTTTCGATTCAATATTAAGTAAGGGATGTTATTTATTTCTTATTCATAAAGGGTATTATTTATTTCATATTCTGAAGAGATATTATTTTTTGTATTCCTATGAATATTATTTTCGTTCCATATTCGTAAGTAATATCATTTTCGTTCAATATTCATTGTCTTCGTTTAATATTCGTAAGGAATATTATTTTCGTTCAATATTCGTAAGGGATGTTATTTATTTCTTATTCGTAAGGGGTATTATTTCTTACTATTCACTCTGGGTATTATTTATAGGGTACTATTCACTCGGGTATTATTCACTCGGGGGTACTATTCATGAAGTACTATAAAGTACTATTCACGGGGTACTATTCATGAAGTACTATTCACGGAGTACTATTTACGGGGTACTATTCATGAAGTACTATTCACAGGGTACTATTCATAATGAAAAATTAATTCTTTTCTGTCCAAATTAATTTTTGATACTGTTGTCAGGATGTTGGATGTTGGAGGATCTAGTCGTGCTGGGGAGGAGGAACCCCGAGTGCCTAGAGAGGAGGAGCCCCGATACATTCATGTCGTCTGGGTGCAGTTAGTATAGAGCGAGCCATCTTCATTGATCACTGTTGTGGGTCAGGAGCATGTGTCTGAAACTGATCCGGAGGAGGATCCGGAGGAGGAAGATGAGTTCCCACAGAACTCTATTGCAGCTCAGATGTATGACGAGGTGTATGACCGTAACATTGAGCTTCAGGATAGAGTCAGAGAGTTGGAGGAGCTGACAAATGAATGTCAGGCCACTATAGGTCAGAAAAATGAGGAAATCCAAGGTCTTGATGTGCATCTTGGAAATGTGGAATGGAAATTAGTTCACTTAGAGTGTGAAAATGAATAGCTGGTGGCAGAGGTTGCAAAGCTGAAGGATGATTTGAGAGAGAAGTCCGCCAAGCAAGCCAGAGCTGAAGATGCTTACGAGGAGGCTTCACAGAGAGCAAATGTAGTCGAGGAAGAGGTGCAGGCAAAGAAGGTTAAGATGGTGGAGATGGATTGTGCATCAACACTACGATGAACAAAGCTCAGGACCGCGTTATGTACTATCTAGTTCAGTTCGAGGACTTACCTTGGTACATGCTGGATCGTAGGACGATGTTTCGTATCATGGAAGAAGAGCGCATAGAAGTTGTTCGACGTCTTAATAGACTATGATAGGAACAATATGAATTATGTGAATATCTATGGTAGTTAATAATGTAAATTCTAGTGTAAATATAAGTAATGGAATATGATGATGTAATCCTGAAGATTCTTTATCTCGGGATAGTTGATGTAAATAGCAGTGATGTTATCGCTCTATGTTTTGAAAGTTATTAAAGTATAAAATATCAATGTTTATTCAAGATGTTATGTGTTAAATAATATTAAAATGTTTAAGTTAAGCCTTAAATACTTAAGAGATTGAGTAATGATCTAATAAGCGTTTATCTAAAATAGAAAATGCCACCAAGAAGACGCCTAGTACGTCAACAAGCACAGGAAGGATCCACGAACATCAACAATAACAACAATGACAATGCCAATACTAATCCTGTTCAGTAGTTGGTAATCCTGTTAGCTGGAGCACTTACAAATCAGCCGCAAGCTCAAGCCACCCCGTTCAAGGATTTCAAGGTGGTAGGACCGCCAGAGTTTAGGGGATCCATGAATCCGGTCGAAGCTCAGACCTAGATTATGGAAATGGAGAAAGTATTTGACGTTAAAAGAGTCAATGATGACCAGAAGACCACCTTTGCAACGTTTATGCTGAAGACAGAGGCCAGTTACTAGTGGCAGGCGAAAAATGTTAGAGGAGGACAAGGAGTGATCATATGGGATAGGTTCAAGGAAATGTTCTTTGAGATGTACTTCCCAACGAGTTCTTAGAACCAGATGGAGGTTCAATTTCTGGAGTTGAAGCAGGGTAATATGACAGTGCCAGAATATGCCGCGAAATTCAATGAGTTGGCTAGGTTTGCAACTTATCAGGTGAATACAGATGAGAGGAAAGCTAGGAGGTTTGAACAAGGGTTGAAGCCTTGGTTGTACAACAAAGTGTCAATGTTCCAATTGAACACTTTTGCGAGTGTGTTGGAGAAGGCAATTATTGTAGAAGGTGGAAGCGATGCCCTAACTAGGTACAATCAGGAACATAAGAAGAAGAAGAATGAAGGAGAGAACAACAAAGCTAGTGGCAGTAATAGTGGTGCTATTAATAATCAGAAGAGGAAGTGGAATGAGAATATGTCTACTGGGAATCAACAAGGAAGTCAGAAGAAGAAGGTGGATGCTTGTCCTACTAGTGGAAAGAATCACCTGGGGATTTGCATGAAGGGGAAAAGGGTTTTCTATAATTGTGGAAAGGAAGGTGTGACAAACCGAATTTTTATAAGTTATTAAAATAAGAATTTAATAATTTAAAATTCTTATTATGAAATGTATATATTTTGAATTATGTGTTTTGAGTGTGGGTAAGTATATATATTTGCAATTTATCTTGAAATATGTGATTTAATGTGAAGAGATTAAGTGTGAATATAAAAGAGATGTATATGTTTGGAAAATAAGGTTTAATAGTTAATTTAACTATTAAAGAAATTAAATGAGATTGTTACGGGAAGGTAATTAAGTAAATAATATTAGTTAATTTAATTAAGTTGAAAATTATATTATGAAATAATATAATTCGATTATTATGCTTTATGGCAATGAAATTGGTATGCATTAAAATTTCATAAATAATGAGATGGTAATTGTTATTAGATTTAATTAAATTGAATATTAGAATTTGATTAAATAAAGTGTGACCATAAACTATACTATAAATGAGTTATTAAAATAAATTAAATGAGTTTAATTTAGTTTTGCCAAACAAGGCTTAATGAATGTTAAGTCTTTTATTTAAATAGGTTTTACCAAATAAGGCATAAGGACTTTAAGTTATTAATTTTTAAAGTGGTTTAGCCAAACAATCCTTATGACTTTTGATTTTTTTTAAAAAAGAAAAAGATATAACTGACATCAGTTATACATATAATTATATTATATATTAATACATATTATATTATACGTTATATTTTCTAAGTTACCTAAGTTGGAAAAGAGAGAAGAAGAGAAAGAAGAGAAAAGAGAAGAAAGAAAGAAAGAAAGAAAGAAAAGAAAGAAGGAAGAAACAAGAAAATTATTCAAGCTTTATAGCAAATCAAAGGTAATAATCTAGCCTAAACCTCTAGTTTTTAGATTCTTGAGTTTTTTAGATATCATGGAAGTATGAATTAATAAAAAAATCAATTAGGGTTATGTCAAGTGTTGAATAATATGATATTTTCATTCATATGTGAAATTTGAGTAACACAAATCCAAGTTTTAGAATAATCAAATTCATGAAAATAGGTTGAATGATGAAGAATTTGAGTTTTGTTATATATATAAATTTTGGTCTATTTTGAGACTAAAATTTGTTAGGATTTTATGTTATAATTATAAAATTGGTGATGGTTTGTGAAAATATATGAAGAAACGAAATCAATGTAATTGAAACTAACTGTTTTGGTTGTAAAACGAATTCACAGTGAAGAATTTCGCTATGAATGTCAAAAGAAGAAGAAATAATAGAAATAGTGAAATTTAAAGGTTGTAATCTTGATGTTTATGTTGTTTATATGATTAGAAACGTGTTAGAAATATTAGTTTATGTTTCTGTAAACATATTACACATTGGGTAGGTTGGTATGGTTGTTAGAAAAGGGTTTGTAGGCCTAATTTGGCTTTCTGTAGTGTTCGGGATCATAATTTGCGAACTAGAAGAAGGGACCCCCGCCCTGGCAAGCTACCCTAGTGTAAAAACCCCCGCCTCAATGAGGGAATGGGGGGGGGGGGTGGTCTGTTTTGCCAAATTATGAAGAAAAAAAACTAACCAGACATGTTTTACTAAAATGAGCATATCGTTTTCATACAAACTCCGATTGAGGTGATTCAAGATTATCCGGAACGAGGACGAGTAAACCTACACCTTTTGTTCTTTACGTTTTTCAATTTTAGGTCATTAGCAGTTGTCAAAATGGTCATCCTTAGGACTGTTGTATTTTCGGGGGCAATCGGAGGGTGTCGGGCATGCACGTATGCATATGTAGTGCTTCTAATGATAAAAGATGTTGTTCTATGTTATAAAACATGAATGTTAGTAAACATAATGATGCTTAACATTAATAAATAATGTATTAGAAAGTTATATAAGCATAGTAAACATACACAAGAGAGACAAATCGGGCGTGTGATGAATAAACGTCGAAACGCCGTGATAAGTGTTAATGAACGTAAAAAGTATTTTAAGTCAAATGAAATGAATATTATAAGATATGAAATGGGTTTAATATAAAATCAATAATGATTCCTAGCAAGACTTAAACACTTGAATGAACTTCGAGTATAAAATATAGTGAGATATAAGTCGAAAGTTAATACAATCAAATTGAACATTGTGTATTGATTAATAAGAAGGGTTATGGGATGTAAAGTAAAGTTTAAATTACAACTATGCGTTGCTATGTGACTAATAGTTGATGTGTACGATTATATAATTGTGTAGGGCACGTGAAGTGTAGATTACTGTAAGCTGTTAAACTGTTATTGATAAACAACGATTAAGGCAAGTCTTTCAGTTCCTATTTGCTATGTGAACTTGATGATTAACTGTTTTAAATCTTTATTGCAAAGAGCATGATGTGTTATATATATGTTGAAAGTATGAAATGTTAAAGTCAAGTTATGACTACGCTGATTTAGTAAAGCATGCTGATTGAGTAAGGAACTCAATCTCTATACTTGTTATATGAACTATAACATGTATGTTATTTTAGTCCAATGTTTATGAGATATATGTTGAACATGTTATTATATTCTACGTGATGCATGAAAACTGTTAGATTTTGCTGGGCTATCGAGCTCAACCTTGCAAATAACCACTTTTGCAGGTTAAAGATTTAAGGTAAAGTTATGTGCTACTTGAAAGACATGAATCAAATGTGATACTTGAAGATTTATACACTTTAGCTGAGTTATAATTATTTGAATAACGTTTAAGGTTCTAAACCATGTATGATGTTTAATAGATGTTGAGTTGTGAAGTTTAAGTTTTGTTTGTTGTATGAAAGGGTATTGAACCTGGATGTAAGTTTTATTTATTAACTTTGATAAGGTGAGTAATGAGCTAAGCATGGTTTAAAGGTAGGTAAAGATAAAGGTTTTGAGAAATGTACTTGATAAGTTACAATGATTATGTAATGATAAACTGTCGAGTTTGAGTTATCTGTTATGTAAAGAATTATCAGATTAAAATGTAAGATTCTATATAATAACTTTGATGAAGCGAATCATAAAATAACTTGATTCAAAGACATGTATTTGATAAAGGTTTTGATTCAGGGAATTAAAGTAAGAAGGTAGAAAAGTTTAAATTATTCAGCATTTTATTAAGCTTAACATCGAATTATGATGTAAAATCAGAAGTTAGATGTGTTATTAACAACCAAAGTCGATAATCAAATTGTATGAATTTTGGGGTCGTTACAGAAGGCCACATAGCACCAAATTTCCATAACCCTAAATAGGGGGTGTAGACACTTGAAATTTTACTCACATTCTGCTACTTAACATTGTAGGAGGCGATTCGTCTTTCGAGAGATAATACGGAAGGCGACTCACATCCATTGCGATATATATATATATATATATATATATATATATATATATATATATATATATATATATATATAGTGACAAATCGTTGAAATGATAAACCGAGGCACGGATTGAGAAACATCCACAATAGTTTTATCGCTTTATATATATATATATATATATATTTATATTTCTGTCGGGGCATGGAGTTTACTTCATTGGCCTTTTACCGCTTTCTTCACATTTAGTCACGCTTGAGTTTACTTCGTGGAGGTTGATCGTCTTTTCTTGCTTTCTTTTACATTTAGTCCCTTTGGAGTTTACTTCATGGCGGTTGATCGCATTTACTACTTTATTTAAATTTATGATCCCCCATGGAGATGCTTCGTGGTGGTTGATCATGTCTCTATATATATATTTACTATTTTTATATATTTACATTTCCGATCCCCCATGGAGGCATGTGAGCCTAGGAATCATGTGATCACAGATTCGGTCTACTGAATCTAGATTCGGTTCCCGTGATGGACATTTTCAGCTGTAAGCAGCTTATACATTATTCACGGTGTTTGAATTTCCTTAGATGGTTGTCATGCCCATGAGGAGTTCGGCACTGCTATGTATTATTTTCTCGAAGATGCTTCGCATCTCGAAAATAAAAGCAAACAAGCCGAACAATTAATAATAAAATGAAAGTATCAAAGGCCTCAATTACTATTGAGCACAGGGTTTGAAAAACCTCTTTTACAAAATCTCATTGCTATGTCTTGTTTAAAACTGAATTTTTATATAAATTCAAACCCTTTGTATATAGGTGCGAACGAGGCATAACACTTCTTCTAAATAAATTGCACATTGATCCACACACACACACACACATACATTCATATAACAGTTTCTTGAAAAGTGGCGGTCACCGTGGCAACACAGATGTCGGGGGGTGCCTAGCACCTTCCCTCCACATAATAAAACCCCCGAACCCAAATGAATCTCGGTTTCACAGACCCGTTTAGCAGTGTTACATCACTGGGTCAATGTGCAATCCTTTTCTCGGTTGCATTGGTGCAACCAGTTAAAAACACCAACTGGCGACTCTTACAGTCAAATCGTCGACATGATACATGTCGAACCTTTTTCACTTATTTTTTCAAACAAATCTCATATAACATGAGAACACCAAAAAACAAGAACGAAAAAGGGACAAATAAAAATCCCGACGTCGATAGGTGGCGACTCTGCTGGGGACACCAGTAAGAGGGTTTAAGCTGCTACTACATGCTTTTCGATAGTTATACGCTTATGTGTGAATGTTGCATTTACATTTATGATGAATGTGTACGAATGCATTTTAATTACTGCACTGCAATATATCTATCTGTGATATTAGTGCTTCGTATATGTCATCATTTTCATAAACGGTGAGACACATTGTTTGTGAATGTATGTTGTGTGGTTCCTCCACCAGGAGGCTATCATGTCGGTGTTTGATTACTGGACTCGTAGGGAGACTGTGAGACCCCAAATTTTATGAAATGAAAGTATTCGATTTTCTTATAATTATTATGTTATTTAGTAAATGGTTAAATTGTGTCGGGGAATATTCGATTGGTCGGGGAATATTCATTTTCATAGAGAATATTCGTACGACGACAATCATTGGTGAACCCCACAACGAAAGTATTGTCGTAGTTTGAAAACGACATAAATATCTTTTTATAAAAATAACGGCGAAAGTTTTACCGTTAAACTATTGAACTACCCGGTAGTAAAAGTACAGTAATACACGTGGTTGCATAGTAGCACACGGTATTGATTATTGATGCTTACATAAGAAGTGACTCAGTTATACTCAATTATTGCTACAATAATTGTTGCATCATATCTCTCATATTATTGATTCAATTATTATCACAGTATCATCTGTATAATATGTTAAATTATTAAATCAATAATTGAGATGACAAAGTTATTCATATTATTATTTACAATATTGACAATGTCTAGAAGTTCTGTCAAGGAGAGGTTTGGTCACCTAATTGCGCACCAATAAAGGGAAATCCTTATCGGAAAGCCCCCTCTTTCCTGGGAACGATCTGGTTGTTAAATATTGTGAATTATAATATTAATGATGAATAAGTTTATGTTGATTAAAGATGAAATTGATAGTTCTATTGTGTTGGAATTATTTGTGTTAGTGAAAATCAACATTTATTTCGATAATAATTGATGTCTGGAGGTTATATTGACCAATCGGGTAATTCACCAGATAAATGAGCAATTAATTGCTATTAATTCACATGCTTATAACAATGTGTTCACATGTGTGTACTATTGATTCACATGATTTACTATTAGGGGAATTGGTGCAAGATTTATAATACTTGCATGACTAAGTTAAAAATAGAGGTATAGATGAAGGTACTATACTATAATTAATTTTTTCACATGTTTAGAACTATTGATTCACATGATTTACTATTAGGGGAGGTGGTGCAAGTTTGATAATACTTGCATTACTAAATTAAAAATGAATGAAAAGATGATGGTATTATACTGTAATATTTCGAGGTCCAAAATGTGCAATTATGGAAACTATATTTTCCTATAAATAGAAGCTCATTCCTTCATTATTTTTCACCAATTCACTAAGTCTCACAAGAGCAATTATTATAGAGAAATTATAGAGAGAGAAGCTATAGAGAGAAAGAAGAAGCGAAGTCTGCTACTTCACTATTCCAGTATCCAATCTTCTTCTGAGGTAAGGGATATTATTCTTATAGTAAGGGGTATTATTTCTTTCGTATTCATGAAGAGAGTTATTTTCTTTCAATACTCATAAGGGTTGTTATTCCATTCTTTATTATTCTGTTGGAATAACATGTCTTGATCTATCGCATGCACGGTGAATTCTGTTGTTATTCCATTCTTTATTATTACATTTGGAATATCTCACATGCATGCGGATTACATGACTGGTTCCATTCTTTATTATTACATTGGAATATCTTGCTGCATCTGATTCACGCGTGACTGGTTCCATTATTTATTATTCATTGGAATAACCTATCTGTGCGGTTTATCGCATGCCTGGTGAATTCTTTTGTTATTCCATTCTTTATTATTCTGTTGGAATAACCTGTCTGTGTGGACTACCGCATGCATGGGGAATTATCCTTCGTATTCATACTTTATTAAATTGTGGAAATGATCTGTCAACGTGGATTACCGCATGACGGGTGAAAATCCATTTACAGTTTCGTATATTCTATTATACTCATATGAGATATCATTTCGTTTGTACTCGTCATGGAATATCATTTTCTTTGGTATTTTTTTACGAGTTACTATTCATGGGTTACTATTCACCCAATTACTATTCACTCGAGTATTCGGGGCACTTTTCGTGTCAGAGTACTATTCACGAGTTACTATTCAGTCGAATATTATTCACTCGGGTATTTGGAGTACTTTTTATGCCGGGGTACTATTCACAAGGTACTATTCTCGAAGTACTATTCATAGGGTACTATTCCAAAAAATATATTTCTTTTTTGTCCAAATTATTTTTGGTACATGAATATTATTCTTGAATTTTAATCCACAAAGCAGTATCATGTTGACAATTTGGATATTTTTAAACTCTGGATAAATTTAAAGTCTTTAATATTTATCCTTGATTTCGTTTGATTAATGCCTATATAATTGTCATCATTCTCATGCTTATATTGTGATGAAAGTCATCTTTAGCTTACGTGCATAGATGGACTGTTGATTATTGGTTTTACAGTTGTATATCTTTGGCTTACGTGTAAAGACGAATTATTGATTATTAGTTTTATAGTTGTATATCTCTGGCTTACGTACAAAGATGGACTGTTGATTATTGGTTTTAAGTTGTATATTGTTGGCTTACGTGCAAAGATGGACTATTGATTATTGGTTTTATAGTTGTATATCTTTGGCTTACGTGCAAAGATGGACTGTTGATTATTGGTTTTACAGTTGTATATCTTAGGCTTACGTGCAAAGATGAACTATTGATTGATGAGTATCTTTGGCTTATGTGCATAGATGAACTGTTTATTGGTATGATTATGACTAGGGATCATTCGGTATAATCATGACCCGCAATGTTATAGATGATGTGGTAAAAGTCCTCATTGGCCCGCAGTGCATTGATGGACAGTTATTGGTATGATTATAACCAGGGATTATTCTGTATAATCATGACCATGGATGATCACATGAATATCCTTGGCCGTAGTGTAGGGATGATTCGATGATGTGGATTATTTATTAAGCTGAGTCTCAGTGATAAAATATTGATTATACACTTTTAATTCGTAAAAGATAGTAGATATCATGCTCTACTTGACTCTTCTAAAATACAGTTGTATGTCTTTGGCCTGTAGTGCAAAGATGAATTTATTAGTATGATTATGAGCAGGAATTGTGATTTGGTATAACCATGATTTTTGATGTTTTAGGTGAAGATATGTGATGAAAATTATCTTAGATCACAGGTGCGTAAGAAGAATTTAGAATCACAATTATGATTATGAGCTATTCATATGATTGTGGACAGGAATTGTTGGTTGATGTTATAGGGATAAAACATTATTGGTGGACTTTTAACATGGAGAAGATAATAGATCTGATGGTCTATTTGACTCTTCTAATGGATTGCTCGTTCCACTGCAACTATGGTTGAAAAGTTTTATCATCTACCATATGTTCTAAATCTCTGATTTATTACTGATGAAGGCTATTGATGATGTAAATTATCTTTAGTCATGAAATTCTTTACTGGGCTAGTTATGCTCACCCTTTTTGCTTCACAATTCCTTTCGTAATAAGAGTGTGTAGTGGGTCGAGTGATAGAATGTGAGGAGAATAGAACGATGGTCTAAAGCTGTTGTGGTTCTCCCTAAATAGTATGGAAATAATTTTATTGAGAACTTTAGATAAGTGTGTCGTATTGTATACGTCATTTGATATTTAATTTTGGTGAACTAAATAGGGTGAGGTGAACCCAACTTTGGAAGGGTGTTTTGCCACTATCATACAAGATGTCTAATGACATACAACCTCGTGTTATCATAAGACAGGATTGTGCACATCCACTTGCTAGGTATATTTACGAGCACTACCTATATGATCTTGGAGGTTGGTTGAAATATAATTTTCAATTGCAGACAGTGGAGATAGTTATATGTCAAGAGAAGACTCACCATTAGAAAGAACATGATAGTAATCTTCTCGTTTTTCTTTGGGGTCTATTGGGTCAACCAAGGATAATTTTGTGGACATATGATATCTATTATAACCTAGACACATGGCCTCCCATGTATGAAGGTTTCTTTGAACACTTCCCAAAGATTTTAATTTCTAAAACAGGTTTTAACTGTACTTTTATGTAAAGTACCTTTGTAAGGTTGTGGTCGAGGCACCATGAGAGTTACATACATTTGTATTAAAACTCAAAGTTTAACTGTGGTCATATTCTGCACGACAGTTCAATAGTTGTATAAATGAAATTTGTATTTGATTTTTATAGTATGATATCTAGCGACTTAGAATGGGTGATGTATACATATTTTGGGGGCGTCATAGAGACTAATTCCAATGAGGCTCAGGAAAGGCACCACCCAGATTCGCTCCAGTTGAAAAACTGGATTAACTTCCGTCCGAAGTAGATTGCGATGATCCGGGAACCTTCATGCCAAAAAGCGAGAGTAATCCTAAGATAAATTGACCGATAAACTAAGCGCGAGGAAAGTCTCTTCATGCTTTCCATTTTCTATTACTTGTAAAAGTATTTACTTGTAATTTTATTCCATGTTCATCTTTATGTAATGGAAAATATGAAGAATATTTGCACATGCATGACATGCTATCAAGTGACACCCATTATTGCAGGATAACATTCCTAAAATGGAAACATTATGATAGCATGTAAACATTTACATTCCCTGAAACTAAACTACATAAGTTTTGTGTAGGGAAACAATTGGGCCTGTTACCCGCTCAAAATCCAAAAAGGCTACGAGCCTACAGCCAATCATGTCTTCATTTGACCAGTCTAATCCCGTTTCTCGTGAAGAATTTGAAAGATTAAATAAACAAATTACAGATTTGGCTGTCCTGCTTAAAGAGTTGCATCAGTCTACTCAGGGCTCAAAGATGCCTACACATACAAAATCCTCTACATAAGGAGGAACACAAGGTTTGGATAAAACAAATCCAGAACCTCAGTTAGATACGACCAACAAAGACCCTAAAAACACCCATCTCAAAGGAGATCCAGACACCGGTAATATCAGGAAGAAGGTCTTTCAAATGGAAGAAACTATCTGTTCTCTCAAAGGGATTGGAACACATGAAAGTGTTTCGTATACTGACCTTTGCATATCCCCTGGTGTTCATTATCCAGAGAAATTCTAAACCCCTGACTTTGAAAAGTATGACAGATTAGGGGATCCTTACACACATTTGAAGGTGTTCATTAGAGAACTTAGATCTTATGCAGAAAACAAAAAGCTCAAAATGCAGCTGTTCTAGACGAGTCTAACTGGAGAAGCCCGTTCATGGTATACCGGATTATACAACTCAAAGATCCATAGTTGGGAAGAGCTAGCTCACGCCTTCCTCACTCAGTATAATTTTCAATCTCGGATGGCTCCTGACCGGTATCAGATTACCAAGGTCAAGAAATAGTCTAATGAGTCTTTCAGAGAGAATACGCTTAAAGGTGGAGGCGCCTTCTTTGCTCAAGTTATTCCTTTTATAATGATTCGAATGGTTATGACTTTCATAGAAGACATACAAGCTCCTTTCTATGAAAGAGTTTTAGCTGGTATTGGCAAACCATTTTCTGAAATGATCAAACACGGAGAGATGGCTGAGATGGGATTGAAGTCAGAAAAAATTCAAGACCTCGCCGCTCTTAAAGCAGTTGTTGAGCACATCCAATCTGGAACTTATGAAAACAACCCCCGGAGGGTCCTTAAAAAGAAAGAGGAGGATGTTTCCTTGATACTACAAGGTCAAAGAGGCAGTCAAAACATCCCTATATAGAGGAGAAACAACTCTCCTTTCCAAGCACAGTCTTCAAACCCTCAATTGCCTACAAATGGAGAAGCAAAGAGCCCTCAGATGTTCACACCCTTAGGGGACTCGCTCGAGAATATTCTTGCTCTCCTAACTACTCAGAAGAAAATCACACAACTTTTTCCACAAGCCAACCCTAATGGGAGGGGTTTCAATGCTACTCGGAAGTGTGTTTATCATGTCGGGGCACCTAGACATGTTACTCAAGATTGTTGGGCCTTGAAACACAAGATCCAAGATTTAATAGACAATAGTGAGATCGTGGTAACCAAACCAGATCAACCTCATGTGCAAGAAAACCCTCTTTTTCAACACAAAGAAGAAGAGGTCAACATAATTAGTTGGAGCAGTGGACAGAGTTCCAATTTTAATGGTGAATCATCCCAGACCATCAAAGACGGTGTTGACAGATAGGATTACGCAAAGTTCCAATTTGCTATGGAACGAAAGATAAAAGCTCTTTGTAAGCAAGTTGAACAATTGGCAGAACTGGTGATCCAACAGCGTCAAGTCACACTCTAGTTAGTCAGCCAGGAGCATGCATGTCTCCTTCCTTTTGTTATGAATGTTCCATCATCACCTTCAGAAAGCAAAGCACGGAGGATAAGGTTGTGAAGAGAGCAAGTGCTAAAGCCCGTCGGGATTTTGCCAATAAAAGGGAATTTACATACCTGGGCCAACCTTTGGAGGAAATATTTCAGATGCTAATCAATGAAGGAAGAATCACCCCCCTTCTACCTCCAATTAATCCCCGTTCAAGACGGTTCAACTCCGATGGATAGAAGAATGCTAAAGCCTATAAATATCATTCACATTCTCGCAGTCACAACACAGAAGAATGCTGGGCACTCTGCCACCTTATTCAGAATCTAATTGAAAGGGGTGTCCTGCAATTGGAAGATGATGACACTATGCTACTCAAGAATGGTAATACATGTCCTACCAAATGGAAGGGATTAGTAGAAGTAATATCCGCTGAGGCTGATGAGACTGTCGGGCCATTTCCCATACAAGCAATTAAACTCAAAGGATTTGACAATCCTTTGAAAGTGGCTGCACCAGAGAAAATTTCTTTACCCTTCAGACCACAGTATCCTGTTGTCATCTTACACAAAGTCCCATGGAATTATGGAGAAGCTGAAGGATCCATGTCTCATACTACTGCTACAGTGTCGAAGGAAAATCCACTGTATCTTCCTTAGAGGGAAATAAAACCCGCCATAAAAGCAAAGGGGAAGATTCCCGTGGAGAAAATTGAAAAATTCCTCCATACTATGGGCCATACTGAAGCCAAGGTGGTTCCAAGCTTAAAAGAAGCTCCACATCAGATCTCAATACTGGACTTGGTTTTCTCTTCCGAAGATCACATAAAGATTTTATTAAAGGTTTTGGAAGAAGCCTACTTGCCGAAATCAATGGATGTGGATAAATTTCAACATCTGGTTGATCACATTTTTAACAACAATGTGATATCTTTCACTGATGACGATATACTGCCCGAAGGGACCAGTCATTATAAACCATTGCACATCATAGTTTTGTCCTCCTGGTATATGTTAGCTGGAGTTATGATAGATGGAGGTTCGTCACTGAATATTTTTCCTTATGCCACTTTGTCTGTCAGAGAGATTGAGCTGCCAATTGAGATTGGTCCAAATACATTTAATGTATCCTTTTACGTCCTCAAGATAGATTTAGTATACAACCTGCTATTAGGGAGACCATGGATCCACATGGCTGGAGCCGTCCCTTCTACACTTCATTAACAACTTAAATACATTGTCAATAATAACTTAGTCATTATCAACGCTGAGCCCAAATGTCCTGAATAAGGAAACCTACCACTCATCAGCTTCAATTCAGAAGTTGAGCCGGCCAATTTTCATACTTTGGAAGGGAGCAACACACAATACCATCCTATTGGAGCGCCACTTCCCGTACCCAAGATTTCTGTCGAAGAGATGTAAGCTACCCAAGAAATGATGTTATTGAGTCATCAGCCTGGACAAGGGCTTGGTAAAAATCAGTAGGGTATTAAGCACCCAATTCAAATGTCCAGTCAAACTGGGATAGCCGGACTAGGCTATTCTGCCAGTTCTAGTCATAGGAATCCTCATAAGCACAAGCAGATTCCTCAAGCTTCCGCCACACGACGATATTTTCCACTTGCACCTCATGATATGATACAGTCTCTGGTAAAGGTGCCAGCCCATGTTATGGCTATGCTGTTTCCCAAACCAGTACCGTTTAAAGTAAAAGCGGGCCTGATCCTTGATCCCGAAGTGGAAGAGAGGGAACAGAAACGTAAACATGACATTGCCCTGATTATGTCCGGCATACGCATCATTGTCCATGATGAACATACAAATAGATACACCACAGACGATGATTGCCCAGATGTTATGGTCATCATTCGGGAAAAGGAGGACAATAATAGCCCCTCTATCACTGTAGTCCGTCAGGACTTTACCCTCGACAATTGGAGCAATACTCCATGCATTGGTCGATGAGGGTAAAATGGGCAGAAATCCCTCTGCCCTGTAGATAACTTTAATTGCTTACTTTTCATGCAGTATTACTTGAGTTATTTTATCAAGACATCTTAACACTTTTGTATGATTAAATAGTTTCATATATTAAGTGAAAGCATATTTTGTTTCAGGACTCTAAATTTAGATGTGCCTGTACTTGCTGATGAGGTACCTTTTCTCCACAAAGACTGTAACTTTGATGAAAAGTTGGACTCAGACTTGATGGAAATCCAAGAGGACATTGAGACACCTCTGGAGATTAAGGAATGGGTCAAAGACAAACCTAAACCTAATCTTGATCAAACCATTCCTTTCAATCTTGGAACCTTAGAAAGCCCTAAGCTAATCCAGATTGGTTCAAACCTCACCCCAAACCAACGGAATGACATGGTTGCTCTACTAACCCAATTCCAGGATGTGTTTGCATGGTCTCACGAAGACATGGTGGGTTTGTCCACTGACATTGTTCTTCATCGCCTTCCCATTAAGGAGGGATTTAAGCCAGTCAGGCAGAAGCTCAGGCGATTGAAACCTGAGTGGAGTTTAAAGGTTAAAAAAGAAATTATGAAACAATTTCAAGCTGGCATTATCATGGTGTCCACATATCCGGAATGGATATCCAACATTGTTCCCGTGCCTAAACCAGGAGGAAAGGTGCGAGTTTGCATGGATTACCGGGATCTGAACAAAGCTTTCCTTAAAGATAGCTTTCTCGTACCCTTTATCCACATTCTCATTGACAATACTACTCAATATGGCATGTACTCCTTTCTGGATTGCTTTGCGGGGTACCATCAGATTATGGTCGCTGAGGAGGATCATGAGAAAACTGCTTTCATCATGCCTTGGGGAACCTTTTGCTATAGACGATTGTCATTCAGCCTCATCAATGCCGGGGCAACCTATCAGCGAGCTATGATGGCTCTTTTCCACGACTTAATGCATAAAGAAATAGAGATCTACGTGGATGACATCATTTTAAAGTCCCGAAGGGAAGAAGTCCATTTAGACCATCTTAAAAAACTCTTCAACAGGTTGCATAAGTACAACTTGAAGTTGAATCTAGCCAAGTGCGCCTTTGGTGTTAAATCAGGCAAGTTGCTAGGTTTCTAATCGACCACAAAGGATTGATTTGGATCCCACCAAAATCCAGGCCATCAAGGAAATGCCCATTCCTCAGACAGAGAAGGAAATAAAGGGATTTTGGGGAAGAATCAACTTCATTAGCAGGTTTATCTCTCAACTCACAACAACCTGTGAGCCCATTTTCAAATTATTAACGAAGAACTCCTCCATGAAATGGAATGATGAGTGTCAGAAAGCCTTCCTTATAATCAAAGAGCAGATGGTTAATGCTCCGATTTTGGTACCACCCAGGGATGATGTTCCCCTGTTCATGTACTTGTGTCCATTAATGACAATGCTATGGGCTGTATGCTGGGGCAAAAAGATGATAAAGGCAAAGAACGAGCTATCTATTACCTCAACAAAAGATTTAGCAGCAGTGGACACAAGTACACTCTGATTGAGAAGACTTGTTGCGCTTTAGCATGGGCTTCCATAAGGTTACAACATTACCTCCATGGTCACACAACCCATCTCATATCCCGCGTGGATCCTCTCAAGTATGTGTTCAGTAAGCCCATACTAAATTGTCGGCTGTCCAGATGGCAGTTGATCCTACAGCAGTTTGACATCGTCTACGTGACACAAAAGTCTATCAAGGGTCAAGAAATTGCGGATCAACTGGCCACCGCACCTACAGGGGACTTCAAACCCTTGGAAACATACTTCCCCGATGAGAGGGTAATAGCAGTTCAGTAACACCATCAGTACGATACATGCCATACATGGAAAATGTATTTCGATGGAGCTGTTAACACAGAAGGAGCTGGAGTTGGAGCAGTTCTAGTATCCGGTTTGGGGAAGCAGTATCCCATCACCGTCAAATTGTAGTTTGTCAGCACCAACAACACAGCTGAGTATGAAGGCTGTATCATTGGGCTAAAACTTGCCTATTCAATGGGCATCAGACGGTTAACTGTCATTGGGGATTAAGAGTTGGTAATCAAACAATCCACAGGAATCTATCAAACCAAAGAGTTACATTTGCTGCCTTACCATCGACAAGTTTTACAGATGGCTTTGGAGGTCAAAGAAATCTCTTTTCTACATATTCCTTGTATTAGGAATGATTTTGCAATTGCACTAGCAACGTTGGCCTCCTTGATTCATATACCTGACAAGGAAAACATGTCAATCATTACATTTTCCCTACAAAAGGCCCCAACTTATGGGAACTATGTTGGATAAGTATCGGATGAGATACCTCCCATCCACAACCCTTGGTATCAGCACATCAAGGAGTATCTGCGAGATGGATCTACACCCGCTGAGGCGAGCCCGAATGAAAGAGGCAGATCCATCGACTTGCTATGAAATTCTACCTGAGCGGAGATGCACTCTACAAAAGAGATGCAGGACTAGGTCTCCTCAGATGTCTGGATAAAGACCAAGCTCAGAGGCTCATGGATGAGATCCATGGTGGAGTATATGGCCCACACATGAGCGGACCCCTACTTGTTAAGAAGATTCTCAGAACAAGGTATTATTAGCTTACGCTCAAAGCTGACTGTGATGATCATGTCAAGAGGTGCTATCAATGCCAAATTCATGGGAATGCTATCCACGCCCCTCCAAGGGAACTCCATAATATGAGTTCGCCATGGCCCTTCTTAATGTGGGGAATGGACGTGATCGGGCCCATCAAGCCCAAAGCCAGTAATGGACATCGATTCATATTCACCATGATCGACTACTTCACCAAATGGGTAGAAGCAGCCACCTTCCCCAGGGTTACCAAAGAAGTCATCATTGCTTTCATCAGAAACAATGTCATTTGTCGATATGGACAACCAGAGGTAATTGTGTCAGACAATTCTAAGAACCTCAACAATAAAATGATGGAGGATTTATGCATTAAATTCCACATGAAACACCTTAACTCCGTCATCTACCATCCAAAGATGAATGGTGTTGCTGAAGCGACTAATAAAAACATCAAGAAGATCATGCACAAGATGTCTTCCAATCACAAAGGATGGCCTAACCTCTTACCTCTGACTTTATTAGCCTACAAAACTTTAATGCGTACTTCCACTGGGGCAACCCCCTACTCATTAGCCTATGGGATGGAAGCAGTGCTCCCCATAGAGGTGGAAATGGAATCCCTCAGAGTGTTGATGGATGCTCAGCTGGATGAAGACCAATGGTTACAAGACAGGTATCACCAATTGTCTCTAATAGACGAAAGACGAACCATGACTATCTTCCATGGTCAGTTATATCAGCAAAGGATAGTAAGATCCTACAACAAGAAAGTCCGGCTACAACAATTTAAACAACACGACTTGGTTTTGAAGAAGATCATTGACAACCAAGATCAATCTAAGGGAAACTTTTCTCCTAACTGGGAAGGCCCGTTTGTTGTCAAGTAGGTATTGACAGGAGGCTCTCTCAGACTACAGGAAATGGATGGCGATGAATTTCCATAACTCATCAACTCAGACACCATGAAACGGTATTATGTCTGAGGTTATCATCAAGCAAACATCCTGGTTTTGGATCATCAGATCATCAGTCATTCCGATTTTCTAACCCTTTTTACATACTCTTCTGCCCCTTCAGGGAAACATACATTTCAAACCAGCAGCCTGTTTTCACCTCATTTCAAACCTTTCACACAATTTCGGTTATCACCTCAGGGATTGAACCTTTCACACCTGTAGTTTATCCTGAAGACGGGATTAAACTTTTCCACGCTTGCAGTTTGTCCTGAAGACGGGATCAAACTTTTTCACACCTGTAGTTTGTCCCAATCATGGGATCAAACTTTCTTCTCCCCGCAGTATAGCCTGCACATGGGATTCATACTTCTCTTCAGCTGTAATTCGTCTAGAGGAGTGAACTATGTCGACCTGATCTCCCTGATATCCGGGAGTACGTAGGCAACCATATTTTATATGGCCGAGTCGAAATAAAAAAAACAAAAACATTTCTGCCCCTTTTCTATAAAAACCAAAAACTACAAAAACACTTCTACACATTTCTTCATCAATAAAACTTCTACACCCTTCACATTCAGCGTTGAACCTCTTACACTAGGTTCGAACTACGCAGACCTAATCTCCTCTTCAATTAGAGTTTGTAGGCAGCCATTTATGGTTCGGTCTAACCCCCTACCAGAACAAAAAAAAATACTTATCACACAGTACTGGGATCAAACTTCAATCCACCACATTTCATCGGCTTCAGACCAAAGGGATGGAACTACCTAACCTCTCCTCACAAATAGGAGATTCGGTGACCATCTAAGCTACGGTTGTGCCTCAAAGAGCAACACCAATCCATAAGAGATGCAATTAACTAGGCTTCTCACAAATAAGAGTACTGGCGACCATCTATGGTGCGGTCAATCTCAGAGAGGAAAAGCCATACTCCTCTCCACATTTCCATACAGAAACCAGTCCCAAGACACCAAAGATGGTAGGGATAAACACAGATCAATGATTAGTTTTGAAAGATCCTGCGATGTCTCAATCCACACATTAAGGATGAGTTCAGAATGCATCAAGATCACAAGCCCTGAAGAAACAAGCAAATATCAAGCAAGTATCAAGGCACAACTGAAATTGAAGTGAATCAAGATATATTTCCCTGCCATACATAATACTATTTGATATATACATATGTACTGTACATGACAAAATGGCTAAGCTAGTCTATGCAGGAAAATACAAGTCTACCTACGGATCTGTGTGTATGTGGACTATCAGATTTAACATAGCATCCCTCTCTGAAGAAGGAGGTAACGCTGCAAGCTCCTACCCAATGGTATCTACACGAGCTAGCAGATCCAAGGCCAACTGCATGGTGGCATGATGCTCATCAATGTATGCACTCATATCGGAAAGGATGCCAGTCGTAAGGGATCTCACTGAAGTACTGTCTGTGATGGACACATCCCGGGTAGATAGGGCAGCATCTCGCTCTATAATCAATGCATCTCTGGCTGATCTAGCTTCGTCTCTCTCTAATAGAGCTACGTCTCTCCCATCGAGAGCTGTCAACATCAAGGACCTAGCCTGATCTCTCTCAAAGGTCATCAGATGTAGACTCTGCTCCAAATACTATGCTGAATGCTGAATCACAGTAGCACTCATAGTGGGGGAATCCATCATAAATGATGGCAACCCAGTAGTTAAATCCTCCTCAGTGGGAATATCAGCCTCTTCCATAGGCTCCTCATCATCAGAATCAATCCCCTACACTGTGGATACTACCGCAATCGGTGCAGTCTCTGTCTCCATCCATGCGGAATACTCTGCAGAACAACCCAGATGGCTAATGGAAAACTCAGCTAGCTCTCGCTGATCCCAACAGGCATACAACCTGGATCTATCCTCTGCTGATAAGTGGCGAGAAGTGAAGTGCTGACTCGATGCCTCCTCAAAAGGATGGAAGTCCTGGAACTGGTCAAACTGACACATCACGGCCAGTGGGTGATAAGTGATCATGCCTCTCAAACCAGCTACAGGAAGATAATCCATGCCCGGAGCATGAGTGATGAAGCTGTAGGTTGAGCTAAGCCCTGTACATGGAAATATAGCAAACGGATCTCCAATCCCTACTAGGAAAGATGACCAAGATGCAACATCTATACACTCTGCAGGCTGAAAAGAGTATGACATGGCTATATCATGGGTGAAACAATACCCATACCGTCTAAAAGTGCCAATCGGTCTCAAGTGTCACGTAAACCACACGCATAAAGATGATAGTAGAGGTTGCTATAAACACTCTCCATGGGATAAGTGCAAAGACTATGTAGCCGACCTCAGAGTCTCTGCTATGATCATCGATATGATGGTGTGACCCTCCCTGAGAGCTCTCACTGCCATGATGACTCCTATGTCTAACTCATCCATGTACCGTGGCATGTATACATACGACAATACGCACAATAGCAGTACATCTACTCTGGCCAAACGCCAATGATCCTCCGGTTGGTGAAATCCCCAGAATGCCATGCATAACTATCCTCTGAGACAAATCTATCAAATAGAAAATGCTGGGATATAACGTGGTCAGATGTGAGGTCATCCTGCACCACCCTATGCCTCAAGCCAGTAAGGGTCATGAACTGCCTACTCATGTCTCCAATCTCTATATGCACGCAAGGTCTGTCCAATGGCAGTATCATCAAACGTGCATACTCCATCAGAGTAGGAGTCAACTCCTAGGTCCCAAATCAGAAAACCTGTCTCTCCGATACCCAGTGCTCCAGCATGCTCTCCACGAATCCTGTGGGAACCTGAAACATCAAGCGAGGTCATAGATATCTTTTTAAAAAATGATCTCTGATCACCTTATTCGATGGTGACATGCTATCATACCACGATCGCATACCAGATGCCACCAATAATGGTGGGGTATAATCAATACGACTAACTATCGAAGAAGATATCCGTACGGGCCGTGTCATAATACCATTCAAGGGTCAATGCTAAATATCTCTGGACATACATACATATGCATAACATAATAACATGCATGATACAATAGATGGCAATATGATATAGGGAATGGAAAACTATATATACATTCCTAAGTATATCATCATTTAATACATCTCTGTACAGCTAAAATACAGGGAAATAGGGCAAAACTACCCTACAACTAACAGAGGCCTATCAAAAGAGATAACGAGAATATACATAAGAAGAAGACAATGGTGTCAATGTCTACATCATCAATCCTGTCCACATGATGTAACTCCTTACGAAAGTTCTTTGGATCTCTATCCACGGGGATGTCGAGGCCTATCTGAGGAGGATCTACACCGGCAAAACCATATGGGTCACTTGAGGGGCCAGCGCCAGAGCTGGAAGGATCAAAAGTATCTGTCTCTGAAGGATCTCTGCCCAAGTGTTGGATTCCCCGACGGGGGTCAAAATGTCAATTTCAATCATTGATAAAGTATCCCCGACGGGGGTCACAACGCCGATGTCAATCATTGATAAAGTATCCCCGGCGGGGGTTACAACGCAAACTTTCACTCATCCACGTATCTCCAGCGGGGGTTACAACACATTATTCATCTATGAACGAATCCCCGGTGGGGGTTACAACGCAATTCAACCATTGATGTACAGGTTAATGAAGGTCAAGCAGCCTTGACGTCATTTCAACCGATGGCAAGTAAACCCATCGAAGCATCGGAGGCCATTCAATGATCTTATCCATCAGTGCACTTATCAACAACCTTCTCCGATGGGGGTCACAACGCAATGGAACCATTGATATACGCGTTAATGAAGGTCAAAAAACCTTGACATGTTCCTCGACGGGGGTCACAACGCAATGCAACCATTGATACACACATCAATGAACGTCAAACAGCCTTGACAGTTTGCCCAGCAGGGATCTATCCGGTGATACACACATCAACGAAGATTAGGCAGCCCTGATAATACATACTGTTGGCAGTAACCCCGACAGGATCGTGGTATATGCTGGTGGCACAAACCAGAGAAGACCATCTTTATCGGAGAGGACCAATGATGGAATATGTTATACACATCCTCGAACAGACAAAGCTTTATCCCCATAGATCTCTTGCACACGAGAGGCACACCTGAGGAGTAAAGTTTGTATCAAGGATTCAAGACTTTGGTGATAACCCCAACGTCAACATTCTTGAAGACTTGGAACGCATGTCCAAGACATCACTGATTGTCATCCATGACAGGATTAACATGGAACCGACAATCATTCCATCATGCATCATACATTTGCATCATGTTTATCTTGTTGCATTTCAAGTGTCTAGGATTCTTTATCCTATCCATGCCTTGCATTGCATGTATATGATAAAGAGGGGCATCTGTAGACACTCAAAATTTTCTGCACACCTGTTACTAACATTGCAGGAGGGCAGATTCGTCTTTCTGAGATAACCCTAGAAGACAGCTCACATCCATTCTGGATACTACTGGAAGTTCAGACTCAACCCCAGAACACACACTGGGAGTATTAATTCCAACCTCGGAGATAACCCCGATTTTCATCCTTGGAGATAACCCCAGGGAATGCCGTTACAGTTCCGGCGATAATTCCGGAAATGATTGTTTCAAATGCATGCAATTAGCTTCAATCTCAGACCTCCTGCCGAGGCACTCATTCCAAAGACCCGGAGATAACACCGAGAAGACAGGCACACTTAAAGATGACCCTGCAGAATTCAAACACTTGTAGCAGTCCAATCTCAGATGTAACCTTGAGCAACGTCTACTTTGTCAGCCCAAACCGGAGATAACCCCGGTGAGGGGCAAAAACATCATCTTGCCACCTCAACCCCCAGTGCGCTGTATCAACATTTTATACATACATTTCTACACAGTAATGTCCCACAAGAGCCAAGGAGTTCCAATCCAGAGTGACTATTACGCGTGGCAGCACACCGGATAGAATTTGAAGCTTGAAGACCATGGGCACGGTCCCCTCTTCCTGACTTCGTACAACCTCTAATCCCATGTTATGACGTAACTCTCGACAAACGCAGTCCAAAGAAGGTCTTGTACAGCTCGTTCGAATGCTCAGATTGAAGTTCTACAAGTTTGAGCGGACATCATAGTGCCCGAGTGCACATACTTTAAGACGACGGGACCCGCGGAGCCCGAGGAACCTCGGGCAGCCACAGGTGCACCTGCGGCTACCAGCTGTGAGACCCCAAAATTTATGAATAAAGATATAAATTCTCAAAATATTTTTTTGAATATTATGGTGTGGATTTGATATAATGTTATAGTTGTGGGTAATATTTATAAATTTTGTAAAGTATGCAAGTTGTTATATAATATTCGATTGGTCGGAGAATATTCTTTTTCTCGGGGAATATCCGTACGACGACACAATCATTGGTGGACCCCACAACGGAATTATTGTCGGATTGAGAAAACGACAAAAATATTTTATGAAAATAACGGAAGTTTTATTGTTAGCTATTTGAAACACCGGTGTTAAAAATACGATAATATGCATTGGTTGTATAGTAGCACACGATATTGATTATTGATGCTTACGTGAGAAGTCATTCAGTTTTGTTCAATTATTGCTACAATAATTGCTGCATAGTATCTCACGTTATTTGATTGAATTATTGTCAATATTTTATATATTATTAAATCAATAATTGAGACGACAAAGTTATTAATATTATTATTTGCAATATTAACGATGTCTAGAAGTTACATCGAGGAGAGGTTTGGTCACCTTATTATTGCGCCAATAGGAGAAATCCTTATTGGAAAGCCCCTCTTTCACAGGAACAACACGGTCGATTAATATTGTGAATTATAATAGAGGTGATAAGTTTTATTTTATTATTATTATAAATGTAATAAAAGCGAAAAACTTTTATATAAAATAGAATACTTTTATAAAGTTATTAGTTTTATTAGACTATATATAGAATATATAATATTCTATTATGCATAGTGTTTGCATAGTACCTGCATAATGTTTGCATAGTAAAATCTTTTTATATAAAATAGAATACTTTTATAAAGTTATTCGTTTTATTAGACTATAAATAGAATATATAATATTCTATTATGCATAGTGTTTGCATAGTGCCTGTATAGTATTTGCATAGTAAAATCTTTTTATATAAAATAGAATACTTTTATAAAGTTATTCGTTTTATTAGATTATAAATAGAATATATTATATTTTATTTAAAAGATTTTGTTTTATTAGAATATTTTATTAATACTGCATAGTAAATTAATATGGACCGTCCGTTTAAAAGTAGATCAATATGGATCGTTCATGAATTAGTTACTATTCAGTCCATTCTCCTATAAATAGAAGCTCATTCCTTCATTATTTCATACGAATTCACTGAAACTCTAGATAGAGAAACTAAAGAGAGAAAGAAGAAAAGTATTCTGCTACTTCACTACTCCTATATCCAGTTTTTCTAAGGTAAGGGGTGTTATTTCTTTCGTATTCATGGAGAGAATTATTTTCTTTCAATACTCGTAAGGGGTATTATTTCTTTCATATTCATGAAGAGAGATTCTGTTATTCCATTATTTATTATTATGTTGGAATAACATGTCTATCTGGCACCGCATACATCTTTGAAATTCTTACGTTAGTCCATTCTTTATTATTATGTTGGAATAACTTTTGTCTATCAATACCGCATATATGGTGAAATTCTTCTGTTATTCCATTCTTTATTATTATGTTGAAATAACTTATCTATCTGCAATCAGTATACATGGTAAAATTCTTCTATTATTCCATTCTTTATTATTATGTTAGAAAAACAATTCATGCACAAGTACCACATACATGGTGAAATTCTTCTGTTATTCCATTCTTTATTATTCTTTTGGAATAACTGTATCACGCGGACTACCCTATACTTGGTGAAATTCTTACGTTATTCCATTCTTTATTATTATGTTGGAATAACTTTATCATGTCAATCACCGCATACATGGTGAAATTCTTTTGTTATTCCATTCTTTATTATTATGTTGGAACATCCCATGCGTGCGTTTACTCATGACTGGTTCCATTATTTATTATTCATTGGAATATCCACATGCAATGCGTTTACCCATGACCTGGTTCCACTATTTATTATTCTGTTAGAATATCTTGTATGTGCGTTTACGCATGACCTAGTTCTATTATATATTATTCTGTTAGAATATCCTGTCTGTGCGTTTACACATGACCTGGTTCTGTTATTTATTATTTTGTTAGAATAACCTGTTTGTGCGGTCTATTGCATGCCTGGTGATTTCTTTTGTTATTCCATTCTTTATTATACTCAGTTGGTTAAAGTTTTGGCTTTTATACTCCATGAAATTAGTGGAATATCTTTGATATTTGTACTTCATCTAGTATATTTTCATGGAAATATTCTTCTAAGCATTCTTGAATTTTACTCCACAAAGCAGTATCATGTTGACAATTTGGACATTATTGGTTCCTGGATAAATTAATTCTTGAACTTGTTTTATTGAATTCTTATATCATTGTCATCATTCTCATGTTTATATTATGTTGAAAGTTATCTGTGTCCTGTAGTGCATAGATGGACTTGGTATGATTATGACCAGGGATTATTCGGTATAATCATGACCGTAATGTTACAAATGATGTGGTAAAAGTACTCATTGGGCCGTAGTGCATTGATGGACAGTTGTTGGCATGATCATGACCATTGATTAATACACAAATATCCTTGGCCCGTAGTGCATGGATAATTTGTGGTTGTGATACTAATGAATATCCTTGTCAGAAGAAGTGGGGGATGATGTGGTTTATTTATTAAGCTGAGTCTCAACAATAAAAGTGATGAAAAACCTTTTAAATCATAGAAGATAGTAGATTTTATTCTCTACTTGACTCTTTTAATGGATTGTTTATTCCGCTGTAGTTAAACTTGATGTTTGTTATATTGTATCAGTTTAACACTATTGAAGGCTAAGGATAATTTATTCTGCATTATCTTAGTCATAATATTTCTTACTGGGCTTGTTGAGCTCACCATTTTGCTTTCATTGTTCTCTTCAGGAAATGAGAACGTAGCAGGGACTAATCGGGGAACGGAGTGACGGTCCAGAGGATAGCATTATTAGTCCTCACTATTCTATGAAATAGTGTGTTAATAAATGTATTAAAGACTTATTTTGAGTTTGAATACTATTTAGAAGACAATATTTGTATTAAAACTCACAGCTCATGTTGTATATTTAAGATTGTATTTGTATTTTGTACCATGTATTTGGCGACTCAGAATAGGTGATGTATACCCATTTTGGGGGCGTCATAGTTGGTATCAAAGCTTAGGGATATGATCCCTGGATGAGATGTGAGATAAGAACTAGGAGGAGAGAGACGGGGAATTCCTTCGCTAATATGACTTACCTAAGTTCCATGTATTTGGCGACTCAAGATGGGTGATGTATACCTATTTTGGGGGCGTCACAGTTGGTATCAAAGCTTAGGGATATGATCCCTGGCTGAGATTTGAGACTAGAACTAGGAGGGGAGAGACGGGGAATTCCTTCGCTAGTATGACCTACCTAAGTTTATTTGGTATTGAATTGGTCAGTCAGAGTATAGGGATAATATGTGATATGTCAATTAACCCTTGTTTTGTGTGATGTTAAATTTATGAGTTATCGGTTTGCATCCAATTTGGTCGATAATGAGGAGCGAATGACGCGAGTGTTTCTAAGAGGTTTGAAACCCGATATACGTCAATACCTCATTTCTCACAAACATTGTTTATATTCAGATGTTGTGAATAGGGCTCAGTTATTCGAGCGCGATAATGAGTCAGCACAACCAAAAGGCAACGACCAACAACACGATAATAATAATCTTTATGGTGGCGTGCCATCGGAAAAACGATAACCATCGTGGAGGAAATTATCATGCCAAGAATGGTAACCACTTAGGTGGTAATCATGGCCAAGATAATAGAAGTGGAAAATTCAAGAAGAGAAGATTTAACGATGATGGGAAGACGTCGGCAGCAACAACAAATTCTAGGGGAGTAGAACGACCGCCAGTTAGATGCTATAGATGCAGAGAGGAGGGACACATAAGTCCAAACTGTTCACAGCCTTCCAAGGTATGTTTTAGTTGTGGAAAAGATGGTCACATAACATGATTTTGTCCTGTAGCAAAATCAAGTCCAACTGGGGCGGTGGCACCAAAGGCGGATACGGACAAAACAAAGTCTGTGATTTCAGGAAAAGCGTTTTTCAGGACTTCTCAAAAACCTAGTAACCCAAATGAAGTTAGCACTGGTTAGTTAATTATAAATTTTTGCGAAGTCTATACCTTATTAGATATCGGTTCTACCAATTCTTTTATCTCTCTTGCTTGCACTCAACGTTTAAATTTGACCCTAGAGAAGTTAGACTTTAATTTATCTGTTGAAACTCCGTTGGGAGAAACCTTCGTTACCTCCACTGTTTATAAATCATATTTTATTCAAATCGACACTTTCACGTTACCTGTCGATCTTATCTCCTTGAAAATACTTGCCTTTAATGCAATTTTAGGAATCGATTTGTTAACTACTCATCATGCTTTTCGTAAGGTTGTTAGCTTTCATATTCATAACCAACCTATTATGCGAATTCAAGCAACCAAACCACTAAATTTAATCTCTGTTATATCAAGCCATAAGTAAAGAAATCTGATTCTTTCGTTGTTAACTTCCTTGTGTGGAATGCACCGAAGCCGAATTTTCCGTTAGGGACGCTGTGAATGACGGTGGCAAGTTGATAGGTATCAATGTGACATGCTATCAAAGTCTTGGATGAAGGTCACAGTTTTGAATGATATTTCTATCGTTAATAAATTTCTTGACGTATTTCTGAAGACTTCTTGGCCTACCCCAGAGCGTGAAATCGAATTTTGTATTGGCCCTAGTACAAAACACATTTCTAAAAGCCCATAAATATTTCTTCAACTAAAACGAACGTAACATGCGCCAAATACGTTGGCTCGAGCTATTGAAGATTATGAAAATACCATTCAATACCATCGTGAAAAAGCGAACGTGATAGCTGACGCGTTGAGTAGAAGATTGTATGCGTTTATGAGTGCGAATATACAACCCTACGTGAAGATAACGAATATATGATTAGAACCGACTTTAGTCGATAATGTTAAAGCTGCTAAAGCTACAAACCCGAAAGCTGATGAATACGAAGAAGAAGGTTCAAGAGGGCATTATTTTAAAAGCAAGAGTTCCTGAAGAGATGAAATCTCAACCCTCGATTTAATTGGCCCATTTGAAATCCTCGATCGAATAGGAACTATGGTCTATACACTCGCTTTACCTCCAAGTATGTCGCGTGTTCATAATGTTTTTCACGTATCGATGTTACGTAAATATGTGGACGACCCGAACCACATTATTGATTTAGAACCGGACGAGATAGCAGAAGATTAAATGTATGAGGAAATATCTGTTAAAATCTTGGATTAGAAGGAATATATTCTACGCTCAAAGGTTATACTTCAAGAGTTAGAATCCAAAATGAAGTCAAGGTATCCTCACCTCTTCGGCATACCAGGTACGTACGTAAATTTCGAGAGCGAAATTTTATACGGACGGGAGATTATGAAACCCCAAATTTTATGAATAAAGATTTAAATTCTTAAAATATTTTTTTGAATATTATGGTGTGGATTTGATATAATGTTATAGTTGTGGGTAATATTTATAAATTTTACAAAGTATGCAAGTTGTTATATAATATTCGATTGGTCGGGGAATATTCTTTTTGTCAGAAAATATCCGTACGACTGCACAATCATTGGTGGACTGCACAATCATTGGTGGACCCCACAACGGAATTATTATCGGATTGAGAAAATGACAAAAATATTTTATGAAAATAACGGCGGAAGTTTTTTATCGTTAAGCTGTTGAAACACACGGTGTTAAAAAAAGTGCGAATACGCATGGTTGCATAGTAATAATACGGTATTGATTATTGATGCTTACGTGAGAAGTCACCCGGTTTTGTTCAATTATTTCTACGATAATTCTTCAGATAGTATCTCACGTTATTTGATTCAATTATTGTCAATATTTTATATATTATTAAATCAATAATTGAGACGACAAAGTTATTAATATTATTATTTGCAATATTAACGATGTCTAGAAGTTACATCGAGGAGAGGTTTGGTCACCTAATCATGACAATATGGAGAAATCCTTATTGGAAAGCCCCATCTTTCCACGAGAATAACTCGTCGATTAATATTATGAATTATAATAAAGGTGATAAGTTTTATTTTATTATTATTATAAATGTATTAAAAGCAGAAAACTTTTTATATAAAATGTAATACTTTTATAAAGTTATTAGTTTTATTAGACTATAAATAGAATATATAATATTCTATTATGCATAGTGTTTGCATAGTAAAATCTTTTTATATAAAATAGAATACTTTTATAAAGTTATTCGTTTTATTAGACTATAAATAGAATATATAATATTCTATTATGCATAGTGATTGCATAGTGCCTGCATAGTATTTACATAGTAAAATCTTTTATATAAAAAAGAATATTTTATAAAGTTATTCGTTTTATTAGATTATAAATAGAATATATTATATTTTATTTAAAAGATTTTATTTTATTAGAATATTTTATTAATAATGCATAGTAAATTAATATGGACCGTCCGTTTAAAAGTAGATCAATCTGGACCATTCATGAATTAGTTACTATTCAGTCCATTCTCCCATATATAGAAGCTCATTCCTTTATTATTTCTTACGAATTCACTGAAACTCTAGAGAGAGAAACTAAAGAGAGAAAGAAGAAAAGTATTCTGCTACTTCACTACTCCTATATCCAGTTTCTTCTAAGGTAAGGGGTGTTATTTCTTTCGTATTCATGAAGAGAATTATTTTCTTTTAATACTCGTAAGGGGTATTATTTCTTTCATATTCATGAAGAGAGATTTTGTTATTCCATTCTTTATTATTATGTTGGAATAACATGTCTATATTAAAGCAGCATACATGTCAAATTCTTCGTTATTCCATTCTTTATTATTATGTTGGAATAACTTTCATACATCCAATCCGCATATATGGTGAAATTCTTCTGTTATTCCATTCTTTATTATTATGTTAAAATAACTTATCTATGCGAAGTACCACATACATGGTAAAATTCTTCTATTATTCCATTCTTTATTATTATGTTAGAATAACTGCCGCTCTATGGCAACCGCATACACATGGTGAAATTCTACGTTATTCCATTCTTTATTATTCATTGGAATAACTCGTGTATCTGTGGACTACCCTATACTTGGTGAAATTCTTCCTGTTATTCCATTCTTTATTATTACGTTGGAATAACTTTGTATACGGACTACCCTATACTTGGTGAAATTCTTCATTATTCCATTCTTTATTATTATGTTGGAATAACTTTGTCTATCGCAAAGCACCGCATACATGGTGAAATTCTTTTGTTATTCCATTCTTTATTATTATGTTGGAACATCCTGTCTATGCGTTTACGCATGACCTGGTTCCATTATTTATTATTCTGTTGGAATATCCTGTCGTGCGTTTACCCATGACCTGGTTCCACTATTTATTATTCTGTTAGAATATCTTGTATGTGCGTTTACGCATGACTTAGTTCCACTATTTATTATTCTGTTAGAATATCTTGTCTGTGCGTTTACGCATGACCTGGTTCCGTTATTTATTATTTTGTTGGAATAACCTGTCTGTGCGATTTATCGCATGCCTGGTGATTTCTTTTGTTATTCCATTCTTTATTAAACTCAGTTGGTTAAAGTTTTGGCTTTTATACTCCATGAAATTAGTAGAATATCTTTGATATTTGTACTTCATCTAGTATCTTTTCATGGAAATATTCTTCTAAGCATTCTTGAATTTTACTCCACAAAGTAGTATCATGTTGACAATTTGGACATTATTGGTTCCTGGATAAATTAATTCTTGAACTTGTTTTATTGAATTCTTATATCATTGTCATCATTCTCATGTTTATATTATGTTGAAAGTTATCTGTGTCCTGTAGTGCATAGATGGACTTGGTATGATTATGACCAGGGATTATTCGGTATAATCATGACCGTAATGTTACAAATGATGTGGTAAAAGTACTCATTGGGCCGTAGTGCATTGATGGACAGTTGTTGGCATGATCATGACCATTGATTAATACACAAATATCCTTGGCCCGTAGTGCATGGATAATTTGTGGTTGTGATACTAATGAATATCCTTGGTCAGTAAAAGGGATGATGTGGTTTATTTATTAAGCTGAGTCTCACCCTTTTGCTTTCATTGTTCTCTTCAGGAAATGAGAACATAGCAGGGACTAGTCGGGGAACGGAGTGACGGTCCAGAGGATAACATTAGTAGTCCTCACTATTCTATGAAATAGTGTGTTAATAAATGTATTGAGGACTTATTTTGAGTTTGAATACTGTTCAGAAGACAATATTTGTATTAAAACTCACAGCTCATGTTGTATATTTAAGATTGTATTTGTATTCTGTACAATGTATTTGACGACTCAGAATAGGTGATGTATACCTATTTTGGGGGCGTCATAGTTGGTATCAAAGCTTAGGGATATGATCCCTGGCTGAGATGTGAGATAAGAACTAGGAGGGGAGAGACGGGGAATTCCTTCGCTAATATAACTTACCTAAGTTTACTGGGATAACTCCACAAATTTAGCCTCGTATTGCAATACGGTCATATTATCTTGCTCCTGCTTAATGAATTCTACCTCCTGCATGTGACGAATACTTTTAGAAAAGTACTTTTCGTTGAATAATTCTTGGAACTTCTCCCAAGACATCTTTAGTGCAGAAGGTTGAGTACGTTTTATAGATTCCCACCAATAATTTACCTCTCCTCGCAACATAATGGTAGGAAAGGGAACCTTTTGCTTCTCAGAGCATCCCAAGACATCAAATATCTTGGTGATCTGCTTAATCCACGTCTCTGCCTTAAGTGGTTCTGGCTTTCCCAAAAACTCCGGTGGTCCCAGCTCTTTGAATTGCTTAGCGATGACCAGCCGAGAGTTGCCATTGTTTCCACCTGCATTTTGAACAGGAGTCTCTCTCACATGGTGTTGCATAAATTTCAGAAAGCTCCTAAACATCCCGTCGTTCATCATTTGGTCGCTGTTGTTGTTTACATGAGGATTATTGCCTTCCTGATGCACATTATCCTGGTTATTGATCGTCGGTGACTCAACGGTCTCATATGCTCCATTGCTTATCTCAACATTTTTTGATGCCATTTTCAAACACTGCCACAAAACAAAGGTTAATTGACATGCCACATATTATCCCTATATTCTGAACGACCAATTAAATAACAAATAAGCTTAGGTAGGTCATACTAGCGAAGGATTTACCCGTCTCTCCCCTTCTAGTTCTAGCCTCAAATCTCAGCCAGGGATCATATCCCTAAGCTTTGATACCAACTATAACACCCCCATAATAGGTCCATACAACCCATTCTGAGTCGCCAAATACATGGTACAAAATTCAAATACAAATTTAATTTACACAATACGACAAACTTAAGCTGAGAGTTTTAACACGAATATTGTCTTTTAGACAATATCCAAACTCAAATGAAGTCCTCATTACAATTATTATCACACTATTTCATAGAATAGTGAGGACTACTATAGCCACCATCTTGGACCATCACTCCATTCCCTGACTAGTCCCATCTATATTCTCATTTCCTGAAGAGAACAATGAAAGAAAAGGGTGAGCTTAACTAGTCCAGTAAAGAATATTATGACTAAGATAATGCAGAATAAATTATCATTAGCCTTCAACACTGTAAAACTGATAAAATACAATAGACAACAAGTTTAACTGCAGCGGAACAAGCAATCCATTAGAAGATTCAAGTAGAGTATAATGTCTACTATCTTCTATGATTTAAAAGTTCATCATCAATATTATATCTCTGTAACACAGCTCAATAAATAATCCACATCACCGAATTATCCATGCACTACGGGCTAAGGATATTCGTCAGTATCACATCCACGAATTATCCATGCACTACGGGCCAATGATATTCGTTATTATCACCAGTGGTCATGATCATGCCAAACAACTGTCCATCAATGCACTACGGGCCATTGAGGACTTTTACTACATTATTTGTAACATTATAGGTCATGATTATATAGATACATAATTCTTGGTCATAATCATACCAATCAATAGTCCATCTATGCACTACGGGCCAAAGATGACTTTCATCATAATTTAAGCATGAGGATGATGATAATGATATAAGAATTCAATTAAGTGAGAGCAATGATAAATTTTAAAGATTTATAATTTAATTTATTCAGAGTTCAAAAATGTCCAAATTGTCAACATGATAACTGCTTTGTGGAGTAAAATTCAAGAATAATACTCATGTATCAAAAATAATTTGGATAGAAAAGAAATCAATTTTTGTCGTGAATAGTACCCCAGGTGAATAGTACTCGTGTGAATAGTACCCCGTGAATAGTACTTCATGAATAGTACCCTGTGAATAGTACTCTGGCATGAAAAGATTAAAATTTAACAAGAATATTCAGAAAAATATTTCAATGAAATGATATTAGATAAAGCACAAATTTCAAGGATATTCTACAAATTTCAAGGAGTATAGAAGCAATACTTATCAAAATAAGTATAGACTTAAGAATATGAAATGAAATAATATTACTTACATATTACAGAGTTTGGAAGAAAATATTTTTTCCTACGAATACTGAACAAAATAATATCTCTTACCTTAAAAAGAGAGTAATTCTGACTGGTATAGTGGGGATATTCTTGAAGAAATCTTGTACTGTTTTTTACACTCAGAGCTTCCTTAAACTCAAAAGAAATACACTCAATATTATAGAAGAAGAATTCTTTGATTCTGTTGTGATTTTCATTTCTAAACTAAGCATTCTATTTATAGGAGAATTGCATGGTAATAATTGCATTAGAAAATTATGGACCAACATTAAGTTTTTCACGGTAGGCGCAACCGGTAAAAACTTTAATATATTCTATTTTATATAAAAAGTTTTCTATTTTATTACTATTATAATACTAGTAAAACAAAACTTATATATATATATATATATATATATATATATATATATATATATATATATATAAGTAATAAAACAAAACTGAGATAACTTTCTACCAGCGATTTTTGAAAAATGAGTAAGTGGGGGTCTATGTAATAAGCCAAACTTACAACAAAGAATTCATAAAAAAACCCCTCCATTTATCACAATTCACTTGGCTTCACTAAACACATTTTTAATAACATTTATTCATCATTAATATTATAACTCGCAATATTAACAGCCAGATCATTCCCATGAAAGATGGGGCTTTCCGATAAAGACTTCTCCTTATTGGCGCGTAATTAGATGACCAAACCCCTTTTCTTGACAAAACTTTCTAGACATTGTCAATAATACAAATAATAATATGAATAACTGTGTCGTCTCAATTATTGATTTAATAATACAAAATATTGTGAAGATGATACTGTGATAATATTTGAATCAATAATATGAGATACTATGCATCAATTATTGTTGTAATAATTGAATAAAACTGAGTGACTTCTCACATAAGTATCAATAATCAAAGATACTATACAATACCGTGTGCTACTATACAACCACGCGTATTACTGTGTTTTTATCACTGGGTATTTCAACTGTTAACGGTAAAAGTTTTGTCTCGAATTTTATAAAAAGTTATTTTTGTTGTTTTTTAACTCCGACAGTAATTCTGTTGTGGGGTCCACCAATGATTGTGCCATCGTACAAATATTTCCTGATAAAACGAATATTCCCCGACCAAATGAATATTTTATGACAACGTGTTTACTTTGCAAAATTTGTAAATATTACCCACAACTATAACATTATATCAAATCCACACCTTATTACTCAAAATGATATTTAGAGAAAATTAAATCTTTATTCATAAAAGTTGGGGTCTTACACACATTATAGAATCAAAAAAGCACGGTAACCGTGCTTCACGGAAGTTGGGGGGGGTGCCTAACACCTTCCCCCCCCCCCCCCACTTAATCAATCCCCTGAACTCAATGAAATCTTTGTTTCCAAGACCAATTAAATAAAGTCTAATAATTGGGCCATATTACAAAACCTTTCTAAACTCGGTTGAGTTGGTATAACCATTTAACTTATACCAACTGGAGGCTCTGTCTAATTCAAACCAATAAAATCAAATCTTTTCAAATCGTCGACATTATATGTCAGTCTTTTTCCTGAAAATCTCACCCTTTAGATCAAACAAAATCACATAGAAAACATAAAGGGTTGGAGATAATATTAGGAAAAGGGAGATCAAAATCTTTCTGGCGTCGACATGTGACGACTCTGCTAGGGACAGTAGAGGGCTTAAGCCGTATTTCAATCTTTTGGATTATCTTCTATGTGCATGTGTGTGAAATGACGTCTTTACATTGAATGGATGTGAATGTCTCTTTTATCACACTTTATATTAGTGCTTTGTATAATGTCATCATTTTGCATGCGTTAAGACGTGATGAATGTATGTTGTGTGGTCCCTCCATTATGAGGTAATCCCGTTGGTTGCTCAAGAAATGTGCTACTCAGATCCGCTCCAATTGAAAGATCGAATTAACTTCTCATCTAGTAGATTGCGATAATCTGGGATCCAATTTCAAAAAGCCCGTGAGAGTAACCTAGGATAGGTCAGCCTCTGATAAACTAAACGCGAAGGGAAGTCTGTGCATGCCTTCCCACTTTCAACATATGTCCTATGTAAATCTTATAAATATTAAATATTATAAATATTCGTTCATTCCCAAATTCATTGTCAAATATCAAATCTTGGCATGCTATCCTATCATCAAAATAACTGACATCTGTTTTTGAGGAAAACATGAAAAAACCCCCCAAAACTAATACATTACATTATCATGCATACTAGTCGGGTTTATCAAGACTAAAATACCTACTTTTATTGTAGGTAAGATTGGTCCTATTACCAGATCCAAATCTAAGAAGGCAAAAAGCCTACCCATCAACATGAAAGAAAGTACCAAATAGGGGTCAGGTTTCATGTCTCGAGAAGAATTCGAGGGACACAGAAATCAGATAGCAGAATTGTTAGGTTTGTATATAGCGCGATCATACAATCAAATTACACAAAAGGTGCGGAAGCGCGATAAAATAGGAATTTAAAATTTTCATACAAACCCATCACCATGATCATAATTTTTGCATAATTATCAATCAATAGAAAAGAGATGGAGATCAGATTCATACCCTTGTAGAAACTAGCTTCCTCAAGTACGAGTTCACCTCCAATTCCTTTTCACGTTCAACTTGAATCCACCGAGTTTGATTCCTTCCTTTGATCAACATTAACCACCCAAGTGTTTGACCTCTAAAGGTGATCCACCAAGGAAGAACAAGTATTCAAGAAGATGGGTGTTTGGTAAAACTATAGTTTTTCTATCTCTATAGAAAATACGTACTCTCCCAACTCTTGAAATTGTCATTCACGTGTGTTATGAAAACATCAACCCTCACCCATAATAAGACTCCTCTTATTTATAGATATAGGCAACCCTCCTTAACAATTAAGGAATTGGATTTTATTTTAAATAATTAAATTCATTTAATTAATTAGGCTCCTAATCTTATTAGGAATAATTAATTAAACTCTTTTAATTAATTAGCCTCCTAATCTTATTAGAAATATAGAGAGTACTTTTATTAATTAATTTTCAAACTCTTTTAGGAATTAAATAATAATAATTGTAATAATAATAATAAGACTCCTCTTATTAATTTATATTTAATATTTTCAAAATATTAAATAATAAATATTAAGTTATTTAATTTATTCTATCACCATAGATTAAATTAAATATACTTAACTTATTATTACGATTATGTCATTTGCTTCTTAAATAAATATTGTTCCTTCTTGCGGTGTGACCCTTTAGGTTCTCCACATTAAACAGGTTGTGAATAAATCAATTAGAACAATTCTAATCTTATTTAAATAAATTAATTAATCTATTAATTTATTTAAATAAATAACATTTATTCTACAATAAGGATAAGTCTCCTTGGCGATCAACGACTTTCCAAATAATATAGATTTTAACATTAATCATTAAAAAACCTAAGCATACCTTTTGATATACCCTAAGGGTCTTAAGGAATAAGTTAAAGTATAACTCATAATACACAAGATACTATGATGATCTCAAGTCCAAGGATCACTTGTACTACTATCACTACATGAATTCCTATTGACAGACAAGTAAAACTCCATTAGGTATTCCTTAGCGAGCCACGTTCAGTGAACTTATTCTCCAAAAGCACCTACATACTTGCTTTAGTGTCTCCACACAAATGATCATGAGATCAATCATCCTCATCCAATGAGCAAGCAACATATGTACCAATCTATCCAGATTCACTAATTCCCTTTTAGTAATCCGTCAAATGGGAACATTTTAGTTTCTAAGCTATCTAAGAATTTAGATCTCATTAGCATGACCTCATCATGATTCTAAAAGAATTACTTAAAACTATAGGTTTATCACATATTATTAGAACAACACCATGTAGATAACTTAAAGCCTTTAGTAAATGAATACTTTTATTAATAAACGAATAAGATTGTTACAAAGTATATGCTTTATCATCAACATGATTGGCTTGTTTGCATACTACTTTCGGTTCTGTAACATACTGAAGTTTAACCGGTGAAAACCGAGTTTTTAGGCCCCAAAAGCTATCTGAAGTCTTCTTGGCAGCCCACTATAAAATTTTTCAGATTTATAAGCTTTCTACAACTTATATATATATATATATATATATATATATATATATATATATATATATAACATCGATCCTCGAAATCGATTGAGCCTAGATAGAATATCTGGTGCGTTTACCACTTGGAAAATAACAGCAGGATGATTGCCACTTAGAGAAGAAGGGTATGAGATACCATGGCGATCGGCTTTAGTGAAAGTGGAAGATTGAAAGTAGTATGCACACAAGCCAATCATGTTTGATGATAAAGTATATAATTTGTAACAATCTTATTCATTTATTAATAAAAGAATTGTTTAATTAAAAGCTTTTAATTTATCTATATGGTGTTGTTTAATAATATGTAATAAACTCATAGTTTTGAGAAATACTTTTAGAATTATGATGATATTATTGCTAATGAGATTTAAATTATTAGATAGCTCATAGACTAAAATTGTTCCCAATTGTTGGATTATTAAAAAAAGGGATTAATGAATCCGGATAGATTGGTGCATACGTTGCTTGCTCATTGGATGAGGATGATTGATCTCATGATCATTTGTGTGGATACACTAAAGAAAGTATGTATGTACTTATTAGAGAATTAGTTCACTAAACGTGACTCGCTAATGAATACCTAATGGAGTTTTACTTACCTGTTAATAGGAATTCCTGAAATGATATTATTATAAGTGATCCTTAGACTTGAGATCATCATAGTATCTTGTTTATGATGAATTATACTTTGACATATTCCTTAAGACCCTTAGGGTATATCAAAGATGTTTGGGTGTAATAAGTTGTACATGGAGATAATGTATGATCAACAAAGAATCTACTGCTTCTAGTAAAAGAAGAGAAATGTCCTATGTGATTCGATAAATGACAACCTAGTAGTCATTGGCCAAGGCAGAATAAAATTAGAAAGGAGTTTCTAATTTGCATTATTTAGAGTTGTGCATTTGAGAATCGAAATACATATAATTACATAAAATAAGACTTGACAGTAATTCTATGTCTTATATATAATTGGGATATTGTATGGTGGAAGGATTGAATTGTACGGTAACTATTTACTCAAAGGTTCTTTTATGATTAATGTTGAAATCTATATTATTTGAAAAGTTATTAATCACTAGGGAGGCTTATCCTTATTATAGAATAAATATTATTTATTTAAATAAATTAATAATTTAATTTTTTATTTAAATAAGATTAGAATTATTCCAATTGATTTATTCACAACCGATTTAATATGGAGAACCTAAAGGGTCACACCATAAAAGGAAGAATAATTAGTTAATGTCATAATCGTAATAATATGTTAAGTTTATTTAATTTAATCTATGGTGATAGAGTAAATTAAATAGCTTAATATTTATTTTTAATATTTTGAAAATATTAAATATAAATTAATAAGAGGAGTCTTATTAATATTATTACAATTATTATTATTTTAATTTCTAATGGAGTTTGGGAATTAATTTAATATAAGTACTCTCATTTATTCCTAATAAGAATATGAGAAAAAATAATTAAAAGAGTTTAATTAATTATCCCTAATAAGATTAGGGAGCCTAATTAATTAAAGGAGTTCAATTAATTAAATAATACCCTATTTTAATAATATTAAAGTGGTTAACTGATATCTTTATAAGACGGGTCTTATATCAGATATTAAGTGAAGGGATTCCAATTGTTGGAGAGTACGATCCTTTTCTACAGAGATAGAACACTAGGGTTTAGCCAACCACCCTCCTTCTTGAATCTTTCTTCTTCCTTGGTGAATCACTTCTAGAGGCCAACCACTTGGGTGGCTAACTTTGATCGAAGGGAGGAATCAAACCCGGTGGATTCAAGTTGAACGTAAAAGGAATTGGAAGTAAACTCGTACCTGGGGAAGCTAATTTCTACAAGGGCATGAATATGTTCTCCATCTCTTTTCTATTAATTGATAATTATGCACAAAGTATAATCATGGTGATGGGTTTGTATGAAAATTTTAAATTCCTATTTATTGCGCTTCCGCACCTTTTATGTAATATGATTGCATGTTCGCACTATATACAAACCCAACAGTGGTATCAGAGCCTAAATTTGTGCTAATTATCGATCTTGATGATTCCATATATGTATGATATGCGATTTGATAGAATTTTCTGGGCAAAATTTTTCCCATTACATTTTTTGAGTCATGAATTGCTGTTCGCATCATCTCTATACATTCTGGAGCTTGCAATACATACATGCCATAACCGGGAAAGAAGTTTTCTAGGCTAACAGCATAGCAAATGCACCATTTTTATCAGATTTCAAGCGCAATATCTTTGTTTCGCTTTAATGATTCTCGCGCAGTGTGCCATAACTAGAAAAGGTTTTTCGGGCTAAGAAGACAAATTGCATCAGATCCGATGTATTCTCGGGTAATTGTATCTTGACATTGATTCGAAAAATATTATTTTTAGTATTTATTTCAATTAAGAGAAAAATGTTTATTTTGAATTGGAATTTGATTAAAATAAAAGTTTTATATTAACTTGAAATTGGATTCCATGTTTGTTTGAATAAAAGAGTTTATTCAAAAGTTGTATATTAACTTGGAATTAGATTCCACGTTTGTGTGAATAAAAGAGTTTATTTAAGAGTTTTATATTAATTTGGAATTGAATTCCACGTTCGCTTGAATAAAAGAGTTAATTAACATATGGAATAGGATTTCATGTTTCCTAGAATAAAGGAGTTTATTCACATATGGAATAGGATTCCATGTTTCCTAAAATTAAAGATGTTTAATTGTAATAAAGAATATGATTCAACATATTTTATTTTTTCCAGCAATTTTAAGTTAAAATAAAGGAGTTTATTTTGTACTTGAAATTGGATTCCTTGTTAATTAAAATAAAGGAGTTTATTTTGATTTGGAATTTGATTAAAAATAAAGGAGTTTATTTATAATAAACTCCTTTATAAATATAGATTTATGAAGAGACCAAGCCGAAGTAGAAAGCTAAACAAGGGATTAATAATCCAATGTGTGGGAAATAAAGCAAAGGTTGCTGCATTAGCCATATGAACTTATAGTTTAGCACTACTTACGGACAAGTCTATTAAGTCAATAAGATGTTATTGTATTTCAGTTCTTGTTAAAACATTGTTTCCATTTTATTGTTGGACAACAAAATTTTTGGTATTATATTTCAGAACAATTGTTGTTCTATTTATAATAATAAAGTTTTGTATAGAACTGGAATATTACTTAATGGATTTCGTATACTTGACTTACGTGAAAAATTATTTTGTAAATTAAACAAACTAGTATAAGAAAATGAGATGATCATTCAAAGAGTTGAATATTTGTATTTGATGAAATACAAGTCTGAATTATTTGAAAGGTTCAAAGAAATTAGACGTGAAACAAATTGGAAAAGTATTAGGATTCTTTAATCGGATCAAGGAAGGAATACTTGTGCAATTAGTTTCTAGATCATCTCAAATGGTTTTCTCACAATGGACACCTCCTGATACGCAATAATTGATTGATGTATCTGAAAAGAAATATCGTACCTTGTTGGACATGGTGCAGTCCATAATTATTTTACTGACATTCCAGTATCATTCTGGGGTCATGCCCTAGAAATGGCTACATATCTACGAAAAGGTAACCTCAAAATCCGACTGTAAGACTCTATAAAAGTTATGGACATGGAGGATTCCCAATCTTAAGTATGTTAAGATAAAGGGTTTTCCAGCTTATGTGAAAAAGGTTTCAAAGGGATAAGTTTGGGACAAGATTTGACTAGTGCAGATTTATGGGACTTCCTAAAGTAAGTTTAAGGCATATGTTTTATAATCCTACTTAGTAAAAGGTGTTTGTTGCAAAACACGCTGTCTTCTAAGATAAATATGTTTACTATTGAAGGGGGCTAGTGGGAGGATAATAGAACTTGAAGAGTTCAAGAACCACAAAACACTATAAGTCAAATAATAGGAACGTATAGATAGACTTATTGTACCACAACCGAATCATAAATCTGGAATAGTACCAAAGATACCTGGGAGGTATGGATTCATCATAAATGATGATGATGAGGTACGCATCATAGAAGATGATGATCCAGTTACATACGATGAGGTAAGAGTTGTAGACAATCAAAGAAATAGATTGAAGCAAGCTTCTCAAAAATGGAACATTCGTTTTGATGAGACAATCAAAAGAGTTTGATTTGATCAAAAATAAGAATGAACCTAGTGTGTACAAAAGGGTCAGTGGGAGCGCCGTGACATTCCTAATACTATATGTTGATATACTATGGATAAGGAATGACATACCAATGCTACAATCAGTAAAGATAAAGTTGTCAAAACATTCCTCCATGAATAATTTGGGAAGAATATCTTAATTGGGATACAAATATATATAGATAGATTTAAAAGGATGTTCGGCTTAACCCAAGGAACGTATATTCATTTGATGCTAAAATTGTTTAGCATGGCAAACTCCAAGAGATGTCTCATATTGATGAGCCCTAGAGTGTATCTCTCTTAATAAGTCCCCATAGACTCCTGAAAAGAGAGATCACATGAGTGACTATTATGTATGCAATGAAATGTACAAGTCCTGATGTTGATCAGTCATATTCTAGAGAAGATCACTATAGGACAGTGAAAAATATCTTAAAGTACTTAACCGACACTAAGGATGTGATCATATTCATGGTGGGTCTGAATTAAAACTAGAAGGCTTAACAGACTCAAGTTTTTTCAGACTGACCAAGATGACAGTAAATCCACTTTGGGGTAAATCGTTACCTTGAATGGTGGTGTAGTGAATTGGAAAGGTTCCAAACAATAAAGAGTTGTTGGTTTAGTGATAAAGACAAAGTATATAGCTGTAAATGAAGCTGTAGGTTGATTGTTTGGATGAAAAGTTCATTACAGAACTAGGAATAGTTCCTAAGTCTCATCTTGGATCTAAACATGTGGTTGCGGCACTTTCATTTGGTTAGAGGAATCATTGAAAGATGGGAAATCATCATAGAGATAGTGTACTCTCAAGAACAATATTACATATCCATTAACTAAAGCTTATCCAACAACAGGATGATCGTCACTTAGAGAGTAAGGGTATGAGATACCATGACGATTGGCTTTAGTGCAAGTGGGAGATTAAAAGTAGTATGCACACAACCCATAGTTTTAAGCAATGCTTTTAGAATTATGATGAGATCATGCTAATGAGATCTAAATTCTTAGATAGCTTAAAAACTAAAATGTTCCCAATCGATGGATTACTAAAAGGGGATTAGTGAATCCCGGTAGATTGGTACATACGTTGCTTGCTCATTTAATGAGGATGACTGATCTCATAATCATTTGTGTGGAGACACTAAAGCAAGTATGTAGGTGCTTATTGGAGAATAAGTTCACTGAATGTGGCTCGCTAAGGAATACCTAATGGAGTTTTACGTGCTTGTTAATAGGAATTCCTGTAGTGATAGTAGTACAAGTGATCTTTGGACTTGAGATCATCATAGTATCTTGTGTATGATGAGTTATACTTTGAGTTAATCCTTTGGACCCTTAGGATTTATCAAAGGGTATGCTTGGGTATAATAAGTTATACATGGAGATAATGTATGATCAATAAAGAATCTACCGCTTCTAGTAAAAGAAGAGAAATGTCCTATGTGATTCGATAAATGACAACCCAGTAGCCCTTGGCCAAGGCAGAATGAAATTAGAAAGGAGTTTCAAATTTACAATATTTGGACTAGTGCATTTAAGAATTGAAATACATATAATTAAATAAAATAAGACTTGACAGTAATTCCATGGCTTATATTTAATTGAGACATTGTATGGTGAAATTATTGAATTGTACGATGAAATTATTGAATTGTACGGTAACTATTTACTCAAAGGTTCTTTTATGATTAATGTTGAAATCTATATTATTTGGAAAGTCGTTAATCGCTAGGGAGGCTTATCCCTATTGTAGAATAAATATTATTTATTTAAATAAATTAATAGTTAAATTTATTTATTTACATAAGATTAAAATTATTCTAATTGATTTATTCACAACCGATTTAATAAGGAGAACCTAAAGGGTCACACCATAAAAGGAAGAATAATTATTTAAGAAGTTTATGACATAATCGTAATAATATGTTAAGTGTATTTAATTTCATCTATGGTGATAGAGTAAATTAAATAGCTTAATATTTATTATTTAATATTTTGGAAATATTAAATATAAATTAATAAGAGAGTCTTATTAATATTATTACAATTATTATTATTTTAATTTCTAAAGGAGTTTGGTAATTAATTTAATATAAGTACTCTCATTTATTCCTAATAAGATTAGGAGGCAAATTAATTAAAAGTGCTTAATTAATTATCCCTAATAAGTTTAGGGAGCCTAATTAATTAAAAGAGTTTAATTAATTAAATAATACCCTATTTTAATAATATTAAAGTGGTTAAATGATATCTTTATAAGTGGGGTCTTATATCAAATATTAAGTGAAGGGATTTCAATTGTTAGAGAGCACGCTCTTTTTCTACAGAGATAAAAAACTAGGGTTTAGCCAACCACCCTCCTTCTTGAATCTTTCTTCTTCCTTGGTTGATCACATCTAGAGGCCAAACACTTGGGTGGTTAACGTTGATTAAAGGAAGGAATCAAACCCGGTGGATTCAAGTTGAACATGAAAAAGAATTGGAGGTGAACTCGTACCTGAGGAAGCTAGTTTCTACAAGGGTATGAATCTGTTCTCTATCTCTTTTCTATTGATTGATAATTGTGCACAAATTATGATCATGGTGATGGGTTTGTATGAAAATTTTAAATTCCTATTTTATTGTGGTTCTAAACCTTTTATGTAATATGATTGCATGATTGCACTATAAACAAACCCAACAAGAACACGAGCTTGCAAGTGTTTAGAAAGAAGAATCACTCAGTTTGGAGCATTCCAGCAGGGGTTACAAGCGGAAATGGACAGCGTTTTCTCTCTTTTCTTATTTTTTTTCTTTTCAAATGGGCTGCCAAGAGCTCATATTTAAAGACCAGATGGTCGCGGGTCTACCTGTGGCTTCTTGGGCTACCCCGGGCTTTACGGGTCCTATCGTCTCGAAGTACATGCACTCGGGCTACGCATTGTCCGCTCGAACCTTCATAATTTAAATCCGGGCATCTGATAAAGGAGTGTTGTACCTTTTCGGAAAGTTGTTGTCGAGATTTACACAATGACATGGGATTAGAGGTTGTCCGAAGCCGGGAAGATGGGTCCATGACCAGATCTCCAGGTCTTCATTGTCTATCTGTTGTGCTGTCTTCTGCAGTTATCACTCGGAATTTGAGCTATGGTTCTTTTGGGACATCTTTGTACGCAATTTGAGTTAAACTATTTTAAGACGATGTTGATGTGATGTTGAGGTGACAAAATGATGATTTTGCCCCACCTGGGGTTATCTCCAGTTTTGGCGTAGAAGTAGCAGTCGTTTCTCAAGGTTATTTCTGAGATTGGGCTCCTGCCGACTCTGACTGTCCTTAGGGTTATCTCTAAGGTTGGATTGACCTATCGAGGTTATCTTTGGGGTTTGAACTGACTTTTCCGGGGTTATCTCCAGAACTTGAACTGTATCTCTCATGGTTATCTCCGAGATTGCAAACTGGATCTCTCGAGGTTGTCTCTGGGGTTGAAACTGGATCTCCCAGGGTTGTCTCCGGGGTTGGAACTGAATCTCTCGGGGTTATCTCTGAGATTAAAACTGATTTGACTTCCAGGGTTGTCTCTGGAAGACGATTATGCCCTTCTGTAGGGTTAGTAACAGGAATGCAAAATTTCGAGTGTCTACAGATGCCATTCTTTATCATATTCATGCAATGTAATGGAGTGGATATGATAAAGACTAATAGACACTTGAAATATGACAAGCTTAGGATGAGGCAAATGCAATGCAGCATGATGTAATGTTATGTTGAATGTTGTTGTTGGAATGATTTACAACGGGATGTGATAACTGCCTTCTCCGCCATTTTTGTTGGGAGATGGAGTTGTCAATGATGACTCTGTTGAACCGCTTTGATGTCTACTCGACTGGTAGTTTACAAAGATCTCATCACCAGAATCTCCCGATGCTACGCTAGGTAATCGCTAGCGGCTTAAAATTCCCATCAATGTTATCTGAGCCTGATTTTGCTGACAAGTTATAGAGATGTCTTTAAAATCCCTGCACTGGAGGTTTCTCAATGATTGAGACCACAAAATGTTGACATTGGAATTATCACCAAAGTCCTTAATCCTTTAGAAAGGATTTCCACCGAAGATGTTCTTCTCTTTTACGAGCGACTCTTGAGGATTGCATTTGGATTGTTGGGAATCTGTATAACAGATTCCATCATCGGTCCTGCTCGATGAAGATGGTTTACCGTTGTTTGTATCATCATATTTCTCTGATGCTTCACTGGAGTTATCGCCAATGGCTTGCAATGTCAGGGATGCCTAATCTTCGTTGAAGTAGTTTTCAACGACTTGCATCATCGGACCACTTCCGATGCTTCACTAGAGTTATCACCAATGGCTTATAATTTCATGGCTTCCTGATCCTCATTGAAATAGCTTTCAACGGGTTAGGATGTCCACAATCTCTGCAGGGGATCCATTTTTGATGAGATGTATGCTTTTAATTGCAATCACAATCATCGGTTGATGGCATCGGACCTTTGAGATGCATTGACAAAGGCTGCTTTAATCATTGGCTTTTTGTATTTGGGAAAATACCAATGATTGATATGTAGACTCGCAGTTTGATATCTAAAATCACAATTTTAAGCTTTTTCGCTTAATCGCATACCACCTTTTTCCCGGATTTGACTTTTCAGCTTCTGGGACCTCCTTTGCAACTCAAATTTGATTGAGCCGAAGTGTGTAGGGACCACCTTGAGTAACCACAGGTAGACCCGCGGCTACCCGTGGGTTATATCTCACCTCCCATCCCTTTCACAAGTCATTTTCAAGTTAAAGAAACACAGAGAATTCGAGATTTCTTCTTCAGATCTACTGAGTTTAGGCAGCCCTAACAACATAGATTGTTGGTAGTAACTCCAGCAAAGCGCTGGAAAGACCTGGCGATATAAACCAAGGGAAGCCATCCTCATCGGGGAGAACTGATGATGGAATCTGTTATACAAATCTTCATCAGACAGGGCACAACTTCCCAAGAGTCTCTTGCACACGAGAAGAACATATTTGGTAGAAAGTCTACACTGAGGGTTAAGGACTTTGGTGATAACCCCAATGTCAACATCCTCTGGTCTTATTCATGGAGAAACCTCCATTCCATGCATTCAACATACATTTGCATTATGCTGCATTACATTACATCATGTTTATCTTGTTACATTTCAAGTGTCTGGTAATCTTTATCCTATCCATGCCATTGCATAGCATGAATATGATAAAGAGGGGCATCTGTAGACACTCGAAATTTTGCATTCCTGTTACTAACCCTGCAGGAGGGGGCAAAATCATCTTTCAGAGACAACCCTGGAAGTCAAATCAGCTCAATCCAGGAGACAACCTCGGGATACTCAATTTTTAATCTAAGAGATAACCTCGAGATACTCAGTTCCATACCTTGGAGATAACCCTGAAGGAAGCATTTCCAGTTCTGGAGATAACCCGAAATAGTCAGTTTCAACCCCGAAGACAGCCCGGGGACACTCAGTTCCAACCCTAGAGATAACCCTGGGAGGTCAAGGCACCTCAGAGATAACCCTGAGAATATTCAATGCTCACAGCAGCCCAATCTCAAAGATAACCCTAAGCAACGACTACTACGTCTGCACGGAATAGGAGATAACCCTGATGAAGGGCAAAATCGTCATTTTTCCACCTTGATACTACATTCACATCGTCTCAACATCATTTCATCCCACATTTCATACAGAAGTGTCCTACAAGAACCATAGCTCAAAATCCCGAGTGACTACTACACAAAACATCACACCAGATAGAATTTGAAAACTTGAAGATCTGGTCATGGACCCATCTTCCCGGCTTCGTACAACCTCTTATCCCATTTCATTGTGTAGCTCTCGATAACAAAATTCCAGAAAGGTATAGCATGCCTACATCAGATGCCCAGATTGAAAGATATTAAAGTTTGAGCGGACGGTAGCATTGAAGCAGTGCACGTCTTGAGATAAGATGACCCACATGGTTTCGGGCAACCGGCATTTTGCAGTGACCCATACGTGGCGGGTAGACCCATGACCATCTAGTCTATAAATAAAGGCCTTTGGTTGGCCATTTGGAAGAGAGAAGAGAGAGAAAACTCTATCCATTTCAACTCATAAACACTTCTAGAGTGCTCTAAACTGAGTGATTCTTCTTTCTAAACACGTGTAAGCTTGTGTTTTGCTACATACTAAAATTTAACCGATGGAAAATGAGTTTTCAGGCGTCAAAATCCATCTGAAGTCTTCTTGGTAGCCCACTGTAAGATATTTCAAAATTTTAAGCTTTTTGTCACTTCTGTATATATATATCTACTCACGTTGAGAGTCACGTCGTGTGGGTATGCCCGGATCGTCAATCCATGGCTTTTTACTGTTTATATATATATATATATATATATATATATATATATATATATATATATATATATTTTGAAGCCCCCAAAATAGGTATACATCACCCATTCTGAGTCGCCAAATACATGGTACAGAATTCAAATACAACTTAATTATACAACTGTCGTGTAAAGTACAACAAAACATAACCTGGGAGTTTCAACACGAATATTGTCCTCTAGAAAATAACCAAACTCAAATTCAATCTCATTACAATTATTATCACACTATTTCACAGAATAGTGAGGACTACTAATGCACCATCTTGGACCATCACTCCATTCCCCGACTAGTCCCGGCTATGTTCTCATTTCCTGACGAGAACAATGAAAGCAAAAGGGTGAGCTCAAATAGCCTAGTAAGAAATATTATGACTAAGATAATGCAGAATAAATTATCCTTAGCCTTCAACAGTATAACAACTGATAAAATACAATAGACAACAAGTTTTAGATCAACAACTGCAGTGGAATAAGCAATCCATTAGAAGAGTCAAGTAGAGCATGATATCTACTATCTTCTATGATTTTAAAGTTTATCATCAATTTTATTGCTGAGACTCAGCTTTAATAAATAATCCACATAACTGAATTATCCATGCACTACAGGCCAGGGATATTCATTAGTATCACGACCACGAATTATCCATGCACTACGGGCCAAGGATATTCGTGTTTTCACCAATGGTCATGAACATGCGCCAAACAACAATTCATCTTTGCACCCTTGGCAGAAGAGAACGCATGGTCATGATCATACCAACAACTTTCGTCAACGAGACTCGACAATAATCCACATCACTTGTAACATTAAAGGTCATGATTACACAGAATAATCCCCGGTCATAATCATACCAATCAACAGTTCATCTTTGCACCCTTGGTCGAAGATGACTTTCATCACAATATAAGCATGAGGATGATGACAATGATATAAAAATTCAATCAAACGAGATCAAGGATAAATATAAAAGATTTTATAATTTAATTTATCCAGAATTCAAGAATATCTAAATTGTCAACATGATACTACTTTGTGGAATAAAATTCAAGAATAATAATGTATCAAAAATGATTTGGACCAAAAAGAAAACAATTTTTGTCATGAATAGTACCCTGAGTGAATAGTACCTGAGTGAATAGTACCCCGTGAATAGTACTTCAGGAATAGTATCCCGTGAATAGTACTTTGGCATGAAAAGGTTAAAACTTATCAAGAATGCTCAGAATAATATTTTTATGAAAAGATACTGGATGAAGCGTAAATATCAAGGATATTCTACTAATTTCATGGAGTATATAAGCCAAAACTTAACAAAATGAGTATAGTATTCGGAATCTGAAACGAAATAATATTACTTACATACTACAGAGTATAGAAGAAAATATTATTTCTTACGAATATTAAACAAAATTAATATCCCTTACAACTGTTGAATGAAAATAATATTCCTTACGAATATTGAATGAAGATAATATTCCTTACGAATATTAAACGAAAATAATATTTCTTGCGAATATTGAACGAAATAAAATTCTTACAAATATGAAAAATAATATCGTAAGCGAATATGAAATAAATAATACCCCTTACAAATATTGAATGAAAATAATATTCTTTACGAATATCAAACGAAGACAATATCCCTTACGAATATTGAACGAAAATAATATTCCTTACGAATATTGAACGAAAATAATATTCATACGAATACGAAAAATAATATCTCTTCTGAATATGAAATAAATAATACCCCTTACCTTAAAAAGGAGAGTATTCCAACTGGTATAGCGGGGATATTCTTGAAGAAAACTTTACTATTTTCTACACTCAAAGCTTCCTAAAACTCGAAAGAAATACGCTCAATATTATAGAAGAAGAATTCTCTGATTCTGGTGTGATTTTCAATTCTATACTGAACATCCTATTTATAGGAGAATGGAAGGATACTATTTGGATGCACAGTAACGAAAAAAATCACGGACTGCACAGTGCTTTTTATATGAAATCACGGGCGCTGACAAAATTTTCTAAAAAGATTTGATTTTTACTATGCTAACACTATGCAGACACTATGGAAACACTATGCATAATAAAATATAATATATTCTATTTTTCATGTAAAACAAAACTTATTATATAATATATATAATAAATTTACCTCCTGTGACCATCATCAGAATTCTCCCCCAAGACTTTGTTTCCCACATGTGGTCCCCACTTTTATTATATATATACCGAAAAACTTTCTACCGATTATTTTGAAAAATGGGTAAGTGGGGGTCTAAATAATACGCCAAAATTTACAATACATACTTCATAAAAATCCCCTCAATATTTTTAACAATATTTATTCATCAATATTATAACTCACAATATTAACAACCAGATCATTGGGTGTTCTAATAGTTCACGAGGTAAACTTAATCTTTGAGCAAATTCATCAGATACGAAAGAACATGAAGCTCAAGAATCGAATAACACATAGGCATTTATATCATTGATCGGAATTATACCTGACACCACCTCCCTGGACGCCACGACATCTTGCACTGTCATATTGAATGTCCTCGATGTCAGCTTGTTTAGCTGGCCTGGTCCTCCACTGGTTGTCTTAGTGTTATTGCCCCTATTGCCATTTCCGCCATCCGTGCTTTTCTTCCTTGGGCAATCCTTGATCCGATGTCCCGCTTCACCACAATTAAAACAACCTCCCTTCTTCACCTTAGGACAATTGGGTGAGGTACGCCCTTCTTGTCCACAGGTATAACATACCATTTTTCCCTTCAGGCACTCTCCCGAGTGACCCTTTCCATAGTTTCCACACACCGACTTCTTTTGTTGCACACTTCCTTGTTGACCCTCCAAATTACTACCCCCATTTGCTCCATTTCCGCTTCTTTGTTCTCTACTACGCCATTGCTAACATTCGATTCCCACCTTCTACCTTCTTCTTGTTCTTCTCCCGATTGTACTTTGAGACCGCTTCGCTTCCACCTTCCGCTATGAGAGCTTTCTCCAACAAAGTTGAGAATGACGTGATTTGTAAAACTGCTACCTTACTGTAAATCCACGACTTTAGTCCATTTTCGAACCTTCTTGCTTTCTTCACTTTCATGTCCACCTGATGTGGAGCGAATCTGGCCAATTCATTGAACTTCGCAGTGTACTCTGACACTAACATATTCTCATGTTTAAATTCCAAAAACTTGATCTCCATTCTCGCTTGTATATTCTCAGGGAAGTAGTTCTCAAAGAATAACTTCTTGAACGCTTCCCAAGTCACGATTCCAGTCTCGGATTTGTTCTGGTTGGCCTCCCACCAATAGTTAGCCTCACCCTTCATTAAGTAGGTAGCAAAAATTGTTTTCTGCTCTTCTGCTACTCTAGCAATAATGAAGGCCTTCTCAATCTTCTTTATCCATGTCTGGGCCTCTATAGGGTCTGTTGTTCCTCTAAACTCCGGTGGTCCTACTGCCTTGAAGTCCTTAAAGTTGGCTAATTGGTTTCCTGCCTGATTTCTTGCAGGTTGAGCTTGATTCCTCATAGCTTCAGCCATCATGTTGATAAAGTCTTGCATTGGGTTTGGTTGAGCTCCCGCTGCATTATTAATTGACTCTTCGATTTCTTGGTTCCTAAGTACACTTCTGGGCGGCATTATCTAGTGAAACAAAATTCTAACACGTTACTTGGGTTTTATTATCATATAAGTACTTAGCATGTAACATGCTACTGTATTCAAACAATCAGATGATCATTATGTGAGAGTTTTAAGTTACCAAGATTTGGAAGTCTTTCTCCCTGATTAGTGGGCTAAGTTTGTTTTAAAAAAAAAAATTCCAATTCAGTCTACTGGATTCACATAACATTAAATAGACAATTTACTATTTAAATTTTCCAACACATATCATAATAATGCATTTATATTCATATACCAATCTTCGGTGTCTCACGTGTTCAATACAAGCATATTTTTATAAATGATACTATCCCATTTTAAACACAAAAGATGGGATTAACTAAAAATGATATTTCCTTACATACACAAATAGGGATACTACCTAACTACCTACTACCTCACACCTGCTGAGGTCTACTTCAACATAAAACCCTATTACACAAAAGGGGTACTAATGCATCTATTTACAACTGGTCCATAGCATAATCATCACTGGTGGCCCTGCTGGGTCACCTGAACATACTCCTGGGCAAACAACACCTCCATAACTCTACGCCGAACGGATCGACTCGACTCCCCTATCTCGAAACGCCCTCCTAGTCCCACTGCGCTGTCCCTCATATGCTGCATCTAGCGCCAGTCCTAAAGTCTCGACCCTAACCTTCATGGTCTGCAGTGCTATCTCCAACTGGTCTACCCGCTTGGCTGACTCATAAAATGCCTCCACCACGCGAATCTTATCTGCAATCTCCATGTCAAACTCACCCCGCATCGCCAGATGCTCTACACTCAGCTCTTCAAACTTTGCCTTTTCCCGCTCTAGCTGTACCCTCAGCATCCCAACTTGCAACTCTGACTCATCCAACTTTCCCTTTTGTTCGACTACCTCCATATGGGCTTGATAAGCCGCATCCTTGTATTGACCTTCTGTGAACTGGAGTGTGTGGTTTTCAACCTCTAGCTCTCCCACTCTGCCTTCTAATTGATTGATTCTCCTCAACAAATCCCCTATCGGAGGACCATGAGGGGCTTCTTCCATGACCTCGCGCTCAATGGGCTCTTGCTCCACTGAGTGACTGCCCTGGTGTTCTTCAGCCATCCTACAAACACCATAAATAACACCAACATCAGTACCACAATAAAATATATTCATTGATAAAATGAAATAATATTTTATTAAGTACAACACATCCTCGATGAATTTCCATAATCCATCTCCTAACATACTCTATAAGAGTTTTCTATTAAGGTTATAACCTAAGTTTCGCATTCCTAATGGTTATAACCTACGGCTCTGATACCAACCTGTGACGCCCCCAAGTCCAAGTTCTCTAACCTCAGATTCGGTGCTCACGATCTATCGTCATCATAAGCATTCTCTAACTATTACGGAATAATAAACATACATTGTTCATTATAATAAAGTTTTATAACATGGTCCCAAGGTCTTCATAACCTTAACTTAAACACACCGTTCATATTACAAAAAGTTTTAAATAAGAAATCCCATCAGGTAATAATAACTAACATTCATTCTAAATTATTCCTGGATCTTGCCCTTGCCTTTGTCCTTCGTATTGGATCCTTCAGGCTTAACTGAAATAAATGTCATGATATAGCAAGGGTAAGCAACTAATTTGCTTAGCAAGTTTATATATAAGGGAGATATATCACGACTAGAAAGAAGTTTTGCTTTCAATGTTCAACAATAATATAAGATTGTGAAGGAACATGAATTAATAATCAACAATTGAATATTCGAATAATTGAATAACATGAACTGAGTGGTTTTGCAATAACCATGAACATTTGCCAATGTTCTCAGTCATTTAAACTGGACCTCTTAATAAGTTTTGGTATTCAAGGGGATCAACCTTTCATACCCCATGATTTATGCATAAACACTTAATAATCCCAAACATCGATATCATGCCTTAATCAAATTAAATCCTTTTTCTCGATCAAGAGTTCTTATCATATCAATTTAATAAGAACAACTTTTTAAAACACATTTTATTTAACAAATTAAACATGCTTGATCTAGCTGATACAATTAGCATAGATCTATCTCATAAATAGTTCATGAATGAAATAACTTTAATTTAATTCACAGTTCAGTAATAATAGAACAGGAATTCAATTGCACAAAGTGCGAATTTCAATAATCAATATAGATGTGAATAATCATCAATAATTATTCACTAACATGCTTTGAAAATAATAACTCGAGTTTGAGTTAGGAAACTTGTCTCGTTTGTAGTCTATGGCTACACAATTAAATTATATCCGCTAGGCAGTTTACTTATCTTCATTTGAGAGACCTATAATTAATCTTTCAATTAGCCATAACATAACATTAGATTATGCAATCACATAATTATTATATATTACAATTAGTTCTTAAAAATATTATCCTGCCTCGATAATGTTACTAGTAAATAAGAACTACCTTTAATTCACTTAATATTATTAATCTTGATAATATTTAATTCACCTCTTAGTATTATTAGTTCACTAACAATACTTTTATTCGCTTACTAATATTATTAATATCTTAATAATATTTTAATACTTTACTAATATTATTAATCCTCTTAATAATATTTTAATCATGCATTAATATTATTACTTTAATAATATCTTACTTATGTTTTAGTATCATTAATAAATTAATAATACTTTTAATCATTTACCAATAGTATTAATATTTTATTCATTTACTAATATTATTAATCATTTAATAATATCTTATTCCTTTACTAATATTATTAATCATTTAATAATATTTTATTCCTTTACTAATGTTATTACATTTTTAATAATATTTTATTTAATCTTGAATATTATTATTTACTTAATAAAAATACTTTAATTTAATATTAATAATATTTTAATCTAAGATTAATATTTTAATCTAATATTATTAATCATTTAATAATACTTTAATCAAATATTATTAACCATTTAATAATATCTTAATGAAGTTTTAATCTTAATATTTTATTTACTTAACAATATCATATCCTAATATTATTAATATCATAATAATATTTTAATAATTTATTAAATTATTAAATAATTTATTCTAATTGTTCACCCTTTATTAAACCTCTTATTTAATATCCATAAAAGGTCATAAATAATATTTCTCATTATAAATTATCAAAATGCCCTAAAATAGTCATAATATTATATTTTAGGAGTATTCAAGCATTAAAATCATATTTTTCTTATTTAAGACATCATTTAACTATTTATTTTCTTTTATTTATAACTTTATCATTTTTAGGAAAAATAGCAAACTGATTCCAAAAATTATTCTTTTCTGGATTTGGACAGTATATGACCCAACAATGATCCCCAAATTTTTCTGGAATTTTAGAAAATGATTTACTAATTTTAAAGTGCCCAAAACACTCGGATCTTGCTTCATTTTTCATAAATCAGATTTTACTCAGAAAAATATGAAATTTTAAGGGTATACTCTCATAACATATATGAACCTACTGTAAACATTTTGGAATTTTCCAGTGTATACATAGTGAGAAATTGGAGTGTTAATATTTAGGAGTCCTTTACAGAAATAGCCATTACGCACAACCTATAAATCGAAACGTGTCCGTTCTTTTTCCAACACGTAGAAAACTTCTTAAGGTACCTCTTTGATTTTTCCCAGATTTTTAAAAGACTTGCAACTGCCCGAAACAGCCATAAGAAAAACGGGGACAATAGCTTTTTAGGGTTTTGAAACCTTAACTTTCTATGTGGACTATTTTGGGGAAAACAACCCTCATGGCTTCAATACTTGCTAGATTTGTGTTCTACCACTTGGGTTTACTAGATAACTCATGTATCTAGTAACCCCTTTGACGGATCACAAATCCAAGTTGTAAAACTTGAGTTACACAAGATTTAGTGGAAGAAAAACAAGGGTTTCACCCCTTGGAGAACATATGCTCATTTCCTTCCTCTAAACCTTTGATCTAAAACTCAAGATACTTAGTTCCATACATGATAATATGTAGAACTAGGGAACTTTGAGTATTAGACCATAACCCCCATATATGATGAGGTAAAAATCGAAATAGAAGGAGAATAAGAAAAAGAAAAGGATGAGAACCTCACCTAGTTTTGGTTGCTATCCTTCTTGTTCTTCCAAAGTAAGTAATGAACTTAGGATGCATGAACAACAACTCCTCTCCCTCTCTTAGAAAAACCGAACTCTCTCTCTCTTTTCTCTCTTGTATGCTACTAGCTTGGGAGAAAAAGTAGAAGAAGAAGAATGAGAGAAAATGAAATGTTATAGCAAATGAAATGGGTGATTAACTATTATCCCCCATACTTTTAGTGTCCCATGGATAAAAGGCTTTGCCTTATCTTTTCAATTAGCCTAATCATGTGATTAAGGGTACTTAATAGATTTGCAACCAATGGGAGATTGACACACATGTCCTTGTGTGAAAGACTTCTACTTATGGAACTTGATTAGCATAATCTTCTTGCCTTAAAAAGGCCTAATTGGTTGGTCCCCCCTTGCCCCATTATATCCTCCATTGTGCTCTTATTCTAATGCACAGATTTGATTAATCAAAAGTCTAAAATACCCTTAATCAAGTGAGCTAAGTATTGGTTTGTATTTTATTTCTTTTGGGCTTCTCTTTTAATTGTTTTGGGCCATATAATAAACATAGTCTAAAAATTTTAATATATGATACCCAAATTGATTATTTAGGGCCTCCATTTCCAATCTTATGAAATTTAATTACTTCTACATGTGACTTTAGCTTATAACCTAATTAGGTTTACTAGAATTAGTATTAATATTATTAGTCACTTGAAATAACAAGATTATCCACTCAAGTAAGTACACATATTAAATACTAACCTTTCCTTATTACCATAACATTTAGGTTATTTAATTGTCTCACCTAATGTATAATTAGGTTATCAAGCTTTCATTTTTAATGAAATCTATAAGTGTATATATCCATAACTATAGTATATATGTTTATTGATCCATGCACCACTTCACATACGTTGTCACATATTAAATCACTATATAACACAAAGTTTTAAATATCAATAATGTACATACATATATAGTGACTTAAAATTCACGGTTATTACATGCTTACTTTGCAAAATTTGTAAATACTACTCACAACTATAACATTATATCAAATCCACACCTTATTTTTCAAAAAAAAAAATTCGAGAAAATTAAATCGTTATTCATAAAATTTTGGGTCTTACAACCTCCCCTATTCTTATGAAAATTCGTCCTCGAAATTGGGGTACGTACCTGGTATGTCGAAGAGATGAGAATACCTTGATTTCATTTCAGATTCTAACTCTTGAGGTATAACCTTTGAGCGTAGAATATGTGTGACGCCCCCAAATCTGGGTATCTTCCAACTCGATAGATGGTGCTACACGGTACTCATAACTGTACATTCCTTATATTGAAATGACATCAAAATGTGTGTATCAACGACATTCTTATTACATTAATAATATTACATCCCATTCCCAGGTTCTAAAACCATTACATTCTTTGTTCATCATACTATAGTATATACAACTCACTAGTTTATTACAAGGTAAACTAATCGTTCATCTTCGTCTTGCCTTTATCCTTGTCGGATCCCTCGGTTCATTCGATGTTAGCTGCATTCATATGGTTCAAGCAAGAGTGAGCATAACAAGCTCAACAAGTACAACAATTTCTTTTAAACTACATGCTTGAAACATAGGAATCGTATATCTTCAATAACTGGATAATAGTTACGAAGTACTATCAATAATTCAAAATAACATTTCTTTTCCTTCAAAACGTTTTACAACGACAACATTCAGTAAAACATCAATCCTGGTCCAAGACCATGAACATTTCATAATTTCTTTGAAAAGGACAGCCAGACACTAAGTCCGTAAGTTCGACATAACTTACGAGCACTTCTAGGTGATCAGCCTATAGTACTCTATGTTGATCAACACTATATTCATTAAACGTGTGTACGTTTAACTTGTAGCAACCTCACGTGCCCATCGAATAATCAATGAAAAATATATTTGTTTATTCATACTCAGGCTTACCTTTAATCTGTACCAAACAATTGGCGTAGGATAGCGTTAGCAATTCTATATTGAAAGACTTGTAAATAAATCAATCAATCTTCAAGATTAGTCTAGCCGAGGTAAAACTGGCATCGACATTTTCGTAAAACAATTCATGCATCTTATAACATGAATCATTGGAAACCTGGCTAACACGAAGGTTAGACAAGCGTTTAGAAAACTTGCTTTCGGCGTCTGCTACAGTAAAATTACTTTTCCTTTGAGTCTTTACAGTCTCTACAACATATAACCACATAACATACCACATTAGGTCATGAATAAATATACATAGTCCCTAATGAATCTTACCCTTCTTCTCAATATAATCATGTATTAGATTTATTATTATTGGTTCCGGTTTGCCGTTATAATTTACATCGTTCTTATCAACTTCGTTCTCTTCTATAACTTAACTAAAATTATTTCATTAATACAACTCGTTTCGAGTTAATTATCCTTCCTCACGGCTTACTAACGTTCTCATATTATTAATCAAAACTTGATCGTCAATGGTTAAGTACACTTATTGCATACCGTTCGCGTTCACGTAATATTCATCAACATTTAGTTGTAACTCGCAACGTTATTTCCATCATCAAAAAATGATATATTAAGTTAATTAATTCATTATCAATTAACTATCTTTCCTTTCGTATTCTTAATCGTACTTATTTACTTAATAAAACTCGTTTCAAGTACATATCTGCCTTTACGACTTATTATCATTCATCGCTTCAGTATTAATAACTTATATTCCATTAATCTTTCTTTCAACCTTTAGTGTATTACTTAAGGTTTACAACATCTTAATTAATGTAGCTTTAAGATAATTAAGGATTTAATTTACTCTTCCTTCACTTTTCTTTTACTTTACATTCAAAAACATTTCCATTTATGCTTCACTTAGTCTTTGGCCATTTGCTTATTTCGCTTTTTCTTTCTACAACTTCATATTTGCTGACTTGAGCTTCTTGTTCTAGAATTGGTCCATTATTTGTCTGCGATGCCATATCCTTCACTATTGTCCATGCTATGGCGCCAAACTTCAGTAGCTCATAGCCCTTTGTAGTGCTGCGACGTGACTTACTTTGCCTTGACTGGCGTCGCGGCGCCAGTACTCAGCACCATAAAAAATTTGACATAAAACTTTTTATGTGAGATTCTCAGACTCATAACTTCTTCGTTATAATTCTGAGTTGGCTCGTTCAAGAGCCTACGGTTCACAAATTACATACTCTACATGTTCATGAAAGAATTTTATCTATTTGACTTCGTTAACTACAAATTCACCTATTAGTCCATTTTTAATGAAAACGATAAACGTTCGTGAACGTTCAACGCTCGTTTCTTCGTTCTAAGTCGGAATCCGATCATTTTTGAGTTCGCAACTCTATAATGCCAAATAAGACTCGTCTCCATCGAAAACCAATGTTCCCAAGTTCAATATCAAAATTCAACTTCTATTCTGAGAATTTCACGAATTCGACGATTATCGTCCAATCGTGTGAATTTCGACAAAACTTTGTTACTTAAGATTTGTTCTTTGTTTTAAATGGATTCATTTCATCATACTAACATCATAACATACTTACTTCATTAACTTATAATCATGATAAGTTATTACTTGTTCTTTGCGAGTTTGTAACTTATAAAAATATAAATTACTTATGAATTCTTTTCTAGTGACTTATGATAGTTCATGACTTCTAACCATTACTCTTGCTTCTTGTTATCATACTAACTTCATTAATGTAGACATGGCACAAATATTATAAGTTCTTCTTTCGTTCATAGCTTATATGATTACGAATAGCTTATTCATGACTTATACAGCTTAAGTCAATTAATTAATCATTCTTATCATTCATTAGCATACATGTTCTACCACTACCCACTTCTCTAACAATGGAAGAGAAAGAGAATCATGGTTTAAGATTTCTTACCCTTAAATATCACTTGGTTAATCTTTGATGTCTTTCTTGCTTCTTGAAATATGAAAGACTAGCTTTCTAGCTTTTCTAGCTTATTATCTCTAACAAATAAGCTCTCAACTTGTTGGATGAAATGAACAACCAACAAAATGAAATCCAAGCTTGCTATTTATAGGAAAGTCTAAGTTAGGATATAATGGTCATAAAACCACTCCACCTCCTTACTATTCCTAGCTTAAACACTAAGTTAACTTGCTCCCCACAACACTTGGCCATTAAGTCTACTTGGTGATTAAGTCTACTTGGTTACCACACTTACTTAGCCATTAAGCATACTTGTTCATCACAACTTTTATCCTTTGTTTGCTCATCACAACACTTAGCCATTAAGTTACTTGCTCCCTACTTTGGATCATCCATGGTTTGCCCCATGGGTTTATACCATCCCATAATACATTGATTCTTACTTTGGGCCTTTAGCTTAATTAATTTAAATTATACATTGGGCTTGTATTAATCCACATTCGAATATACCTTACAAACATTTGGGCTTGAACATTAATTCATATTGGGCTTTATTATTATCCCAATTGGACGTTATAATTTCCTATACAATTCTACAAGTCCATTTCACATGGCTTAAAGCCTTACAAAGTATTGTCTACATATTAATCTCGTATTTTAACTCGTATACTTATAAATACGACATACCATTATTCATATGTACTCGTATAATACCTCATATCATACTTGTATTCATTACCTCGTTTAATACTTACGCATTATACGATCATTGCTTTAATTCATTATACATATTTAAATTCCTTCTCGAGAATCACTTTTCCTAACTGTTAGGTTTTAAGTTCGTAGGCGAAAAACTGTATTTGCCATAAGTAAAATATTATTGGATATTCCATCTCACCTCGATATTCTATCGTTACGTATTTCTCGGAAGTTCAAAAATAATTAACGAGCATAAATTCGTGAATAGTGTTTTTTGGAAAATTTCTCAGAAAGCTTTTATTTTCGTCTTGGAAATTCAAACACTCTAATTCTATCACGTAACCAAAATACTACGAAGTTCCAACATATCTAGGTCATAGAACGACCTTCAATTAGCTTACCCCCATAAATAATCAATTAAATTCATTTAATCCACATAATCAAATAAAAATTTAATTCTCAAAAAATCTAATTTTTCTAGGGCGTTACACTCTTCCCCCCTTATAAGGATTCTGTCCCCAGAATCTCCCTAATAATACATACACCATTGAGGAAAATTTTCCATCATTTTAATTTCAAATTCCCATAATTCTTCTTCGGCATTGTGGTTCCTCCAATTCACCTTCACCTAAGGTATTATCTTAATTCTCATGACTTATCACTTCCTATCAATACTCTGAGTTGGAAGTTAAGCATTTACTCACACATTACGCTATCTCCCTCTTATTAGTCATTATTTTAACTCAAAATTATATGAAACTCAAATTCCTCCTTCAAAACGAGATGATACTTGATCTTCTCTTCATCCTGCATCTTCTTCTTCATTCATTTGCATTCTTCATTACCTAATTGTACTTACTTAACTTGTTCCATTTTCAAGGATTGAGTCTATATTGTGGATAACATTTCTACAACTTCATTCCGTAATTTAACTTCTAACTTCGTTCTCGTCATTTCCGTTATTAACTCATTTTGAGTCGCTAACATTGATAGCTTTTCCCTACACTTCCTACTTAACGCGTTGGCTCCTACATTTTCTTTCCCTGTATGATATAAGATATCACAGTCCTTCGCTACTGCATATTCCACTCCTTCTGTGTGAAGATATATTTTAGACTCTTAGAGTCCATGTATATCTCACACTTCTCCCCGTATGTCGACATCGAGATTTTTATTTGTCCCTTTTTCGTTACTTGTTCTTTGGTGTTCTCATGTTATGTGAGATTTGTTTGAAAAAATAAGTGAAAAAAGGTCCGACATGTGTAATGTCAACGATTTGACTATAAGAGTTGCCAGTTGGTGTTTTTAACTGGTTTCACCAACGCAACCGAGAAAAGGTTTACATATTGACCCAGTGATGTAACACTACTAAACGGGTCTATGAAAACTGAGATTCATTTAGGTTCGGGGGCTTGATTATGCGGAGGTAAGGTGTTAGGCACCCCCCGACATCCGTGTTGCAACGGTGACCGCCACTTTTCAAGAAACTGTTATATGAATGTGTGTGTGTGGATCAATGTGCAATTTATTTGGAAGTAGTGCGAGGCCTCGTTCACACCTATATATAAAGGGTTTGAATTTGTAAAAAAATTCAGTTTTAAACAAGATATAGCAGTGAAGTTTTGTAAAAAGAGGTTTTTCAAACCCTGTGCTCAATAGTAATTGAGACCTTTTCATACTTCTATTTTATTATTAAATGTTCGGCTTGATTGCTTTTATTTTTGAGATCGAAGCATCTTGAGAAATAATAATATACAATGATGTCGAACTCCTCATGGGCATAATGACCATCTAAGGAAATTCAAACATGTAAAAATGTACAAAAAGCTGCTACAAGTGAAAAAAGGTCCATCACGAGAATAGAATCTAGATTGATGAGTATGAATCTGTAATCACATGATTCCTAGGCTCACATGAGATCGATGATTTATATGAAAAGCGATATATATATATATATATATATAAAATATATATATATATATATATATATATATATATATATATATATATATATATATATATATATATATATATATATATATATGGACATGATCAACCACCATGAAGCATCTCCATGGGGATCAAAAAAAAGTAAATAAAGTAGTAAATCGATCAATCGCCACGAAGTAAACTCAGTAGGGATTAAATGTAAATAAAAGCAATAAAAGGCCTCGAAGTAAACTCCGGAAGTACTGATAAAATATATATATATATATATATATATATATATATATATATATATATATATATAAACGCACCATATATAAAATCGAGGCTCATCGAATATATTAAACAATAGTATATATATATAATATATATATATATAAAATAATAAACATAGAATGTAAAATCCGGGCTCATCAGAAAAAGTCGACAACAATTTATATATATATATATATATATATATATATATATATATATATATATATATATATATATATATATATAAAAGCAAATAAACGCTCGAAGGAAATAAGTCAGGCTCAATCGAGGCATAACTCGATAATGTTAGTCCATATATAAATATATATATATATAAGTATATATATATCTGAGACAGAAATGAAAACCACGGATAGAAGTTAAGGCATACACACACAACACGACTCTCGATGTGAAGAATAGTGTGTGCAAAGATGAAGAAGAAAGGCTTTATAGAGTGTGAGAAGGCTTATAATGGGGTTTTGCAAAGCGGGCTTCTATGACTCTAGATGGATAAACACCCGGCTCCCCTTGGTAAAATATAGCTATATGTGAGCTAACAGGTGTTTAAAATGAGAAAGCACTCAATATGGCGTGTGTACAGAGAAAATTAGACAGGGCTTCCTCGCCTCTTTTTTCTTATAAATGGCCACCCCAAGCCCTCTATTTATAGAGTGGGGAGCCCTAGTGTACTACTGCTGGAGCCTTGCATGAGATGCACTACTGGTGCCAGGTGCCCCGGCTCTAGTTCTGTCGTCTCTCAAAATACGTGCACTCATGCACTGTGATGTCCGTTCGAGCTTGTAGAACTTCAATTCGAGCATCCGAACGAGGTGTACAAGACCATCTTCGGACTGCTTTTATCGAGAGTTACCCAATGGCATGGGATTAGAGGTTGTACGAAATCAGGAATAGGGGCCCATGCCCATGGTCTTCAAGCTTCAAATTCTATCCGGTGTGCTACCATGCATAATAGTCACTCGGGATTGGAACTCCTTGGCTCTTGTGGGACATTGTTTTGTTAAAATGTATGTATGAAGTGTTGAGACGGTGCACACGGGTTTGAGGTGGCAAGATGACGATTTGACTCCTCATCGAGGTTATCTCCGGTTTGGGATGATAGCAAATGTTGCTCAGGGTTACATCTGAGATTGGACTGCTGCAAGTGTTTAAATTCCTCAGGGTCATCTGTAAGTGTGCCTGTCTTCCCGGTGTTAGCTCCGGGTCTTTGCTATGAGTGCCTCGACGGGAGGTTTAAGATTGAAGTTGATAGCATGCATTTGAAACAAGCATTTACGGAGTTAATGGGCTTTCCTTGGGGTTATCTCCGAGGATGAAACTTCGGAGGTTATCTCCGAGGTTGGAAATGATACTCCGATGTGTGTTCGGGGTTGAGGCCCGAACTTCCCGGTAGTATCAAGAATGGATGTGAGTTATCTTCGAGGTTATCTCCAAAGGCGAATCGCCCTCCTGCAATGTTAGTAAGTGGTGTGCAGAAAAAATTTTGAGTGTCTATAGATGCCCCTCTTTATCATATTCATGCAATGCAAGGCATGGATAGGATAAAGAAACCTAGACACTTGAAATGCAATAAGATAAACATGATTCTATGTACAGCAACATGATGCAAATGTATGATGCATGTATGAATGATTTTTGGTTCCCTGTTAATCCTGCCGGGGATGACAATCAGTGATGTCTTGGACATGCGATCCAAGTCTTTAAGGATGTTGACGTTGGGGCTATCACCAAAGTCTTGGATCCTTGATACAGACTTCTACTCCATAGAGGTGCCTCTCGTGTGAAAGAGATCTGTGGGGATAAAGCTTTGTCTGTTTTAGGATGTGTATAACATATTCCATCATCGGTCCTCTTCGATGAGGATGGTCTTCTACGGTTTGTGTCACCCGGTATATACCATGGTCTTGTTAGATTCTTGCTTGATAATATGTATTGTCAATTTGCGTGACCTTGACGATGTGTGTATCACCGGATAGATCCTGTTGGGCAAACTATCAAAGTTTGCTTGGCGTTCATTGATGTGTGTATCAATGGTTGACTTAAATTGTGACCCTTACCTGGGAATATGCCAAGGCTGTTTGACCTTTATTGACACGTATATTAATGGTTGAATCATGCTGTGACCCCCACTGGGGAAGGTTATGGATAAGTGCACTGATGGATGAGATCATTGAATGGCCTCCGATGCTTCGATGGGTTTACTTTCCATCGGTTGAAATGATGTCAAGGCTGGTTGACCTTCATTGACACGTACATCAATGGTAGAATGCTTTGTAACCCCCGTCGGGGATTCGATCAAAGACGAATAATGAGTTGTAACCCCCGCCGGGGACACTTTATCAATTTATAACTTCGGCGTTGTGCCCCCCACTGGGGACACTTTATCAATTTATAACTTCGGCGTTGTGACCCCCATCGAGGATTCTTGCATTAGGGTTATAGCCCTGTGTTTGGCGGCATCGGACCTGTGTTAGGTATTGCCGAGCATGATTTGCAAAAGCTAAGCTCATCAGTATAGTATACCCTGCATTTGATGAATACCAATGAGTGATGTGGAGCGAGTTTGGCCCGTGAAAACCGAGGATTTAGGCTATTTTTTCGCTCGATTGCGTAGCTTTTTATTCTGATTTGGCCTTTTTCGACTTGTGAGACCTCCTTTGCAACTAGAAGCCTGGCCGGAGGAGGTGTGGGACCCATGTAGGGGGTGCTGCAGGTACACTGCTGGCATGTATGAGTGGACTGCTGACCAACCGTGACTATGTAAAGGCTGCATGTTGCTTTTCATAAGTCATTTTCAAGTTGCGCCATGAAGGAAATCGAGAGCTCTTCTTCGGACTTCTTTGAGTTGAGGTGACTTTTCGCACATATTCTCGCCATTATACAAGTGTTCTTCACATCACGGTAACATATGCATGTATTCTTTTCGGTTTCTATCAGTTGGAAAATGACTTATCACATGAAATGCATTTAGACACATAGTAGTGAATATGCATCTTGATATGACTTGATAAAAATATTCAACATAGTAAATGTTAGTATTAAACCATCTTTGAACATAATGATGTGAAAAATTTTGACTTTTGAAATAGTCAAATTGGCACCTTTTCTTGTCATTTCTTATCTATTTGAGGACAAATGAGTAAAGGTAGAAAAAGCAAAATAATCACAGTAATTAAACTACACTTACAAATTTTTTTACTATGATGTATTAATGCATGTAGGATGTATATTTGTGGGTAGGTGTCTTCTTGAATGGCCACTAGTCATGCCTATGTGCATGTGGATAGTCCTATTTACAAAGGGACTATGGCAAAATTTTTCAAAATGTAGGCATTGGGTAGTCATGCATTTTTAACTCTATTGTAGGCGTATGTTAAAATAATGCATGCATGCATGTAGTCATAAAATGCATTTTGAAAAGCTCGGGTTAAACATTACCACACCCTTTACGAGGTGATTTGGAGACTTGTTGTCCAGATATTATGGATCCGGATCGGTAGAGAGTAGTTTCATGAGGACCACTTACGGTGTATGGAGGAAGGCTTACGAAAGTGCCTCGACCCCGTTTTGTTAAACTGACCTCATCGTTTGGTGGAGGCGGTGATACGTCTATCCGGGTTGAAGTGGGGCGTCGAGGGCGAGGAGGAGGATGTACCGGTTGAGGTCTGCGCTCTCTTTGCGTGTGTTCCGTAGGGATTTTCCGAGTATTCAAGTGGCGAACCCGAGCTTACAGGGGTGACTTGAGTCGACATCCTTGGTCTACAGCACGCGTAAAGCAAGGTATAAAGTTAGATCTTAATCTTCCTTTTTCCTATTGATGAGGAGTAAAGGATTACGATGTTGATCTGCATTTGATGTAGGTTCCGACTTTTACATAGCCTCTCGAGGGAATGGTTCAACATCCACTCTATGTATCGGGCTTTGCACGATGACTATATAAGCGATTGTACATGGTGGGGATTCGGGACGTTCTTTTCCATTCTTCCCGTCGTTGTCCCTGGGGGTTACCTCGGGGCATTGTCGGTCTTTGGTTTCACCGGACTCGATCCTCCATTCTTTGGCTTGTGAGGTGATGATGACGTCGATGGATTGGCAGTTTATCATAGGTATGGAGTTTGGAGGGGATCCGGTGCCTTGTACGGCAGATATCACCCCTACTGCCGTCAGATCCTTGTTGGGAGTTCCGATGGAAGCGCTCAAGGGCAGGACTATTCGTACAGGTCCTTTGAGTGTAGATGCTATGAGCGAGCTATTGAGTGAGCATATACCCGATGATGTGAGAGTCAGGGATTGCATTCTTCAGCGGTTGTTCCTGATGATCATTAGGGGCTGCTTCATAGCAGATAACTCTTCTACGGTGTCCTTCGCTTTGATCAGTGCCACTCGACACGTGGACCGTATAAGAGAGTATGATTGGGGTTCCTACACCTTGGCTTATTTCCTCGAGGACTTCCTCGGGGAATGAAGAAAGGTTGCGATAGTGTGAGGGCTTGACTTTTACCAGGCTTGGTTAGGATTCTAACCATTTCTCTTTGGTGAGTATTTCTCTTGTCTCTTTTCCATATATAGGTTAAGAGTGTTAGCGATGGCGAGATGTTTGCCTTTGTGTTGGTAGTTTTGGGCTATGAGAGGCTTCCATGTTTGCGTCTGTGAGCGTGTTAGGTTTAGACACCTATCCACGAGGATGGAGATGGCATCATTCCATCTTGGCGGAGGTCCCACATTCTTTGAGGGTTTCACTCATTGCTCTCAAATTTGGAGTTGTTGATGGCGGATGTCATCACGTGGGTTCCCTACTACGGGGAGCATTTGAGCATTGGATTTGAGGATGGGTACCGTGCGTGTGAGCACGTGATTTCCACCGGTAGGATTCCTCTCTTCACGGATGGAGGATGGGAGCTCTATTTAGGAAGCGTCTTTATCAGGAGAGCACTACTGAGAGAGATTGCGCATGCGATCTTGCCTCTGCCAGGCGTTATTGGCACATTTCGCGATCACCGTCGTCATTGATATCCCATTGTTGGGGATTGGCGGTTTCACATTATCGGAGGTCCCTATACTCGGGAGATGTTCGGCATTGGTGGTTTCCTCGTACCATTGGAGCCCAGACCGCGCCACTTTCGGTTCATGGGGGATATGGTTCGGAGATCGTGATGATGATGGATTGGCTAGCATGTGTCAGAGATCGACTCATTTGACCGCATTGATAGTTTGACGGCAGTTGGACCGGGCACATTTCTTTTATCCGGCACTTGGGTAGAGATCCTTGAGGCGGATACTTTTGATCCTTCCAGCTCTGGCTTTGGCCCCTCGGGTGACCCATATGGTTTTTTTGGTGCAGATCCTCCCTTGTATAGGCCTGACATCCCTGTAGATAGAGATCCGGTGACTCGAGGAGGAGTTACATCGGTGGGCGAGGATTGATGATGTGAACATGATACCATTGACTTCTTCCGATGTATATTCTCGTTATCTCTTTTGATAGGCCTACATTAGACATTGGGTAGCTTCGCCCCATTCTCATTATATCTTTTGATAGGCCTCTGTTAGATGTAGGGTAGTTTTGCCCCATTTCCTCTATATTTTATTTATATGAGAGATGTATTAGATGATGATATACTTAGGAATGTATATACAATTTTCCATTCCTATATCATATTGCCATCTATTGTATCATGCATGTTATTATGTTATGCATATGTATGTATGTCGAGAGATATTGACATTGACCCCTGGATGGTCTTATGACACTGGCCGTCTGGATGTCTTCTTGATAGTTAGCCGTATTGATCATACCCCACCATTTTTGGTGGCATACGGTATCTCGATCGTGGTATGATAGCATGTCATCATCGAGACGGGATGTTGTAGATCATTTGTTGTGACATACTATGACCTGTTGATGTTTCAAGTTCCCACATGATTTCGTGGAGGGCATCTTTGGAGCCTTTGGGTATCGGGAGAGGTTTTTCGATTTGGGACCCGGGAGTTGACTCTACTTTGGAGGGTATGCACGTTTGATGATCTTGCCATTGGACGGACCTTGCGTGCGCATATGGCGATTGGAGACATGAGTAGGCGGTTCATGACCCTCACTTGGCTTGAGGCGTAGAAGTGGTGCGAGGATGAGATCACATCTGGCCACGTTATATCGACATTTTTGTTTGATAGATTTGGCTCACGAGGATAGTTATGCACGACATTAGGGATTTCACCACCTGCCGGAGGATCATTGGCGTCTGGCGAGTGGATGTCTTTGCTATTATGCGTCTTGTCGTATGTCTACATGCCACGATACATGGATGAGTTGGACATTGGCGTCATTATGGCGGTGAGAGCTCTCGGGGAGGGTCACACCATCATCTGGATGATCATCATCGCGAGAGACTACGAGGTCGACCTACATATTCTTTGCACTTATCGGTGAGAGTGTTTCTGAGCGGCTTCGGTCATCTTTATGCGTGTGGTTTATGTCACACTTGAGGCCGATTGGCACTTTTAGATGGCATGGGTATTGTTTCACCCATGATATAGCCATGTCATACTCCTTTCGACTGCTGAGTGTATAGATCTTTGCATCTTGGTTAGACTTTCTTAGTAGAGATCGGAGCTCCATTTGATATATTATTGCGTATTCGGGGCTTAGCTCACCCCTCTGACTTCATTACTCATGCTCAGGGCATGGATTATCTCTCCTCTATTTGGTTTGAGAGGCATGATTACTTACCACCTTGGCCGTGATGTGTCGGTTTGACCGGTTCAGGACTTCCATCCTTTTGAGGGGCATCGAGTCGGTGCTTCGCTTTCGCCACTTATCGATGAGAGGATAGATCCGGGTTGTATACTGTTGGGATCGGTGAGAGCTATTTGTGTTTTCCATCGACCATCGGGTTTATTCTGCGAGTATTCGCATGGATGGAGAGAGAAGCTGCATCATTTGCGGTAGTATCCACGGTCTGAGGGGTGATTAGATGATGAGGAGCCTATGGAGGAGGTGATATTCCCATCGAGGAGGATTTGACTCTTTGGGTTGCCGACATTTGTGATGGATTCTCCCCTTACTGAGTGCTCTTGTCATTGACAACCACCTGATATCTGGGCGAGTCTACATCGATGACCTATGAGAGAGATCGGGGCTAGGGCCTTGATGTTGTGACTCTTGATGGGAGAGACTTGACTCTATTAGAGAGAGAGCGAGGCTAGATCGGCCCGAGAGATGCATTGATTGTGGGCGGGATCTTTGCCCTATCTATCTTGGGGGATGTGGCCGTCAGAGATAGTACTTCAGTGAGATCCCTTACGAGTGGCATCCTTGCGATATGAGTGCATACATTGATGAGCATCATGCCACCATGCAGTTAGCCTCGGATCTGCTAGCTCGTGTAGATACCATTGGGCAGGAGCTTGCAGCGTTACCTCCTTCTTCAGAGAGGGATGCTATGTTAGATCTGATAGTCGTATACACACAGATCCGTAGATAGACTTGTATTTTTCTGCTTACAGACTAGCTTAGCCATTTTATCATGTACAACATATATGTATATATCAAACAGTATTATATATGGTAGGGAAATATATTTTGATTCACTTCCCTTTCAGTTGTGCCTTGATACTTGCTTGATATTTGCCTGTTTCTTCAGGGCTTGTGATCTTGATGCATTCTGAACTCATCCTTGATGTGTGGACATTGAGGCGTCATAGGATCTCGAAGCGGATCATTGATCGTGTATATCCCTACCATCTTTGGTGTCTTGGGATTTGGTATACGTATGGAAATGTGGAGAGGAGTGTGGCTTTTCCTCTACGAGATTAGTGCGCCACGAGATGGTGCTTGATACTTCTATTTGTGAGAAGCCTAGTTAATTCCATCTCTTATGGATTGGTGTTGCTCTTTGAGGCACAACCATGACTTAGATGGTCGTAGAATCTCTATTTGTGAGGAGAGGTTGGGTAATTCCATCCCTTTAGTGCGAAGCCCGATGAAATGTGGTGGATTGAAGTTTGATCCCGATCTTAGTGTGACAAGTAGTTTTTTTGTTACGGTAGGGGTTAGGCCAAGAACCATAAATGGTACGCCTACGTACTCTATTGAGAGGAGATCGGTCTGCGTAGTTGAACACTGGTGTAAGAGGTTCAATCTTTGAATGTGAAAAGCGAGATGGGTGTAGAAGCTTTATTGATGAAGAAGGGTGTAGAATTGTTTTTTGTTTTTTTGTTTTGTAGAAAAGGGTAGAAATGTTTTTGTTGTTTTTTTTTTTTATTGGCCGGGCCATATAGAATATGGTTGCCTACGTACTCCGGGTATCGGGGAGATCGGTCGACGTAGTTAAGCCCCTCGGGGATGAATTGTGATTGAAGAGAAGTATGAATCCCATATGCGAGGCTATCTTTGGGGGAGAAGAAAGTTTGATCCATGATTGGGACAAGCTGCGGTGTGGAAAAAGTTTGATCCGTCTTTGGGACAAAGCGCAAGCGTAGAAAAGTTTAATCCGTCTTGAGGATAAAGCTGCGGTGTGAAAGGTTCGATCCGTCTTGAGGATAGCTTAGAAATTGTGTGAAAGGTTTGAAATGAGGTGAAACGAAATTTCTTTGGTTTGAAGTGTATGTTTCCACGAGAGGCGAGAAAGAGTATGTAAAAAGGGTTAGAAAAGCGGAATGGTGGTGATTTGATGATCAAAACCAGGATGTTTGCTTGATGATAACTTCAGACATAGTACCGTTTCACGGTGTCCGAGTTGATAAGTTGTGGAAATTCATCGCCATCCATTTCTTGTAGTGCGAGGCGCCTCTGTCGATACCTCCTTGACAACAAGCGGGCCTTCCGAGTTAGGGGCGAATTTTTCCTTAGATTGATCTTGGTTGTCGATGATCTTCTTCAAAACCAAGTCGTGTTGTTTAAATTTGCCGTAGTCGGACTTTCTGTTGTAGGATCTTGCGATCCTTTCTTTGATATCTTGACCATGGAAGATAGTCGCGGTTCGCCTTTAAATCTATTAGAGACAATTGGTGATACATCTTGTACCCATTGGTCTTCATCATTGAGCATCCATCGACACTCTGAGGATTCCATTTCCACCTCTATGGGAAACTTTGCTTCCATCCCATAGGCTAATGAGTAGGGGTTGCCCCGGTGGAAATGCGCATTGAAGTTACTATAGGCTAAATAAAGTTAGAGAAGAGGAGAGAGTCGGGCCATCCTTTGTGATTGGCGGACATTTTACGCATGATCTTCTTGATGTTTTATTAGCAGCTTCAACAACACCATTCATCTTTGGATGGTAGATGATGGAGTTAAGGTGTTTGATGTGGAATTTCTTGCATAACTCCTCCATCATTTTGTTGTTGAGGTTCTTAGCATTATCGACACAATGACCTCTGGTTGTCCATATCGACAAGACGATATTGTTTTTACGATGAAAGCAATGATGACTTCTTTGGTAACCAGGGGAAGGAGTTGCTTCTACCCATTTGGTGAAGTAGTCGATCATGGTGAATATGAATCGATGTCCATTCTTGGCTTTGGGCTCGATGGGCCGATCCGTCCATTCCCCACATTGAGAAGGGCCATGGTGAACTCATATTGTGGAGTTCCCTTGGAGGGGCGTGGATAGCATTTCCATGAATCTGGCATTGATAGCACCTCTTGACGTGATCATCACAGTCAGCTTAGAGCGTAAGCTAATAATGCCCTGTTCTGAGGATCTTCTTAACAAGTAGGGGTCCGCTCATGTGTGGCCACATACTCCACCATGGATCTCATCCATGAGCCTCTGAGCTTGGTCTTTGTCTAGACATTTGAGGAGACCTAATCCTGCATCTCTTTTGTAGAGTGCATCATCGCTCAAGTAGAATTTCATAGCAAGTCGGGATCCGCCTCTTTTCAATCAGGCTCGCCTCAGTGGGTGTAGATCCATCTCGTAGATACTCCTTGATATGTTGATACCAAGGGTTGTGGATGGGAGGTAGCTCATCCGATACTTCTCCAACATAGTTCCCATAAGCTAGGGCCTTTTACAGGGCAAATGTGATGATTGACATGTTTTCCTTGTCGGTATATGTGAATCGAGGAGGCCAACGTTGCTAGTGCATCCGCAAAATCATTCTATTATGAGGAATGTGTGAAAGGAGATTTCTTGAACTCAAAGCCATCTGTAAAACTTGCCGATGGTAAAAGGCGACAAATGTAATTCTTTGGTTTGATAGATTCTTGTGGATTGTTTGATTACCAACTCTGAATCCCCAAAGGCGATTAACTTGCTTTGATGCCCATTGAGCGGGGCAAGTTTTAGCCCCATAATCTGACCTTCATACTCAATTTGTGTTGTTGGTCTTTGACAAAACTGCAATTTAATGGCTGACGGGATCTTTGCTCCCCGTCTGGGATACTAGAAGCTGCTCGGCTCGAGAACCTTACGTATTAATGACTCCATCAAAATACATTTTTCCATGTGTGGCATGCATCATCTTGATGATGTTGTTCTTTGGCTGCCATTACCCCTTCATCGGGGAAGTATGTTTCCAAGGGTTTGTAATCCCCTGAGGTGCGGTGGCGGTTGATCGCAATTCCTTGACCTTTGTGATTTTTTGCGTCGTATAGGCGATGTCAAATTCTTTGTAGGATCAAGCTGCCATACAGACGATCGACAATTGAGTATGGGCTTCTTGAACACATACTTGAGAGGATCCACGCGGGATATGAGATGGGTTGTGTGACCATGGAGGTAATGTTGTAACCTCATGGAAGCCCATGCTAAAGCACAACAAGTCTTCTCAATCGAGTGTACTTGTGTTCCTTCTCTTCTTTGAATCTTTTCTTGAGGTAATAGATAGCTCGTTCTTGGCCTCTATCGTCTTTTTTGCCCTTGACATCTGACCCATAGCATTGTCATTAATGGGCAGGTACATGAGCAGGGGAACATCATCCACAGGAGGTACCAAAATAGGAGGCGTTAACAGTTGCTCTTTGATTGTAAGGAAGGCTTTTCGACACTCATCGTTCCATTTCATGGAGGAGTTCTTCCTTAACAATTTGAAGATGGGCTCGAGAGTTCTTTGTGAGTTGAGAAATAAAACTGCTAATGAAGTTGATTCTTCCCAAAAATCCCGTATTTCTTCTTCTATGCGAGGAATGGGCATTTCCTTGATGGCTTTGGATTTTGGTGGGATCGACTCAATCCCTTTGTGGTGACTAGGAAACCTAGCAACTTGCTTGATTTGACACCAAAGGCGCACTTGCATTTGGATTCAACTTCAAGTTGTACTTACATGACTGTTGAAAGAGCTTTTTGAGATGGTCTAAGTGGTCTTCTTCCCTTGGGACTTGACAATGATGTCATCCCGTAGATCTCTATCTCTTTATGCATTAAATCGTGAAAAAAAGAGCCATCATGGCTCATTTGATAGGTTGCCCGGCATTGATGAGGTAGAATGACATGAATCTATAGTGAAGGTTCCCAAGGCGTGATGAAAGTAGTTTTCTCACGATCCTCCTCGTGACCATAATTTGATGGTACCCCACAAAGCAATCGACAAAAAAGAGTACATGTCGTATTGAGCGGTATTGTCGATAAGAATGTGGATAAAAGACGCGGGAAAGCTATCTTTAAGGCAAGCTTTGTTCGGATCCGATAATCCACGCAAACTCGCACCTTTCCTCTGGTTTAGGCACGAGAACAATGTTGGATATCCACTCGGGATATGTAGACACCATGATAATGCCGACTTGAAATTGTTTCACAATTTCTTCTTTCACCTTTAAACTCCACTCGGGGTTTCAATCGCTTTGAGCTTACACTTGGCTGTTGGCTTAAATCCCTCCTTAATGGGAAGGCGATGAAGGACAATGTCGATGGACAAACCCACCATGTCTTCATGAGACCATGCAAACACATCACTGGAATTGGGTTAATAAGCATGACCATGTCATTAGTTGGTTTGGGGTTAGAGTGCGAACCAATCTGGATTAAGCTTAGGGCTTTCTAAGGTTCCAAGATTGAAAGAAGTGGTTTGATCAAGGTTGGGTTTAGGTTTTGTGCATGACCCATTCTTTAATCTCTGAGGTGTCTCAATGTCCTCTTGGATTTCCATCAAGTCTGAGTCAACTTTTCATCAAAATTCTGATCCTTGTGGAGAAAAGGCACCTCATCGACAAAAATACAGCACATCTAAATTGAGTCACTGAAACAAAATATGCTTTCACTTAATATATGAAGCTATTTAATCATATAAAAGTGTTAGCATGTACTTGATAAAATAAGCGCTAATCTTGTATAGAAAAGTAAGCAATTAAAAGTTATCTCTGAGAAGGGAGGATTTTTACTTGGTTTTACCCTCGTCGACCGATGCATGGAGTCTTTGCTCCAATTATCGAGGATAAAGTCACGATGAATTTACTTGATGATGGAGGGTTATCATCGTCCTCCTTTTCCCGAATGATGACCATAACATCTAGGCAATCATCATGCAGGGTATATCTATTTGTATGTTCATCATGGAATGATGATCGTATACTGACATCATCAAGGCGATGTCATGTTTACGTTTTCGTTCCCTTTCTTCCACTTGGGATCGGGAATCGACACCTCTTTTGCTTTGAATAGTCTTGGTTTGGGAAACGACATAGCCATAACATGGGCTTTGGCACCTTTCTTGGAAGTATGTCGACTCATGAGGTGCAAGGTGGAGAAAAAAAATCGTCGTGTGGCGGAAGCTTGAGGAACTACTTGTGCTTATGAGGATTCTGTATTTGGGCTGGCGAGAATAGCCTAGTCCGGATGTCCCGGTTTATTTGGACACTTGAATAGGGTGCTTAATACCTGCTTATCTTTACCAAGCCCTTGTCGGTGATGATTGATGACATCATTTCTTGAGTGGTAGAGCATAACCTCGCGAGAAATCTTGAGTGTATGGGAAGTGGTGCTCAATAGGATGGTATTGCGTGTTACTCACTTCAAAGTATGAAAAGCTGGATGGCTCAACTTGAATTGAAGGTGATGATGGTAGATCTCCTTGTTTTAGGACATTTCGGCTCGGCGTTGACGGTGACTAGGCTATTGTTGATAATGTATTTGAGTTGTTGATGTAGTGTAGAAGGGATGGCTCGACCATGTGGATCCATGGTCTCCCCGATAGTAGGTTGTATCTGAATCTATCTTGAGGGCGTGAAAGGATACATTAAATGTATTTGGACCAATCTCAATTGGTAGCTCAATCTCTCAAGCGAAATTTTCATCGGGATCCATCAAAAGCTTTGATAGCAGTAGTATGGCTGCTTTGGATCCATTTGAGATTGATGTTCATCTTCACCAAAGGTGGCATAAGGACGGATATTGAGAGGCGAACCTCCATCTATCAAAACTCCACTAACATATACCCGGAGGACAAAGCTGCGATGTCTGATGGCTTACGATGGCCGGTCCCTTGGGGCGGTATGTAATCATCATCGATGAAGGATATCACATTGTTGTTGAAAATGTGATCAACCGGATGTTGAAATTTTTCCACATCCTTGATTTTGGCAAGTAGGCTTCTTCCAAAACCTTTAATAAGATCTTCTTCTGTGATCTTCGGAAGAAAACCAAGTCGATATTGAGATCGATGTGGAGCTTCTCTTAAGCTTAAAACCACTTTGGCTTCATTATGGCCCATAGTGTGGAGGAATTTTTCAATCTTCTCCATGGGAATCTTCCCCTTTGCTTTGAAGGTGGGCTTCATAACCCCTTTGAGGAAGATCTGATGGATTTTTTCCTTGACCTTTATAGTAGATAGTATGAGACGTGGATCCTTTGACTTCTCCATAATTCCATGGGACTTTGTGTAAGGTGACAATAGGATCTTTGTGTGTGCGAAGGGTAAAGAAATTGGCTGCAGTGCGAGCCACTTTCAAAGGATTGTTAGCTCCTTTGAGTTGAATTGCTTGTATGGGAAATGGTTTGACAGTATCATCAGCTTCAGTGGATATAACTGCTATTAATCCCTTCCATTTGGTAGGACAGGTATTCCCACTCTCGAGTAGCACGGTGTCATAAATACGCGATTTTGGACACTGCATTATCAATTAGATTACGAATAAGGTGGCGGAGTGCTTGACATTCTTACGTCTTTGTGACCCGCGAGAATGTGAATGATATTGACAAACTCCATCGGAGTTGAACCGTCTTGAGCGAGGGATTGATTGGAGGTAGAAGGAGGTAATTCTTCTTCCGTTGATTAGCATCTGAAATATCTCCTCCATAGGTTGGCCCGGTAGGTATGTAAAATTCCTTTGATTGGCAAAATCGGCGGGCTTTAGCATTTGCTCTCTTTGCAACCTTATCCTCCATAGCTTCACTTTCTGAAGGTGATGGTGGAGCATTCATAACAAAAGGAAGGAGATAAGCATGCTCCTGGTGACTAACTGGCGTGTGACTTGATGCTGATAGGTCACCAGTTCTGCCAATTGTTCAATTTGCTTACAAAGAGCTTTCATCTTTTGTTCCATAGCAAATTGGAACTTTGCGTAATCCCATCTATCAACACCGTCTTTGATGGTTTGGGATGATTCACCATTAAAATTGGAACTCTGTCCAGTGCTCCAACTAATCATGTTGACCTCTTCTTCTTTGTGTTGAGGAAGAGGGTTGTCTTGCACATGAGGTTGATCTGGTTTGGTAACCATGATCTCACCGTTGTCTATTAAATCTTGGATCTTGTGTTTCAAGGCCCAACAATCTTGAGTATCATGTCCAGGTGCTCCGGCATGATAAGCACACTTCGAGTAGCATTGAAACCCCTCCCATTAGGGTTGGCTGGTGGAAGAAGATGTGTGATTTTCTCTTGAGTAGTCGGGAAGAGCAAGAATATTCTCGGCGAGTCCCCTAAGGGTGTGAGCGTTCGAGGCGCTTTGCATCTCCACCTTTAGGTAATGGAGAGGTTTGAAGATTGTGCTTTGAAAGGGAGTAGTTTCTCTCTGTATAGGCATATTTTGATTGCCTTTTTGACCTTGTAGTATCAAGGAAACATCCTCCTCTTTTTTTTTATGGACCCTCAAGGGGTTGTTTCCATAAGATCCGGATTGGATGTGCTTTCAATAGCTTATTTGCTTTAAAGCGGCTAGGTCTTGAATCTTTAGGACTTCAATCCCATCTCGGCCATCTCTCCGTGTTTGATCATTTGAGAAAATGGTTTGCCAATACCGGCTAAGACTCTCTCATAGAAAGGAGCTTCTGTATATCTATGAAAGTCATGACCATTTACGATTTCATCATGGAAGGAATAACTTGAGCGACAAAGGCGCCTCCACCTTTGAGCATACTACTCTCGAAAGACTCATTAGACTATTTCTTGACCTTGGTAATCTGCAGTGCGGTCGAGGAGCCATCGAGATTGAAAAGCGTGTATTGAGTGAGGAAGGCGTGAGCTAGCTCTTCCCGACTATGGATCTTTGAGTTGTCTAATCTGGTATACCATGAGCAGGCTTCTCGGTGAGACTCTTACAGAAGCAATTTGCATTACGAGCTTTTCATTTTTCGCATAAGATCCAAGTTCTCAATGAACACCTTCAAATGTGTGTAAGGATCCCTAATCCGTCATACTTTTCAAAGTCGGGGTTTTGAATTTCTCTGGATAATGAACACGGGGAATATGCAAAGGTCGACATATGAAACACTTCCGTGTGTTCAATCCCTTTGAGAAAACGGATAGTTTCTTCCATTTGAAGGACCTTCTTCTGATATCATAGATTATCTGGATCTCCTTTGAGATGGGTGTTTTCGGGGTCTTTGTTGGTCGTATCCAAGCTGAGGTTCTAGATTTGTTTTATCAAACCTTGTGTTCCTCCTTGTGTAGAGGATTACGTATGTGTAGGCATCTTTGAGCCCTTGAGTAGGTGATCAATTCTTAAGCAAGAATGACCAAATTTGTAATTTGTTGACTTAATCGTCAAATTCTTCTCGAGAAAGCGAGATTAGGTAGTCGAGAAGAAGACATGATTAATTTGTAGGCTCGTGGCCTTTTTAGATTTTGGTAGAGGTAATGACTTGATTGTTTCCCTACAAAAGACTTATGTTTAGTCTTAGGGATAATGTAAATGCTATCATAATGTGTCCATTTTAGGAATATTGTCCTACAAAAATGGGTGTTATTTGATAACATGTCATATATGCACAAATATTCTTCATATTTTCCATTACATAAAGATGGACATGGAATAAAATTACAAGTAAATGCTTTTACAAGTAATTGAAAATGGAAAGCATGAAGAGACTTTCCTCGCGTTTGGTTTATCGAGAGGTGACCTATCTTAGGGTTACTCTCATGGCTTTTTTGGCATGAAGGTTCCCGGATCATCATAATCTACTTGGCGGGAAGTTAATCAGGTCTTTCAACTGGAGCGAATCTGGGTGGTGCCTTTCACGAGCCTCGTTGGAATTAGTCTCCCTCTGAGTCCGATAATCAAACAAGCGACAGGATAGCCTCTGGTGGAGGAGGACCACACAACATACATTCACATCTAGCGTGTCTCATAGTTTATGAAAATGATGACATATCTGAAACACTAATATCCTGAGATAGATATATTTTAGTGCAGTAAGTAAAATGCATTCGTACACATTCATCATAAATGTAAATGCAACATTCACAAACAAGCATATAACATTTTTGAAAAGCTTGTAGTAGTGGCTTAAGCCCTCTTCTTTGGAGTCCCGGTGAGAGTCGCACACTGTCGGCGTCGGGATTTTTATTTGTCCCTTTTTCGTTACTTATTCTTTTGGTGTTCTCATGTTATGTGAGATTTGTTTGAAAAAACAAGTGAAAAAAGGTTCGACATGTGTAATGTCGACGATTTGATTTGTAAAAGTCATGAGTTGGTGTTTTTAAGCTTGGTTGCACTAATGCAATGAGAAAAAGTTTGCACATTGACCCGGTGATGTAACTTTGCTAAGCAGGTCTATGAAGCGAGATTCATTTAGGTTGGGGGGCTTGATTATCTGGAGGGAAGGTGTTAGGCACCCCAGACATCCGTGTTGCCACGGTGACCGCCACTTTTCAAGAAAGCTATTATATGAATGTGTGTGTGTGTGTGTGTGTGGATCGATGTTAAATTTATTTGGAAGTAGTCATGAGGCCTCATTAGCACCTATATACAAAGGGTTTGAATTTGTAGAAAATTCAATTTTAAATAAGATATAGCGGTGAAGTTTTGTAAAAGAGGTTTTCAAACCTTGTGCTCAATAGTAATTGAGACCTTTTCATACTTCCATTTTATTATTAAATGTTCGACTTGTTTGCTTTTATTTTTGAGATGAAGCATCTTGAGAAAATAATATCTGATGATCTTAGAACTCCTCCGCATGGGCATAATGACCATCTAAGGAAATTCAAACAACTTTGTAAAAAAATGTACAAGTTGCTTACAATTTGAAAATGTCCATCACAGGAGGCAAGAATCTAGATTGATGGATTTGAATCTGTGATCACATGATTCCTAGGCTCACATGATGCATGATTTATATGAAAAATAGTAAGCAATTATATATATATATAAATATATATATATAAAGCACCTCCGTGGGGGAAATAAAATGTAAATATATAAAATATATATATATATATATGGACATAATCAACCACCACAAAGCACCTCCATGGGGATTATAAAGTAAAAGTAAATAAAAGCGATAAATCGATCAAAGTATATACGAAAGTAAACTCGAAAGGGACTATATATATAAATAAAAGCGGTAAAAGGCCTCAGAAGAAGTAAACTCTTTGACGATATAAATATATATATATATATATATATATAGCACGGATCGGATGTAAAATCGGAGACTCGGATATGATCATCCGATAGCAATAATATATATATATATATATATATATAAAAATAATAGCGCTCAGGATGTAAAATCCGGGCTCATCGAACAAAGTCGATAACAATTCATATATACAAATATATATATATATATATATATATATATATATATATATATATAAGCAAATAAGCGCTCAGACATATGTCTAGGCTCAATCGAGGCATAACTCGATAATGTTAGTCAATATATAAGTATATACATATATAAGTATATATATATATAGATAAAAATGAAAACCACAGACCGAAGTCTGGGAAAACACACACAACATGACTCTCAACGTGAAGAATAGTGTGTGCAAAGATGAAGAGAAAGGCTTTATAGAGTGTAAGAAGGCTTATAGTAATTCGCCAAGGCAAGGCTTACATGACTCTAGATGGATAAACACTCAGCTCCCGCCGGTAAAATATAGCTATATGTGAGCTAACAGGTGTATAAAATGAGAAAACACTCTGTGATGTCCCTAAATCCGGGTATCTTCCAACCCGACAGATGGTGTTACAAGGTACTCATAACTGTACATTCATTCTGTTAAAACAACATCAAAATGCGTACATCAACGACATTCTTATTACATTAATAATATTAAATCCCGTTCCCAGGTTCTAAAACCATTACATTCTTTGTTCATCTTACTATAATATATACATCCTACTAGTTTATTACAAGGCAAACTAATCATTCATCTTTGTCTTGCCTTTATCCTTGTCGGATCCCTCGGTTCGTTCAGTCCTAGCTGCATTCATATGGTTAAAGCAAGAGTGAGCATAATAAGCTCAGCAAGTTCAACAATTTCTTTTAAACGACATGCTTGAAACATAGGAATCATATATCTTCAATAAGCGAACAATAGTTATGAAAGTATCGATAATTCAAAATAGCACTTCTTTTTCCTTCAAAATGTTTTACAATAACAATATTCAAGTAAAACATCAATTTCGCTCAAGACCATGAGCGGTTCATAATTTCTTTGAAAAGGACAACCCGACACTAAGTGCTCAAAGTCGACATATCTTTACGAGTACTTACGGGTGATCGGCCCATAGTACTCTATGTTGATCAACACTACATCCTGTTAAACGTATGTACGTTTAAGTTTTGGCAACCTCGCGTTCCCATCGAATAATCGATGAAAATACATTTGTTGATTCATACTCAGGCTTACCTTGAATCCGTACCAAACAATTGGCGTAGGATAGCATTATCAATTATATATTGAAAGACTTGTAAATAAATCAATCAATCTTCAAGATTAGTCTAGCCGAGATAAAACTAGAATTGACCCTTTAGTAAAACAGTTCATGCATCTCATAACATGAATCAAATAAAAACTTGGCTAACACGAAGGTTAGACAAGCGTGTTTAAGAAAAACTTACCTTCAGCGTCTGCTACAGTATAATAACGTTTCCTTTCAGTCTTTACGGTCTCTACAACACATAACCACATAACATACCACATTAGGTCATGAATGAACATACATGGTTCCTAATGAATCTTACCCTTCTTCTCAACCTAATCATGTATTACATTTATTATTTATTGGTTCCAGCTTATCGTTATAACTTACATCATTCTTACCAACTTCTTTCTCTTCTATGTCTTACTTGGATTTACTTTATTAATACAACTTGTTTCTAGTTAATCATCCTTCTTCACGGCTTACTGACGTTATCACATTTATTAATCGAAACTCGATCGTCATTGGTTAAGTACACTTACTACATATCATTCACGTTCAATTACTTATCTTCAACCCTAAGTGATCATACTTAAGGTTTAAGAATATTTTAATAATGCCACCTTATGTTTGTTAAGGTTGTGTTACTTCATTTGTCTTTCCTTTTATCTTCATAATTATTCATCTCTATGAAATCCCTAAAAAATTTATTGTTTGTATTGCTGGCATTTCTTCTTTATGTCACGTGCGTGGCGTGACTTGAATAATGTGCATGCTCGGGACTCGGTCTTTGCTTGGCCTTAGTATCCTTTGTTATGGCCGCGATGCGGTGCCAATTATCAGTGTACCCTATCTCGGCCTCACGCTGCGGCGTGGGCCTTTGTGCCTGGAGTCGCGCTGCGGCGCGGACTCTGTGCCTAAGAACATTTTGACAGTTTTCCAACTTTGCGAAATTCCTAGACGCATAACTTCTTCGTTATAAGTTCGAATTGGCTCTTTCAAGAGCCTACGGTTCACAAATTACATATTCTACACGTTCGTGTAAGAATTCTATCTATTTGACTTCATTTGCTAAAATTTCACCTATTAGTTCATTTTTAATGAAAACGATAAACATTCGTGAACGTTCAACGCTCGTTTCTTCGTTCTAAGTCAGAATTTGATTATTCTCGAGTCCATAACTCTATAATGCCAAATAAGACGTGTCTCCATTGAAAACCAATGTTTCCAAGCTCAATATCCCAATTCGACTTCCTTTTCGAGAATTTCACGAATTCGACGATTATCGTCTAAACTAGTAAATTTTGCCTTAACTTCATTCTTATGGTTTGTTCATTGTTTCAAATGGATTCAATCCATCATACTAACATCTTGACATACATATTTCATTAACGTATAAACATAATAAGCTATTACTTGTTCTTTGTGAGTTTATAACTTATAAAAGTATAAACTACTTATAACTTCCTTTCTCATGACTTATTCTAGTTAAAGTCTTTTAACCACCATTCTTGCTTCTTATTATCATACAATCTTATTAAAGTACACATATGAATAGTTCATATAAACTTCTCATGAGTTCATAACTTAATTAAGTTTGAATTACTTATTCATGACTTATACGGCTTAAGTCTATTGATTAATCATTCTTATAATTCCTTAGCATACATGTTATACCACTACCCCATTCTCTAACAATTGAAGATAAAGAGAATTGTGGTTTAAGTTCTTACCTATGAAGATCACTTGGTTAATCTTTAATCTCCTTCTTGCTTCTTAAATTCTCAAAGGCTAACTTGTTCTAGCTTTTGTAGCTTATTCTCACTTATTCTCTCTAACCAATAATCTATGAGTTATTGGATGAAAATCTAACAACTAACAAATGAACTAGCAAGCTTCCTATTTATAGGACTTCCTAAGTTAGAGTATAATGGCCATAAAGTCACTCCACCTCCTTAATCACCTCCTTACTATTCATTACCTAGCTATTAAGTATACTTGCTTAGCACATAGCTTATCCTTTGCTTGCTCATCAAATTAATTACTTGGCCATCACAACACTTAGCCATTAAGTTTAATTAATCATCACATATAAGCACTTTGCTTGTTCATCACACATAAGCACTTTACTTATCATTTAAGTTACTTAACTTATCCTTTGCTTAACCCTTAAGTCTACTTGCTCATCACACAAAGTTCTTGATCACCAATTCACCTATATGATCATGGGTTGCCCCATGGATCCTCCTAATCCATTGGATTCTTACTTTGGGCTTAAGGTTTAATTAACCTAACTTATACATTGGGCTTGCATTAACAATTCTTTGGGCTTTAACATTAATTCGCATTGGGCTTTATTATTATCCCAATTGGACATTACAATCTCCTACACATTCCTACAAGTCCATTACATTTAACTTAAAGCCTTATAACGTATAATCTACGTATTAATCTTGTATTCTACCCCGTATACTTATTTAATGTACGACATTCCATCATTCATACATACTCGTATAATACCTCGTATTATACTCGTATTCATTACCTCGTACAATACTTACGTATTATACAATCATAGCTTTAATTCATTATACACATTTAAATTCCTTCTCGGAACTCACTTTCCCTAACCATTAGGTTTTAAGTCCGCAGGCGAAAAACTGTGTTTACCATAACTAAAATATTATTGTATATTCTATCTCACCTCGATATTCTATCATTACGTATTTCTTGGAAGTTCAAAAATAATTCCCGAGTAGAAATACGTGAATAGTGTTTTTCAAATAATTTCTCGGAAAGCTTTTGTTTTCTTCTTGGAAATTCAAATACTTAAATTCTACCATGTAGCAAAAATATTACGACATTCCGATATATCTAGGTCATAGAACGACCTTCAAATAGCTTACTCCCAAAATTAATTATTTAAATTCATTTAATCCACATAATCAAATAAAACATTTAATTCTCAAAAATCCAATTTTTCTGGGGCGTTACACTCTTCCCCCCTTATAAGGATTTTGTCCCCGGAATCTCGCTAATAATACATATACCATTGAGGAAAATTTTTCTTTTGTTTTAATCTCAACTTCCCACAATGCTTCTTCGACATTGTGGTTCTTTCATTTCACCTTCAACGAAGGTATTATCTTATCTTTCATGACTTGTCACTTCATATCAATAAATTGAGTTGGAAGTTTAAATACTTATTAACATATTACGCTATCTTCCTCTGATTAATTCTTCCTTTAACTTCAAAATTATTTGAAACTCAAATTCCTACTTCAAAACAAGATTATACATGATCTTCTCTTTATCCTGCATCCTCTTCTTCACTCGCTTACACTCCTCGTTACCTAGTTGTATTTAATTAACTCGTTCCATTATCGTGGATTGAGTCTACATTGTGAATAACTTTTCTACCTCTTCATTCCGTAATTTACTTCTAACTCCGTTCTTGGCATCTCCGTTAGCAACTCATTCTGAGTCGTTAACATCGATAGCTTTTCCCTACCCTTCCTACTTAACGCGTCGGCTTCTACGTCTACCTTCCATGTATGATATAACATATCACAGTTGTAACCTCTTATCCATTTTAATCACCTTCTCTACTTCATATTCAACTTCTTTTGTGTGGAGATATATTTCAAACTCTTAGAGTCCGTGTATATTTCACACTTCTCCCCGTATAAATACAATCTTCCGATTTTTAATTCTAAAACTACAGCTGCCAATCCTAGACCATAAGTAGGACAAGCCTCCTCATAATTCTTTAACTGGCGTGATGTATACGTAATAACATTTCCATACTACATGAGTACGCAACCCCATCTTTTATGTGAAACATCAAGATACATTATAAAATCCCCCGTATCACCTGAAAAAGACAATACAGATGCCTCACTTAACCTTCCTTTTAGCTCCTGAAAACTATTTTCTCCCTTCTCATTCCCAACATACTTCTCAATAACAAATTTTGTCTATCTCTTTAAGCTACAATTCACATGTAGTGAATTCCATATCCAACTTCTCCCTCCGTAGTGTTTCTCACACTATTTCCAAATATTCTACGTGATCTTCTGATGTCTTAAATTAGACTAGAATATCACCAAGGATCATTACGACACCCTCATCCCAATATTATTTGAACACTCTGTGACGCTAATGGTACTTTTAATCATAGCACCTCATAAGGGTATCTATCAATTTATCCCCGACTTGCTCAACGCCTCTTACGAAAAATCTAACTTCCGTACATTAGTCCACCCAATTGACATAACCAGAAACTTGTCATAACTATAATGAGTTCTGAATGTCATCTTAGGTACCTCCTCCTTCTTCCTGACTTTCAACTGACTATACCCTGTACTCAAATCTATCTTAGAAAAATTCTTTGCCCTCTTCAACTGATCAAATAGATCATCGATCCTTGGCCATGGGTATTCATTCTTAACCGCTAACTTACTCCTATTACGATAGTCAATACGCAACCGTAATGACTCATCCACTTCCTTAACATCCTCCTAACTTGCTTCATCGTTAGACTACAAGAGCGTCGCGGTATTTTATTACCATAAAATACTACCTTGGGTTACTTAGAAAACTGAAGATTTAAACTTTTATTCTAACAATTTATTAAAGTTCTATGATTAATCAACCCATTCATACCAAGAATTACTTCAAATTCTCTCAACATTATCGGTGCTTATCTATCAACACTTGCTTACCATTATTATCCATGAAACCATTTCCACGAATATAATTAACGAAAGTTATTTCCCCATTCTCTACCGTAATGTTTAAAGATACTTATAATCCCTTTCAGACAGACTCCTAGATGAGTCTTTTCACATGTCTTACACACCTCGATCTTACGCTTAGAATCCCCTTGTCTCACTCTAGTATTCCTGGAGTTAAAATTCTCTCTTTTTGGCATATTGCCACTAGCATTCTCTACCTTGGTTCCTCCCTCTCCCTTGTTCTTATTCTTTCTCTCTTTGTGGTATTGAGTAAACGCCTCACTACCACCCTCGGCTATAATCACCTTCTCCAGAATGGTCCCAAAGAAAACACTCTAGAACACAGAAATCCTACTATAGAGCTAGGGTTTCAGGCCCTGCTCAAACCTACGAGCCTTCCTCTCCTCAGTGTCCACTTGATGTGGAGCAAACTTTTCCAATTCATTGAATCTAGCCGCGTACTCGGGAACCGTCATGTCCCCTAGTTTAAGTTCTAAGAACGTAATCTCCATCCTCCCTTACATGCTTGTAGGGAAATAATTCTCGAAGAAAACCTTCTTGAACTGTTCCCACGTTACCCCATCTGTTCTAGCCCCACCCTGGTGAGCCTCCCACCAAAAGTTGGCTTCCACTTTCATCATGTAAGTCGCAAAAGAAATCTGTTGTGCCTCACCTACGTTTTGTAATAACAAACGCCTTCTCTATTCCTATTACCCATGTCTGGGCTTCTAATGGGTCCGTCGTTCCTTTGAACTCCGGTGGACCTATGCTTTTAAATTCTTTAAAGGTAGTTATTCTGGTTAACCTAGGTTTCGCATGTACTCTACCCCCGGTTTAGTTAAATGCAGCCGTTAATAAATTAACGAACTCTTGCATATGGTTAATTTAACCCCCCCTGATTATCATTACTTGATTCCGCTACCAAATTACGTTGTCTTCTCGTTGACGACATTTTCTAATTAAATAGAATTTCATTATTATCTATTTACTTATTTCGTTATTATTCGCCATATAACAACTCATACCATGACAAAACTTATTAAATGAAAACTTCATTATATTCATATGCTTCTTCATAGTTTGAAACTATTTACACTCTGCTCCCCTAGCCAGAAACTATTACATTTCTATTCCGCAATTGAACTTCTCAAAAGTTGGGATTTACAAAAAGACTACCCTTTTCTTCAAAAGAGGGTTTTACGTCACTACACATATATTTATAACTCTAGATTTCTAATAATGCATAATAGCATCCTCGTGTTTCTCATTCGCAATCTTCACTACAGTATCCCGACTAATAGTATGTCGAGTTTTCCCTGACTCCATGGGATGGCAAGAAACTTTCAGCTTGAAATCCATATGAGCACTCTTATGGATGTAAGACCTCTGTGCTATCTTTTGGTCTCTCTTAATTAGCTTCTTACGAAGCTTATCGACTTCTTCCTTATAGTCCCTAGCCTTCTTTGTCATAAGCACCTGTCTATCGTGCTCTGATTCAAAATCTGCTTCTACAGACACCTTAGCTTTATGGAGATAATTAATCTCTTCACTCTGATTCTACACGACTGTACTCAGTTGCACATTCTTGTCAAGCACTGCCAGATACTATGCTCTCATTGCATCTGGAGGTATTGATTCTAGTGTAGGTACCACCGTATTAACCGATGTTACCTCCATTTTCTCCTCCTCATAGACCATCATATTAAGATATGCCGCTATATCCATATCTTCGGGTATCTTCCAACCCGACAGATAGTGCTACATGGTACTCATAACTGTACATTCATTCTATTGAAACAACATCAAAATGCGTGCATCAACGACATTCTTATTACATTAATAATATTACATCCCGTTCCCAGGTTCTAAAACCATTACATTCTTTGCTCATCATACTATAATATATACATCCTACTAGTATATTACAAGGTAAACTAATCGTTCATCTTTGTCTTGCCTTTATCCTTGTCGGATCCCTCAGTTCGTTCGGTCCTAGCTGCATTCATATGGTTCAAGCAAGAGTGAGCATAATAAGCTCAGCAAGTACAACAATTTCTTTAAAAAGACATGCTTGAAACATAGGAATCATATATCTTCAATAACTGAACAATAGTTATAAAGTACTATCGATAATTCAAAATAGTACTTCTTTTCCTTCAAAACGTTTTACAATAACAATATTCAGTAAAACATCAATTCTGGATCAAGACCATGAGCAGTTCATAATTTCTTTGAAAAGGACAACCCGACACTAAGTTAAGTAAGTCCAAGCATATCTTACGAAAGCACTTACGGGTGATCAGCCCATAGTACTCTATGTTAATCAACACTACATCCTATTAAACGTATGTACATTTAAGTTTTTGCAACCTCGCGTGCCCATCGAATAATCGATGAAAATACATTTGTTGATTCATACTCAGGCTTACCTTGAATCCGTACCAAACAATTGGCGTAGGATAGCATTATAAATTCTATATTGAAAGACTTGTAAATAAATCAATCAATCTTCAAGATTAGCCTAGCCGAGATAAAACTGGCATCGACCCTTTAGTAAAACAGTTCATGCATCTCATAACACGAATCAAAGAAAACTTGGCTAACACGAAGGTTAGACAAGCGTGTTTAAGAAAAACTTACCTTCAGCGTCTGCTACAGTATAATAACGTTTTCTTTCAATCTTTACGGTCTCTACAACACATAACCACATTAGGTCATGAATGAACATACATGGTTCCTAATGAATCTTACCCTTCTTCTCAACCTAATCCTGTATTACATTTGTTATTTATTGGTTCCGGCTTATCGTTATAACTTACATCATTCTTACCAACTTCTTTCTCTTCTATGTCTTACTTGGATTTACTTTATTAATACAACTCGTTTCTAGTTAATCATCCTTCTTTACGGCTTACTAACGTTATCACGTTTATTAATCGAAACTCGATCGTCATTGGTTAAGTACACTTACTGCATATCGTTCATGTTCAATTACTTATCTTCAACCCTAAGTGATCATACTTAAGGTTTAAGAATATCTTAATAATGCCACCTTATGTTTGTTAAGGTTGTGTTACTTCATTTGTCTTTCCTTTTATCTTTATAATTATTAATCTCTATGAAATCCCTTAAGTTGGCGCTGCAGCGCCGGCATTTCTTCTTCATGTCACACCGTGGTGTGACTTAGCAGTGTGCATGCTCCGGACTCGGTGCTGTGGCGCGAGTCTCCTTTGTTATGGCCGCACTGCGGTGCCAATTAGCAGTGTACCCTATCTCGGCCTCGCACTGTGGCGTGGGCCTTTGTGCCTGGAGTCGCGCTACGGCGCGGACTCTATGCCTCAGAACATTTTGACAGTTTTCCAACTTTACGAAATTCCCGGACGCATAAATTCTTCGTTATAAGTCCGAATTGGCTCGTTCAAGAGCCTACGGTTCATAAATTACATATTCTACGCGTTCATGAAAGAATTTTATCTATTTGACTTCGTTTGCTAAAATTTCACCTATTAGTTCAATTTTTACGAAAATGATAAACGTTTGTGAACGTTCAACGCTCGTTTCATCGTTTTAAGTCGGAATTTGGTTATTCTCGAGTTCGCAACTCTAAAATGCCAAATAAGACTTGTCTCCATTGAAAACTAATGTTTTCAAGCTCAATATCAAAATTCGACTTCCATTCCGAGAATTTCAGAAATTCGACGATTATCGTCCAAACTCGTAAATTTTGCCTTAACTTCATTCTTATGATTTGTTCATCATTTCAAATGGATTCAATCCATCATACTAACATCTTGACATACATATTTCATTAACTTATAAACATGATAAGATATTACTTGTTCTTTTTGAGTTTATAACTTATAAAAGTATAAACTACTTGTGACTTCTTTTCTCATGACTTATTATAGTTTAAGTCTTTTAACTACCATTCTTGCTTCTTATTATTATACAATCATATTAAAGTAAACATATGAATAGTTCATATAAACTTCTCATGAGTTCATAACTTAATTAAGTTTGAATTACTTATTCATGACTTATACGGCTTAAGTCTACTGATTAATCATTCTTATCATTCCTTAGCATACATGTTCTACCACTACCCCCTTCTCTAACAATTGAAGAGAAAGAGAATTGTGGTTTAAGTTCTTACCTATGACGATCACTTGGTTAATCTTTAATCTCCTTCTTACTTCTTGAATTCTCAAAGGCTAACTTGTTCTAGCTTTTGTAGCTTATTCTCACTTATTCTCTCTAACCAATAAGCTATGAGTTATTGGATGAAAATCTAACAACTAACAAATGAACTAGCAAGCTTCCTATTTATAGGACTTCCTAAGTTAGGGTATAATGGTCATAAAGTCACTCTGCCTCCTTAATCACCTCCTTACTATTCATTACCTAGCTATTAAGTAAACTTGGCCACCACACTTACTTAGCTATTAAGTATACTTGCTTAGCACATAGCTTATCCTTTGCTTGCTCATCAAATTAATTACTTGGCCATCACAACACTTAGCCATTAAGTTTAATTAATCATCACATATAAGCACTTTGCTTGTTCATCACACATAAGCACTTTACTTATCATTTAAGTTACTTAACTTATCCTTTGCTTAACCCTTAAGTCTACTTGCTCATCACACAAAGTTCTTGATCACCAATTCACCTATATGATCATGGGTTGCCCCATGGATCCTCCTAATCCATTGGATTCTTACTTTGGGCTTAAGGTTTAATTAACCTAACTTATACATTGGGCTTGCATTAACAATTCTTTGGGCTTTAACATTAATTCGCATTGGGCTTTATTATTATCCCAATTGGACATTACAATCTCCTACACATTCCTACAAGTCCATTACATTTAACTTAAAGCCTTATAACGTATAATCTACGTATTAATCTTGTATTCTACCCCGTATACTTATTTAATGTACGACATTCCATCATTCATACATACTCGTATAATACCTCGTATTATACTCGTATTCATTACCTCGTACAATACTTACGTATTATACAATCATAGCTTTAATTCATTATACACATTTAAATTCCTTCTCGGAACTCACTTTCCCTAACCTTTAGGTTTTAAGTCTGCAGGCGAAAAACTGCGTTTGCCATAACTGAAATATTATTGTATATTCTATCTCACCTCGATATTCTATCATTACGTATTTCTTGGAAGTTCAAAAATAATTCCTGAGCAGAAATGGATATGAGCTGTCTTCCAGGGTTATCTCCAAAAGATGAATCTACCCTCCTGCAATGTCAGTAACATGTATGCAGAAAATTTCGAGTGTCTAAATCGTATAAATACTATCTTCAGATTTTTTTTTATTCGAAAACTACAGCTGCCAATTATAGATCATAAGTAGGATATACCTTCTCATAATCCTTTAAATGGTGTGATGCATACTTAATGACCTTTCCATGCTACATGAGCACGCAACCTCGTCATCTATGCGAAACATCGAGATACACTACAAAATTCCTCGTATCATCTGATAAGTATAATACAGGTGCCTCACTTAACTTCCCTTTTTAGTTCCTCAAAACTATTTTTGTCACTTCTCATTCCCAACATACTTATCAATAACATATCTGTCTATTTCTTAAGCTACCATTCATACGTAGTGAATTTCGTATCCAACTTCTCCTTCTATAGTGTTTCACACACTATTTCCAAATTTTCAACGTGATCTTCTGGCGTCTTAAAATAGACTAGAATATCACCAATGATCATTACGACATCTTTGTCCAAATATTATTTGAACACTCTATGACGCTAATGGTATTTCAACCATAACACCTCACAAGAGAACCTATCCGTTTACCACCGACTTGTTCGGTGCCTCTTACAGAAAATCTAGCTTCTGTACATTAGTCAACCCAAATGACATAACCAGAAACTTGTCATAACTATAACGAGTTCTGAACGTCCTCCTAGGTACCTCGCACTTCCTTACGTTCCATCGGCAATACCCCATACGTAAATCTATCTTAGAAAAAAAAATTCCCTTTTTTAATTGATCAAATAGATCATCGATCCTGGGCCATGGATACTTACTCTTAACCGCTAACTTACTCCTCTTACGATAGTCGATATGCAGACGTAACAACTCATCCTCTTCCTTAACATTCTCCTAACTTGCGTCAAGATTAGACAACATGAAAGTCGCGGTGCTTTATTACCGTAAATTACTACCTTGGGTTTTCTTAGAAAACTGACTATTCATACTTTTATTCTAACAATTAATTAAAGTTCTATGGTTACTTAACTCATTCCTACTGAGAATTTCTTCAAATTATCTCAACTTTATCGGTACTTATCTACCAATACTTGCTTACCTTATTATTCATGAAACAATAATTAACGAAAGTTATTTCCTCCTCTTCTACCTTAATGTTTAAAGGTACTTATAATCCCTTTCAGACACACTCCTAGATGAGTCTTTCCACATGTTTACACGCTTCGATCTTACACTTAGGATCCCCTTGTCCCACTCCAGTATTCCCGGAGTTAAAAATTCTTTCTTTTTGGTATACTGCCACTGGCATTCTCTGCCTTGGTTCCTCCCTCTCCCTTGCTCTTATTCTTCCTCTCTTTTTGGTATTGAGTCAACACCTCACTACCACCCTCTGCTATAATCACCTTCTCCAGAATGGTCCCATAGGAAACAATCTGAAACACTGAAATCTTACTATAGAGTAAGGGTTTCAGGCACTGCTCAAACCTACGAGCCTTCCTTTCCTCAGTGTCCACTTGATATGCAGCAAACCTTGCCAATTCATTGAATTTGGCCGTGTACTGGGGAACCGTCATGTCCCCTTGTTTAAGTTCTAAGAACTTAATCTCCATCCTCCCTCGCATGTTTGTAGGGAAATAATTCTCAAAGAAAACCTTCTTGAATTGTTCCCCTATTACCACATCTATTCTAGCCCCACCCTGGTGAGCCTCCCACCAAAAGTTGGGTTCCCCTTTCGTCATGTAAGTCGCAAAAGAAATCTTTTGGGTCCGTCATTCCTTTGAACTCCGGTGGACCTACGCTTTTATATTCTTTAAAGGTAGTCGTTCTGGCTACCCTAGGTTCCGCAGGTACTCTACCACCGGTTTAGTTAAATGCAGTCGTTAATAAATTAACGAACTCTTGCATCGGGTTGTTTTGACCCCCTGATTATCATTACGTTATTCTGCTTCCTGATTACGTTGTCTTCTCCTTGACGACATTTTCTGATTAAATAAATAGAATTTCACTATTATCTATTTATTTACTTCGTTATTATTCGCCACATAACAACTCATACCATAACAAAGCATATTAAATGAAAAATTCATTATATTCATATGCTTCTTCATAGTCAAAACTATTTACAATTTGCTTCCATAGCCAAAGGCTATTACATTTCTATCCCGCAATTGAACTTCTCAAAATTTGGGATTTATAAAAAGACTACCTTGTTATACAAAAGAGGGTTTTACGTTACTACACACATATTTATAACTCTAGACTTCTAATAATGCATAACAGCGTCCTCATGTTTCTCATTTGCAATCCTCGCTACAGTATCCCGACTAATAGTATGTCGAGTCTGTCCCGACACAGTGGAATAACAAGCAACTTTTAGCTTGAAATCCTTATGAGCATTCTCATGGATGTAAGACATACGTGCTATCTTCTGGTCTCTCCTAATCAGTTTCTTACAAAGCTCATCGGCCTCTTCCTTATAGTCCCTAGCCTGCTCTGTCATAAGTACCTGTCTATCATGCTCTGACTCAAAATCTGCTTCTACAGACACCTTAGCTTCATTGAGATAATTAATCTCTTCACTCTGATTCAGCACAACTATACTCAGTTGCACATTCCTGTTAAGCACTGCCAGATACAATGCTCTCATTGCATTTGGAGGTATTGACTCTAGTGTAGGTACCACCGTATTAACCGATGTTACCTCCATTTCCTCCTCCTCATAGACCATCATATTAAGATATGATGCTATATCCATATCTCCCTTGGAGTAGTCCTCCTCAGAAAAGTACTCCACTATCTCCAACTCCTCTAGAATCACTAATGGTACCTCCACTACTGGCATGGGTACAGGCTCTACTCTGTTCACAGTTTCTTCGCTCACTGCATGTATATCTCTATACATCAAGCTATCGATTGACATCCTACAATCACACATAACATGTTGATTAGTACATAACACACAATAGTATAAGCACAAATCACATTTAATTTATTTAGGGTTACTTTCCATCTTTTAAATCTTTCGGTACTGAGTTTCCTCAATACCTTATTAACTCATTTGAATTAAGTAAAGCTCGAGTTTACTTCCTTCGGACTTTTCCTTCCTTCGCTACGAGGTTATTAGCCTAAGGTTCTTCCCCCCTTAAGTTTTATAACCTAATGCTTTGATACCAACTTGTGACGCCCCCAAATCCGAGTATCTTCCAACCCGACAGATGGTGCTACACGGTACTCATAACTGTACATTCCTTCTATTGAAACGACATCAAAATGTGTGTATCAACGACATTCTTATTACATTAATAATATTACATCTCGTTCCCAGGTTCTAAAACCATTACATTCTTTGTTCATCATACTATAGTATATACAACTCACTAGTTTATTACAAGGTAAACTAATCGTTCATCTTTGTCTTGCCTTTATCCTTGTCAGATCCCTCAATTCGTTCGGTCTTAGCTGCATTCATATGGTTCAAGCAAGAGTGAGCATAACAAGCTCAACAAGTACAATAATTTCTTTTAAACTACATGCTTGAAACATAGGAATCATATATCTTCAATAACTGGATAATAGTTACGAAGTACTATCAATAATTCAAAATAGCATTTCTTTTCCTTCAAAACATTTTATAATGACAATATTCAGTAAAACATCAATTCTGGTCCAAGACCATGAGCGTTTTATAATTTCTTTGAAAAGGACAACCCGGCACTAAGTCCATAAGTCCGGCATAGCTTATGAGCACTTCTAGGTGATTAGCCTATAGTACTCTATGTTGATCAACACTACATTCATTAAATGTGTGTACGTTTAAGTTGTGGCAACCTCACGTGCCCATCGAATAATCGATGAAATATACATTTATTTATTTATACTCAGGCTTACCTTGAATCTGTACCAAACAATTGGCATAGGATAGTGTTAGCAATTCTATATTGATAGACTTGTAAATAAATCAATCAATCTTCAAGATTAGTCTAGCTGAGGTAAAACTGGCATCGACATTTTCGTAAAACAATTCATGCATCTTATAACATGAATCATTTGAAACCTAGCTAACACGAAGGTTAGACAAGTGTTTAGAAAACTTGCCTTCGGCGTCTGCTACAATAAAATTACTTTTCCTTTGAGTCTTTACAGTCTTTACAACATATAACCACATAACCTACCACATTAGGTCATGAATAAACATACATGGTTCCTAATGAATCTTACCCTTCTTTTCAATATAATCATGTATTAGATTTGTTATTATTGGTTCTGGCTTGCCGTTATAATTTACATTATTCTTACCAACTTCATTCTCTTCTATAACTTAACTGAAATTATTTCATTAATACAACTCGTTTCGAGTTAATTATCCTTCCTCACGGCTTACTAACGTTCTCATATTATTAATTGCAACTTGATCGTCAATAGTTAAGTACACTTATTGCATACCGTTTGCGTTCACGTAATAGTCATCAACATTTAGTTGTAACTCGCAACGTTATTGCCATCATCAAAAAATGTTATGTTAAGTTAATAATTCATTATCAATTAACTATCTTTCCTTTCGTATTCTTAATTGTACTTACTTACTTAATGAAACTCGTTTAAAGTACTTATCTGCCTTTATGGCTTATTATCATTCATCGCTTCAGTTTTAATAACTTATATTCCATTAATCTTTCTTTCAACCTTTAGTGTATTACTTAAGGTTTACAACATCTTAATTGATGTAACTTTATCTTAATTAAGGATTTAATTTACTCTTCCTTCACTTCTCTTTTACTTTACATTCAAAAACATTTCAATTTATGCTTCACTTAGTCTTTGTATTCATGGCTCCGCTTTTACTCTAACTTCATCAATGACTGCTGGCAGAGCTTCTTGTTCTAGAATAGAATTGTACATATTTGTATTTCATATCCTTCACTATTGTCCATGCTGCGGCGCCAGACTTCAATAGCTCACAGCCCTTTGTGGCGCTGCTGCGTGACTTACTTTGCCTTGATTGGCGTCGCGGCGCCAGTACTCAGCACCAGAATAAAATTGATAGTTAACTTTTTATGTGAGATTCCCGGGCTCATAACTTCTTCGTTATAAGTCCGAATCGGTTCGTTCAAGAGCCTACGGTTCACAAATTACATACTCTACGTGTTCATGCAAGAATTTTATCTATTTGACTTCATTAATTATAAATTCACCTATTAGTCCATTTTTAACGAAAACGATAAACGTTCGTCAACGTTCAACGCTCGTTTCTTCGTTCTAAGTCAGAATCCGATCATTTTTGAGTCCGCAACTCTATAATGCCAAATAAGACTTGTCTCCATCGAAAACCAACGTTCCCAAGCTCAATATCAAAATCCGACTTCCATTCCGAGAATTTCACGAATTCGACGATTATTGTTTAATCATGTGAATTCCGGCAAAACTTCGTTACTTAAGATTTGTTCTTCATTTAAAATGGATTCATTCCGTCATACTAACATCTTAACATACTTACTTTATTAACTTATAATCATGATAAGTTATTACTTGTTCTTTGCGAGTTTGTAACTTATAAAAATATAAATTACTTATGAATTCTTTTCTCATGACTTATGATAGTTCATGACTTCTAACCATTACTCTTGCTTCTTGTTATCATACTAACTTCATTAATGTAGACATGGCATAAATCTTACAAGTTCTTCTTTAGTTCATAGCTTATATGATTATGAATAGCTTATTCATGACTTATACGGCTTAAGTCGATTAATTAATCATCCTTATCATTCCTTATCATACATGCTCTACCACTACCCACTTCTCTAACGATGGAAGAGAAATAGAATCATGGTTTAAGATTGCTTACCCTTGAATATCACTTGGTTAATCTTTGATCTCCTTCTTGCTTCTTGAAATATGAAAGACTAGCTTTCTAGCTTTTCTAGCTTATTATCTCTAACAAATAAGCTCTCAACTTGTTGGATGAAATGAACAACCAATAAAATGAAATCCAAGCTTGCTATTTATAGGAAAGTCTAAGTTAGGGTATAATGGTCATAAAACCACTCCACCTCCTTACTATTCCTAGCTTAAACACTAAGTTAACTTTCTCCCCATAACACTTTGCCATTAAGTCTACTTGGTTACCACACTTACTTAGCCATTAAGTATACTTGTTCATCACAACTTTTATCCTTTGCTTGCTCATCATAACACTTAGCCATTAAGTTACTTGCTCCCTACTTTGGATCATCCATGGTTTGCCCCATGGGTTTAAACCATCCCATAACACATTGATTCTTACTTTGGGCCTTTAGCTTAATTAATTTAAATTATACATTGGGCTTGTATTAATCCATATTGGATTATACCTTACAAACATTTGGGCTTTAACATTAATTCATATTGGGCTTTATTATTATCCTAATTGGACGTTACAATTTCCTACACAATCCTACAAGTCCATTACACATGGCTTAAAGCCTTACAAAGTATTGTCTACATATTAATCTCGTATTCTAACTTGTATACGTATTCATCATATACGACATACCATTATTCAATAATACTCGTATAATACCTCGTATCATACTCGTATTCATTACCTCGTTTAATACTTACGCATTATACGATCATTGCTTTAATTCATTATACACATTTAAATTCCTTCTCGAGAATCACTTTTCTTAACTGTTAGGTTTTAAGTCCGCAGGCGAAAAACAGTGTTTGCCATAACTGAAACATTATTGAATATTCCATCTCACCTCGATATTCTATCATTACGTATTTCTCGGAAGTTCAAAAATAATTCTCGAGCAGAAATGCGTGAATAGTGTTTTTCGGAAAATTTCTCGAAAAGATTTTGTTTTTGTCTTGAAAATTCAAACACTTTAATTCTATCATGTAACCAAAATACTACGACGTTCCAACATATCTAGGTCATAGAACGACCTTCAATTAGCTTACTCCCATAAATAATCAATTAAATTCATTTAATTCTCAAAAAAAATCAATTTTTCTGGGGCGTTACAATATGTTCCTTCTTATCCAAGATTTTAACAGGTATCTCCTCATACGTTAAATCTTCTGCTATCTCGTCTAGTTCTAATTCAATAATGTGGTCCGGGTCGTCCACATATTTACGTAACATCGATACATAAAAAATGTTATGAACACGCGACATACTTAGCGATAAGGCGAATCTATATGCCACAGTTCCTACTTGATCGAGGATTTCAAATGGACTAATAAAATAGAGGGTTGAGATTTCCTATCTTCGTCGATTCTTGCTTCTAGAATAACGCCTTCTTGAACCTTCTTCTTCACATTCATCAGCTCTGAGTCTGTAGCTTGAGCGGCTTTAACTTTATCGATTAAAGTTGGTTCTAATCTTATGTTTGCTATCTTCAAGTAGGTTCCTAGAGTCTTTAACTCTATCTTTATCATTTGTAAGTTATACAAAATGGGTCATTGTGTTAGCAATATCGCATTCGTAAACACATACGATCTTCTACTCAACGCGTCAGCTACCACGTTCTCTTTTCCACGATGTTATTTAATGGTATAGTCATAATCTTCAACAGCTCAAGCCAATATCTTTGGCGCATGTTACATTCGTTTTGGGTGAAGAAATATTTGAGGGTTTTATACCGGGTTCAAGGTCGATACAAAATTTTTTTCACGCTCTGGGGGTAGGCTAGGAAGTTCTTCGGGGAATACGTCAAAAATTTATTAAAGATAGAAATATCATTCAAAACTGTGACTCTCATCCAAGACTTGGATAGCATGTCACATTGATACCTATCAACTTGTTACTGTTATTCATGGCGTCCCCTATAGAAAGTCTAGCTTCGGTGCATTCCAAGACTTGGAAGTCACCAGCGAAAGGCTCAGGGCTCTTTACTTATGGCTTAATATGACAATGTTTGACTTTAGTGGTTTGGTTACTTGAATTCGCATAACAGGTTGGTTAGGAAGGCTAACAACCTTATGAAAATAATCAATTTTAGCATGATAAGTAGTTAACTACTCGATTCCTAAAATCATATCAAAGGCAAGTATTTTCAAAGAGATAAGATCGACAGGTAACGTGAGGGTGACGATTTGAATCAAACAAGATTTATAAATAGTGGATGTAATGAAGGTTTCTCCCAACAGAGTTTCAACAGATAAGTTAAGGTCTAATTTCTTTGGAGTCAAATTTAAACGTTGAGCGCAAGTAGGTGAAATAAAAGAGTGGGTAGAACCGGTATCTAATAAGGTATAGATTTTGCAAGAGTTTATGATTAACTTATCCATGATAACTTCATTCGGGTTCCTCGACAAACGATTTCACTTAAACTATAGGCTTTGACTTATTTGGGACATCCTTTGGCGCCAATATCCCAGCTGGACTTGACTTCACTACACGAAAAAATTAAGATAGGTGGACTTCTCTTCAATAATTGAAACACGTTTTGGGTTGCTGTGTATAGTTTGGACGGATGTGTCCCTCCTGTCAGCATTTGTAACATACGACCGGTGGTCGTTCTTCTCCCTTGGAAACGGGTGTCGCTGTCTTTCCATCATTGTTGAACCTTCTTTTCTTGAAGTTGTTCTCACTTAGTTTACCTTTCTTATTATCCTGGCCATGATTACCACCGAAGTGGTTACCATTTCTGGCATATTAATTCCCTCCACGTTTTTTATCACCGCTTCGATGACTGCTACCATTGGTATTATCGATTTTTCGGCTACTTTCTCTTGGTTGGGTTGTCTCATTATCGCGTTCCAATAACTGAGCTATATTCACAACATCTAAATACAAGTAAAGTTTGTGAGAAATGAGGTATTGACGTATTTCGGGTTTCAAACCTCGCAGAAACATTCGTGGCATTCTCTCCTCATTATCTACCAAATGGGATGCAAACCGAGATAACTCCGCAAATTTAGCCTCGTACTGTGATACGGTCATATTGTTTTGCTCCAGCTTGATGAATTCAACCTCCTTCATGTGATGAATAGTTTCGGGAAAGTACTTGTCATTGAACAATTCTTGGAACTTCTCCCAAGACATCCTTGAGTGTAGCAGGCTGGGTACATTTTACAGATTCCCACCAGTAATCTGTCTCTTCACGCAATATAAAGGTTGCAAAGGGAACCTTTTGCTCCTCAGAGCATTCCAAGACATCAAATATCTTGGTGATCTGCTTAATCCAGATTTCTGCCATAAGTGGTTCTGGCTTTCCCAAAAACTCCGGTGGTCCCAAATCCTTGAATTGCTTAGCGGTGACCAGCCATTAGTTGCTGGTGTTTCCACCTGCATTATGAACAGGAGTCTCTCTCGTTTAGTTTTGCATAAATTCTAGAAAGTTCCTAAACGTACAATCGTTCATTATTTGGTCGGTGTTGTTGTTTACAAGAGGATTATTGCCTTCCTGATGTACATTATCCTGGTTATTGATCGTCGGTGACTCAACGGTCTCATATGCTCCATTGCTTATCTCAACATTTTCAGATGCCATTTTCAAATACTGCCACAAAACAAGGGTTAATTGACATGCCATATATTACTCCTATATTCTGACCGACCAATTATATAACAAATAAACTTAGGTAGGTCATACTAGTGAAATAATTACCCGTCTCTCCCCTCCTAGTTCTAGTCTCAAATCTCAGCTAGGGATCATATCCCTAAGCTTTGATACCAACTGTGACGCCCCCAAAATAGGTATACATCACCCATCCTGAGTCGTCAAATACATGGTAAAGAATTCAAATACAACTTAATTATGCAACTGTCGTGTAAAGTACAACAAAACATAAGTTAGGAGTTTCAACACGAATATTGTCCTCAAGACAATATCTAAACTCAAATTCAATATAATTACTATTATTATCACACTATTTCACAGAATAGTGAGGACTACTAATGCATCATCTCGGACCATCACTCCGTTCCCCGACTAGTCCCGGCTATGTTCTCAATTCCTGAAGATAACAATGAAAGCAAAAAGGTTGAGCTCAACTAGCTTAGTAAGAAATATTATGACTAAGATAATGCAGAATAAATTATCCTTAGCCTTCAACAGTATAACAACTGAAAAAATACAATAGACAACAAGTTTTAGATCAACAACTGCATCGGAATAAGCAATTCATGTGACACTCCCAAATCTAGGTACTTCATTTCCACAAGATTTGGTGCTCACTATCCATACATTCATACTATCTACCCAAATAAAATAATATTTAAATCATAATCCTCCCTTTAAATAGGGTTACAACATTAAATTCAAAAACATCCCAGGTTGTCTAACCTTTAAACATCATATAAGTGCGAAAATAAAATTATTACATCACGTCATTATTTAAAAGTCTATGATCATCACAATAAATAAAATTACAAGTCTGCATCACTTGTACATTTTTCCTTTTCCTTTACTAGTTGAAGGCTCATCTACCTTCTCAACTTTAACTGAAATGAGTATATAAATATGCAAGAGTGAGCAAAACAATTGCTCACTGGATATAACAATGAATCAACATAAGAATAATAATAATAACTTCCAACAATAGGCTCATCAAAACTGAATAGTACTCTAACGATGATAATCAAAAACTGGAATCCAAAATATAAAATATATCTAACTGAGGGTCATAAGACCATGAACTATGTCCAAAGTTACGAGTAATCTTTCAACTCAAACTTTTACAATCATAAGACTATAAGGACTCCTCGTACTTAGAGGGATCAGCCCTTCGTACAATGTATTGTGCACAAACATTTCAACACTAAGCGTAAATTATCCCCTAATAATAATAGGGTTGTTCATCTCAGTATTTAGAGTACAAGTCCGTACCAAAGAAAGTTTGGTTTGGATAAGCTTTCAAGGGTAATTTGAAGTTTAACGAACATCAACTAGAGGACTAGTTGAATCAATAGTGTTTGATAACACAATAGTTGATCAATAATAACATAATATGAAACAATGAATAAGTGTAGGTGAACTAACTATATCTAGAACTCATGCTTAGAAACAACTACAAAGCATAAGTGTTGAATGACAATAAACCTTGCTTGAATAAAAGTAAGCCAAGACTATGAATTATTGAATATACATTAAGTAATAACAGGCTGAAAATAAAGCTTGCTCATTATGAGAATGACTTGTGTCAAGTAAATGAACTAAGATAATTCAACATTAGAAATTAGAATTCAAGAAAACTGCATTCATAATATCCGAATGATAATAAAGAAACTTGTCTAACAATAAACAAGTTAGAATGCATCAATAAATATTGGAATTCAAACTTGTTCGAATAAATTTAAAGTCATAGCTAGCTTGCTTAAATAATGACTAGGAATACAAAAGTTCGCTTAATGAAAGTTTAAAGTAGGAAACTTGCTGAATGTAAAAAGAGAAGTTTAGAAACTTGCTCAATCAAAAGAATAAAGTTACACAATGTAACAATAACACTAGCTCAACGAAAGTGTAGAGTTAAAAAACTTGCCTCGAGCGTAAGCTATAATATTAAAACTCACGTTCACCTATACACAGTATTAAAACCACAACATCTATAAGACATACTATTATTTACTTTTCAATATAAAACGCATTACTAGCTAAACTTGTTATTTTAGCACCATTCTTATGCTACCATATATATTTCAGAATTCCCAAGTGTTAACATCACAACACTTATCTAACATTCATTGTATAAATTAATTTATCACATAATGCATTTGTAACTTACTAATCACTTTTAAAACTTTGAATTCATAATCCACATTACATGACTTTGTTTAACCTTGTTGTTACATGGTTCTCACATTAACCTAACATTAAGCTAAGTTAAATTGAACACCCAAAGTCTGCTTAATTAGCGAGACTTCTTTATCTGTGAAAGAATCTTGGCGCGAATAGCGCCATTTTATCTTGGATTACAACAATACCATGGCGCAAAAGAGAAGCCATGCAAGGCTTATTTATAGATTCCAATTTTTGATTATCATCGTTAGAGTACTATTCAGTTTTGATGAGCCTATTGTTGGCAGTTAGTATTATTATTCTTCTGTTAATGCATTGTTATATCCAGTGAGCAATTGTTTTGCTCACTCTTGCATTTTTATATACTCATTTCAGTTAAAGTTGAGAAGGTAGATGAGCCTTCAACTAGCAAAGGAAAGGGAAAAATGTACAAGTGATGCAAACTTGTAATTTTATTTATTGTGATGGTCATAGACTTTTAAATAATGGCGTGATGTAATAATTTTATTTTCGCAATTATATGATGTTTAAAGGTTAGACAACAAGGGATGTTTTTGAATTTAATGATGTAACCCTATTTAAAGGGAAGATTATGGTTTAAATATTATTTTATTTGGGTAGATAGTATGAATGTATGGATAGTGAGCACCAAATCTTCTGGGAATGAAGTACCTAGATTTGGGGTGTCACAATCCATTAGAAGGGTCAAGTAGAGCATGATATCTACTATCTTCTATGATTTATAAGTTTATCATCAATTTTATCGCTGAGACTCAGCTTTAATAAATAATTCACATCACTGAATTATTCATGCACTACGGGCCAATGATATTCATTAGTATCACGACCACGAATTATCCATGCACTACGGGCCAAGGATATTCATATTTTCACCAATGGTCATGAACATTGCAAACAACAATTCATCTTTGCACCTGTGGACGAAGAGAACGCATGGTTATGATTATACCAACAACTGTCGTTGAGACTCAGCTTAATAATCCACAAAACTTGTAACATTACAGGTCATGATTATACCGAATAATCCCTGGTCATAATCATACCAATCAACAGTTCATCTTTGCACCCTTGGCCAAAGATGACTTTCATCACAATATAAGCATGAGGATGATGACAATGATATAAAAATTCAATCAAACGAGATCAAGGATAAATATTAAAGATTTTATAATTTAATTTATCTAGAATTCAAGAATATCTAAATTGTCAACATGATACTGCTTTGTGGAGTAAAATTCAAGAATAATAATGTATCAAAAATGATTTGGACAGAAAAAAAATCAATTTTTGTAATGAATAGTACCCCGGGTGTGAGACCCCAGATTTTATAAATAAAGATTTAAATTTCTCGAAATATTTTTTTGAATATTAAGGTGTGGATTTGAGATAATGTTATAGTTGGGGGTAGTATTTGAAAATTTTGCAAAGTATGCAAGTTGTTATATAATATTCGATTGGTCGGGGAATATTCTTTTTGTCGGGGAATATTCGTACGACGACACAATCATTGGTGGACCCACAACAGAAGAACTGTCGTAGTTAGAAAACAACAAAAATATTTTATGAAAATAACGGCGGAGGTTTTACCGTTGATACTGTTGAACTACCCGGTAGTAAAAGTACAGTAATACGCGTGGTTGCATAGTAGCACACGGTATTGATTATTGATGCTTATGTGATAAGTCACTCAGTTATACTCAATTATTGCTACAGTAATTGCTGCATCATATCTCTCATATTATTGATTCGATTATTGTCACAGTATCATGTGCATAATATGTTATTTTATTAAATCAATAATTGAGACGACAAAGTTATTCATATTATTAAATTGCAATATTTACAATGTCTAGAAGTTCTGTCAAGGAGAGGTTTGGTCATCTAATTGCGAGCCAATAAAGAGAAATCCTTATCGAAAAGCCCCCTCTTTCCTGGGAATAACCTAGTTGTTAAATATTGTGAGTTATGATATTAATGATGGATAAGTTCGTGTTGATTAAAGATTAATTTAATAGTTTCATTGTGTTGAAATTATTTGTGTTAAATATCTATTTCGATAGTAATTGATGTCTGGAGGTAGTATTGTTCACTCGAGTATTTGTGACACTTTTTGTGTCGGAGTTATTATTCATAAGTTACAACTCATAGGTTACTATTCACTGAAATTACTATTCACTCTAGTATTGTTCACTCGAGTATTTGGGACACTTTTTGTGTCGGAGTTACTATTCACCAAAATTACTATTCACTCTAGTATTGTTCACTCGAGTATTTGGGACACTTTTTGTGTCGGAGTTACTATTCATGAATTACTATTCATGAGTTACTATTCACGAGTTACTATTCATGAGTTATTATTTACGAGTTCTATTCACCCGATTCTTATTCATTCTACTATTATTGTGCATTAGTGAATTTTGGGTACAATATTATTCCATGAGGAGATGTGCTAATTTTTCAGACCGTTGGTTGAATGAATCAATATGGACCGCTGGTAGAAAGTTATAATAGTGAATTAATATGGATCGCTGGTTTAAAGGTTAGAATAGTGAATCAATATGGATCGCTGGTTTAAAGGTTAGAATAGTGAATTAATATGGACCGTTGCTTTAAGTTTTAATAGTAAATCGATCTGGATCGTTCGTTTAAAAGTAAATCGATCTGGACCATTCATGAATTAGTTACTATTCATTCCATTCTTCTATAAATAGAAGCTCATTCCTTCATTATTTTCTTACGAATTCACTGAAACTCTAGAGAGAGAAATTATAGAGTGAAAGAAGAAGAGTATTTTGCTACTTCACTACTTCTATATCCAGTTCTTTTACGGTAAGGGGTGTTATTCTTTCTTATTCATGAAGAGAACTTACATTATTCCATTCTTTATTATTACATTGGAATAACTTTGTAAAAGTGGAATACCTATACATAACTTTTGTATCTGTGGCATACCCTATACTTGGTGAAATCCTTATGTTATTCCATTCTTTATTGATACGCCGGAATAACTTCGTAAAAGTGGCATACGCTATTCATAACTTTGATTCACGCTGCATACCCTATACTTGGTGAAATCCTTATGTTATTCCATTCTTATTTATTACGTTAGAATAATTGGAATTTGTATCAATGGCATACCCTATACTAAGTGAAATCCTTATGTTATTCCATTCTTTATTATTACATTGGAATAACTTTATATGTGGTTTACCCTATACTTGATGGAATGACTTTATATATCTGATTTACCCAATACTTGGTGATCTTCTTACATTATTCCATTCTTTATTATTATGTTGGAATAACTTTGTTTTATGCAATACCGCATACTTGGTGAAATTCTTTTATTATTTCGTTCTTTATTATTACAGCCGGAATATCCGTCGGTGTGAATTTCACTTGACACGGTTCCATATTTATTATTCCACATTTATTATTCATTGGAATATCTTGTCGTGTGTTTTACATGGGACGGACTGGTTAAAATCTTTATTATTACATTGGAATAACTTTACATGTGTCATATGCATGCTGAAGTACCTCATGCATGGTGATTTCTATTGATATTCCATTCTTTATTATACTCAGTTGGTTAAAGTTTTGACTTCTATACTCCATGAAATTAGTGGAATATCCTTGATATTTGCGCTTCATCCAGTATCATTTCATGGAAATATTCTTACGAGCATTCTTAAATTTTACTTTTACAAAGAAGTATCATGTTGACAATTTGGACGTTATTGGTTCCTGGACAAATTAATTCTTGAACTTGTTTTATTGAATTATTATGTCATTGTCATCATCCTCATGTTATGTTATGTTGAAAGTCATCTTTGGCTTACGTGCATAGATGGACTTAGTATGATTATGACCAGGGATCATTTGGTATAATCATGACCTGTTATAAATAATGTGATAAAAGTCCTCAGTGGCCTGTAATGCATTGATGGACAGTTTTTGGTATGTTTATGACCAGGGATTATTGGGTATAGTCATGACCGTTGATGATTTAATGAAAATCCTTGATCGTGGTACAGGGATGATTAGATGTGGTGGTTTATTTATTAAGCTGAGTCTCAGCGATAAAAATTGATGAAAACCTTTTAAAACATAAAAGATAGTAGACTTTATTCTCTACTTGACTCTTTTAATGGATTGCTTATTCCGTTGCAGTTAAACTTGATGCCTATTGTATATTATCAGTTTAACATTGTTGAAGACTAATGATAATTTATTCTGTATTATCTTAGTCATAATATTTCTTACTGGCCTAGTTGAGTTAACCCTTTCTTTCACTGTTCTCTTCAGGAAATGAAAACGTAGCAGGGACTAGTCGGGGGACGGAGTGATGGTCCAGATGATAGTATTAGTAGTCCTCACTATTCTGTTAAATATTGTAACAATAAATGTAATGAGGACTGAATTTGAGTTTGTATATTGTCTATGAGGACTCCATTGAGAATGGATATTGTCTAGAAGATAATATTTGTATTTAAACTCACAGCATATGTTTTGTCATATTTTACACGACTGCTGTATTATTAGTTTTATTTAAATTTTGTACCATATATTTGGAGACTCAAGATGGGTGATGTATACTTATTTTGGGGGCGTCAGAGTTGGTATAAAAGCTTAGGGATATGATCCCTGGCTGAGATGTGAGATAAAAACTAGGAGGGGAGAGACGGGGAATTCCTTCGCTAGTATGACCTACCTAAGTTTATTTGGTATATAATTGGTCGGTCAGTGTATAGGGATAATATGTCACATGTTAATTAACCCTTGTTTTGTGACAGTGTTTGAGAATGGCATCTGAAAATGCTGAGATAAGCAATGAAGCACATGAGAGTGTTGATTCAGCTCAAGCAAAAGGTAACGACCAACAACACGATAATAATCATACTGGTGACAACGGCTATCGGAACAATGATAACCATCGTGGGGGAAATTATCATGCCAAGAATGGTAACCACTTCGGTGGTAATCATGGCAAAGATAATAGAAGTGGAAATTGCAAGAAGAGAAGGTCATTTAGCCCAATTTTGTCGTGCATCAAAGTCAAGTCCAGCTGGGACGGTGGCACCAAAGGCGGATATGGACAAATCAAAGTCGTTGGTTTTAGGAAGAGCATTTTTCATGACTTCTCAAAAAGCGAGTAAATCGAACGAAGTTAGCACGGGTTAGTTAATTATAAATTCTTGCGAAGTCTATACCTTATTAGATATCGGTTCTACCCATTCTTTTATCTCTCTTGCTTGCGTTCAACGTTTAAATTTGACTCTAGAGAAGTTAGACTATGACCTATCGGTTGAAACTCCGTTAGGAGAAACCTTCATTTCATGTGCTATCCAAGTCTTGGATGAGAGTCACAGTTTTGAATGATATTTTTATTGTTAATAAATTTCCTGACGTATTCTTGGAGACTTCTTAAACTACCCCTAGAGCATGAAATCGAATTTTTTATTGACCCCAGTACAAAACCCATTTCTAAAACCCTCAAATATTTCATCAACTAAAAGGATCTGATTACGTTGATTATAATGAGAGTTATAATAAAAGCATTGGACTAATGAAAATCATGGGTATATGTGATATTAGTAAGTGTTATGATGAGTTATGTTGGTTATTATGTGAAAACATGAAACTTTCTTAGAAATTACAAAGGGTTGAAAAATCAGATTTTGGTAAAAACGTAACATGAAATTCAATTGACCATATCTCCTATTATATTTGAAATTTTTGAGTGTGGTCAAGTCCTAGAGTTAGATCTATGAGTTACCTAACTAATCCAAGTGGAATCACTGAAAAAAGTGTTGTAGATTTTCGTGTGGACTAATTTTAGCAAAGGAGTCAAAACTTCAAAATGTCCAAAAAGCTGCTGCCACGTTTTTGTAAGGGCTGTTTCGGCTACTTAATTAGTGAAAAAAATTCAGGCCTTTTTGGACATAAAGGTATATGGTATAAAGAACATCGTGTCCAAAAATGAGCTCATTCCGACTTAAAATGAGCAAGTTATGACCATTTCAATATTTAGGTTTTTTCGACGAAAATGCTATAACGAGTTCTACAACTCAGATGACCATGAAATTTAAACTGGAGGCTCACATTAACATGTGTAAGGTCCTGCCAAGATTTGGGAATTTTTAGAGTTAAACTTGAGGTAGCTAATTTCTTAAGGAATTAATTGAAAATTAATTTTTGAAAAATAGTAAATGAATTTTAAAAATTCCGAGGAAAATATATGTTCATTATGAGACTATATTATGCTAAATCCCAGAAAAGAAATATTTTTGGGACTGATTTCGTATTTTTTATAAAAATGGTTTAGTTACGAATATATGAGTTAAATATGTTATGTGAAGTAACAAAGTTGGAAAATAGGATTTTATGGCTTGGAAATCCTATATAGAGTATATGCATATTTTTTGATGAGGGATTTGATCATTGGTGATGATATCTTATGAGTATGGCATTTTTGAATGATTAAATGCATTATATGGTAAAGCGTAAACAATTGAAATAAATTATTTATAAGTTTAAGAAGTGATTAAAATATTGTTATAATATTAATGATATTAGATTATGAGATTATTAAGTGATTGATAACATTGGGATATTCTTGAACCTGGATAAATTATATTATAAATGTTTAATATTTATCCTTTATCTCATTTGATTGATTCTTTATATCATTATCCTCATGCTTATATTGTGTTGAAAGTCAAATACGTGGCTTACGATGCATAGATGGACTTGGTATGATTGTGACCAAGGATTGTTCGGTATAATCATGGTAGTAATTGAAAACACGATTATCTTTGCACGTAGTGCATGGATGGATCGTGTGGTCGTGATACTAAAGAATATTCTTGGCACGTAATGCGGGGATGATTGACGATGTGGATTAATTATTGGTGAGTCTCGCAATGAAATATTAATTCATGGATGTGGTAAAAGTCATCTTTGGTAGTAGTGCATAGATGGACTTGGTATTATTATGACCGGGGATTATTCGGTATAATCATGGTAGTAATTAAAAAAACACGAATATCCTTGGCGTGTAGTGCATGGATAATTCGTGGTCGTGATACTTATTAAGTTGAGTCTCAGCATTATTGGTTTTGCAGTTGTATATCTTTGGCCTGTAGTGCAAAGATGAATTGTTAATGAATATCTTTGGCCGAATTGCAAAGATGAATTTAATGTTTTCAACGATAAAGGTATTCAAGGTATCCTCACCTCTTTATCATACGAATGCGTGCACGTAAATTTTCGAGGCGAAATTACATATGAAGGGGAGATTGTGAGACCCCAGATTTTATAAATAAAGATTTAAATTTCTCGAAATATTTTTTTGAATATTAAGGTGTGGATTTGAGATATTGTTATAGTTGGGGGTAGTATTTGAAAATTTTGCAAAGTATGCAAGTTGTTATATAATATTCGATTGGTCGGGGAATATTCTTTTTGTCGGGGAATATTCGTACGACGACACAATCATTGGTGGACCCAACGGAAGAAGCTGTAGTAGTTAAAAAGCGACAAAAATATTTTATGAAAATAACGGCGGAGGTTTTCTGGTTGATCTTTGTTGAACTACCCGGTAGTAAAAAAAGTACGATGTCTGGCGTGGTTGCATAGTAGCACACGGTATTGATTATTGATGGTTATGTCATAAGTCACTCAGTTATACTCAATTATTGCTACAGTAATTGCTGCATCATATCTCTCATATTATTGATTCGATTATTGTCACAGTATCATGTGCATAATATGTTATTTTATTAAATCAATAATTGGGACGACAAAGTTATTCATATTATTAAATTGCAATATTTACAATGTCTAGAAGTTCTGTCAAAGAGAGGTTTGGTCATCTAATTGCGCGCCAATAACGAGAAATTCTTATCGGAAAGCCCCCTCTTTCCTGGGAACAACTTGGTTGTTAAATATTGTGAGTTATGATATTAATGATGGATAAGTTCGTGTTGATTAAAGATTAATTTAATAGTTTCATTGTGTTGAAATTATTTGTGTTAAACATTTATTTCGATAGTAATTGATGTCTGGAGGTAGTATTGTTCACTCGAGTATTTGTGACACTTTTTGTGTCGGAGTTATTATTCATAAGTTACTACTCATAGGTTACTATTCACTGAAATTACTATTCACTCTAGTATTGTTCACTCGAGTATTTGGGACACTTTTTGTGTCAGAGTTACTATTCACCAAAATTACTATTCACTCTAGTATTGTTCACTCGAGTATTTGGGACACTTTTTGTGTCGGAGTTACTATTCATGAGTTACTATTCACGAGTTACTATTCATGAGTTATTATTTACGAGTTCTATTCACCCAGTTACTATTCATTCTATTATTGTGCATTTGGGTATTTGGGTACAATATTATTCCATGAGGAGATGTGCTAATTTTTCAGACTGTTGGTTGAATGAATCAATATGGATCGCTGGTTTAAAGGTTAGAATAGTGAATCAATATGGATCGCTGGTTTAAAGGTTAGAATAGTGAATCAATATGGACCGTTGCTTTAAGTTTTAATAGTAAATCGATCTGGATCGATTTAGTTTAAAAGTAAATCGATCCGGATAGTTCATGAATTAATTCTTATTCATTCCATTCTTCTATAAATAGAAGCTCATTCCTTCATTATTTTCTTCTGAATTCTTTGAAACTCTAGAGAGAGAAATTATAGAGTGAAAGAAGAAGAGTATTTTGCTACTTCACTACTTACTATATCCGGTTCTTTTTACGGTAAGGGTGTTATTCTTTCTTATTCATGAAGAGAACTTACATTATTCCATTCTTTATTATTACATTGGAATAACTTTTGTAAAAGTGGAATACCTATACATAACCTTGTGTATCATGGCATACCCTATACTTGGTGAAATCCTTATGTTATTCCATTCTTTATTATTACGCTTAATAACTTTGTAAAAGTGGCATACGCTTATTCATAACTTTGTACGCTGTGGCATACCCTATACTTGGTGAAATCCTTATGTTATTCCATTCTTATTTATTACTGTTAGAATAACTCAGACACTGTGGCATACCCTATACTAAGTGAAATCCTTATGTTATTCCATTCTTTATTATTACATTGGAATAACTTGTTGTATGCTTGTGGTTTACCCTATACTTGATGGAATGACTGTATATCTGATTTACCCAATACTTTGATGATCTTCTTCATTATTCCATTCTTTATTATTATGTTGGAATAACTTTGTTTATCTGCAATACCGCATACTTGGTGAAATTCTTTTATTATTTCGTTCTTTATTATTCACGCCGGAATATCCGTCGCTTGATTGTGAATTTCACGACACGGTTCCATATTTATTATTCCGCATTTATTATTCTCATTGAAATATCACGTCGTGTGTTTTACACCGGACTGGTTAAAATCTTTATTATTACATTGGAATAACCTTGCCTCATCTAAGTACCGCATGCATGGTGATTTCTTTTGTTATTTCATTCTTTATTATACTCAATTGGTTAAAGTTTTGACTTCTATACTCCATGAAATTAGTGGAATATCCTTGATATTTGCGTTTCATCCAGTATCATTTCATGGAAATATTCTTCTGAGCATTCTTAAATTTTACTTTACAAAGAAATATCATGTTGACAATTTGGACGTTATTGGTTCCTGGACAAATTAATTCTTGAACTTGTTTTATTGAATTATTATGTCATTGTCATCATCCTCATGTTATATTATGTTGAAAGTCATCTTTGGCTTACGTGCATAGATGGACTTAGTATGATTATGACCAGGGATCATTCGGTATAATCATGACCTGTTATAAATAATGTGATAAAAGTCCTCAGTGGCCTGTAATGCATTGATGGACAGTTTTTGGTATGATTATGACCAGGGATTATTCGGTATAGTCATTATCGTTGATGATTTAATGAAAATCCTTGACCATGGTACATGGATGATTAGATGTGGTGGTTTATTTATTAAGCTGAGTCTCAGCGATAAAAATTGATGAAAACCTTTTAAAACATAAAAGATATTAGACTTTATTCTCTACTTGACTTTTAATAATGGATGCTTATTATTCTTTTGAGTTAAACTTGATGCCTATTGTATATTATCAGTTTAACATTGTTGAAGACTAATGATAATTTATTCTATATTATCTTAGTCATAATATTTCTTAATGGGCTAGTTGAGCTCACCGTTTCTGTCACTGTTCTCTTCAGGAAATGAGAACGTAGCAGGGACTAGTCGGGGGATGGAGTGATGGTCCAGATGATAGTATTAGTAGTCCTCACTATTCTGTTAAATAGTGTGACAATAAATGAAATGAGGACTGAATTTGAGTTTGTATACTGTCTATGAGGACTCCATTGAGAATGGATATTTCTAGAAGACAATATTTGTATTTAAACTCACAGCATATGTTTTGTCGTATTTTACACGACTGCTGTATTATTAGTTTTTATTTGAATTTTGTACCATATATTTGGCGACTCAAGATGGGTGATGTATACCTATTTTGGGGGCGTCACACCGGGGTATTAGTACCCGAGTGAATAGTACCCCGTGAATAGTACTCTAGCATGAAAAGGTTAAAACTTATCAAGAATACTCAGAATAATATTCCATGAAAAGATACTGGATGAAGTACAAATATCAAGGATATTCTACTAATTTAATGGAGTATATAAGCCAAAACTTAACAAAATGAGTGTAGTATTCAGAATCTGAAATGAAATAATATTACTTACATACTACAGAGTATGGAAGAAAATATTATTTCTTACAAATATTGAACCAAAATAATATCCCTTACAACTGTTGAACGAAAATAATATTCCTTACGAATATTGAACGAAGATAATATTCCTTACGAATATTAAACGAAAATAATATTTCTTGTGAATATTGAACGAAATAAAATTCTTATGAATATGAAAAATAATATCGTAAGTGAATATGAAATAAATAATACCCCTTACGAATATTGAATGAAAATAATATTCTTTACGAATATCAAACGAAGACAATATCCCTTATGAATATTAAACAAAAATAATATTCCTTACGAATATTGAACGAAAATAATATTCATACGAATACAAAAAATAATATCTCTTCTGAATATAAAATAAATAATACCCCTTACCTTAAAAAGGAGAGTATTCCAACTGGTATAGCGGGGATATTCTTGAAGAAAACATTCACTATTTTCTACACTCAAAGCTTCCTAAAACTCGAAAGAAATATGCTCAATATTATAGAAGAAGAATTCTCTGATTCTGATATGATTTTCAATTCTAAACTGAACATCATATTTATAGGAGAATGGAAGGATACTATTTGGATGCACAGTAATGAAAAAAATTACGGACTGCACAGTGCTTTTTATACGAAATCACGGGCACCGACGAAATTTTCTAAAAAAATTTGATTTTTACTATACAAACACTATGCATAATAAAATATAATATATTCTATTTTTCATATAAAATAAAACTTATTATATAATATATATATATATATATATATATAATAAATTTACCTCCCGTGACCATCATCAGAATTCTTGAGTGTTTCCATACAGTGCAAGTTTCTTTTAGTATTATATCCGATATTTCAGTCATAAGTAATATTCTTTTGAGGTAAGGGATGTTATTTTTTTTCAAGTAAATGATGTTATTTCCTTTAATATCATTAAACAAAATATTGATATGAATTTTATTGTGAAACTTTATCTTTTTCGTGTCGGGGTTACTATTTATGTATACAACACTATTCATATATATGGCACTATTCATGTATACGACACTCTTAAGTATACGGTACTATTTACATATATAGTACTATTTATGAATATGTGGTACTATTTATAAAGTACTATTCATAGGGTACTATTCATGAAGTACTATTCACAGGGTACTATTCATGAAGTACTATTCACGGGATACTATTCACGACGAAAAATTAATTCTTTTCTGTCCAAATTATTTTTGATACGTGAATATTATTCTTAAATTTTACTCCACAAAGTAGTATCATGTTGACAATTTGGATATTATTTAAACTCTGGATAATTTAAAAATCTTTAATATTTATCCTTGATTTTGTTTGATTGATTCTTATAACATAGTCATTATCATCATGTTTATATTGTAACGAAAGTCATCTTTGGCCCGTAGTGCATAGATGGACTGTTGATTATTGGTTTTATAGTTGTATATCTTTAGCTTATGTGCAAAGACAAACGCTTATGTGCAAAGACAAACTGTTGATTGATAGCTTTGGCCAGTAGTTCAAAGATGGACAGGTGTATGACATGATCATGACCACTGGTGATACTAACGAATATCCTTAGCCCATAGTGCATGGATAATTCAATGATGTGATTGGCAAGATCATGACCATTAGTTAACAGTTGAATGTCTTTGGCCGTAGTGCACTGCCAGACAATTGATTGGTATGATCATTGTTATTACATTTGAATATCTTTAGCCTTTGGGGTAAGGATATTGAGTAAACGTTCTATTAAGCCTTTGTGGCAATGAGAAACTGTTGATTTACATGATTATAAATATGAATTATGAATTTAACTATAATCTTTAGTGGTTCTTGTGAAGACAAGTGATGAAAGTTCTCTTTGTCTTGGATGCAACAAAGAACTGTTGATGAGTATTATAGGAATGAAATATTAGCAATGGACTTTAATTTGGAGGAGATAGTAGACATTATGTTCTACTTGACTCTTCTAATGGATTGTTGATTCCACTGCAATTATGGTTGAAAACTTTTATTATCTACCATATGTTCTAAAAATCTAATTTATTACTGATGAAGGCTATTGATAAATTATTTATCTTACTCATAATATTATTTACTAAGCTATTTGTGCTCACCCTTTTGCTTCACAAATCCTTTCAGGTAATAAGAGTATAGCTGGGTCAAGCGGGGGTAACAGGGGAATAGAACAATGGTCTATAGCTGTTGAGGTTTCCCTTAAACAATATGGAAATAATTTTATTGAGAATTTTAGATAAGTGTGTCGTATTTTATACGTCATTTAACCGTTTATTCTGGTCAACCGAATAGGATGAGGTGAACCCAACTTTGGAAAGATGTTTTGCCACTATTATATAAGATATCTAATGACATACGACTTCGTGTTATCATAAAATAGGGTTGTGCACATCCACTTGCTGATTATATCTATGAGTACTACCTATATAATCTTGGAGTTTGGTTGAAATATAATTCTCAATTAGATACAATGGAGATAATTATATGGCAAAAGAAGACTCACCAACGGAAAGAACATGACAGCAATCTTCTCATTTTTCTTTGGGGTCTATTGGGTCATCCAAGGATGATTCTTAAGTCATATGATATCTGTTATAACTTAGATGCATGGCCTCTCATGTACGAAGGTTTCCTTGAGCATTTTCTAAAGATTTTAATTTCTAAAACAGTTATTGACTATACCTTTATGTAAGGTACCATTGTAAGGTATTAATGTGAGGTTCTATCCAAGTAAAGGGATGAGAGTCACAGTTGGTATCCACAGCATATGTGTTGTCGTATTTTGCACGACAGTTGAATTAATGAAGTTTGTACTTGTTTTCTGTACCACGTATTTGGCGACTCAAAATGGGTTGTGTAGACCTATTTTGGGGGCATCACACAGTCTCTCTATTTGTTGGATTGTAAGGTGATGATGACACCGATGGATTGGCGATTCATCACTAGGATGGAGTTTTCAGGGGTGTCAATGCCTTTGGTGGTTGACATTTCCCCGACTGCCACCAGATCCTTGTTGGGAGTCTTGGCCAAGGCGCTCAAGGGTCCGATAGTCCATTCTGGTCCCTTGAGTGTAGATGCCATGAGTGGGGCTTTGACTGAGCCATTGCCGGATGATCGGAGGGTTAGGGATTGCATCCTTCGACGATTGTTTCTGATCATCCTCAGTGGTTCTTCCCTGGCTGATAACTCTTCGACCGTGTCATTCGCTTTAGTCAGCACCACTCGGGAGGTGGACCATATTGGAGAGTTTGATTGGGGCTCCTACACCTTTTCCTACATCCTCAGGCCCCAAATTTTATGAATAAAGATTTAAGTTTCTCGAAATATTTTTTTTAATATTATGGTGTGGATTTGATATAATGTTATAGTTGTGGATAATATTTATAAATTTTGCAAAGTATGGAAGTTGTTATAAAATATTCGTTTGGTCAGGGAATATTCTTTTTGTCAGGAATATCCGTACGACGGCACAATCATTGGTGAACCCATAACGGAAGTATTGTCGTAGTAAAGAAAAGCATGTAATTATCATTTTATAAAAATAACTACGAAAGTGTTACCAATTTAAAGCTGTTGAACTACCCGGTAGTAAAAAGTACGAAAGAATAATGTGGTTGCATAGTAGCACACTACGGTATTGATTATTGATGCTTACGTGATAAGTCACTCAGTTATACTCAATTATTGCTACGATAATTCTTTGCATCATATCTCTCATATTATTGATTCGATTATTGTCACAGTATCATCTGCATAATATGATATATTATTAAATCAATAATTGAGACGACAAAGTTATTTATATTATTAAATTGCAATATTTATAATGTCTAGAAGTTCTGTCAAGGAGAGGTTTGGTCACCTAATTGCACGCCAATAAGGAGAAATCCTTATCGGAAAGCCCCCTCTTTCCTGGGAACGACCTGGTTGTTAAATATTGTGAGTTATAATATTAATGATGAATAAGTTCGTGTTGATTAAAGATGAATTTGATAGTTTCATTGTGTTGGGATTATTAGTGTTAGTGGAAATCGACATCTATTTCGATGGTAATTGATGTCTGAGGGTTATATTGATAAATTGGGGAATTTATCGGATAAATGAGCAATTAATTGCTACTAATTCACATGCTTATATAACTATTTGTTCACATGTGTGTACTATTGAATCACAATCTTATACTATTAGGGGAGTTGGTGCAAGATTGATAATACTTGCATGATTAAATTAAAGATGGAGGTATAGATGGAGGTACTATACTGTAATTCGTATTTTCACATGTCTAGAACTATTGAGTCACATGATTTACTATTGATTCACATGATTTACTATTAGGGGAGGTGGTGCAAGTTTGATAATACTTGCAGGACTAAATTAAAAATGAAAGAAAAGTTGGAGGTATTGTACTGTAATTTTTTGAGCCCCAAAACGTGCAATTATCGAAACTATATTTTTCCATAAATAGAAGCTCATTTTTCCTTTATTTTTCACCAATTTACTAAAGCTATAGAGCATTTATTATAGAGAGAAATTATAGAAAGAAAGAAGAAGAGAAGCCTGCTCCCTCACTATTCCAGTATCCAGTCTTTTTTTGAGATAAGGGGTATTATTTCTTTTGTATTCATGAAGAGAACTTCTGTTATTCCACTCTTTATTATTACATTGGAATAACTGTATATATGCGGCTACCCTATACTTGGTGAAATTCTTACATTATTCCATTCCTAATTATTATGTTGGAATAACTTTGTTTATCACAATACCGCATACATGGTGAAATTCTTCTATTATTACATTTCTTTATTATTCGCCGGAATATATCACATGCATGCGTTTACTTGGGACTGGTTCCATTATTTTTATTCGCCGGAATATCCGTGCGAATGCGCTTACGGCGAACACAGTTCCATTATTTATTATTCTATCGGAATATCACATGCATGCGTTTAAATGGGACCTGGTTCCATCATTTATTATTCTATTGGGAACAACACATGCATGGTAGTCTATTGCACGCATGGTGAATCCTTCTGTTATTCCATTCTTTATTATTTTGTTGGAATAACCTGTCTATGTGGATTACCACATGCATGGTGAATGATCCTTTGTATTCATTCCTTATTAAATTGTGGAAATGATTTGTCTAAGTGGATTACCACGTGGCGGACGAAAATTCATTTGCAGTTTTTTATATTCTATTATACTCCGGTATTCGGGGCACTTTTCGTGTCAGAGTACTATTCACGAGTTACTTTTCACCTAAATTACTATTCACTCTAGTATTATTTACTCGGGTATTCGGGGCACTTTTCGTGTCAGATTACTATTCACGAGTTACTATTAACGGGTTACTATTCACCTAAATTACTATTCACCCAATATCATTCATTCGGGTATTTGGGGTACTTTTAATGTCGGGGTACTATTCACGAGAAGTACTATTCATGGGGTACTATTCACCCAATTTTTTTTCTGTCCAAATTATTTTTGATACAGAAATATTATTCTTGAATTTTACTCCACAAAGCAGTATCATGTTGACAATTTGGACGTTATTAATTCCTGGAGAAATTAATTCTTGAACTTATTTTATTGAATTATTATGTCATTGTCATCATCCTCATGTTTATATTATGTTGAAAGTCATATGTGGCCTGTAGTGTATAGATAGACTTGGTATGATTATGATCAGGGATTATTCGGTATAATCATGACTGTAATGTTATAAATGATGTGGAAAAAAGTCCTCATTGGCCCGTAGTGCATTGATGGACAGTTTTTGGTATGATTATGGCTATGGATTCTCTTCGGCCAAGGGAGAAAAGATAAATTATTTTATGGCATGATCAAGACCGTTGATGAAAACACGATTATCTTTGGCCCGTAGTGCATGGATAATTCGTGGTCGTGATACTTAATAATATCCTTGGCCTGTAGTACATGAATGATTTAATGATGTGGATTATACTCCGGTATTCGGGGCACTTTTCGTGTCGGAGTACTATTCACGAGTTACTTTTCACCTAAATTACTATTCACTCTAGTATTATTTACTCGGGTATTCGGGGCACTTTTCGTGTCGGATTACTATTCACGAGTTACTATTAATGGGTTACTATTCACCCAAATTATTATTCACCTGAATATCATTCATTCAGGTATTTGGGGTACTTTTCATGTCGTGGTACTATTCCCGAGAAGTACTATTCACCAAAAAAAAAATTTCGTCCAAATTATTTTTGATACAGAAATATTATACTTGAATTTTACTCCACAAAGCAGTATCATGTTGACAATTTGGACGTTATTAATTTCTGGATAAATTAATTCTTGAACTTATTTTATTGAATTATTATGTCATTGTCATCATCCTCATGTTTATATTATGTTGAAAGTCATCGTATTCAGAGTGTATAGATGGACTTGGTATGATTATGATCAGGGATTATTCAGTATAATCATGACCGTAATGTTATAAATGATGTGGAAAAAAGTCCTCATTGGCCCGTAGTGCATTGATGGACAGTTTTTGGTATGATTATGGCTATGGATTCTCTTCAGCCAATGGAGCAAAGATAAATTGTTTTATCGCATGATCAGGACCGTTGATGAAAATACGATTATCTTTGGCCCGTAGTGCATGGATAATTCGTGGTCGTGATACTTAATAATATCTTTGGCCTGTAGTGCGGGAATGATTTAATGATGTGGATTATTTATTGTCGAGTCTCGTGATTAAGTTGATGAAAAACTTTTTAAATCATAGAAGATAGTAGATTTTATTCTCTACTTGACTCTTTTAATGGATTGCTGGTTCCGCTGTAGTTAAACTCGATGTCTATTGTATTTTATCGGTTTAATATTGTTGAAGGCTAATGATAATTTATCCCGCATTATCATAGTCATAATATTTCTTACTGGGCTAGTTGAGCTCACCCTTTCTTTCACTATTCTCTTGAGAAATGAGAGCGTGGCAAGACTACTAGTCGGAGAAGCGGAGTGATGATATCCCGAGATGGTGTCTTAGTAGTCCTCACTATTCTGTTAAATAGTGTGACAATAAATGTAATGAGGACTCCATTGAGTGTGGATATTGTCTAGATGACAATACTCTTATTAAAACTATCAGTTTATGTTTTGTCGTATGTTACACGACAGTTGTATTATTAAGTTGTATTCGTATTTTTGTTCCATGTATTTGGCGACTCAAGATGGGTGATGTATACCTATTTTGGGGGCGTCACAGTTGGTATCAAAGCTTAGGGATATGATCCCTGGTTGAGATTTGAGATTAGAACTAGGAGGGGAGAGACGGGGAATTCCTTCGCTAGTATGACCTACCTAAGTTTATTTGGTATTTAATTGGTCGGTCAGAGTATAGGGATAATATGTGATATGTTAATTAACCCTTGTTTTGTGACAATGTTTGTATTTAGATGTTGTGAATAGGGCTCAGTTATTAGAGTGCGATAATGAGTCAGAACAACCAAAAGGCAACGACCAACAACACGATAATAATCATACTGGTGGCAGCGGCCATCGGAACAATGATAACCATCGTGGGGGAAATTTTCATGCCAAGAATGGTAACCACTTCGGTGGTAATTATGGCCAAGATAATATAAGTTGAAATTTCAAGAAGAGAAGGTCACCTAGCCTGATTTTGTCGTGCACCAAAGTCAAGTCCAGCTGGGATGGTGGCACCAAAGGCAGATATAGACAAAACATCGGTGGTTTAAGGAAGAGCGTTTTTCGTGACTTCTCAAAAAGTGAGTAACCCGAATGAAGTTAGCACAGGTTAGTTAATTATAAATTCTTACGAAGTCTATACCTTATTAGATACCGGTTCTACCCATTATTTTATCTCTCTTACTTGCGCTCAACATTTAAATTTGACTCCAGAGAAATTAGACTTTGACTTATTGGTTGAAACTCCATTAGGAGAAACCTTCATTACATGTGTTATCCAAGTCTTGGATGAGAGTCACAGTTTTGAATGACATTTCTATTGTTAATAAATTTCCTGGAATATTCTTGAAGACTTCTTAGCTTACCCCGTAGCGTGAAATCGAATTTTGTATTAACCCCAGTACAAAACCCATTTCTTCAACCCTTAAACATTTCTTCAACTAAAACGAACGTAACATGCGCCAAAGACGTTGGCTCGAGTTGTTGAAGATTACGATCATACCATTCAATATCATCATAGAATAGCGAACGTGGTAGCTGACGCGTTGAATAGAAGATCAATTTTACGAGTGCGATGTTGTTAACACAAAAACCCATTTCGTATAACTTACAAATGATGAAGATAGAGTTAAAGACTCTAGGGCCCCACGTGAAGATAATGAATATACAAGTAGAATCGACTTTAATCGATAAAGTTAAAGCTGCTCAAGCTACATACTCAGAGCTGATGAATGTGAAGAAGAAGGTTCAAGAGGGCGTTATTATAGAAGCAAGACTCGATGAATAGAGGGAATCTCAAAGCTCGATTTTATTTGCCCATTTAAAATCCTCGATTAAATAGGAACTGTGGCTTATAGACTCGTTTTACCACCAAGTATATCGCTTGTTCATAACATTTTTTTTACGTATCGATGTTACATAATTTTGTGGACGATCCGAACCACATTATTGAATTAGAACTAGACGAGATAGCAGAAGATTTAACGTATGAAAAGATACGTGTTAAAATCTTGGATAAGAAGGATTATATTCGACACTCAAAGGTTATACCTCAAGAGTTAGAATCTGAAATGAAGTCAAGGTATCCTCATCATACCAGGTACGTACGTATATTTTGAGGGCAAAATTTCATAAGGAGGGGAGTGTGAGACCCCAAATTTTATGAATAAAGATTTAAATTTCTCGAAATATTTTTTTAATATTATGGTGTGGATTTGATATAATGTTATAGTTGTGGATAGTATTTATAAATTTTGCAAAGTATGCAAGTTGTTATAAAATATTCGTTTGGTCGGGGAATATTCTTTTTTTGTCGGGAATATCCGCATTTACGGCACAATCATTGGTGAACCCACAACGGAAGTATTGTCGTAGTAAGAAAAACGACAGAATTATCATTTTATAAAAATAACGGCGAAAGTGTTACCGTTAAAACTGTTGAACTACCCGGTAGTAAAAGTACAGTAATACGTGTGGTTGCATAGTATCACACGGTATTGATTATTGATGCTTACGTGATAAGTCACTCAGTTATACTTAATTATTGCTACAGTAATTGCTGCATCATATCTCTCATATTATTGATTCGATTATTGTCACAGTATCATCTGCATAATATGATATATTATTAAATCAATAATTGAGACGACGAAGTTATTCATATTATTAAATTGCAATATTTACAATGTCTAGAAGTTCTGTCAAGGAGAGGTTTGGTCACCTAATTGCGCGCCAGTAAGAAGAAATCCTTATCGGAAAGCCCCCTCTTTCTTGGGAATGACCTGGTTGTTAAATATTGTGAGTTATAATATTAATGATGAATAAGTTCGTGTTGATTAAACATGAATTTGATAGTTCCATTGTGTTGGGATTATTAGTGTTAATGGAAAACGACATCTATTCCGATGATAATTGATGTCTGAGGGTTATATTGATAAATCGAGGAATTTATCGGATAAATGAGCAATTAATTGCTACTAATTCACATGCTTATATAACTATTTGTTCACATGTGTGTACTATTGAATCACATTCTTATACTATTAGGGGAGTTGGTGCAAGATTGATAATACTTGCATGATTAAATTAAAGATGGAGGTATAGATGGAGGTACTATACTGTAATTCGTATTTTCACATGTCTAGAACTATTGAGTCACATGATTTACTATTGATTCATATGATTTACTATTAGGGGAGATGGTGTAAGTTTGATAATACTTGCAGGACTAAATTAAAAATGAAAGAAAAGTTGGAGGTATTGTACTGTAATTTTTCGAGCCCCAAAACGTGCAATTATCGAAACTATATTTTTCTATAAATAGAAGCTCATTTTTCCTTTATTTTTCACCAATTCACTAAAGCTATAGAGCATTTATTATAGAGAGAAATTATAGAAAGAAAGAAGAAGAGAAGTCTGTTCCCTCACTATTCCAGTATCCAGTCTTCTTTTGAGGTAAGGGGTATTATTTCTTTTGTATTCATGAAGAGAACTTCTGTTATTCCACTCTTTATTATTCTGTTGGAATAACCTGTATATGCGGGCTACCCCTATACTTGGTGAAATTCTTCTGTTATTCCATTCCTAATTATTATGTTGGAATAACCTGTTTATACGAAGTACCGCATACATGGTGAAATTCTTCTATTATTCTTTTCTTTATTATTCTGTCGGAATATCACATGCGTGCATTCTTACGGACTGGTTCCATTATTTATTATTATGTGGAATATCACAGCCGCTTGCATTTACTTATTTGAACGTGGTTCCATTATTTATTATTCATTGGAATATCACATGCATGACGTTTAAGCGGGACTGGTTCCATCATTTATTATTCTATTGGGAACAACACATGCATGCGGTCTATCGCATACGCATGGTGAATCTTTCTGTTATTCCATTCTTTATTATTCTGTTGGAATAACCTGTCTATGTGGATTACCACATGCATGGTGAATGATCCTTTGTATTCATTCCTTATTAAATTCTGGAAATGATTTGTCTAAGTGGATTACCGCGTGGCGGACGAAAATCCATTTGCAGTTTTGTATATTCTATTATACTCCGGTATTCGGGGCACTTTTCGTGTTGGAGTACTATTCACGAACTATTCACCTAAATTACTATTCACTCTAGTATTATTTACTCGGGTATTCGGGGCACTTTTCGTGTCGGATTACTATTCACGAGTTACTATTAATGGGTTACTATTCATCCAAATTATTATTCACCCGAATATCATTCATTCATGTATTTGGGGTACTTTTCATGTCGGGGTACTATTCACGAGAAGTACTATTCACGGGGTACTATTCACCCAAATGTTTTTTTCTGTCCAAATTATTTTTGATACAGAAATATTATTCTTGAATTTTACTCCACAAAGCAGTATCATCTTGACAATTTGGACGTTATTAATTCCTGGAGAAATTAATTCTTGAACTTATTTTATTGAATTATTATATCATTGTCATCATCCTCATGTTTATATTATGTTGAAAGTCATCTGTGGCCTGTAGTGTATAGATGGACTTGGTATGATTATGATCAGGGATTATTCGGTATAATCATGACCGTAATGTTATAAATGATGTGGAAAAAAGTCCTCATTGGCCCGTAGTGCATTGATGGACAGTTTTTGGTATGATTATGGCTATGGATTCTCTTCGGCCAAGGGAGCAAAGATAAATTATTTTATGGCATGATCAAGACCGTTGATGAAAACACGATTATCTTTGGCCCGTAGTGCATGGATAATTCGTGGTCGTGATACTTAATAATATCCTTGGCCTGTAGTGCAGGAATGATTTAATGATGTGGATTATTTATTAACCTGAGTCTCAGCAATTAAGTTGATGAAAAACTTTTTAAATCATAGAAGATAGTAGATTTTATTCTCTACTTGACTCTTTTAATGGATTGCTGGTTCCGCTGTAGTTAAACTTGATGTCTATTGTATTTTATCGGTTTAACATTGTTGAAGGCTAATGATAATTTATCCCGCATTATCTTAGTCATAATATTTCTTACTGGGCTAGTTGAGCTCACCCTTTCTTTCACTATTCTCTTCAGGAAATGAGAACGTAGCCGGGACTAGTCGGAGAACGGTGTGACGGTCCGAGATGGTGTCTTAGTAGTCCTCACTATTCTGTTAAATAGTGTGACAATAAATGTAATGAGGACTCCATTGAGTGTGGATATTGTCTAGATGACAATACTCTTATTAAAACTATCAGTTTATGTTTTGTCGTATGTTACACGACAGTTGTATTATTAAGTTGTATTCGTATTTTTGTTCCATGTATTTGGCGACTCAAGATGGGTGATGTATACCTATTTTGGGGGCGTCACAGTTGGTATCAAAGCTTAGGGATATGATCCCTGGCTGAGATTTGAGATTAGAACTAGGAGGGGAGAGACGGGGAATTCCTTCGCTAGTATGACCTACCTAAGTTTATTTGGTATTTAATTGGTCGGTCAGAGTATAGGGATAATATGTGATATGTTAATTAACCCTTGTTTTGTGACAATGTTTGTATTTAGATGTTGTGAATAGGGCTCAGTTATTAGAGTGCGATAATGAGTCAGAACAACCAAAAGGCAACGACCAACAACACGATAATAATCATACTGGTGGCAGCGGCCATCGGAACAATGATAACCATCGTGGGGGAAATTTTCATGCCAAGAATGGTAACCACTTCGGTGGTAATTATGGCCAAGATAATATAAGTTGAAATTTCAAGAAGAGAAGGTCACCTAGCCTGATTTTGTCGTGCACCAAAGTCAAGTCCAGCTGGGATGGTGGCACCAAAGGCAGATATAGACAAAACATCGGTGGTTTAAGGAAGAGCGTTTTTCGTGACTTCTCAAAAAGTGAGTAACCCGAATGAAGTTAGCACAGGTTAGTTAATTATAAATTCTTACGAAGTCTATACCTTATTAGATACCGGTTCTACCCATTATTTTATCTCTCTTACTTGCGCTCAACATTTAAATTTGACTCCAGAGAAATTAGACTTTGACTTATTGGTTGAAACTCCATTAGGAGAAACCTTCATTACATGTGTTATCCAAGTCTTGGATGAGAGTCACAGTTTTGAATGACATTTCTATTGTTAATAAATTTCCTGGAATATTCTTGAAGACTTCTTAGCTTACCCGTAGCGTGAAATCGAATTTTGTATTAACTTGATACAAAACCCATTTCTTCAACCCTTAAACATTTCTTCAACTAAAAGCAGGCGTAACACGCGCCAAAGAGCGTTGGCTCGAGTTGTTGAAGATTACGATCATACCATTCAATATCATCATAGAATAGCGAACGTGGTAGCTGACGCGTTGAATAGAAGATCAATTTTACGAGTGCGATGTTGTTAACACAAAAACCCATTTCGTATAACTTACAAATGATGAAGATAGAGTTAAAGACTCTAGGGCCCCACGTGAAGATAATGAATATACAAGTAGAATTGACTTTAATCGATAAAGTTAAAGCTGCTCAAGCTACATACTCAGAGCTGATGAATGTGAAGAAGAAGGTTCAAGAGGGCGTTATTATAGAAGCAAGACTCGATGAATAGAGGAAATCTCAAAGCTCGATTTTATTTGCCCATTTGAAATCCTCGATTAAGTAGGAACTGTGGCTTATAGACTCGTTTTACCACCAAGTATATCGCTTGTTCATAACGTTTTTTTTTACGTATCAATGTTACGTAATTATGTGGATGACCCGAACCACATTATTGAATTAGAACTAGACGAGATAGCAGAAGATCTAACGTATGAAAAGATATGTGTTAAAATCTTGGATAAGAAGGATTATATTCGACACTCAAAGGTTATACCTCAAGAGTTAGAATCAAATGAAGTCAAGGTATCCTCATCATACAGTAATGCGACGTAAATTTTGAGGCAAAATTTCATAAGGAGGGAGATTGTGAGACCCCAAATTTTATGAATAAAGATTTAAATTTCTAAAAATATTTTTTAATATTATGGTGTGGATTTGATATAATGTTATAGTTGTGGATAGTATTTATAAATTTTGCAAAGTATGCAAGTTGTTATAAAATATTCGTTTGGTGGGGAATATTCTTTTTGTCGGTAATATCCAAATGACGAGACGATCGTGAACCCACAACGAAAAGTATTGTCGTAGTAAGAAAAAGCGACATAATTATCATTTTATAAAAATAACTACGAAAGTGTTACCAAGTTAAAGCTGTTGAACTACACGGTAGTAAAAAATGCGATGTCGTGTGGTTGCATAGTAGCACACGGTATTGATTATTGATGCTTACATGATAAGTCACTTCGGTTATACTCAATTATTGCTTCTGATGGAATTGCTACATCATATCTCTCATATTATTGATTCGATTATTGTCATAGTATCATCATATAATATGATATATTATTAAATCAATAATTGAGGCGACAAAGTTATTCATTTTATTAAATTGCAATATTTACAATGTCTAGAAGTTACATGAGGAGAGGTTTGGTCACCTAATTGCGGCATGATAAGGAGAAATCCTTATCGGAAAGCCCCTCTTTCTTGGGAACGACCTGGTTATTAAATATTGTGAGTTATAATATTAATGATGAATAAGTTCGTTTTGATTAAAGATGAATTTGATAGTTCCATTGTGTTGGGATTATTAGTGTTAGTGGAAATCGACATCTATTCCGATGATAATTGATGTCTGAGGGTTATATTGATAAAAGGGTGATCTGGGTTTATAGTTTGTAAAATTTTAAAACTCTGATTTTCCACGTTTCCGCTTATTTTGTGCAATTTGATTGCGTTCATGAATATTACAAACCTAACACAGAGCTGTAGGTTATGAACCTTAGGTGGGGGAACAACCTTAGGTAGTAGCCTTGTAGGAGATCGAGAACATAGTGGTGGTAAACTCTTATCGAGTTCTAAGAAAGGAATTTCTTAACTCATTGAAGATAATAAAAGACTTTATGTGCTTATGTGTTAAATTATGTGCTCGCTAGTACAGATTAGTAACTAAAACTTAAAATTTTGTTGTCAGGATGTCGGATGTTGGAGGAGCTAGTCGAGCTGGGGAGGAGGAACCCTGAGTACCTACGGAGGAGTAGCCCCGAGACATTCATCTCATCAGGGAGCAGTTGGTACAAAGAGAGCCATCTCTGTTGATCACTGTTGTTCGTCAGGAGCATGAGCCTGAGACTGATCCAGAGGAGGATTCTGAGGAAGAAGAGGAGTTCCCATCGAACTCCATTGATGCTGAGATGTATGATGCGCTTTATGATCGTAACATAGAGTTACAAGACACTGTTCAATAGCTGAAGGAGCGGACGGTTAATCAGCAGATTACCATCGAGCAGAAGGATATGGAGATTGTGACTCTTCACACACGTTTAGGAAAATGTGGAGTGGGTTTTGGTTCACGAGAAGGGTCAAACCGAGGAGAAGTCCAAAGAAATAGAGAAGTTGAAGAAGGAACTGAAATAGAGCTCAAAAAGGCTGACCATAGCAGAGGAGGGCTGAGTAAGAGAGTCACGTCGTGCTGATCTTGCAGAAGAGGACTGTCATGCGAAGAAGGCTAAGCTTGGGGAGACGTACTCTACACTTCAAAATGAAATAGATGCGGCCCATGATTGAGTTATGAGATATCCAATCTAGTTTGAAGGTCTACCATCATATATGCTAGATCGCAAAATGATGTCCCGTATCATGGAAGAGGAACGTGGCAGGGCTATTCAGTGCCTTAACATGCAGTGATAGGATTAATTTAATTATGTTAAAACCTATCTGGTAGTTAAAGATGTAAATTCCGATGTGATTATAAACAAAGGAATATTTTAATGTTTTAAATCTTGTAGATTCTTTATCTCGGGATAGTCGATGTAAATAGCAGTGATGCTATCGTATGATGTTAAAACTTTTGAATTGAGAAAAATGTCAGAGTTTATTCGAGATAATGTGTTAAGTGAATTATGATTAAATATTTTAGTTAAGCCTTAAATGTTTAAGGGATTGAATAAAGACCTAATAAGCGTATATTCTTAACAGAAAAATGCCTCCTAGAAGAAGACAAAATCGTCAACAAGCTCAAGGAGAACCGATGAATAACAACAACGACGCCAATGCTAACCCTGTTCAGCAATTGGTGAACTTATTAGCTGGAGCAATTCATAATTAGCCACAAGCTCCACCGAATACATCGTTTAAGGATTTCAAGGCAGTGGGACCGCCAGAGTTTAAGGGCTCCATAAACCCGATCGAAGCTCAAACATGGGTTATGGAGATGGAGAAGGTATTTGACATTTCCAGAGTAAGAGAAGACCAGAAAACTGCATATGCAACATTCATGTTGAAATCCGAAGCCATTTATTGGTGGCAGGCAAACAAAGTACGGGGAGGAGAAGGTGTGATAACCTGGGAGAGATTTAAGGAGATGTTCTTCGAGATTTACTTTTCGACCAGCTCGCAGAACCAAATGGAGGTTCAGTTTTTGGAGTTGAAACAGGGGAATATGTCCGTAGCAGATTATGCGGCAAGGTTCAACGAGTTGGCTAGGTTTGCCACATACCAAGTGCATACTGATGAGAGAAAGGCAAGATGTTTCGAGCAGGGACTGAAGCCCTAGTTGTATAACAAAGTGTCAATGTTCCAATTGAACACTTTTGCTAGAGTGTTAGAGAAGGCAATACTCGTTGAAGGTGGAAGTGATGCGATAACTAAATATAATCAGGATCAGAAGAAGAAAAAGAGTAAAAATGAAGGAACTAACAAGACTGGTGGAAGTACCACGGGAGGTAGTAATAATCAGAAGAGAAAGTGGTCTAATAACTCATCAGCTGGAAATCAACAAGGAGGGCAGAAGAAGAAGATCGAAGCGTGCCCAACCAATGAAAAAGCTCATCTGGGAGTTTGCATGAAGGGAAATCGAGTATGCTACAATTGTGGTCAGGAAGGCCACATAACACCTAACTGTCCTAACCCAAAGAAGGGTGCCTGCTTCACTTGTGACTCAAAGGATCATCTTGCAAGGATTGTCCTAAGAAGGATTTGGAGGGGCGGGATCGGGGAGGAATGGAGGAAGCTTGATGGTGGAAGCACTCTGACTATCACCGGACCAACTACAACCAACCAATCAACCGCCAGAACATTCAACATGACAGTACAGGATGCAGTGCAGTCTCGTGATGTGGTGTCAGGTATCATTCCGATCAATAAAGTTAATGCTTATGTATTATTTGATTCGGGTGCTACTTGTTCATTTATATTCGATGACTTTGCTAAGAACTTAGAATTGCTTAAGGACAAGTTAGAATACCCCATGAACATATAAATTATGAATAGAGAAATAATCCATGTTAAGTACGTGCATAAAAACTATAGAGTGGATATTAAGGGTAATATCATGAACGTAGATCTTATCCCTATTCGACTTGGAGAATTCGATGTTATCTTGGGTATGGCCCCCAAAATAGGAAAGTGTATACATCACCCATCTTGAGCCCCAAAATAGGTATACATCACCCATCAAATACATGGTACAAAATTCAAATACAACTTAATAAATACAATTTGTCGTGTAAAATATGATAAAAGCGTAAAGCGAGAGTTTAATAAGAATATTATCATCTAGACAATATTCACACTCAAAAGAGTCCTCTTTACATTTATTTTCACACTATTTAATAGAATAGTGAGGACTACTAAAACTATCATCTAGGCCGTCACTTGGTTCCCAGACTAAGCTAGTCCATTCGTTCTCATTTCCTAAAGAGAAACGGTGAAAGAAAAGGGTGAGCTCAACTAGCCCGATAAGAAATATTATGACTAAGATAATGCAGAATAAATTATCATTAGCCTTCAACAATGTTAAAGCGATAAAATATAACAAACATCAAGTTTTAGCTGCGGCGGAACAAGCAATCCATTAAAAGAGTCAAGTAGAGAATAAAATCTACTATCTTTTATGATTTAAAAGGTTTTCATCACTTTTATCGTTGAGACTCGACAATAAATAATCCACATCATCATCCTTTTCGACCGAGGATATTCATTAGTATCACAACCACAAATTATCCATGCACTATGGCCGAGGATATTTAGTGTATTCATCGATGGTCATTGATCATGCCAACAAGCTGTCCATCAATGCATTATGGGCTAATGAGGACTTTTATCACATCATTTGTAACATTACGGTCATGATTATACCGAATAATCCACGGTCATAATCATACCAAGTCCATCATGCACTACTGAGCCCACAGATGACTTTCAACATAATATAAACATGAGGATGATGACAATGATATAAGAATTCAATAAAACAAGTTCAATAATTAATTTATCTAGGAACTAATAACGTCCAAATTGTCAACATGATACTTCTTTGTAGAGTAAAACTTCAAGAATGCTCGGAAGAATATTTCCATGAAAAGATCTTTGGATGAAGCGCAAATATCGAGGATATTCCACTAATTTCATGGAGTATAGAAGTCAAAACTTTAACCAATTTGAGTATAATAAAGAATGGAATAACAAAAGAAATCACCGGGCATGCGATAGACCACACAGACGAGGTTATTCAATAGAATAATAAATAACGGAACGGTCGTGCGTAAAAGCCTTACGAGACGAGGATATTCAACGAGAATAATAAATAATGGAACCGGTCGTGCGTAAGCTTACGCGAAGCGAGGATGTTCCAACAGAATAATAAATAACGGAACGGTCATGCGTGCGTAGCGCATGCAGACAGGATGTTCAACAGAATAATAAAAATGGAATAATTGAAGAATTTCACCATGTATGCGATACTTAGCATAGGCGAGTTATTCAACATAATGATAAAGAATGGAATAACAGAAGAATTTCACCAAGTATAGGGTAGCCGGCGTATACAGGTTATTCCAACAGAATAATAAATAATGGAATAACTGAAGTTCTCTTTATGAATAAGAAAGAAATAATACCCCTTACCTTAGTAGGAAATTGGATACCGCAATATTGTAGTAATAGAAGATTCTTCTTCTTTCTCTCTTATTCTCTCTATTCTTTCTCGCTCTAAAGCTTTAGTGAATTCATGAAAAATAATGAAGGAATGAGCTTCTATTTATAAGCTTGGTAGAGTAAGGGTAAAATAGTCTTTTCACCATAATTTATGACACCATCGATCATATGACATCATTGCTTACATCATCGGTCAAATGACATCATTGCTTACATCATCACTTACATCATCCTTCCGATGACATCATTGTTTACCTCATCATTCCGATGGCATCATTGCTTACATCATCAGAATTCAAATTAAAATTGTTCTCTTCCACCTTATTTTACTTTTATACCATGAATTTACTATAATAATGTTACCATTCAATTTATATAAAAAAACATACTATCATATAATCACATCATACTACTATAATATAATATATATAATAATATATTTAAATGAATTATTGATTTGATAATTTGAAATCTTGTGTAATGACAATTATTGAATCAAAAAAATATCAAGCGTAGCAATTATTGAATCAATAAAATATTAAGCGATAATTCTTTGTAACAATTATTGAGTAGTGCCTTCTTACGTAAGAATCAATAATTCAAAAAAAATCTTATGCTGCAATCTGGTGTCTTTCTTTGTAATGACAATGGCGATATTCTTGTATTTTAACCACGGTATTTCAACGAGTGTTAGCGGTAACTCTTCATTAGATTATTTTCATAAAAATATTTTTGTCGTTTTCTAACTCCGACAATAATTCCGTTGTGGGGTCCACCAATGATTGTGTCGTCGTACGAATATTCCCTAACAAAAAGAATATTTCCCGACCAAACGAATATTTTATAACAACTTGCGTACTTTGCAAAATTTATAAATATTACCCACAACTATAACATTATATCAAATTCATTCCATAATATTTAAAAATAATATTTATAGAAAAATCATCTTTATTTAAAAAGTTGGGGTCTTACAACCTCCCTTCTTATAAAATTTCACCCTCGAAATTAGAAGTACATACACGGTATGTCGAAAAGGTAAGGATATCTTGATTTCATTTGATTCTAACTCCCGGTCATTTCCTCAACATCGTGGTTTCTCCACAAAACTTTGACTTGAGGTATAACCTTGGGCGTAGAATATGTTCCTTCTTATCAAGATTTGAGCAGGGAACCTCTTCATACGTCAAATCTTCCGCTATTTAAATCGGTTTTAACTTCGATAATGTGGTTTGGGTCTTCCACATATTTACGTAACATGGATATGTAAAAAGCGTTATGAACACGAGACATACTTGGCGGTAAAAGCGAGTCTATCGCCACAGTTCCTACTCGATCGAGGATTAAAAATGGGCGATGAATCGAGGATTGAGCTTTCCTCTCTTTCCAAATCTCGTAACTCCTTTCCATGGAGCAACACGTAACAACACATGATCTCGATATCAAATTCCCGTCCTTTCGATGAAGATCGGCATAACTCTTTTGTCGATCTTGTGAGGTTTTTATCTCGTTGTCGGATCGTTTGAATCTTTTTAGTAGTAGTCATACGTACCAACTCTGGTCCCAACAACGTTGCTTCACCCACCTCATCGGCATCTTTGGAGAGCGACACTTTCTTCCATCTGGCGCTTGAATGGAGCCATGCCGATACTTGTTTGATAAGCTGTTGTTGTATGAAAACTCCACCAATGGTAAGAACTTGTCCCAACTTCCCTTGAAGTCGAGGACACGAGTCTTAATAAATCTTCAAGAGTTTGAATAGTTCTCTCGATTGTGTCCGTAAAATACGAGGATGATATGCGAACTAAATCGTAAGTCCGTGCCCATAGCTTTTTGCAAACTAACCCAAAATCGTGAAGTGAATCTTGGGTCTCGATCGAAACTATGGATCTTGGCATACCATGCGATCTTACAATCTCGTTTATGTACATCTGAGCAAGGCGTTCAAGTGTATAAGTTTCTCGTATTGGTAAGAAATGGCGGACTTGGTCAATCTATCAACAATGACCCAAATTGCATCTATGCCTTGAGAAACCTTGGGAAGACCAGTAATGAAATCCATGGTAATGTGCTCCCACTTCCATTCTGGAATTTCAAGTGGTTGAAATGGACCTTTTGGTACTTGATGCTCCGCCTTGACTCGTTGACAAGTTAGACACCTTGAGATAAACAGCGCTATCTCTCTCTTCATATTTCTCAACCAAAATGTATGACGAAGATCACGATACATTTTGGTACTCCAGATGGATTGCAAACGGTGTGTTGTGCGCCTCCATCATGATTTTATACTTTAAATCAGGGTCGTTAGGAACACAAAAGTGCGGAGTTGACTCGAAGTATTCCTTCTTCATCGATTCTTTGCTTCGGCATAGCACCTTCTTGCACTTTCTTCCTCATACGCATCGGCTCGGATCGTAACTTGGCGACTTTAACTTTATCAATTAAAAGTCGGTTCTACATGTATATATTCTCCATCATCACATGGATCCTGGGTTTTTAACTCTATCTCCATCCTTTGCAAGTCACACAAAATGGGCCTTTGCGTTGTCAATATCGCTTTTCGTACTCGCATATGATCTTTACTCGATCGTTAGCTACCACGTTCACTTTTCAGGATGGTATTGGATGGTATGATCATAATCTTTCAATAGTTCAAGCCAGCGTCGTTGTCGCATGTTGAGTTCCTTTTAGTGAAGAAATATTTGAGGCTTTTATGATCGTAAAGATCTCCACTTTCTCCCCATACAAGTAATGCCTCCAAATTTTAAGTGCGAAAACAAAAGCTGCCAACTCTAGATCATGAGTAGGATAATTCCTCTCATATTCTTTGAGTTGTAGAGAGGCATAGGCTATGACTTTCCCATATTGCATGAGAACACATCCTAACCCTTTGCCCGAAGCATCCTTTGTAGATGACAAATCCCTCAAGGCGGATGGTATTGTCGAGCAGTCTTTGAAATGAGTCTCCTCTTGAGTTCTTGAAAACTCTTCTCACATTCCTCGTTCAACCAAATTTTGTATCTTTTCGAGTCAATTTGAGTTAATGGAGTAGCGATTTGAGAAAACCCTTCTCTGAATCTCCGATAATAACCAATTTAAGCCGAGAAAGCTACGTACTTGATCCTTGATTTAGGTTGCTCCCGACTTTGAATAGCTTCAATCTTTGTTGGGGTGACAGATATTCCATGGCTTGATACTACGTGCCCAAGGAATGCTACTTCCTCAAGCGAACTCGCATTTCTTCAACTTGGCATAAAGCTTATATTCACGAAGCTTTTGGAGTATCGACCTCAAGTGTTGCTCATGATCTTCACGGCTTTTGGAATAAATAAGGATGTCATCAATAAAGGCGACCACAAAGTGATCCAAATATTCCTTGAATACTCGGTTCATCATATCCATGAAAGCGGCGGGAGCATTAGTCGATCAAAAGACATGACTAGGAATTCATAATGCCCGTCTAGGAGTTACGAAAGCCGTCTTTGGAATGTCATCGGTTCTAATCTTCAATTGGTGATATCGAGCGAAGATCAATCTTTGAAAAGAATTTGGCTCCTTATGGCTGGTCAAACAGGTCATCAATACGTGGCAATGGGTACCTATTTTTGATGGTGACATGATTGACTCTCGATAATCAATACAAAATCGCATACTCCCATCTTTCTTTTTTTTCACGAATAGAAGCAGGAGCACCCCGAGGAAGTACTAGGATGAATAAAGCCGATGTCTAACAATTCTGCGGTTGGGTCTTTAACTCACGAAGTTCAATAGGAGCCATTCGATATGGGGCTTTGGAAATGGGTTTTTTATCTAGGGTTCAAGGTCGATACAAAATTCAATTTCACGCTCTGGGGTAGGCGGGGAAGTTCTTGGGGAATCGTCGGAAATTTATTAACAATAGAAATATCATTCAAAAGCGGCGTATTTTTGTTTAGATCCGTGACATGAGCTAAGAAAGCTTGACATCAGTTTTTTAATAAGCGAATAGCTTTATGGCTTGAGATAGCGATGATTGATTTTAATGGTTTGGTTGCTTGAATTAGCATAATAGGTTGGTTAGGAATATGAAAGCTAACAACCTTACGAAAATAATCAATTTTTGCATGATGAGTAGTTAACCAATCAATCCCTAGAATTACGTCAAATGCAAGTATTTTCAATGAAATAAGATCGACGAGGTAATGTGTGGGTGCCGATTTGAATCAAACAAGACTTATAAATAGTGGATGTAATGAAGGTTTCTCCGATGGAGTTTCAACAGATAAGTCAAAGTCAATTTCTCGAGTCAAATTTAAGCGTTGGGCGCAAGTAGGAGAAATAAAAGAATGGGTAGAACCGGTATCAAATAAGGTATATACTTTGCTAGAGTTTATGATAAGCTTACCGTGATGACCTCGTTTGGGTTCCTTGCTTTTGGGAGAGTCACGACAAAGCGCTCTCCCTTGAACTCTGGTTTTTTGTCTTATGCTGGGATGGCCTTTGATGCCTCCATCCCAGCTGGACTTGTCTTCGGTGCGACAAAATCGGGCCAGGTGACCTTCTCTTCCACAATTGTAACATGCTTTGGATGGCATCATGCAGTTTGGACTGATGTGTCCCTCTCCTCCACATTTGAAGCATATGATAGGTGGTGGTCGTTCTCCTTCCTTAACGACAGGTGCTGATGCTGACGTCTTTCCATCATTGTTGAATCTCCTCTTCTTGAAATGTCCATTCTTATTGTTTTGGCCATGATTACCAGAAGTGGTTACCATTTACGGCATGTTGATTCCCCACGCTTATTATTGTCATAGCCGATGTTATTATCACTTTAGTATTATCATTTTGATAAATTTGCTCTCTCTTTTGGTTGGGTTGACTCATTATCGGCGCTCAATAATTGAGCCCTATTAATAAACATCGAATACAAACACGGTTTATGAGAGATAAGATATTGGCGTATCTCGGGTTTCAAACCTCTTAGAAACATTAGCGTCATTCTCTCCTCATTATCACCAAATGAGGAATAAATCGGGACAACTCGGCAAACTTGGCCGTCTTTGCGACACGGTCATGTTGTTTTGCTCGACTTGATGAACTCTACCTCTTTCATGTGATGAATACTTTCGGGAAAGTACTTGTCGTTGAGCAGTTCTTGGAACTTCTCCCAAGACATCTTCGGTGCGGCGAGGTTGAGTCGCTTTCTGATTCCCACCGATAATCTGCCTCTGCACATAACATGAAGGTGGAAAAGGAACCTTTTGCTCTCGGAGCATCCCAAGACATCAAATATCTTGTTGATCTGCTTTATCCACGTCTCGCCTTAAGTGGTTTTGGCTCTCCAAAAACTCTCGGTGGTCCCAGTTCCTTGAAGCGCTTGCGATGTGACCGTCAGAGAGTTGCCGGTGTTTCCACTGCATTTTGGACACGAGAGCCGCTCTTGCACGATGTTGCATGAATTGCATAAAGCCTCTGAACATTCCATCGTTCATCATACAGTCGGTGTTGTTGTTTGCACGAGGATTATCGCCTTCACGATGCACATTATCACGATTATTGATCTGTGGAGACTCAGCGGTCTCCTGTGCTCCATTGATGTTCTCAACATTCTCGGATGTCATTTTCAAATCTTGCCACAAAACAAGGGTTAATTAACATATCACATATTATCCCTATACTACGTGAGACCAATTAAATACCAAATAAACTTAGGTAGGTCATACTAGTGAAGGAATTCCCGTCTCTCCCTCCTAGTTCTTGTCTCACATCTTAGCGAGGATCATATCCTAAGCTTTGATACCAAGCTGTGATGATGCCCCCAAAATAGGTATACATCACCCATCTTGAGTCGCCAAATACATGGTACAAAATTCAAATACAACTTAATAATCTGGTTATCGTAGTGTAAAATAAATACGACAAAAGCGTAAAATGAGGTTTAATAAGAATATTGTCATAGAAAATATCACACTCAAAAGAGTCCTCTTTACATTTATTTTCACTACTATTTAATAGAATAGTGAGGACTACTAAAACTATCATCATACGGACCGTCACTCCAGTTCCCGACTAGACTAGTCCGGCTACGTTCTCATTTCTGAAGAAGAAACGGTGAAAAAAGGGTGAGCTCAACTAGCCCGATGAAATATTATGACTAAGATAATGCAGAATAAATTATCATTAGCCTTCAACAATGTTAAAGCGATAAAATATAACAAACATCAAGTTTAAGCTGCGGTGAACAAGCAATCCATTAAAAGAGTCAAGTAGAGAATAAAATCTACTATCTTTTATGATTTAAAAGGTTTTCATCACTTTTATCATTTGAGACTCGACAATAAATAATCCATCATCATCCCTTTTCTGGCCGAGGATATTCATTAGTATCACAACCACAAATTATCCATGCACTATGGGCGAGGATATTAGTGTATTCATCGATGGTCATGATCATGCCAACATTTGTCCATCGATGCATTATGGGCCAATGAGGACTTTTTCCACATCATTTGTAACATTATGGTCATGATTATACGAAGAATAATCCACGGTCATAATCATACCAAGTCCATCTATGCACTCTGAATACTGAGATGACTTTCAACATAATATAAACATGAGGATGATGACAATGATATAAGAATTCAATAAAACAAGTTCAATAATTAATTTATCCGAGGAACTAATAACGTCCAAATTGTCAACATGATACTTCTTTGTAGAGTAAAATTCAAGAATGCTCGGAAGAATATTTTCATGAAAAGATCTTTGGATGAAGCGCAAATATCAAGGATATTCCACTAATTTCATGGAGTATAGAAGTCAAAACTTTAACCAACTGAGTATAATAAAGAATGGAATAACAAAAGAAATCACCAGGCATGCGATAGACCGCGCAGACAAGTTATTCAACATAATAATAAATAACGGAACCGGTCATGCGTAAGCGCACGCAGACGAGGATATTCCAGCAACGAATAATAAATAATGGAACTAGGAGGTGCGTAAGTAGCCGCACTTAAGCGGGATGTTCAACGAGAATAATAAATAACGGAACCGGTCATGCGTAAATGCGAGATAGGATGTTCAACAGAATAATAAAGAATGGAATAATAGAAGAATTTCACCATGTATGCGGTACTTTGTAGGCAGGTTATTCAACATAATGATAAAGAATGGAATAATAGAAGAATTTCACCAAGTATAGGGTATCCCAGCGTATCTGAGTTATTCAATAGAATAATAAATAATGGAATAATGAAGTTCTCTTCATGAATAAGAAAGAAATAATATCCCTTACCTTAGTAGGAAATTGGATCTGTAATGATGTTGTAGTAAGAAGATTCTTCTTCTTCTTTTCTCTCTTATTCTCTCTATTCTTTCTCGCTCTAAAGCTTTAGTGAATTAAGTGAAAATAATGAAGGAATGAGCTTTCTATTTATAAGCTTGGTAGAGTAAAGGGTAAAATAGTCTTTTCACCATAATTTATGACATCATCGCTTACATCATCGATCATATGACATCATTGCTTACATCATCGGTCAAATGACATCATTGCTTACATCATCCTTCCGATGACATCATTGTTTACCTCATCGTTCCGATGGCATCATTGCTTACATCATCAGAATTCAAATTAAAATTGTTCTCTTCCACCTCATTTTACTTTTATACCATGAATTTACTATAATAATGTTACCATTGAATTTGTATAAAAAAAACATACTATCATATAATCACATCATACTACTATAATATAATATTATAATAATATATTTAAATGAATTATTGATTTGATAATTTGAAATACTGTGTAATGACAATTATTGAATCAAAAATATCAACGTAGCAATTATTGAATCAATAAAATATTAAGCGATAATTCTTGTAACAATTATTGAGTAGTGCCTTCTTACGTAAGAATCAATAATTCAAAAAAATATTTATGCAATCTGGTGTGCTATTGTGCAACAATGGCGTATTCTTGTATTTTAACCACGGTATTCAACGATTGTTAGCGGTAACTCTTAGCCGTTATTATTTCATAAAAATATTTTTGTCATTTTCTAACTCGGACAATAACAATAATTGTGTCGTTGCACGAATATTGACAAAAAGGGTCCACCCAATAATATTTTATAACAACTTGCGTACTTTGCAAAATTTATAAATATTAATATTAACATTATATCAAAAAGAATATTTAAAAATAATATTTATACAAAAATCATCTTTATTTAAAAAGTTGGGGTCTTACCAAAGCGAATATTTTATAACAGAAATTTTGTGGTATATAGTGATGCTTTGCATAAAGGATTTCGTGTGTTTATGCAAAATATTATGCGCATCACGACTATAAGGATTATATCAAAGTGGAGTTAATGTAGTAGTTTTTGTTTTGAAATATTTAAAAATGAAATATTTAGAGTCTAAAAATATTTTTCATCTTTATTTAAAAAGTTGGGAGTCTACGATTGTGTAGTACCAAGATGTACCAAGATCTTTGACAACATTTCTGGTGGCCGAATTTGAAATGAGAGGTTGAAGAATGTGTTGCTAAGTGTCTGATATGTCAGAAAGTGAAAGCAGAACATCAGAGGCCGAGTGGGTTACTACAACCTTTAGAGATTCCAGAATGGAAATGGGAACATATTACGATGGATTTTGTGGTTGGCCTACCGACAACTCAGAAAGGCTATGACGCAGTATGGGTTATTGTTGACCGATTGACGAAATCCGCACACTTCCTTCCAATCAAAATCAGATTCAACTTAGATCAGTTGGCAAGGTTATATGTGAAAGAGATTGTTTCGAGGCATGGAGTTTCGGTGTCAATTATTTTCGATAGGGATCCGCACTTTACATCGAACTTCTGGAAATGTCTACAGGAATACATAGGTACACAGTTGCGAATGAGTACGGCATATCACCCTCAGACAGATGGACATAGTGAAAGAATAATTAAGACATTAGAAGACATGTTAAGAGCGTTTATAATGGACTTTAAAGGAAATTAGGATGATCATCTACCACTCGTAGAGTTCGGCTACAACAACAGTTACCACGCTAGTATTGGCATGCCGCCTTATGAAGCGTTATACTGCAGAAAATACAGAACTCCGCTATACTGGGATGAAGTTGGCGAAAGACAATTACTAGGCCCAGAATTGGTACAGCAGACAGCAAAAATAGTCAAAGTGATCCGAATAAGACTGATAGTTGCTCAAGATAGACAGAAGAAATACGCCGATCCACACCGTAAAAATGCTGAGTTTGATTCGGGTAGTTATGTGTTCTTAAAGGTCTCTCCCTGGAAGGGAAAGATCAGGTTCGAAAAGAAAGGGAAATTAAGCCCAAGATTTATTGGACCCTTTGAGGTACTACAAAGGATCGGAGAGGTTGCGTATGAGGTAGCCTTACCTCCAGCACTCGAGAATGTCCACAACGTTTTCCATATTTCAGTTCTACGACCCTACAAACCCGATTACAAGCACGTGATTGAATATGAACCCCTACATTTTGAAAAAGACTTATCTTACGAAGAAATTCCTATTCAGATTGTCGACCGAAAAGAGCAAGTTTTAAGAAATAAAGTAATACCTTTTGTTAAGGTAATTTGGAGGAACCACAACACTGAAGAAGCTATATGGGAACTTGAAGAGAATATGATGAAGAATTATCCTCATTTATTTACTTAGATTATTATAAGCAATTCTGGGGATAGAATCTTTGTAAGGGGGGAGAATGTAACAGGATGAATTGTTTGAGTCGTGATTCTGAGGACATAATCCTTTTAAGGGGAGAAAGATGTGACAACCGAGATTTTGTAATTTAATTATAATATTTATTGGATTAAAAAAATAATTTTTGATGATTTAATTATTAGATTAAATAATTAATTAATGAAGTTGTGGTAGAATAATTTAATTGTATGTGTTATATTTATTAAATTAATGTGGAGAATTGATTTATGTAAATATGTGAGCTTATTGAATTAAAAGAAATATTTAATAAGTCTAATCTTATTTTAATTAATTAATTAGAGAATTAATAAATTGGACATAATTAATAAATGAGAAATTTAATTATGTGACTATATGAATTAAATGAGAAATTATTATATTTTATTAAATTAAATAAGATATTTGATTTATTGTGCAATTGGGTGTGACATGATTTAAACTATTAACTTAAATGGTTTTGGAGCCTATCATTGCTAGCCAAACGAGGCCCTAAGAGAAGTTAGTAGCAGTTAACCCATGATGGGTAACTGACCTCCACAACGCGTCAGTTCTTAATTATTATATACGTCTTCTTCCTTCTTTATTCTCTAAGTCTGGAAATAAGAAAAAAAAAATTTACAGAGAGAAATTGAGAAATTGTTGAAGGAGATTGTGAGTGAGTGATTGAAGAAGCACCTGAGAAAGGTTTTCCTTACTAATCTACACTCTACGCTTTGGGTAATCTCTTCAACCCATTTTATCTACGTTATTAAAATTTTCACGAATATGGCTCTCAAATTTCTGTAAAATCTCTGTAGTTGGAGATTGTATTGACTATGTGGATATATATGTGATAATATGTTAGCATATCATGTTTTTACCATATATTGTAGATTTCCATATCATCGGTTTCATAAAAAAATAATATATATGCCGTATATTGTTACAGAGTATAGAAATATGGCCATATGGCCCTTATACGTAAATTTAATATGTCAAACATATATTGTCTCATAAATTTTATACCTTTATATAATTATGTATGTTAAAATGAAGAAAACAAACTTTGAATAGACAGATTTGGTGTTATAACGAACCCGTGATGTTAATTTTTATGTTTTGTGTTCAAAACCTTCAAGAACATCAAAAAATGAAATTACATGTTTTGATTCGGTAATTACATGATTTAACTTGTTAAAATCACTCTATAAAGGCTGGGTAATAATTATGTATGAATTCTAGTATGTGGGTATGTTTAATTTAAGGTATTTAATGACCATGTAATGATAATTTTTCCTAACTCTGTGTTCTTCGCGAACTGGAAATTCAGAAACTGGAGTTCTGCGCCTTGGCACCAACTCCATGCCTTAAGTCCCGCGCTGCAGCGCCAGATCTCAAGCCACAGCACCGAGAAAAAGCCTAGCAATGGCGTCGTAGCGCCCCTCTGCAGATTGTCCAGAAATGAAAAATTTTATTGTTTAAGTCTAGGAAGGTGATAGTAACTTAATCTAATGAACATAAAAACATGTTAGACGTATAACGAGACGTTAAAATAAATTCTTAGCATGTCAATAACACAATTACGTGTGAATTGAATTATTAAACGCATAGTTAGTTTATTGGTCGTGAAGCGTAAATTATGTGTCAATAAGTGTGGTAATTTGACTAAGTATAGTCATAATCAGAGTTTAAACCAAAAGAATGAATGTATGATGACTAGTTACGTTATAATTGACGGGTACTGTGAATGTAAATGGTATGTAGGATTAAATCAAGGAACGTGTATAAATTAACGTGTAATCTACGCACGAGGCAAGTTTCTTAACCCTACTCGTTATCATTATATAAGTTTATAAGTTTATCTCTTTACATCGAGTAAATTCTCGTTATTATTGATCAAGTCCATTTTGTCATATTAAAGTATATTAATCTTTCAAAGTATGATTTTGTTATACAATATTTATTTTATTGTATATCTCTTGAGATTGCTATTCAATTTAAATATCAATTACTGTTGAACCTTGTTAGACTAGCGAACCCTTAATGATTCGACTAGTCCATAGTTGATGAGCATTCTAAATTTCAGAACCCTTGTTGAATTATCCAAACCAAACTCCTTTGGTGCGGACTCTAATGTTAAACTGAGATGAACAACCCTGTATAGGGGATTACTTATGCGTTAGCGTTAAGATATTGTGCACAGTATGGTACTAAGAGTTGATCCCCCTAAGTACGAGAAGAAGAGTCCATAGTCTTATGACTGTTAAAGGTTTCAAGTATAAACACTTGACAACCTAGGACATAGTTCAAGGTCTTATGACCCTCAAAAGTTCTTTTGTTTCTTGTTATTCATTCTTGATTCAAAAGATGAGTTTTCCTATTTCAGAAGTCTTTGATTTATTCACATGTTATTATTCATTTGTCATATTGTTATACTTGTGGACAATCGTGCTCACTCTTGCGTAATAATAACATTGCTGTTAAGAACGAAACATCTGATGAGCCTTCCACTAGTAAAGGCAAGGGCAAGGTTAACAAATGAAGAAGACTTGTTGTTAATATGTATTTAAATTTCAAACTTGATGTTGTCTAAGACTTGTTATTTGTTTATGATTCCGCACAGATGTTTAAGGTTAGAGTGACCTGGGATTTATTATGCAGATGATGTAACCCAATAAGGGGAAGATTTATTTATTTATTTATTTCTATCTATTGTATGGTTTGCATTTATTATGGGTAGATAGATAGATTATATTTGTACAATGAACACCAAATCCTGCGAAAATGGAAGTACCCGGATTTGGGGGTGTCACAGTAGTTGAGAAATGTCCATCATGGGAACTGAATCTAGATTCAGAGGCCGAATCTTCGATCACATGATTCATAGGCTCATACAAATGAATAATATGTACAAAAGCTAGAAAGAAAACTAGATTTGAATAAATCTAAACCATTCTAGCTTCAACGGTTCCAGTTTAGTCACTTTTGAACCGGTCAAACTTAGAGATGGCTAGATTTAGACAAATCTATTCCACAAGTTGGAACATTAAATATCTACATTATAAAAGCAGTTAAAGCAAAATATATATATATATATATATATATATAAGCGGTAGATGGCCACGAAGTAAAATCCTTGCCTGACAGAAATGTAATATATATATATATATATATATATATTTATATATAAAAGCGATAAACACACCAGATATTCTATCCAGGCTCAATCGATTTCGAGGATCGATGGTATACACTACAAGAATGGGGATGACGACGAGGTATAAAATCAATTTGTACGTGGCCACCCGTGATGGTCTGCCTGATGCTGTCCAGATAGCGGTAAGAAGTTTTAACAACTTGATCTTGTATATCAATGCTTACAAAATTTATTTTTAACTATTTAATTGTTAACATGATGACATGATACTTATAAGCGTTTATTGAATGGGCGCTATCCTGAAGGCACTCCACGTCTGCCTATTGATTAAGAGTTATGCGAGAGGGCGTCTGTTGTGAAGAAGAACTACATTAAAGGTCAAGAACAATGACGACGCCCATCCTTCAGTGGCTCAGGATGCTCTTCTACTCAGTGTTCACAGTCATCGAGTCATCCAGCTGTTCATACTCCAGCTGACTGTTTGAGAGCTATATGTCGAGATTGAGATCTTACAAGATATCTTTGGGCGGGTATCTGGGGCTCTAAGTCTGAGGAGTTAATTTGAAGCGATGGTGTAGCAATGACGAGGACAACATGGGGATGGCGACGAGGTATAAAATTAATTTGTTGTATGTATTATCGTAATATATACCAGTATCAACATAGTTACTATATTTGAAACTTGTTTTATTATTTTGTTAATTACAGGATGATCAAGGAGGCGATGCTGCTTAACGTACCTACTTTAGATCAATTATGTAGTTATAGTATAAGCTTGTACTTGTATATTCATTCTTTGGATGTCTGTATGCTACTTAAACAAGTTTTGAAATGTTATTATATTTATTCAAATTATATTGGTTTTTAAAGGTTTATATAGTTTATATACTAGTTTGGTGTATGTGTTGGTGGATGATGGATGTTTATAATATTGTGTATGCTGTTTATCTTGTTTGTGTATGTGTATTGCGATAAAGCAGGTACAAAACAGGTACAAGTTTTTGGGAATTCTGCAAAACAGCAAAAATCTGGTTTTCATTTTTTTTCATATCAGCGACCGGACTGATAGTTATTAGCGACGGCTAAACATTTGAGGGTATCGTGATCGCATCAGGCGGTCATTGCCGCCATGGACCACGTCGACTTTGGCGCTAGACCATCTCGATTTCGACTTAATGACCGAATTTGTCATTTTGATTACGCTCATATCAATCCGCAGAGATATGATTACGCTAATAGTGATCGCTGATAGACCTTTTTCTTGTAGTGATATATATATATATAAGTAGTAGAAAGCTTAAAATTTTGAAAAATCTTACAGTGGGCTGTAAACAAGACTTCCGATAGCTTTTGGGGCCTGAAAACTCGATTTCCACCGGTTAAACTTCAGTATGTTATAGAACACGAGCTTACAAGTGTTTAGAAAGAAGAATCACTCGGTTTGGAGCACTTTAGCAGGGGTTATAGGCTGAAGTGGATAGAGTTTTCTCTCTTTTCTTCTTTTTTTCTTTTTAAATGAGCTGCTGAGAGCTCATATTTATAGACCAGGATGGTCTTGGGTCAACTTCATGGCGTGCATGGGTCACTACTTGGCTGACCACAGTCTCCTTTGGCGACCTCGGCTCACTGCATTGTTGCACAGGCTACCCCAGGTTTCTTGGTCCTGTCGTCTCAAAGTAAGTTCACTTAGGCTACGCGTTGTCCGCTCGAACCTTCATAACTTTCAATTCGGGCATCTAATAAAGGAGTGTTATACCTTTTCAAAAAGTTGTTGTCGAGAGCTACACAATGACATGGGATTATAGGTATTCCAAAGCCGGGAAGATGGGTCTATGACAAGATCTCCAAGTCTTCATTGTCTATCCGTTGTGTTGTCTTGTGCAGTTGTCACTCGGGATTTGAGTTATGGTTCTTGTGGGACATCTTTGTATACAGTTTGAGTTGAATTGTGTTGAGACAATGTTGATGTGATGTTGAGGTGGCAAAATGATGATTTTACCACTCCCGGTGTTATCTCCAATTTTGGTGTAGTGGTACCAGACATTTCTCAGGGTTATCTCCGAGATTGGGCTGCTGCCAACTCTGACTGTCCTCAGGGTATCTCTGAGGTTGGTTGGACCTCCTGGGGTTATATCCTGGGTTTGAACTGACTTTTCTGGGGTTATCTCCGGAACTTGAACTGTATCTCTCGGGGTTATCTCCGAGATTGAAAATTGGATCTCCCGGGGTTGTCTCTAGCGTTGAAACTGGATCTCCTGAGGTTGTCTCTGGGGTTGGAAATGAATCTCTCAGGGTTATCTCCGAGATTAAAACTTATTTAACTTCTAAGGTTGTCTCTAGAAGACGATTATGCCCTCCTACAGGGTTAATAACAGTAATGCAAAATTCTGAGTTTCTACACCCCTTCAATGATAAACACCTTTATCTTAAAAGGTAGCGTGTTTCGCGATAAACACCTTTTTTTTAAGTAGGATTATAGAACATATACCCTAAACTTACTTTAGGATGTCCCATAAATCTACACTTGTCAAATCTTGTCCCACGTTTATCCTTTGAAACCTTTTTCACATAAGCTGAACAACCCCTTATCTTAACATACTTAAGATTAGGAATCCTCCCTGTCTATAACTCTTATGGAGTCTTGGGGCCGAATTTTGAGGTAAACTTTTCATAGATATGCAGCTATTTCAAGAGTATTACCCCAGAAGGATATTGGAATGTTAGTAAAAATCATTATGGACCACACCATGTCTAACGAGGTACGATTTTTTCTTTTAGATACATCAATCAATTATTGTGTATCAGGAGGTGTCCATTGTGAGAAAACCATTTGAGATGATCTAGAAACTCATTGCACAAGTATTCCTTCCTCGAACTAATCAAAGAACCTTAATACTTTGCAAATTTATTTCACTTCTGAATTCTTTGAAATTTTCAAATGATTTAGACTTGTATTTCATCAAAAACACATATTCGACCCTTTAAATGATCATCTCCTTTTCTTATACTATTTTGTTTAATATGAAAAATTATTTTCATGTAAGTCAAGTACATAAAGTCCATTAAGTAATATTCCAGTTCTATAAAAAAAACATTATTATTACAATTGTTCTTTAAATATAATACCAAAAATTTTGTTGTCCAACAACAAAATGGAAATAATTTTTCTTAAGAGAACTGGAATATAATAACAACTTATTGAGTTGATAGATTTTCCCGTAGGCAATGCTAAACAATAAGTTCCTATGGCTATTGCAACAACCTTTGCTTCATTTCCCACACATAGGATTACTTATCCCTTGTTTATCTTTCTATTTCTGCTTGGTCACTTCATAAATCTATATTTATGAGAACCAAAGTCGGCATCGAATACCCAAGTAGAACCTTGACTTAAAGAAAAATTTATTTCAATCATGAACAAAACTGTATTTTTAACCGAAACTTTACTAAGCTTCTTTGGTTATCCTCTGCAAGATGCTTCTTGTAGTTTCGTTACTAGTGTCCTGGCTTATTGTAGTGGAAGCAAAGTCCTTTGCTATCCATATCAGTTTTATTCTTATGATCCTTGTTTTTGCCTTTCTATTTACCTTCTTTGAATCGTTCTTCTTTTCAGAAGATCATTTGGGCCCTACCAGTAAGACTTAGTCTTTCTTGGTTGGAAAGTGACTCTCGGCATTTTTAACATGTTAAGTAAATCAGTGAGGCTGATATCTATCTTGTTCATATAAAAAATTCACAATTAACAATTGTGAGAAATAGTTTGGGAGTGACTACAAGATCAAATCTTGGCTCAACTCTCCATCCATGACAAAACTTGTTGTCCTAATTGTTCAATCAAATTGATAATGTTAAGGTCTTTTGTATGTACAGTAGTGTCATCGGTCATTCTAGAACGGAAGAGCTCCTTAAATATCTTATATCTATTAGTCCTACTTTCCTCACCATCAACTACTTGATGTGTAGGAGTATAGTAGGAGCATCCATAATTTCATACTGACGCTGAAGCTCGTTAGTCATGGATGCGAGCATGATGCATTGAGCCAACTGTACATCATCTTGCCACTTTCTAAAAGTAGCAATCTCTTTCTTAGAGGTATTGTCTGCAACCATTGTAGAGATAGGCGTATTAAGGACATAAGATATCTTTTTAGCCGTGAGAACTATTCTCAATCTCTTTAACCAATCCGTTTAATTCGGTCTGGTTAATTAACATCTAATATGCTTCGTAGTGATAGTAATTTAGACATTGTAAAATTCTGTAAATGAATTTGTAATTAACAATATTTTAGTATATATTCTTTTATTAATTACCAAAATAAATTAGGTCTTGTTTTAAATTAGTATCTCCCACTATTTTCTTCAAACTATATTACCCTCAATATATATAGTTCGACAATATCTAATTAAAGATATGATAGAAAGAATAAGGATCTCATTTCAAATGTATATAGCCTTATGTCTGCACAATAAACCATATATAAATAAATATGTAGACAACTCTTGTCAATTACATCAACTATGCAACTCCTTGTATTTTGCTTCTTAGATCATAATGGTCAAGTGTCTGCACATCCGGACTAAAATGATCTAAGTTAAGTCATACCCAGCACTTTCATATATTCAAAAGAAAAACATTATCCTTGTGTGTGCACAACAAAACAACATCGTTCAGTCTATTTATAAGCACTAAATGTGATAAAAACAACATTTTAAATATTTAATACTTGCCTTGTGTGTGCACAACAAACTAGTATTAAATATTTAATAGTCTATTGTTTTACCCTGCTAGAAGGCGACGTTCGATATATGTATCGATATCAATTTAATGGGCAATTTCAAATTTATTAAAATCCGATTTTGAGATAAAAATAAACTCCTTGATTTTAATCAAAATTTAAATCATAATAAACTCCTTTATTTTTAATCAAATTCCAAATCAAAATAAACTCCTTTATTTTAATTAACAAGGAATCCAATTTCAAGTACAAAATAAACTCCTTTATTTTAACTTAAAATTGCTATAAAGATAAAATATGTTGAATCATATTCCTTATCAAAATTAAACATATTTAATTTTAGGAAACATGGAATCCTATTCCATATGTGAATAAACTACTTTATTCTAGGAAACATGAAATTCTATTTCATATGTGAATAAAATCTTTTATTCAAACGAACGTGGAATCCAATTCCAAGTTAATATAAAACTTTTGAATAAACTCTTTTATTCAAATGAACGTGGAATCCAATTCCAAGTTAATATAAAACTTTTGAATAAACTCTTTCATTCAAACGAACGTGAAATTTAATTCCAAGTTATAATAAAAATTTTATTTTAATCATATTCCAATTCAAAATAAATATTTTATCTTAATTGAAATAAATATTAAAAATAAAAAAATCAGAATCTGGTGTCATGAATTTTGCACCTGAATACACTTTGAGGATCTGACACCGTGAAATAAGTATTCTTTGAAAACCTTTTTCTCGATTATGGGCGAATCGCTTCAGATTGAATCGAGAGGCAATAGCAAGGCCGCTGTCATGCAGCACAGCACCATGAAAAATTTTTGCCTAGAAAATTTGATCAAACCGCATACCATACATACATGGAATCATCAAGATCGATATTTCGCACAAAATTAGGCTATGATACCACTATTAGGTTTGTATATAGCGCGATTACACAAAATGTGCGGAAGCGTGATAAAATAGAAATTTAAAATTTTCATACAAACCCATCACCATGATCATACTTTGTGCATAATTATCAATCAATAGAAAAGAGATAGAGATCTAATTCATACACTTGTAGAAACTAGCTTCCTCAGGTACGAGTTCACCTCCAATTCCTTTTCACGTTCAACTTTAATTCAACGGGTTCGATTCCTTCCTTTGATCAACAATAGTCACTCAAGTGTTTGGCCACTAGATGTGATCCACCAAGGAAGAACAAGTATTCAAGAAGATGGGTGTTTGGAAAAACCCTAATTTTTCTATCTCTATAGAAAATACGTACTCTCCCAACTCTTGGAATTGTCATTCACGTGTATTGTGGATGTGATGCCCCCAAAATAGGTATACATAACCCATCTTAAGTCGCCAAATACATGGTACAAAATTCAAATACAACTTAATAATACAACTATCGTGTAATATACGATAAAACATAAACTGAGAGTTTTAAAACGAATATTATCATCTAGACAATATCCACACTCAATGGAGTCCTCATTACATTTATTATGACACTATTTAACAGAATAGTGAGGACTACTAATGCTATCATCTGGACTGTCACTCCGTTCCCCGACTAGTCCCAGCTATATTCTCATTTCCTAAAGAGAACAGTGAAAGCAAAGGGTGAGCTCAACTAGCCCAGTAAGAAATATTATGACTAAGATAATGCAGAATAAATTATCGTTAGCCTTCAACAGTGTTAAATTGATAAAATATAACAAACATCAAGTTTAACTGCAGTGGAACAAGCAATCTATTAGAAGAGTCAAGTAGAGCATAAAATCTACTATCTTCTATGATTTAAAAGGTTTTTCATCAATTTTATCGCTGAGACTCGGCTTAAAATATAATCCATCATCCCCCACACTACTGACCGAGGATATTCATTAGTATCACGACCACAAATTATTCATGCACTACGGGCCGAGGATATTCGTGTTTTCATCAATGGTCATGATCATGCCAACAACTGTCCATCAATGCACTACGGGCCAATGAGGACTTTTACCACATCATTTGTAACATTACAGTCATGATTATACCGAATAATCCTTGGTCATAATCATACCAAGTCCATCTATGTACTACAGGCCACAGATGACTTTCAATATAATATAAGTATGAGGATGATGACAATGATATAAGAATTCAATAAAACAAGTTCAAGGATAAATTTTAAAGATTTATAATTTAATTTATCCAGAATTCAATAACGTCCAAATTGTCAACATGATACTGCTTTGTAGAGTAAAATTCAAGAATAATATTGTACCAAAAATAATTTGGACCAAAAACGAATCAATTTTTATCATGAATAGTACCCTGGGTGAATAGTACTCGAGTGAATAGTACCCCGGCATGAAAAAGTTAAAACTTATCAAGAATGCTCAGAATAATATTTTCATGAAAAGATACTCGATGAAGCACAAATATCAAGGTTATTCTACTAATTTCATGGAGTGTAGAAGCCAAAACGTTAACAAAACGAGTATAGAATTCAAAATCTGAAACAAAATAATTTTACTTACATACTACAGAGTATGGAAGAAAATATTATTTCAAGCGAATATTGAACAAAAAGAACATCCCTTACCTTGAAAAGAAGAGTATTCCAACTGGTATAGCGGGGATATTCTTGAAGAAAACTTTCACTGTTTTCTACACTCAAAGCTTTCTAAAACTCTAAATAAATACACTCAAGATTATAGAAGAAGAATTCTCTGATTCTAGTGTGATTTTTAATTCTAATTAAGCATCCTATTTATAGGAGAATGGAAAGGATACTATTTGAATGCACAGTGAAGGAAGTTCACGGGCGAAGAATTCTGCGAATTCTGCGAATTCACGTGAAATTTATTGTTCATTATTACGCAGGCACTATGCATAATAAAATATAATATATTCTATTTTTTCATAAAAAAACAAAACTTATTATAATATATATATATATATATATAATACTCCCCCATTACCCTTTTGAATTCCCTCCCCCCAAGATGAGTTAATATAATATTATATATATATATATATATATATATATATATATATATATTAACACTTTCCCCTCCCCCATGACTTAATGTCACACCCCCACCCATCATTATCATATATATATATATATATAATAATTATATATATATAACAAAACTGAATAATTTCTACCAACAGTTTTGAAAAATGAGTAAGTGGGAGTCCAAATAATTCGCCAAAATTTTCAACAAACTTCATAAAAATCCCCTTAATATTTTTAACAATATTTATCTTCATTATTATAATTCGCAATATTTAATAACCAGGTCGTTTCCAGGAAAGAGGGGGCTTTCTAATAAGGATTTCTCCCTATTGGCACGCAATTAGGTGACCAAACCTCTCATTGACAGAACTTTTAGACATTGTCAATATTGTAAATAATAATATTAATAACTTTGTCATCTCAGTTATTGATTTAATCATATATAAAATATCGATAATAATTGAATCAAATAACGTGAGATACTATGCAACAATTACTGTAGCAATAATTGAACAAAACTGAGTGACTTCTCACGTAAGCATCAATAATCAATACCGTGTGCTACTATATAACCACGTGTATTACTGTACTTTTAACACCGGGTGTTTCAACAGTTAATGGTAAAACTTCCGCCGTTATTTTCATAAAAAGATATTTATGTCGTTTTCTCATTTCGACAATAATTACGTTGTGGGGTCCACCAATGATTGTGCTGTCGTAAGAATATTCCCTAACCAATCGAATATAATATAACAACTTGCGTACTTTGCAAAATTTATAAATATTACCCACAACTATAACATTATATTAAATTCATTCCATAATATTCAAAAATGATATTTATAAAAAATTTATCTTTATTCATAAAAGTTGGGGTCTTACAACCTCTCCTTCTAATGAAATTTTGCCCTCGAAATTAGGGTACATACCTGGTATGTCGAAGAGGTGAGGATACCTTGATTTCATTTTAGATTCTAACTCCCAGGTCATTTCCTCAACATCGTGGTTTCTCCACAAAACTTTAACTTGAGGTATAACCTTGGAACGTAAAATATGCTCCTTCTTATCCAAAATTTTAACAGAAACCTCTTCATACGTTAAATCTTCTGCTATTTCATCCGGTTCTAACTCAATAATGTGGTTCGGGTCTTCCACATATTTACGTAACATGGATATGTGAAAAACGTTATGAATACGAGACATACTTGGCGGTAAAGCGAGTCTATAGGCCACAGTTCCTACTCGATCGAGGATTAAAAATGGGTCAATGAATCGAGGATTGAGCTTTCCTCTCTTTCCAAATCTCGTAACTCCTTTCCATGGAGTAACTCGTAACAACACATGATCTCCAATATAGAATTCCACGTCCTTTCGATGAAGATCAACATATCTCTTTTGTCGATCTTGTGAGGTTTTTATACGTTGTCGAGTCATTTGAATCTTTTTCATAATCATACGTACCAACTTCGGTCCCAACAACGTTGCTTCACCTACCTCATTCCAGCATAGTGGAGAACGACACTTTCTTCCATACAACGCCTAGAATGGAGCCATGTAAATACTTGCTTGATAACTGTTGTTGTAATAAAAATCCACCAATGATAAGAACTTATCCCAACTTCCCTTGAAGTCAAGGACACAGAGTCTTAATAAATCTTCAAGAGTTTGAATAGTCCTCTCCGACTGCCCGTCTGTTTGAGGATGATAAGCCGAACTAAATCGTAAATCCGTGCCCATAGCTTTTTGTAAACTAACCCAAAATCTTGAAGTAAATTTTGGGTCTCAATCAGAAACTATAGATACTGGCATACCATGCAATCTTACAACCTTGTTTATGTATATGCGAGCAAGACGTTCAAGTGTATAAGTTTCTCGTATAGGTAAAAAATGAGCAAACTTGGTCAATCTATCAACAATGACCCAAATTGCATCTATGCCTTGAGAAACCTTGGGAAGACCAGTAAAGAAATCCATGGTAATGTGCTCCCACTTCCATTATGGAATTTCAAGTGGTTACAATGGACCTTTTGGTACTTGATGCTCCGCCTTGACTCGTTGACAAGTTAAACACCTTAAGATAAACTCTGATATCTCTCTCTTCATATTGCTCCACTAAAATATATGTCGAAGATCACGATACATTTTGGTACTCCCAGGATGGATTGCAAATGGTGTGTTGTGCGCCTCCATCATGACTTTATACTTTAAATCAGGGTCGTTAGGAACACAAAGTCTGGAGTTGACTCGTAGTATTCCTTTTTCATCGATTCTTTCTTCTGGGATAGCACCTTCTTGCACTTTCTTCCTCATACACATCAGCTCCAGGTCTGTAGCTTGAGCAGCTTTAACTTTATCGATTAAAGTCGGTTCTACTCGTATATTTGCCATCATCACATGGGTCCCTGAAGTCTTTAACTCTATCTCCATCCTTTGTAAGTCATACAAAATGGGCCTTTGCATTGACAATATCGCACTCGTACCCGCATATGATCTTCTACTCAATGCGTCAGCTATCACGTTCGCTTTTCCAGGGTGGTATTGAATAGTATGATCATAATCTTTCAACAGTTCGAGCCAACGTCATTGTCTCAAGTTGAGTTCCTTTTGGGTTAAGAAATATTTGAGGCTTTTATGATCCGTATAGATCTCCACCTTCTCTCCATACAGGTAATGCCTCCAATTCTTTAGTGCAAAAACGACTGATGCCAACTCTAGATCATGAGTAGGATAATTCCTCTCATATTCTTTGAGTTGTCATGAGGCATAGGCTATGACTTTCTCATGTTGCATGAGAACACATCCTAACCCTTTGCCTGAAGCATCACTGTAGATGACAAATCCTCCGAAACGGATGGTATTGTGTGAGCAGATCTTTGAAATGAGTCTCCTCTTGAGTTCTTGAAAACTCTTCTCACATTCCTTGCTCCAACCAAATTTTGTATCTTTCTGAGTCAACTGAGTTAATAGAGTAGCAATTCCAGAAAACCCTTCTACGAATCTCCGATAATAACCAGCTAGGCCGAGAAAGCTACGTACTTCGGTCACTGATTTAGGTTGCTCCCAGCTTTGAATAGCTTCAATTTTTGTTGGGTCAACAGATATTCCATGGCTTGATACTACATGCCCAAGGAATGTTACTTCCTCAAGCCAGAACTCACATTTCTTCAACTTGGCATAAATCTTATATTCACGAAGCTTTTGGAGTATCAGCCTCAAGTGTTGCTCATGATCTTCATGGCTTTTGGAATAAATAAGGATGTCATCAATAAAGACGACCACAAAGTGATCCAAATATTCCTTGAATACTCGGTTCAGCATATCCATGAAGGCAGCAAAAGCATTAGTTAATCTAAAAGACATGACTAGGAATTCATAATAACCGTATCGAGTTCTGAAAGCCGTCTTCAGAATGTCATTTATTCTAATCTTTAATTGATGATATCTGGAATGAAGATCGATCTTTGAAAAGAATTTGGCACCTTGCAACTGGTCAAACAGGTCATCAATGCGAGGCAACGGATATCTATTTTTTACAGTGACATGGTTCAACTCCCGATAATCAATACAAAGTCGCATACTCCCATCTTTCTTTTTCACAAATAGAACAGGAGCACCCCAAGGAGATGTACTAGGACGAATAAAGCCAATGTCTAACAATTCCTGCAATTGGGTCTTTAACTCCTGAAGTTCAATAGGAGCTATTCGATATGGAGCTTTAGAAATGGGTTTTGTACTGGGTTCAAGGTCGATACAAAATTTAATTTCATGCTCTGGGGGTAGGCCAGGAAGTTCTTCAAGGAATACGTCAAGAAATTTATTAACAATAGAAATATCATTCAAAACTGACGTATTTTTTTTTAAATCCGTGACATGAGCTAAGAAAGCTTGACATCCATTTTTTAATAAACGAATAGCTTTATAGCTTGAGATGACAGTGATTGATTTTAATGGTTTGGTTGCTTGAATTCGCATAATAGGTTGTTTAGGAATATGAAAGCTAACAACCTTACGAAAACAATTAATTTTTACATGATGAGTAGTTAACCAATCAATCCCTAGAATTACGTCAAATGCAAGTATTTTTAATAAAATAAGATCGACAGGTAATGTGAGGGTACCGATTTGAACCAAACAAGACTTATAAACAGTGGATGTAATGAAGGTTTCTCCCAACGAAGTTTCAACAGATAAGTCAAAGTCTAATTTCTCCGGAGTCAAATTTAAACGTTTAGCGCAAGTAGGAGAAATAAAAGAATTGGTAGAACCGGTATCAAATAAGGTATATACTTTGCTAGAGTTTATGATAAGCTTACTCGTGATGACCTCGTTCGGGTTCCTTACTTTCTAGGAGGTTACAACAAATGCTTTCTCTTGAACTACTGGTTTTGACTTTTCTGGAACGGCCTTTGGTTCCTCCATCCCAGCTGGACTTGCCTTCCCTGAACGAAAAAATCGAGCTAGGTGACCTTCTCTTCTACAATTGTAACACATTTTGGACTGCTGCGTACAGTTTGGACTGATATGTCCCTCCCCTCCGCATTTGAAACATATGATAGGTGGTCATTCTCCTTCCTTAACAATGGATGCTGATGCTGACGTCTTTCCATCATTGTTGAATCTCCTCTTCTTGAAATGTCCATTCTTATTGTCTTGGCCATGATTACCACCTAAGTGGTTACCATTTCTGGCCTGTTGATTCCGTTCACGCTTGTTGTCACCGCTTCGATGACTGCTACCACTGGTATTATCATTTTGCCGGTTACTCTCTCTTGGTTGAGTTGACTCATTATCGCGCTCCAATAACTGAGCCCTTTTAATAACATCTGAATGCAAGCAAAGTTTGTGAGAGATAAGGTATTGACGTATCTCGGGTTTCAAACCTCTTAGAAACATCCGCGTCATTCTCTCCTCATTATCAACTAAGTGGAACGCAAACCGGGACAACTCAGCAAACTTGGCTTCGTACTGTGACACGGTCATGTTGTTTTGCTCTAGTTTAATGAACTCTACCTCTTTCATGTGACGAATACTTTTGGGAAAGTACTTGTCGTTGAACAATTCTTGGAACTTCTCCCAAGTCATCTTTGGTCTGGCGGGTTGAGTACGCTTCTGATTCCCACCGATGTCTGCCTCTGCGCCATAACATGAAGGTGGCAAAGGGAACCTTTTGCTCCTCAGAGCAACCCTAGACATCAAATATCTTGCAGATCTGCTTTATCCACGTCTTCGCCTTAAGTGATTTTGGCTCTCCAAAAAACTCCGGTGGTCCCAGCTCCTTGAACTGCTTAGTGGTGACCGTCCGAGAATTGCTAGTGTTTCCACCTGCATTTTGGACAGGAGCCACTCTCACCTGATGTTGCATGAATTGCATAAAGCCTCTGAACATTCCATCGTTCATTATTTGGTCAGTGTTGTTGTTTGCATGAGGATTGTTGCCTTCCTGATGCACATTGTCCTGATTATTTATCTGTGGAGACTCAACGGTCTCCTGTGCTCCATTGCTATTATCAACATTCTCGGATGTCATTTTTAAATACTGCCACAAAATAAGGGTTAATTGACATGCCACATATTATCCCTATACTCTGACCGACCAATTAAATACCAATTAAACTTAGGTAGGTCATACTAGCGAAGGAATTCTCCGTCTCTCCCCTCCTAGTTCTTGTCTCACATCTCAGCCAGGGATCATATCCCTAAGCTTTGATACCAACTGTGACGCCCCCAAAATAGGTATACATCACCCATCTTAAGTCGCCAAATACATGGTACAAAATTCAAATACAATTTAATAATACAACAGTCATGTAATATACGACAAAACATAAACTGAGAGTTTTAAAACGAATATTGTCATCTAGACAATATCCACACTCAATGGAGTTCTCATTACATTTATTATCACACTATTTAACAGAATAGTGAGGACTACTAATGCTATCATCTGGACCGTCACTCTGCTCCCCGACTAGTCCCAACTATATTCTCATTTCCTGAATAGAACAATAAAAACAAAGGGTGAGCTCAACTAGCCCAGTAAGAAATATTATGACTAAGATAATGCAGAATAAATTATCGTTAGCCTTCAACAGTGTTAAACTGATAAAATATAACAAACATCAAGTTTAACTGCAGCGGAACAAACAATCCATTAGAAGAGTCAAGTAGAGCATAAATCTACTATCTTCTATGATTTAAAAGGTTTTTCATCAATTTTATCGCTGAGACTCGGCTTAAAATATAATCCACATCATCCCTGCACTACGGCCAAGGATATTCATTAGTATCACGACCACAAATTATACATGCACTACGGGCCAAGGATATTCGTGTTTTCATCAATGGTCATGATCATGCCAACAACTGTCCATCAATGCACTACGGGCCAATGAGGACTTTTACCACATCATTTGTAACATTACGGTCATAATTATACCGAATAATCCCTGGTCATAATCATACCAAGTCCATCTATGCACTACAGGCCACAGATGACTTTCAACATAATATAAGCATGGGGATGATGACAATGATATAAGAATTCAATAAAACAAGTTCAAAGATAAATTTTAAAGATTTATAATTTAATTTATCCAGAATTCAATAACGTCCAAATTGTCAACAAGATACTCCTTTGTGGAGTAAAATTCAAGAATAATATTGTACCAAAAATAATTTGGACCAAAAACGAACTAATTTTTATCATGAATAGTACCCAGGGTGAATAGTACTCGAGTGAATAGTACCCCATGAATAGTAATTCAGGAATAGTACCCCGTGAATAGTACCCCAGCATGAAAAAGTTAAAACTTATCAAGAATGCTCAGAATAATATTTTCATGAAAAGATACTCGATGAAACGCAAATATCAAGGTTATTCTACTAATTTCATGGAGTTTAGAAGCCAAAACGTTAAGAAAACGAGTATAGAATTTGAAATCTAAAACGAAATAATATTATTTACATACTACAGAATATGGAAGAAAATATTATTTCAAGCGAATATTGAACAAAAATAACATCCCTTACCTTGAAAAGAAGAGTATTCCAACTGGTATAGCGGGGATATTCTTAAAGAAAACTTTCACTGTTTTCTACACTCAAAGCTTTCTAAAACTCTAAAGAAATACGCTCAAGATTATAGAAGAAGAATTCTCTGATTCTGGTGTGATTTTCAATTCTAATTAAGCATCCTATTTATAGGAGAATGGAAAGGATACTATTTGAATGCATAGTGAAGGAAGTTCACGGGCGAAGAATTCTGCGAATTCACGTGAAATTTACTGTTCATTACTATGCAGGCACTATGCATAATAAAATATAATATATTCTATTTTTCGTAAAAAAAACAAAACTTATTGTATATATATATATATATATATATATATATATATATCATCACTTTCCCCTCCCCCGTGACTTAATGTCACACCCCCACCCATCATTATCATATACATACATATATATATATATATATATATATATTATATATATATATATACATATTCTTTAAACAATTTTGAAATAATAGGCCAAAATTTTCAACAAACTTCATAAAAATCCCCTGAATATTTTTAACAATATTTATCATCATTATTATAATTCGTAATATTTAACAACCAAGTCGTTCCTAGGAAAGAGGGGGCTTTCCAATAAGGATTTTCTCCTATTATTAGCGCAATTAGGTGACCAAACCTCTCCTTGACAGAACTTCTAGACATTGTCAATGTTGTAAATAATAATATTAATAACTCTGTCATCTCAATTATTGATTTAATAATATATAAAATATCGACAATAATTGAATCAAATAACGTGAGATACTATGCAACAATTCATTCAGAAAGCAATAATTGAATAAAAGCGAGTGACTTCTCACGTAAGCATCAATAATCAATACCGTGTGCTACTATGCAACCATGCGTATTACTGTACTTTTAACACCGGGTGTTTCAACAGTTAATGGTAAAACTTCCGCCATTATTTTCATAAAAAGATATTTCTGTCGTTTTCTCATTCTGACAATAATTACGTTGTGGGGTCCACCAATGATTGTGTCGTCGTACGAATATTCCCTGTTAAAACGAATATTCCTTAACCAATCAAATATAATATAACAACTTGCGTACTTTGCAAAATTTATAAATATTACCCACAACTATAACATTATATTAAATTCATTCCATAATATTCAAAAATGATATTTATAAAAAATTCAACTTTATTCATAAAAGTTGGGGTCTTACAGTGGAAACATCAACCCTCACCCATAATAAGACTCATCTTATTTATAGATGTAGGCAACCCTCCTTAACAATTAAGAAATTTAGTTTTATTTTAATTAATTAAATTCCTTTAATTAATTAGGCTCTTAATCATATTAAGAATAATTAATTAAACTCTTTTAATTAATTAGCCACCTAATCTTATTAGGAATATATGAAAGTACTTTTATTAATTAATTCTCAAACTCTTGTAGGAATTAAATAATCACGAAAGTAACAATAATAATAAGACTCATCTTATTAATTTATATTTAATATTTCTAAAATATTAAATAATAAATATTAAGCTATTTAATTTATTATATTACCAGAGATTAAATTAAATATACTTAACTTATTATTATGATTATGCCATTTCCTACTTAAATAAATATTCTTTCTTTTGCGGTGTGACCCTTTAGGTTCTCCATATTAAACCGGTTATGAATAAATCAATTAGAACAATTCTAATCTTATTTAAATAAATAAATTAATCTATTAATTTATTTAAATAAATAACATTTATTTTACAATAAGGATAAGCCTCCTTAGCGATCAACGACTTTCTAGATAATATAGATTTCAACATTAATCATAAAAGAACCTTTGACTAAATAGTTACCGTACAATTCAATCCTTCCACCATACAATGTCCCAATTAAATATAAGACATGGAATTACTATCAAGTCTTATTTTATTTAATTATATGTATTTCGATTCTTAAATGCACAACTCCAAATAATGCAAATTAGAAACTCCTTTCTAATTTTATTTTGCCTTGGCCAAGGACTACTGGGTTGTCATTTATCGAATCACATAGGACATTTCTCTTCTTTTACTAGAAGCGATAGATTATTTGTTGATCATACATTATCTCTATGTGCAACTTATTACACCCAAGCATATCCTTTGACATACCCTAAGGGTCTTAAGGAATATGTCAAAGTATAATTCATCATACATAAGATACTATGATGATCTCAAGTCTAAGGATCACTTGTACTACTATCACTTCAGGAATTCCTATTGATAGGCAAGTAAAACTCCATTAGGTATTCCTTAGCAAGCCACGTTCAGTGAACTTATTATCCAATAAACACCTACATACTTTCTCTAGTGTCTCCACACAAATGATCATGAGATCAATCATCCTCATCAAATGAGCAAGCAACGTATGTACCAATCTATCTGGATTCACTAATCTCCATTTTAGTAATCCAACAATTGGGAACAATTTTAGTTTGTGAGCTATCTAAGAATTTAGATCTCATTAGCATGATCATCATCATAATTCTAAAAGCATTACTCAAAACAATTGGTTTATCACATATTATTAAACAGCACCATGTAGATAAATTAAAAGTCTTTAATTAAATAATTCTTTTATTAATAAATGAATAAATTTATTACAAAGTATATGTTTTATCATCAAACATGATTGGCTTATGTGCATACTACTTTCAAGAATTAGCTGTCTTCTTAAAAGAACATAGCAAAAGTACTCAGGGTAAGCAAATACCCACTCAACCAGAGTCGTCCACACAAGGGGGCAGTCAGGATACTTACATGAACAAAGATACTCAGATACCTGTGCCTTAAAACAAGGATACGACCAACAAAACCCCTAAAATCACTAACCTCAGGAATAATCAGGAAACTAGTGATATCCGAAAGAAAGTCCAGTAAATGGAAGAAACCATCTGGTCAATCAAAAGGACAGGAGCATATGGTAGTGTTAACTACTCAGACCTCTGTATTTTTCCCAGAGCCCAGTATCCATACAAGTTCAAAACTTCTGATTTCAAGAAATATGAAAGATTGGGATATCCTTATACTCATTTGAAAGTATTCATTGGAGAACTCAGATCCTATGCAGAGGATGAAAAGCTGAGAATGCAGCTATTTCAAAAAAGCCTGATCGGAGAGGCTAGAGCCTGGTATGCCCGACTAGACAATTCCAAAATTCACAGCTAGGAAGAGCTAGCTCATGCCTTCCTAAATCAATACAACTTTCAGTCATAAATGGCTTCAGACAGATATCAAATTACCAATGTTAAAAAGAACAATATTGAGTCATTCAGAGAATATGCCCAAAGATTGAGACGTTTGGCTTCTCAAGTCATCCCATCAATGACAGAAACTAAGATGGTAATGACCTTCATCGACATACAAAAAGCTTCATTTTATGAGAGAGTCCTAGCAAGCATAGGAAAACCATTCTCTGAAATGATCAAACACGGAGAGATGGTTAAGATGGGTTAAAGCCTGGAAAGATTAAAGACCTTACTGCCTTAGAAGCCATGGTTGAGCACATTCAGGCTGGAAATTATGGGAATAATCCTCGAAGAGGTTATAAAAAGAAGGAAGAGGATGTAGCCTTGGTACTGCAAGGTAAAATCCAGAGAGGCAACCAAAACTTGCCCATTCAAAGGAAAAATTATCCCCTTTTTCAAACCTCTTCACAACTTACAAATCCTCTATTTCAAAAAGTCAGAGAAGTTAAACGTTGAAGGACATTTATACCCTTAGGGGCCTTAATTGAGAGTATCTTAAAGCTTCTGACAGCACAGAAGAAAATTTCTCAGCTTCTTCCACCAGCTAATCCAAGTGAAAATAATTTTGACCCAAACAAGGAATGTGCTTATAATTCTGGGGCTCCAGGCCATGATACCCAAGAATGTTGGTCTTTAAAGCACAAGATCTAAGACCTGATAGGTAATTATGAGATCATGGTGACAAAATTAGACCAGCCACATGTTCAAGATAACCCTTTTCCTCAACACAATGAGGAAGGAGTTAACATGGTTAGTATAGGGAGTGGAGAAAGTTCTAAGTACCTCAAGTATGTAGGGGGTTCTTCCCAAGCGAGCATGGATAATCCTGACAAATGGGATTACTTAGAATTTTGGTTTATGATAGAACGAAAAATGAAGTTTATCAAAGAACAAATTAATCAACTAGCAGAACTGATGGTATACCAGCACTAAATAACTTGATAGTTGATCAGTCAGGGGCAAGCAAATCTCCTCTCCATTATAACAAGGGATCAATAACAATTCCAAGATAATGATACTTTGGAAGAAAAACTTGCAAGAAAAGCTAGATCCTAGGCTCGCCGCGATTATGCAGATAAAAGAAAGTTCACTCCTTTGGGTCAACTGATGGAGGAGATCCTACAAATGTTGATCAATTAAAGGAAGATCACAGAACTATTACCCCCAATCAATCCTCGTTCCAAGAGGTTTGATGCTACCGAGATATGCCAATACCACTCCAACACTCCTAGTCATGACACAGAAAGTTGTTGGGCACTTCATCACCTAATCCAGAATATGATTGATAGCGGTGACCTGCAAATGGTAGATAATGGTAATACTTTGCCTGAAAAACAAGAAATATTTCCTCCTAGAACACAAAGATGGAGAGAAGTTATAGCAGTCATATCCTCTGAAGGAGACTTTCCTGCAACACCTCTAACAATCCAAGGAATGAAGCTCATAGGAGGAAAGAGTCCTTTAAAAGTGGTTGTAGTAGAGCCCTTGATGTTGCCATGAAGGCAGCAATATCCCTTCATCAGCCTAAAAAGAGTCCCATGGAACTATGGGGAAAATGAATGATCAACATCAAAGGACACCGCGACTATAAACCCGTTGTATCTACTTTAGCGAGCGATAAAGCCAATCATTAATACCAAGGAGAAAGTGTTTGAGTAGAAAATTGAAGAATTCCTTAGCAAAATGGGGTATAATAAAGCCAAGATAGTGCAGAGATTAAGGGAGGCACCTCAACAGATATCCATTATGGATTTGATCTTGTCTTTTGAAGATCATCGCAAAGTCTTAACACAAGTACTGGAAGTAGCGCACTTGCCAAAGGCAGTGGATATCAAAAAGTTTCATCACTTGATAGATCACATTTTCAATAGCAATGTAATATCTTTCACTGATGATGATATACCCATGGAAGGAACTCGTCATTGTAAGTCATTACATATAGCAGTGATATCCTCTGGGTATGTGATAGGAGGAGTATTGGTAGATGAAAGATCATCCTTGAACATCTATCCATATGACACTGTGGAAAAAATGATGATCAATCCAAGTCAGCCACATAGTCATAAGGGCCTTTTACGGGTCTCGATAAAGTGTTGTAGGAGAAATTAAACTTCCAATGGAGATCAGTCCATATACCTTCTACATATCCTTCCAAGTTTTGAACATCACCACAGGATATAATCTGCTATTGGGAAGACCGTGGATTCATATGGCAGGAGCAGTCCCATCCACCCTTCACTAACAAGTCAATTACATCATCAATGGCAATCTGATCACTATTAATGCCAAACCAGAATATCTTGTCTATATATAAGGTGACATGCCTTTGATCAACCTCAACGAAAGGAGTTGAGCCAGCCAATTTTTAAGCCTTTGAAGTAATCAACCTATTGGGGTTCCAACCTTAAAGCTAAGAATTTCTTCCGAAGTAATGGTTGTCGGTAAAGAAATGAAGTCCATGGATTTCTGTCATGGCCAAGGGCTAGGGAAAAATCATCAAGGGATCAAACATCCAATCCAAATACCTAGTTAGACAAAAAAGGCTGGATTAGGCTGTGGATTCAATCACAAGAACTCGCATAAGCATCAACAGGTTCACACTTCCACCATTCTACTACCAAATCTCACAGATGCAGGATTCGTGAAACCAACAAGGAAAATACATGTGACTGTATCAGGAATGCTAATTCTTAAGGTTAATCTGGTCAGTGAAAAGGAAATCCAGACTCCTGTCATGGAAAATACGGAAAGGAATGAAAGGTTTCTAGAAGAAGTGCAAGATCGATTTGCAAAGAGGTATTTTCTGCACATACTGAGGGTCTGAACGAGGATATCCCAGATGATGACTATCCAGAAGATCAAATCTTGATCCCTCGCATAAATAGGGCTAAGGAGAACAGTTCAAAGAAAAGTACTGACTCTGATGTGAATTCAGTCATGGTCATCATCAAAGAGGAGGAGGACTTCAACCACCCATTCATCACAACCATCGACAAAGACCTGGCCCTAGAAAATTGGAGTACCACTCCTTGCATCTGTCGAAAAGGGTAAAAAGGCAGAAAGTTCATTTGCCCTGAAGTATAGATATTATATGCTACGTACTTTTATTGCACAGTATTAGCAATTACTTTTGTCATGCTTTCATTAATGCTTTGTATTATTAAGAAATTTTATAAATAAGTGAAAGCATTTTGTTTTCAAGACTCCAAACTTGGATTTGTTTAGCCTTGCTGATGAAATGTCAAGTCTCAATAGTGACTACAACTTTAATGTAGAACTGGACTTTGACTTGATGGGGATCGATCAAGAGGAAATAGATGATTATGAGGTGCCCGAGGAGATCAAAGAATGGGTCCAAGACAAACCCAAATCAAATCTTGATCAAACCACCACAGTCAATATCAAAACCTCAGAAAATCCTAAAAAATCCCAATAGGCAATGACCTTACCCTAAACCAAACAACAGTCTTGATTGAACTCATGACTCAATTCTAGGATGTGTTTGCATGGTCACATGAAGACATGGTCGACTTGTCTACTGACATTGACATTCACCGACTGTCCATAAAAGAGGGATTCAAGCCTGTCAAACAGAAACTCAAAAGACTAAAACCTGAATGGAGCATAAAGGTTAAAGAAGAAATTATCAAGCAATTCAAAGCAGGCATCATCATGGTATCAACCTACCTGGAATGGTTGTCCAACATAGTTCCTGTGCCTAAGCCCAGAAGGAAGGTACGAGTATGCATGGATTATCGAGTTTTGAACAAATCTTGCCTTAAAGACAACTTCCCGGTACCTTTCATCCACATAATGATAGACAACACGGCGCAGTATGACATGTACTCTTTTGTCGACTATTTCGCCGGGTACCACCAAATTATGGTTGCTGAAGAAGATAGGGAGAAAACAACCTTTATCACCCCTAGCGGAACCTTTTGTTATAGGTGACTGTCTTTTGGCCTTATCAATGTTGGGGCTACGTATCAATGAGCCATGATGGCCCTCTTTCAATACATGATGCACAAAGAGATAGAGGTTTATGTGGATGATATCATCGTCAAGTCCAAAGAGGAAGATGACCACACCGACCATGTCAGAAAGTTATTCAATCGGCTTCGCAAATGCAACTTGAAGCTAAATCCAGCCAAGTGTGCCTTCGGTGTCAAATTCGATAAATTATTAGGATTCCTGATAAGCAACAGAGGCATTGAGCTGGATCCCGCTAACATTAAAGCCATTATTGAGATGCAGGTACCCTAAACAGAAAAAGAGATACGGGGATTCCTCGGGAGAATCAATTTCATAAGTAAATTCATCTCCCAACTCACTGCAACTTGTGAGCCCATCTTCAAGCTGTTGAGGAAAAATTCCTCTGAAAAGTGGATTGAGGACTGTCAAAAAGCCCTCATCTCCATCAAGAAGCAATTGGTGGAAGCTCCTGTTTTGGTGCCACCAAGAGATAAAGTTCCTTTGTTCATGTATATATCAGTAAATCCTAATGCTATGGGCTGTATGCTGGGGCAGAAAGATGGTAAAGACAAAGAAAGAGCCATTTATTACCTCAGCAAAAGATTCAGCAACGGTGAAAAAAAGTACACCTTGATTACAAAGACGTGTTATGCTTTGGCACGGGCCTCCATAAGGTTATAAAATTATCTACATGGTCACGCAACCTGTCTCATCTCCCACATGGATCCTCTGAAATACATATTCAGCAAGCCCATATTGAATTATCGATTGTCCAAATGGCAATTGATCCTTCAACAATTTGATATCATCTAAGTAACTCAAAAGTCTATCAAAGGTTAAGGAATTGTGGATCGATTGGCCGAAGCACCATCAGGGAATTTCGAACCCTTGGAAACTTATTTCCCTGACGATAGAATCATGACAATTCATCAAAATCCCCAAGAAGATACTTAGGTTGATTAAGAAGGCTGTACTTTGATGAAATTGTGTAAAATGGAAGGTTTAGGAGTAGGGGCAGTTCTTGTATCTATTTTGGGATAACAGTATCCCATGGCCATCAAATTGCAGTTTATCAACACCAATAAAACAGCCTCGTATAAAGGCTGTATAATGGGATTAAAATTGGCCCAATCCATAAGTATCCAACGATTAGCAGTCTTTGGAGATTCTGAGTTGGTCATCAAGCAAACCACCGGGGCATATCACACCAAAGAGTTGCATCTACTGCCCTATCATCAGCATGTCATCAAAATGGCTATGGAGTTCGAAGGCATAGCCTTCATCCATATCCCTCAAAATAGGAATGACTTTGCTAATGCATTGGCAACATTTGATCCACATATCTGATAGGAAAGGAATTCCTGATATGAAATTTACAAGCCAGAAGGCACCAGCCTATGGGAATTAGTATCAGATGAGTCACCTCCCATCAAAAAGCCTTGGTATCAGGATATAAAAGAATATCACTGAGATAGATCCACACCGGTTGGGGCAAGTTAAGTTGAAAGAAAGCAGATCCATAAAATGGCTATGAAATTCTATCTAAGTGGAGATGCACTCTACAAGAGAGATGCTGGAGTAGGTCCTTTGAGATGCCTAGATAAAGATCAAGCCCAAAGGCTTATGGATGAAATCCATGGTGGAATTTGTGCTTCACACATGAGCGGTCCTTTACTTTCCAAAAAGATATTAAGAACATGACACTTCTGGATATCTCTTAAAGCTGACTGTGATGATTGTTGGGTAAAATCTAATTATGCACAACACACAAGTATACGTGGTCAACAAGTAATAAAGTGATAAGTTGAGTATCGTTCCCACAGAGATAAATTAGCAAATACCTTAACTTATAATTACCAATCTTTTATTAACCCTAATTTTATTAAACAAATCAAATCAATAATTTAAATTAGCAAAACTAAAATTAAGAATAATTAAATTAACTCAAAACAACCACAAAAATCAAAATCTGAATTTCAAATAATTAATGGAGAATTAGACTTATGATTTCACCCTAAGCTTCACTTTGATTTTAACACATTTATTCCAATTTAACGCACTATCCCAGTTTATTAATCAAGAACACGAACGTAGTATTAACCACCTCTCGATGCACTAATACCATATTAACTTCAATCCACAATTAAGATAGAAATCTGTTAAACTTCTAATCAACTAACCCACTATATCTCTATGTGAATTACAATTGAAGAAGGTTGAATAATAAGGTCTCTATCCGATTACATGTGGTGTCAAGCATATCTCTACCTTAACACTCATCAAGTTTAAGCTACTAACAAAATCCCGAAAACACGCTATATTAACTAGGTCTAGATTTGAATATCCTCTCTTGATTCCATCCAACTCCATGAAGAATTGTTGATCAGGCAATTCATAGATTCAAGCACAAATTAATATAGATAAACTGGGGATAGCTTATTAAATTAAAAATCAAAGTTTACAAAATCATCGATTCACTTAAAGATCTATCACAAGCCTAAAAAGTTAATTAGTTCATAATAAACAAAATAAACACTGAATAAATCATAGAAATCATTCTTCCAATTACAATAAATAATCTAACACAAAGAATATTAGAAAACACCCTTCACGTAGACTAGAATTGCAACTGACTTGAAAAAACTCCTCGAAGTACTCCTCCGCACTTGCTATCAAAAACTCAGCTTAGATCTTCGTTGTATTCTCTCTATAATCTTCCTTTTTTTTCTTAATAGAGTCCTAGATATCTAGCATAAAACTCCAGCCAAAATCTCTATCAATTAGAGTTATACTGACATCCAAAAAGCTAAAATTCGTACCCAAAAGGAATTATAACCGAAACAGGACACTCAACACTTTCCAACCCCACCGGGTGGGGTTTATATCTATAGACGCTTTTGCTGGGCTTTTTCTCTTGCTTTTGCTCGAATGAAGACCCTCGCTACGGGGTGTGTAGTTTAATAATGCCACGCATGAAGCAGACTTGTTTCTCGCTAATCGAATTGGAAGACCCACTTCGATTGGGGTATATAAGCTGTCAATGCCCGCCCCGACGGGGGTACCTTCTATTATCTGAATTTGCTGCTATTCTAAATTACTTCCAAATATGCTCCATTTGATTCCCATCGCACTGAATATCACCAATTGAACGTAGAATGCCTCAATCACTAATCCTACACATGAAATAACACAAAACAAGTGAAATTGAACATGATCCCAAGAAATTAGCAACAAAAGCATGAATTGAATATTAAATCGCGTAAATAAAATACACTTATCAAAATCCCCCAAACTTAAATCGTGCTAGTCCTCGAGCACAAATCAACTACATACAATGCAATGATATGAATACGAATTCACTTATATGCTATCAAATCTAACAATATAGCAGAATCAAAATTATCTTAACAGCCTCAGCGAAAATAAGCAACTATACAATATCAACCATCAAAAACCAATCTACAAATCACGTTAATCCTCGAATCTCAAGTCATCATCACTTGTATCGTGTGTGTGTGTGTAACATCCATGCTAACCAATACTAACCCAAATTCAATACATAACTAATCTCTTAGAAGGAATCATGCAACACAAACTTAAAAATTTCAAAAATAGATAGTTCCAACTAAAATCAAGCAATCACAAATCTCAAGGGTTCACGCAGGGTACTTATGCTTTATTTTCATCTACGGGGGCTTTTTGCTCGTATTTCCCGTCTTATTCATTTTTTTTTAAATCGCATAGCTAAGCAATGTCTTATTCCCTTAGGCTTTTTAATGCTACCTTAACGAGCTTTCGACCAACGACTCCCAGACCATTAAGACTTTAGGGCGCTAGGTGTAAAGACAATCCTCTCGGGCTTACTTGCTCAAGTAACAAAGGCCACAAAACTAAACAAGCACGCTATGGTGTTTATTCATACTTTCATTTTTTTATTTTATTTTTCATAAGCTTATATACCCCACATAACATCCCTTAAACTTAAGTTCTTGCTTAACTTTAGCCTTTACCAGCCATCCTTGTCATTTTATCATTCACTCCTACATTATCCTATAGAGACCATTTAGGTACCGGTTTGAACTTAACCAATTAACACAGATGTTTGTTAAACGTGCTATCCTTTTATACCAGTTTCAAACAACTCAAGATTCGATTCACAAACGATCATTGTGTCATAGTTCTAATACTCAATACTGTATTTGCTACTTATTTGACAATCACATCATAGGCCCACAATAACATGAAACACAACATTGATAGACTTAAATAACACAATAATTACTAATTAACATATATTTTTTTTATTTTTTATATAAATGTGAATAACAAAATGCGGATAACAAACTGCATTACACTATTATCTACTATGCAAAACTTAAACTACCATGAATGCCCTAAGCTATCATGCACTACTGAAAATAAAATGCAATACATAAATTTAATTGACTAAAATTAAAAATGAACCCTAAAAGCTAAAATGCATGCAAACATGAATTTAAATCCCCCAAACTTAAACAATACAATGTCCTCATTGGATAATTGATTAAAATAAGTATGTGAGGACTTCCCAATCAATGCTTAAGCTTGAGGAGGTAGTTGTTGATCTTCTTCATCGGAATCACTCAGCGGGAACCTTGGCATTGGACCGGGCTGTTGATATGGAAATTGTGTCGTCGGGTTGAAACTTTGAAGAGTTGTGTTCAACGAGGCAAAAGATGTATGCATAGCGTCGAACATGTGCTCTTGCCTCATTGCCAATCGGCGCATTTCCCGACGAGTTGCCTTGGTGTGTGCATTCAGTTGATTTTGGAAATCAAGGAATTTAGATCTAGATATAGCCTCGGCCTGCGATACCTGCTCATTACCTTGATCGCCCATTTCCTCATCATCGTCCCCCGATGTCTCTGTAGCATCCTCGTTATCTTCTGACGACGATGGAAAAATGAAACCCACTCTACGTGGGTGTGACTCGCCTCCTGCCCATACAGAGTATCGCGCTATAATTCTAGAATCAAGCAGCATGAGTGGCATTTGAGTGGGCTTTTTATCAGACCATCTAACTCCTGCTTGATGGCATAACACACATATAAGTGATGGGTGCGGCAAACCTCCAGAAAAATTTCCACGTAGGCACCGGCGGATAGAAAAGCAGATGATAGCTCTGACGTCAATAATAAAATCTTGTACAATGGCATACAACAACATCGCCTTCTCCTTGGTGACGTCCGAGGTATGTTGGGACGGAAGCAATTTTTCGCAGAGGAAGGCATACCAAATTTTTCCATACCGGCTAAGATCCTTGCTATGGAACACGGTGCCCCCCTTTTGCCCTTTCATCAATGACGTTCCTGGCTTTGTCATCTCCATGATAATAGCATCAAAATCTGGGTCAGAAGTATGGAGATGCTCGTACTGGCAGTGGCGAGGCACCCTCAGTTGGTAAGATGTGTTGATGGCGTCGGCACTAAATAGAACCAACCGTCCTCGCACAAATGCTTGAAATGGTTCTTTGTCCCCCGCATTTGCGTAAAACTCCTTGACAATGTTGATAACTGCTGGTTCCAGCTCCTCGGTGAATTTTACCCAACCCTTTTGGTAAATTTACGGCATGAGCTCCCCATCATTAGGATCCGGTGCCAACCCCCGCTCCGGTGTAAGGGCTTTGGTGAGCATGTAGTCATACCGGTCAGCGGCAGCGGTACTTGCAAATTTTTGATGATCGAAGGTGCGGATAGGTTGGGATGGTCGTGAACTCTCCCCCTGTTAGCGTTTAGAAGATGATTGTGAAGCCATTTCTCCCTATTGCTGGTTTTGCCCTAACTCTCCCCCAAACTTTTCAATAGTATCTCTCTAGCTCACAATTATGCTCTCTTTTTGCCTTATATGAAGTGTGGTTGAGTAGTTTGGAAGATTTGGTATGGTATTTATAGATGGGGAGGGTAGGCTAGCATTGGTGGAGTGAAGAGGTGGAAAGTGGAGAAGAGTAATGAAGTCTTGGAAATGTGGGGAAAGTGGGTGGTGGTTATGGAGTAGTGAGGAAGTGTAAAAGTGGAAGGTTATTGGGAAGGAGAAAAGCCCAACCAACTGCCACGTCTGTTAACATTCTAGGACCCACCCTACGGGGTATTGAACTAGAATGCCACCTTGGTGCTATGCCCCTGATTTTTGATGTTGAGGACCCCGCCCCGGCGGGGGTTATAGTGCTTTTAGGGCCCGCCCCAGTGGGCTAGGTCACTGCCAGACTTTCTTGTTTTGCTTTAATGTAGCTCACTTTGCTGCAATATACTCGCTTGATGATCTTTTTTCCATCCTGCATAGCATAAAACATGAAAATTAGTGAGTCACTGATATCATGTTATGTTGTGGAGAGATTAACGAGAATTTTATTTTATTCTTCTACCTAGTAACTTACTAAAACTATGATTAAGCAAATATGAATGAAAAATACGATAAAGAACTAAAAATTGGGTTGCCTCCCAATGAGCGCTTGATTTTAAGTCGTTCATTTGACTACTTCTCGCTTAAGTTTATATCGCCAATGTGATGGAGATCACGTCGATTGTTAACTTCGCCACCCGGTAATGCTTTAGACGGTGTCCGTTGACTTTGAATGTTTCGAGTGGATTGCGACTGTAAATTTCAACTGCACCATGAGGGAATACTTGCTTGACTGTGAATGGTCCCGACCATCTTGATTTAAGCTTTCCAGGGAACAAACGCAGCCTTGAGTTGAATAAAAGTACTGATTGGCCTGGCTCGAATGTTCGACGTAAAATTTTCTGGTTGTGCCATCTTTTGACTTTTTCGTTGTATATTTTGGCATTCTCATAGGCATGAAGGCGAAACTCGTCTAATTCATTCAACTGAAGTAATCTCTTTTCTCCTACAGCTTTTTGATCAAAATTGAGTTTTTGCACTGCCCAGTATGTCTTATGTTGTAGTTCCATCGGTAAATGACATGCCTTCCCATACAACAGTTGATATGGTGACATCCCGAGTGGCATCTTGTATGCAATTCGGTAAGCCCATAGAGCATCATCCAATCCAAGTGACCAATCTTTCCGACTCGGATTCACCACTTTCTCCAATATCTTTTTGACTTCTCTGTTTGATACCTCAGCTTGGCCACTGGTTTGAGGGTGATATGCTGTAGCTATCTTATGGTTCACCCCATACTTGGGTAAAAGAGCAGTAAATAGTTTATTGCAAAAGTGACTACCTTCGTCACTTATAATTGCTCTTGGTGTGCTAAACCTCGTGAAGATGTTCTTTTGAAGGAATTTGAGGACCACCTTGGCATTGTTTGTTGGTAGAGCTGCAGCTTCAACCCACTTTGACACGTAGTCCACTGCGAGTAAAATGTATTGATTGTTCCAGGACGAGGGAAATGGTCCCATGAAATCGATACCCCATACGTCAAAAATTTTCACTTCCAGAATCGTTTGTAAGGGCAACTCATTACGTTTCAAAATGTTTCCTACCCTTTGACATCTATTGCATTGTTTGACAAACTGGTGGGCATCTTTGAATAATGTGGGCCAATAAAAACCACATTGCAGTACCTTTGTTGCTGTCCTCTCACTCCCATAATGCCCACCATACGCCGATGAGTGACACTCATGTAGAATATTCTTCACTTCGCTATATGGGACGCACCGTCAAATCACCTTGTCGGTTCACTGCTTGAACAAATATGGATCATCCCACATATACCATTTCACGTCGTGAAGAAATTTCTTTTTCTATTGCCTTGTGAGGTCAGGTGGTAGAATGTTGCTCACAAAGAAATTTGCATAGTCGCCATACCACAAAATCTCCGCTGACATCCCAAACAGTTGCTCATCTGGGAATGATTCGTTGATTTCACATTTGTCGTCTTTTTCTTTCCCGTGATTTTCCAACCTCGACAAGTGGTTGGCTACTTGGTTCTCCGTCCCCTTTCTATCCTTTATTTCTAAATCGAATTCTTGCAGTAGGAGAATCCACTGAATAAGATGTGGCTTAGCATCCTTTTTCGCTATCAAGCAATAGAATCATTTGGTAGTGCGTATAGACTATCACCTTAGTCCCGATCAAGTAAGCACAAAATTTGTCAAACGCATATACCACGGCAAGCAACTCCTTTTCTGTTGTTGTGTAGTTCATTTAAGTTTCTGTAAGTGTTTTGCTTGCGTAGTATATAGCGTGAAACACCTTGTCTCTCTGCTAACCCAAAAAAGCTCCAACCGCGAAGTTGCTTGCATCACACATAAGTTCGAATGGCATGCTCCAATCCGGTGCAACTATAACGGGGGCTGTAGTCAAATTCCTTTTTAATAAATCAAACGCTGTCTTGTATTCGTCATCAAAGCTGAATGTTGCATCCTTCTCTAAACGACTGCATAAGGGTTTCACAATTTTAGAGAAATCCTTTATAAACCTCCTGTAGAACCCAGCGTGTCCCAAGAAACTCCTAATACCCTTCACTGAGGTCGGTGGAGGCAATTTTTCAATCGTTTCTAGCTTCGCTTTATCGACTTCCAGCCCTTGAGCCGATACCTTATGGCCTAAAATTATGCCCTCTTCAACCATGAAGTGGCATTTCTCCCAATTTAGTATGTGATTCGTGTCCTTACATCTTTGCAAAACCATGACCAGATTCTTCAAGCAATTATCAAAGCTGTCCCCATAAATTGAAAAGTCATCCATGAAGACCTCAACGTTTTTCTCCACCATGTCCGAAAAGATAGCCATCATACACCTTTGGAAAGTTGTCGGTGCATTGCATAGCCCGAATGAAATCCTCATGAATGCAAATGTGCCGTAAGGGCACGTAAATGTGGTCTTTTCTTGATCCTCCGGAGCGATGACTATTTGGTTGTAGCCCGAATACCCATCCAACAAACAGTAATACTGATGTCCCGCCAATCTATCTATCATTTGGTCAATAAAGGGCAGTGGAAAATGGTCTTTTCGGGTTGCCTTGTTTAATTTTCTGTAATCCATGCAAACCCGCCAACCCGTCACTGTTCTGGTTGGGATTAACTCGTTGTCGTCATTCTGCACCACTGTCATTCCTCCTTTTTTTAGTACGCACTGGACTGGACTAACCCATTTGCTGTCGGAAATTAGATAGATGATGCCAGCGTCTAAAAATTTTAAAATTTCCTTCTTTACCACTTCCTTCATAATTGGATTGAGCCATCGTTGTTGTTCCACTGTTGGTTTTGCCTCATCTTCCATCAAAATTTTCTGCATACAAAATGAAGGGTTGATTCCCTTTATGTCGGCAATTGTCCATCCAATAGCTGATTTGTGTTCCTGAAGCACCCTCAGCAACTTTTCTTCCTGCAATTCGTTAAGTGCAGCTGAAATAATAACAGGTAAAGAATTTAAATTGCCTAAATACGCATACCTGAGGTGCTTAGGAAGTGGCTTAAGTTCCAGCTTTGGTGGCTCTTCCAATGATGGTTTCAGTTTTTCTGCGGTTACCTCCTCTATGTGCAGTGGTTCAAATGGTGTACTGAATCTTGGTACTCATGGCAATGAGTCTAGCAATTGAAGGTAATCCACCAATTCCGGATCATCGATCTCTTCATCTCCCAATAATGTTGTTTCTAATGGATCGTTCACCAAACTTTTGCTCATGTCATCACTAATGATTTACTCAATTAGATCCATTTGAAAACATTCTTCCTCATCCGTAGGGAATTTCATGGCCTTAAACACACTGAATTTTACATCTTGATCTTGGACCCTCATAATGAGTTCTCCCTTTTGTACATCAATGAGTGTTCTCCTTGTAGCCAAAAATGGTCTCCCTAGGATAATTGGGATGTTCTTGTCCTCTTCAAAATCCAGAATGATAAAGTCTGCGGGGAATATAAACTTATCCACTTTCACTAAGATGTCCTCTACTATGCCTCTCGGATATGTGACCGACCTATCCGCCAACTGTAGGGAGATGTTAGTAGGCCTTGGCTCGGGCAACCCCAATTCTAAGTATACTGACAACATCATAAGATTTACACTCGCCCCCAAATCACATAAACACTTGCTGAAATGCATCTCCCCGATCGTGCATGGAATAGTAAAGCTCCCCGGGTCTTTGAGTTTTGATGGTAATTTCTGTTGTAATACCACACTACACTCCTCTGTTAATGCCACAGTCTCAAAATCTTCTCATTTCTTTTTCCTTGATAGAATCCCTTTCATAAATTTTGCATAACTCGACATTTGTTCTAGGGCCTCTGCAAATGGTATGTTAATTTGAAGTTTCTTGAAAACTTCCAAAAATTTTGAAAATTGCTTGTCTAACTTTTGTTTTAAAAATCTTTCTTTGGAATGGTGGTGGGTGGGGGATAAGCAATTTGGTTTAGTTGACTGGTTTGTTCTTTTCCATTTGTTTTTCGTTCCCTTCCTTTACCTCACCCACTTTATTTTCTGTCTCTAGTTCATTCTCCTTTGTAACTGAAAATTCTGGCTCTTGACCAACAAGTTGTTTTCCACTTCTTAGCATAATGGCTTGACACTGCTCGTGATTACCCTTCGGATTTTTCTCGGTGTCACTTGGTAATGTCCCTTGTGGTCTACTATTCAATGCCAACGCTATCTGACCCATCTAATTCTCTAGATTCTTGATCGACATCTCTTGTGCTTTCATAATCAGGGTGTGATTTTTTATAGCTAACTCGGTGGTAGCTATGAATTTATCCAACTTTTCCTCCAGATCGGGTTTCCTTTCTTGATATTGAACTAGTTGTTGCTGATTTTGGAAACCTGGAGGGTATGTTTGTCGTGAAGCTTGATTTTGCTGGTTGTTGCTCCATGAGAAATTCGGATGATTTCTATTTCCTTGATTATATGTGTTCTGATATGTGTTTTGAGGAAATCTGTTGTAATTACTGATGAATTGCACAGCTGCTGGATTAATTGCACATTGCTCCGTTGGGTGTTCTCCTGCACACAACTCACATACTATTGCCACTTGTGGTGCTTGCTGTGTTTGTTGTGTTTGTGCTGCTGCCACTTGCTCCAACTTCTTTGACATTGCAGCTATCTATGCTTGCATCGCTGTCATGCTATCTACTTATAATACCCCAGCTGCCTTTGCTTGTGTCATTCTTGCTGTGGGCCACTGATAAGTATTAGCTGACATGGTTTCGATCAACTCGTAGGCTTCTTCGTAACTCTTAGCCATGAACACTCCGCCCGATGCTGCATCGATACTTGTCCTGAGATTCCCATATAGTCCGTTATAAAAGGTGTTCATTTGTAACCACTGGGGAAATCCATGATGTGGGCATTTTTTGAGCAGTTCTTTGTATCTCTCTCATGCCTCATATAACGACTCCCCATGTTGCTGTTCAAACATTGTAATCTCATTCCTCATCTTCGTAGTTTTCGTTAGTGGGAAGAATTTTGCGAGGAATTTCTGAGCTAAATCCTCCCATGTTGTTATCGAACCGGATGGTAGGGAATGCAACCAACTCTTCGCCTTGTCCCGTAAAGAGAATGGGAACAATCGAAGTCTCACCGCCTCATCCGAAACTCCATTAAACCTAAATGTGTCGCACATTTCCAGAAAGCTGACTAGATGCTCATTCGGATCGTCATTTGCAAATCCCCTAAACTGAACTGAATTCTAAATCATTTGTATCATCCCAGGCTTAATCTCGAATGTATTATTTATATTATTCTTGGCTTTGGTGATGCTTGACAATTATTCGACCACCTCAGGTATTGCGAAGTCCCTCAACGCTTTCCGATCTCCTTTTCAGGTAATTCAAATTCTTGCCTCGATTCCTTGATCCACTTACTCAACCTCTGAAATCTTTTCTCAATGTTGTCCTCAAAAGGCAGCAAGTCTGGATTTTGGGACCGAGTTTGCATAAACTACGTCCAACACCTGAAATAAGAAGCACAATGCAAAAATAAAAATGTCTAAGTAAAACTGAATTAATTAAACTGATATTGTAAAAATATTAAGAATTATACTAAAAATTATCCCTGGCAACGGCGCCAAAAACTTGTTGGGTAAAATCTAATTACGCACAACACGCAAGTATACGTGGTCGACAAGTAATAAAGTGATAAGTTGAGTATCGTTCCCACAGAGATAAATTAGCAAATACCTTAACTTACAATTACCAATCTTTTATTAACCCTAATTTTATTAAACAAATCAAATCAATAATTTAAATTAGCAAAACTAAAATTAAGAATAATTAAATTAACTCAAAACAACCACAAAACTCAAAATCTGAATTTCAAACAATTAATGGAGAATTAGACTTATGATTTCACCCTAAGCTTCACTTTGATTTTAACACCTTTATTCCAATTTAACGCACTATCCCAGTTTATTAATCAAGAACATGAACGTAGTATTAACCACCTCTCAATGCACTAATACCATATTAACTTCAATCCACAATTAAGATAGAAATCTGTTAAACACCTTAATCAACTAACCCATTATATCTCTATGTGAATTACAATTGAAGAAGGTTGAAGAATAAGTTCTCTATCCGATTACATGCAGTGTCAAGCATATCTCTACCTTAACACTCATCAAGTTTAAGCTACTAACAAAATCCTGAACACACGCTATATTAACTAGGTCTAGATTTGAATATCCTCTCTCGATTCCATTCAACTCCACGAAGAATTGTTGATCAGGCAATTCATAGATTAAAGCACAAATTAATATAGATAAACTGGGGATAACTTATTAAATTGAAAATCAAAGTTTACAAAATCATCGATTCACTTAAAGATCCATCACAAGCCTAAAAAGTGAATTAGTTCATAATAAACAAAATAAACACTGAATAAATCATAGAAATCATTCTTCTAATTACAATAAATAATCTAACACAAACAATATTAGAAAACACCCTTCACGTAGACTAGAATTGCAACTGACTTGAAAAAACTCCTCAAAGTACTCCTCCACACTTGCTATCAAAAACTCAGCTTAGATCTTCGTTGTATTCTCTCTGTAATCTTCCTTTTTTTTTCTTAATAGAGTCCTAGATATCTAGAATAAAACTCCAGCCGAAATCTCTGTCAATTAGAGTTATACTGACATCCAAAAAGCTAAAATTCGTACCCAAAAGGAATTATAACCGAAACAGGACACTCAACATTTTCCACCCCACACCCCGGTGGGGGTTTGTATACTATAGACGCCCGCCCCGGTGGGCTTGCCTTCTATTTTGCTTGAATGAAGACCCCATACAGCGGGTTTGTAGTTTAATAATGTCGCCTTCCGTGGCTTTGTTTCGCTAATCGAATTGGAAGACCCGCCCATGGTATATAAGTCATCAATGCAGCCTACGTGGTACCTTCTGTTATCTGAATTTGCTGCTATTCTGAATTACTTCCAAATATGCTCCATTTGATTCCCATCGCACCTTATATCATGAATTGAACGTAGAATGCCTCAATCACTAATCCTACACATGAAATAACACAAAACAAGTGAAATTGAACATGATCACAAGAAATTAGCAACAAATAAGCATGAATTGGATATTAAATCGCGTATATAAAATACACTTATCAATGACCACATTAGGAGATGTTATTAATGCCAAGTTCATGGAAATGCCATCCACGCTCCTCCAAACGAACTACATTATATGTGTTCGCCATGGCCCTTTGCTATGTGGGGTATGGATGTGATCAGTCCAATAGAACCCAAAGCCAATAATGGTTATCGATTTATTTTCACCATGATCAACTACTTCACCAAATGGATAGAAGCTACCTCTTTTCCCAAAGTCACAAAGGAGGTAATTGTCAATTTCATCAAAACTAATATAATTTGTAGATACGGACAACTGGAGGTGATCGTGTCGAATAATGCAAAAAATTTGAACAACTAAATGATGAAGAAATTGTGCAGCAAATTCCATATCAAACATCTTTATTTTGCCATTTATCTTCCTAAAATGAATGGTGTTATTGAAGGGGCCAACAAGAACATCAAAAAGATTATGCAAAAGATGTCCGCCAATCACAAAGGATGGTCAGACTTATTGCTTCTGACTCTGTTAGCCTATAGAACGTCAATGCGTACATCTACTGGGACTAGCCCCTACTCATTGCTCTATGGCATAGAAGCAGTACTCCTCATAGAAGTAGAAATGGAATCATTAAGAGTGTTGATAGATGCTTAAATGGAAGAAGACCAATGGATGCAAGAGCGGTACCACCAGGCATGATGTAATCTGCGTAAACATGTTATTCCCACAAATTAATAAGGAATAGAATGACAACCCTTATGAGTATGAAGAAAATAACATCATTTACCTTAGTAGAAGACTAAATCTGACTAGTATAGCGGAGATATTCTTGAGGAAATCTTGCACTATTAGCTACACTCAAAGTATTCTTATAATTGAAAGAAATACGCACAATATTATAGAAGAAAAATTCTCTGATTCTGATGTGATTTTCATTTTTTAACTAAGCATCATATTTATAGGAGAATGGCAGGGAACTATTTAAGAAAATAATCATGGATGAACAAAAAGTTTTTCATGGATGATTTCACGGGCGAAACCTGATTTTCACTATGCGGCACTATGCAATAAAATATTATAATAAAACAAAAAGCCCTATGTCTAACAAAAGCCTATCGGAAGAAGTCATAGATATCTATATCCCCTAGGTGATCAACACAATCCAACTCCTCTTGAGTCATTGTATCTCTGCTAAAGGGGATATCTGGGCGGTACAGGGGAGGATCTGATCCAATAAAATTAGCAGTGTGTGCATCGCTGGATGTACTAACACCTGAGTCAGAGGAATATAAAGTATCTACCTCTGAAGGATCTCTACCTAAGTGGAGAATGAAAAAAAGTGCCTTATCCAGCCGATGGGTCAAATCTGCTATCTGGTCTAGATGGGTAGGCTCTCGAAAGCAAGTAATCCAATTTGTTATCATAACTGATCCAGGTACCAGGTCTGCCATAAACTGAGTGGCCCGGGTCTGAGCCTCTATGGTGCAGGGAATCCACCATGAACAGAATACGCGTGATGTGCAGAACCCATCTAACAAGGTGAAACCATTTAAACCCATCACGGGAATCTCTGTAACAGGCAAATATAAAGGCTAATGTCGCCGAGCGAGAGGAAAGTAGGGAATCTGAATCTCCCCTGTGACACACCTGATCACTCGCTCTCCTAAATAAAGCTCCCATCCTCCCTCGGTCAAGAAGGGACTCCGATGAGTGGATAAAGCATACTCTAACCTTGTCGGGAAACCATCCTCAAAGCCAACAGTCAGATAATCGGGGAACTTAGTCAAAGTAGAGTGATGCCAACGATGTCCCCGCGGATATGTCTCCAAGCCCAAAGTGGCAACTGGTCGAAGGCAAGTAAGCCTCTCATAAGCCCAGAACTGAAACAGGCAGAAACCAAGTATATCAATCTATCTATCAAAAATACTCGAAGCTGGGGAAGGGAAGATTCATTGTCAACTGTAAACCACCATCCTGGTTTTGCAAAAAAAAAGTCAGGTCTCAGCAAAGCCTGAACTATGAAAGCACTAATCTCCCCCCATCAATGGGAGTACGTAGGTAGCCATCTATGGTGCAGTCAAACCAAACAGAAAAACCCAAAACCCCTCAAACCAAGCTCAAACCCTAATAAACACCTCTTATCAAACTCAGATGACTCCCTGAGAGTCCATAAATTATAAACTCGCTCCAAATCATCAATAGACATGGACAAAGAGGATAACCGGTAATCTGAAGCGCCCTCAAAGGGATGAAAATCCTAAAACTACTCAAACTGTCCCTAGATAGCTAGTGGATGATAGGTAGTCACATCTCTCAAACCCGCTAATGGAAGGAAATCCATACCGGTAGCATGTGTGATGAACCTCAATGGGGAGCAAAATCTTGAATAAAGAAAAATAGAGAATGGGTGCTCAATAGCATCTAAGAAAATCAGCCATGAGGCTGCATCTATACACTCTGTAGTGTAAAAAGAAAAAGACATCACTCAATCAAGCCCAAAGAAATATCCAAGGTGCCTCAAAGTGCCTATCGGCAGAAGAAGTGTCATGAACCATACATACAGTAAAACCACGCTGCCTCAAAAATATCCATCATCATGAGTATGGTAGTAGGTGGCTAAAATGAAATTCTTTGCAAGAATAATGGGAAGAATGGTGCAACCCTCCCGTAAAGCTCTGACTGTAGTGACTAAGGCAATGTCCAAATGGTCCAGGTAAATCAGCATAAATAAATAAGCCACAACACACATCAATAGTGTGTCCACCCTGGCTATCCTCCACTCATCCTCGGATATCAAGAAATCCTCCTTTTGACGCCCCCAAAATAGGTCCACACAACTTATTTTGAGTCTCCAAAATACATGCTACAGAATCTAAAAATAAACTTCATTTATACAACTGCCGTGCAAAATACGACAACACATAAGCTGTGAGTTTGAATATAAATATTGCATCGTACATAATACGATAATATCCATACTCAAATTAAGTCTTCATTACAATTATTATCACACTATTTTACAACATAATGAAGACTGCTATAGTGACTATCTCGGACCGTCACTCCATTCCCCAACTAGTCCCAACTATATTCTCATTTCCTAAAGAGAACAATGAAAGAAAAAGGTGAGCCCAACTAGCCCAATAAAGAATATTATGACTAAGATAATGTAGAATAAATTTTTCTTAGTCTTCAACAGGAAAAAATCTGATAGAATACAATAGACAACAAGTTTTAGATCAACAACTGCAGCAGAAGTAGCAATCCATTAGAGGAGTCAAGTAAAACATGATGTCTACTATCTTCTATGATTTAAAAGTCCATCATCAATATTTTATCCCTATAACACCAATCAATAATTATTTCCAATCAACGAATTATCTATGCACTATGGGCGAAAGATAATCGTTTGCATCACCAATGGTCTTAATAATGCCAAACACCAGTCCATCTTTGTACTACGGGCCAAAGAGAACTTTCATCATAAACCTTTTCATGTAACATTAAAGGTCATAATTTTACAAATACACAATTCCTAGTCATAATCATACCAATCAACATTTCATCTATGTATTAGGGGTCAAAGATGACTTTCCATCACAAATTGAAGTATGCGGATGATGACAATGATATAAAGAATGAATCAAGTGAGATCAACGATAAATATTAAAGATTTATAATTCAATTTATCCAGAATGTCCAAATTGTCAACATGATAACTAATTATGGAGTAAAATTCAAGAATGATATTCATGTATCAAAAATAATTTGGACAAAAAAGAAACTAATTTTGTCGTGAATAGTACCCCGTGAATAGTACCCCGAGTGAATAGTATCCTGAATGAATAGTACCCCGAATGAAAATATTAAAATTTAATAAGAAAGTTTAGGCCAATATTCTAATGAAATAATGTTAGATGAAGCACAAACTATTAAGGATATTCTACTAATTTTAGGGATTTTCACCAATTAACAATAAGTTTATGGAAACAAACAATAAATTTGTACCTTAACTGGAGAAGAATAAGAAAGAAAATGATATCCCTTAACAAATACAAAAGAAATGATATCCCAAACGAGTATGAAAGAATATACAAAACTGCAAATGGATTTTCACCCGTCATACAGTAATCCGCTTAGACAGATCATTTCCACAACTTAATAAAGAATGAATACGAAGGGTTATTCATCAGGCATGCGGTAATCTGCATAGACAAGTTATTCCCACATATTAATAAGGAATAGAATGACAACCCTTATGAGTATGAAGAAAATAACATCTTTTACCATAGTAAGAGACTAGATCTGACTGGTACAGCGGATATATTCCTGAGGAAATCTTGCATTATTAGCTACACTCAAAGTATTTTTATACTAGAAAGAAATACGCACAATACTATAGAAGAAAAATTCTCTGATTCTAGTGTGATTTTCATTTCTTAACTAAGTATCCTATTTATAAGAGAATGGCATGACACTATTTAAGAACATAATCACTGAAGAACAGAAAGTTTTTCACGGACGATTTCACGCGCGAAACCTGATTTTCACTATGCGGCACTATGCAATAAAATATTCTAATAAAACAAAAACTTTATATAAAATATAATATATTCTATCTATATTCTAATAAAACAAAAAACTTTATATATATTATAAAAAAAATTTTGTTTTATTACTATTATAAAAATAATAAAACAAAAATGAGATAACTTTCTACCGACGATTTAAAAAATTAGCACATGGGGGTCCATGGAATAATAATCCAAACTTACAACAAACGCTTCATGACAAACCCCTCTATTTATAACAAAGATTAAATAAATACCTACCACAAATCACTTATCTTCAATCAACACATTTTTAATCTTTCAACAATTATTCATTATTAATATTATAACTCACAATATTGACAACCAGATTGTTCCCATGAAAGAGGGAGCTTTCTGATAAGGATTTTTCCTTATTGGCGCGCAATTAAATAACCTAACTACTTTCCTCAACAGAGCTTTCTAGACATTATCAATAATGAAAATAATAATATGAACAATATTATAAATATTGTGTAGATTACACTGTGATAATAGTTGAATCAATAATATGAGATATTATGCAACAACTACTGTGGCAATTATTGAATGAAACTAAGTGACTCCACATCCATTCGATGAAGATCGACATAACTCTTTTGTCGATCTTGTGATATTTGTATACGTTATCGAATCATTTGAATTTTTTCCGTAGTCATTCGTACCAATTCTGGTTCCAACAACGTTACTTTACCCACTCTTCCCAGCATACTGGAGAAAGACACTTTCATCCACACAACGCCTTGAATGGAGCAATGCCTATACTTGCTTGATAACTGTTGTTGTAGGTGAATTCTACCAATGGCAAGTACTTGTCCCAACTTCCTTTGAAGTCTAGTACGCAGAGTCTCAATAGACCTTCAAGAGTTTGAATAGTTCTTTCTGATTGCCCTTCCGTCTAGGGATGATATGCATAACTGAATCATAAATCAGTGTTCATAGCTTTCTGCAAGCTAACCAAAAATAATTAAGTAAATCATGGGTCTCGATCAGAAATTATGGATACTGCCATACCATGTAATCTTATAATCTCATTTATGTACATATGAAACTTTCAAGTCAATAAGTTTCTCGTATAGGCAAGAAATGAGTAGACTTGGTTAATCTATCGACAATGACTCAAATTGCATCTATGCCTTAAGAAACCTTGGGAAGACCCGTAATGAAATCTATGTTGATGTGTTCCAACTTCCATTCAGTAATTTCAAGTAGTTGGAATGGACCTTTTGGCACTTGATGTTATGCCTTGACACGTTGACAAGTTAGACACCTTGAGATAAACTCTGTGATCTCTCTCTTCATATTGCTCTACCAAAATGTATGTCGAAGATCACGATACATTTGGTAATCCCAGGATGGATTGTAAACGGTGAGTTATGTGCTTCCATCATGATTTTATACTTCAAATCAGAGTCGCTAGGAACACAAAGTCTGGAGTTAACTCGAAGTATTCCTTCTTCGTATATTCTTACTTCTGGAATAGCACCTTCTTATACCTTCTTCTTCATATTCATCAGCTCTAGGTCTGTAACTTGAGAAGTTTAACTTTATCGATTAAAATGGGTTTTACTCGTATATTTGTCATCTTCACGTGGGTCCCTAGAGTTTTTAACTATATCTCCACCCTTTGTAAGTCATACAAAATGGGTCCTAAAATCACATCAAATGCAAGTATTTTCAAAGAGATGAGATCAACAGGTAATGTGAGGGTGCTGATTTAAATCAAACAAGATTTATAAACTATGGATGTAACAAAGGTTTCTCCCAACAAAATTTTAACAGATAAGTCAAACTCTAATTTCTCAGGGTTCAAGTTCAAACGTTGAGCACAAGCAGGTAAAATAAAAGAGTGGGTAGAACCAGTATCTAATAAGGAATAGACTTCGTAAGAGTTTATGATTACCTTACCCATGATAACTTTGTTCGGGTTCCTCGCTTTTTGGGAAGTCACGACAAAAGCTCTCCCCTGAACCACCGACTTTGACTTCTCTGTAGTCGCCTTTGGTGTAACCATTATAGCTGAACTTGACTTTGCTACAGGAAAAATCGAGCTATGTTACCGTCCTTTCCACAAGTGAAACACACCTTGGAAGGTTGTGTAGAGTTTGAACTGATGTGTCCCTCCTCTCCACATCTGTAACATCTAACTGGTAGTCGATCTCCTTCCCTAGAAACGGGTGCTGCTGGTGCTGCTGATGTCTTTCTATTGCCATTTTTGAATCTTCTCTTTTTAAAGTTGTTTCCATTGTATCCACTGGTACGATATTATCATGTTGTCGGTTGTTATCTTCTGTCTCATTAGCTAGCTCTAATAATTGAGCGCTATTCACAACATCTGAATACAAATAAAGTTTATGAGAAATGAGGTATTGACGAATTTCAGGTTTCAAACCTCTCAAAAACATTTGTGTCATTCGTTTCTCATTATCCACCAAATGGGATGCAAACCGGGATAATTCTGCAAACTTGGCCTCGTATTGTCACACAATCATATTGTTCTATACTAGTTTGATTAATTCCACCTCCTTCATATGACGAATACTTTCTAGAAAATACTTGTCATTGAACAATTCCTGGAACTTCAACCAAGACATCTTAAGTGCTGAAAGATGAGTACGTTTCACAGATTTCCACCAGTAATCTACCTCTCCACGCAACATAAAGGAGGCAAAAAGAACCGTGTGCTCCTCTGTGCATCCCAGGACATCAAATATTTTGGTGATCTGCTTAATCTAAGCTTCTGCCTTAAGTGGCTCTAGCTTTCCCAAAAACTCTAGCGGTCCCAATTCCTTAAATTGCTTAGCAGTGAACAGCTGTGAGTTACCATTGTTTCCACCTGCATTTTGAACAGGAGTCTCTCTCATTTGGTGTTGCATGAATTGTAGAAAGCTCCTAAACATCCCATCGTTCATTATTTGGTCAGTGTTGTTTATAGGAGGATTATTGCCTTCCTGATGCACATTATCCTGGTTATTAACTGGCGGTGTCTCAATGGTCTCATGTGTTCCATTGCTTATCGGAAAAAAATTCAGATGCCATTCTCAAATACTACCACAAAATAAGGGTTAATTAAAGAAATTGACATGTCACATATTATCCCTATATTCCGACCGACCAATTAAATAACAAATAAGCTTAGGTAGGACACATTAGTGGAGGATTTACTCGTCTCTCCCCTCCTAGTTCTATTCCCAAATCTCCACCAGAGATCATATCCCTAAGCTCTGATACCAACTGTGACGCCCACAAAATAGGTCCACATAACCCATTTTGAGTCACCAAAATACATGGTATAGAATCCAAAAACAAACTTCATTTATATTAACTGTCGTGTAAAATACGACAACACATAAGTTATGAGTTTGAATAAAAATATTGCAACGTACATAATACAAAAATATCCATACTCAAATTAAGTCTTCATTACAATTATTGTCACACTATTTTGCAACATAATGAAGACTACTATAGTGACTATCTCGGACCGTCACTCCATTCCCCGACTAGTCCCAGCTATATTCTCATTTTCTGAAGAGAACAATGAAAGAAAAGGGTGAGCTCAACTAGCCCAATAAAGAGTATTATGACTAAAATAATGTAGAATAAATTACCCTTAGTGCTCAATAGAAAAAAATCTAATAGAATTTAATAAACAACAAGTTTTAGATCAACAACTGTAGTGGAAATAACAATCCATTGGAAGAGTCAAGTAAAGCATGATGTCTACTATCTTCTAAGATTTAAAAGTCCATCATCAATATTTTATCCCTGTAACACCAATCAATAATTATTTTCAATCAACGAATTATCTATGCACTATGGGCCAAAGATAATCGTTTGCATCACCAGTGGTCATGATCATGCCAAACACCTGTCCATCTTTGCAGTACGGGCTAAAGAGAACTTTCATCATAAACCTTTGCATGTAATATTAAAGGTCATGATTATACCAATACACAATTCTTGAGCGTAATCATACTAATTAACAGTTCATCTATGCACTACGGGCCAAAGATTACTTTCCATCACAAATTTAATTATGAGGATGATGACAGTGATATAAAGAACGAATCAAGTGAGATCAACGATAAATATTAAAGATTTATAATTCAATTTATCTAGAGTTCAAAAATGTCCAAATTGTCAACATTATGACTAATTGTGGATTAAAATTCAAGAATGATATTCATGTATCAAAAATAATTTAGACAGAAAAGAAACCAATTTTGTCGTGAATAGTACCCCGAATGAATAGTACCCCGAGTGAATAGTACCCCGAATGAAAATATTAAAATTTAATTAGAAAGTTTAGACCAATATTCCAATGAAATGATATTAGATGAAGCGTAAACTATTATGGATATTCTACTAATTTCAGGTAATTTTCACTATTTAACAATAAGGTTATGGAAACAAACAATAATTTTGTACCATATATGGAGAAAAATATGAAAGAAAACAATATCCCTTGACGAGTACAATAGAAATGATATCCCATACGAGTATGAAAGAATATACGAAACTACAAATAGATTTTCACCCGTTATGCGGTAATCCGCATAGACAGATCATTTCCACAACTTAATAAAGAATGAATATGAATGGTTATTCACCAGGCAAGCTGTAATCCGCGTAGACAGGTTATTCCCACAAATTAATAAGGAATATAATGACAACCCTTATTGCTATGAAGAAAATAACATCATTTACCTTAGTAGGAGACTAAATCTGACTAGTATAGTGGAGATATTCTTGAGGAAGTCTTGCACTATTAGCTACACTCAAAGTATTCTTATACTTGAAAGAAATACGCACAATATTATAGAAGAAAAATTCTCTGATTCTGGTGTGATTTTCATTTCTTAACTAAGCATCATATTTATAGGAGAATGGCAGAACACTATTTAAGAAAATAATCACGAATGGACAAAAAGTTTTTCACGAACGATTTCACCGGCGAAACTTGATTTTCACTATACAGCACTATGCAATAAAATATTCTAATAAAACAAAAAGCTTTATGTCTAAAAAAAGCCTATTGGAAGAAGTTATGGATATTTATATCCCCCAGGTAATCAACACAATCCAACTCCTCTTGAGTCACTGTATCTCTGCTAAAGGGGATATCACGGGCCAGTCAGGGGAGGATTTGATCGATAAAATTAGCGATTGTAATGCGCCATTTGGATGTACCAACACCTGAGTCAGAGGAATATAAAGTATCTACCTCTGAAGGATCTCTGCCTAAGTGGAGAATGAAAAGATGTGCCTTGTCCAGCTGATGGGTTAAATCTGTTATCTGGTCTAGATGGGTAGGCTCTCAAAAGCAAGTAATCTAATTTGTTATCATAATCGATCCAGTACCAGTGTCCGCGCCATAATGAGTGGTTCGGGTCCGAGCCCCATCGTGCTGGGGAATCCACCATGAACGGAATGCGTCTGATGTGCAAAGTCCATCTGACAAGGTGAAACCATCTAAACCTATCACGACAATCTCTGTAACAGACAAATATAAAGGCTAATGTCGCCGAGCGAGAAGAAAGTAGGGAATCTGAATCTGCCCTATGATACACCTGATAACTCGCTCTCCTAAATAGAGCTCCCATCCTCCCTCGGTCAAGAAGGGAATTCGATGAGTGGATAAAGCACACTCCAACCTTGTCGAGAAACCATCCTCAAAGCTAACAGTCAGATAATCATGTGTGCAAGGAACCCAGGTGATGACATCTGCAGTCAATAGCTCTAGATGTAAGCGACTGTGTGTAAACCTATCCACTACGGGGACCTTTGTCAAAGTAGAGTGATGCCAACGATGTCCCCGCGGATATGTCTCCATGCCCAAAGTGGCAACTGGTCAAAGGCAAGGAAGCCTCTCATAAGCCCAGAACTGAAACAGGCAGAAACCAAGTATATCAATCTATCTATCAAAAATACTCGAAGCTGGGGAAGGGAAGATTCATTGTCAACTACAAACCACCATCCTGGTTTTGAAAAAAAAAGTCAGGTCTCAGCAAAGCCTGAACTACGAAAGACCTGATCTCCCCCCATCAATGAGAGTACGTAGTAGTCATCTATGGTGCAGTCAAATCAAACAAAAAAGTCCAAAACCCCTCAAACCAAGCTCAAACCCTAATAAACACCTTTTAAATTCCAAGAATATTTTTCTCCCTGCACAAAGTACAAGCTTCAAACCATTCAAGCCAAACATGAACTATGTAAGACCTGATCTCCCTCCCTCAAAGGGAGTACGTAGACAACCATCTATGGTGTAGTCGAACCCTCAAAAGAAAGCCAAACACTTTGTTTAAACCTCAATAATATCCAAAGACCAGTCCCAAGACACCAAAAGTAAAACATAAAAGCAGGTACACCAGAAGAGCCTAAAGATCAACGACCCATTCTGAGAGATCCTAGGACATCTCATGGTCAATCCATCAAGGAGAAATTTGGGACATGTCAAGATGGCAAGTCATGGAGAAATATGGCAATCATCAAGAAAAGTCAAAACACATCCAAAAGGAAAGTGAGATAAAATATATTTCCTTATTATATGTACTGCTTGATATATACAAAATGCCCTGTACATAACAAAAGTGGCTAATCTAGTCTATACAGGAAAATGAAAGCTACTCTATAAGCTCCCAGTCAAGCGGGACAACAAAACAATCATAGCATTCCTCTCTGAGGATGAAGGGGCATATATGATCTCTTGACCATCAGTCTCAAGGCGAGTCATAAGTTCCATTGTTGTACGTAAAGTACTACCATGATCATCCATCAATGCACTCGTCGATGCAACAACGTACTCTGTATAGGATCTGAGAGTGGCATGATCAGTCACAATAGTATATCGGGCCATCTAAAATTCATCCCGATCTAAGTAAGCAGCATCCCTGGTTACATGGGCCTCGTCCCTCACCAAATAAGCAAAATCTTTACTAGATGAGACCCTCAACAACAGTTCCCTAGTCTGGTCTCGCTCGAAAGTCCAAAGCTATAAACAGAGCTGGGAGTAGATATGCATATAGCTACCGTCAAAGCCTCAAATGGGTCATCCTCTGAAGGGGAAGGTAGATCCCCCATGGGCTCTTCACCATCAAAATTAAAAGGAAGCTCCGGGTGGACAACATGGGCGTACATTATATCTCGCCTCCGACCCAGTGGTGTACTATCACGAAGCGGGGTGAATGACTCTCATCAAACTCAGATGACTCCCTAAGAGTCCATAAATTATAAACCCACTCCAAATCATGAACAGACATGGACAAAGAGGATAACTGGTAATTTGAAGCGCCCTCAAAGGGATGAAAATTCTAAAACTGCTCAAACTGTCCCTAGGTAGCCAGTGGATGATAGGTAGTCAAAGCTCTCAAACCCGCTAATGGAAGGAAATCCATAGCGATACCATGTGTGATGAACCTCAATGGGGAGCGGAATCCTGAATAAAGCAAAATAGAGAATGTGTGCTCAATAGCATCCAAGAAAGTCAGCTATGAGGCTGCATCTATACACTCTGTAGTGCAAAAAGAAAAAGACATCGCTCTATCATGTCTAAAGCAATATCCAAGGCGCCTCAAAGTGCCTATCGGCCGAAGATGTATCATGAACCATACATACAGTAAAACCGCATTGCCTCAAAAATATCCATCATCAAGAGTATGGTAGTAGGTGGCTAAAATGAAATTCTCTGCAAGAATAATGGGAAGAATGGTGCAACCCTCCCGTAAATCTCTGACTGCAGTGACTAAGGCAATGTTTAAATGGTCCAGGTAAATCGGCATAAATAGATAAGCCACAACACACATCAATAGAGTGTCCACCCTGGCTATCCTCCACTAATCCTCGGATATCAAGAAATCCTCCTTGTTACGCCCCCAAAATAGGTCCACACAACCTATTTTGAGTCTCCAAAATACATGCTACAGAATCTAAATAAAAACTTCATTTACACAACTGTTGTGCAACATACGACAACACATAAGCTGTGAGTTTGAATACAAATATTGCATTGTACATAATACGATAATATCTATACTCAAATTAAGTCTTCATTAAAATTATTATCACACTATTTTACAACATAATAAAGACTGCTATAGTGACTATCTCGGACCGTCACTCCATTCCCCGACAAGTTCCAACTATATTCTTATTTCCTAAAGAGAACAATGAAAGAAAAGGGTGAGCTCAACTAGCCCAATAAAGAATATTATGACTAAGATAATGTAGAATAAATTTTCATTAGTCCTCAATAGGAAAAAATCTGATAGAATATAATAGACAATAAGTTTTAGATCAACAACTACAGCAGAAATAGCAATCTATTAAAGGAGTCAAGAAAAACATGATGTCTACTATCTTCAATGATTTAAAAGTCCATCATCAATATTTTATCCCTATAACACCAATCAATAATTATTTCCAATCAACGAATTATGTATACACTATGGGCCAAAGATAATCGTTTGCATCACCAATGGTCATGATCATGCCAAACAGTTGTCCATCTCTGCACTACGGGACAAAGAGAACTTTCATCATAAACCTTTGCTTGTAACACTAAAGGTCATGATTTTACAAATACACAATTCCTAATCATAATCATACCAATCAACATTCCATCTATACATTACGGGCCAAAGATGACTTTCCATCACAAATTTAAGTATGAGGATGATGACAATGATATAAAGAATGAATCAAGTGAGATCAACGATAAATATTAAAGATTTATAATTCAATTTATCTAGAGTTCAAGAATGTCCAAATTGTCAGCATGATAACTAATTATGGAGTAAAATTCAAGAATGATATTCATGTATCAAAAATAATTTGTACAAAAAAGAAACCAATTTTGTCGTGTATAGTACCCCGAATAAAAATTTTAAAATTCAATAAGAAAGTTCAGACCAATATTCTAATGAAATAATATTAGAAGAATCGCAAACTATTAAGGATATTCTATTAATTTCAGGGATTTTCACTAATTAGCAATAAGTTTATGAAAACAAACAATAAATTTGTATCATAAATGGAGAAAAATAAGAAAGAAAATGATATCCCTTGAGGAATACAAAAGAAATGATATCCCATACAAGTATGAAAGAATATACAAAACTGCAAATGGATTTTCACCCGTCATGTGGTAATCTGCTTAGACAGATCATTTCCACAACTTAATAAGGAATGAATACGAAGGTTTATTCATCAGGCATGCAGTAATCTCTATAGACAGGTTATTCCCACATATTAATAATGAATATAATGATAACCTTATGAGTATGAATAAAATAACATCTTTTACCTTAGTAGGAGACTAGATCTGACTGGTAAAACGGAGATATTTCTAAGGAAATCTTGCACTATTAGCTACACTCAAAGTATTTTTATACTAGAAAGAAATACGCATAATATTATAGAAGAAAATTTCTTTGATTCTGGTGTGATTTTTATTTCTTAACTAAGCATCCTATTTATAAGAGAATGGCATGGCACTATTTAAGAAAATAATCACGGATGTACATAAAGTTTTTCACGTACGATTTCACGCGCGAAACATAATTTTCACTATGCGGCACTATACAATAAAATATTCTAATAAAACAAAAAATTTATATAAAATATAATATATTTTATTTATATTCTAAAAAAACAAAAAACTTTATATATATTATAAAAAGTTTTCTATTTTATTACTATTATAATAATAATAAAACAAAACTGAGATAACTTTCTACCAAAGGTTTGACAAATTAGCACATGCAGGTCCATGGAATAATAAGCCAAACTTACAACAAACGCTTCATGACTAACCCCTCTATTTATAACAAAAATTGAATAAATATCTATCACAAATCACTTATCTTCAATCAACACCTTTTTAATCTTTCAACAATTATTCATCATTAATATTATAACTCACAATATTGACAACCATATCGTTCCCGAGAAAGAGGGAGCTTTCCGATAAGGATTTTTCCTTATTGACGCGCAATTAAATAACCTAACCCCTTTCCTCGACAGAGCTTTCTAGACATTGTTAATAATACAAATAATAATATGAATAATAATATAAATATTGCACAGATTATACTCTGATAATAGTTGAATCAATAATATGAGATATTATGCAGCAACTACTGTGGCAATTATTGAATGAAACTGAATGACTTCTTACGTAAGCATCAATAATCAGAGATATTGTGCAATATCGTGTGCTATTATGCAATATCACGTACCAGTGTGGAATAATGTGTATTACTGTACTTTTATCACCTGGTATTTCAATAGTTTAATGGTAAAAGTCTTGTCGTTATTTTATGAAAAGGTTATTTTTGTTGCTTTCTATATCTGAGAATTATTCCGTTATGGGGTCCACCAATGATTGTGCCGTCGTACGAATATTCTCCGACCAAACGAATATTTTATGATAACTTGCTTACTTTGTAAAATTTTCACATATCACCCATAACTATAGCATTATATCAAATTAACACCTTACTATTCAAAATAATATTTAGAGAAAATTAAATATTTATTCATAAAAAGTTGGGGTCTTACAACCTCCCCTCCTTATGAAATTTCATCCTCGAAGATGATGTACGTACCTGGTATGTCGAAGAGGTGAGGATACCTTGTTTTTATTTCAGATTCTAACTCCCAAGTCATTTCCTCAATATCATAGTTTCTCCATAAAACTTTGACTTGATGTATAACCTTTGAGCGTAAAATATGATCCTTCTTATCCAATATCTTGACAGTACCTCCTCATACGTTAAATCTTCTGCTATCTCATATGGTTCTAGTTTAATAATCTGGTATGGGACTTTCACATATTTACCTAACATATATATATGAAAAACGTTTTGAACATAAGACATACTTGGCGATAAGGCAAGTCTATAGGCCACAGTTTCTACTCGGTCAAGGATTTCAAATGGACCAATGAATCGAGGGTTGAACTTTCCTCTCTTTCTGAATCTCGTAACTCCTTTCCATGGAGCAGCACGTAACAATACATGATCTCCGACATTGAACTCCACGTCCCTTCGATGAAGATCGACATAACTCTTTTATCAATCTTGTGAGATTTGTATACGTTATCGGATCATTTGAATCTTTTTCGTAGTCATGCGTACCAATTCTGGTTCCAACAACGTTGCTTCACCCACCTCTTCCCAGTATACTGGAGAAAGACACTTTCGATTATATAACACCTTGAATGGAGCCATGCCTATACTTGTTTAATAACTGTTGTTGTATGTGAATTCCATCAATGGCAAGTACTTGTCCTAACTTCCTTTGAAGTCTAATACGCAGAGTCTTAATAGACCTTTAAGAGTTTGAATAGTCCTTTCTGATTGCCCATCCGTCTAGGGATGATATGCATAACTGAATCATAAATCTGTTTTCATAGCTTTCTGCAAGCTCACCAAAAATTGTTAAGTGAATTATCGGTCTCGATCAAAAACTATGGATACTGGCGTACCATGTAATCTTACAATCTCATTTATGTACATATGAGAAAATGTTCAAGTCAATAAGTTTCTCGTATAGGCAAGAAATGAGTAGACTTGATTAATCTATCAACAATGACCCAAATTGCATCTATGCCTTGAGAAACCTTGGGAAGACCCGTAACGAAATCTATGTTGATGTGTTCCAACTTTCATTCTATAATTTCAAGTGGTTACAATGGACCTTTTGGCACTTGATGTTCTGCCTTGACACGTTGACAAATTAGACACCTTAAGATAAACTCCGCGATCTCTCTCTTAATATTGCTCCACCAAAATATATGTCAAAGATCACGATACATTTGGTACTCCCAGGATGGATTGTAAACGGTGAGTTGTGTTCTTCCGTCATGATTTTAGAGTCGTTAGAAACACAAAGTCTAGAGTTAACTCGAAGTATTCCTTCTTCATATATTCTTTCTTCTGGAATAGCACCTTTTTGCACCTTCTTCTTCATATTCATCAGCTCTGGGTCTGTTGCTTGAGCAGCTTTAACTTTATCGATTAAAGTGGGTTCTACTCGTATATTTGTCATCCTCATGTGGGTCCCTAGAGTTTTTAACTATATCTCCACCCTTTGTAAGTCATACAAAATGGGTCTTTGTGTTGACAATATCACACTTGTACCCGCATACGATCTTCTACTCAACGCGTCAGCTACCATGTTCGCTTTTCAAGGATGGTATTGAATGGTATAGTCATTATCTTTCAACAGCTCAAGCTAACGTCGTTGCTGCATGTTGAGTTCCTTTTGGGTGAAGAAATATTTAAGGCTCTTATGGTCTCAGATAGATCTCCACTTTCTCCGCATCATGGTAGTGTCTCCGGATCTTTTAGCGCAACTTCGATGCCGCTAACTCTAGATCATGAGTAGGATAATTCCTCTCATATTCTTTGAGTTGTCGTGAGGTATAGGCTATGACTTTCCTATGTTGCATGAGAATACATCCTAAACCACTGCCTGAAGCATTGTTGTAGATGATAAATCCCACCAAACCTGATGGTATTGTCAGGATAGGTGCTGAAATGAGTCTCCTCTTGAGTTCTTGGCAGCTCTTCTCACATTCCTCGCTCCATCCGCATTTTTATCTTTTCAAGTTAGCTGAGTTAATGGAGTGGCAATTCGAGAAAATCCTTCCATAAATCTTTGATAATAACCAGGTAAGCCCAGAAAGCTACGTATTTCGATTACTGACTTAGGTTGCTCCCAACTTTGTATTGCTTCAATCTTCACCAGGTCAACTGATATTTCATATTTCGATATCACGTGCCCGAGGAATGCTACCTCCTCAAGCCAAAACTCGCATTTCTTCAACTTGGCTTATAGCTTGTTTTCACGAAGCTTTTGGAGTATCAGGCTCAAGTATTGTTCATGATCTTCACGGCTTTTGGAGTAAATGAGGATGTCATCAACAAAGACAACCACAAAATGATCTAAATATTCCTTGAATATTCGGTTCATCGTATCCATGAAGGCAGCAAAAGCATTAGTCCATCTAAAAGACATGACTAGGAATTCGTAATGCTCATACCGAGTCCTGAAAGTAGTCTTTGGAATGTCATCAATTTTAATCTTTAACTGATGATATCCAAAATGAAGATTGATCTTTGAGAAGAATTTAACACCTTGCAACTAGTCAAACAAGTCATCAATGCGAGGTAACGGGTACCTATTTTTGACGGTGACATTGTTTAACTCCCAATAGTCAATGCAGAGTCACATACTCCCATCTTTCTTCTTTATGAATAAAACAGGAGCACCCCAAGGCGATGTACTAAGACGAATGAAACCAATATCTAACAATTCCTATAGTTGGGTTTTTAACTCATGAAGTTTAATAAGAGCCATTCAATATGGGTTTTGGAAATGGCTTTTGTACCGGGTTCAAGGTCAATACAAAATTCGATTTCACGTTCTGGGGGTAGGCCAGGAAGTTCTTCGGGAAATACATCAAGGAATTTATTAACAACCGAAATATTATTCAAATTTGACGTATTTTTGTTTAAATTGGTGACATGGGCTAAGAAAGCTTGACATCCATTTTTCAATAAACGAATGTCTTTATGGCTTGATATAACAGTGATTGACTTTAGTGGTTTGGTTGCTTGAATTTTCATAACAGGTTGGTTAGGAATATGAAAACTAATGACCTTACGAAAATAATCAATTTTAGCATGATGAGTAGTTAGCCAGTCAATTCCTAAAATCACATCAAATGCAAGTATTTTAAAAGAGATGAGATCAACAGGTAATGTGAGGGTGCTGATTTAAATCAAACAAGATTTATAAACTGTGGATGTAACGAAGGTTTCTCCTAACAGAGTTTCAATAGAAAAGTCAAAGTTTAATTTCTCAGGGGTCAAGTTCAAACGTTGAGCATAAGTAGGTGAATAAAAGAGTGGGTAGAACCGGTATCTAATAAGGAATAGACTTCGCAAGAGTTTATGATTAGCTTACCCATGATAACTTCGTTTGGGTTCCTCGCTTTTTGGGAAGTTATGACAAAAGCTCTCCCCTGAACCACCGATTTTGACTTCTCCATAGCCGCCTTTGGTGTCACCATTATAGTTGAACTTGACTTTGCTACCGGACAAAATCGAGCTATGTGATCGTCCTTTTCATAGCTGAAACACACCTTGGAAGGCTGTGTAGAGTTTGGACAAATGTGTCCCTCCTTTCTGTATCTATAACATCTAACTGGTGGTCGATCTCCTTCCCTAGAAACGGGTGATGGTGCTGCTACTGATGTCTTTCCATTGCCATTGTTAAATCTTCTCTTTTTAAAGTTGTTTCCACTGTATCCACTGGTACGATATTATCGTGTTGTCGGTTGTTATCTTCTGTCTCGTTATCTAGCTCTAATAATTGAGCCCTATTCACAACATCTGAATACAAAAAAAGTTTATGAGAAATGAGGTATTGATGAATTTCAGGTTTCAAACCTCTCAAAAACATTCGTGTCATTCGTTCCTCATTATCCACCAAATGGGATGCAAACTAGGATAATTCCATAAACTTGGCCTCGTATTTTGACATAGTCATATTATTTTTTTCTAGTTTGATTAATTTCATCTCCTTTATATGACGAATACTTCCTAGAAAATACTTGTTGTTGAACAATTCCTAGAACTTCTCCCAAGACATCTTAAGTGCTGAAAGATGAGCACATTTCACATATTTCCACCAGTAATCTACCTCTCCAAGCAACATAAAGGAGGTAAAAAAATCCTTTTTCTCCTTTGTGCATCCCATAACACCAAATATTTTGGTTATCTGCTTAATCCAAGCTTCTGCCTTAAGTGGCTCTAGCTTTCCCAAAAACTCTGGCGGTCCCAAACTCCTTAAATTGCTTAGCAGTGAACTGCTGTGAGTTATCATTGTTTCCACCTGCATTTTGAATAGGAGTCTCTCTCGTTGGTGTTGCATGAATTGTAGAAAGCTCCTAAACATCTCATCATTCATCGTTTGGTCAATGTTGTTTACACGAGGATTATTGCCTTCCTGATGCACATTATCCTGGTTATTGACTGGCGATATCTCAATGGTCTCATGTGTTCCATTGCTTATCGAAAAAAAATTCAGATGTCATTCTCAAATACTACCACAAAACAAGGGTTAATTAAAGAAATTGACATGTCACATATTATCCCTATATTCTGACCGACCAATTAAATAACAAATAAGCTTAGGTAGGACACACTAGCGAAGGATTTACTCGTCTCTCCCCTCACAGTTCTACTCCCATATCTCCACCAGAGATCATATCCCTAAGCTCTGATACCAACTGTGACGCCCCCAAAATAGGTCCACATAACCCATTTTGAGTCACCAAAATACATGGTTAGAATCCAAAAACAAACTTCATTTATATTAACTATCGTGTAAAATATGACAACACATAAGTTGTGAGTTTGAATAAAAATATTGCACCGTACATAATACGAAAATATCCATACTCATATTAAGTATTCATTACAATTATTGTCACGCTATTTTACAACATAATGAAGACTACTATAGTGACTATCTCGGACCGTCACTCCATTCCCTGACTAGTCCCAGTTATATTCTCATTTCCTGAAGAGAACAATGAAAGAAAATGGTGAGCTCAACTAGCCCAGTACAAAGTATTATGACTAAGATAATGTAGAATAAATTATCCTTAGTGCTCAATAGGAAAAAAATCTAATAGAATAAAATAGACAACAAGTTTTAGATCAACAAGTGCAGTGGAAATAACAATCCATTAGAAGAGTCAAGTAGAGCATGATGTCTACTATCCTCTAAGATTTAAAAGTCCATCATCAATAATTTATCCCTATAACACCAATCAATAATTATTTCTAATCAACGAATTATCTATGCACTATGTGCCAAAGCTAATCGTTTGCATCACTAGTGGTCATGATCATGCCAAACACCTGTCCATCTTTGCACTACGGGCTAAAGAGAACTTTCATCATAAACCTTTGCATGTAACATTAAAGGTTATGATTATACCAATACACAATTCTTAATCATAATCATACCAATTAACAGTTCATCTATGCACTACGGGCCAAAGATGACTTTCCATCACAAATTTAAGTGTGAGGATGATGACAATGATATAAAGAATGAATCAAGTGAGATCAACGATAAATATTAAAGATTTATAATTCAATTTATTCAGAGTTCAAAAATGTCCAAATTGTCAACATTATGACTAATTGTGGATTAAAATTTAAGAATAATATTCATGTACCAATTTTATCGTGAATAGTACCCCGTGAATAGTACCCCGAATAAATAGTACCCCGAGTGAATAGTACCCCGAATGAAAATATTAAAATTTAATAAGAAAGTTTAGAACAATATTCCAATAAAATGATATTAGATGAAGCGCAAACTATTAAGGATATTCTACTAATTTCATGTATTTTTACCATTTAACAATAAGGTTATGGAAACAAACAATAAATTTGTACCATAAATGGAGAAAAACATGAAAGAAAACGATATCCCTTGACGAGTACAAAAGAAATGGTATCTCATACGAGTATGAAAGAATATACGAAACTTCAAATAGATTTTCACCCGTTATGCGGTAATCCGCGTAGACAGATCATTTCCACAACTTAATAAAGGATAAATACGAATGGTTATTCACCAGGCATGCTGTAATCCGCGTAAACATGTTATGCCCACAAATTAATAAGGAATAGAATGACAACCCTTATAAGTATGAAGAAAATAACATCATTTACCTTAGTAGGAGACTAAATCTGACTAGTATAGCGGAGATATTCTTGAGAAAATCTTGCACTATTAGCTACACTCAAAGTATTCTTATACTAGAAAGAAATACGCACAATATTATAGAAGAAAAATTCTCTGATTCTGGTGTGATTTTTATTTCTTAACTAAGCATCATATTTATAGGAGAATGGCAGGGCACTATTTAAGAAAATTATCACGAATGAACAAAAAGTTTTTCACGGACAATTTCACGGGCGAAACTTAATTTTCACTATGCGGCACTATGCAATAAAATATTCTAATAAAACAAAAAGCCACATGTCTAACAAAAGCCTATTGGAAGAAGTCATGGATATCTATATCCCCTAGGTGATCAACACAATCCAACTCCTCTTGAGTCACTGTATCTCTGCTAAAGGGGATATCTGGGTGGTACAGGGGAGGATCTGATCCAGTAAAATTAGTAGTGTGTGCGCCGCTGGATGTACTAACACCTGAGTTAGAGTAATATAAAGTATCTACCTCTGAAGGATCTCTACCTAAGTGGAGAATAAAAAGATGTGCCTTGTCCATCCGATGGGTCAAATCTGCTATCTGGTCTAGATAGGTAGGCTCTCGAAAGCAAGTTATCCAATTTATTATCATAACTGATCCACGTACCAGGTCCGCCATAAACTGAGTGGCCCAGGTCTGAGCCCCTATGGTGCGGGGAATCCACCATGAATGGAATGCGTCTGATGTGCAGAGTCCATCTGACAAGGTGAAATAATCTAAACCCATCACGATAATCTCTGTAACAGGCAAATATAAAGGCTAATGTCGTTGGGCGAGAGAAAAGTAGGCAATATGAATCTGCCCTATGATACACCTAATAACTCGTTCTCCTAAATAGAGCTCCCATCCTCCCTCAGTTAAGAAAGGAATCCGATGAGTGGAAAAAGCATACTCCAACCTTGTCGAGAAACCATCCTCAAAGCCAACAGTCAGATAATCAGGTGTGCAAGGAACCCAGGTGATGACAGTTGCAGTCAATTGCTCTAGATGTAAGTGACTGTGTGTAAAACTATCCACTATGGGGACCTTTGTCAAAGTAGAGTGATGCCAACGATGTCCCCGCAGATATGTCTCTAAGCCCAAAGTGGCAACTGGTTGAAGGTAAGGAAGCCTCTCATAATCCTAGAACTGAAACAGGCAGAAACCAAGTATATCAATCTATCTATCAAAATTACTCGAAGGTGGGGAAGGGAAGATCCGTTTTCAATACTTACCAACAAAAAGGGGTAGAAGCCTAACTAAGCCTCTATAACGCCTTCAGAACGTAGGCGCATCCGATAAGTATGTTTTAGACCTACTTATTGGTTACCAACTTACTGGAACTTTGCTCAAAACTTAAGTATTTTTAGTATGGTTTTATTATTTTTTTATGTTTATTTTGTAGTTTGCATTAAGGAAGCTCCTAAGGCATGGTGATGGCATGGCAAGGCATGGTGATAGCATAGCATGACATGGTATGGTGAGCAATGAATAGGATGAAGATTGTAGCTGGACTTAAACATGTGAAGAGGGCATAAAAAGTGGTCAAAGGAGGATTGAGGAAAGGAAGTGAAGAAAAGAAGAAGAAGTTAACAACAAGAAGAAGATGAAGCAATACACCGGTGAGAATGCAAAGTGAAGAAGGCTAGCATGGCATCGCGTAAAAATAAACTGACCACAGTAGCGTCCGCGCCAGGAGGATCAACAATGTAGGCCCAACGCGCCCGCGCCAAACCCCTACTATATTCCCGCGCGGCGGCGCCAGTCAAGGATTTCTAAATGGCTGACTTTTTATTTTAAACTGTTGTAGCGAGATTTCCTTATAAGGGTGTATTTTCTTATTGCAAAAGAGAGATTTAATCAGTTATCTTTTACTATTTTAGGGTTTAATAGTGCTAGAGAGAATCCATAGCATTTCTCTACATTTTAGCTCCTCTCTCTAGATTTAATAGCTTGTGAATATTGGGTTTCATTTTGGTTTGTAATTTTGGATCTGAACTAGTTTGAAGGCACATTGTGGAGCAGGGTTATTTAAATTTGCTATCTCCTTTCTCTCTAATCTCTTGTTCTCTTTGTTTCCTTCCATGCTTGGCTTAAATCCCATAATGGGTGTTGATTTAGAAATGAACTAACCTCCATTATGGGATTCTAATGAAGTTTAATGTGTAGTTCAGATTTGTATGCCTTAGTGTGATGCTTGTATGCTTATAGTTGGATTGCTTAACTTGGTTATGCTTAAATGTTTGGATGCTTGATCACAATTCCCCCTAATAACTTGTATGGAATTGAAAAAGGAAATATAAGTGCAGATTTGACCATGTTAGCATGTGTTCATGAGACTTACATGTGTTGGATTTCGTGATTAATAACTCGGATCGACATATACCAGTTTGCCATGTGTATTCACTGAGAGAGCTTGTGCTTAAATTGATATTGTTGAAATTTACTTAGACATATAGTGGGTTAAGTAATATTGATGCTCATGTGATTTCTATTGCTTTTGTGGATTTTGTGTGATTTGGACATGGTACATTGAAAGATGTGATTTGGACATGGTACATCAAAAGATGGCCATGTTTCACCTTCGTGTTCTCGACTAGCAGTCTATAGTAGTCAATCAAGCTTAATAAGAGGTGTGCATTCTGGATAAAGCATTAGATGACATTAGGATCCCATTTCTCTCCACTTTGATTCTCTTAATTTAGTAAATAGTAATTTTGTATTGATAATTATTTTAAATTTTAATTTTCTTGTTAATTGATCGTTTAAGCATCCAGATATAGCGATAAGGTTGTTGCTAGTTTAGAAATATTCACCTTTCTCCGTGGGAACGATACTTTCTTACTCTATACTACTTGTTGACCGTGTATACTTACACGTGTTAGAGTTTGTTTTGTTAACCCGAAACGGGCCCAACAAGTTTTTGGCTCCGTTGCTGGGGATAGGTCTTTATTTTTATTATTGTCATCATCAACTTAAGTTAAATTTGTCTGACTTGAACAATTCTTAACTTATCTCATTTCTATTTTAGTTTTGTTTGCATTTCAGGTACTTGTGGATAATATATGCGCACCCGATCCTCAAATCCTGAGTTGATACTTGTTTAGGACAATATCAACGGTAATGCTTGGAGATCAAGTGCACGTCATTCTTATACATAAGTGAACACTGAAACATCAACCAATATGGCAAAAAAGCATAGAGAAGAGCATAGAGCTTTAAGGGACTATTCTATGCCAAAATTAAATGAGTTACAGTCGAGCATTGTAAGGCCAGTAATAGCAACAAACACCTTTGAAATTAAGCCGGGAACAATACAGATGGTGCATAATTTGGTTCAATTTGGGGGTGCTGCTACTGATGACCCCAATGAGCATTTGCTGAGTTTCATCGAGATATGTGACACATTCAAGTACAATGGTGTGTTAGAAGATGCAATATGGCTCAGACTGTTTCCATTTTCTTTGAGGGATAAAGTAAGAAGTTAGCTCCATTCATTACCATCGGGGTCAATCACTACATGGGAGGACTTAGCACAAAAGTTCTTATCCAAATTTTTCCCTATGGCTAAAATAGCGAAAATGAGAACTGCTATTTCTCAGTTTGAGCAACAACAGGGAGAATCGTTGTATGAGGCTTGGGAACGCTACAAAGAAATGCTAAAGAAATGCCCTCGCCATGGGATGCCTGACTGGATGGTTATTAATACCTTTTACATTGGGTTGGGTTGGCAGTCTAGGCCAATTGTTGATGTCACTGCAGGAGGAGCCTTGTGGACTGAGAGCTATGAAGAGGCTTATGAGCTTATTGAGACTATGGCAGCGAATGATTTCCAGAATCCAACGCAAAGGATGCCACAACCAAAAGTTGTTGGGTTGTTAGAGGTGGATGCCATTACAGTTATATCAGCCCAAATGGAAGCTATGGCAAAGAAGATTGATTCATTGGCAGAGAATAAAGTAAAGCAAGTTGCCTATGTCTGCGAGATTTGTGCGGGGTCACACCAAACAGAGCAATGTGCTATCAATGCAGAATCTGTGCAGTTTGTTAGCAACTACCAAAAGCCACAGAATCAGTTTCAAAACTCCTACCATCCCAACAACCAAAACCATCCCAATTTCAGTTGGAGCAATAACCAAAATGTCCAACAACACCAACCACAACAACAATTCCAATCCCAACAACAGTATCAACCACAACAATCTCACCAGCAGTATGCACCTAAACCTCCTTACCCTCCTGGATTTCAAGAACAACATCATTATCATCCACCACCTTCCCCTCAACCAGAAAAGAAGTCAGAGATGGAAGAGTTGATGTTAAAGTACATGGAAAACACTGAAGTAATGATAAAGAGCCAAGCTACGGCTATTAAGAACTTGGAGACTCAAATGGGCCAAATGGCCAACATGTTGAATAATAGACCGCAAGGGGCTCTGCCAAGTAACACTGAAGCCAATCCAAGAAGAGAAGGAAAAGAGCAATGTTAAGCTATCACACTGAGATCAGGAAAATAAACTTCAGAATTACAAGATGGCGCACCCGTGCCCAATAAAGAAGGGGAGCCCGTGCGGCCGCACCAAGGGTCAGCTGAGTCTGAGAAGAGCTTAGCTAATGGGGGTTTTGAGCAGAGGGTAGTTGACAAGGATCATGAAGAGTTGGCTGAGAAAACCACAACTAAACCACCACTTGTTTACCCTCATGTTTCGTATCCACAGGGACTACAAAAGCAAAGAGAAGATAAATAGTTTGCTAAGTTTTTGGAGGTCTTCAAGAAACTGCAGATAAACATACCATTCATAGAGGCTTTAGAGCAAATGCCAAGCTACGCGAAGTTCATGAAGGGCATTCTATCAAGGAAGAAATGATTAGAAGACTATGAGGCAATGGCCTTGATAAAAGAGTGCAGTGCAGTGTTACAGCATAAGCTACCTCCGAAGCTTAAGGACCTGGGAAATTTTATAATACCATGTTCTATTGGAAAGCTTTTGTTCAACAAATGTCTGTGTGATTTGGGGGCAAGCATAAATTTGATGCCTCTATCGGTATTCACTCAATTGGGATTGCCGGCTCCAAAGCCGACAAATATATCATTACAGCTTGCCGATAGGTCCATTACTTACCCCAGAGGCATTGTTAAAGATGTCTTGGTCAAAGTAAACAAATTTATCTTCCCAACCGACTTCATCATTTTAGACTATGGAGAGGATAGAGACATACCAATCATCCTTGGGAGACCTTTTCTCGCCACGGGGTGAACACTTATAGATGTCCAAAAAGGAGAACTGACCATGAGAGTGCAAGATCAAGAGGTTAATTTCAATATTTTTAAGGCTATGAAGTTCCCCACTGACGAGGAAGAGTGCTTCCTGATGGATGTAGTTGACAAAGTGTTAAATGAAGAGGTTGGAAATCTGGTTGACATTGAACCATTGGAAAGTGATATTCTGGGAGAATCAGACATAGAAGATACTGAAGTTGTGGAATATGTACAAATTCTTAACACAACACCATAGATAAGAAGGTTTAAGATTCCCATTGAACCACTCAAACTTTCTGGGGAGACATCAGAATGACTCAAGCCTTCTCTTGAGATGCCTCCAGATCTTGAACTTAAACCTCTTCCAGATCATTTAAGGTATTCATTTTTAAGTGAATCTTCAAAGTTGCCTATTATAATTGCTGCTGCACTAACATCTTGCCATGAAGATAAATTGTTATGAGTGCTACGAGAGTTTAAGTCAGCAATTGGATGGACTATAGCAGACATCAAGGGGATCAACCCCTCATTTTGTATGCACAAAATCCTACTAGAAGATGATAGCAAGCCATCAGTAGAGCAATAACGAAGATTAAACCCTATCATGAAGGAAGTGGTTAAGAAAGAGATCTTGAAGTGGGTAGATGCAGGGATCATTAACCCTATATCAGACAGCTCTTGGGTGAGCCCGGTGCAGTGCATGCTGAAGAAAGGGGGTATGACTGTGGTATCCAATGAGAACAATAAGCTAATATCTACCAGGATAGTTACGGGTTGGAGGGTATACATTGATTACCACGGGCTGAACAAGGCTACAAGGAAAGATCATTTTCCTCTCCCGTTTATTGATCAGATGTTGGATAGGCTAGCAGGTCATGAGTATTACTGCCTTCTGGATGGTTACTCTGGATACAACCAAATTGATATAGCCCCAAAAGACCAAGAAAAGACTACCTTCAAATGTTTATATGGTACATTTGCTTTTAAAAGGATGTCTTTTGGTTTGTGTAATGCCCCGGCTACATTCTAGAGGTGCATGATGGCCATTTTCTCGGATATGGTTAAGCATAATGTCGAAGTCTTCATGGACGATTTCTCAGTCTTTGGAGGCTCTTTTGACCTATGTTTAGAGAATTTGGTAATGGTGTTGAAAAGGCGTGTTGAGATAAATCTCGTTCTGAACTGGGAAAAGTGCCATTTTATGGTACAAGAAGGTATTATTTTGGGACATAAGGTATCAAGGAAAGGATTAGAGGTGGACAGGGCTAAATGGGAAACTATCGAGAACTTACCTCCACCTACTTCTGTAAAAGGCGTCCGTAGCTTTTTGGGGCATGCAGGCTTTTATCGGCAGTTTATCAATGACTTCTCAAAGATTACCAAGCCACTTTGCAGCTTGTTAAAAAAAGATGTCCAGTTTAAATTTGATAAGGAATGCATGAATGTTTTTGAGCATTTGAAAAAGAAGTTGACTACGGCACCAGTGATTACAGCTCTAGATTGGGACCTTCCATTCGAGTTGATGTGTGATGAAAGCGATTTTACTGTGGAAGCTGTATTGGGCCAGCATAGGGAAATGGACTTTCACGTTATCTATTATGCTAGTAAGACCCTTACCGACACCCAGCTGAACTACACTACTACAGAAAAGGAGCTTCTAGCAGTGGTGTATGCATTTGACAAGTTTTGTGCTTATTTGATTGGGACAAAAGTGATTGTGTACACTGACCATGCAGCGATCCGATACTTGATAGAAAAGAAAGATACAAAACCCCATCTGATCAGGTGGATACTTCTTTTACAGGAATTTAACTTAGAGATCAAAGACAGAAAAGGGACTGAGAATCAAGTCGTTGACCACTTATCTCGATTGGAAAAATTGGGAAGGAATGGGAATGACAAGGTTATGATCAATGATTCCTTCCCAGATGAACAATTGTTTGTGGTAAAAGGTGAAGTGTCATGGTTCGCAAATTATGCAAACTTCCTAGTGAGCAATATCATTCCCTCTGATTTGACTGGACAGTAGAAAAAGAAGTTTCTCCACAATATGAAATGGTTTATTTGGGATGAGCCTTACTTGTTCAAGCAATGAGTTAGAGCTATAGCACTTGTATTATCACAACAAACAGGAATAGATTTGAAATTAAACATATAGTCAGCTAGTTGATTTTTCATCCATAGGATTTGGGCACAACAGCTGCCAGCTGCTATGTATTCAGCTTCTGCTGTTGAGGTTGATACAGAGTTTTGCTTCTTGCTAAACCAAGACACGAGCCTGTTTCCTAGCAATTGACAAGTGCCACTTGTACTCTTTCTATCAATTTTACAACCTGTAAAATCAGCATCTGAGTATCCTTTTAATTCAAATGAAGATTCTTTTGGATACCAAAGCCCCAAATGAGGTGTGCTTTTGAGATATCTAAAAGTCCTTTTCACAGTATTTAAATGTGATTCCTTAGGGTTAGCTTGAAATCTAGCACATATACATGTAGCAAACATGATGTCTGATCTACTAGCAATTAAATAAAGGAGAGAGCCTATCATATCTCTATATTGAGTAATATCAATACATTTACCTTTCTCATCTTTGTCAAGCTTAGTAGCTGGTGCAATTGGAGTTTTCATGGAGGAAGATGATTCCATGCCATACTTTTTAAGTAAGTGTTTGATATACTTGGCTTGGTTTATGAAGATACCTTCATCAGTCTGCTTCACTTGAAGTCCAAGGAAGAAATTCAGTTCACCCATCATGTTCATTTCAAATTTACACTGCATAAGCTTGGCAAATCTCTCACATAGCTTTTTATCAGTAGAACCAAAAATAATGTCATCTACATATATTTATACTAATAGATATTTATCTTTGTGTTTTCAAAGAAATAGTGTGGTGTCTACTCTTCCTCTAGAGAATCCATTTTTAATAAGAAAGTTTGTTAGTGTTTCATACCATGCTCTAGGTTCTTGTTTTATTCCATATAGTGCTTTATTTAATCTATAAACATAATTAGAGAATGTTGGATTGATAAAACATGGGGGTTGTTCCGCATTGACTTCTTCTTGAAGTTCTCTATTCAAAAATGCACTTTTGACATCTATTTAAAAGACTTTGAACTTCATATGTGCAATATAGGCAAGAAATATTCTAATTGCTTCTAGTCTAGCGACAGGAGCAAAGGTCTCGTCATAGTCGATCCTTTATTCTTGAGAGTAACCTTTTGCGACAAGTCTTGCCTTGTTTCTTATGATCACCCCATCTTCATCCATCTTATTTCTGAATACCTATTTGGTACCGATGACTGGTTGGTGATTTGGTCTTGGAACAAGTCTCCACACTTTTCTTCTTTCAAATTGATTTAGTTCCTCCTGCATAGCTTCAATCCAGCTTGAATCTTCCAAGGCTTCCTCTATCTTCTTAGGTTCTATCTGGGACAGAAAGCTCAAATAGAAACATTCATTTTGAGTAGCCGATCTAGTCTTGATTCTTGCATTTAGATCTCCAATAATCAAATCTTATGAGTGATCTTTCACCCATTTGCTTCTTGTTGGAACGTCAATTCTTGTGCCTTCTTGTCTGAATTCTTCAAGATTGACTTCAGCTTCTTATTATAGATGATCATTATCTAGAGCATTGTCTTCTACGATTGCTTCTTCATTCTCTATGATTCCTTCTTCTAAGCCTACGATTGTGGTGACTGGCTCATCCACTTCGATTATGGTGTCTGGTTCGTCAGTCGTGGAGTTGAGTGGTAAAGACTTGCTTGATGAGTCTGTTTCATCAAAGATGACATGAATAAAGATTTCAACACTGAAGAATTTTCTTGTTGAACAGCCTGTAGGCTTTTCTATCCGTGGCATACCCAAGGAAGATTCCCTCATCTGACTTTGGTTAGAACTTAGTCAGATATTATTTTCCATTATTGAGAATGTAGCAAGTACAACCTAAAGCATAGAAATAGCTAAAATTTGGCTTTCTTTCTTTCCATAGCTCGTAAGGGGTCTTTTTGAGCGTAGGATTAATAAGAGATATGTTATGGGTGCAACAAACCGTGTTTATAGCTTTTGCCCAGAAGTATTCAGGTAGAAGAGCTGCTGCTAGTAGTGTTCTTCCTGCCTCACTTAGTGTTATGTTATTTCTCTTAGCTACCCCCATTTTACTGTGGAGTTCTTGGAGCTGAGAAGTTTTGGTTGATGCCATTATCTTCACAGAACTTGTCCATATCTGAGAAGTCAAATTTCTTCCATGATCACTTCTGATTGCCTTGATCTTTTCTCCTTTCTCATTCATAACTATCTTTAACAACTTGATAAGTTGAGATCAAGTTTTGTCTTTAGAACTCAGAAAGAATACCCATGTGTATCTGGTGTAGTCGTCTACTACTACCAGTGAGTATCTCATTCCTCCAAGGATTAAAGTAGGGATAAGCCCGAAGAGGTCCATGTGAAGTAACTCCAAGGGCTTATTAATATATTTGATTGTTTTGCCTTTGAATGAGATCATTGTTTTCTTTCCTAGCGGACAAGCTTTGCAGGGTCTTTATTTGATGAAGTTGAATTTTGGTAATCCTGCTACAAGGTCTTTGGAGGCCAATTTCAACATGTCTTTGAAGTTTAGATGAGACAGTCTTCTATGCCATAACCAGCTGTTTCTTCAGAGGCTTTGGCAAGGAAACATATTGTCTAATCAGGATTTAACTTAGCAAGGTTGACAACATAGACATTTCCTTCTCTGGTTCCAGTGAGCTTTAGAGAAGAAGTCTTCAAATCTCTGACTTGACATTGATTGTTAGGGAAGGTGACTTGATGTCCTTTGTCAAAAAGTTGGTTGATGCTCAAGAGATTGTGCTTCAGACCTTCAACATAAGCTACTTTGCTAAAAGACACATCACCATTTCCAGCTGAGCCATATTTTCTGGTTTTGCCAGAGTCGTTATCACCAAAAATGACTGTTGGACCCTCTTTTTCTTTGAAGTTAGAAAGAAGAGCTTTGTTTCCAGGCATATTCCTTGAGCATCCACTATCAAGGTACCAGGTTGTCATAGTTGAGCTTTATACCTGCAATAAAATTTAGCTCTCATTTTGGTACCCAGACTTTCTTGGGTCCTTCCCTGTTAGTTTCCTTGAGGACCCAAATCTGCTTGATTTTAGGTCTATGATTTATAGTTTTATAATAACATGCTTTATATTTATGACCATATCTATTAATATAAAACATCTAGTATGATGCATACTTGTGTGTGTGTGTGTGTGTGTGTGTGTGGATTCTTTCTTATCCTGGACATATGTGGGTGATAGGCAGCCTTAAGCTTATGTTGATTCTCCTTTTTCCATACTGTTCTATGATTCAGAGATTTTGTAGAGTACATCTCAAGTCTACGATTCCTTCCTGGTTGGTTCGTAGAGTTGGTTTTATTTGACCCTACGATCCTTCAAGGTTGGAGAGTAGCAGTTGATTTACTCTTGATTTTTCTGAAACCTAGACCAGAATGGGATCCGTTATGTCTAGGGACATCACTTGGATCCGAAGAACAAGGATTCATTGGCTCTGCACTTTGTGTGGATTTCACAAAAGTAATACTTCTATTGAGGTTAGAAGCACTGCTAGTGTTAGTTTCCAAAGATTTTTCCACATTTGATTTTGGGGGAGATTCCTCAAAGCCTAAACCTGATCGATCAAAAGAATTCCTCTGACTAGAGATCAGAGAGAGTCCATAAATAAAGAATACTTGTTCCACATCTGGATCGCCTTTTCTAACTCCTTAATTTTAGAAGCTGGGTTCAACTCTCTTTGTGCACCTAGCTCATTTGTCTGTTTCAAATTCTTATTATCAGCTTTAAGATTAGAGAGTGAATAAGTGAATAAGTGCTTAGCAGAACTATCTCCAGTTCATCTTAAACTTTTTCTTTCTCTTGTTGAAGAAAAGAATAGTCTTTTGATAAGACTCTGAACCATTTCATGTATTGATGTAGATCTGAGGTTATATCATGTAATGCAGATCTTAAATCATCAATATTTACATCATGAGAGTTAAAATAAAATACCTCATTAATACTGATATCACTGCTTTTCTTGTCTTTGGATTCCTTGGGCATCAAACATAGGTTGGCCACTTGAGGTTCGTCATCTTCGCCTGACTCAGAATTTGTATCATCTTCTGAGTCACTTAATGATCCTCCAGCTACCAGGCCTTTGTCTTTCTTCTGAAGCTTATTGTATCCTTTGAATTCTTTCCTCGGGTTTGACTTCCTCTTTAGTTCTTCTCTAAGAGGTTTCTTACAGTCAGCAATATAGTGACCTGGCTTCTTACAGTTGTAGCACAGATCTTTAGTCTGCTCCTAGTTGTTACTGTTGTTAAATCTCCTTGGTCTGCTGCTTCTGCCATTACGCATGAATCTTTTCAGCTTTCTGACTAGCATAGCAACATCTTCATCATTGTCTTCTTTAGTGTCAGACTCATCATTGACTTGAGCCTTTAAGGTGGCTCCTGTTGCTTTGAGAGTCACTCCTTTTTCCTTCTTATTTCCTTCTGATAGAGTTTTTGCATGTTGAATCAGCTCCAGTTCATAGGTGAGAAGATTCCCATATAGTTGTTGCACAGTCATCTCATGAAGATTCTTTGATTCTTTGATGGTTGTTGTCTTTGCATCTCACTTGCTTGGTAAGGCCCTCATAAATTTGATGCTGAGATATTTGTTGGGATATATCTTTCCAAAAGATCAGAGAAAATTAAGCAAAACATTAAATCTTTCATAAATTGAAGTAATGTTTTCTCCTGGTATATGGGTGAACATCTCGTACTGTTGAGTAAGTAGAGATTTTTTATTCTCTCTTACTTCTTCAGTTCCCTCATGCATGATGAGTAATGCTTCCCAGACTTCCTTTGTTGTTCTACAATTGACCACATATTCAAATAGGTCATCTTCTAAGGATTGGAACATAATGTTTCTTGGCCTTTTTGTCCAGTTGGACTGCCCTTCTTTCTTTGTCGATCCATTCTGACTTTATCTTGATATGCGTTTTATTTGGATCATCAAGGGTTAGTGCAAGCTTTGTTGGAATGTAGGGCTCGTTCAGTACTGTCTCAAATAGATCATCATCTATTAAGTCCATGAAAGCTTGTATTCGAACTTTCCAATTAGAGAATTTGTCTTTGTTGCACATTGGTGGTTTGCTGACTCTACCAAGCTTGAATTCGCTCATGATGTGTGCCATGATCTACTCAAGCTTTGTGAGCTTTAGATTAAAGAACCTGCTCTGATACCAATTGTTAGTTTTTAGAGGCACAAAGTTATCTAGAAGGGGAGGTTGAATAGATATGTTATAATTTTCTTTTCAAAAAGTAACTTAACATTTTTGTTAATTAAATGATTGATTAAGCATAGCGGAATATATGATTTAGTTATCCCCCTTAAGGTAAAATCAAGGTTATAAATCAAATAGCAGTTATAGCAGATATAACAGTTAAAGAGACTGAAAGTAAATGACACGGTGTTTTAAGTGGTTCAGAGCACTCAAGACTCCTAGTCCACTCTTCTACTCCACGAGTAGAAAATCCACTAAGGATGTTGATACAATCTTCGAATCACTAAGATTCATTCAAGACCAGCAGTCTTGGAAAGCTAGTTCATAAAGAACTCTTCAAGCCCAGTAGACTTGGAATGTTAGTACACTAATTACTCTTTAAACCTAGCAGGTTTAGCAGCTTTACAATGAGTGTAGTTGAGGTTGTTGTTGTTGTGCTACTAAGTTGCCTTAAACCCAAGTTCTGATAAACTTATTAGCAAAGAAAGATATAGCTTAATCATGGAGTGAAGATTTGTCATATGTTCTTGTGATCTTCTTTTACGTTCTTATTCCTTGCTTGCTTGACATATTCACTCTGTTAGCCTTATATAGGAGCCTTTGATATCTTCCCGTTGAGAGGCTTTTGTTTGAGCATTTAATGCTTCTGGCATTCTGAGCACTTTGATGTTGACAACCTGATGATGTGAAAGCTTCTTTTTGACTTGCCTAATACAGCAATCTGCTTTCTCACCTAACACCTCTGAAACGTCACTACCAGTAGACTAGTTGGTAGACACGTTTCTTCTTACTTTTTGATTCTTAGCTTCAACCAAGGTTATTGGTGAGGGCATTAGGTTTCTCAATCATATCAACGTTCAAATGTCAGTTGATGATGTCAAACATTTTTGTTCATCAGACTTGATCTCCAACGATTTTGATGCTTACTGATGAGCACTACGATCGTGGTCTGATGATAAGTGCTTGCAGGCTATTTATACTTATCAGCCTCTGATGAGAATCATATAGTACTCTACGATTCTGCCTTTAGCTTTGACAGCGTTTAACTGAATACGATCTTAATGTTTTGAGGACTCCACGATTTAGAGCAGTGACTACGATTTTGACTTGACTTGACAGACAATTTCCAAATTGCTTCACGATTCTAATAGGCTTACTCAGCAGACTACGATTTTGGCTTCTGCAATCTCCACGATTTTTTTCTGCCTATCTATTACAACTCATAAGATCAACCTAACAAGTTTGATCTTTCTACTATAAGAGATTTTACAGAAAGATAAACATTCAGCTCAAATTAACTTAATAATTTTGATCTTTAATCTAAGTCCTTGCACATATGATCTAATAAGGACTTTACATCTTTTGATAATGAATGCTCATATATTTATTCCAACATCAAATTTATATATGCAACACCCAACAATGTACAATGGCCCGGTACTCGGAATACAAGTTCCGGTAAACGGAATAAACAGTAAACCAGTTCCCCTTCGGCTGAGTAAACCCGAGAACCTGCATTACAAATTAAGGACCGACCATTGTTAAAAATGGCAGGAGAATTAAAAGAAAAATTAAAAGCATCCATTACCTCATTAGCATGAAGATGGACTGATGGATGACATCCTAAATTGCCCAAAAGATTGGGAATAGGCACATGTATACTAGGAAGATCCCGGTGTGGTGTGGAAGAAGAAGGGGTTGTATTTGCAACAGGGTCCTCCTCCTCGTCAATGCCATCCGCCCTCTCAAATCTAATGGGGCGGATAACAGACTCGACCAATTGACGCGCCTATCAGGTAAGTCTAGGCAAAGGAACAGTCAAAGCCGCCCTCCTAACCCCAAAAGAAACCATACGGGGAATAGAGTTGTTGGGCTGGTCAGAATCCATATCTGGAAACAAAAAACTCCAAATCGCCTCAGAAAGGGTGAAGTATGACTTACTTGAAAATTAATTGAGTAAGTGCATGACCTTAGGACATTAGAATCTTTAGAAATCACATCATGCATATCCTATGTGAAAACATGCATTAGCTTAACATACTTCCCCGGTAGAGTTAAAATTGCATATCAAATGCCAGACTCTTGGAAAATTTCGCCAGAGTCTACATTATAAAATGGACTATCTGCATGCATAATAGGCATGATTAGGTGTCCATTCAGTAGCACACCAACCCAAAATCATGAGCATTTCATATATATGAAAAACATTAAAAATTAAACTACCATAGCATCCAAATTACCATGTGTATTTTATTTTGAAAATCCATGATCATTTGTCCTTAAATAGGATAAAGAAAGTAGCTAAAAAGGGTGTAAAATGACTGTCTCAGAAATTAAATTTTTTCACATCAGAATATTCAACATGGTAAAATATAACCATTTACTAGGCCCATTCATTTTTAGCAAGTCATCTATGCATACATATTTGCTATATTGTGTTTAAACTTACTAATCATGAGATATAGCGTTCTAACGGCCAGAATTTGAAAGAAATGGATGCAAAAATTACCTAAAGTGTGCAGAACATTTTTGCAGTGACGGATTTCGAAAAAAGCAGCCCAAAATGAGTAGATCTGAGATGTAAGGTCCGGATTTCTACGAAAAGTTCAAACTAAAAATGACTTGTGATGGGCCCAGGGGGTATAAAACCACCCGTGACCTTCTGCGGGTATACCTGGGGAAGTCCAGGGTGAGTCCCACCCCCTCTAGTTCAGTCCAATTTGAGGTCCAGCAAGTCTGCTAAAAGCTGAAAAGTCAAATCAAGAAAAAAAGTTCTACGCGATTGAGCGGAAGGGACATGAAACGTGGAAACATAAAGTCAATCTCTGACAACTGAAAATCTTCATTTAAGTCATTGATGTCAATCCCAATGAAGCCTCGGGAATGTTAACATTAGAGCCCGTTGAAAACTACATTCAATAAAGCATCATAAAAGCTTGTCGGTGACGACTATTGAAAACATTCTCCATCGGGAAGGACTGATGATGGAATTTGTTATAAATGAAATCTCCAGCTGAATCAAATCAGTTCAATAATGATTGATCGTTGTAAACTACCGTTCGAGTAGGCATCAAGGAAGTTCGATGATGGTCAAACCCTAAAAACTATCGTTCGAGTAGGTATCAAATCAGTTCCGTAATGATAAACCTTGTAAACTACCGTTCAAGTAGTCATTAAGAGTATGTTATCATTATGATCTCTATCCTCGATGACAACAACGACATTCAACCAGATAGAAATCCAAATCATTGGTGACAACCCCAGCATAGCGTCGGGAAGGATCTGATGATGTAAACCGGTGTAAACTATCATCAGGATAAACATCGGGAATCTCCAATGAGGCCAATATCCCCAGCGGAGGTGAATTCAGAAAGCGTATCTGAAGATAAAGAACTTTGGTGACAATCCCAACGTTGGATTCAGAAAGGTTCAGTGGTATCAGCCAAGGAAAATCTCCCCAGCAAGGATGTTGGAAATATCTTTACAACATTTTGTCTAATCAATCTCGGTAGCACTGATGAATATTATAAACCTTTGGCTTCAACCCAACGTAGGCATCGAGAAGGTTCGATGATGAAAGCTCTGTAAACTACCATTTGAGTAGGCATCGAGAAGGTTCGATGATGAAAAAGCTCTATAAACTACCTTTCGAGTAGGCATCAAGAAGGTTCGATGATGAAAGCTCTGTAAACTATCGTTCAAGTACGCATCGAGAAAATTCGGTGATGAAAGCCTGTGTAAACTACCGTTCGAGTAGGCATCAAGATAGTTCAACAGATACCATCATTGATAACTCCATCCCCAGCAAAAATGGCGGGAGCAAACAGCGATAGAATACCGATGGAAGTAAAACCAAACAAAAACATTCAGCATTCATAACATCATATCATGCTGCATTGCATGACATCATTTAATCTTATCATATTTCAAGTGTCTAGTAATCTTTATCCTATTCATTCCGCTATATTGCATAAACATGATAAAGAGGGGCATCTGAAGACACTCAAAATTTTGCATTCTTGTTATTAACCATGCAAGAGGGCAGAATCGTCTTTTATCTTCCAGATATAACGTACAGACAGGATATTCCGACAGAATAATAAAGAATAGAATAATAGAAGAATTTCACCATGTATGCAGTACTTTGCATAGACAAGTTATTCCAACATAATAATAAGGAATGGAATAACAGAAGAATTTCACCATGTATGCGGTACTTCGCATAAACAGGTTATTCCAACATAATAATAAGGAATGAAATAATAGAAGAATTTCACCATGTATGCGGTACTTCGTATAAACAGGTTATTCCAACATAATAATGAAGAATGGAATAACAACTCTTACGAGTATTGAAAGAAAATAATTCTCTTCATGAATATATTATTTAAAATCTAATAAAACAATTAACTTTATAAAAATATTACATTTTATACAAAAAAAATTTACTATTCAAACACTATGCATAATAAAATATATTATATTCTAATTATTGTCTAATAAAACAAATAACTTTATAAAAGTATTACATTTATATAAAAAGATTTTACTATGCAAAATACTATGCATAATAAAATATAATATATTCTAATTATTGTCTAATAAAACAAACAACTTTATAAAAGTATTATGTTTTATATAAAAGCTTTTACATTTTATTACATTAATAATACTAATAAAACAAAATTTATTATATATATATATATATATATATATAAACTTTCGTGACTTCATAAAAAGACACCTCAATATATTTAACAACATTTATCATCATTATTATAATTCACAATATTAATCGACCCGTGTCGTTCCCGAGAAAGAGGGGCTTTCAATAAGGATTTCTCCTATTGGCGCGCATGATTAGGTGACCAAACCTCTCCTTGGTAGAACTTCAGACATCGTTAATATTGTAAATAATAATATTAATAACTTCGTCGTCTCAATTATTGATTTAATAATATATAAAATATCGACAATAATTGAATCAAATAACGAAGATACTTACGCAAAGAATTCTTTGTAGCAATAATTGAACAAAACTGAATGACTTCTCACGTAAGTATCAATAATCAATACCATGTGCTACTATGCAACCACGCGTATTACTGTACTTTTACTACCGAGTAGTTCAACAGTTTTAATGGTAAAACTTCCGCCGTTATTTTCATAAAAATATTTTTGTCGTTTTCTCAATCCGGCAATAATTCCATTGTGGGGTCCACCAATGATTGTGTCGTCGTACGGATATTCCCCGACAAAAAGAATATTCTCCGACTAAACGAATATTATACAACAACTTGCATACTTTGTAAAATTTATAAATACTACCCACAACTATCACATTATCTCAAATCCACACCATAATATTCAAAAAAAATATTTCGAGAAATTTAAATCTTTATTCATAAAATTTGGGGTCTCACAATCTCCCCTCCTTATGAAATTTTGCCCTCAAAATTTATGTACATACCTGGTATGCCGAAGAGGTGAGGATAACTTGACTTCATTTCAGATTCTAACTCTTGAGGTATAACCTTTGAGTGTTGAATACGATCCTTTTTATCCTAGATTTTAACACGTATCTCCTCATACGTTAAATCTTCTGCTATCTCGTCTAGTTCTAATTTAATAACGTGGTTCGGGTCATCCACATATTTACGTAACATCGAAACGTGAAAAACGTTATGAACACGCGACATACTTGGCGGAAAAACGAGTCTATAGGCCACAGTTCCTACTCGATCGAGGATTGAGATTTCCTCTCTTTAGTAACTCTTGCTTTTAAAATAACACCCTCTTGAACCTTCTTCTTCGTACTTATCAGCTCCGGGTCTGTAGCTGTAGCAGCTTTAACATTATCGACTAAAGTTGGTTCTAATCATATATTCGTTATCTTCACGTAGGTTCGTATATCCGTACTTGTAAACGCATATGATCTTCTACTCAATGCGTCAGCTACCACGTTCTCTTCCATAATGATATTGAATGGAATGATCGTAATCTTCAACAGCTCGAGCCAACGTCTTTGGCGCATTATACATTCGTTTTGGTTGAAGAAATATTTAAGGGTTTTGTACTGGGGTCAATACAAAATTCGATTTCACGCTCTGGGGTAGGTCAAGAAGTCTTCAGGGAATACATTAGGAAATTTATTAACAATAGAAATATCATTCAAAACTGTGACTCTCATCCAAGACTTGGATAGCACATGTAATGAAGGTTTCTCCTAATGAAGCTTCAACAGATAAGTCAAAGTCTAATTTCTTCGGAAACAAATTTAAACGTTGAGCTCAAGCAAGAGAGATAAAAGAATGGGTAGGCAAGGTATCTAATAAGGTATAGACTTAGGAAGAATTTATAATTAACTAAACCCGTGCTAACTTTGTTCGGGTTACTCGCTTTTTGAAAAGTCAAAAAAAACCCTTTCCCTAAACCCCCCGATTTTTTTTTGCCGTATCCGCCTTTGGTGCCACCGTCCCGACTAGACTTGACTTTGGGTGCACGATAAAATCGAGCTAAATGACCTTCTCTTCTTGAAATTTCCACTTTATTATCTTGGCCATGATTACCCATCAAGTGGTTACCATTCTTGGCATGATAATTTCCCACGATGGTTATCATTGTTCCGATGGTCGTTGCCACCAGTATGATTATTATCGTGTTGTTGGTCGTTACCTTTTGCTTGAGCTGAATCAACGCTCTCATGTGCTTCATTGCTTATCTCAGCATTTGCAGATGCCATTCTCAAACACTGTCACAAAACAAGGATTAATTAACATATCACATATTATCCCTATACTCTGACCGACCAATTAAATACCAAATAAACTTAGGTAGGTCATACTAGCGAAGGAATTCTCTGTCTCTCCCCTCCTAGTTCTAGTCTCAAATCTCAGCCAGGGATCATATCCCTAAGCTTTGATACCAACTGTGACGCCCCCAAAATAGGTATACATCACCCATCTTGAGTTGCCAGATACATGGTACAAAATTCAAATACAACTTAATTATACAACAGTCGTGTAAACTACGATGACATATATACTGTGAGTTTTAATACAAATATTGTAACGTATATAATACGACAATACTCATACTCAAATTAATACATGCCATATAAAGTACAACAACAAATATTTCAAGTCTCCAAAGGGACACTAGAAGATTTCTGTTCTCTTCATTTTACTGTGGTGCACTTTTGACGCTTTCAGGGTTGGGTTCTCATCACCCTAATGTTGTTCACCAAAATCAATTATTAAGTGACGTATAAAATACGACACACACATCTTAGGTCCTCAATACAAGTATATATTGCATGTCATGCCATTGTAAGGACTACTAATGCTATCATCTGGACCGTCACTCCATTCCCCGACTAGTCCCAGCTATATTCTCATTTCTTGAAGAGAACAGTGAAAGAAAGGGTGAGCTCAACTAGCCCAGTAAGAAATATTATGACTAAGATAATTCAGAATAAATTATCATTAGTCTTTAACAATGTTAAACTGATAAAATACAATAGACATCAAGTTTAACTGCAGCGGAACAAGTAATCCATTAGAAGAGTCAAGTAGAGCATAAAATCTACTATCTTCTATGATTTAAAAAGATTTTCATAAACTTTATCATTTGAGACTCGACTTAATAAATAAACCACATCATCCCCGCACTACGGCCGAGGATATTCATGTAATCATCAATGGTCATGATTATACCAAATAATCCCTGGTCATAATCATACCAACAACTGTCCACCAATGAACTACAGGCCAATGAGGACTTTTACCACATCATTTGTTACATTACGATCGTAATTATTATTAGAATAATCACTCGGTCATAATCATACCAAGTCCATCTCTACGCACGTAAGCAAAGATGACTTTCATCACAATATAAGCATGAGGATGATGACAATAATATAAGCATTAATCAAGCGAAAACAAGGATAAATATTAAAGACTTTAAATTTATCCAAATATTATCCATCACTTAAATAACTCATAATCTAATATTGTTAATATTATAACAATATTTTAATACTTCTTAAACTTATAAACAATTTAATTTAATTGTTTACTTTACCAAATAATGCATTTAATCATTCAAAAATGTCATACTTATAAGATTTCATCACCAATGATCAAATCACTCATCAAAAATCTGCATACACCTTATATAGGATTTTCAAGCCCTAAAATCCTATTTACCAATTCTTCAACTTCACATAACATATTTAACTCATATGTTTGAAACTAAACCATTTTCATGAAAAATTACCAAATCAACTTATTATTTTTCTATCCTTTGTCCAAACATATATACATATATTTCATACACAACAAGTATTTTTTTATAATTTTTCAACTCTCTTAAGTATTTTTCAAAAATCAATTTCAAATTAAATTAATTCCTTAAGAAATTAGCTACCTCAAGTTTAACTCCAGAAATTCCTAAATCTTGGAAGGATCTTACACATGTTAACGTGAGCTTCCATTTTAAATTTCATGGTAATCGGAGTTATAGAACTCCGGTTATAGCATTTTTCGTCGGAAAAACCTAAATATTAAAATGGTAATAACTTGCTCATTTTAAGTCAGAATGAGCTCATTTTTGGACAGGAGGTACTTTATACCATATATTTCCATGTCCCAAAAGGCCGGAATTTTTTTCACAAATTAAGTGGCCGAAAATGCCCTTTTAATTTTCTGGACAGTAGCTTTTTTGGTACTTTGCAGTTTTTAACTCCTTTGCTAAAATCAGTCCACACGAAAATCTACAACACCTTTTCCAGTGATTTCACTTGGATAAGTTAGAAAACTCATAGATCTAACTCTAAAACTTGATCACACTCAAAAATTCAAAATATAATAGGAGATATGGTCAACTGAATTTTATATTCCATTTTCACCAAAATCTGATTTTCAACCCTTTGTGATTTCTAAGAAACTTTCATGTTTTCACATAATAACCAACATAACTCATCATGACAATGACATAATAATTCAATAAAACAAGTTCAAGAATAAATTTTAAAGATTTATAAGTTAATTTATCATAAACTCAATAATGTCCAAATTGTCAACATGATACTGCTTTGTGGAGAAAAATTCAAGAATGCTCAGAAGAATATTTCCACGAAAAGATACTGGATGAAGTGCAAATATCCAGGATATTCCACTAATTTCAAGTTATATAGAAGCCAAAGCTTTAACCAACTATGTATAATAGAATATATGAAACTGCAAATGGATTTTCACCCTCCATGTGGTAATCCACGTAGCCATATCATTTCCATAATTTAATAAGAAATGAATACAAAGGATCATTCACCATGCATGTGGTAATCCACACGCATGAGTTATTCAAATGAATAATAAAGAATGGAATAACATAAGGATTCACCATGCATGTGATAGATCGCATAAACGAGTTATTCCAGCAATGAATAATAAATGATGGAACCGGTCAAATGCGTAATCCAGCACCAAGATGGGATATTCTAATGAGAATAATAAATAATGGAACCGGTCGTGTAAAAGCACGCATGCGAGGATATTAAACGAGAATAATAAAGAATGGAACCAAGTCATGCGTAAACGCACAGATAAGATATTCCGACAGAATAATAAGGAATAGAATAATAGAAGAATTTCACCATGTATGCAGTACTTCGCATAAAGAAGTTATTCCAACATAATAATAAGGAATGGAATAACAGAAGAATTTCACTATGTATGCGGTACTTCGTATAAACAGGTTATTTCAACATAATAATAAGGAATGGAATAACAGAAGAATTTTACCATGTATGCGGTACTTGCCGATAAACAAAGTTATTCAACATAATAATAAGGAATGGAATAATGAAGAATTTCACCATGTATCATGAGATTGATAAAACAAAGTTATTCAACATAATAATGAAGAATGGAATAACAACTCTTATGAGTATTGAAAGAAAATAATTCTCTTCATGAATACGAAAGAATAATACCCCTTACCTTAGAAAGAAAAGTATTCCGACTGGTAGGGCGAGGATATACTCGAAGAAAACTTGCACTACGCTCAAAGCATTCTTAAACTCTAAAGAAATACGCCCAAGATTATAGAAGAAGAATTCTCTGAACTTCTGGTGTGATTTCAATTCTAACTAAGCATCCTATTTATAGGAAAATAGAAAGGATACTATGCAATAAAATATAATATAATATATATATATATATTATTTAAAATCTAATAAAACAATTAACTTTATAAAAGTATTTTGTTATATAAAAAAAAAATTTACTATGCAAATACTATGCAGGCACTATGCAAATATTATGCATAATAAAATATATTATATTCTAATTATTGTCTAATAAATCAAATAACTTTATAAAAGTATACATTTATATATAAAAGATTTTACTATGCAAAATACTATGCATAATAAAATATAATATATTCTAATTATTGTCTAATAAAACAAATAACTTTATAAAAGTATTCTATTTTATATAAAAACTTTTATGTTTTATTACATTAATAATACTAATAAAATAAAATTTATATATATATAATATATATATATATATAAACTTCCGTGACTTCATAAAAGATACCTCAATATATTTAACAACATTTATCATCAATATTATAATTCACAATATTAATCGACTGTGTAGTTTCCCGGGTAAGAGGGGCTTTCAATAAGGATTTCTCCTATTATTGGCGCAATTAGGTGACCAAACCTCTCCTTGGAAGAATTTTAGACATCGTTAATATTGCAAATAATAATATTAATAAATTTGTCATCTCAATTATTGATTTATTAATATATAAAATATCGACAATAATTGAATCAAATAACGTGAGATACTATGCAGCAATTATTGTAGTAATAATTGAACAAAACTAAGTGACTTCTCACGCAAGCATCAATAATCAATACCGTGTGCTACTATGCAACCACACGTATTACTGTACTTTTACTACCGAGTAGTTCAACAGTTTTAACGGTAAAACTTCCGTCGTTATTTTCATAAAAATATTTTTTTTGTTTTCTCAATCCGACAATAATTCCATTGTGGGGTCCACCAATGATTGTATCGTCGTACGGATATTCCCCGACAAAAAGAATATTCCCCGATCAAACGAATATTATATAACAACTTGCATACTTTGCAAAATTTATAAATACTACCCACAACTATCACATTATCTCAAATCCACACCATAATATTCAAAAAAAATATTTCGAGAAATTTAAATCTTTATTCATAAAATTTGGGGTCTCACAACACACCTCCATCGGATTCCCGGATTATAAGTTATGAAGGTTCAAGCAGACTTTGTGTTGATCGTAGTGCATGTTTTTTGAGATAATAGGGCCCAGCAGGTGGGACCCACTGGGCTCTTCCCTAGGTACACCTGCGGAATCCCGGGCCTATATATATGGCCTCCCCCTTAGCTTCTAAGAGAAGAATAGAGAGAAAGAAAGAGAAAGAGGGCCCAAAAGGGGTTCGAATCTTGCTCTAATTTCTGTAAAACTTCTTTGTAAAAACTCATATACATATATACTACAACATATAATTTTAACTGGTGGAAATCAAGTCTAAAGGCGCTTAAAGCCGTTCGATAGCCATTCTCTTCGTACTCAAATAAGAACTCATTGTTCATACTACTCAAGAGAGTAATGCGAGCAATTTTATCTTTCTTGCGCCAATTTTCAAAGTCAACAAGGTTTTCAACATTCTCAGCATCATCGCCAGTTAGCTTAGTTTCTTTAGTAATTAGAGTCTATTCCACTTCTAACTCCTCAAGTACCACGCGGACCTTACGATGCCATACATCGTAATTATCCTCATCGAACTTGTTACCCTTATTAAGATCAGCAATAATTTGTTTTGAAGCCATCTAAATAATTAAGAGAACCTTATTAGAAAATTTTTAAGAGTTCACCATAGTATTAACTTATCTTTTCTGCACAACATAAATTTTCTAAAATTAATTATATAATTATAGTTTTCTGCACAAAAAGGAAACTTTGCTAAGCTTGGGAGTCATAGTTTGCGTATATATTTAATTATATAATTATAGTTTATTTAGCGCAAAGATATGCATAAAATTTAAGAATGAAACTAAAAGAAACTTCTTAAATTCCTCTCAGTAAGTTCAAGCAAATATATAAGTGTTTTTAAGCATGTATTTAATCCCTAGTATGCTTTTACAAACTTGAAAAATATTTAAATATTCCAAATATTTTATAAGGATTAAGTAATTACTCATATTATTCTAAATAATATGCAACACCATGCAAAACACATAATATAGCTACCAAAAAAAATTTATACAGCATAATAACAGGTTATTAACATTCTGTAAAAAATTTCAAAATTTTTTGAATAATACACAATATATAACAATAAATTGTACTTGCATAATTTGATGATAAATTAGTTTAGGCCACTATATAAAATCATTTTTCAACACCATTGGTAGATAACTGAAAAATTAGCTTTTTGGTATCTATGAAAAAAAATTGGATAGAAAAACCAATTTCCCAATATTTTAAAACAAAATTTTAAGCAATTTTTTACTACAAATTTAATTTCTAAAAATTCCATATATATCCAAAAATTAATTTTAATATACAAAAAAATCAGAAATAAAAAATAAAAATTACTGTAAAAATTTTACGGTCAAAAAATATCGAGAAAGCGACGCGTGACTACACGCGCCACTATTGTTCATGTGCTTCGCTGTTAGGGGCGCACATGGCGTGGCTGAGCAAACCAAGCTGCTTACGTTACGAGCTGTAATTGGTCCACGTGGCAGAAGTTGAGCGACACGTTAACTATTGACTGTAACACGTGTCACCACGTGTTAGTGATGTGTCACTTTTTAACTCTGTCATCATCTATGTGTCGCTGACATGGCTTAGTCTACTGACACGTGTAAGGACACTGAGTCACTCAAGAATCACCTCGTGTCGCTGACGTCATCATCTTCAACCTTCAGTTAGGGCTTTCAGATGAAAAATTACAATTTTATACCTTTTTTTAAAATGGTCATAACTAACTCATTTCAAGTCCAAAAAATGCAAACAATATATTCACATATTCGTATTGAAAAACTCTACACAACCATGTGATCAAAAATAGTTTTAAATTTTAAAAAACCTTCACAAATAACTAAGGTTTGAAATTTCTCCCAAAATACAAAACCAATTAGCACTAAATTTTACAAGCTATATAACCATCATATAAGCTAGAATATACTGATATTCATGCTCAAATAATATCTCTAACATGTTCTACCATTAACATGTTATTCAAGCTTTCTTTCTTGTAGCAAAAAACATAAAACACGTGCATATATGACATCATGAACAACATGTAGGGCACACATTTTAGCACTAGTATCTCTGGTACCAATATAATAAAATTAAGCATACATGCAACAGATATAAACAGAAAAATTTTTAAAAAAATTAGTTACCTCTTAAAGCGTATTCCCATAATTAATCACGAACGGCTAGAATCACGTGTTTTACGAACAATACTCTCAGCGATAATTTGGATTATGTTATCACGAATACCAAATATATCTTCCACAGTTCGACTAGTTACAAACTTACAAGCTTCACAAATGACTTCTAATGGCTTATAGAACTCTTGCTAACTTGTTTTGTGTGTTACTTCCAAAATGATCAACACTCTCTGCTGTTAATTAATATATATATATATATATATATATGGAAATCCATCCGTGGCAACCGGTTGCCATGAACACTATTCTAACAACCCACTTTTCAACCGTAGATCAATTAATTGGATGACTTAGATTGAATGTGATAGATAATCAACAAATGGTCAGCCGGCACAAGCTTCACCAACTTTTATTTTAATATATTATTATAGTTGGTCAACTGTTGTCATTTTAATAATTTGAAAATAATTTTTTAATATTAAAATACTCTAGCCAGCACAGCTTGTACCGGCCGGACTATTTATTTTTTTTACGCATTTTATGACTCAGCACATTGAAATCACATTAAAAAAATAAAAAATAGTCCGGTAAATTTACAATGTCGCATCTTGAGAATGAAAAAAAAAATTAAATGCTGCAGTAGTGCGACTTGACTGGCAAGGGTTGCAATAAAAAATAATTAAATATCCCTTGGCCTTTAAAAGAATTGTTTCCAACTAATCGCTGCTAAACAAATTCGAACTCATAACCTCTAGCTCCATACCCTCGTCATATGACCACCAGAGCACCACGGGCCTAGCTGTTTATTTCTCACAAAGATTTGTCTTTATATTAAAACTTTACATTCCCCCAAAATCTATATATTATTATTATATTAAGTTTAAAATTATTATTCTGCAATTCATAACTTATTATTATTTTTATGTTTCTAATTATTAATATCATTTGAGTTATTAAGCAATTCTTATTATTATTATTATTTTATAAATTATTAAAATTGTTGTTGTTTTGATGATAGAAATGAATGACATATCTATTTATGAAAGTGGTAGTAAATTGGTAGAGTGAAATTTAAATGATGGAAGATTATAATAATTTATTTTACTAATCTTAATATTTATTTTTATATTAATATTAATAATTAAGCCATATTCTTTTATGAAGCCATGTGTCTTTATGAACTCTATCCATTGAATATTATGAAATCAATTTTCTCCTAAGTTCTAACTTTGAAAAAATATCAAGCTCAATTAGTTTAATAAGTAATGATGATAATGGTGGTTGGACATTTTAGGCAGTTATTTTACTTATTTCAATTTATAAAAGTAGTTAAGTATTATTATTATTTCAATTTATTATTATTATTATTATTATTATTATTATTATTATTATTATTATTATTATTATTTGAGTATGAGAGTATGATATTCATGTATTAATAATAATGTGATTATCAATATTAGAAGTACAAATTATACCAATACTACTACTGCATAACATTAACATGAATAGTACAGATTACATGTTCATTTTCATAAAATAAAAAAAATATAGCATAAATAATACAACCGACGCCTATTTTTTTGGCTCAGGAATCCCTAGCTCGATAGTGATTTCGCTTATCGTGGTCGGTTTCAAAGCCACAAATTGCACATTTTCGATGAGGCTTAAAAGGAATGATTTTCTCGAGTGCACTCTTGAATCTAGATTGTTTTTTGCGGCCCTTTGTCTAAGAAATAATAGGCGGCAAAAATTCTTCTTCTGCTTCCACCTCTGCATCTTCATCGTCATTATCGTATCCCATATCATGATTTGGATCTCCAACCGTGCAATCAATGTCATCATCTTCCAGTTCAGTAATATTCTCATCCGGATCATACTGGTTAACCAACGTTTTTCCTCGTTCATTCAATTTAAGAACAGTTTTGTAACCTCTCGATTTGAGAAATAAGCTTTGCTTTCGCTAACTCTTGGTAATCACTCATCAAATGATTATAGCGCATTTCTTGATCTTGTTCGAAGTTAGCAGATGTGGAGTTAAAGAGTAAGTCTTCACCATTGCTTTTGTTCGCGTCTCTTGTCCACCGATGAAGAATCATGTCGCTCGGTATTTGTGAAATAATCTTTGCTATGAAATATCTCAAGATGTGCTTGCATAATTCACAGTGAGAAAACATTTGGCGATTACATGTTACCGATCCGATTGACGATTGTTGACAACTTCTTTATATCTTCCACCACTTTCGGTTGCATCGCATTATACTAATACGCATAAACCTTAGTATCGGTGACCACAACTCACTAAGTTTATTAACATTGTATTTCATGGAATCAGCGAATTGGACGTTGGAAGCGTCTAAACATCTCTTTCGTGTACACTTATGCGGCATGAACTTCTAAAGATGAACCGAGTACCATAATCCTTTTACGATGTTTTGTTATGTAGTCAGCCTTCCTCTCCCTGATAAATTGTTTTTCTATAGCCTTCTGACTCTGCAGTACAAAACATAGCATACCTGTTGATGCATTAATGTACTCATCAAAAAAGGCATTCATGCACTCGCTTCTTCCGGTGGTAGTCATTCTCGCGGAAAAATATCTCTTTGTATATGCTGGAATCCATTTCTGTCGTACATCATACAAACTTCCAAGCCATTCATTGGTATACAATTCATCGAAACTTATCAGAATATGCCAACGCTCTTCAAATTCCCCAATGGACAATGAATTCACACATTTGTTAAAATCATTTTTGAACGATGGGTGCTCAGAATAAACATGATGCAATTTTTCAGGAAATTTATTGCTAATATGCCAAGAACACAATAAATGATAACTAGAAGGAAAGTACCAGTAGCAATAACATTACTCATGGCTCGCTCTTGATCGGTGATGATGGTTGTAGGTGCCTTGTGAGTCCATGGCTTCAAGCCGTGTACATGTAATACCCAAACGAAAGTGTCCTTTGTCTCATCTCTTAACAATGCAAATCCAAATAGTATAGACTGATAATGGTGGTTGACCCCGGAAAATGGAACAAACGACATGCCATACTTATTTGTTCAGTATGTACTATCAAATGTCACAACATCTCCGAACCGTTGATACATAAACCTTGATCGGGCGTCAACCCACAAAATACAAGCTATGCGATTGTTTTCACCGGGTTTCACTCGGAAAAAAAATTTACTTGCACTTTCGTATGCAAGTTTTTTCAAATGATTGACAGCAGCTTGTGCATCATTTTCATCTGCAGAATCACGCCTTAAATCTCACACCACATTCTCAACATTGACATTAGAGAAAGGAACATTTTGCAAACCACCTCCCATTGTGCTCAAAACATTCATCATCTTACTAGGACCAATACCGAACTTATTTAAAGTGTCAATTAATTTTCTTCCAACAAGAGTAATATTTCTGTGTGTCTCTATCAAATCTACTTTGGTGGGGGTCACTAAGTGATGATTGTGCTTTAATTCAACAGTAGAAATACGCCAATTGCCTTCTTTCTTATTGTGGACAAAATATATTCTAGCTTTGCACAGTGTTCGTCCTATAGAGTCTCTCTGTCTAGTTATTTTATTACTACCATCTTCATCATCAGGTAAACTCTTTCCAACAATTGGTGTACCGACTTTTTTACATACATACATCCTAGATCTGATATCATTCATATTAGCATGTTTATGACTAGTTGCAATTCTAATCTCAAATCCATTTTTACGAGCATATAATCTATAAAAATTTTCAACCTCTTCCAACTAACAAAATAATTGACCAACGTACGGAACAATTTCAGATTTATTACTTTCAAATTCACTGACAAATTCAGATGTATTTTCACAATTTAAACTTGCAATAGAATCTGAAGAAGTAGATTGAAATACTTTTCTATGGATATTATATGCCATTTTGAAAAACTTACTTTTGAATAATCGAACTGAATTTTGCTCGATCAGAACTTCAACTTGAATTTAGATCAATTCGAGAGCATAAACCAAACTGCAGGAGATGTGGGAAAGGAAGGATAGGAAGATAACTTGAGAAAATAGCAGCTTGTAAGAGAATATTAAAAGGGCAAAAGATCGGTAATTAAAGCTTCATGGCGGCTAATGCTCAAGAAGTCAAACTTTTGTACTTTTCCCATAATCAATGTCAGCTTTTCCTATTCTCATAGTGTACGTTATTATGTTTGACTACTTATGCTCAAGACAGTTTTTATCATAACAATAATAATAATGATAATAAAATATTATTAAGTACATAAGCCGCTACAATATGTAACGGTTTTATACTCAATTCTGTATAATAATAGAATAATAATAATAATAGAATAATTATAATAAAATAATGGAAAAATATAATATGGTGAAAAATGTAATGTTTTAACATATATTATATTCCTTGGTAAAATATGGCAGCTAGGCCTGTGGTGCTCGAGTGGTCATATGACGAGGGTTTGGAGCTGGAGGTTGTGAGTTCGAATCTATTTAGCAACGAAAAAAAGTTTTAAAATTTTTTATTACAATGAGGAATTGGAGCTTATGTTAAGTAGAAACATTATAAACCATTGAAGCTTGTACCAGCTGGGCATAATAATAATAATATAATAATCATATAATAGTAACACTTTTTGAAAAACAGGTCCGACCACCCCTAGCTATAGCGGTTTAACTACTTTTTCTGCGACATCGCCTCGGGAAAGAACACACGCAACATAGAAAAGCTAAAAAGCTTTTTAGAGGTTTAACATACTAAAATTTTAAAACCAAATCGCCTCGAAAAAAAGAACATAAACAAAAGCGAGAATCACGAAAGCAAGCTGCGCCTCGAATCTCAATGCTATAAAAAGCTGTTTTTTCTCTAGTCTCTAGTCTCTAAAAGCGGCTAGGGTTTTCAATTATGATATCTTACCTAAGTAGGCTGCTATATATCATATATATAGTAGTTAAAAAAATTAATCAAATCAAAACCTAATTTTATAAAATCCGAATTTTATATATATATATATATATATCTTAATTAAGTCTTACTTAATTAATATACATATATCAAATTATCCTTTTAATTTAAATTAAGTGATTTAAATACTATTAATCATATTAATATATTTAAATCCTTAAAATTTAAATTAATTCCCTTTTAAATAACGTTACATGTGTGTGACCACATAGGTTATTATTACGTTGGCAATAATTTTAAAATCATATTATAAAATTATAAGCGGTGGTGACATCTAGTAATGCATCTTCTGCTACCCAGTAATAATAAGATCGATGATTCGATCTGACCTTTTACGTGACCGATGTTTTGATGTAATTTAATCCTTTTAACCTTAATATCTAGATTAAACTCGAGTCATGGAATGTGTCATACTCTTCGTAATTTAATCTGAGTTTTCTTGATCGATGAGTAGACTATATGAAACAAATCACTATTTGAGCATGGCCGTGCATTTCATAGTCTACTCGATCGAGAGGCCTATGGATATCACCCGTAATATATAGGATGGTTAAATTCCATCTAGATCACTCATATTTCTCACACGATTAATGATGAACCCAATAATCACCTTTATAGTCCACCTATTAAAGGTGACATTTGATGATATCAAAGTACATAAATTCTCGTGTAGTAATATAGCGATTTGGTCGGAGGACCATTACATCATTATCCTTATATGAGAATTGCTAATGATGACACGCATAATGCTCATATAGAATTCTCATGGTGGAGTGCATCCGATTACATCGTTCTCTAACATGTACTATGCATTGACTTAATATCTCATATATTTATGACCGATGAGATTTGGTCATGATCGATCCACATCTTAGTCTCGATGCATCATTGTTGTCCCATAATGATGATACTCATTAAGGACATTTAAGAACAACGATACTAATGGTAATATATAATCTCATGTTCAAGTCACATACTTGAAACTATATAATTTGTATCACTATTCTAAGGAATTTTATTATGTTAACAATTATATTACGCGATAAATAAAACCATAATAAAATCATATATTTATTCAATCAAATATAATATCAAAGCGTTAAGCAATTATATCAAATAATTGGCCTCACAGGGCATAAACTCTAATGATCTCCCACTTGCACTAGAGCGATCACTCATGTATCTAATACCCATGGAACTAGTGTGGTAGTCGTCGTAGCCTGCTGCGACAAAGCCTTGGTTAGTGGATCTGCTGACATTATCATCTGTTGGCACTCTTCTATATATACATCTCCTCATCGATGATTTCACGGATGAGATGGTGCACTTTAAGTATATGCTTGGATCGTTGGTGAGATACGGGTTCCTTAGCTTTGTCTGATGGCTCCATTATTATCACGGTATGAAACAGCCGGATCAATGATGGTTGGAACAACACCAAGTTCGATGATGAACTTTTTAATCCATCTGACCTCCTTGTTTGCCTTTAAAGCGACAATATACTCGACCTCTGTTGTAGAATCGACTCTCTTGTCTCTTGCTTGAACTTTTTCATTCTATGACACCACCATTAAGGCAAAACACAAAACTGGTTGAGACTTATAGTCATCATTGTCGGTCACGGAAACTAACATCTGTGTAACCCTTTCTTTGCTAGTTCGTCTTCACCTCCGTATACCGAGAATGAATCCTTAGTCCTTTTCGGTGCTTGAGGATATTCTTGGCTGTTGTCGATGACCTTCACTTTGGATTCGGATTTGGTATCTGCTTTCGTCGTGCTCAAAGCATCTGAGACATCCAGGACAGTACATATCATTGCATCATGATAGATCAATTCTTAGAAGCATAAGGGATCTTTCTCATCTGACTCCTCATCATCTTGTGATTTAGGACATTGGGCCTTAGAGATCTTTACACCATGAGTCACGGGTAAGTTTCCTCTTTTAGCCTCTTGCATCTTTGAGCAGTTTCAACACTTTATCATATATATGTACTTTGACTTAAGTAGAGCATTTTTCTTGATCTATCTCTATAGATCTTGATACCTAAAATGTAAATGACATCGCCCAAATCTTTCATGGAGAAACATTTTTCTAACCATGTTTTTTCTGACTGTAAGGAAGGAATGTCATTCCCAATAATTAATATGTCATCAACATATAATACTAGGAATCTGATGTGACTCCACTAACCTTCTTATATACTGAGGTTCATCTTCATTTTTAATAAAGCCAAATTCTTTGTTTGCTTCATCAAATCGAAGATTCCAACTCAGGAAGGCTTGCTTTGATCCATAAATGGATCATTGCGACTTACGTACCTTTTCGGCATCCTTTGGGTGACAAAACCCTCGGGTTGTGTCATATACACATCCTCGAGGAGATTTCCGTTAAGGAAAGCGGTTTTGACATCCATCTGCGATTTCGTAATCATAAAAAAAGGCTGATAGCAAGTAAGATCTGATGGATTTAACCATTGCCCTTTGGAGAAGGTTTCATCATAGTCGACACCTTGATTTGTTTGAAACCTTTTGCTACCGATCGGCCTTTATAGGTTTGTACATTACCATCCGTATCGGTTTTCTTCTTGAAACCCCTTTTTTGCACCGATTGGTTTTACCCCTTGGTGGATCGACGAGTCCATACTTGGTTAGTATACATGGAGTCCATCTCAGATTTCATGGCTTGAAGCCATTTCTCGAATCTGGTCCATTCATAGCTTCTTGGTAGGAAGCGGGCTCATCTTGATCTATGAGCATCACATCGCCGTTTTGAGTCTGAAGATATCCATAATATCTCGGGCTCTTGGCGTGTCCTACGAGATCTCTGAATGACTTGTGTATTTAAGCGAGTTCACTTTCCACAATTTCTTGTGGTTCTGCTCATATTCAACTTCGAGTTGATGATATTTTGTGGTTCTCGAATTTCTTGAGTTCTACTTTCTCTCCTTTGTTTCCTTTAGAGACAAATTCTCTTTCTAGAAAAATACCGATTCGAGCAACAACCACTTTGTTCTCGGAAGGTTTGTAGAAATAATACCCTTTTGTTTCCTTTGGGTATCCCACAAAATTACATTTGTCGATTTGGGTCAGAGCTTGTCGAATTGAGGGCGTTTTCTGAGCGCCTCATGACCCCAAATCTTCATGAGCGACGATATCTAGGGCGTTTCCGGTCCACATTTCATATGGTGTCTTTGAGCCGTCTTTGTAGGAACACGGTTAAGTGTGAATCACGGTGTTGTCTCAGGGCATGACCCCGAAGCTTATTGGAAGATCTGCATGACTCATCATTGATCGTACCATGTCAACAAGTTCGATTCCTCCTCTCGGATACACCATTCCATTGCGGTGTTCGGTGGAGTAATTTGTGATATAATACCACACTCCTTTAGAAGGTCATCAAAGTCTTGGCTTAAGTATTCACCTCCTCGATCGGATCGAAGGGCTTTTATGCTTTTGCCAAATTGGTTTTGAACTTCATTCTTGAATTCCTTGAACTTTTCAAAGGATTGATTTGTGTCTCATAAGATACACATATCCATATCTCTAAAGTCATCGATAAATGTAATGAAGTAATAAAACCTACCTCTTCTTCTTGAACTCATGGGTCCACATACATCACTATGTATAAGTCCCGATACATAGCTTGCCCGTTCATTTTGTGTCGATGAAAGGGCTTTAGTCATCTTGCCTAATAAACAAGACTCGCATTTCTCATATGATTCAAAATCAAATGAATCCAAGAACCCGTCTTTATGGAGTTTGGATATCGTTTCTCATTTATATGGCCTAAGCAGCGATGCAGGAGATATGTCGGATTTGAATCATTTGATTTAAATCGTTTTGTATTTATGTTATAGATAGGCATTTCTAAATCAAGAATATAGAGGCAGTTAAACAATTGTGCGACACCATAACAAATATCATTTAAGTAAAACAAACAACGATTGTTCTTTATTATAAATGAAAAACCTTTCTTGTCAAACAAAGAAAGCGAAATAAATTTTTTTGCTTATAGCGAGGCACAAAATAACAATCTTCTAATTCTAAAACTAGCCCGGTGGGCAAAGATAAATGATAAGTTCCTACGGCGGTCGTGACTTTTGCTCTATTTCCGACTCGTAGGTTGACCTCTCCTTTCATGAAAGTTCTACTCCTTGAGTCCTGCACATTAACACAAATGTGAGAACCACATCCGGTATCAATACCCATGATGTAGAAGTAGATAAGTTGACTTCTATAACATATATACGAATCGGAAGTCGTACTTCCTTTTCTTTTCTTCACTTCTTCCGGATAAGCATAGCGGTTCCTTTTCGGTGTCGGGTTTTCCTGAAGTGACATTCACCTTCTTTAGCCACCCACCTTTAGGTTTTAAAGCTGTTTGGTTTTGGAATTGGGTTTGGCAAAAGATTTAGATCTATCTTCTTCTTGCCTTTCAATTTCCTTAGCATTCCCCTTTTGCACCATCATTATGGGGGCGGGTCTGCCTTTTTCATGTTGTTCTCGGCGGTTCTTAACATGCTCAACAACTTCGATGAGGGTTTCTCAATTTCATTCATAAGATAGTTCATAACAAATTGAGAGTAGGCTGTTGTTCAAAGATTGCAAAAAACAAGGTCGGTTTGGGCTTAGGGTGATTGGAAAACTTGACCTATCAAGGTACTCAATATACCCAATCATTTTGGCACATGTGACCCATTTGGATCACGTTCACCCATTTTGCGGTGATCTGACGCGCCTTTGCTTGTATATCATACCTCTCTGTCGAGCATGCCCTTGAACAATTTCTTGAGATGCTCGATCATCTCATAAGCATCCATTAACTTCGTATTTGCTTACGAAGCTCGGCGTTCATGGTTGCTAGCATGACCTGACTCACATCGAGCATCATCTTGATGCTTCTTGTAAACATTATGCTCATGCGTGGTGCGATGGCAATTTGGTCTTTGCGAGGAATGGGCCCATCGAGGACATATAGCTTACGCTCTTGTTTGAGGACAATCCTCAAGTTCTATGCGGTCGAGAAATTAATTCCACTTAGCTTGTCCTTTTCGAGGGTGATCGTAATGAAAGACTATTTGTGTTGTTGTTGTTTGCCATTTGATATCTACAATTTATAAGTGCAACAATAATAAGTCAAATTCTGAGTTGATATTATATAATTGATAATAGTACATTCAAAATATACCTCCCACTATTTTATTCAAATTAATAGCCCTCACCATTAATTAGGAAAGCATTTTCTATTAAATCTTTCTAGTGAGCGAGATCCATATTTCATTATGCCTTAAGTTAGCTTTGGCTATTCTCTCAAAACATAATTATTTAGGTAGACAACCCTTTGTCAATTATATCATATATAACTCACTGGATAGTTTGGTAAACAACATTTGTTTCTAGTCCATCTAATGGTACCAACCAAACTACATGCCTCTAAGTCCACAATCTATTGAGATAACTTAGTTAAGTCGGGCCCTGATGATTTTAATAGTTTGGATATCACAATTATCCTATCGCATCTTACCTAGATAAATAGGGTACTTTGCTTTTGGCAAACCTACATCTATTGATCGAGGTCTTGATGAGTGTTATTCATTGGAAGGCATCGATTTAGACTTAATAATTTAATGAGGATTTTATTAATTTAGATCTCACCAATTTTAATCTTATTAAGCATGCACATTATTAATCATATCATATCACATACAAGCATAAATAAAGTGCAAAATTAAATGTGTCACGATTATGGCCCGATCCTTTGTCGATCTTTTCAAGCTAATGAAAGATTGAAGGTCGATCTAAGGTGGTAAAAGATCTTAAAATAAATAACTTCCTTGGATCTTCCTCTAGCATCGCCTCCTCTCCATCATCATCTTTCCATTGTGTTCTCCATCTTGACATCTTCATCAATTCTGATTATTACATGACATAAAGAAACCTCGAGTTACATTCGAGGGATTTAGATGAGAAAGAATATTACATTAGAATTTATAGAAAAGCCACGACATGCTGGCCGTATTTCAAAACCAAAAACCACTAACCTATGGGGAAAAGGCCATAGCATGTACCATGCATATCTGATAAGCACATAACAATTTATATATAATTAAAGAAAACTATATATAAAATATAGGGGACACGACCATCGTGCTTGCTTCTGACGGGGGGTCGAGAAGTCTCCCCGGCGGTGTCGCAAAAACTAAATTTGAACTACATTACATATTGAATTTTTTCATCCATCTGAATCTCTACAAGCAGTTTGAGAATCATACATTTTAATCCACCAAAACACCCATAATAACAAATCATATATGTCGGTTTGATTTAATCATATTAAAGCGAATAACGATACACCGAAATTTATCATATATTTCGATTTCGATTTAATCATATTAAAAGCGAATAACGATTACACCGAAATTTATCATATATTTCGGTTTGATTAATCATATTAAAAGCGATTCTTCATGCTTCTAATCAGATTAGAATAGTTATATTGTTATTCCATAGATTAAAGATCGATTAACGGTATCATCATATATATTACGAATACACATCTGACGGAATATCATATATTCAATTTTATATCGGTAAACATGCATCATCATATATCATATATATCGAATACAATTAAAACACGTAATCTGAATTAATCTTTTAGCAAGTAGCTACGATACCCTTTGTTGGGCTTGACGAAGAAGCATAGCGTGAAATTAAAATTTTAAAGCAATTTTGAAACCTAAAAGCAGGATCCATGCGAAAATCAATTAATTGAGAGGTTTAGAGATTATACGGATATAAAAAAAAGCGAGAATCTGAAAGCCATTGCGCCTCGAATCTCAGCATAATACAAAGCGGAGATTTGCGCCTCTACGGTATCCACATGAGCAGCACTTGCGAGCAAAGTCGAGCGATTACTGTGATAAGAAGGACTTGCGGTACTAGCCACAAAAGGAATGGATTTTAAGAAAGCTGTTTTCTCTCTAGTCTCTCTCTAAGAAAGCGGCTGGGGTTTTTCAATTATGATATCTTACCTAAGTAGGCTGCTATATATCATATATATAGTAGTTAAAAGGAATTAATCAAATCAAAAACCTAATTTTATAAAATATAATATATATATATATATATATATATATATATATCTCTTAATTAAGTCTTACTTAATTAATATACATATATACAAATTATCCTTTTAATTTAAATTAAGTGATTTAAATACTATTAATCATATTAATATATTTAAATCCTTAAAATTTAAATTAATTCCCTTTTAAATAACGTTACATGTGTGTGACCTATAGGTTATTATTACGTTGGCAATAATTTTAAAATCATATTATAAAATTATAAGCGTGGTGACATCTAGTAATGCATCACTTTGCTACCCAGTAATAATAAGATCGATGATGATTCGATCTGACCTTTTACGTGACCGATGTTTTGATGTAATTTAATCCTTTTAACCTTAATATCTAGATTAAACTCGAGTCATGGAATGTGTCATACTCTTCGTAATTTAATCGAGTTTTCTTGATCGATGAGTAGACTATATGAAACAAATCACTATTTGAGCATGGCCATGCATTTCATAGTCTACTTTCGATCGAAACCTATGGATATCACCCGTAATATATAGGATGGTTAAATTCCATCTAGATCACTCATATTTCTCACCACGATTAATGATGAACCCGATAATCACCTTTATAGTCCACCCTATTAAAGGTGACATTTGATGATATCAAAGTACATAAATTCTCGTGTAGTAATATAGCGATTTGGTCGGAGGACCATTACATCATTGTCTTTATGAGAATTGCTAATGACACTTAGCATAATGCTCCATATAAATTCTCATGGTGGAGTGCATCCGATTACATCGTTCTCTAACATGTACTATGCATTGACTTAATATCTCATATATTTATGACCGATGAGATTTGGTCATGATCGATCCACATACTAGTCTCGATGCATCATTGTTGTCCCATCGACAATGATACTCGATTAAGGACATTTAAGAACAACGATACTAATGGTAATATATAATCTCATGTTCAAGTCACATACTTGAAACTATATAATTTGTATCACTATTCTAAGGAATTTTATTATGTTAACAATTATATTACTGCGATAAATAAAACCATAATAAAATCATATATTTATTCAATCAAATATAATATCAAAGCGTTAAGCAATTATATCAAATAATTGGCCTACAGGGCATAAACTCAAATCAAATACAAACTTCATTTATACAAGATTGTTGAAGGTATAAATGCGAGAATACGACCACAGTTAAGCTGTGAGTTTTAATACAAATGTATGTAACTCTCATGGTGCCTCGACCACAACCTTACAATGGTACTTTACATAAAAATACGAGTCAATAACTATTTTAGAAATTAAAATCTTTGGAAAATACTCGAAAAGAAAACCGTGCATGGGAGGCCGTGCGTACAGGTTATGATAGATATCATATGTCCACAAAATTATCCTTGGTTGACCCAATAGTCCCCAAAGAAAAACAAGAAGATTACTATCATCTTCTTTCCGATGGTGAGTCTTCTCTTGACATATAATTATCTCCGTTTTCTCCAATTGAAATTATATTTCAAACAAACTCCAAGATCATATAGGTAGTGCTTTCGTAGATATACTCGGCAAGTGGATGTGCACTGACCCTGTCTTATGATAACACGAGGTTGTATGTCATTAGACATCTTGTATGATAGTGGCAAAACACCCTTCAAAGTTGGGTTCACCTCACCTATTCGGTTCACCAAAATTAAATATCAAATAGCGTATACAATACGACACACTTATCTAAAGTTCTCGATAAAATTATTTCCATACTATTTAGGGAGAACCTCATGACTATAGACCATAGATTCTATTCTCCTGTTACCCAGCTTTCGACCAGTTACACTCTTATTACACGAAAGAATTGTGAAGCAAAAGGGTGAGCACAACTAACCCGATAAAGAATATCATGACTAAAGATAATTTACATCATCAATAGCCTTCATCGATAATAAATCGGAGATTTAGAACATATGGTAGATGATAAAACTTTTCAACCATAGTTGCGGTAGACGAAGCGATCCATTAGAAGAGTCGAATAGACCATCGGATCTATTATCTTCTCCATGTTAAAAAATCCACCAATAATGTTTTATCCTGTAACATCAATCAACAATTCACATCCACAATCATATGAATAACTCATAATCATAATTGTGATTCTAAATTCCTCTTCGCACCGGGGCGAAGATAATTTTCATCACCTATCTTCACTGAAACATCAAAAATCATGGTTATACCAAATCACAATTCTGCTTTCATAATCATACTAATAAATTCATCTTTGCACTTCTGACCAAAGATATTCATTAACAATTCATCTTTGCACACTACAGGCCAAAGACATACAATTTGTATTTTAGAAGAGTCAAGTAGAGCATGATATCTACTATCTTTTACGAATTAAAAGTGTATAATCAATATTTTATCATTTGAGACTCGACAATAAATAATCCACATCATCGAATCATCCACACTTCTCGGCCGAGGATATTCATGTAATCATCGATGGTCATGATTATACGAATAATCCTGGTTATAATCATACCAATAATTGTCCATCGATACCTCTACGGGCCGATGAGGACTTTTACCACATCATCTATAACATTACGGGTCATGATTATAAGAATGATCCTGGTCATAATCATACCAATAAAGCAGTTCATCTATGCACATAAGCAAAGATACTCATCAATCAATAGTTCATCTTTGCACGTAAGCAAAGATATCAAGCTGTAAAACCAATAATCAACAGTCCATCTCAAGCGTAAGTAAAGATATATAATCATAAAACCAATAATCCATCATCTTTGCACGTAAGCGAAATATACTATTTATAAAACCAATAATCAACGAGTCCATCTTTGCGCGTAAGCGAAGATGACTTTCATCATAATATAAGCATGAGGATGATGACAATGATATAAGCATTAATAAAAGCGAAATCAAGGATAAATATTAAAGACTTTAAATTTATCGAGTTTAAAAATATCAAATTATCGACATAATCTTTGCTTTGTGGAGTAAAATTCAAGAATAATATTCATGTACCAAAAATAATTTGGACAGAAAAGAAATATATTTTTTGGGTAAATAGTACCCCGCAATAGTACCCTATGAATAGTACTTCGGGAATAGTACCTCGTGAATAGTACCCCGGCATGAAAAGTACCCCAAATACCCGAGTGAATAATATTTGGGTGAATAGTAATTTGGGTGAATAGTAACCATGAATAGTAACTCGTGAATAGTACTCCGACACAAAAAGTGCCCCGAATACCCGAGTGAATAATACTAGAGTGAATAATGTGGGTGAATAGTAACCGTGAATAGTAACTTCGTAAAAAAAAATACCAAAGAAAATGATATTTCATATGAGTACAAAAGAAATGATATCTAAATACGAGTATAATAGAATATCTGAAGCTATGCAAATGGATTTTCACCGCCATACGGTAATCACGTAAGCAGATCATTTCCACAATTTAATAAAGAATGAATCTGAAGGATCATTCACCATGCATGCGGTAATCCACATAGGCAGGTTATTCAACAGAATAATAAAGAATGGAATAACGAATAATAAAGAATGGGAAGAATTCACCGGGCATGCGATAGCCGCATGCGAGACGAGGTTATTCAAGCGAGAATAATAAAGAATGGAACGGTCATGCGTAATCCTTGCAGACGGGATATTCAAGCGAGAATAATAAAGAATGGAACCAGGTCATGCGTAATCCGCCTACAGACGGGATATTCAACGAGAATAATAAAGAATGGAACAACGAATTCATGCATCGCGACCTTGCGACGAGGATATTCAACGAATAATAAAGAATGGAAAACAACGAAATTCACCATGCAGACGAGGTTATTCAACGAGAATAATAAAGAATGGAATAATAGAAGAATTTCACCATGTATGCGGTACTTGCGCATAGGCGAGTTATTCAACATAATAATAAAGAATGGAATAACAACCCTTACGAGTATTGAAAGAAAATAACTCTCTTCATGAATCTGAAAGAATAATACCCCTTACTTATAATAATAATAATATCCCTTACCTCGGAAGAAAATTTGGATCTTTGGAATAGTGAAGTAGCGAGACTTCTCTTCTTCTTCTCTCTATATTTCTCTCTCTATAATTTTTCTCTATAATAATTGCTCTTGTATAGCTTTAGTGAATTGGTGAAAAATAATGAAGGAATGAGCTTTATTTATAGGAAAATATAGTTTCGATAATTGCACGTTTTGGGGCTCGAAATATTACGAGTATAATACCTTCATCTTTTCTTCATTTTTAATTTAGTCTGCAAGTATTATCAAACTTGCACCACCTCCCCTAATAGTAAATCATGTGAATCAATAGTAAATCATGTGAATCGATAGTTTCTAAACATGTGAAAAAAAAATTAATTATAGTATAGTACCTCCATACTATACCTCCATTTTTAACTTAGTCATGCAAGTATTATCAATCTTGCACCAACTCCCCTAATAGTAAATGAATGTGAATCAATAGTACACACATGTGAACAAATAGTTATAATCATGTGAATTAATAGCAATTAATTGCTCATTTATCAGATTAATTACCCGATTGGTCGATATAACCTCCAGGACATCAATTATTATCGAAATAAATGTCGATTTCCACTAACACTAATAATTTCAACCTGATGGAACTATCAATTTCATCTTTAATCAACACGAACTTATTCATCATTAATATTATAATTCACAATATTTAACAACGGTCGTTTCAGGAAAAGGGGCTTTTAGATAAAGATTTTTCTCCTTATTGGCGCCATGATTAGGTGACAAACCTCTCCTTGTGAGAACTTCTAGACATTGTCGATATTGCAAATAATAATATGAATAACTTTGTCATCTCAATTATTGATTTAATAATATAACATATTATACGGATGATCTTGTGACAATAATTGAATCGATAATATAGAGAGATATGATCGACAATTCTTGTAGCAATAATTGAGTATAAGCTGAGTGACTTCTTACGTAAGCATCGATAATCAATCTGGTGTCTTCTTATGCGACCACAGCGTATTCTTGTACTTTTACTACTAGGGTAGTTCAGCGGTTTTAACGGTAACACTTTCGTAGTTATTTTTATAAAAGATAATTACATCATTTTTCTAACTCGACAATACTCCGTTTGTGGGGTCCACCAATGATTGTCTTTGTCGATACGGATATTTCGATAAAAAGAATATTCCCGAGCCAATCGAATATTTTATAACAATTTTATTGCTTACTTTAAAAATTTTCACATATCACCCTTAACTTTAACCTTTTATCAATTTAACCATTTACTAAATAATATAATAATTATAAGAAAATTGAATACTTTCATTTCATAAAATTTGGGGTCTCCTGATCTCCCCTCCTTATGAAATTTTGCCCTCGAAATTTCGTACGTACACAGTATTGAAGAAGAGATGAGAATACCTTGCTTTCTTTTCGGATTGTACCTTCCGGTTATTTCCTCTGTATCATGATTTTCCATTGCTCATCTCACTGTATTTGAGGATATCATTCTAGAATATATCTTCAAAACAAAGGTTAATTGACATATCACAATTTGTCAACTTATCAAGTAAACAATTTGACTTAGGTAAGTCACACCTTAGCGAAGTATATTACTCGTCTCTCCCCCTCTAGTTCTAGACTCATATATCTCTTGGTGACCATATCCTAGCTACGATACCATTTGTGGCGCCCCCAAAATAGGTCCACCGACCCATTACGAGTCGCCGGATATCATACTATAAAAATCAAATACAAACTTCATTTATACAATTTGTTGAAGCGTAAATGCGAGAATCGACCACAGTTAAGCTGTGAGTTTTAATACAAATATATGTAACTCTCATGGTGCCTCGACCACAACCTTACAATGGTACTTTACATAAAAGTATACGATCAAATAACTATTTTAGAAATTAAAATCTTTGGAAAATACTCGAGAAACCCGTACATGGGAGGCCATGCGTGCAGGTTATGATAGATATCATATGTCCACGAAATTATCCTTGGTTGACCCAATAGTCCCCAAAAAGAAAAACAAGAAGATTACTATCATCTTCTTTCCGATGGTGAGTCTTCTCTTGACATATAATTATCTCCGTTTTCTCAATTGAAAATTATATTTCAAACAAACTCCAAGATCATATAGGTAGTGCTCGTAGATATACTCGGCAAGTGGATGTGCACAACCACATCTTATGATAACACGAGGTTGTATGTCATTAGACATCTTGTATGATAGTGGCAAAACACCCTTCCAAAGTTGGGTTCACCTCACCTATTCGGTTCACCAAAATTAAATATCAAATAGCGTATACAATCGACACACTTATCTAAAGTTCTCAATAAAATTATTTCCATACTATTTAGGGAGAACCTCAATGACTATAGACCACCAGATTCTATTCTCCTGTTACCCCAGCTTCGACCCGACTACACTCTTATTACGAAAGGAATTGTGAAAAAAAGGGTGAAGCCTGACTAGCCCGATAAAGAATATCATGACTAAAGATAATTTACATCATCAATAGCCTTCATCGGTAATAAATCGGAGATTTAGAACATATGGTAGATGATAAAACTTTTCAACCATAGTTGCGGCGGACGAAGCGATCCATTAGAAGAGTCGAATAGACCATCGGGTCTATTATCTTCTCCATGTTAAAGAATCCACCAATAATGTTTTATCCTGTAACATCAATCAACAATTCACATCCACAATCATATGAATAACTTCATAATCATAATTGTGATTCTAAATTCCTCTTCGCACCGGGGCGAAGATAATTTTCATCACTATCTTCACGAAACATCAAAAATCATGGTTATACCAAATCACAATTCACTGCTCATAATCATACTAATAAATTCATCTTTTTACTTTCTGGCCCGAAGATATTCATTAACAATTCATCTTTGCACTTCTGAGGCCAAAGGCATACAATTTGTATTTTAGAAGAGTTAAGTAGAGCATGATATCTACTATCTTTTACGAATTAAAAGTGTATAATCAATATTTTATATATTTGAGACTCGACAATAAATAATCCACATCATCGAATCATCCACACTTTTCGGCCGAGGATATTCATGTAATCATCGATGGTCATGATTATCTTAAGAATAATCCTGGTTATAATCATACCAATAAGCATCCATCGATGCACTACAGGCGATGAGGACTTTTACCACATCATCTATAACATTACAGAATGGTCATGATTATCTTAAGAATGATCCTGGTCACATAATCATACCAAGCGTTCATGGTCATAATCATACCAATAACTCATCAATCAATAGTTCATCTATGCAAGCATAAGATAAAGATAAAATCAATCAATAGTCCATCTTTGCACGTAAGCAAAGATATACTGATTTGTAAAACCAATAATCAACAGATCCATCTTTGCACGTAAGCGAAGATATACAATTGTAAAACCAATAATCAACAGTCCATCTTTGCGCGTAAGCGAAGATGACTTTCATCATAATATAAGCATGAGGATGATGACAATGATATAAGCATTAATCAAGCGAAATCAAGGATAAATATTAAAGACTTTAAATTTATCGAGTTTAAAAATATCAAATTATCGACATAATCTTTGCTTTGTGGAGTAAAATTCAAGAATAATATTCATGTACCAAAAATAATTTGAATGAGAAAAGAAATATATTTTTTGGGTAAATAGTACCACAATAATAGTACCTATGAATAGTACTTTGGGAATAGTACCTCGTGAATAGTACCCCGACATGAAAAGTACCCCAAATATCTGAGTGAATAATATTTGGGTGGATAGTAATTTGGGTGAATAGTAACCCGTGAATAGTAACTCGTGAATAGTACTCCAACACGAAAAGTGCCCCGAATACTAGAGTGAATAATACTAGAGTGAATAGTAAGCGGGTGAATAGTAACTTCGTGAATAGTAACTTCGTAAAAAAAATACCAAAGAAAATGATATTCCATGGCGAGTACAAAAGAAATGATATCTCATACGAGTATAATAGAATATCTGAAAGCGCAAATGGATTTTCACACGCCATGCGGTAATCACGTGAGCAGATCATTTCCACAATTTAATAAAGAATGAATCTGAAGGATCATTCACCATGCATCTGGTAATCCACATAGACAGAGTTATTCAATAGAATAATAAAGAATGGAATAACGGAAGAATTCACCGTGCATGCGATAGGCCCGCAGACAGTTAGACGAGTTATTCAATAGAATAATAAATAATGGAACCGGTCATGCGTAATCCGCTTGCAGACGGGATATTCAACAGAATAATAATAAATAAAGAATGGAACCGGTCATCGTAATAATAAAGAATGGAATAACGCAGACGAGGATATTCCAACGAATAATAAAGAATGGAATAATGGATGAGAATTCACCGGGCATGCGATAGCCCTTGCAGACGGGTTATTCAACAGAATAATAAAGAATGGAATAACGAGAAGAATTTCACCATGTATGCGGTACTTAGCATAGGCGAGTTATTCAACATAATAATAAAGAATGGAATAACAACCCTTACAGTATTGAAAGAAAATAACTCTCTTCATGAATACGAAAGAATAATACCCCTTACTATAATAATAATATCCCTTACCTCGAAGAAGAAAGCTGGATCTTTGGAATAGTGAGGTAGCAGACTTCTTCTTCTCTTCTTCTCTCTCTATAATTTCTCTATAATAATTGCTCTTGTAGACTTTAGTGAATTGGTGAAAAATAATGAAGGAATGAGCTTTATTTATAGGAAAATATAGTTTCGATAATTGCACATTTTGGGGCTCGAAATATTCTGAGTATAATACCTTCATCTTTTCTTCTTTTTTTTAATTTAGTCATGCAAGTATTATCAAACTTGCACCACCTCCCCTAATAGTAAATCATGTGAATCAATAGTAAATCATGTGAATCGATAGTTCTAAACATGTGAAAAAATTAATTATAGTATAGTACCTCCATCTATACCTCCATTTTTAACTTAGTCATGCAAGTATTATCAATCTTGCACAACTCCCCTAATAGTAAATGAATGTGAATCAATAGTACACATGTGAACAAATAGTTATAATCATGTGAATTAATAGCAATTAATTGCTCATTTATCAGATTAATTACAGATTGGTCGATATAACCTCCGGACATCAATTATTATCGAAATAAATGTCGATTTCCACTAACACTAATAATTCAACACAATGGAACTATCAATTTCATCTTTAATCAACACGAACTTATTCATCATTAATATTATAATTCACAATATTTAACAACGAATTCGTTCGAGGAAAGAGGGGCTTTCAGATAAGGATTTCTCCTTATTGGCGCATGATTAGGTGACGAACCTCTCTTTGAGAACTACTAGACATTGTCGATATTGCAAATAATAATATGAATAACTTTGTCGTCTCAATTATTGATTTAATAATATAACATATTATCACGGATGATCTTGTGACAATAATTGAATCAATAATATGAGAGATATGATCGACAATTCTTTGTAGCAATAATTGAGTATAAGCTGAGTGACTTCTTACGTAAGCATCAATAATCAATGTGTGTCTCTTCTTATGCGTGACCACAGCGTATTCTTTGTACTTTTACTAGGGTAGTTCAGCGGTTTAACGGTAACACTTTCGTAGTTATTTTTATAAAAGATAATTTACATCTTTTTTCTAACTACGACAATACTTCCAGTTTGTGGGGTCCACCATGATGATTGAATTATGATTGATTATTGTCGTGAATACGAATATTCCCAGAGCAAAAGAATATTCCCAGACCAAGCGAATATTTTATAACAACTTGCTTACTTTGTTAAAAAAATTTTCACATATCACCCTTAACTTTAACCTTTTATCAATTTAACCATTTACTAAATAGATATAATTATAAGAAAATTGAATACTTTCATTTCATAAAATTTATATGTCGGTAGATGATTACATGGCTGGTATAGGAAAATTACCGTTGGAAAATCCACCAGAGCCTCGACAAGCAAGGGACCTCGGCGGTTGTTATGAGCCTCGGGCCATTTCTGACCAACAACACCTTATTAAAATGGTAGAAAATTATATTCTTCTTTAATTTATTTATATTAGAGTAAATACTTAATATTACATTTATTCATATTTAGTGTTATTGATATTTGTTTGTGTTCATCTTACATGATAGGTTGAGAGTGCAAAGTCTTTACTTGACAAGTTTTCAGCACTTACTCAGCTGCCTCCCGAGTTGGTTCTGCAAAAACATAATTGGGATTACCCGATGATCTATCGACTTGAGCAAGAGGAAGCAAATACCTCGACAAGGGAGTCCCACAAGTTTTGGACCACAGTCCCAATTCTCCCAATTCAATGAAAGGCTTGGGAAACAAACTGATTATACTGTACAAGAGAGCTACATACCCATCGCACAAGCATATGAGGAGAGCTCCATTATCACCACCACCAAACTACGAGGGTGTTACATTCAGGCCTCCCGGGCTATGAGAGTGTTACATTCCAACCAACTCGACTTTTGCGGGACTTTTCGACGTCATAGGAGCTAGTTCATTTAAGGTATATATAGTGATGGTTTTAATTAAAGCATATTAATTATTATTTATATTCATATTTATAAATAAAAAAGGCATGCTGTATAATAATAATGTACATTTGGGTCTCAATCAGGAACAAGATGCGGGAGATCACATCTCTTATGGACTAAAAGGGTCCTTAACCAAAAAAACTGAAAGATTGGAAGGAGGCATTCATAAATAAACATATTTTTGGAAATGTGGTGGCCTCGGGAGAGAATTTATATCCTTTGTCACATCCGCGGCAGTTATATGTTTTAGACCACAGTGCATTGTAATCCTTAGGGCCTGGGAATTGGATTTTCGAGCATGTCCTCGATGCTTATATGTTGTTACTCTGAGGCAATGAGGAATACTACAGTGTGAGAGGAATATAAAGGTGGGCCCAATTTGGTTTCGTGAATTCATTCTTCATGCATCTTTGAGCTATGTGCCTTTATTTGAAAGAATCGGGCATGGAGTTTTTGCGATCCATATGTGAACCAAGATGTTGGCCCACCTTTACATGAATGCCATTACATATTCATGCTGAATTGTGTAATACAAATCAAAGACATTTTGTCTTGTTCTATTCTCAATTGAAGATTGGATGGTTACAATAATTGACCGTCTTCTGATGATACCAAACATATGAAATTCTGAGGAAATGTACTCGAGAATTAGTTATAATTCTTTGTGAGACCTCGAATTTTATGAAATAAAAGTATTCAATTTTTCTATTTTGGTAAATAGTTAAATTGATAAAAGTTTAAAGTTAAGGGTCATATTTGAAATTTTTTTAAAGTAAGCAAGTTGTCATAAAATACTTAGGTAGTAAAAATGCAGTAATATCGTGGTTGCATAGTACCACCACGGTATTGATTATTTATGCTTACGTGAGAAGTCACTCAGTTATACTCAATTATTGCTTCTGATAATTCTTTGCATCATATCTCTCGTATTATTGATTCATTTTATTGTCACGATTATCTCGCATAATATTTTATATATTATTAAATCATTAATTGAGACGCACAAAGTTATTCATATTATTATTTGAAATATTGACAATGTCTAGAAGTTACATCGAGGAGAGGTTTGGTCACCTAATTCTTGCATGATAAGGAGAAATCCTTATCGAAAAGCCCCTCTTTTAGGAACAATCTGGTTGTTAAATATTGTAAGTTATAATATTAATGATGAATGTTATTAAAAATAGAATTTGAGTTCGAAGTTGAATTTGGAACACGGATGTGATATTTGAGTCGAGCGATGAAATTAGTAGAAATAGACTATAAACACAAAATTTGTCGGGGTTGACTTTTTGGTGAAAAAATTGATTGATTTTTTAGAAAAAGTCAAACTTCAAATTTCAAAAATGACATTTTTGAGAAAAATATTTCCATTGTGTTGGGATTGTTAGTGTTTGTGGAAATCGACATTTATTTCGATAATAATTGATGTCTGGAGGTTATATTGATGATCGGGTAATTGCTTAGGATAAATAAGCAATTAATTGCTATTGATTCACATGATTATAACTCTTTGTTCACATGTGTGTACTATTGATTCACATTCATTTACTATTAGGGAGTTGGTGCAAGATTGATAATACTTGCATGACTAAGTTAAAAAATGGAGGTATAGATGGAGTCTTATCTTTGTAATTCATATTATCATATGATTATAACTATTAAGTCACATGAATGAACTATTAATTCACATGATTTACTATTAGGGGAGGTGGTGTAAGTTTGATAATACTTGCGGGACTAAATTAAAAATGAAAGAAAAGTTAAAGGTATTATCTTTGTAATATTTGAGCCCCAAAGCGATGCGATTATCGAAACTATATTTTTTATAAATAAATAAGCTCATTCTTCCTTCATTTTTCACCGATTCACTAAACTATAGAGCAATTATTATAGAGAAACTATATGAAAAAGAAAAGAAGTACAACTACCTCTCCTTATTCCGATTATCCGGTTTTTTGAATAAAGTCTTATTTCTTTAAATTATACATGAAGAAATATTCCATTCTTTATTATTATGTTAGAATAACTTTGTGGATTTGATACATGGTGAAATGTTATGTAAAATCCCAAATTTTACGAATAAAGATTTAATTTTCTTGAAATATTTTTTAAATATTATGGTGTGGATTTGAGATAATGTTATAGTTGTGGGTAGTATTTATAAATTTTGCAAAGTATGTTGTTGTATTATATTGATTGGTGGGAAATATTCATTTTAGCGGGGAATATTCATAACGACACGATCATTAGTGGACCTCTGATGGAATTATTGCGGATTGAGAAAGCGACAAATATATTTTTATGAAAATAACGGCGGAAGTTTTACAGTTAATCTTTGTTGAACTACTCGGTAGTAAAAATGCGATGTCTGGCGTGGTTGCATAGTAGCACACGGTATTGATTATTGATTCTTACGTGAAGTCACTCGGTTTTATTCAATTATTACTCTGATGAATTGATGCATAGTATCTCACGTTATTTGATTCAATTATTGTCGATATTTTATATATTATTAAATCAATAATTGAGATAACAAAGTTATTAATATTATTATTTACAATATTAACGATGTCTAGAAGTTACGCGAGGAGAGGTTTGGTCACCTAATTGCATGATAGGGAGAAATCCTTATTGGAAAGCCCCCTCTTTCACAGGAGCGACACGATAGATTAATATTGTGAATTATAATAATGATGATAAATGTTGTTAAATATATTGAGGTGTCTTTTTATGAAGTCACGAAGTTTATATATATATATATATATATATATATATATATATATATATATTATTTTATTAGTATTATTAATGTAATAAAAGCAGAAAAGCTTTTTATATAAAAGCAGAATACTTTTATAAAGTTATTTATTTTATTAGACAATAATTAGAATATAATATATTTTATTATGCATAGTATTTTCATAGTAAAATCTTTTTATATAAAGCAGAATACTTTTATAAAGTTATTTGTTTTATTAGACAATAATTAGAATATATTATATATATTATGCATAGTTTTTTGCATAGTACTTTTATTGCATAGTTTTTGCATAGTAAAATTTTTTATATAAAATAGAATACTTTTATAAAGTTATTTGTTTTATTAGACAATAATTAGAATATATTATATTTTATTATGCATAGTGTTTGCATAGTGCATAGTGTTTTGCATAGTAAAATCTTTTTATATAAAAGCAGAATACTTTTATAAAGTTATTTGTTTTATTAGATTATAAATAGAATATATTATATTTTATTTAAAAGATTTTATTTTATTAGAATATTTTATTAATCTTTACATAGTAAATCAATATGGATAGTCAGTTTAAAAAGTAAATTAATACGGATAGTTCATGAATTAATTCTTATTAGGTCCATTCTCTATAAATAGAAGCTCATTCCTTCATTATTTCTTACGAATTCTTTGAAACTCTAGAGAGAAAAACTATAGAGAGAAAGAAGAAAAGTATTACGCTACCTCACTTTTTCAATATCCGGTTTCTTTAAGGTAAGGGGTATTATTTTTCTTTCGTATTCATGAAGAGAACTTACATTATTCCATTCTTTATTATTACATTGGAATAACATGTATCTGTGAGCTACCCTATATTGGTGAAATTCTTACATTATTCCATTCTTTATTATTATGTTGGAATAACTTTTTTGTATATGCAATCTGCATCGTGGTGAAATTCTTACATTATTCCATTCTTTATTTATTACATTTGGAATATCACATATCATGTCGTATTACGCTTTGACTGGTTCCATTAATTATTATTACTATTGGAATAAACACATGCATGCGATCTATCGCATGTACATGGTGATTTACATTTGTTATTCCATTCTTTATTATTACATTGGAATATCACATCGGTGCAATTTTTTTTTGACCTAGTTTCGTTCTTTATTATTATGTTGGAATATAGCACATGCGTGCGTTTACGCGTGACACAGTTCCATTCTTTATTATTACATTGGGAATAACACATATGCATGCGGTCTATCGCATGCATGGTGAATCTTACATTATTCCATTCTTTATTATTACATTGGAATAACACATACATGTGGATTATCACATGCATGGTGAATGATCCTTTGTATTCATTCCTTATTAAATTGTGGAAATGATGCATATGGCGTGGATTCTGCATGGCGGCGAAAATCCATTTGAGTTTCATATATTTTATTATACTTTGTTGGTTAAAGTTTTGACTTCTATACTCCATGAAATTAGTGGAATATCCTTGATATTTGCGCTTCATCGATATCTTTTCATGGAAATATTCTTACGAGCATTCTTGAATTTTACTCTACAAAGAATTATCATGTTGACAATTTGGGCGTTATTGGTTCTGGATAAATTAATTCTTGAACTTGTTTTATTGAATTCTTATATCATTGTCATCATCCTCATGTTTATATTATGTTGAAAGTCATCTGTGCTTTTGTAGTGCATAGATGGACTTGGTATGATTATGACCGAGGATTAATCGGTATAATCATGACCAGTAATATTACAAATGATGTGGTAAAAGTCCTCATTGGCCGTAGTGCATTGATGGGACGGTTGTTGGCATGATCATGACCATTGATGAATACCACGAATATCCTTGGCCGTAGTGCATGGATAATTTGTGGTTGTGATCTTAATGAATATCCTTGGTAGTAGTCTGGGGATGATGTGGATTATTTATTAAAATTTGAGTCTCGGTGATAAAAGTGATGAAAAACCTTTTTAAATCATAAAAGATAGTAGATTTTATTCTCTACTTGACTCTTTTAATGGATTGCTTATTCCGCTGCAGTTAAACTTGATGTTTGTTATATTTTATCGGTTTAACATTGTTGAAGGCTAACGATAATTTATTCTACATTATCTTAGTCATAATATTTCTTACTGGGCTAGTTGAGCTCACCCCTTTCTTTCCTTTGTTCTCTTGAGGAAATGAGAGCGTAAGCGGGACTAGTCGGGGAGCGGGTGCCGGTCGGATAATAGTATTAGTAGTCCTCTTTATTACATTAAATAGTGTGACAATAAATGTAATGAGGACTCCTTTGAGTGTGGATATTGTCTAGATGACAATATTCTTATTAAAACTCTCAATTTATGTTTTGTCGTATTTTACGATATTTGTATTATTAAGTTGTATTTGTATTTACGTACCATGTATTTGGCGACTCAAGATGGGTGATGTATACCTATTTTGGGGGCGTCACGGTTGGTATCAAAGCTTAGGGATATGATCCTGGTGAGATGTGAGACAAGAACTAGGAGGGAGGCGGGGAATTCCTTGCTAGTATGACCTACCTAAATTTATTTGGTATTTAATTGGTCGGTCGGAGTATAGGGATAATATGTGATATGTTAATTAACCCTTGTTTTGTGGCGGTGTTTGAAAATGGCATCGAAAATATCTTGGGAGAAGTTCAAGAGTTGTTGGAGACAAAATCACGAAAGTATCACATGAAGGAGGTGGAATTCATCAAGTTGGAGCAAAACAATATATAGCAGGTATCATGATCTGAGGCTAAATTTGCGGAGTTATCTCGGTTTGCATCCCATTTGATTGATAATGAGGAGAGGATGTTTCTAAGAGGTTTGAAACCGATATCGTCGATACCTCATTTCTCATAAACTTTATTTATATTAGGATGTAGTGAATAGGGCTCGATTATTGGAGTAGCGATAATGAGTTAACCGAGACCAACAACACAACCAAAAGGATAACGACCAACAAACACGATAATAATAAATGCGGTGGTAAGCGGTGGCCGCCGGAACAATGATAACCATCGTGGGGAAATTATCATGCGAGAATGGTAACCACTTGGTGGTAATCATGGCGAAAGATAATAGAAATGGAAATTTCAATAAGAGAAGGTCATTTAGCTCGATTTTTTGTCGTGCAGTGAAATCAAGTCGAATTTGGGATAGTGGCTCAAAAGCGGATCTGGACAAAACAAAGCCGGTAGTTTAAGTGAGAGCATTTATTGAGACTTCCGAAGCGAAGTTATCACGAGGTATGCGGGTTAGTTAATTATAAATTTTTTGAAGTCTATACCTTATTGAATCTGGGTTCTACCCATTCTTTTATCTCTCTTGCTTGCGTTCAGCGTTTAAATTTGACTCGGAGAAGTTAGACTTTGACTCGAAAGAAGTTGAAACTTTGACTTATTGGTTGAAAACCGTTAGTAAAACCTTCGTTACCTCCTTTTATTTATAAATCTTGTTGATTCAAATTGACACTTTCACGTTACTTGTCGATCTTATCTCTTTGAAAATACTTGCCTTTGATGTGATTTTAGGAAATCGATTGGTTAACTACTCATCGTGCTAAAATTGATTATTTTCGTAAGGTTGTTAGCTTTTATATTCTAACCAACTTTGTTATCTGAATTCAAACAACCAAACCACTAAAGTCGATCCTTTGTTATATCAAGCCATAAGTAAAGAGCCCCGAAGCCTTTGTTGGTGACTTCCTTGTGTGGAATGCGCAAAGCCGGACTTTCCGTAGGGGACGTCGTGAATAACGGTGGCAAGTTGATGAGTATCAATGTGACGTCTTTATCCAAGTCTTGGATGAGGTCGCGATTTTGAATGATATTTCTATTGTTAATAAATTTCTGACGTATTCTTGAAGACTTCTTGGCCTACCCTAGGCGTGAAATCGAATTTTGTATTGACCCCGGTACAAAACCCATTTCTAAAACCTTAAATATTTCTTGACTAAAGCGAGCGTAACATGCGAAGAGCGTTGGCTCATTTGTTGAAGATTACGATCGTACCATTCAATATCATTGTGAAAAGCGAGCGTGGTAGATGGCGCGTTGAGTAGAAGATCGTATGCGTTTATGAGTGTGATGTTGTTAACACAAAGACCCATTTAAGTATAACTTACAAATGATGAAGATAAGAGTTAAAGACTCTTGGGACCCACGTGAAGATAACGAATAGGCGAGTAGAATCGACTTTAATCGATAAAGTTAAAAGCGCTCAAGCTACATACTCAAGGTGATGAATGTGAAGAAGAAGGTTCAAGAGGGCGTTATTCTAGAAGCAAGAATCGATGAGAGAGAAATCTCGACCCTCGATTTTAATTGGCCCATTTGAAATCCTCGATCGAGTAGGGCTGTGGCCTATAGACTCGTTTACCGCCAAGTATATTGGCGTGTTCATAACGTTTATCACGTATCGATGTTACGTAAATATGTGGATGACCGAACCACATTATTGATTTAAACCAGGACGAGATAGCGGATAATTTAGCGTATGAAGATGATACTGTTAAAATCTTGGAGAATATATCGTATTCAACACTCAAAGGTTATACCTCAAGAGTTAGAAGAAATGAAGTGAAGTATCCTCATCTCATTGGCATACCGAGTGCGTACGTAAATTTTGAGGCGAAATTTCATAAGGAGGAGATTGTAAAATCCCAAATTTTATGAATAAAGATTTAATTTTCTTGAAATATTTTTTAAATATTATGGTGTGGATTTGAGATAATGTTATAGTTGTGGGTAGTATTTATAAATTTTTGCAAAGTATGCAAGTTGTTGTATTATATTAGATTGGTGGGGAATATTCGTTTTAGCGGGGAATATTAAATGCAATGGCGCCTTGATCATTAGTGGACCCCTAGCGGAATTATTGTCGGATTGAGAAAAGCGACAAAAATATTTTTATTAAAATAACGGTGGGAGAAGTTTTCTGATTAAAGCTTGTTGAACTACTCGATAGTAAAAATGCGATGTCTGGCGTGGTTGCATAGTAGCACCGCGGTATTGATTATTGATTCTTACGTGAGAAGTCACTCGATTTTATTCAATTATTGCTTTACGATAATTCTTTGCATAGTATCTCACGTTATTTGATTCAATTATTGTCGATATTTTATATATTATTAAATCAATAATTGAGATAAAAAGTTATTAATATTATTATTTACAATATTAGCGATGTCTAGAAGTTACGCGAAGGAGAGGTTTGGTCACCTAATTTTGGCGCTTGATAGGGAGAAATCCTTATTGGAAAGCCCCTCTTTCACAGGAGCGACACAGTCGATTAATATTATGAATTATAATAATGATGATAAATGTTGTTAAATATATTGAGGTGTCTTTTTATGAAGTCACGGAAGTTATATATATATATATATATATATATATATAAATTTTGTTTTATTAGTATTATTAATGTAATAAAAGCAGAAAAGCTTTTATATAAAATAGAATACTTTTATAAAGTTATTTGTTTTATTAGACAATAATTAGAATATAATATATTTTATTATGCATAGTATTTTGCATAGTAAAATCTTTTTATATAAAAGCAGAATACTTTTATAAAGTTATTTATTTTATTAGACAATAATTAGAATATATTATATTTTATTATGCATAGTGTTTGCATTATTACTGCATAGTGTTTTGCATAGTAAAATCTTTTTATATAAAAGCAGAATACTTTTATAAAGTTATTTGTTTTATTAGACAATAATTAGAATATATTATATTTTATTATGCATAGTGTTTGCATAGTGCTGCATAGTGTTTTGCATAGTAAAATCTTTTATATAAAATAGAATACTTTTATAAAGTTATTCATTTTATTAGATTATAAATAGAATATATTATATTTTATTTAAAAGATTTTGTTTTATTAGAATATTTTATTAATCTTTGCATAGTAAATCAATATGGATGAGTCAGTTTAAAAGTAAATCAATCTGGATAGTTCATGAATTAATTACTATTAGGTCCATTCTCTATAAATAGAAGCTCATTCCTTCATTATTTCTTATGAATTCACTTTGAAACTAGAGAGAGAAACTATAGAGAGAAAGAAGAAAAGTATACGCTACTACCTCACTTTTCTATATCGATTTCTTCTAAGGTAAGGGTATTATTTCTTTTCGTATTCATGAAGAGAACTTACATTATTCCATTCTTTATTATTACATTGGAATAACTTTATTGTGAGCTACCCTATACTTGGTGAAATTCTTACATTATTCCATTCTTTATTATTATGTTGGAATATCATGAAATCTGCATTCTTGTGATGAAAAATTACATTATTCCATTCTTTATTATTATGTTGGAATACTTGTATATCACAAAGTACGCATCATGGTGAAATTCTTACATTATTCCATTCTTTATTATTATTATTGGAATATCACATGCATGCGTATGCATGCATGGTGATTACATTATTATTCCATTTTATTATTACTTGGAATAACATTTGAATATCATTACATATTATTCTTTATTATTACATTGTTTATTATTACATTTCACAGCCGGAATATTATGACTTGGATTGATTTTTATTATTACAGTTGGAATTCTTTATTATTACATTTGCTATCCACATTTTCTTTATTATTCTATTTGGGAATGCATGGTGCATGCATGGTGAATTCATACATTATTCCATTCTTTATTATCTTGTTGGAATAACACATACATGTGGATTATCACATGCATGGTGAATGATCCATTGTATTCATTCCTTATTAAATTGTGGAAATGATGCATTATCGTGGATTACCGCATGGCGAAAAATCCATTTCTTGATTTCATATATTCTATTATACTCGGTTGGTTAAAGTTTTGACTTCTATACTCCATGAAATTAGTGGAATATCCTTGATATTTTGCGCTTCATCCGATATCTTTTCATGGAAATATTCTTTTGAGCATTCTTGAATTTTACTCTACAAAGAAAAGTATCATGTTGACAATTTGGGCGTTATTGGTTCTGGATAAATTAATTCTTGAACTTGTTTTATTGAATTCTTATATCATTGTCATCATCCTCATGTTTATATTATGTTGAAAGTCATATGTGGCTTTTGTAGTGCATAGATGGACTTGGTATGATTATGACGAGGATTAATCGGTATAATCATGGTAGTAATGTTACAAATGATGTGGTAAAAGTCCTCATTGGCCGTAGTGCATTGATGGGCGAGTTGTTGGCATGATCATGACCATTGATGAATATACGAATATCCTTGGCCCGTAGTGCATGGATAATTTGTGGTTGTGATACTAATGAATATCCTTGGTAGTAGTGCGGGGATGATGTGGATTATTTATTAATTTGAGTCTCGGTGATAAAAGTGATGAAAAACCTTTTAAATCATAAAAGATAGTAGATTTTATTCTCTCTTGACTCTTTTAATGGATTGCTTGTTCATTGCTGTGATTAAACTTGATGTTTGTTATATTTTATCGAGTTTAACATTGTTGAAGACTAATGATAATTTATTACTACATTATCTTAGTCATAATATTTCTTCTTTGGGCTAGTTGAGCTCACCCTTTCTTTCTTTATTCTCTTGAGGAAATGAGAGCGTGGCGAGGACTAGTCGGGGAGCGGAGTGCGGTCCAGATGATAGTATTAGTAGTCCTCACTATTACATTAAATAGTGTGACAATAAATGTAATGAGGACTCCTTTGAGTGTGGATATTATCTAGATGACAATATTCTTATTAAAACTCTCGATTTATGTTTTGTCGTATTTTACACATTTGTTGTATTATTAAGTTGTATTTGTATTTTGTACCATGTATTTGGCGATTTCGAGATGGGTGATGTATACCTATTTTGGGAATAACTTTAATACATCTAATCTTGGGAATCATTCTATATAAGGAATATCTGCATTCTTTTTTTGATGAGGGGTTTGATCATTGGTGATGAAATCTTATGAGTATTGGCATTTTGAATGATTAAATGCATTATTTGGTAAAGTGCAAAACAATTCAAATAAATTGTTTATAAGTTTAAGAAGTGATTAAAATATTGTTATAATATTAATAATATTAGATTATGAGTTTATTAAGTGATTGATAATATTTGGATAAATTTAAAGTCTTTAATATTTATCCTTGATTTTCGCTTTGATTAATGCTTATATCATTGTCATCATCCTCATGCTTAAATTATGATAAAAGTCATCTTTGGCTTACGTGTAAAGATGAATTAAGTGTTGATTATTGGTTTTAAGTCTTTGTATATCTTTGGCTTATTACATTGCTTAAAAAGATGAACTATTAATTGATGAGTATCTTTCTGATTTTATGTGCATAGATGAAATGTTTATTGGTATGATTATGACATGAGGATCATTCGGTATAATCATGACCCGTAATGTTATAGATGATGTGGTAAAAGTCCTCATTGACGTAGTGCATTGATGGCAAGGTTATTGGTATGATTATAACTAGGGATTATTCAAGTATAATCATGACCATTGATGATTACATGAATATCCTTGGTAGTAAAAGCGGGGATGATTCGATGATATGGATTATTTATTAAGTTGAGTCTCGGTGATAAAATTTTGATTATACATTTTAATTAAGTAAAAGATAGTAGATATCATGTTCTACTTGACTCTTCTAAAATCTGAGTTGTATATCTTTTGGCACGTAGGCAAAGATGAATTGTTAATGAATATCTTTGGTCGTAGTGCAAAGATGAATTTATTAGTATGATTATGAGCGGAATTGCGATTTGGTATAACCATGATTTTTGATGTTTCGGTGAAGATAGGTGATAAAAATTATCTTCGATCACTGGGTGCGAAGAGAATTTAGAATCACAATTATGATTATGAGTTATTCATATGATTGTGGACATGAATTGTTGATTGATATTACAGAGATAAAACATTATTGGTGGACTTTTAACATAGAGAAGATAATAGACCTGATGGTCTATTTGAATCTTCTAATGGATTGCTCGTTCTTAAGCTGCAACTATGGTTGAAAAGTTTTATCATCTACCATATGTTCTAAATCTTCGATTTATTCTTGATGAAGGCTATTGATAATTTAATTATCTTTAGTTATGATATTCTTTATTGGGCTAGTTGGTTGCTCACCCTTTTTTTGTTTCACAATTCTTTCGTGTAATAAGAGTGTAGGTAGGTAATTGAAGGGTAACGAGGGATTAAAACGGTGGTATATAGCTGTTGAGGTTTCCCCTGAAATGGTATGGAAATAATTTTATTGAGAATTTCAGATATGTGTGTCGTATTTTATACGTCATTTTAACCGTTGATTTTGGTGAACCGAATAGGGAGAGGTGAACCCAACTTTGGAAGGGTATTTTGCCACAATCATACAAGATGTCTAATGACAGACGACTTCGTGTTATCATAAGATAGGGTTATGCACATGCACTTGCTGATTATATCTATGAGCACTACCTATATAATCTTGGAGTTTGGTTGAATTATAATTCTCAATTGGAGACAATGGAGATAATTATATATCAAGAGAAGACTCACCATTGGAAAGAGCATGACAGTAATCTTCTCGTTCTTCTTTGGGGTCTTAAAATATTTGTTGTTGTATTTTATATGGCATTGTAATAATTTGAGTTTGGATACTGTCTACGAGACAATATTGTATTAAAACTCATAGCTTATGTGTTGTCGTACTCTGCACGACAGTTCAACAGTTGTATAAATGAAGTTTGTATGTGATTTTTATAGTATGATATCTGCAGGGGCGGATCCAGCTTGAAAATTCAGTGCGGTCAAATTTAAAAATAAAATTTATTAAGAATAAAAATTAATTTAATAAAATGAATCACAAAACTAAATAATTCTCAAATATTGTTCACAATAATATTTTTTGAGGTTTTATTGCTTGAAATTATTGCATGATAGCCTCATTTTTAATTGTTACAAAAATATCATATTTCAATAACATATACGTTCCTTCTTCCAATCCCCCTACCTCTTCATATATATATATATATATATATATATATATATATATATATATATATATATATATATATATATATATATATCTAAACAAATCGGTGAGGCTCCTTTACTTTGTTAAAATGCGAACTTTTTTTTTTATTTTTTAAAACAACTAATTTTTTTTTTTTTTAATATTTTATGGGAATGGAATTTTTCCATGTCTGATATTTTTAGGCGTGATTTGGATACCTATACCAAAAATGTATATACGATGCATGCATCGTATGCAGACCTATTTTGTTATACGTATCCAAATCACATCAATCTTGTATTATGAAAAAATTGATTCCATAAAATATAAACCTTTTTTAGTTATTTTAAAAAAGCAAAAAAACCAAAAAAAAAAGTTCATATTTTAACAAAGTAAGGGATCCCTTATAGAACAGGACCCATATATATATATATATATATATATATATATATATATATATATATATATATATATATATATAATAGTTATTAATATATTCACAAATTTTAAGGCTTAGTGGAACAAAATAAGTAGAGTACTACAGTTATATTAGTACACTACTATTATGTTACTGAAAAAAAGAATATGCTACTATCTTGTTAATATGATAGATAAATATTTTAATATACTTTAAAATGTTTAAATTTGATTAAGTGACTGGTGGATTGTTCAACAACAACCGACAACATTATTGGGAGAAGATAAATATAATGATGTTGATCTCGAATTTTATACTACTACTACTACTACTACTACTACTACTACTACTACTACTACTACTACTAATGAAATGACATCTGTCTACATAATATTGGAATATTTATTAGTCATTGTTTTTTTTGAAAAATTGAATGCAAATTATAGAAATTATAAGCGAAATATTTCATAATTTTTAAGTAAATCATAACTCCTCTGTTTTTACCTTCTTGGTATTCAGGAGAAGTAAATTGATCAAGATAATAAAATACTTAAGTTTTTATAGTAGTATTTTATTTTAACAATATATATAGTAGTATATTTTTTTTTTCAATAACATTATAGTAGTGTACTAATATAACTGTAGTACTCTATTTATTTTATTTCACCATGCTCTAAAATTTGTGAATATATTAATAATTGTAGTATATATATAATATGAAGAGGTGAAAATCCAGTGGGGCTAGGTGCCCCCCCTGCCCTAGCCTTAGGTCCGCCCATGGATATCTGGCGACTCAGAATGGGTCGTGTGAACCTATTTTGGAGGCGTCACAGTTGCGGTATGTGTAATTTTAAAATATTTTACTTTTATAATGTTCTTTAATATTAAAAAATTATTAACCAACTACTTTGTACATGCAGATACATTTGATACCATTTTGTTTGCGAAATGGTAATCCGATCTTGATAGTGAGTAGTGGCCCAAGGTAATCTCACTTGCGAGATTATAAAGATTCAATAGAAACAACACAACAACTCAGACTATGGCATTTTTGTATGCAAGTATGTTGACTGTTACGTAAGGTCCAATGTTAATATTTGCGAAGAAAAGTGGTCCTTGGAAGATGTCACGGTCTTTCGTTACCGCATCACATAAGAAATCTGCAAGATTACTTCCGGCCTCTGAGATGTAGAACTTGTCCAGCGTTATCTAATGTACATATTAATTAATAAGAATATCTATTTGGTTGAACTGTATGGGATTTTCAAATTCATAACTTAGTAATATTAATATTATTTAATCACATAAAACCACTTCATATTATTAATACGGAAAATAATATCTATTTGGTTGAACTGTATGGATATTATTATTCGGATTAATATTGATTTTCACATTATTTATATTAATATTAAAAATAATTATTAATATTATTTTTAATAATATTGATACATGAATATCATACTCTCATACTCAAATAATAATAATAATAATAATAATAATAATAATAATAATAATAGTGTAATAATAAAATAAATTATTATAATCTAACTCCATTTAAATTCCACTACCAATTTACTACCACTTTCATAAATAGATAAGGCATTCATTTTCTATCATCGAAACTTAAAATGATATTAATAATTAGAAACATAAAAATAATAATAAGTTATGAATTGCTGAATAATAATATTAAACTTAATATAATAATAATATATAGATTTTGGGGGAATGTAAAGTTTTAATATAAAGACAAATCTTTGTGAGAAATAAATAGTTAGGCCCATGGTGCTCGGGTGGTCATATGACGAGGGTATAGAGTTGGAGGTTGTGAGTTCGAATTTGTTTAGCAGTGATTAATTGAAAACAAATCTTTTAAAGGCCAAAGGATATTTTTATTATTTTTTATTGTAAGCCGGTTCAAGCTGTCACGGCTGTGCATTTTAAATTTTTTTTTATTCTTAGTCTAAGTGCGAAATTGCAATTTACTTGAGACTATATTTTATATTTTTTTAATGTGATTTCAATGTGCTGAGTCATCAAATGCATAAAAAAAAATAGTCCGGCCGGTACAAGCTGTGCCGGCTGGAGTATTTTAATATTAACAAATCGTTTTCAAATTATTAAAATGACAACAGTTGACCAACTATAATAATATATTAAAATAAAAGCCGATGAAGCTTGTGTCGGCTAAGCATTTGTTGATTATTTATCACATTCAATCTAAGTTATCCAATTAATTGATCTACGGTTGAAAAGTGGGTTGTTAGAATAGTGTTCATGGCAATAGGATTTACACGGATGGATACCCATATATATATATATATATATATATATATATATATATATATATATATATATATATATTAATTAATGAGCATAGAGTGTTGATCATTTTGGAAGTAACACACAAAACAAGTTAACAAGAGTTTTATGAACCATTAGAAGTCATTTGTGAAGCTTGTAAGTTTGTAACTAGTCGAACTATGGAAGATATATTTGGTATTCGTGATAACGTAATCCAAATTATTGCTGAGAGTATTGTTCGTAAAACACGTGATTCTAGCCGTTCGTGATTAATTGTGGGAATACGCTTTAAGAGGTAACTAATTTTTTTTTAAAATTTTTCTATTTATATCTGTTGCATGTATGCTTAATTTTATTATATTAGTATCAGAGATACTAGTGCTAAAATGCGTGCCCTACATGTTGTTCATGATGTCATATATGCATGTGTTTTATGTTTTTTGCTACAAAAAAGAAAGCTTGAATAACATGTTAATGGTAGAACATGTTAGAGATATTATTTGAGCATGAATATCAGTATATTCTAGCTTATATGATGGTTATATAGCTTGTAAAATTTAGTGCTAATTGGTTTTGTATTTTGGGAGAAATTTCAAACCCTAGTTATTTGTGAAGGTTTTTTAAAATTCAAAACTATTTTTGATCACATGGTTGTGTAGAGTTTTTCAATACGAATATGCGAATATATTGTTTGCATTTTTTGGACTTGAAAGAGTTAGTTATGACCATTTTAAAAAAAGGTATAAAATTATAATTTTTCATCTGAAAGCACTAACTGAAGGTTGAAGATGATGACGTTAGCGACACGAGGTGATTCCTGAGTGACTCAGTGTCCTTACACGTGTCAGTAGACTAAGCCATGTCAGCGACACGTAGATGATGACAGAGTTAAAAAGTGACACATCACTAACACGTGGTGACACGTGTTACAGTCAACAGTTAACGTGTCGCTCAACTTCTGCCACGTGGACCAATTACAGGTCGTAACGTAAGCAGCTTGGTTTGCTCCGCCATGCCATGTGCGCCCTAACAATGAAACACCGCACCACGATAAGTGGGCGGCGTGTAGTCGCAGCGTCATTATCTCGATATTTTTCAATAGTAAAATTTTTTATGATAATTTTATTTTTATTTTTGATTTTTTTGTATATTAAAATTAATTTTTGGATATATATGGAATTTTTAGAAATTAAATTTGTAGTAAAAAATTGCTTAAAATTTTGTTTTAAAATATTGGGAAATTGGTTTTTCTATCCAAAATTTTTCATAGATACCGAGAAAGCTAATTTTTCATTTTTTATATATATATATATATATATATATATATATATATATATATATATATATATATATAACTCTCAAGTTATAAAGGAGAGTTTTACACACATGTTTATTGTATATAGACAATAAACTATAACCCTAAAACTCTGTATAACCCTGTTTCAGTCTATAACCTCGTTTTTATATATGTATTCAAATTACACCTAAAACACTATATTTTGTAAAAATTTCTATTGAAATAAATACTATACATTTTTTGAGAATCACAATAAAAAAAAATAAAAATAAATAAATTAAAAATATCTCATTTTCATGTCCCATTTTCCGGTCTGTCTAGAAGGACTCATTTTGACCACATCTAATACATAAGGGACACTTACTGACAACATCTAGTAATATAAAAAATCAACTGTTTCGTTAATATTGGGAAGATTTAGTTATCTGACCAATAACTACAATTACCTTGACTAACATGCATTTTGGCTAAAAAGGTTATATAGGATACCTAGTTTTCTAGTGCTTCTTCAGATTTTATTAGCTCTAGTCCATTTCTTGCAGGATTTGCGGGATTTGCTTTTTCGTGGTGGATGAACATGCAATAAAGATGTAGCTGTTAATCGATTAAGATTCAATATCTGTTGTGGACAAGATTCTATTGTAACAAGGGGTGAACGGTAACTAATGCTTCTATGTGACTTTTAATTTAGGACAAAATGAGATCTCAGTTATTTGCATTCATCTACCCAAATCAATCCCATAAAAGTTTGTTACACTTGAGATCATTCTTTCATTTTTTTTCCCATTCAAGAAAAATAATTGAGTGTTTTTTTATATGTCGAGATAAAAATATGACGGACCGTATGAGTAGATACAATTAATGACACAATTTATATTACTCCCTCCGTTCCTAAATAAGTGACATTTTAGAAGAAAAAATTTGTTTTAATTTATCTGTCGTTTACAACTTTCTAGGAGAATAAATTATTTACTTTCCTATATCACCCTTATCTTCTCTCATTGTCCCAAGAAATTTTCACCCTTAGTATTAATAGTTTTGAACTTCTCATAAAGGGGTAGTGATGAAATTTCACACATTTAATGATAAAATGATAGTATTAAATAATTTTCTTAATCCATGTGCAAAAACCTTAAACGACACTTATTTAGGAATGGAGGGAGTATATTTCATCTGTCTCATAATATATGACGTTTTAAAGTTATGCACAAGAATTAAGAAAATGATTGTATAACATTAGAGCATTCACAACATATTCTCCAATACACTCTTTATCCCCATATTTGAAGAATATATCAATAAATTAATATCCAACAGTTTTCTTATCCTTATATAATTCTCTATTTTAATCCTTATATATGATTTGACTCCTCAGGGTGAGGGAATCAAAAGAGTGTTTCCTATGTATGTAAAATGACATTTTACACCCTATTTATTGCGATTTTATATTGGTTAAATGATCTTTATCTCACTTAATTGCTGATTTGGGTATGCATGCCTATCAAATTCACTCATTTTTATTTTTTAAACAGAGAATTTAGAGAAGAAAGAGAACTATAAAAAAAAATAAAAATCAGTCAAATTTTGATTTTGATCATTTTTGTAAAAAATATTACTACTGATTATAAATTTTATTATTTTATAATTAAAATAATGTTGTTTTAGTTCTCATAAATACAAATCATCGTTACACATTTTGATTTCTAGCAATATTTATTTTTAAATTAAAATAATTATAATTTTTAAATTCAAACAACAATTACTTTTAAATAAAAAAAATAGTTACAACGTTCAAAACATGATTTGACTGTTGGAATTTTCAAATTTTATTATTTAAGGAATCAATATATGGAACCTGTTGGATACATAGTGAAAAAATTGAATCTCTATCCTACAGAATGACTCAATAGAACTACAGAGTAGGGATAGAGATAAGAAAACTGTTGCGAATGCTCTTAAATATAGTATTAATTGTCTATACTATTTACTACCATATATTTATTTTATATTCTCTTTCATTTATAATATTTTTTAATAAAGAGTAATTTTGAAAAGATTGTATGATTGATTTTTCTAAATTATATGAATAATTAGTTAATGTTTTTACTCACAACAACAACGATACGTATTTTTGTGTCAGTAATACAAATAGATATTTTTGGTACAACAAGAGTCGACATATTCCATTAATGTCGACTATGCACTGGCTTTTGTTTGTTTTTAGTTCATTGGTGGCTCAAGACTCTTAGTCTTAAGTAACAAACTGAATTAAGTAAATGCTCGGTATATAAGACTCAAGGAAAAGGGAAAAAAAAAAAATGAAATGATATCTAAAATTAAAAGTTCATTGGAGTTTTCTAGGGGGAAATATTGATTTGTCAGTACAAAAATAAATGGTATCAGTAAATATGTATTTAACGACATATTTATAATTATTTTAACGACACTTATTATTTTGACAATTTCAATAATTTTTCTTGATCATCCAATTCCTATAATATAACATTTTGTTAATATTATATTTTTCTTTATTCCTTATATTATAACATAGTTGTTGATATTATATATATATATATATATATATATATATATATATATATATATAGTTTGGCTTTTCCAATCGAATGGGAGGCGAATTAAAACGAAATAGATTATAGTGAATGTTTTTTCCATCACTATAGATAAAAATTCGGTTTTTTGTATGTTAGCGACGGAAAAAACCGTCGTTATAAATAGGTTTATTTTTAGTTTCTTTCGCTTGATTATGAAGAAGAATATATATATATATATATATATATATATATATATATATATATATATATATTCATTCATTAAGATCTTTTTTTTTTGCCATTAATGTTATTTCTTCCTCTAGGTTTTTCAAGTTCCAAACATTTGCCGAGGGTGTCACCATCATCTTTGCAGCTGTGCTCATTGAGCGGTCTATTTTCTGCCAATTTAGCATAGCTTGTGAATTATGATAAACTGTACAACAGTTGCTATCTGTTTGTAGAACTACAGTTAATCACTGACCATTATGTCCATAAAATGTCGTCAATTATATATGCTGTAAGACAAAACGATGCCACTTTGTGTTCTCCTAGTCCTTGTATATACATGACTTCTTTGGAACAAAAGTATGTATGACTTTTGAGTATTATAAACATTTGTACGTACTACGTAGAAAGATCTCTTCAGAGGAATCAAATGATTTATGCCTAGAATAAATTGAATAGGGTTGCCAGTAGAATTTTCCATATATAATTTTTTTGGGCATTTGTTATATATACATATTGTTAATTTTATCGTCTTTTTTCCTTTTTTTTACATTTATTTTTGTGAACTTTGTTCTTTCTTTTCTTTGTTGTTTTAATGTATCAAAGATGTAATGTGGAATTTGAAGTATTTGTTTGATTACTAGCATTTGCCGCGTTTGTTGTGTTAATGTTTGGTGCGTTTAAATTTTTAAACGTACCAAAAACACTGTATCACTTTTAGTGAGGTGCGTCTAAATCTCAAATATTGTGTTTATAAATTAAATAAACTGCATTTAAAATACGTTATTTTTGAAATAAAATAAAATAAAATTTTAAAATGTGTTTGACCTTACAAACGCACAAAACCCCAAACAAACACTAATCTAACTAATTATTAGAGTTTCTATCATTTCAAAGGAATATATGAAATTTGATAGTACTAGTTAATTGAATACATGCAGGAGGCAATAATTGAGGGGGTCTGGAACATTTGATTTCTTGGTAGTATTTAATTATTACGCATATATATCCTGAAGTAAATGAGGTTGAGCCTTGAGCAAGAAATGGGCCAAGTTATGTGGTTTGCACCATTTCACGAGTCCTTTTTTGGTGCATGCAGGAACTCAAGTAAGACTACTGCTGGTACCTTGTAGCCATCAGTGGGCTCCTCCAGGGTTTGGATGAGAATTCTGGATTATATAAAGGAAATTCATAATAACAACTGTACTCTTGTCTGAAAAAAGGCCTGTTCCCCCATATTATTTATTTATTTATTTTATTTTATTTACTTTTTTGTGGAAATGGAGGTGGAGATGAAGATGAAGATGAAAGTTTGGGCATATATTGCAGTTATGATTGTAAATTTTCTGCTGTAACTTTTCGATTTTCATAGCTCTTCAGAAGTTTTACAGTTTCTGCAAGACTGCACAGTCACAAATGAAGTCCTTTTTACTCCCGAAATATGTTTTGGAAAATAATTTATATGTCCATTAATTTCATGTCAAATATAAATTGCAACTAATTAACGTGGAATTTTTTTTATCATATATAGCAACACTATGTTTTTCTAGAAGATATTTTCACAAGAAAATGAGGAGAAAAAGAAATTCCCAGAATAATGGATTTCTTTAAGGTCCTTTAAAGTGGTTGCGAAATATCATGCTTTTGGGATTGAATGAGTTCCAAGTTTTATAATTCAGAATATGGAAAAGGTAAACGAAAAGTTTGGCATTGCAGAGCTGGTCGATGCACTTAAAGAAAATAAAAGAATACAAGACCATAAACTCAATGTCTATATATCCATCTATATTATAAAGTCGCCTCCGTGAGGAGGTTAATGTCACTTGATGATTTTGGGTTTTATATACACCTGTTTGAGATGTTTTTTTTTATTATTCTTTTATTCTTACAATTTTAAATATATTATTATTTTATTTTTTTTATATTTATTCATTTAAATTTTATAAAATTTTTATTTTACTCCACATAATTTATACACAACACGTATGATTCACTCGCAAAGAGAATGCGTAAGGGTGTAAATGAACCGAGTCGAGTCGAGTCGAGTCGAGCCGAGCCGAGTATTAACTTAATCAAATTTGGTTCACAAAATTTATCGAATAAAAAATATGATTTTATTGAGGCTCGTTTAACTACCGAGTCGAACATGATCTCGAATCGAGTCTGAACAGTTTGAACTTTTTGAACGAATATGATCCCAGTATTAAAAAAATATATAATTTTAAAAAATTTGAATAATTTATCAAATTTTAAAATTTATTTATATTTAAATTATTTATATTTTAAATCAAGTTGGAATCGAATTTTTAGTAGGTCGAATACCCCAATTAATGCCTTAAGAATACGAGTCATATAATATGTGAAAATTTGGTTGATATATACTGATGTTATTATGATGAGTTAGCTAGCTCCTGTCACCTGACTGCATGCCACCATCATTTTCATGCAGGGTGAGAGCAGCTAATGCGCATGACATCAGATTGGTATGTGAACAGTGGCTTCTAATCATGATAATTTGGTAACTTCTATTTATTGTTCTTCTTCCAGGGTTAAAAAGTGCAGGTTCTTTAACATCTTGTTATTCTTTTGAGGAGACTGATACTTGCCCAGTTCATATTATCAGAGCAAAATAAATATAATGACTTAAGATTATTTCTATTCCATTTTTTATTTAATTTCTCTTAATATTAAATTTAATAATATAAAATATTAAGTTAATGATTTAATAAAATTCGTCTGTGATGCAAGAGAATTTGAGGCTGATTATAAAAAACTGTCGAATAACATGTTGATAATCTGAATATCATAAGTTGGAGGATCATCATAGGGTGGAGGTCATTAACGTCTTCGACTACGAATTGGAGGGTTGGTTTCGGAAGATTGGATGTCTTCAGGCTCGTGAAGTCATGACTTCAGGAGTACGACAGATTAATTGGCGTCATGACTTCGGGAGTTCAACAGATTAATTTTACTATTGTTAACTCTTTTATGCTAGTAGAGTTTTATTAGGAAGTAAATCTTTTCTAAGAAGTTGTTACTTATTAGGATTTTATTTCCATAAATATAAGAAGTTTGTTAGGATTTTGTTTTCGTATTTCTAGGAATTCTGTTATGACTTCAAGAGAAAATTTTATTAGCTATAAAACACGACTTGTGGGTGAATAGATGATAACTTTGATTTTGATAAAAATATAAATTATATATTAGAGAGATTTCTCTATGTTTTGGTGAACTTCTTGTTCTTTTGCCTGTAAATTTATTTGTTTACCTTGCCCGCAGGATAATCGTTATTCTGTCCGGCGCCAGTTGGTATCAAAGCATCAACATCTTCATGTGAATAGAATTCATCAGTTTCAATGGCTCGTGGTCGTGGTTAGACCTGACAAAAAATAGGTTTGCGTTGGTTTTGGATTACATAAAATAGGTTTGTGTTAGTTTTGGAACCAAAATCATATTACCTATATTTAATATGGATTATGTGGTTTGGATTTAAATGGTTATTGGTCGAATCCAGGTCAACCTATTTTTCAAATTATAGTTTTACTAAAATCTTAATTTTTGTTATACTAAAAGAGACTTATTTTAATTTTTTAGACCCAAGTTTGAAACTAAAAATTTTAATTGATGTGACTAATATGAGTATTAAAAATATTAATTTTGTGAAATTTACAATAATAATTATTATGTTAATTAAAATTAATGAAATTATTGAGAATTTTATTACAATAATCAGTAAATAGTATTTTTTTTTAGAATGTATATATAATCAATAAATATTATTTTTTTAAGGGGATGGTTGAGTGGGACGGAAAGCGTAGGGATGTATACATAATCAATAAATAATAATTTTTTTGGGGAGAGGGGGGGCCGGGCAGGGGTTAGATTGGTTTGAAAACGCTATATATTTATATATACATTTTGTAACCATGTCATTTGCCAACAAAAACAGGAATTCATCCATTCTTCGTCATTAATTAATTATCATTAGTTCACAACAGAACATGAGCTACCAAGCTGGCCAAGCCATTGGCCAAGCTCAGGGCGGTCCATCTGCTCAAGGGGTGAGGTAGAGGTGGAGGTGGGGGTGGGGGTGGGGTGGGGGGTGGGGGTGGGGGGTTGGAGTGGGGGTGGAGGTGTATACATAATTAATAAATATTACTAAAGATGTTAACTTTATTATGGATATATATAATTAGTGAAATAATTTTTATACATAATTATAAATATATAAATTACAAAAGTATGTAATATGTATACAATGTAATATGTATAATGTATGTGTTATATAAGAATGTACTGTAATAATGTATACATGTTGATGTATTAGCTTTACAAAGTGTAAAAAATTATTATAGACTAATATGGGTCAAAACTAGTTAAACTAGATCCAACTCATATTTGTAATAATAATATGGCTCTAAAACCAAACCAAACCATCACCTAAAATCTAGTTAACCAACCCAATAGATCCAAGTGATTTTGGTTAACTATATAGTTTTCAACTTAAATTGTCAGGTCTAGTTGTGGTCTTCGTGGGCAGATTTTGACTGAGGAACTCTCGAACCGTGATTGTAACGTTCAGGACATGATGATCGAGGATTTGCAGAGACAAGTGGGAGACTTAAACTAGCGTCTAGCGGCGCAAAATCTGGGTCGTCGTGGACAGGTTCCGGTGGAGGAAGTCCCACACCTTGATCACGATGAAGAATCCTACGATTCTTAATTGAGTTTCAATAACACTTACCACCATAAGAGACAACTATGGGAACGGTGTGATCGTGATGACCGTCATAGTGATATGGGTTTTAAAGTGGAGCTACCAAAATTTTGGTACGCTACAAGTAGAAGGATTTATTGACTAGATGAACGAAGTAAGTGCATCTTTGAGTATAAGGAGGTTTCAGATAACACTAAAGTGAAATTGGTTGCAATTAAATTAAAAGGTAGAGCATCTGCTTGGTGGGAACAGATGAGGCGCTCACGGGAGAGATAAGGAAAAACTAAAATCACAAAGTGGGAGAAGATGAAGAAAAAAATGCAGTCATTTTCTTCCATTTGGTTATACACAGTCTCTATTCAAGAGATTGTATCTGTTAAGACAAGGTACTAGATCTGTGGATGATTATTTTGATGAGTTTAACCAGTTGATAGCATGAAATGATCTATCAAAAACAGAGAACCAAATGGTGGCAAGATATTTGGGAGGATTAAAATAGCAGTTGCAAAATGCCCTTAGCCTCCACTCACTATGGATCAGATATATCGGTGAAAGCGTCGGAGAAAGCAACAATGAGCGATGAGGTCGTCTCGAGGAACAATCCACCCAACAGAACGAACCAACCTCCACAAGTTCATACTACACTACAACAACCACAGGGTAATTTCAATTCTAGTACTACGTGCTTCGGATGTGGGGAGCCAGGCAATAAAACAATAGAGTGCCGAAAACTTGCTAACTAGAAGGGTAAGAACCTTTTGATCGAAGAGGGTGTGATCGATGAGACAGAGGAGTTCGGAGAACCTATATATGATGAGTACGAAGACGAAGATGTGTTGTATGGAGATGGTCATAAGGTTCTGGTGGTTCGCGAAAGTCTGCTGACTCCTAAAGGAGAATTCGATAAAGATTGGTTGAGGACCAATATCTTCCATACTACTTGTACAATGGAAAATAAAGTCTGCAAGATGATCATCGATAGTGGCAACTACAAAAATGTCGTATCCAAAGAATTTGTTCAGAAATTACAGTTGAAGACATGTCGACATCCAAAACTATACAAGCTGTCATGGCTAAATAAAGGTAATGAGGTGATAGATAATAAAAAGTGTTTAGTTTCATTTTCAGTAGGAAATAAATACTTTGATAATGCGTGGTGCGATGTGGTGTCTATGGATGCGTGCCATGTGTTGTTGGGCCGACCTTGGCAGTATGACCGAAGATTCATTCATGATGATCGGAAGAACACGTATTGATCCCTTAGTATAAAAGGGAAGAAGATTGTGTTAGAACCACGGAGGGAGGAATGTGGTTCGGTTCAGTAGTTGGGAACCTGAACCTATTATCTATGGCAAGATTTCTAATAAAGGTTGAGCGTGAAGGTGTGATATATGTGTTACTTCCTTGTGAGAAAAGTTTGACAGATGAACACGCAGAAGTACCGGCCGATGCCCATAAGTTACTATAAGAATATGATTATCTTATGCTCGAAGAGCTTCCATCAAGATTACCACCATTGAGAGACATTCAACATGAGATAGATCTTATTCCGGGATCAAGTCTACCAAATAGTCCAGCTTACAGTCTCAGCCCAAAAGAATTCGAAGAGCTACAGAGATAGGTAGTTGAATTAATAGAGAAAGGATACATTCGTGAGAGTATCAGCCTATGTGTCGTACTAACTCTATTAGTACCAAAGAAGGATGGATCATGGAGAATGATCATCGACAGTCGAGCAATCAATAAGATCATAGTAAAATATCAATTTCTGATACATCGTCTGGATGATATGTTAGATCAGTTGTTCGATGCAAAAGTCTTCTCAAAGATTGACCTGAAGAATAGATATACCATTAGATAAGGATAAGGCTTGGAGATGAATTGAAGACGACATTCAAAACTCAGCATGGATTATATGAATGGATGGTTACACACTTTAGACTCTCCAATGCTCCCAGTACATTTATGAGGTTCATGCACCAAGTTTTTTGGCCTTGTATGGAAAATTTTGTGGTTTTACTAACAGGCTCAACTGCGATGTGCCCTATTGGGGCGCAGCTGCTCTCTTGGGAGTAGTTGTGCTCTTAGGTAGCGATTGTCTTCAATTTCAAAACTTAATTAAGTAATTACTTTTCATGGTGTGTCAGGTGTGACTATTTTAACCTCTTGTAGTAAATGACCATAAATTTTTCATACGAACTCCGATTGAGGCGATTTAGAATGATTATAAAAGATAATGAGTATACCTATAACTTTTGTTCTCTAAGGTTTTTGATTTAAGGTCTGGAACATGGGTCAAAATGGCCATCTTTGGGACTAATGTGTATTAAGAGGCAATCGGAGGGCGTCGGGCATGCACATATGCAAGTGTAGTGCTTCTGATGATAAAAGATGTTATTCTAAGTTATAAAACATGAATATTAAAAAATATAATGATGCTTAACATTAATAAATGATGTATTAGATATGTTGTATAAGAATACTAAGCATATACAAGATAGACGAATCGGGCGTGTGACGAATGAACGTCGAAACGCTGTGGCAAGTGTAAATGAACGTAAAAAGTATTTCAATTCAATTGAAATGAACATTATAAGATATGGAATGGGGTTAATATAAAACCAATAAGGAGTCCTAGCAAGACTTAACCACTTGAATGAACTTCGAGTATGACTAAGGAGAAATATAGTGAGATATAAGTCGAAAGTTAACACAATCAAATTGAACATTGTGTATTAATTAACAGGAAGGGTTATGAGATGTAGAGTAAAGTTTACATTACAACTACTGTGTGTTGCTATATGACTAATAGTTGATATGTATGATTATATAATTGTGTAGGGCACATGAAGTGCAGATAGTTGTAAGCTATTAAATTGTTATTGATAAACAATGATCAAAGCAAGTCTTTCAGTTCCTATTTTTTATGTGAAATTGATGATGAATTGTTTTAAATCTGTATTTCAAAGAGCATGATGTATTTCTTATATTGTAAGTATCAATTGTTAAAGTCAATTTATGATTACATCGGTTGAATAAGGAATGCTGATTAGGTTATGGAACTTAATCTTTATTTGATATGTGATGTACAACATGTATGATGTGTTTAGACAGATGTTTATGATTTATAAGATGAGCATGTTATTATGTGCTACGTGATGCATGAAAATTATTAGATTTGCTGGGTTGTCGAGCTCAACCTTGCAAATAACCATTTTTGTAGGTTAAGGATTCAAGATAACGTTATGTGATACTTGAATGACATGGATCAGATGTAATGCATGAAAATTTAAATACTTTAGCTGAGTTGATATTATTTTGAACCATGTTTAAGGTTCCAGATGATGTACTTGATAAATCACAATGATTATGTAATAATAAACTGTAAAGTTTGAGTTATCTGATATGTAAAGGTTATCGGATTGAAATGTAAGATTTTATAAAATTACTCTGATGAAGCGACTCATAAAATAAATTTAATTCATAGATGTATAGCTGATAAAGGTTATGATTTAGGGAATCAAAGTAAGAAGACAAAAAAGTTTTAATTATTTCGTATTTTATTAAGTTTAACATTGAATAATGATGTAAAATAAGAAGTTAGACGTATTGTTAACGACCGAAGTCAAGAGATGAATTTTATGAATTTTGGGGTCGTTACATCTATTTTGACAACATTCTTATTCATAGTCCGACATGGGAAACACATCATGAACACCTCCGAGTTATTTTTGAGGCGTTAAGAAAATTATGCTTATTCATTAATCAAAAGAAGAGCTCCTATTTCACGTCATCGATAAACTTACTTGGCTTCGTTGTATCTACCGAAGGTGTTCATGCAAATTCAACCAAGATTGAGGTAGTCGTGGCATGGCCTACACCGAAGACTATACATGATGTCAGAAGCTTTCATGGGTTGGCATCTTTTTACAGACGGTTCATCCAGAACTTCAGCACATTGGTTGCGCCTATATCACCGTGTGCCTTAAAGGAAAATTATTCCAGTGGTCCTAGGAGGCCGAAGATAACTTTCAGCTGGTCAAGAAGAAGATCATTGAAGCACCATTATTGATATTTCCTGACTTCGAGAAGGTCTTTGAGGTAAATTATGATGCATCGAGAGTTGGTATTGGTGGCGTTCTCAGTCAAGAGGGTCGGCCAGTGGCTTTCTTCAGTGAAAAGTTATCAGGGTCAAAGAAGAATTATTCTACTTATGATCTGGAATTTTATGTCATAGTCTAGATGTTGAAGCATTGGTGTCATTATCTGATACAGAGGGAATTCATTCTTTTCACTGATCATGAGGCATTAAAGTATATTAATGGTCAAGATAAGTTGAGTAGAATACATGCTAAATGGGTTGCTTACCTATAGGAATTCACTTTGCGACATCAGGTAAGAAGTTTAACCGTGTTGTCGATGCGTTAAGCCGAAGAGTGTTACTCCTTGGTACTATCCGTAAAAAAGTTGTAGGGTTTGAAGTCTTCACTGATATGTATGAAGGAGATCCTTCTTTTAGGAAGATAATTCAGGAAATACGAGAAGGTCAGCGATCTGACTTTGTCTTATATAATGGGTATTTGTTTTGAGGAATCCAGTTATGCATTCCAGATTGTTCAATTTGGCAGAAGATAGTAAGTGAACTTCACAATGAAGGACACTTCGTGCGAGACAAGACATTAGTCCTAATATCAGCTGACTATTATTGGTCAAAGATATCAAACAATGTGGATCGTTATGTGAAAGGGTGTTTTGTTTGTCAGAAGTCAAAAGGAGTTCTTACCAATATAGGATTATACACTCCCTTACCTATTCCTGAAAGACCTTGGTATAATGTTAACATAGATTTTGTTTTGGGTCTAACCTGAACTCAGAGAGCTTCAGACTATATTATGGTTGTGGTTGATCGATTCTCTAAGATGGCTCATTTTATTCCTTGCAGGAAGACAATGGACGCTAATCAGATCGGCCACCTTTACTTTCGGGAGATTGTACGTTTGCATGGCATTCCCCAGTCTATTACCTCTAATCATGATACTAAGTTTATGAGTAATTTCTGGAGAAGTCTGTGGGAAAAGCTTAGGACACAATTAAACTTTAGCAGTGCCTATCATACTCAAACAGACGGGCATATCGAAGTGGTGAACCGAAGTTTGGGTAATCTTTTAAGATGTTTGGCCGGAAGTAAACCGAAGTAGTGGGATCTGGCGCTTCCTCAAGTAGAGTTTGCTTACAACCGTTTGAAGAATTAGACTACTATCATGACTCCTTTTGAAATATTTTATGGCCAGAACCCTTATGAGCTTCTAGATTTGGTTCTTATTCCTCATATTGGATGAGTGTACCCCAAAGCGGATGAAATGATAGATCATCTTCAGGTTATCCATAATCAGGTGTACAAATAAATTACAGAAAACAATGCTAAGTACAAGGATTGGGTTGACAGTCACCATCATCAGGATGTTTTTAAAGTTGGTGATTTTGTTTGGGTCATACTAACCCGAGATCGTATTCTTGTTGGTGACTATAATAAGCTTAAGGATCGGAAAATTGGTTCTTGCGAGGTTCTGCAGCAGATTAGTGACAACGCTTATCGGTTGCACGTTCCTAGTCATTTGCGAACTTCAAATGTTTTTAACGTGAAGCATTTGAGCCCTTGTTTTGAGCAGTCTGATGATAAAACTGTGAACTCGAGGACAATTTCTTTCCAACTCATGGTGATTGATGCAGGAGGATCCAAGGCTAATGATGAAGAGCTATCAGATAACATGTTGATGGCCTTGGAGTATTATGAGTTGGAGGATCGTCGCAGGCGTGAAGGTCATTAACATCTTCGGTTACGGACTAGATGGTTGGCTTCAGGAGATAGAGTTTTATTAGGAAGTAAATCTTTTATAAGAAGTTGTTACTTGTTAAGATTTTTGTAATATCCGTAAATTTTATAAATGATATTAATATTGAAAATAAATTATTAGAATATTTATGTTGAAATACATATATAATTATGCGTGTCTTGGAAAGTGATAATTCAATTTAAATTGAGTTAAATGTGTGATGAGTAAGTAATATGGTGGAAATGATGAAAAGCTTAATTTAAGCTTATGAGATATACCTAGTGTGGCAAAGTGATGAAATAAGTAATTTATTAATTAAATTAATAAAGGGATTAGTTAAATAATGTGATGGACTAGTTACTATTAATTTAGTTGATTAATTATTATGCGATTACATATGTGGTATGGTTTGGTTTTTCTGCAGAGCTAAACCCGGTTTGGGAATGCCCTAAAGGTGGTGCAATTAGCGCTATACTATGAAGATAAACCGGTAGCAAATTGCGGCCGGTGACCAATCCTTGAAAATTTATTTTTGTTGCTTTATGCATAAAATATAATGTGGGATACTTAGAATAATAATATAATAAATATAAAAGACTATATGATAAAAATAAGTCAAATTATATAATTTACTAAATTATATAACTAGACTTTACGATGATATTACGATTTATGGTGAATCAATTAAATGTGTATTTTAAAAGTATAGGAGAAATTTAATTTTAGAAAATAAATATTTTATATTAGTTATCATTGTGATATTTGAGTATAATTAAAATAATAAGTTTTACGAAAAATAATGGGTTGATAGTACCCAACTCAATAATATTCTAACCTAATTTAAATATTATTTTGATTAACCCAATGTATATGGATTGTATGATTATGTGTATATGTACCCATAACTTATTACAAGGTAATAATATTAACTCAATAAAATTTCACTTGTGAGCCAAAAAGGAATTAACCTTAGTATATGAAGTCCATTTTACTGATACACAAAGAAGTAATAGGGCTTGTCCCAAAACCATTATCCCATTTCATTTAATTGTCGTGTATAGGCAATTGGCCTAGCTTATCTCTGCATTTCTCATCTCTAGAAATTCAAATGATGAAGGGGGAGTGGGTTCAATAGTGCCATGTGAACTATTCCACCAAATTTTCTTTACCCATCATCATCTTCTTCTTCCCTTTGGGTTTGATTAGAAAGATATGTTAAAAGAATTGTATAGGTAATAATCTCCTATAAATGGAAGCCTCCACTCTCAAATTGAGTTACTAGAAATATGTATAAGTTCAATTAGAGAGTGAGTGCTAGAAAATTGAAGGAACAATCTAAAGTTAGAATCAAAGTTTAGCATTTCAAGCTTCAAGAGGTAACATTATTATCTAAGCAAAAACTATGTTCTTAATTTCAAGATTAGAAGATAAATTCTAAGAATTTCTTGGATTTCTTGTTAATTGGATTGAAAGTTGATACCAATGTGTACGATAACTTTCGAGTTTATCGAGAGAAAGAAGAGCATCAATGTTATCTTGATATCCATATGTATGGAATCAATATGGAGTAGTTTAAGTATGTTAAATGAAGGATTTCTACAACCGAACTAACTTTAAGAACAATGTATGTATGATTATGAATATATCAATGAAGGGGATCATTTACTTATTCCGCTGTGCTTGAAAAGATTCTTATGTTTGTCATATGCTAAATCATTAGTAACATAAAATAAATGAGAAAAGTATTTGAAATTTGGTTTCCAAGAGTAGTTTAAGTATGTTAAATGAAGGATTTCTTGTTTGGTTTCCAAGTTCTACAGAAGTAGAGCCGTTCCTGGAACTGTCCAGGAAGGGCAGTTACCCCTTCTGCAGTTCAAAACTACGCAGCTGCTCCGGGCACCAGAACTTGATAATGACTTTTTGCTGTAATGTGATACCTCTATTATGTTGGTTTGACTTTGTCATGCATGAAAATAGGTCTAACATATGGTCTAGAGTCCCTTGCATATCATGAATGGTTTATTTGCTTTAAGGTATATTTTCTAAAGAAAACTTAGAGTTTTAAAAATGAACTTTGATGAAACTTGTGATATATAAGTTCTGACCTTGTAGCATATGTATATGGCTGAGTTATGCGTATAAATGAGCATGAGATATGATTTAAAGTTGCTTTGCTTATAATCAATTTGCGTTAGCTTGGTTTAGAACGACTTTTATAAAAACTCAAAAGATTTGGAACTAATATCCATGAGCATTATGTTGCTTACATTCTAAACTTATAGGATTGTATGCTAGTACTCTTCATGCCACTAAACATGACATATGCGTACACACACCTAGTTAGACACAATATAAGATATTCAAGTATGATTTTAAATAAGTTTTCAAGTAATGAACGATACTAGCTATGTGTAAATAAATTGAATACATGCGAGCATGCTTATTACAGGTTGTCTAACATCCTTACGTGGTTTAATGGTTAATGTAGTTAACCTCTTGATTTCATGAACTTATTTAGCCTTAATTCAATAGAATTTCCAACTAAAATCATAATGTGTAAAAGTGAACTTGAAATGACCCTAGGAGAGCCCAAGACCTCTTAACATATGTGTATGATATGTGTTAGTACCCATGAATGCTAGAAACTAAAATGGAATCAAGAAATCAAAAGTAAGTCTTGGCCTAGTGGGGATCGTGTGAATTGAGCCACTCCCAAGTTAAATCATAGTTAGCTAGACTACGCTGTGCATGAAGAGAAGTAACCTGACTGTTTTAGCTACGATCTGAGACTGGAAGCATGTTTACCTTAATATTCTAAGTTCTATAACATAGTGTGAGCGATATTTTAAGTGTTCAAAAGTTGTAAAAGGTTTCTAAATGAAGATTTCAAAACGCAAAGGCAATGTTTATTTCAAAACCACGCGGTTGATAATGTGCTAATATGTGACCTGATTGCATAACAAATATAGGGTTGAAAAGGTGTACTTATCATGTGTTTGAACATGCGTAATATATGTGTGTAGGATTGTTAGTTTTCGTATCAAACTCGTATAACCAATGAATATATTTATGTACATAACTATGATATAATAGGACATTGAAGTGAAATTAAGCTATAAGTTGGTAAATGACGCAAAATGCAAGCTTCCTAAATTCATTTGATTCTTATATTGAATGTGAGTTCCTAAATTTATACATCGCTTTGAATATTGTACATATTTCGAGCAAATATCTATACTCGTATGAATCGTTATTCAAATTCTGAAATTTGACTTAAACTTTATATCTTGAATCATGTTGCGAGTTTGAACTTGTTGTTCTTAAATGTATTGAGAAAGGTGTCTAAGCCATTTGATTCGGCTTGACAAGTATCTATGAGTTAGAAAGCTATCCAAACCAATTTCTTTGGTGCAGACTCTTATAAATCTGCTGAGATGAACAACCCTCATAGAAGGGATATATATATATATATATATATATATATATATTGGGAGACCAACACACGCGTGAACAACATGTTTAAATGTTATGCATAATGTAGGGTACTTCAGGCTATCATCTATTATACTTGTTTATATTGAATTGTCAGTGTAACACTGTTAATTTTAGCAGGAGTTCTTAGTCCATAGTGACTACTCAGTGTTTAATATTCTTTAAACCTTAAACTATTGAAATCTTTGAATTTTGTTGAATAACTTTCAGTCCATAGTGACTCTTATTTCAATTCAAAGATCAGATTTGGAACAATTGATAATTCTTGCTTCCAACGTTATTCTTTTAATTCCTGAACTATTATTTACCGTTATACCCTTGAGATCATGAACTTTATATACGTGTTTACCCTTATTGCTATATTACTTGCTGGACAAATTTGTTGCTCATTCTTGCTTTCCTAAAATGTTTCAGTTAAGACAGAGCGAGGTAGTACTTCAGGGAAGGATAAGGGTAAGGGCAAGACTATGGAATAACTTTAGTCCTTTATGCTAGAAGTGTATTGTTATTATGTTTGTAATAAGACTTAATCAGTATTATGTATTAAGTTATGTGACAGCTTAAGTTATGTATTAAGATAGTCATGGTTGCGAGACCTTGGGACGAGAATATTTATATTATGTATGTAAATTATTTTATTATTCCGTTGTTTGAGATTTTAGTTTGTTATTAGAGTTAAATCGTGAAGTACCGAATTCGAGATATAAGTATCTAAATTTGGGGGCGTCATAATTTTATTTCCATAAATATAGGAAGTTTGTTAGGATTTTGTTTCCGTATTTCTAAGAATTCTGTTATGACTTGGAGAGAAAGTTTTGTTAACTATAAAACCCGGCTTGTGGGTGAATAGATGATAACTTTGATTTTGATAAAAATATAATTTAAACATTAGAGATTTCTCTGTGTTTTGGTGAACCTCTTGTTCCTTTGGCTATAAATTTATTTGTTTACCTAGCCCGCAAAATATATAATTGTTATTCTATCTGGCGCCATGTTCTTAGTATAATCATTAAATAACTTTTACATCGATAAATATATATCGAAAGAAATTGAATGAAAAGTGTAATATATAGAATCCTAACCTAAAAATAATATTACCAACACAACAAGTATTGCTTTAAGTATTAAGTACTATCACTAGCTCAGAATAATTGTAAAAATATTGTTAAATATATTTGTTCTCACGATGTTATTTTTGATTTCACAATATAAACATTCTACTTTTTAAGGTTAATATAGAGCAAATTTTATTTTATAATGGAGTGAATTGGTAATGCTCCTGATTTGTGTAATTAGTGGGGAATGTGGCAATTTTATTAAGGGTGGAGACCGTTATAACTAAATAAAGTAAAAATTAATAACTCTTTACTAAAAACATACGTCTCCGGAAAATTGTAAGATCATGATGAGGACTAACGATTACCTAGTACCGAAAGCATGGTCTTAAAAATCGGATCAATCGGCTGTCAAATTAACAGGTAAAAACGGCAATCAGTTCACACTCTGGTCTGGTTTGAATCACTTAATCGATTTTGGTCAAAAACCGGTTGACTATCAGTCTAACCGGTGATTTAACCGGTAAAATTGGTTAGTTGAACCAGTTTTTAATTTTTTTTACCAAAAAAATTAAAATATTAAAATAAACCACTTTTAGTAATATTATAAATTAGCTTTATTATACTTTAGTTCATAAAAAATGAGAATTTTTAATTTTTTATTAATTACTAAGAATATATATTTTTATATATTAATGACGTCAATAGATTAATAATGGCTCGATCACTGATTTGATCAATTATCTATCCACTCGGTATTTTTTCTAATTCGATGAACAGTCTGAATATGAAAATCATGACGGAAAGGTCAAAAAAATTGGTAATCCGTGACCTAATGACAAGAGAGTCGGTGACTGAAGTCCCAGTACTGAACCCCGATTGCAACTATGTAGTACGATCTTAAGATAGCAAAATTCCGTTATCTTATTGGATAAGTTCTGACCCGCACGAAAAGGCATAATGATCTGCAACTTACTCGAAGAGAGGTTCGTCTTCAATACTATGTAAATAGTCTCGAATAATAAAACTTAAATAAGTAGATTTTTATTAAAATTACAATAAAGTCACAATATTACAATAAAGTCACAATATTATTAAGGTTAACTAATTATAAAAGTATTGTTAAATATATATTTATTCTCACAATATTATTTTGATTTGACAATATAAACATTCTACTTTTTAAGGTTAATATAGAGCAAATTAAATTTTATTTTATAATGGAGCAAATGAGTGATATATATCGAATTTATAATTTATCTTCTTTTTTATAAATTGTTAAATGCTTCTAATTTGTGTAATATTTAGTGGGGAATGTAGTAATTTTATTAAGGGTGGAGGCCATTATAATTAAATAAAGCAAAATTAAATAGACTTCACTAAATTACATATTTACCTTTTATTTTATGTACTTTATTTCATTTTTTTCGAGATAGATTTTTTTATACGTTTAGTCATATTATTAGGATATTATTAGGGACGGATGAAATATTTATTTTTTAATTTGTTAATTGATTTTTGAGAAATTGGTATAGTTTAAAGATAACTATATCCTCAATAAAATATACGTGATTAGAACATGACTCAAAATTAAAAATATATATGTACGTGCCAATTATGAGATGAAAATACTTTCTTTTACTAATTGAGAAGTTACTTTAAAACTAATTGACAGTTTAATTAGACAATTGTATAACTCAACCTATTCTTCTCCCAAGTCCACTTGAAGGACCACAATTCTAATTTTTAGTACTCCATTTGTTTGTTAGTATAAGTCGTTTTAAAAAAATATTTTTGTTTCTTAATAAAAGTCGTTTAAAAATTTTAAGTAAATATTAATTATTTAGTTTCTAATATTATCCCAAGTATTAAATATAACTTTGGTTCTATCATTATTCTCTGTCCAATAACTTTTTCCAATATAAGTGCAATACAGACAATTAATATTATATTTAATACTTTATAATCATTTTTTAATATTTATACACAACTCTAAAATGACTTATATTAAAGAACGGAGGGAATACTTACGAGTTTAAAGAGGTCCGAATTAGCCTTAGATCTTTTTTCTGAGTATTGCTACATTTATAAAAAAAAGCTTTTATAAAAATTAGTTTATAAAATAATGCGTTAAAATGTAATTAGTAGATGAATTTAATAATAGTTGTCGGGCCATGATACTTTATGTAGTGGGCCGGACTGAATGAACTTATCTATTGAGTTTCATTTATTGGGTCTTGAAGATGTTGGGCCTAGTCATTGGGCCGGAGCCAATGAGTAAATAATGTTTTTATTTGGACTTTGACCGGTGATGATGATAAAGATAGCTGTTGACCGATCTCCTGCATGGTATTAATGAGGATGTGACAGATTCGATCGGCGGTGGACAAAGGTGATGGGATCAGCGGGTAGGATACCTGCAGTGTGATGGTGTCAGGCAGGTCGGTTGCACACAAAACCGGAGAACTAGTATATGAGGACTGGATATACAAGACAAAAGAAAGGTAATTGATATTTTTCTCTCTCAAGATACTAGATATTATTTTCCTCCATTGTTAACCTTGTGATCGCCTGTACTGATTTTTACATTAGAGCTATCCCCCGACGGTCCAAGCTGTCAGGCTTCTGGTATTAACGTGTTTACTGTGCAAGATTGGACGTGCTTTACGTGATTGGGGCGCGTAGAAAGATCTTAGCGTTAACATTGACGCTAGAAGGAGGGCGTGTTTTCTAGTGTTCTTGAGTTTTCAATCACAACTCTTTAGTTGTTCTATGTTTGAAGTTATGGTGAAGAGTAGAACGGTTACCCCTGAAGGACAGCCGATGGCTGTAAGTTCGTCTATACAATGAGTGTCTGTCAAAGATCGTTTGGGTCCTTCAAAGAGTGATCATGATAGTACGGCTTCCAAGCATTTTTCAGAAGGTTCTCATTCGAAAGCTCATGGTGATGCTAAAAGAAGATTAGTTTTTGCTGCCGAGAAAGGACTTGACCATGGTCGGAGACGGGTAGAAGGCACACCGCCTAGAACCCGACACCGGGATGGTCAGACCGACAAGGCTTCCAAACTTGCTAAGATGGCAGAAGAGGCAGATAAAGCTTTAGAGGTCCTTCTAAAGCAGAGGGAAGAGATAGCAAAACAGATGCTTCGCATGGCCGAATTGTAGGATGAGGCATCAAGTTATGTTCAGTCTGAAGGACATATCAAGTCTATAGATAGACAACCAAGAGAAGGGAAGGAGCATGTACACTCTGTTCATATATCTCGAGGCCGACCTCGGGATAGAAGGAGGTCAAAAAGCCGTACTCCTGAGGTATCGAAGAGGGCGCCTCACCCTATCGGTTCTCGGAATCATGGTGGTAGCAAACGAAGAAGTAGATCTCGAGAGTACACTCCTGAGAATACAAAGAAGGTATTCCGCCTTAAGTATTCTCACCACAGTGACAGAGCCCCACACCAAAGCAAATCCAGAAGTTATACTCCAGAGAATCTAACGGGGGTACACCGCCCTGTGGATACCCGTTATCAAAAGAGTCCATCCAAAGCCGTGGATACGGATGCAAAGCGCCAATTTATTCAGAAGACAAAGAGTTCTCCGGAGAAGGAAGTCTCCTCACAACCGGAAGGAGTGGAATTCTTGGTTAGAGAGTTAAAAGAGCTTCGGAAGAAATTGGCCGAAGTCCAACAAGTGAAGGATACTTCGGGAAAAAAGGCATCTCCTTTTTCCTCGGATATTCTTAAGGAAAAGGCTGATCCTACTAAGAAACTCCCTCACATGGAGAGTTATGATGGATTTGGAGATCCCTATGACTATAGCCAAGCATTTGACAGGCTGATGGACTATTATGATTTTAGCGATGCTGCCAAGTGTCAGACGTTCGTGACGATGCTCAGGAAAGATGCAGGGCAGTGGATGGGTACTTTGTCTTCGGATTCGGTCTCGTCATGGATGGAGTTGTGCGGCAAATTCCATGCTAGATTTGGGAGCAACAAGAGGAGGGGAAAGCCTACTGGTTCGCTGGCTCAAGTTCAACAATTTTCAAATGAGTCCCTGGGCCAATATGTGAAGCGCTTCAGGGAAGCAGTTAGTCAGGTAACAGACCTCAATGATCTTCAGGCTGTCAAGTTGTTTCAGAACGGTTTAGACTTGATAAAATCAGAAAAGCTGGTGAAGAAGTTGATGTTTCACCACCCAAAAAATTTGGCTGAAGCTTTTGATAAGGCTGAGGGCTATATTATGATAGAGGAAGCTATAAATAGCTTGAAGCATCCTTCTTCGGACAGATTAAAAGAGACAGATGGGGATAAAGCTGAAGGCAATCAGAGGAAGAGTGGAGGGAATAATGATCGGCCAGAAGGTAGCTCGAAGAAGTATAACAACAATTGGCGTCAAGGAGGAAATCGTCCACCTGTTCCCACCTAGAAGGTGAACAAGGTATACACCCAAATGAATACGGATAGGGCTGTTATTCTGGATCAGATCAGGGACCAACCTTACTTTGAACCACCTCGTGATAATCTTAAATCGGGATAGGGCAATACTCTCAAATATTGTGGTTATCATCAGGCATCTGGTCATGACGCGAACGAATGTTGCAGTTTGAAGGAATTCGTGGAGAAGAAGGTTCAAAGTGGCGTGTTGGTCCAAAGATGTGGCGAGTGAAGAGAACACCAACAGAATAAAGAATAATGACCCATTCTGCTCAGTGTGGCTCAACCGGTTCAACCTGCACAACCTGCTCCGAATCAGTCACCGAGGCACATCGTTGATGTTATTACCGGGGAAACAACAGGAAGGATGATAGGGAAGAAAAGACGTGGATATTTAGATTCGGTTATGTCAGTGGAGGGTACTCTCCCGAAGACTAACAGACCATATCCAGGGACGGTCATATCTTTTATCGATGAAGATTACCCTTCAGAACCCATCGAACCCCATGAAGGAGCGTTGGTGATTACTGCACAAGTGGGTTCAGTGGACATGAAGAGAATGATGATTGACAATGGGTCTTCTGTTGATATTCTATATGCCCATGCTTATCAGAGGATGCATTTAGATGGACGAAAGATGGAGGTCGGACAAGAGGCTCCTTTATATGGCTTCAGTAATGATCCAGTCAAAGTTCCAGGGACTATTGAGCTACCAGTTATCTTTGGTACGACTCCTCAATAGGTAGAAATAATGTGTAAATTTTATGTTGTGCATGTAGATTCGGCTTACAACGCCATATTGGGTAGACCTACTTTGACTTCTCTGCAAGCTGTGACGTCAATTCCTCATTTCAAAATCAAGTTCCCAACAGGACATGGGGTTGGTGAGGTGGTAAGGGATTTGGATCTAGCTAGACGCTGCTATCGGAATGCTGTGATTGCTTCGGGAGTAGGAGTTAACAAGCAAAAGAAAACTATGGCTATAGAGATTGAGCCCTTTACTGAGAGTAGTTCAGAACCATTGGTTATGCCAGCTAGAGAGACAAAAGAGTTTGAACTGGTTCCTGGCAAGAAGGACAAAATGGTGAAGATAGGTTCGGGTCTGCCGGAACCTCTCCGGACGAACCTTATAGAACTCTTACAATGTTATGCAGATATCTTTGCATGGGAACCTAATGATATGCCCTGAGTGAGCCGAAAGATTGCAGAGCATAGGCTGGAGGTGGACCCATCAAAGAAGCTGGTTCGACAAAAAAGAAGGATTTTTGCACCAGAGCGACAGAGGATTATTGATGAAGAAATTGCAAAGTTGTTGGCTGCAAATTTCATCTTCGAGATAGATTACCCGGAATGGATGGCGAATTTGGTGCTAGTCCAGAAGCAGAATGGGAAATGGCGAGTCTGTATTGACTATACGGACTTAAATAAAGTTTGTCCGAAGGACTTCTATCCCTTACCTCACATTGATCAGCTCATCGATGCGATTTCGAGGTATGTATTACTTAGCTTTATGGATGCTTTTTCTGGTTATCACCAAATTTCCATGTGTAAAGAGGATATACTGAAGACGTCGTTCATTACGCATCGTTCGATGTATGCCTATAAGAAGATGACATTTGGTCTGATAAACACTGGAGCTACTTACCAGAGGATGATGAACTTTGTATTCCGAAAGCAGCTGGGGAGGAACATGGAAGTATATGTTGATGACATGATAGTGAAGAGCATGATACTGCAGAAGCACTTTGGATGATTTAGAAGAATGTTTTCAGATAGTCCGTCATCACAATTTGAGGCTAAATCCGACCAAGTGCACTTTCGGTCTCGGTGCAGGTAAATTCCTGGGTTATCTAGTCAGTCAGCGGGGTATTAAAGCCAATCCAGAAAAGATCCAGGCTATTTTGAACATGAAGAATCCTCAATCATTTAAAGATATTCAATGGCTAACAGGGAGAATTGCAACTTTGAGGAGATTCATGTCTAAATCGGCAGAAAGGTGTTTGCTGTTCTTTGATAGGTTGAAAGGGCCGAAGAATACGAAGACATTTCAGTGGACTTCGGAATGTGAAGACTCCTTCGAGGGAATAAAGACATATTTGTCTTTGGCGCCTTGTTGGTGAAGCCAGCTCCTGCTGAGCCATTATATTTGTATTTAGCAGCTAGCTCATTGGCAGTGGGAGCGGTTTTGGTGCGAGAAATTTGGGGTAAGTATCATCCGATTTATTATGTAAGCCATGTCTTTAGGGATGCTGAGACAAGGCATCCGAACATTGAGAAATTTGCCTTTGCTTTGATGATAACTAGTCGAAAGCATATGCAATATTTTCAAGGTCGGCTTTTGGTAGTTTACACAGATCAGCCTCTGAAGAAGGTTATGGGCAAGCCTGAAGTTTTGGGGAGACTTGCTGCTTGGATAATGGAATTGTCTCAATTTTTCATAGAATATCATCCCCGGACTGCCATAAAAGGTCAAGCCCTGGCCGATTTCATGGTGGAGTGTTTATTTTCGTAAGTCATGATATGAGTTGGCGTAATATGAAGTGTCCGATCGGCGATTCAGATTTCAATGAGAATCGAGCTCGTGGACGTTGTATGCGGATAGATCTTCTACTTCAGACATCAGTGGAGCGGGGATTATTTTGATAAGTTCAGAGGGATTTAAGGTGCAACAGGCCATTAGATTTGGGTTTCGAGCCATAAACAATGAAGCAGAGTACGAAGCGGTGCTAGCAGGAGTACGATTGACAAAGAGTCTTGAAGTTCAGAAGCTAATCATCTACAACGAGGACTACAACGAGGACTACCATGGGAGATTCACCTTTCAGGTTGGCTTATGGTACTCATGCCTTAGTCCTTGTAGAGATTGGATCTACCAGTCTTCGGGTTAGTCAGCTTAAAGAGATACAATGATGAAGGACTGAAGATTAATATGGATTTAATAGAAAAAGTCAGAGGGACAGATCTGATCAAATTGGCAGCCTATCAACATCGTGTAGCTAAGCACTACAATAAAGGGGTAAAGCTTCGAAGATTTGAAGTTGGAGATTTCGTCCTTAGAGAAGTCGAAGCGTCTATGCCTCAGAATTTGGGAAATCTAATGCCGAACTGGGAAGGTCCTTATGAAGTTGTTGAAGTACCGAAGTCAGGAACCTATCGGTTAAGGGCGTTAGATGGGTCTAAAATCAAGAATACTTGGCATTCTGGTAGACTTCCGAAATATTTTCAGTAGAGACAGTGTCAGTATACCGGAGTCTGTAAATATTTGAATCATTATCAATAAAAGATTCTTTTTTCCAATTGAACTTGTTGGAAGAATGCATATTGTGATTTGATGTTTAATGTAAATGCTCATGATTATGTGTAAAGTCCTTCAAGGAATATATGTACAAGGACTTAGTGATAGATCAAAATTGTTAGGTTGATCTTAGCCTTTAATGCTCACTTGTATAGATAAAGAGATCAAATATGTTAGGTTGATCTATCGTGAAACGTATAGATAGGCTTCAACAGGAATCGTAGTCTATCAAGCTGATCAACAGATTTCAGAAGCCATGGCAAGATCGTAGAGCTTAGAAGATCGTAGTATATTTGCCTTGAAGGACCTCTTCAAAAATCGTATAGTGGTCCAGACGTTTGCCAAAGCTAACTCAGAGATCGTAGTGTGCTCTCGGAAACGTTGAGTCTGCAAAACGAGTAAGTGGTGATCGTCGTGTGAAAAGATCGTAGTGTGCAAATCCTTGCAAGAAATCGTAGTGTTCTCTTAAGAACAAGCACCAATATGACAAGAAACTACGATATGGATAGTAGAGTGTCATCTTCCTTGTGTCAGAAGCATCAAGCCCTACCTTTTGTTTGAAGAAGAATTCCAACAAATATGGAATGGGTTTTGAACGTTGAAGCACTCACCTATCCCAATGGTACAAAAGATATCCTTAGTATTGATCAAAAGGAACGTACTCAAGAAGCTAAGAAAAGGAACATTGGGTAGAGGAAAACACATTTTCAGGTGTTAGGTGAGAAAGCAGTCTGATGTGTCAGTGGGCCAGAGTGAAATTCAGAAGATGTACAGAAAAGTCTCCATCAAAGTTCAGAAAGGTCAAACGCATTTAATGCTTCTTCAAAAGGCTTCAACGGATAGATTTCAAGATCACATATATACAGAACACAGACAGATGAGAAAGACAATCAAGTATTGAACAAAAACGTGCAAGAACACTCAACGCTCAACTCTACGATCCGAGAAAGATAGAAAGCTTGCTTTCATTTACTCGGTTCTTTTCGAACAAGTGCTTAATAAGAATCGAGTAGCACCAATCATGATCTCAACAACAACCAATCAACTGAAGTGAGAAGTTCCAAGTCTGAAGGACTTGAAGAGTTCTAAGTGAACTGTAAAGAACCAAGTCTGCTGGACTTGAAGAGTTCAAGAGTGAAATAAGAAGTGCCTAGACTGCTGGTCTAGAAAGAATCTGTGAGATTCAAGAAGTGTAACATACATCTTTAGTGGATTTCCTACTCAAGGAGTAGAAGAGTGGATTAGGAGCTTTTTAGTGCTCTGAACCACTTAAAACTACCGTGTCCATTATAACTGCTATAACTGCTATAACTGTCATAACTGCTTTACTCTCATTAATTCAAGATATCTCAAAGAAGGTTTATCATATACTCATTCCACTGTGCATTAATCACAATCATACTAACGAGTTTAAAAGAAAAGTTTTTAATTATCTATTCAACCCCCCCTTCTAGATATCTATTGTGCCTCTGGGAACTAACAATTGGTATCAAAGCAGGTTCTATAATACAGCCTACAAAGCTTGAGTAGATCCAATGGCACACTTACCAAGCGAATCAAAGATCGGAGGAGGCAAAGAAGCCACCGTGTGCAACAAAGAAAAATTCGCTAAGCTGGAAGGTTAGGATGCAAGCTTACATGGATTCAATAGATGAAGATCTATTTGAAAGCTGTTTCAAAATGGGCCCTACGTTCCTACAAAGCTTGCACCAACCACGGATGACCCAAACAGAGTCTGGATCAAGGTCAAAAGAGAATGGACAGAGAACGAGAAGAGAGCTGTCCAGCTTGACAAAAAGGCCAAGAATATCCTATTTCAATCATTAGAAGATGATCTATTTGAAAATGTGGTCAACTCGCAAAGCAAAGAAAGGAGGTTTGGGAAGCGGTACTCATTATGCATGAAGGAATGTAAGAAGTCGGAGAGAAAAAAACAATCTCTCCGACTCAACAATATGAGATGTCCGCTCACGCTCAAGGAGAGAACGTCAACGCCACATCTGAGAGATTTAATATTCGCTCAACTCTCTACGAGCCTATGGAAAGATCTATCCAAACAAAGATCTGATCATAAAGTTCATGAGAGCTTTACCAAGCAAGTGGGATGCCAAAACCACTGCCATAAGAGAATCAAAGAATCTACATGAAATGACTGTTCAACAGTTATATGGCAACCTCCTCACGTACGAACTGGAGCTGACACAACAAGCAGAAACGTTGTCTGAAGGAAGAAAGAAGGATAAAGGTGTTGCACTCAAAGTAACCGAACACACCTCCAAAGTCAACACTGAAGTTAATTCTGACTACGATGAAGATGATGATGAGGACTTTGCAATGCTGGTTAAAAGACTAAGAAGATCCATGCGACAAGGCAAAACCAGCAAGCCAAAGAAAGTTATCAACTACAATAGCCAGGAGCAAATGAATGACCCATGCTACAACTGCAAGAAACCTGGTCACTTCATTGCCAACTGCAACAAACCTCTCAGAGAAGAACTCAAGAAGAAATCACATGCAAGGAAGGTATATAAAGGCAACAAAAGGCCAGTAAAGAAAGACAAAGGCCTTGTAGCTGGAGGATCGTGGAGTGACTCTGATAATGACTCAAATCTAGAATCTGGAGACGATGAAGATCCTCAAATGGCTAATCTCTGCCTGATGGCAAAAAATGCAAGGGACAAACAGAACTCCAACATACATGAAGTAAGTATCGATGAGGTATTTGACTTCAACTCTCCTGGTGTAGATATTGATGACCTTAGAACTGCATTACACGACATAACATCTGATCTGCACCAATACATGAAGTGGTTTAGAGTTCTGTCTAAAGACTATTCACTTCTTCAAAAGGAGAAAGAAAAAGTTCAAGAGGAACTGAAAATAGCCCTTCTCAGTACTGATTCTCTCTCCAAGTTTGAAGCTGAGAATAAGCTCTTGAGACAGGCAAATGAGCTCAGTGCACAAAGAGAATCTAGTCTAACCTCTAAGATTGAGGATCTAGAAAAGACAGCCTCTACATGGAATAAAACCTCTTCATCCATGGACTTCTTAATCTCTAACTAGAGAAGTGTTTCTGATAGAACAGGGTTAGGCTTTGGGTAATCTACCTCAGAGTCATGTATGGAAAAAGCAAAGGAAACTAACACTGATAATGCTTCAGGTTTCAGTAAGGCATTATATTTGTGAAATCCTCACAGAAAGATGAGCCTGTTAAACCTTGCCCAACTGATTTAATTCATATTCCCAGGAGTAAGGGATCTCATGCTGGTCTAGGTTTCAAAAAAGAGAAGAGTAATCTAGCTAGTACTCATCAACCTCGAAGGATCGTAGAGTCCAATAAAATCAACTCTACGAACCAACCAGGAAGATATAGTAGAAGTAAGATACACTCCTTACAAATAATAAAACAAGAGAACACATGGAAAAGGGAATATCAGCCTAGCAAGAGGATAACCAATAACCCACAAAAGTCTAAATGGAGGAAGAACTTTCACACACACACACAAACATGCATCATATCAAATGTTTTGTGTGCTACAGAGTTGGCCACAAGGCCACAAAGTGTCATTATAATTCCATGCATGTGAGACCCAAAATCAAGCAGATTTGGGTCCCCAAGGATACTAACATAGTAGGACCCATGCAAGAATGGGTACCAAAATGAAGGTTTAATGTTACCTCAAGAAAAGAGCTCCACTAATGTAACTGGTATCTGGATAGTGGATGTTCAAGACACATGATCGGGAACAAAGCCCTTCCATCTAACTACATGAGAAGGAGGGTCCTTGGTCATCTTTGGAGATAATGGCTCGCAAGACAAGAGGTTATGGCTCTCGAAATTTGGAAATGGTGCGGTATCCTTCAGCAAAGTGGCCTATGTGGAAGGACTACAACACAATCTTCTAAGCATTAGCCAACTCTATGACAAGGGTCATCAAGTAACATTTCTCAACAATCAATGTCATGTCCGAGACCCGAAGACATCTGCTGTGAAGCTAACCAGAACAAGAGAAGGAAATGTCGACACAGTAAATCTTGGAAAACTGAGCTCAGACGAGACAATATACTTTTTAGTTAAAGCATCTGAAGAAATAAGCTGGCTATGGCATCGAAGACTGTCTCATCTCAACTTCAAAAGCATGTCCAAATTAGCTTCAAAAGATCTAGTTGCAAGCCTACCCAAGTTCAACTTCATTAAAGAAAGGCCGTGCAATGCCTGTTAACTTGGAAAACAGACCAGAAGCACTTTCAAGAGCAAAACTGTCAATTCAATTGACAAGCCTTTGCAATTGCTACATATGGATCTTTTTGGGCCAATTCCAACAACGAGCCTTGGAGGAAAGAGATACTCTCTAGTCGTAGTCGATGACTTCACCAGATTTACATGGGTGTTCTTTTTAACCTCAAAAGATGAGACAAGTTCCCAGCTGATCAAAATGTTTAAACTTGTGATGAACGAGAAAGGAGAAAAAATCAAGGCTATAAGAAGTGATCATGGTAGAGAATTTGACTTCTCAGAAATGGACCAATTCTGTACAGACAATGGCATTAGTCACAACTTCTCAGCTCCATCAACTCCTCAACAAAATGGAGTTGCTGAGAGAAAGAACAGGACATTAATTGAGGCTAGAAGGACTCTACTAGAAGTAGCTCATCTGCCTGAGTACTTCTGGATAGAAGCAGTCAACACTGCTTATTATACTCAGAACAGATCACTCATACACTCTACGATTAAGAAGACTCCCTATGAACTGTGGAAAGGAAGAAAACCTAGTGTCAGCTACTTTCATGTCTTTGGTTGTGCATGCTACATTCTTAACAATGGAAAGCAATACTTGACAAAGTTTCAACCTAAATCAGATGAAGGAATCTTTCTTGGATATGCAACAGACAACAAGGTCTACAGAGTGTTCAACAAGAAGACACTAAATGTTGAAGTCTCGATTCACATCATCTTTGATGAAACAGACTTAGACAAAACAATGCCTCAAGATACCACAACTAATAGTTCAGACACTACGAATGAGGTCATCGAGCTCAACACTACGATCGTAGTACCAGATAGTGAAATCGTTGAACAAGGGAATGAGATCGTAGAGAGGCCTATGCCAGACAACGAACCTCCACATCAAGAAGAAGAAATAGATCATGAAGATCTAAGACAAGAAGGTGTAAGAACTGATGTCCCAAAAGGAAGCAGATGGGCAAGAGATCATACTCAAGATCTAATCATTGGAGATCCGAATGCAAGAGTAAACAAGAGCTGCTACTCAAAGTGAATGCTTCTATCTAAGCTTCCTGTCTCAAATAGAACCAAAAAAGATAGAGGATGTTATGGAAGACTCCAGCTGGATAGAGGCCATACAAGAAGAACTTAATCAGTTCGAGAGAAGCAAAGTATGGAGATTGGTTCCAAGACCAAAGAACCATCCTATAATTGGAACCAAGTGGGTTTTCAGAAACAAGATGGATGAAGATGGAGTCATCACTAGAAATAAGGCAAGACCAGTGGCCAAGGGCTACTCTCAGGAAGAAGGCATTGACTACGATGTGACATTTGCACCTATTGCCAGACTGGAAGCCATCAAAATATTTCTTGCCTTTGTTGCTCACATGAAATTCAAGGTCTTTCAGATGGATGTCAAGAGTGCATTTTTGAATGGAGAACTTCAAGAAGAAGTTTATGTTGAGCAGCCTCTAGGTTTCATCAATCCATCTCTTTCTAATTATGTCTTTAGATTAGACAAAGCCTTATATAGTCTTAAACAAGCACCTAGAACATGGTATAAAACACTGACTAACTTTCTTATTGAAATGGATTCACTAGAGGTAGAGTAGATACCACACTATTTCTTTGAAAGCATAAAGATAAAGTCCTATTAGTTCAAATATATGTTGATGATATTATCTTTGGGTCTACTGATGAAAAGTTATGCAAGAGATTCTCCAAGCTTATGCAGAGCAAGTTTGAAATGAGCATGATGGGTGAGCTGAACTTCTTCCTTGGACTGCAAGTAAAGTAGACTGATGAAGGAATCTTTATCAACCAAGCCAAGTACATTAAAGACTTACTTAAGAAGTATGGTATGGAATCAGCCTCTCCCATGAAAACCCCAATTGCTCCTGCAACTAAGCTTGACAAAGATGAAAAAGGTAAAAGTATTGATATAACTCAATACAGAGGTATGATAGGCTCTCTTTTATATCTAACTGCCAGTAGACCAGATATAATGTTTGCAACATGCATTTGTGCTAGATTTCAGGCTAGTCCTAAAGAATCTCATTTAACTACTGTAAAGAGGTTTTTCAGGTATCTCAAAGGTACACCCCACTCGAGGCTTTAGTACCCAAAGGAGTCCTCATTTGAGCTAACAGGATACACAGATGCTAATTTTGCAGGTTGCAAAATTGATAGAAAAAGTACCAGTGGTACCTGTCAATTGCTAGGAAACAGACTTGTGTCCTGGTTTAGCAAGAAACAAAATTCACTATCCACTTCAACTGCAGAAGCTGAATACATTGCTACTAGCAGTTGCTGTGCTCAGATCTTATGGATGAAAAATCAGCTAGCAGATTATGGGTTTGAATTCAAATCCATACCTATTCACTGTGATAACACAAGTGTAATTGCTATAACTCATAATCCTGTCATGCATTCTAGGACTAAGCATATAGAAATAAGGTATCACTTCATTAGGGATCATGTGCAAAATGGAACTATATCTTTACAATATATCCCTACTGAAAATCAACTTGCTGATGTCTTTACAAATCCCCTAGATGAATCCAGATTTAACAAGTTAATAAGTGAGCTAGGCATGCTTAACTTACAACCATGAAAAATATGCTCTAGTATGTGCTAACCATACAGGTTTAAAGGCCATGTTTGAAATCATAGACATGATCAAAGGAAGACCACGATCGTAGAACCAAACGACAACTTCTACACAGACTCAATGATGGAAGAACAGACTCAACGATTCTAAGGACCATCTCAACGATCGTAGTCCTACTCAAAAATACATTAGCTCAGAAGGAGTTAAGGGCAATTCAGTACAATCCTTCTCTGTCAAATTCGTAGAGCCAAGAAAAATTTGACACCTGTCCCACTAAGAAAAATGGAAAGAGGGAAGTTAAAAGTACAAATAAAAATCGTCTTGTTGAAATCTAAAGTTCAAAAGATTCTCTCTCTTTTCAAGCAGAAACCCTTTGAGAGAAATGTGGTCCCACTTCCTAAAAGAAATTTAATTGATTATTATCTACTGAGTAAGCACTATGATGAGTTGGATTGAACCCAAATTTCATAAGACTGTAAATGTACTAAAGAAAGCGGGTCTCAAGAAGCTTTAGTGATACATTGATCTTTTGGTAAAAGAATTCTACAACAATGGTGTATTTGAAAACAACACCATCTTTGCAAAAGTCGTTAAGCCTTGAGAAAATCGAGATTTTTATGACAATTAAATTTTTATTTGATTATGTATTTAATTGATTATGATGTGAGTAAAAGCTATGTGAAGGTCGTTTCTATGACCTAGAATGTGCTAACGTGGTTAGTATTACGGCTTTTATTAGAATTATTTGTTTGAAATTTCCAAGAGAAAATAGCGTGAAATAGAAAAAAATATTCATGAGATTAGATGGAATATTTCGAAATAAGAAAGCGTGTGATCATATAATTGAGATTAGATGGAATATCTGATAATATTTCATTTATGGTAAATGCAGTATTTTCCTGCGAACTTAAAACCTAAGGGTTGAGTATATTGATTTCCGAGAAGGAAATAATATGCGTAGAAGGAATGACGTTAGGGTTAATGCGAGTGTTATACATTTATGATACTATTTAGTATCTATGTATAATATGTTGAGTAAATACGAAGTACAATACGATTATTGTATGAGTAGTATACGGAGAGAATATGTGAATTATACGTATGGGATACGATTCGTATTATAGAATTAAGTGAAGACTTAATGTTAATTTATTTGGGTTGGATTATATTTAGTCCAATCAATTAAAGGAGCAAGCCCAAGGGATTAGTTGGTTAAGCCCAATTCAAGGCCCAATAATAGATTGGTTAAGCCCAATGCAAGAAAATCGAACCGTGGATCGAACCAGTGGGTCACCGAATGGGTAAAACCCATGGGGCAACCCATGGGGATGACCCATGGGGTGGTGGGCCGGCCACATGGTGTACAAGTCAAGCAAATCACTTGGTCACCAAGTATTTTACTTGGTGACAAAGTGTTGAATAGTAAGGAGGTGGGACATTGGACCAAAAAGCCCTTCCTCTTGTTTTCCTATAAATAAGAAGGAAAGGTTGGCCATTTGAGAGTTTTTCAATTGCTCAACCAATATATTTGAGAGATAAAAGAGCTAGACTTAAATCATTCTTCTACTTTGAAGCTTTTTCATTAGAAGTTTATCAAGAACACTAAGAGTTTTTAAGGTAATATTCCTTACTTCTTATTCCATCTCTTTTAGATTTTCTTTTATCTTAGAGAATCATAAAATGGGTGGTATAGGTCTTGTATATAGTGGATTAAAGATGACTTACCATAGATTCAATCTCTATAAGTCGTGAGATTATAAGAATCATAAAGTTTAATATAGTTTTGAACCATGAAAATATTGTTTGTTGAGATCGATTATTTTATAAGCGATTGAACTCCATCAATACGTTAATATATGCATCTTGTTTGGTTAGGATGTAAATATGAAATCCATGGAGTATTCCATGTGATTTGGCTTAGAAACGTTAATGCTTGAAGTTATGGCGAATTTTACGTAAATAGGCGTTAAGCGTCGAAAATGTTGAAATTAGGATTGGAGGTCGAAAGTTGACGTGAGACTTGAAAAGCGTTGTTTTCAATGTCAACACGTGAGATAGGGTGATTAAGAGTTGTGGGTTCGAGAATCGTCGGATCCCGACTTAAAACGAAGAAAACGAGCATTGAACGCTCATTAACGTTTACGAACGTCTAGAAATGGAACTCAATAGTGAATTTTGAGTTATTGGATTCGAAAGTGTCGAATTCTTATATGAACGCGTAGAGTATGTCATTTATGATGTGTAGGCTTTTGAACGGACCAAATTGGGCTTATAACGAAGAAGTTACGGCCTTGGGAATTTCACAAAAATTTTCAAAACTATTGAGATTACGATGCGAGGTGCGGCGCATGGCAGCTTGCGACGTAGTGTTAAATACCGCATGTGACGTCGACCATGATAAAGTTGAGTCTTGCTAAATGGCCCATGACCATGCCCTTTGTTCCAGCCTTGCCGAGAGGCAAAGCCAGACACAACTGCTTGGCGCCGCGCTTGATCCTAATACTAGGATGGCATGGCCGCAGCTTGCCATGAGTGTTAGGCTTTGGATATTGACTTAGGTTTTGAACTTCAATTGTTCGAGGGACCTATAGGGGTAATGTTTGTACACTTCATAAGTGTATTAAAGCTATTCTATACTACCTATACTAAGGTATATGGTATTGAACTTAGGAATTGAATGCATGTTAATAAGTTATGAGTGATGAACAACGTTGGTACTTTATATGACAATGTTAGAGTTTGGTTAATAACGTAAGTTGGTTAATAAGTTGGGACGAAGGGTAATAATTCGAGTTGACTTTATTAAAGTTATTAAGTTAACTAAGACATAGAAGAAGAAAGAAGTTGGTAAAACAATGTGAACATTTATTTGTTAGCTAATTACGATTGTCTTTATGTGAATATATCATGTAGATTCTGTAAAGGTTGTAGTCGATCGAGTAAGTTATTTGAAAATATTTGAAAGGCAAGTTTTCTTAACGCTTGTCTAACTTTCAAGTTAGCCAAGTTTTATGTGATTCGTTGAAGCTGAATTGCAAGACTTGTTTTAAAGAAAAATTCGATGCGATTTTAACTTTCGGCTAGACTATTCGTAATATATAGATTGATTATTATTCATATCATTCTATATAGAAATGTTAACGCTATCCTATGCCAAGTAATTGAATGCAGACGTGAAGGTAAGGTTTGTCTATGAACAAACAAAAGTATTTTTTCATCGATTATTCGATGGGCATGCGAGTTTGCCAAAAATATTAAGCGTAAATACGTTTAATGAATGAGTGTTGATCAACATAAGTACTATAAGGTGATCACCTAGAAGTGCTCGTAAGTTATGCGGATGAAGCGACCTTAGTCTTTGTGGACTCCTTTTCAAGTATGAAAATTGAAAGTTCTTGTTCATGGTCTATCGATTGGTTGAAATCCTAATCTATTCTATACTTTGGGAATTGATGTTATGAGCTATTAAAGTATTATTGATTCATAATACTTCATAACTATTGTTCGATTATGTCGGAATTGTTATATAATTCACGAATGTGGTAGTATCTTTGTTATCCTTGATTAAACTTGTTGAAATATGTCATGCTCACTTCTTACGTGAATTATATAAGCTGCGATTAAGGATGAGCGTCTTTGTGAATGCCAAGAGAGATAAAGGCAAAGCTAAGATGGATGCTTAGGCATTGTGTAATAGTTTAGTAAGTTTGTATGTATTATACATTATGAACAATGAGCGATGTAAGCTGGTTTATGAACACAGGAAGGATTATACTTTGATTGTAATAAGAAGATAGTAATTACATTCATTTTGTTGTATTTCAATGGAATGATTGTATGGATGTTAATCTGAGTGGAGCACCATATGTCGGGTTGGAAGATACCGAATTTGGGGCATCACGAGTTAGTATCAAAGCCTTTAGGTTATAAAACTTAAGGGGGAAAACCTTAGGCTAATAACCTCGTAAGGAAGGTAAAGTCAGAAGAATGAAATTCAAGTCCATTGAATTAATAAGGTATTGAGATAACTTTCGATATCGAAAGGATTAAAAGATGGAAATTAATCTTAAAGATATTAAATGTGATTTGTGCTTATACTATTGTATATTATGTACTAATCAACGTGTTATGTGTTTGTAGATGTCGGTGGAGATAGCTTGATGTTTAGAAAGCGTGGAAATGATAAGTGAGGACTCGATTAACCAAGTTGAGATAGTACCAATGCCGATTGGCGGAGAATGCAAATAGTTATACTAGATGACTTAGATATTGAGAAGTACATCTACGAGGAGGAATACTACGAGGAGACCATGGGGTTAACATCATACCTTAACGAGATGTTAGGCGTGGAGGAGGAGATGGAGGCGACATCGGTTATCACGGTGGTGCCTACTCAGGAGTCGACACCTCCGGATGCAATGAGAGCATTGTATCTAGGCGTGTTGGATAGGAATGTGCAAGCTGCGCATATGATAGTAGAGAAACGAGAATGAGGAGATAAGCGCCTTATATGAGGCGAAAGAAGATGCAGAGGTAGACTTTGAGTGAGCACGACGAGAAAGTGCTTATGGTGATAAGGCTCGTGACTATAAGGATGAGGTCCTTGAGCTACAAAAAAAGCTGGTTGAGAAAGACGAGGAAGATAGCTAGGATGTCATACATCCACGAATGCGCTCATGAGGATTTCAAGCTGAAAATTGCTTGTTATTCTATTGAGTCAGGACAGACTCGACATACCATAAGTCGAGATATAGTGTCGATTCTGGCAAATCAGAAATATGAGAATGTCGTTCGACAATGTTAATAGATCATTAGATCTTTTTGTATGTAGTAGTGACGTAAAACTCTCTTTTGTATAATTTAAGGGTAGTCTTTTTATAAATCTCAATTTTTGTAGAAGGCAATCGCGGGATAGTATGTAATAGCTTTTGGCTAAGGGAACATGATGTAAATAGTTTTGACTATGAAAGCATATTTATATAATGAAGTTTTTATTAAATGTGCTTGTTGTGGTATGAATGGTTGTTGTTGATTGAGAATGATAGCAGAGTAGTTAAATAGATAATAATGAAGCTTTATTTATTTAATCGAGAATTATATGCGTAGAGAAGGAGACAAGCGTAACAAGAGGTAGGAGTCTCATAATGAGAATCGGGGGGGTCTAATAACCTATGCAAGAGTTCGTTAATTTATTAGCGGCTTGCATTTAACCAAGTGGGGGTGGGATTCTGTAGCTCTTGGGGTAGCAAGAACAACTACCTTTAAGGACTTTAAAAGTGTGGGTCCTCCAGAGAGTTCCGAGAGCAGCGGACCCACTAGAAGCCCAAACATGGGTTAGAGAGATTGAAAAGGCGTTTGTGATAACAAGCGTAGGTGAGCGTAAAAGACTTCTTTTGCGACTTACATGATGAAGGGGAAGCCAACTCTTGGTGGGAGGCTCACCGAGGGTGGGGCTAGGGAGAGAGGGCATTACATGGGAGCAGTTTAAGAAGTTTTCTTGAGAACTATTTCCCTACTAGCATGCGAGGTAGGATGGAAATTAAGTTCCTAGAACTTAAGCAGGGGATATGATAGTTCCCAGATATCTGCCAAGTTTAACGAATTGGCGAGATTTGCTCACACAGGTGGATCTGAGAGAGAGAGAAAGTAGCATGAGAGTTTGAGTGGCTTAAAACCCTGGCTCTATAGTAGGATATCGGTTTTTCAGAGTGCTTCCTACGGGACCATTCTGGAAAAGGCGATAATAGCTGAAGGTGGTGGTGAGGCATTGTCTCGATTACCACAAAAGCGAAAGATCAAGAGCAAGTTAGAGGGAGGTAGTAAAATTTGAAGTTGCGGTGAAAAGCGGTAACTTGCCAAAGAGAAAGAGTTTTAACCACAGGAAATAGGGGTAAAGCAAGGAGATCCCAAGCGGAGGACGGAAGCATGTAAGACATGCGGAAAGTCTCACATGGGAGTCTGTTTAAAGGGAAAGCGGTATCTACAACTGTGGGCGGGAGGGCATTTGTCACCCAATTTGTCCTAACCCTAAGAAGAACGAGGGGATGTTTTGTGCGTGGGTCGATGGACCACATGGCAAGAAATTCCCAAGAAGGGTTTAGAGGGGAATAAGAGTTCTAGTAGTGGTAAATTAGCCATTCTTGGACCAACACCATCGGTGGGTAGACCCTCATTTCGTCACGTTTAATATATTTATCCAAGATGCGGTTGCATCAGCGGATGTGGTAGAAGGTATCATTTAGGTCGATAAGATAAATGCTTATGTGCTATTTATTTCGGGTCTTACTTGTTCTTTTTTATAGCATGTGAATTTGCTAAGCGATTAGGTTTAATCACGAGAAGTTACCTATACCTTTAGGCGTTAAGGTAGCAAGCGAAGAGATAATCCCCATTGAACATATTCATAAGGATTGTTGTGTAGAAATTAGAGGAATAATTTATCGGTAGATTTAGTGCAAATAAGGTTAAAAAAATTCGATGTAATTCTTGGTATGGATTGGTTGGTTAACCATAAGGCGATTATAGATTGCCATAGGAAAAGTGTAAACCTTGACTTTCTAAGAAAACCAAGGTAGTAGTGTTCTTGATAGTAAATCAAGAGAGAGCTCTTGTTGTCTCATCATGACACAAGCTAGGAAGATGTTGAGAAAAGGGTGTGTAGGTTATACGTGCCATGTTGTGGATACCCAAAAGTGGGAACATCCTTGGACCGGATACCTATAGTGCGAGAGTTCGCGGATGTATTTTAGGAGGAGAATTCTGGGTATTCCACCGGACGAGGGAGGTGGAGTTTGTAATTGATACATTTACAGGGAATGACACGGTTTCAAGGGCACCATATCGGATGGCGCTAGTTGAGATGAAGGAGTTAATGGTTCAATTACAAGAACTATTAGATAGGAAGTACATTCAAGCAAAGTGTGTCTCCTTGGGGAGCACCGGTGTTGTTTGTCAAGAAGAAGGATGGGTCGTTAAGACTTTGTATCGACTATCGAGAGTTGAACAAGTTAACGATTAAGAATAAATACCGTTTGCCGAGGATCGATGATCTATTTGATCGGTTGAAAGGGGCAAAGTATTTTTCTAAGATAGATTCTTGCGGGGTATCATCGAGTTAAAGGTGAGGAAGGAGGATGTACCTAAGGCGATGTTGAACTCGTTATGGTCATTTGAGTTTACGGTAATGTCGTTTGGGTTGACTAATCGCCGGTAGCGCATTTATGGATATGATGAGCAGAGTGTTTAAACAATATTTGGACAAGTTTGTCGTAGTGTTCATTGATGATATTCTAGTCTATTCAAAGGCGCGCGGAAGATCATGCGAGAACATTTAAGAATAGTGTTGGAAACACTAAGGAAGGAAGAAGTTGTATATGAAATTCACGAAGTGTGAATTTTGGCTTGAGCAATCTTGATTTCTAGGGCATATTATTGATAAGGATGGCATTTTAGTAGATCCGGCAAAAGTAGAAGCAGTTAATGAATGGGAGCAGCAAAAAATGCCAAGCTGAGGTTCAAAGTTTTACGGGGTTAGCGGGATCTTATAGAAGGTTCATTAGGACTTTTCTAAAATAGCTACTCCATTGACAAATCGACAAGAAAGTCGGTGAAGTATGTGTGGTAAAAAATGTGAAAGCAGTTTTAGGAGTTGAAAAAGAGATTAAGTGAGGCACTGTATTGTCCTTGCAAGCGATCTGAGGAATTTTGTAGTGTATAGCGATGCTTCGCATAAAGAAGCTGGGTTGCGTGCTCATGCGGCATGCATGCAAAAAAGTCATTGCGTATGCGTCACGACAATTGAAGGATTATGAGAAGGTTTATCCTACTCATGATTTGGAATTGGCATTTGTAGTTTTGCCTTAAAGATATGGAGGCATTATCTTTATGGTGAGAAGTGTGAGATATACACGGACCACAAAAAGTCTAAAATATATCTTCACACGGAAGGAGTTGAACATGAGGCGAGAGAAGGTGGTTAGAGTTAATAAAAGATTATATGACTGTGATATTTTATATCATCAGGGAAAGCAAATGTAGTAGCCGATGCGCTAAGTAGGAAGGTAGAGAGAAAGCATCAATGTTAACAACTCGAGAATGAGTTGATAATGACGATGGCAAGCATGGAATTAGAAGTTAAATTCGGAGGAGGAAGCGGTGGAAATGTTATTTTCCATGGAAACCAAACGACCATAGTGGAGCGGAGTTAGGGGAGTACAATCGAGCAACGAGGAATGCAAGCAGATGAAGAAGAGGGTAGAAGATGAAGAGAAGACTAGGTATAACCTCGATAAGGAGAGATTACTTTATTTGAAAGGAAGAATTTGGGTTCCGAATGATCCCGAATTAAAGGAGGAAATAATTATGGAGGCTCATAGTTTGAGGTACTCGATACATCCGGTAGTACTGAAGATGTATCAAGACCTTCGTCGAGAACTTTTGGTGGCCGAACATGAAGAGGAGATAGCGAGAATACGTTAGTAGGTGCTTAACTTGTCAAAAAGTTAAAATTTGAACACCAACGACCTAGCGGGTTATTACAGCAGATTAGAAATTCCAGTGGAAGTGGGAGCACATTATAATGGACTTTGTGGTGGGACTTAGAACAACAAGAAAAGGATACGATGCTATTTGGGTGATAGTGGATCGATTGACAAAATCGGCTCATTTTCTACCAATAGGAGTCAAGTATAACTTGGATCAGTTAGCTAAGTTGTATGTCAAGGAAATTATTTCCGGACATGGAGTACCTGTTTCGATTGTGTCGGATCGTGATCCACGATTCACATCGAACTTTTGGAGGAGTTTGCAAGAGCAAATGGGAGCGTGAGTTAAGATTGAGTCTGGCTTATATCATCCTCAGACGGATGGTCAGAGTGAGAGGACAATTCAAACGCTAGAAGATATGTTAAGATCTTGCGTTATGAATTTCAAAGGGAGTTGGGACGAATATCTACCGTTGGTGGAATTTTTATACAACAATAGTTTTCACGCTAGTATAGGCATGCCGCCTTACGAAGCGTTGTATGGAAGGAAATGTTGAACTCCATTGTGTTGGGATGAGGTGGGTGAACGTTGGATGTTGGGACTGAGATGGTACATCGAACACGGACATGGTGAAGTTAATCGTACTCGATTAGTTCTTTGCTCAAGATAAGGCGGAAGAAGTATACGAGATCCTCACAGAGAAAAGAGAGAATTCGATGTAGGATCCTTTGTTTTTCTAAAAGTATCACCTTGGAAGGGAAGATATGTTTTGGGAAGAAAGGAAGTTAAGTCAAGGTTTGTAGGACCTTTTGAGATTTTAAGAAGGGTAGGAGAGGTAGCTTATGAAGTAGCTTTACCTCTAGAGATGGAACGCATTCATAATGTGTTTCATGTGTGTGTCGATGTTGCATCCTTATAAACTGGACTATAAACACGTGATAGAATATGAATCTATCCAGATAGAGAAAGACTTGTCTACGAGGAACTTCCGGTTCAAATTATTGATAGGAAGGAACAAGTTTTAAGAAATAAGGTAATACCTTGGTGAAGGTGTTATGGAGAAACCACAATCTTTGAAGAAGCAGCGTGGGAGCTCGAGAGTAAAATGAAGAAAGATTTTCCTCATTTGTTTATGTAATTATAAGCTAAGATTACGGGGACGAGAATCCTTATAAAGGGAAGAATGTAGCGCTTTGAGAAAATTGAATTTTTATGACAATTAAATTTTTATTTGATTATGTGAATTAAATGAATTTAATTGATTATGATGTGAGTAAGCTATGTGAAGGTCATTCTATGACCTAGAATGTGCTAACGTGGTTAGTAATGCGGCCCGTGCTAGAATTATTTGTTTGGAATTTCAAGAAGAAAATAATTATTTTCGAGAAATTTAAAGTAAAAAATACTATTCATCCGTTTACATTAGGAGAATTATTTTGAAATTACGAGAAACATGTGATGATAGAATATTGAGATTAGATGGAATATCTGATAATATTTCATTTATGGTAAACACAGTTTCGCTTGCAGACTTAAAACCTAAGGGTTGAGTATATTGATTTCCGAGAAGGAAATAATATGCGTAGAAGGAATGGCGTTAGGGTTCGAGTGTTATACATTTATGATACTATTTAGTATCTATATATATATCGTTGAGTAAATCTGAAGTATAATATGATTATTATGCGAGTAGTAGTAGTACGGAGAGAATCGTGAATTATGCGTATGGGATACGATTTAGTATTATAGAATTAAGTTAAGACTTAATGTTAATTCATTTGGGTTGGATTATATTTAGTCCAATCAATTGAAGGAGCAAGCCCAAGGGATTAGTTGGTTAAGCCCAATTCAAGGCCCAATATTAGATTGGTTAAGCCCGATGCAATGAAAAAACCGAACAAGTGGATCGAGCAAGGTGGGTCATCGAATGGGTAAAACCATGGGGCAACCCATGGGGATGACCCCATGGGGTGTGGGCAAAGCCACTTGGTGTACAAGTCAAGCAAATCACTTGGTCACCAAGTATTTTACTTGGTGACAAAGTGTTGAATAAGTAAGGAGGTGGGACATTGGACCAAAAAGCCCTTCTTCTTGTTTTCCTATAAATAAGAAGGCAAGGTTGGCCATTTGAGAGTTTTTCAATTGCTCAACCAATATATTTGAGAGAGAAAAGAGCTAGACTTAAATCATTCTTCTACTTTGAAGCTTTTTCATTAGAAGTTTATCAAGAACACTAAGAGTTTTTAAGGTAATATTCCTTACTTCTTATTCCATCTCTTTTAGATTTTCTTTTATCTTAGAGAATCATAGAATGGGTGGTATATGTCTTGTATGAGGGATTAAAGATGACTTACCATAGATTCAATCTCTACAAGTCATGAGATTATAAGAATCATAAAGTTTAATATAGTTTTGAACCATGAAAATATTATTTGTTGAGATCAATTGTTTATAAACGATTGAACTCCATCAATACGTTAATATATGCATCTTATTTGGTTAGGATGTAAATATGAAATCTATGGATTATTCCATGAGATTTGGCTTAGATAACGTTAGTAACGAAGTTATGGCGAATTTTGCGTAAATAGACGTTAAACGTCGAAAATGTTGAAATTCCGGATTGGAGGTTCAAAGTTGATGTGAGACTTGAAAACATTGTTTTTCAATATTAACACGTGAGATAGGGTGATTAAGAGTTGTGGGTTCGAGAATCGTCGGATTTCGACTTAAAAAAAAGAAGAAAGCGAGCATTGAGCGCTCATTCGCGTTCTGAACGTCTAGAAATGGAACTCAATAGTGAATTTTGGGTTATTGGATTCGAAAGTGTTGAATTCTTATATGAACACGTAGAGTATGTCATTTATGACATGTAGGCTTTTGAACGGACCAAATCGGGCTTATAACGAAGAAGTTACGGCCCCGGGAATTTCACAAAAATTTTCAAAACTGTTGAGATTCTAATCTTTGAGTTGCTGCGCCGTGGCGGTGCGGACGTAGTGTTAAAAATTGGCGCCTTATGCATGTCGGCGACTGATAAAGTTGAAGTCTTGCTAAATGGCGCCGCAACACCCTTTATTCTGTGTCTTGCAATGAGACCAAAACCAGAGACAACTGCTAGCTGCGTAGCGCGATGACCGGTCTAGTACTAGGATAGCCATGCGCTTGTATATTGTGAGTGTTAGGCTTTGGATATTAACTTAGGTTTTGAACTTCAATTGTTCAGGGACCTATAGGGGTAATGTTTGTACACTTCATAAGTGTATTAAAGCTATTCTTATACTACCTATACTAAGGTATATGGTGTTAAACTTAGGAATTGAATGCATGTTAATAAGTTATGAGTGATGAACAACGTCGGTACTTCGCCGACAATGTTAGAGTCCGGTTAATAACGTTAGTTGATTAATAAACCGGGACGAAGGGTAATAAGTCATGTTGACTTTGATAAAGTTATTAAGTTAACTAGGACTTAGAAGAAAAAGAAGTTGGTAAAACAATGTGAACATTTATTTGTTAGCTAATTACAGTGTGCTATGTGAATATATCATGTAGATTCTGTAAAGGCTGTGGTCAGCCGAGTAAGTTATTTGAAGACGCTGAAAGGCAAGTTTTCTTAACACTTGTCTAACTTTAAAGTTAGCTAAGTTTTATGTGATTCGTTGAACTGAATTGCAGGACTTGTTTTAAAGAAAGGGTCGATGCCAAATTTTAACTCGGCTAGACTATTCATAATATATAGATTGATTATTGTTCATATCATTTTATATAGAAATGTTAATGTTATCCTATGCCAAGTAATTGAATGCGGACGTGAAGGTAAGGTTTGTCTATGAACAAACAAAAGTATTTTTTATCGATTATTCGATGGGGGCGCTTGAGTTTGCCAAAAATATTAAACGTAAATCGTTTAATGAATGAGTGTTGATCAACATAAAGTACTATAATTTGATCACCTAGAAGTGCTCGTAAGTTATGCGGATGAAACGACCTTAGTGTTGTGGACTCCTTTTCAAGTATGAAAACTAAAAATTCTTGTTCATGGTTTATCGTAGGTTTAGAATTCCTAATCTATTCTATACTTTGGGAATTGATGTTATGAACTTTAAAGTATTATTGTTTCATAATACTTCATAACTATTGTTGATTATATGTGAATTGTTATATAATTCACGAATGTGGTATTCTTTGTTATCCTTGATTAAACTTCTTTGAAATTTATCATGCTCACTTCTTACATGAATTATATAAGCTGCGATTAAGGATGAGCGTCTTGTGAATGCCAAGAGAGATAAAGGCAAAGCTAAGATGGATACTTAGGCATTGTGTAATAGTTTAGTAAGTTTGTATGTATTATACATTATGAACAATGAACGATGTAACTGGTTTATGAACCTGGGAAGGATTATACTTTGATTGTAATAAGAAGATAGTAATTACATTCATTTTGTTGTATTTCAATGGAATGATTGTATGGATGTTAGTACAGTGGAGCACCATATGTCGGGTTAGAAGATACCCAAATTTGGGGGCGTGACATCAGGAATGTGGAAATCAAACTAAAGGCTGAAGACATCAATCTAGCCCTAGGTCTCAAACCTGAAGGGTATACGTCCATAGATGGTATAGACTTCCATAAGGGACTCAAAAAGATGCACCACAAGAAATCTCCCTCTATCAAAGGATACAAGAAGAAGGAATTTCCACATAGGTACGAATTTCTAGCTGATATTGTTGGAAAATGCATATGTTGCAAAAGCTCTGATCATGACTCTGTGAATGAGGTACAACTCAAACTCATGACTGCCATATGTTATGGAATACAACTTAACTATGGGGCTCTATTGCTTGAATTAATTAGGAAGTGGTTAATCAGCTCAAAGAAGACAAAGAGCTCTCAAAAGATGCTCTATGGGCCATTTATAAGCATCATCTTACTGGCTGTTCTGGGTGACTTAATTGAGGATGATGAAGGAGAAGCTATTAATCCAAATCGTCGAATGACCCAGCAACTGTTCGAGAATTGGAAAAGGAATCCGATTGAAAAACGAATGAATCGATGTCCAATCCATGGTAGAATTTGGTGAAATAAAGGGATCAGGAATGCCAAAAAATATGTCTGTTGTCAGAGAAACTGAGGAAGAAGAAGAAGCTAACAAAGAAGAACCCATTGCTTTAATCAGAAAAAGCAAAGGGAAAAGGAAGCTGAAAGCCAGAACTATAGAAGAACCTCAGGGATCCACTACCGATAAGCCTGTAGAGTCCTCAAACATTGAGACTCTAAGGATCCTAAGAAGGAAGGAACAGCAGGCTGAGGCAGAAGAAGATAGAGCAACCATAACTCAGTTGCTGAAGAAGAATAAAATCAGCCACAAGAACAAAAGGCCATCAATCTCTTCGATCGTAGAGTCTCTACCGATCGTAGAGACCAGACCAAACAAGGAAGTAGCTGCAACAAACATTTTGGCTGATCAAAAGGATAAAACTGAAGAGAGTCCTAAGGCTGTGGCTCAGCCTAAAAAGCCAAGACGGAAACTGGTCAAGAAATATATTCTTGTCAATGAGAAAGCACTAAATAGGGAAGAAAAAGAATTGGGTGCTGAAAAAGAACCAGCAAATGAAAGCCAAATAGTCAAAGCTCAAACTGAGGGGGAGACACCTGAAGATCTGATGATAGAGGATACACCTATTGAGGGGGAGATGGCTGAAACTCCCATCATAGGAAGTGCCCTAGTTGAGGGGGAGCTGTTAATAGTACAGGAAGATGATCACGGTGAGGGGGAGGCTCATGACATCTCTATGACAGAAGAAGAGGTTTCGGGAAGAAATGAAGAAGAACCAGTGCAAGAACATCATGAGGCCATTGAGATAACGGAATCCTGCAACGAAAGCAGAAAATAGGATGAAGGTGATGAGGTAGAGATTATAGTTGTGGGCATTGATGGGCACAAAAGAGCCAACTATGAACAACTTTTTGCATATCTACCTATGATGCCCTTCCATCAAGCTCAAATTCTAAACTCTTGGAGTCACATGTTTTAGAGCTTCAAAGAGTATCCGGCCATCTCAGTGCTAGCTAATGGATTCCCAGGGAGATTCAATTTTTCCAAGAAGCTTCTCACCAACAATTCTTCCTCAAAGAACAAACTTGAGGTACTATCTATACCAACTCTTTTCGGAGTTAATCATTTGCCATCATCCTCATTCAATCAATTTTATGAATTACCACGATGGTTGGAAGTGATTTTACATCCACTAAATCAATTTCCGGTTTGTAGAATCCCAAATTTCAGAATCGAGGAACCAAATAAGATCAACTCCCTAATGCTCTCACATCCTATCAACTCTCACGATCCCCGACTCTAGCCCCATTGTAGAGTCTCCACCTCAAATCGTAGAGTCACCAACCTTAAACATCCAAACCAGTGCCTCTCATCGATATTCCTTCCTCATCCAAAGCAATGAATACTTCAATCTTGATCTTGCCTCTACTCCTTGCAAGATCAATTCAAAAGAACATCACCTCCCTCCTCAAAATTTCCCCAACTGGATGAAATTCTATCAGAGTTGTCCACAAAGGCTGATCTGTCAGCAATGTCTGCGAAAGTGGTCAAGGAACTCGATGAGAGTCTTGAGGATCACACTGCACATATTCAGCTGAGATTAACATCAATGATCAATGCTATAAATAATCTCCCAAGCTCCCTCAGCAATGAGCTCTCTAAAACGATGAAAGAGATTATCAAAGAAATGCTTCAAAGCATAAAGGACAAGGACGACATTCACTTCCTCGCATCTAAAAAGCATCGGGATGCTGTCTTGATCTTACAGAAAACTAAAGAATCTTAGAAAAATCTAATGATACAGAGCATCAAAAGTCTTCAAACTGCAGTCAAAGAATTTCAAGACTTCTCCATGGGTCAAATGTAGCAGACAGAAACTATTCTCAACATTCTTCAACGACGTGAAACTCGTTCTGATGCCTTGATCCAAGAAAATCATGAGGACATTGTTCAAACTCAGAGTCAACTCGACGAGCTTGTCCAAGGAGTTACTTGCCTCTCAAAAGACATTCGAACCCTTGATGATGACATAAAGGGGGAGAATAAAGGAAAAGGAGATCAAGGAGGTCAGGGAGGCAAGGGCAGATGCAGAGGACAATTCCAAACTCAAGCCTCGAGGAACCCGCCTGCAAGGCAAATCACCCAGCAGACTCCACGATCCAGCCATCAGGCTCAACGAGCTAATCAATAGGAAATTTTAATGGCTCAACCATTAAGGAGTCTAGGGCCAACTACCAGCTCTCATGAGGTAACAAAAACAGGCCTAAGAATGCCAATTGGAGATCCTGCATTCATAAATAGGCATGATCACAATCCTAGACTAATCCCAAGTGACCTGGAAGATTTGTCCAGAAGAGATGGAACAAGCAGAAAGAGGAGAGCTGAGTAATATGAAAATCCTCCAAGAAGCAAAAGGTCGAAGAAATAGAGATAAGTTGAGTTTTAAGTTATATTGATGTAGTCAAACTTAAATGTAATATCTGTCTTCATACATCAATAAATTCATGCTTATTCTCTAGAAATTTTAGTCCGCTTCTTTGAAATACTAAGTCATGTTTATTTTTGTCAAGAATCGCATATTAAATTTAATAATCATGACAACAAATCTCCTTGGTTATGTCAACATCAAATAGGGGGAGATTGTTGGAAGAATGCATATTGTGATTTGATGTTTAATGTAAATGCTCATGATTATGTGTAAAGTCCTTCAAGGAATATATGTACAAGGACTTAGTGATAGATCAAAATTGTTAGGTTGATCTTAGCCTTTAATGCTCACTTGTATAGATAAAGAGATCAAATATGTTAGGTTGATCTATCGTGAAACGTATAGATAAGCTTCAACAGGAATCGTAGTCTATCAAGCTGATCAACAGATTGCAGAAGCCAAGGCAAGATCGTAGAGCTTAGAAGATCATAGTTTATTTGCCTTGAAGGACCTCTTCAGAAATAGTAGAGTGGTCTAGACGTTTGCCGAAGCTAACTCAGAGATTGTAGTGTGCTCTTGGAAATGTTGAGTCTGCAAAATGAGCAAGTGATGATCGTCGTGTGAAAAGATCGCAGTGTGCAAATCCTTGCAAGAAATCGTAGTGTTCTCTTAAGAACAAGCACCAATATGACAAGACACTACAATATAGATAGTAGAGTGTCATCTGCCTTGTGTCAGAAGCATCAAGCCATACCTTTTGTTTGAAGAAAAATTCCAACAAATATGGAATGGGTTTTGAACGTTGAAGCACTCACCCATCCCAACGGTATAAAAGATATCCTTAGTATTGATCAAAAGGAACGTACTGAAGAAGCTAAGAAAAGGACCATTAGGTAGAGGAAAACACCTTTTCAGGTGTTAGGTGAGAAAGCAGTCTAATGTGTTAGTGGGCTAGAGTGAAATTCAGAACATGTGCAGAAAAGTCTCCATCAAAGTTCAGAAAGGTTAAACGCATTTAATGCTTCTTCAAAAGGCTTCAACCGATAGATTTCAAGATCACATATATACAGAACACAGATAGATGAGAAAGACAAGCAAGTATTGAACAAAAACATGCAAGAACACTCAACGCTCAACTCTACGATCCGAGAAAGATAGAAAGCTTGCTCATTTTACTCGGGTTCTTTTCGAACAAGTGCTTAATAAAGAATCGAGTAGCACCAATCACGATCTCAACAATAACCAATCAACTGAAGTGAGAAGTTCCAAGTCTGAAGGACTTGAAGAGTTCTAAGTGAACTGTAAAGAACCAAGTCTGCTGGACTTGAAGAGTTCAAGAGTGAACTAAGAAGTACCTAGACTGCTGGTCTAGAAGGAATCTGTGAGATTCAAGAAGTGTAATAAACATCCTTAGTGGATTTCCTACTCAAGGAGTAGAAAAGTGGATTAAGAGCTTTTTAGTGCTCTGAACCACTTAAAACTACCGTGTCCTTTATAACTGTCATAACTGTCATAACTGCTTTACTCTCATTAATTCAAGATATCTCAAAGAAGGTTTATCATATACTCATTCCACTATGCATTAATCACAATCATACTAACGAGTTTAAAAGAAAAGTTTTTAATTATCTATTCAACCCCCCCCCCCCTTCTAGATATCTATTGTGCCTCCGGGAACTAAAAAACCTTTTCTTAATTGGTGTTCGGCTCATTGGTGAAAGGAGGTTCTGGTGGACTTGCTGACCAATCGATGGTAGCCTATCTATTCGGTGGATCTTATGAATTTGTTAGGCCTCGAGTGGTAAACAAATTTCATTGGTGAAAGGAGGTTCGGGTGGACTTGCTGACCATTCGATGATAGCCTATCTGTTCGGTGGATCCTATGAATTTGTTAGGCCCCGAGTGGTAAACAAATTTCATTGGTGAAAGGAGGTTCGGGTGGACTCGCTGACCATTCGATGGTAGCCTATCTATTCGATGGATCTTATGAATTTGTTAGGCCCCGGGTGGTAAATAAATTTCATTGATGAAAGGAGGTTCGGGTGGACTCGCTGACCATTCGATGGTAGCCTATCTGTTTGGTGGATCTTATGAATTTGTTAGGCCCTGAGTGGTAAACAAATGTCATTAATGAAAGGAGGTTCAGGTGGACTCGCTAACCATTCGATGGTACCCTATTTGCTTGGTGTATCCTCAGAATTTATTAGGCCCTGCGTGGTAAACAAATCCCAAATGATGCAAGGAGGTTCATTTTGATTTGCTTAACCATTTGATGGCGAATTAATCTTTTACAAGATTTATCTCACACTTCGATAACGATAAGTATTGCATTACTTTCTTACCTTATTTTGTTTAAGTGTTGAATTCAGATTGTGTTATTGTTGATCTTAACCATTATATGATTTACTTGATTACTGACTAACAGTTTAAGTTAAGTTTAAAAGGAACTTGTACATTTTTAAGTTGATTGATACTGAATTATTGACAAGAAAAGATTATAAAGAAGTAATAAGGAATGAAATTAACATTTCATTAATAAATAAACTGTTTACACAAAAAGATATAAATTTTTACAAAAATCCTAAGTCTGGTTAGAAGAGAGAACATCTTTAGGCATCGTATTCGCCATCTGAAGAGTCAAGAAGAGCTGGATCTACCTTGGCTGCGACTAGCTTTGCTTTGCCTCGGCTTCGGCAGATTTCATAACCCTTAGAGTACATTCGAATGATTTCTTCGTTCAGTTCATCTGATTTTTGGTACTCTTCTTGGACCTGTTTGCGAAGTTCTTCAGTTAAAAGCGGACCTAGGTCTCGAAGGGCCTGAAGTTCCTGAAGTTCTTCTTCATGCTTTTGATGCCTCTTCAGATGACGTGATTCCTTAGTCTCGAGCTTGTTGACTTGTTTGGCCAGGCTCTGATTGGATTGAGCCAGATCTTCATTCCTTGTCATAAGAATTTCGTTCCTTTAAACTAAATCTGCGTTCATATTAACAAGTTCGTGATTATTGGCCTTGGCAGTCTTCAGCTCTTGTTTGGTCTGATCTAAGTCTTTTTGAAGACATTCATTATTGAAGAGTGCAGTATCATGATCACTTCTTTCTTTCGCCAAAGTCAACTTCAGTATAACGTTTTCCTTTCTTGCAGCATCCTCTTCGGCTTTGGCATCCTTATATTTTGGACGTAAACGTCCAAAGATTGCGTTTTCCTGCATATATTCAATGTTAGTCAAACAAGTCCATGCATGGGCAGAAGACTATATGAGTAAGCTATTGATAAGTTACCTTTGCTTGGAATTTCATCCCTTCATCGATTAGATCCATGATTGAGCTGTTGCTGAATCGATGATCATCGGTATCCCGAACGAAAGCATCATAGAGTTGATAGGGGAAGTTAGCATTGAATTCAGGCCATAAATTAGGGGATGCCATAGCTTCATTCCTAAACTCTGAAGAAGATGGTTTCGAAGGAGAAGGTATGGGTTGTTCGGGAGGTGGTGTTGGGTCAGCATAAATAGTTTCAGGCGATGGGGATTGAGCGTAAACAGATTCGCATGGTGGTGATTGAATAGGGGTTGAGCTTGGTTGACTATCAAAAGGTTGTTTCCTTTTGCGGGAAAGTGATGGAATGGGCTCAACTTGCTCGTCAACTTCATCGTCAGAAACCTGGATCTCCACAGGACTACTGGGGGAAGATCGGCTGAAGAAGAAGGCACTCGGAGGTCATCAGCAGAAAGAGGAGTAATTTTGGTTCTTAACTTCTTGACACGAAGGACTCGGGTCCGTTAGCTCAGAGGCATATCAAGCAAACTTTCTTTGGTAGGTACAGAATCTGATTGTGTAGGGATGGATTTGGATTTTTCGAATGGCTCTTTTCTTTCGACGGGGTTGGGTGGCTCCTTCGGGTTTAATGGGATCATCAACATGTGGATCAGTGGTTTGGGTTTCGACAGTAGGAATTTCAGCGGTTGAAGTATCTACAGGTGGGGCTTCAAGTAATGGGGGTTCGGTAACTGCTTCTGAAGATTTTTCAGATAGAAAATCTTCTAAATCTCTTACATCTGAAGAGGTCGGTTTAATCAAAGACACTATAAAAAGTACAAATCAATATATCAGAATCTGTATTATTGAAAATTTTAACAGTTGTACAGCAAGATAGCTCAAAACTTACACTTATGGTCATACAACTATGCTTGCTTGGTGAGGAGTCCGTAATTCCACTCCTCCTTAGGGAAGTTCTCAAAAAGCTCTATCATTTCGTTCACACATTCTTCAAGGATATCACCGAAGTCTGTAGAGACTTTTTCCTGAATGGTCCAGTTCGGCAAAGAAGCAATTTCTGGTCCTTTGATGAAGAACCACCTTTTATGCCATCCTTTGTTGCTAGAAGGGGTGGAGACCAAAGAACGTCTTTCAAACTTCTCGCCTACCTTCGGTGATTGCTTGCTCAGAACTTTAAATCCCTTTTCTCGGGATTTATTGATGTTGTAAATAGTGAAGAAGAAGTCGAGGGCAGGTTCAACTCCTACTTCATGGCCGAAGGCAATGAAAGCTAAGATGTGAATATATGAGTTCGACACCAATTGGGCGAACCCAACGCCAGCAAATCCCAGCAGGGTAACTAGAAAGATGTGAAGAGGGAATCGAACTCCCTTTTCAAGGAGAGTCACCGGTATGGCTGTCCAACCTTCCGGACACTGATACATTCGTTCATCGGATGTAGGAGCCCTTACCAGATGGGTATCAGGGATCTGGTAACGGGTCCAAATGTTGTGTAGTTCAGTCTTAGTAACAGTGGAGGGAGTATTGGCATTAGGATAATTTTCTTTACTCTTGAAAAATTTAGAAGGGCTAGGAAGGGGTTTGGAGGCAGAGAATTCTTGCTCGGAGTAGCAGCTTTGGGTTTGAGCTTGAAGCCCCTTTAGTAGGGCTTGGGTTAAGTGGAACGGAGGTAATAGGAGTCACGAGAAGTGGAGTACTTTGATTAGAGTCTTGGGAAGCCATTGTTGATTAAGTTACAGAAAAAGAAGAGAGTTCGAGAGAGAAAAAAGACGATAGCTCAAGAGGCATCTGAAATTTGAATTGGCAGGTAAAACTGTCAAATTTGGAGAAAAAGGGCTTTTATACTTGTGGTTTCTTTAATTTTTCACGAAACTCGATGGCGGAACATTTAATGCTAACCATGATGGCGAATTTGAAGGGGTATTAACCGGGTTGGGCCTCTCAATTGGACTTTCGGTTTTAATTTATATTGTTGTATGAGATTTATTAGTTGGGCCTCGATGAGTTTCATTTTGGGCCTTTAATGGTCCTATCATATTCTTTTTGTCATGGATCGGGGACCTTTATACTCTTTTATTAAACATTCTGTTTAATAAAAGACTGCGGGGCAATGTTGGGCCATGATACTTTATGTAGTGGGCCGGATTGAATGGACTTATCTATTGGGTTTCATTTATTAGGTCTTGAAGATGTTGGGCCTAGTCATTGGGCCGGAGCCAATAAGTAAATAATGCTTTCATTTGGGCTTTGACCGGTGATGATGATAAAGATAGCTGTTGACCGATCTCCTGCATGGTATTAATGAGGATGGGGACAGATCCGACCGGCGATGGACAAAGATGATGGGATCAGCAGGTAGGATACCTGCAGTGTGATGGTGTCAGGCAGGTCGGTTACACACAAAACTGGAGAACTAGTATATGAGGACTGGATATACAAGACAAAAGAAAGGTAACTGATATTTTTCTCTCTCAAGATACTAGATATTATTTTCTTCCATTGTTAACCTTGTGATCGCCTGTACTGATTCTTACACCGGAACTATCCCCTGACGGTCCAAACCGTCAAGCTTCTGGTATTGACGTGTTTATTGTGCAGGATTGGATGTGCTTTACGTAATTGGGGCGCGTAGAAAGATCTTGGCGTTAACAATAGTAACAAATAACAATCGTACATTATTTTGTATATTTTTTTGTAACTATGCTTTAGGAACCAAAATATTATTATTATTAATTATTTTTTTTAATCTTAGCTTTCATACAAGACTAGTTGACCGTTGACTATACAATTTACCTTTTAGAATTTGCACTTGGTCTCAAGGTTTACTAGTTATTCATAAGCTCTCTCTTACTTTATGTTAGGGAATGAAGCTTTTGAAGTATACAAAGTGTTCCTTTTTTGGTTATGAAAATACTTAAAATTAGAGACAAGGAGTCAATGACTGATTTGATTTGGCCTTTCTTGGATTTCCAAATTGGGAGGCACAATTGTTTGGAACTCTCAAAACACCAGTCTTGGACGTGGATACTTGGAGACCTAAAAGGCTCATACCCTAAGCCAAGTCGTGCATTCTTGGAAACATTAAATTAGTTAAGCATGAGCTATAGTCAAAAGTCTTACTTTTCTAGAAAAACTTTGGTTTAATTACTCCATCCCTTCCTTAATGGAGTATAAGATTTTAGATTTGTGGATAATTATTAAGGAAATAATTGTATAATATTAAATATAATATCAGTTGTCTATATTGCTTTTGTATTGAAAAAAGATAGGGTTATTTATTGAGCAAAAAATAGTGAGAGAATCAAAGTTATACTCCCCTCGTTCCTTAATATAGGTCATTTTAGAGTTGTGTGCAAATATTAAGGTAATGATTGTATAACATTAATTATATTATCAATTGTCTATATTGCCCTTGTATTGGAATAAGAGATTGTTATTTATTGGACCGAAAATAGTGAGAGAACCAAAGTTACATTTAATACTTGGGGTAATATTGGAAACTAAGCAATTAATGTTTACTTGAAATTCTTAAATGACTTATATTAAGGAACAAAAATATTTCTCTAAAATGACTTATACTCCCTCCGTTCCTTATTATATGTCGTTTTAGAATTGTGCACAAGTATTAAGGAAATGATTATAAAACATTAAATATACTGTGACGCCCCCAAAACAGGTATACATCACCCATCTTGAGTCGCCAAATACATGGTACAAAATTCAAATACAACTTAATAATACATCTGTCGTGTAAAATACGACAAAACATAAACTGAGAGTTTAAACAAGAATATTGCCTTCTAGACAATATCCACTCTCAATGGAGTCCTCATAGACAACATATAAACTCAAATTCAGTCCTCATTACATTTATTATCACACTATTTTATAAAATAGTGAGGACTACTATGACACCATCTCGGACCATCACATAGTTCCTCCCCGACTAGTCCACAAGCACGTTCTCATTTCCTGAAGAGAACAGTGAAAGAAAGGTGAGCTCAACTAGCCCAATAAGAAATATTATGACTAAGATAATGCAGGATAAATTATCATTAGCCTTCAACAATGTTAAACTGATAAAATACAATAGACATCAAGTGTAATTGCAGCGAAACAAGCAATCCATTAAAAGAGTCAAGTAGAGAATAAAATCTACTATCTTCTATGATTTAAAAAGTTTTTCATCAACTTAATCGCTGAGACTCAGCTTAATAAATAATCCACATCATCAAATCATCCCTGCACTACAAGCTAATGATATTATTTAGTATCACGACCATGAATTATCCATGCACTACGGGCCAAAGATAATCGTGTTTTCATCAACTATTCTGATCATGCCATAAAATAATTCATCTTTGCTCCTTGTCAAGAGAATCCATAGCCATAATCATACCAAAAACTGTCCATCAATGCACTACGGGCCAATGAGGACTTTTTCCACATCATTTGTAACATTACGGTCATGATTATACCGAATAATCTCTGGTCATTATCATACCAAGTTCACGAATTAATTTATCCAGGAATTAATAACGTCTAAATTGTCAACATGATACTTCTTTGTGGAGTAAAATTCAAGAATAATATTTATGTATCAAAAATAATTTGGACAGAAAAAAATATATCTTTCGAGTGAATAGTATCCTGTGAATAGTACTTCTCGTGAATAGTACCCCAACATGAAAAGTACCCCAAATACCCGAGTGAATAATATTTGGGTGAATAGTAACTCATGCATAGTAATCCGACAGAAAAAGTTCCCCGAATACCCGAGTGAATAATACTAGAGTGAATAGTAATTTGGGTGAATAGTAACCCATAAATAGTAACTTGTGAATAGTACCCCGACACGAAAAGTGCCCCGAATACCCGAGTATAAAAGAATATACGAAACTACAAATGGATTTCTCATCGCCACGCGTAATCCACTTAGACTGATCATTTCCATAATTTAATAAGGAATGAATACAAAGGATCATTCACCATGCATGTGGTAATCCACATAGACAGGTTATTCCAACAGAATAATAAAGAATGAAATAACAGAAGGATTCACCATGCGTGTGATAGACTGCACCGACAGGTTATTTCTAACATAATAATAAATGATGGAACCAGGTCCGGCGTAAACGCACAGACAAGATATTCTGACAGAATAATAAATAATGGAACCAAGTCCGACGTAACGCACGCAGAGATATGATATTTCTACGAATAATAAATAATGGAACCAGTCCCAGAACGCACGCATGACGACGGATATTCGACGTAATAATAAAGAACAGAATAATAGAAAATTTTCACCATGTATGCGGTACTTTGTATAAACAGGTTATTCCAACATAATAATAAGGAATAGAATAACAGAAGAATTTCACCAAGTATAGGGTAGCCCGCATATACAGGTTATTCCAACAAAACAATAAAGAATGGAATAACAGAAGTTCTCTTCATGAATACAAAAGAAATAATACCCCTTACAGGTACAACAAATAATATCCCTTACCTTAGAATAAAGCTGGATACTGGAGTAGAAATGTAGCAGACTTCTCTTCTTCTTTCTCTCTATAATAATGGCTCTAAAGCTTTAGTGAATTGGTGAGAAATGAAGGAAGAATGAGCTTCTATTTATAGGAAAATATAGTTTTGATAATTGCACGTTTTGGGGCTCAAAAAATTACAGTACAATACCTCCAACTTTTCTTTCATTTATAATTCAGTCATCCAAGTATTATCAAATTTGCACCACCTCCCCTAATAGTAAATCATATGAATCAATAGTAAATCATGTGACTCAATAGTTCTAAACAATAATTACTTACAATATAGTACCTCCATCTATACCTCAATTTTTAACTTAGTCATGCAAGTATCATCAATCTTGCACCAACTCCCCTAATAGTAAGTGAATGTGACTCAATAGTATAATCATTTGGAAAAATTAATTACAGTATAGTACCTTCAACTATACCTCTATCTTTAATTTAATCATGCAAGTATTATCAATCTTGCACCAACTCCCCTAATAGTATAAGAATGTGATTCAATAGTACACACATGTGAACAAATAGTTATATAAGCATGTGAATTAGTAGCAATTAATTGTTCATTTATCTGATAAATTTCCCGATTTATCAATATAACCCTCAGACATCAATTATCATCGAAATAGATGTCGATTTCCACTAACACTAATAATCCCAACACAATGGAACTATCAAATTCATCTTTAATCAACACGAACTTATTCATCATTAATATTATAACTCACAATATTTAACAACCAGGTCGTTCCCAGGAAAGAGAGGGCTTTCCAATAAGGATTTCTCCCTATTGGCGCGCAATTAGGTGACCAAACCTCTCATTGGCAGAACTTCTAGACATTATAAATATTGTAATTTAATAATATGAATAACTTTGTCGCCTCAATTATTACTTTAATAATATATCATATAATGCAGATGATACTGTGATAATAATTAAATCAATAATATGAGAGATATGATGCAAAGAATTATTGTAGCAATAATTGAGTGACTTTACGTAAAGCATCAATAATCAATAATAGTAGTGCTACTCTTATGCAACCACGCCAGACATCGTACTTTTACTCTGAAAGTAGTTCAACAGTTTTAACGGTAATACTTTCGTCATTATTTTTATAACAAGATAATTTTGTCGTTTTCTTACTACGACAATACTTCCGTTGTGGGGTCCACCAATGATTGTGCCGTCGTACGGATATTCCTTGACAAAAAGTATATTCTCCGACCAATCGAATATTATACAACAACTTGCATACTTTTCAAAATTTTTAAATACTATCCACAACTATAACATTAGATCAAATCCACACCATAATACTAAAAAAAAATATTTCGAGAAATTTAAATCTTTATTCATAAAATCTGGGGTCTCACATATACTATCAATTGTCTATATTGTCCTTGTATTGAAAAAAGAGAGTGTTATTTATTGGGCAAAAAATAGTGAGAGAACCAAAGTTATATTTATTATTTGGGGTAATATTGGAAACTAAGCAATTAATGCTTACTTGAAATTCTCAAACGACTTATATTTAGGAACAAAAACATTTCTCTAAAACGACTTATATTAAGGAACGGAGGGAGTACTTGGGGTAATATTGAAAGCTAAGTAATTAATGTTTACTTGAAATAGACTTGGGGTAATATTGAAAACTAAGTAATTAATGTTTATTTGAAATTCTAAAATATTTTATATTAAGGGACAAAAATATTTCTCTAAAACGTCTTATATTAAGGGACGGAGGGAGTAGTACACAATTTATTTACCGGATAATTAAGAATACTTCCTCCGTCCCTCAATATATGTCGTTTTAAAATTATGCACAAATATTAAGAAAATAATTGTATAAAATTAAACATAATATTAATTATCTATATTGTCTTTATATTAGAAAAGGAGTGTTATTTATTGAGAAAAAAATAATAAAAAAATCAAAATTATATTTAATATTTAGAATTATATTAAAAATTAAGCAATTCATACTTAATTAAGATTCTCAAACGATAAATATTTTGAGAAGAGATAAAAACACAAGACAAAATAGTACTATTAGATTGAACACACACTCTCTCTCTCTCTCACTATAATATTTACCTTTGTAAAATTAAACTATCGCCAAAGGAAGACCTTTGGTCAACATTTATTATGACTTATTGTTAACCCTTTTATATATTTATTTTATTGTTTTTGTATGAGACTTTTGTTTTTGAGGAAATTTTTTTATGGGACTTTCCTTCCCATTGAAAGTTTGCATTTCCACGTTAGTATTAATATATTTACGAGTAATTAATTTCTTGCAATCAAGATAATCCATGTTTAAGAATAGCTTTGGTTTAAGTAATGATTTAAGAAGTTGCAAAAAATTAAATAAATAAATAAAACAGCGAAATCTATATTCAATGTAAGTACCAGTTCCACTTCAAAACTATATTCTGCTTCCGTTCAATTTAAATGATGTTTGATAAAATTGAATAATTAAGATCTGAATAGTTATTATATTTTAATAAATTAGATTGTCCGAGTGAAATAAAATTTGAACTTAAAAAACTCTTTGATAACTAAAAAGTATAAAACATCTTAATGCCTTTTAAATTTAAAAATACCAATTTAAAATATTTACTTTTCAAAAATCAATAACGATCTTAAAATTTGAAATGAATGGAGTACAATATTTATAGAGGCTTCATATGTTTAAATTTTCATTAAGAGATAGCTCTTAATGATTTAGATTTATATTTTTCTATTACCGATTAAGAGACAATAAGAAGCGAACAAAATTTTGACAAACAACTTTACCCTGTTACCGAATTAGATGTGAAATTGTTACGAAATATTAAGAGATAAACAAACACTACCTTAGTCTCATTTACGCAACTTGTAAATATTAATGATGTATTATATATTAAAAATATTAAATTACTAGTAAAGAATATATTTGAGATTACTTAAAAAATGTAATTACTGATTATGATTATTGTTTTCGATTATAATCAACTTTAAAAAAGTAGTTTGTGTTTGATAAGAAAAAGTACTTAAATCAGTAAAAAGTGATTAGTGTTTGATATAAAAAATTATTAATCACTTATTTCAAGTATAAATGATTAAAAATGAATATTTTAAGAAGTAAAGATGGGTAATAAAAAAATTACTAGAATAAATAAAAATAGATTAGTAATATATTTAGTCATATCTAATTACTCCCTCCGTCCTCAGAAGGACGAACAAAATACAATTTGCACACATATTAATAAAAGTAGAAGTAAAGGAAATAGAGTAAAAAAGTTTTAATTTATCTTTAGTGGTCCCCTAAGATTATATAAAGTGATGAGTACTTTTTTATTCTAATGAACTCAACTAAATGACATATTTACCCTTCACTTTATGTACTTTATCTCATCATTTGAGGATAAAAAAATTTGTACATTTAGTCATCCTTTTGAAAACGGAGCGAGTAAAAGATTTGACAAATAATCAAGAAACTTCAAATTGGAGCTTCTGATTATTTTTATAAAAAATAATTATAAGTAATTTTAAAATTAGATTATCAAACATTTTTTATTTTTTAAAATTAATTATAAGTATGTTTGACTGTTTATAAGCGATTTTAAACACCCTCTTAATAATGTGATATAATAAGGATGACAAACTTAAGATATTGTGCAAATTTAAATATTATTATGACTAAATTACACATCTATCCTTTTAAGTCCTCAGTAATTTTAAAGTAATCCTTTAATTGGCAAAGTTCAGACTATATCCCCATAATTGGTACTTCTGTTCATTTATGTTCTTTGAGCATTTTCCCCCCAATTTCGAATTATGTACTAGTCATGTCGTAGACCTGAAATTAAAAACCTGAGCAGAATACTGATGATTGAGTTTTATATCTACAATTTGGATCGACATCTTTAAGGCTCAAGTCTTTGTTAACTTTAATTGTTTTTAGTATTTTGTTACTTGTTCTTATGTTAGTGTTGTAGGAAACGGTTTCGGAGGGTCAAAACATGAAAAATGAAGCTTAGTGATATTTATGTAATTTTTGGAACAAAAAGCCCACCGGGGCGGGTTCGTCGGGAAGAAAGAGAGGTGATTTCAGAAGTTGAGTCAGAGAGGGATTTGTTTGGCTGATTGGTTTCAAGGACTTTAAGGAGAGCTAAAAGACACGTGAAGATGGATATATAAGGAGGAGAATTCACAAGGATTGAGAGCTCATTCCGTTAGATTAGGATGCATTAGATTTAGGACAAAATCTAGTTTAGATTAGATTGAAGATTGAAGCAACTTGAAAAGAATTGAAGATTCAAAGCAGAAGCAGGAGAGGTGCCTAAAAGCTACAAACAACATATTTTTACTATCTTCTTCTCTTCTACTTTTATATTTCTATGTTCTTTAAATTGTGGATTTTTGATTTTCATTCAATGACTATGAACTAAATTCTTGTTTAAGATTGCAATGGATCTTGTTATGTAGCTTATTTTAGCATGATTTTCTATTAATTATGGTGATCTATTCACGAGATTGTCTATTAGTTTGTATTTAATTGCTTAATTGTCTGATCAACAATTACCATGATAATCTATATGAAATTGAGAAACAGATTATAGATTTAGATATGATCATAATAGCATGTGATTGTGTTTTCTGCATGGAGATGAAATTCATGATTTTTGTCTAGGATAGAGATATACATATACGCCGCATGTAATCTGATCAGGGAACCTGTGCTTTAAATCATCTTTAATTGTAATTCACATAGAGATATAGCTAGATAGTTAATTAGGGTGTTTGATTCAATTCTATCAACTGTGGATTTAGATTGATATGTTTGTAATGCATCTAAAGGTGGTTATAAATACTAATGAGTTCCTGATTAACAATCCAGAATAGTGAGAAGTGTTTTAATAGAATACTAATAAGAAGTGTTTTAATAGATGTGAAGCAATAAGTGAAGTTATGATCTTAAATCTCCATACTATGATTTTAACTAGTGGTAATTAGTATTAGTTTAATTAAATAATGTAATTCAAAACCTTAAATGGATTGTTTAAATAAAATTAGTTTGGTTGAGAGTTAGTACTTGATAATTTTTATTAATAATTTCTCATGGGAACGATACTCTACTTTCACTTTATTACTTGTTGACCATGTATACTTGCATGCATATATTGATTGTGAAATTGACCAACAAATACTGGAAAACGTAAGCCACTGTAATTTATGAGAGTTTAAATATTTTTTTACTATATAGATTAGATTTTTGAAATACTTAAAGCCTATCTAGACACGTGATACAACTCTCTGAGAAATTGAGAGTATAATGATCAAATCTTACTTATACTCGAAACTATAATTATATTTATATTTTAATAATAGTAAAAAAAATTTAAGTTAAGTAGATGATTTTTATGATAATTTCCTTTTCTTATCAAACTATATTATTTAAGTACTAATACAATTTTACTTAAACTTATAGGAGACTAATCTATAACCAACGTTGTAAAGATAAGGTTGCCCTTACATTAATAGATCTCAGTCGTGTATATGTGGATCGAACGATAAGGTAAGGAGGATCTCCAATTTTCAGTTTAATATATAAATGCCCGCAGTTTAGTTCAGTGAACGAGATAATAGTAAAAAATAACCCTCTTTGTCAGCAGAATTAAACTGCGAACACTAGGTATGACTCCCTTGAAGACGACACCATTTTTGTGGAGCAGGAAGTATAATTTCATTCTCAAGGGCCTATTCGCAGTATTAACATGTGGATGCTGAGTCTATTAATCTTTATTAACACGACAACGTTTCACCCGTCTGCAAAACAAAACTACAGATTCAAAGTATATTCCTAATTAATCTTTAAATGTTAAACAGTGGTGTTTTAAGGTAAATCAACATCCGCATAACTAAATTGCAGACGATGAGTCCTTTTATACCAGATACATTGTTGTCCTTTCTTCCTCATCTAAGATCTAAACACCCAAACCGAATTTGAGAGAAAAACAACCAAAGAAAAGGATATCGCCAAATCCGTACTACAAACTTATATCTTTCCTAAATTCAACTCATGTAAGTTATAAATTCTTCATATGTATATATTTTATATTCTTCTTTGTTGTATATAAAGTCCATAGTTGTTGTATACAAAGAATTTTTGCAAACGTTTCTTTGTATACATCAAAAAAACATTATTGGTTGGTTAGAACTAAAATTTTTAAGTATAATGTTTGAATTAGAGTTTTTCATAGTTATTTTTGATATGTAATAGTATCATTAATGTCTTCTTGATATATGTTTATTTTTTTATAATAATTACAAAAATAAAATTCAATGCTGAACCAGCCGATAATACAATATTGTGGGATATATCAACCGAACCACATTTCAACAATTGTATGGCACAATCCCCATTTTACTCGTCCCTTAAGAAATGATGAGAGTGGACGCTCTTTGGATATGTGGGTTTTAAATGATGTACAAAAATAATTATTACACCAATGGGGTTTTGGAGTATTCGCAAACACAAGTGTAACAAATTAGATGCTTCATTGATAGAAGTATTGGTGGAGCGTTGGTAGAGTGAGACAAATACAAATTAGATGCTTCGTTGAAATGATAATAACTTTAGAAGATGTATATTATATTTTAGGATTACCGGTTATAGGGGAACCTATAACATACACATTAATAAAAATTCAAAACAAATTTTTGATCAAAGTAAATTTAGTAAACATGTATGGAGGATGAAAAGGTGTATAGTCGAGGGGGCATTATGTTGTCGTGGTTGGGCATTAGATTTTGCATACTTCCCCTAGATGCTGACATGGAAATGGTGAGCGTACGCATTATTTATTCTTGGGAAGATATTATATGGGAGCTAAGGTTTTGACTTGTTTTTTCTGCAATTTACATATAGCAACACACATCGATGCGAAAAGTTTCTCTGATTGTGTAATACTTCTTTAAGTATCTCTTTGGTTGTAGTTTGATATTTAGTTATATTGATATATGGCCCTTATATTGTTTTTGTAGTTTTTAACTTGATCATTTATGAAACATGTTTGAGTTTACGAATGCCTATCAATCGGGAGGCCTAATTATACAAGAAGGGGTCAACCATTGGTTGCCCCATGTAATTGAGCCTATGCCTATTGAAGAAATAAAGATACCGTGAAAGAAACAAGAAGACTATACCCCCATGACAACTAAATCTTTTATAGAGGTGAATTTGATGGGATGACAACTACAATGATACGATAGATGTCATATATAAAGTTTGCTCATTTAGTGGCACAGGAGTACCATATAGCTTGGTATAGTGAGGTGTTGTATATTCCACTAATTTGGCTCGACGGTGTTGAATTCCAAATATCAGATCGTACCTTGAGACAATTTGGAGGAGAAATAAAAGATATTACCACCGATAGTTATGACTGGTCCGAGGAAGATACCACCTTATTTATATATAGAATTGACCATGAATTACGTAAGCATAGGGCTAGAGACATGAATTTTACCATTATGAACACTAAAGTTACAGATGTATCTTAATTTATACATTGTATAACCACATAATTAATTTTATGTTGTATATATTATTGGATTTACAGTTTGTGATCAATGAATTTTGTAGGTGTTGGTTTTGTTTGTGATATGTTATTTAAAGTTTGTGCAAGTCAAATGGATTGTAGTTTCTGATTTTATTTGTGATGACTATATATGCAGCTTGTGTTTATAAGTTATGTAAGCATATATGAGGATTTTTAAAAAAGAATTGCAATCCGCAGTTTAATACTGCAGAGCAATTAAGATCAATCTATATAGGGAACCTAAAAAAATTACGATCCGTAGTTTAATACTACGGAGCCAAATCAATCCCTACAATAAACCTTAAAAAAAATTAGGATCCGCAGTATTAAACTGCGCAGCCAGATCAATACATACAGATAACCTTAAAAAAATTAGGATCCATATTATTAAAATGCGGAGCTAGGTCAATTTGTACAGGGGACTTGACACAAAAAAATAGGATCCCCAGTTTAATACTGCGGTTCCAGATCAATCCATATAGGGAACCTTAAAAAAAATCGTTATTAAACTACTGTGCCAAGTCAATATGTACAGGGGACTTAACAAAAAAGTTAGGATCCGCAGTTTAATACTGCGGAGCCAAATCAATCCATATAGGGAACCTTAAAAAAAATTAAGATCCACAATATTAAACTGCGAAGCCAGATCGATATATATAGGGAACATTAAAAAAATTAGGATCCACAATATTAAACTGCGGAGCCAGGTTAATCTTTATAGGGGACTTTAACAAAAAAATTGCATGCCGCAGTTTAATACCAACTTTAAAAAAAATGACATCCAATGAGCCTACTTAAGAAGCAAAAAATACCAACTTGATTACAATATGAATTTATTAAAATGCAGTTAAATACAACCACAACATGAATTTGAACATGACATTTCGTTTATCATGATTTAATAAATACAACAAGATGACAAAAGGAATAAAATATTATTCATAGAAATGAATTTATAAAGATTCAGGTTTTTTCAATCCTAAAGCTTTATAATGGTTTCAATTATCATGGTTTCTAAATATTTCATATATTGCACACTTTCGAAGTGGCTTGCTTATTTATGACCTTTTATAGCGAACAAATTAGATCATATATAAGATCATCATCATCATCATCATCATCATCATCATCATCATCATCATCATCATCATCATCACCACCACCACCACCACCATCACCATCATCACCACCATCATCACCACCATCATCATTGTTGGGAAATTGCATATTTAAATTTGATGTTGAAAGTAAATAATCATGCTTATATGTAAAGTCCTTCAAGAAATACATGTAGAAGGACTTAGTGATAGATCAAAATTGTTAGGATGATCTGTGCTTTAATGTTTATCATTTTGTAAATGAATGTATAGAAGAAAATATCAAAGATGTTAGGTTGATCTATTTTTGAGATGTAATAGATAGGCTTCAACAAAATCGTCGTCTATTGAGCCAACCAAGAGATTGCAGAAGCCAAGGAAGAATCACAGAGCATCGAGAATCTTAGTCTGTCTTTTTTGGAGGGCCTCTCCCAGTATCATAGAGTGGTCCAAGCGCCTGCCGAGCAAAATCAAGTATTGCAGTCTGCTCTCAGAATCGTAGAGTCTGCAAATCAAGCAAGCAATGATCGTAGTCTTCCAAGTGCTTAAGAGAAATCGTAGTGTTCTCCTCTATCAGTCCGGATCAAGCACAAATGTGGCAAGACACCACGATCATGATTGTAGTACATCATCTGTCTGCATCAGAAGCATTGAGCTTTGTCCATTTGTTTAAGAATAAATTACAACAAATGTGGAATGGTTTATAGACGTTGAGACTCTCGGGAGTCCCAATAACCTAACACTCATCCTTATTATATAACAAAGAAACGTATTGAATAAGCTAAGGAAAGTACTACATGTCAGATGAAAATACCTTTTCAGGTGTTAGGTGAAATAGCAGTCTGCTGTGTTAGTGGGCCAGACGGCTGGACAGAAGATATACAGGAAGTCACCATCAGTGCTCAGAAATGTCAAGTATAATTAATGCTTCAACGTATGCCTTCAAACGAACATATTTCAAAGGCATCTTATATATAAATCAGATGCAGATGTAAGGAGTAAGCAAGTACACATTGAAAAGCTGAAGAACACTCAACGCTCAACTCTACGATCTAGAAAGAAAGCTTTCTCAGCTACTCAGTTCTTTAGAACAAATGCTTAACAGCAACTGAGTAGCACACCCCAAAGAAATTAACTCTCATCAACTGTATTCCAAGTTTGCTGGACTTGAAGAGTTCTAAGTGAACTAAGAAGTTCCAAGACTGCTGGTCTTAAAGGAATCTGTGAGATTCAAAGATTGTAAAGACATCCTTAGTGGATTTCTTACTTGAGGAGTAGAAGAGTGGACTAGGATCCTTGAGTGCTCTGAACCACTTAAATTCTTTGTGTCTTTTATATTCTTGCTTTAACTGTTATACATGTTATAACTGCCTATTAACTATTAACTCAGTTTATCTTAAAGGGGAACAAATAACTCGTATATTCTGTTGAAATTGATTAACAATATCTGACAAAGGATTTTGAAAAAGAATTTTTAAAATATATATTCAACCCCCCCCCTTCTAGATAACTATTGTGCCTCTGGGAAATAATAATTGGTATCACAACAAGTTCTCTCAATCAGCCTACAAAGCTTGAGTAGATCCAATGGCACATCTGATAAGCGAATCAAAGACTGGAAGAGGCAGTAAGCCACCAATGTGCAACAAAGATAAATTTACCAACTGGAAAGTTCATATGTAAGAATACATGGACTCAGTAGATGAAGAGCTATTTGAAACTATCATGAATGGGTCCTACATTCCAATAAAGCTCGCACCAACTCCAGAAGATCCAAACAGAGTTCAAATCAAGGTTAAAACTGAGTGGACTGACAACGAAAAGAAAGTTGTCCAACTAGACAAAAAGGTCAAGAACATTCTGTTCCAGTCTTTAGAAGATGATTTGTTCGAGAATGTGGTCAACAGTAAAACTGCTAAGGAAGTATGGGAAGCATTGCTCTTATGCACGAAGGAACTGAAGAAGTCAGAGAAAATAAACAATCTCTTCTAACACAACAATATGAAATGTTTGCCCATATTCTAGGGAAAAATGTCACTTCCACTTATGAAAGATTCAATGTTCTACTCAACTCTCTTCGAGCTTTTGGAAAGATCTATCTAAACAAAGATCTGATCATAAAGTTCATGAAAGCTTTACCAAGCAAGTGGGATGGCAAAAACCACTACCATTAGAGAATCAAAAAATCTCCATGAAATGACTATTCAATAACTCTATGACAATCTTCTATCCTATGAACTGGACCTGACTCAGCGAGCAGAGACTCTATCTGAAGGAAGAAAGAAGGACAAAGAAGTTTCTCTCAAAGCAATAGATACCAGCCCCAAAGCTCATACTGAAAATGACTCTGACTCAGAGGAAGATGATGACGAGAATATTGCAATGCTAGTAAGAAGACTCAAGAGGTTCGTGCGTAAAGGAAGAAGCAACAAACCTAAAAGATTCAACAACAACAACCAAGTGAAGATAAATGAGTTATGCTTCAACTGCAAGAAGCCAAGCCATTTTATTACAAACTGCAACAAACCTCTTAGAGAAGAACTGAAGAGAAAAACAAATCCAAAGAAAGAGTTCAAAGGAAACATGAGGCTCAAAAAGAAAGACAAAGGTCTTATGGCTGAAGGATCATGGAGTGACTCAGACAACGACACAACTCCTGAGTCTGGAGATGATGAAGATCCTCAAATAGCAAATCTGTATCTAATGGCCAAAAATGCAAAGGATAAGAAAAGCACTGACAATCATGAAGTAAGTATCGATGGGGTATTTGACTTCAACTCTCCTGATGTAGATATTGATGATTTAAGAACTACACTACATGGCATAACATCTGATCTGCATCAATACATGAAATGGTTCAGAGTTCTGTCTAAAGATTATTCTCTTCTTCAAAAAGAGAAAGAGAAATTTCAGGAAGAATTAGAAATAACTCTTTTAAGTGCTAACTCTCTCTCCAAATTTGAAGCTGAGAATAAACTCTTAAAACAGACCAATGAACTTACTGCAAAAAGATAGTCAAATCTAACCTCTAAGATTGAGGAACTAGAAAAGACAATCTTAACGTGGAAAAGATCCTCTTCATCCATGGACTCCCTGATCTCCAGTTAGAGAACTGCATCTGACAGAATAGGTTTAGGTTTTGGGAATCTAACTCAGAACCACATATGGAAAAGTCAAAAAAAACTAACATCAGAAGTGCTTCAAACCACAATAGAAGCATTGCATTTGTGAAATCCTCACAGAAGGAAGAACCAGTCCATCCCTGCTCTTCTGATCCAATCTATGCTACAAGGCATAACAGATCCCATATTGGCGTAGGGTTCAGAAAAGAGAAGAGTAACTTAGTCACTACTCTCCAACCTCGAAGGATCGTAGAGTCGAGCAAAATCAACTCCACGAACCAACCAAGTGGGAATAGTAGAGTTATGTTGCATTCTTCAAAAATCATGAATCATAAGGACGCATTGAAAAGGAAGAATCAGTATAAAGGAAGGACTAGCAGAAATCCACATAAGTCAAAATGGAGAAAGAATCCACACACACACACAAGCATGCATTATGCTAGATGTTTTGTATGTGATAAAATTGGTCATAAGGTTGCATTATGCTACAATAATGCTATGCATATTAAACCCAAGGTTAAGCAGATTTGGGTCCCCAAGGGTACTAACAAGATAGGACCCACACAAGTATGATTACCAAAATGAGAGCTTAAACCTCACTGCAGGAACAGAGCTCCACGGTCACAACCTGGTACCTAGACACTGGATGCTCACAAAATATGTGACGCCCCCAAAATAGGTATACATCACCCATCTTGGGTCGCCAGATACATGGTACAGAATACAAATACAATCTTAAATATACAACAAAAGTTATGAGTTTTAATACAAATATTGTCTTCTAGACAATATCCACTCTCAGAATTAGTCCTTATTACAATTATTATCACACTATTTCATAGAATAGTGAGGACTACTAATGCTATCATCTGGACCATCACTCCGTTCCCTGACTAGTCCCTGCTACGTTCTCATTTTCAAGAGAACAAAGTGAAAGAAAGGGTGAGCTCAACTAGCCCAAAGAAGAAATATTATGACTAAGATAATGCGGGATAAATTATCATTAGCCTTCAACAATGTTAAACCGATAAAATACAATAGACAACAAGTTTAACTACAAATGAATAAGCAATCCATTAAAAGAGTCAAGTAGAGAATAAAATCTACTATCTTTTATGATTTAAAAGTTTTTCATCACTTTTATCATTTGAGACTCGACTTAATAAATAATCCACATCATCCCCCACACTACTACGCCAAGGATATTCATTAGGTCACGCGACCACAAATTATCCATGCACTACGGGCCAAGGATATTCGTGTATTCATCAATGGTCATGATCATGCCAACAACTGTCCATTAATGCACTACGGGCCAATGAGGACTTTTATCACATCATTTGTAACATTACGGTCATGATTATACCGAATAATCCCTGGTCATAATCATACCAAGTCCATCTATGCACTACAGGCCACATATGACTTTCAAAAATATAAACACAAGGATGATGGCAATGATATAAGAATTCAATAAAACAAGTTCACGAATTAATTTATCCAGGAACTAATAACGTCCAAATTGTCAACATGATACTTCTTTGTAGAGTAAAATTCAAGAATGGTCAGAAGAATATTTCCATGAAAAGATACTGGATGAAGCGTAAATATCAAGGATATTCCACTAATTTCATAGAGTATAGAAGTTAAAACTTTAACCAACTGAGTATAATAAATAATGGAATAACAAAAGAAATCACCAGGCATGTGATAGATAGCACATGCAGGTTATTCCAATAGAATAATAAATATGGAACCAGGTCTGGCGTAAACGCACAAACAGGATATTCCGACAGAATAATAAATGCGGAATAATAAATAACGGAACCAGGTTCGGCGTAAAACGCACAGATAGGATATTCCGACAGAATAATAAATGCGGAATAATAAAAGAATTTCACCACGTATGTGGTACTTCGCATAAACAGGTTATTCCAACATAATAATATAGAATGGAATAACATAGGGATTTCACCAAGTATAGGGTATGCTGCGTATCTGAGTTATGTATAGGGTATGTCACGTGATACAAAGTTATTCCAATGAATAATAAAGAATGGAATAATGGAAGGATTTCACCAAGTATAGGGTATCACAGCGTACTCAAAGGTTATGTATAGGGTATGTCGCATATACAAAAGTTATTCCAACAAAATAATAAAGAATGGAATAACAAAAGGATTTCACCAAGTATAGGGTATGCCACAGATACAAAGTTATGTATAAGGTATGTCAGCATATGAGTTATTCCAATGTAATAATAAAGAATGGAATAACAAAAGGATTTCACCAAGTATAGGGTATGCTGCAGATACAAAGTTATGTATAGGGGTATGTTGGCGTTCTGAGTTATTCAATAGAATAATAAAGAATGGAATAACAGAAGTTCTCTTCATGAATAAGAAAGAATAACACCCCTTACCTTAGAAGAAGTTGGATACTGGAGTAGTGAAGTAGTGAAGTAGCCGAATACTCTTCTTCTTTCTCTCTATAATTTCTCTCTCAAGAGTTTCAATGAATTCGTAAGAAATAATGAAGGAATGAGCTTCTATTTATAGAAGAATGGACTGAATAGTAACTAATTCCTAAACGGTCCAGATTGATTTACTTTTAAACGGACGGTCCAGATTGATTTACTATTAAAACTTAAAGCAACGGTCCATACTGGTTCACTATTAAAACTTTAAACCAGCGATCCATACTGATTCACTATTAAAACTTTAAACCAGCGATCCATACTGATTCACTATTAAAACTTTAAACCAGCGATCCATATTGATTCACTATTAAAACTTCAACCAACGGTCTGAAAAATTATCACATCTCCTCATGGAATAATATTGTACCCAAAAATAATTAGGACCGAAAAGAAATATATTGTTCAGGTGAATAGTAACTCGTGAATAGTAACTAATGAATAGTAACTCAGAATAGTAACTCGTGAATAGTAACTCGTGAATAGTAACTCGTGAATAGCAACTCATGAATAGTAACTTGACACAAAAAGTGTCCCGAATACCTAATTGAACAATATAACCTCCAGACATCAATTATCATCGGAATAGATGTCGATTTCTATTAACACAAATAATCCCAACACAATGAAACTATCAAATTCATCTCTAATCAACACGAACTTATTCATCATTAATATTATAACTCACATTATTTAACAACTAGGTTGTTCCTAGGAAAGAGGGGGCTTTCCAATAAGGATTTCTTCCTATTAGCGCGCAATTAGGTGACCAAACCTCTCCTTGACAGAACTTCTAGACATTGTAAATATTGCAATTTAATAATATGAATAACTTTGTCGTCTCAATTATTGATTTAATAATATAACATATAATGCAAATGATACTGTGACAATAATCGAATCAATAATATGAGAGATATGATGCAACAACCATCGAAAGTAATAATTGAGTATAAGCGAGTGATTTCTCACGTAAGCATCAATAATCAATACAGCAAGTGCTACTATGCAACCACGCCAGACATCGTACTTTTACTACCGAGTAGTTGAGCAAAGATTAACAGTAAAACCTCCATAGTTATTTTCATAAAAATATTTTTATCGTTTTTCTCAATCCAAAATAATAATTACATTGTAGGGTCCACCAATGATTCTTGTGGTTGCACGAATATTCCCTGCTAAAATGAATATTCCCCGACCAATCGAATATAATACAACAACTTGCATACTTTGCAAAATTTATAAATACTACCCACAACTATAACATTATATCTAATCCACACCATAATATTAAAAAAAATATTTCGAGAAATTTAAATCTTTATTCATAAAATCTGGGGTCTCACAAAATATGACTGGGAACAAAGCCCTCTTGTCCGACATCATAGAGAAAGAGGGTCCAACAATCATCTTTGGAGACAATAGCTTTGGCAAGACAAGAGGTTATGGCTCAGCTGGGAATGGTGCAGTATCCTTCAGCAAAGTAGCCTATGTGGAAGGACTAAAGAACAATCTTCTAAGCATAAGCCATCTCTGTGATAAAGGTCATCAATTTACCTTTCTCAACAATCAATTTCAAGTCAGAGATCTGAAAACCTCTTCAATAAAGTTGACCGAAACAAGAGAAGGAAACATCTACACTGTTAATCTTGGTTAACTGAGTTCTGAAGAGATAATATGCTTTTTGGCTAAAGCCTCTGAAGAAATGAGTTGGTTATGCCATAGGAGATTGTCTCATTTCAACTTCAAAAGCATGTCAAAACTGGCTTCCAAGGTTCTAGTAGCAGGTTTACCCAAGCTCAGCTTTGTCAAGGAAAGGCCATGCAACGCCTTTCAACTTGGAAAACAAACTAGAAGCTCATTCAAAAGCAAAACTGTCAACTGAATTGATAAGCCCCTGCAGCTACTTCACATGGATCTATTTAGACCAATTCTAACAAAAATCCTTGGAGGGAAGAGATACTCATTGGTCATAGTGGATGGATACACAAAATTTATATGGGTGTTCTTTCTAAACTCAAAAGATGAAACAAGTTCTGAGCTCATCAAGATGTTCAGGCTGGTGATGAACAAAAAATGGGAGAAAATCAAGGCTATAAGGAGTGATCATGGTAGAGAATTTGACTTCTCTGAGATGGATCAGTTCTTCATTAACCAAGCTAAGTACATTAAAGACTTACTTAAAAAGTATGGCATGGAATCAGCCTCTCCCATAAAAACACCAATTGCTCCAGCAACCAAGCTTGACAAAGATGAGAAAGGTTAAAGTGTTGACATTACTCAATACAGAGGTATGATAGGCTCTCTTCTATATCTAACTGCCAGTAGACCAGACATAATGTTTGCAACATGAATATGTACTAGATTTCAAGCTAATCCTAAGGAATCACACTTAATTGCTGTAAAGAGAATTTTCAGGTATCTCAAAGGCACACCTCACTTAGGACTTTGGTATCCCAAGGAGTCCTCCTTTAAACTGATAGGATATACAGATGCTGACTTTGTAGACTGCAAGATCGATAAAAAAAAGTACTAGTGACACTTGTCAGTTGCTGAGAAATAGACTTGTGTCCTGGTTTAGCAAGAAACAAAACTCAGTATCTAACTCAATAGCAGAAACTGAATACATTTCTGCTAGCAGCTGCTGTGCTCAAATCTTTTGGATGAAAAATCATCTAGCAAACTATGGGTTTGATTTCAAATTTATACCTGTTCATTGTGATAACATAAGTGCTATAGTAATAACACATAATCCTGTCATGCATTGTAAGACCCCAACTTTTATGAATAAAGATGAATTTTCTATAAATATCATTTTTGAATATTATGGAGTGAATTTGATATAATGTTATAGTTGTGGGTAATATTTATAAATTTTACAAAGTACACATGTTGTTATATAATATTCGATTGGTCGGAGAATATTCATTTTAATAGGAAATATTCGTACGACGACACAATCATTGGGGACCCCACAACAGAATTATTGTCAGATTGAGAAAACGACAAAAATATCTTTTTATGAAAATAACGGCGGAAGTTTTACCGTTAATCGCTGAAACACCCTAGTGTTAAAGTAATAAAGAATACGCGTGGTTGCATAGTTACACGGTATTGATTATTGATGTTTATATGAGAAGTCACTCAATTTTGTTCAATTATTGTTATAAGAATTGTTGCATAAGTATCTCACGTTATTTGATTCAATTATTGTCGATATTTTATATATTATTAATTCGATAATTTAGACGACAAAGTTATTAATATTATTATTTGCAATATTGACGATGTCTAGAAGTTCTATCAAGGAGAGGTTTGGTCACCTAATTGCGCCGCTTAATAAGGAAAAATCCTTATTGAAAGCCCCTCTTTCCGGGAACTGCATTCGTTGTTAAATATTGTGAATTTTAATAATGATGATAAATGTTGTTAAAAATATTGAGGGAATTTTATGAAGTATTTATTGTAAATTTTGCTTATTATATGGACCCCCACCTACTCATTTTTCAAAATAGTGTGTTATGAGTATATATATATATATATATATATATATATATATATATATTCTGGTTTGAAAATTTGACAGGGGAGTGATCACGGGAATACATCCCGTGAATTTATAATGAACATGTGTGTATATAAATATAATATATATTATATTTTATTTAAAAATTTTATTTTATTAGAATATTTATTGCATAGTGCTGTATAGTAAAACAAAATTTTTCAACGAAATCAGCCGAAGAATTCGCCCGTGAACTTCATCCCACTGTGCGCTCAAATAGTATCATTTCCATTCTCCTATAAATAGGATGCTTAGTTAGAATTGAAAATCACACGTAATTAGAGAATTCTTCTTCTATAATCTTGAGCTATTTCTTTAGAGTTTTAGAAAGTTTTGAAGCGTAGAAGCGGTGAAAGTTTTCTTCAAGGATATCCAGATTATACCAGGTTGGAATACTCTTCTTTTCAAGGTAAGGGATGTTATTTTTGTTCAATATTCGCTTAAATAATATTTTCTTTCATCATACTGTAGTATGTAAGTAATATTATTTCGCTTTTGATTTCAAATTCTATACTCGTTTTGTTAAAGTTTTGGCTTCTAAACTCCATGAAATAAGTAGAATATCCTTGATATTTGCGCTTCATCCAAAGATCTTTTCATGGAAATATTATTCGAGCATTCTTGATAAGTTTTAACTTTTCATGTAGAGTCTTATTCACACCCTACTATTCCCAAATTACTATTCACGAGGTACTATTCACTCGAAAGTACTATTCACCGGGGTCTTTATTCATGATAAAAATTGATTCGCTTTTTCAAATTCAAATTATTTTGGTACAATATTATTCTTGAATTTTACTCCACAAAGCAAAAGATCATGTTGATAATTTGGACGTTATTGATTTCTGGGTAAATTAAATTATAAATCTTTAAAAATTTATCCTTGAACTTGTTTAATTGAATTCTTATATCATTGTCATCATCCTCATATTTATATTATGTTGAAAGTCATCTGTGGCCTGTAGTGCATAGATGGACTTGGTATGATTATGACCAGGGATTATTCGGTATAATCATGACTGTAATGTTACAAATGATGTGATAAAAGTCCTCATTGGCCCGTAGTGCATTGATGAACAGTTGTTGGCATGATCATGATCATTGATGAATACACGAATATCTTTGACCCGTAGTGCATGGATAATTTGTAGTCGTGATACTAAAGAATATCCTTGGCCGTAATGCAGAGGTGATTCGATGATGTGGATTATTTATTAAGCTGAGTCTCAGCGATAAAAGTGATGAAAAACCTTTTAAATCATAGAAGATAATAGATTTTATGCTATACTTGACTCTTCTAATGGATTGCTTGTTCCGCTGCGGTTAAACTTGATGTTTGTTATATTTTATCAGTTTAACACTGTTGAAGGCTAACGATAAATTATTTTGCATTATATTAGTCATAATATTTCTTACTGGGCTAGTTGAGCTCACCCTTTTGCTTTCATTGTTCTCTTCAGGAAATGAGAACGTAGTCGGGACTAGTCGGGTAATGGAGTGACGGTCCAGATGATAGCATTAGTATTCCTCACTATTCTATGAAATAGTGTGATAATAAATGCATTGAGGACTCCATTTGAGTTGAATACTGTCTAGACAGTATTCGTATTAAAACTCTCAGTTTATGTTTTGTCGTATTTTACACGACAGTTGTATTATTAAGTTGTATTTGAATTTTGCACCATGTATTTGGCGACTCAAGATGGGTGATTAATACCTATTTTGGGGGCGTCACAGTTGGTATCAGAGATTAGGTATATGATTCTTGGCTGAGATGTGAGATAAGAACTAGGAGGGGAGAGACGGGGAATTCCTTCGCTAGCATGACCTACCTAAGTTTAATTGGTATTATTGATCGGTCAGAGTATAGGAATAATATGCGGTATGTCAATTAACCCTTGTTTTGTGGCAGTATTTGAAAATGACATCCGAGAATGTTGAGAATAGCTATGGAGCACATGAGACCATTGAGTCACCACATATGAATACCCATGATAATGTGCAACAGGAAGACAATAATCCGTAGGTAAACAACAACGATCAAATGATGAACGATAGGATGTTCAGAGGCTTTATGCAATTCATGCAACATCAGGCGAGAGCGGCTCTTGTCCAAAATGCAAGTGGAAACACTGAAAACTCTAGGACGGTCACCACTAAGAAATTCAAGGAGCTGGGACCTCCGGAGTTTTTTGGAGAGCCAAAACCACTTAATACAGAGAAGTGGATAAAGTATATCAGCAAGATATTTGATGTCTTGGGATGCTCCGAGGAGCAAAAGGTTCCCTTTGCCACCTTCATGTTATGCGATCGGAGGCGACATCTGGTGGGAATCAGAAGCGATTTTAACTCGCTTTGATGAAGATAACTTGGGAGAAGTTCCAAGAACTGTTCAACGACAAGTACTTTCCTGAAAGTATTCGACACATGAAAGAGGTAGAGTTCATTAAACTGGAGCAAAACAACATGACCGTGTCGCAGTACAAAGCCAAGTTTGCTGAGTTGTCCCAGTTTACATCCCACTTAGTTGATAATGAGGAGAGAATGACGCGGATGTTTCTACGAGGTTTGAAACCCGAGATAAGTCAATACCTTATCTCTCACAAACTGTGTTTGTATTCAGATGTTGTAAATAGGGCTCAGTTATTGGAGCGCAATAATGAGTCAACCCAACCAAGAGAGAGCAGCCGACAAGTCGATAATACCAGTGGTAGCAGTTATCGAAGCGGTGACAACAAACGTGGATGGAATCAACATGCCAGAAATGGTAACCACTTCGGTGGTAATAATGGCCAAGAAAATAAAAGTGGACATTTCAAGAAGCGGAGATTCAATAATGATGGAATGACATCAGCACCAGCACCCGCTGTTAAGGAAGGAGAGCGACCACCTATCATATGTTTCAAATGAGGAGGGGAGGGATATATCAGTCCAAACTGTGTCTAGCAGTCCAAAATGTGTTACAATTGTGGAAGAGAATGTCACCTAGCTCGATTTTGTCGTTCAGGAAAGCCAAGTCCAGCTGGGATGGAGGAACAAAAGGCCATTCCAGAAAAGTCAAAACCAGTAGTTCAAGGGAGAGCGTTTGTCGTGACCTCCCAAAAAGCAAGGAACCCGAACGAGGTCATCACGGGTAAGCTTATCATAAACTCTAGCGAAGTTTATACCTTATTTGATACCGGTTCTACCCATTCTTTTATTTCTCCTACTTGCGCCAACGTTTAAATTTGACTCAGGAGAAATTAGACTTTGACTTATCATTGAAACTCCATTGGGAGAAACCTTCATTACATCCAATTGTTTATAAGTTTTGTTTGGTTCAAATCTGCACTTACCCTCACATTACTTGTCGATCTTATTTCATTAAAAATACTTGCATTTGACGTAATTCTAAGGATTGATTGGTTAACTACTCATCATGCAAAAATTGATTGTTTTCGTAAGGTTGTTAACTTTTATATTCCTAACCAACCTATTATGCAAATTCAAGCAACCAAACCATTAAATCAATCAATGTCATCTCAAGCGATAAAGCTATTCGTTTATTGAAAAACGGATGTCAAGCTTTCTTAGCTCATGTCACAGATTTAAACAAAAATACGTCAGTTTTGAATTATATTTCTATTGTTAATAAATTTCCTGACATATTCCCTGAAGAAATTCCTGGCCTACCCCCAGAGCGTGAAATTAAATTTTGTATCGACCTTGAACTTAGTACAAAACCCATTTGCAAAGCCCCATATCGAATGACTCCTATTGAACTTCAGGAGTTAAAGACCCAACTGCAGTAATTGTTAGACATCGGTTTCATTCGTCCCAGTACTTCTCCTTGGGGTGCTCCTGTTCTATTCGTGAAAAGGAAAGATGGGAGTATGCGACTTTGTATTGATTATCGGGAGTTAAACCATGTCACTGTCAAAAATAGATATTCGTTGCCTCGCATTGATGACATGTTTGACCAGTTGCAAGGTGCCATATTCTTTTTAGGGATCGATCTTCATTCCGGATATCATCAGTTAAAGATTAGAAGCGATGACATTCCAAAGACGGCTTTCAGAACTCGGTACGGGCATTATGAATTCTTAGTCATGTCTTTTGGATTGACTAATGCTCTTGCTGACTTCATGGATATGATGAACCGATTATTCAAGGAATATTTGGATCACTTTGTGGTTGTCTTTATTGATGAAATCCTCATATATTCCAAAAGCTGTGAAGATCATGAACAACACTTGAGGCTGATACTCCAAAAGCTTCGTGAAAATAAGCTTTAATCTAAGTTAAAGAAATGCAAGTTCTGTCTTGAGGAAGTAGCATTCCTTGGGCACGTAGTATCAAATCATGGAATATCTGTTGACCCGACAAAGATTGAAGCAATTCAAAGCTGGGAGCAACCTAAATCAGTGACCGAAGTACATAGCTTTCTTGGCTTAGCTGGTTATTATCGGAGATTCATTGAAGGGTTTTCTCTAATTGCTACTCCATTACCTCAGCTGACTCAGAAAGATACAAAATTCGGTTGGAGTGAGGAATGTGAGAAGAGTTTTCAAGAACTTAAGAGGAGACTCATTTCAGCACCTGTTCAGACAATACCATCTGGCTCTAAGGGATTTATCATCTACTGTGATGCTTCGGGCAAAGGTTTAGGATGTGTTCTCATGCAACATGGGAAAGTCATAGCCTATGCCTCTCGACAACTCAAAGAATATGAGAGGAATTATCCTACTCATGATTTAGAGTTGGCAGCTGTTGTCTTCGCACTTAAAATTTGGAGGCATTACCTGTATGGAGAGAATGTGGAGATCTATACGGATCATAAAAGCCTTAAATATTTCTTCACTCAAAAGGAACTCAACATGTGGCAACGACGATGGCTTGAGCTGTTGAAAGATTATGATCATACCATCCAATACCATCCTAGAAAAGTGAACGTAGTAGCTGATGCATTAAATAGAAGATCATATGCGGGTACGAGTGCAATATTGTCAACGCAAGGGCCCATTTTGTATGACTTACAAAGGATGGAGATAGAGTTAAAGACTCCAAGGACCCATGTGATGATGGCGAATATACGAGTAGAACCAACTTTAATCGATAAAGTTAAAGTTGCTCAAGCTACAGACCTAGAGTTGATGCGTATGAGGAAGAAAGTACAAGAAGATGCTATTCCGGAAGCAAGAATCAATGAAGAAGGAATACTTAGAGTGAACTCCAGACTTTGTGTTCCTAACGACCCTGATTTAAAGTATAAAATCATGATGGAGGCGTATAACACACCGTTTGCAATCCATCTTGGGAGTACCAAAATGTATCGTGATCTTAGACATACATTTTGGTGGAGAAATATGAAGAGAGAGATTGCAAGGTTTATCTCAAGGTGTCTAACTTGTCAACGAGTCGAGGCGAAGCATCAAGTGCCAAAAGGTTCATTGCAACCACTTGAAATTCCAAAATGGAAGTGGGAGCACATTACCATGGATTTTGTTACTAGTCTTTCCAAGGTTTCTCAAGGCATAGATGCAATTTGGGTCATTGTTGATAGATTGACCAAGTCTGCTCATTTCTTATCTATACGAGAAACTTATACACTTGAACATCTTGCTCATATGTACATAAATGAGATTGTAAGACTGCATGGTATGCCAGTATCCATAGTTTCTGATCGAGACCCAAGATTCACTTCAAGATTTTGGGTTAGTTTGCAAAAATCTATGGGCACGGATTTACGATTTAGTTCGGCTTATCATCCTCAAACGGACGGGCAGTCGGAGAGGACTATTCAAACCCTTGAAGATTTATTAAGACTCTGTATCCTTGACTTTAAGGGAAGTTGGGACAAGTTCTTACCATTGGTGGAGTTTTCCTACAACAATAGTTATCAAGCAAGTATTGGCATGGCTCCATTCGAGGCGTTGTATGGAAGAAAGTGTGACGCCCCCAAAACAGGTATACATCACCCATCTTGAGTCACTAGATACACACTACATAACTCAACTACAAACTTCTTTTATACAACTGTTGTGCAAAATACGACAAAACATAGCTGAGAGTTTAAACACGAATATTTCCTTCTAGACAATATCCACACTCAATGAAGTCCTTATTACAATTATTATCACACTATTTTATAAAAATAGTGAAGACTATTATAGCCACTATCTCGGACCATCACTCCATTCCCCGACTCGTCCCAGCTATATTCTCATTTTCTGAAGAGAATAGTGAAAGAAAAGGGTTAGCTCAACTAGCCCAGTAAGAAATATTATGACTAAGATAATGCAGAATAAATTATCCTTAGCCTTCAACAGTATAACAACTGATAGAATACAATAGACAACAATTTTTAGATCAACAACTACAGCGGAAATAAGCAATCCATTAGAAGAGTCACGTAGAGCATAAAATCTACTATCTTCTATGATTTAAAAATTTATCATCAATTTTATCCCTGTAATACCCATTAACAGTTCTTTATTATACCCAAGACAAAGAGAAATTTCATCACCTGTCTTCACCTGAACCACCAAAGATTTTAGTTAAATTCACAATTCATGTTTATAATAATGTGAATCAACAGTTTCTCCTTGCCACAAAAGCTTAATAGAAAGTTTACTCAATATCCTTACCCCAAAGGATAAAGATATTCAAATGTAATAACAATGATTATACCAATCAGTTGTCTACCTTTGCATTACGGGCCAAAGATATTCAACTACAAAACCAATGGTCATGATCATACCAATCAATTGTCTGTCAGTGCACTACGACCAAAGACATTCAACTGTTAACTAATGGTCATGATCCTGCCAATCACATCATCAAATTATCCATGCACTACGGCCCAAGGATATTCGTTATTATCACCAGTGGTTATGATCATGTCATACACATGTCCATCTTTGCACGTAAGCCCAAGATATACAACTATAAATCAATAATCAACAATTCATCTTAGGACGTAAGCCAAAGATATACAACTTTAAAACCAATAATCAATAGTCCATCTATACACGTAAGCCAAAGATGACTTTCATCACAATATAAGCATGAGGATGATGACAATGATATAAGCATTAATCAAACAAAATCAAGGATAAATATTAAAGACTTTAAATTTATCCAGAGTTTAAAAATATCGAAAGTGTCAACATGATACTGCTTTGTGGAGTAAAAATTCAAGAAAAATATGCATATACCAAAAATAATTTGGACATAAAAGAAATATATTTTTCGGGTAATTAGTACCACGTGAATAGTACTCTATGAATAGTACTTCGGGAATAGTACCTCGTGAATAGTACCCCGGCATGAAAAGTATCCTAAATATCCGAGTGAATAGTAACACGTGAATAGTAACTCATAAAAAAATACCAAAGAAAATGATATTCCATGACGAGTACAAAAGAAATGATATCTCGTATTTAGTATAATAGAATATACTTAAATCAAGAATGGATTTTCACCCGCCATGCGGTAATCCACGTAGACAGATCATTTCCACAATTTAATAAGGAATGAATACGCAGGATCTTTCACCATGCATACGGTAGTCCACACAGACAGGTTATTCTAACAGAATAATAAAGAAAGGAATAACAAAAGAATTCACCAGGCATGCGATAGACCGCACAGACAGGTTATTCCAATAGAATAATAAAGAATGGAACCCCATGAATAGTACTTCGGGAATAGTACCCCGTGAATAGTACTTCGGGAATAGTACCCCGTGAATAGTATCCCGACACGAAAAGTATCCCAAATACCCGAGTGAATAATACCAGAGTGAATAGTAATTGGGTGAATAGTAACCCATGAATAGTAACTCGTAAAAAATATACCAAAGAAAATGATATTCCATGACGAGTACAAAAGAAATGATATCTCAGATAAGTATACTAGAATATACGAAACTGCAAATGGATTTTCACCCGCCATGCGGTAATCCACGTAGATAGATCATTTCCACAATTTAATAAAGAATGAATATGAAGGATCTTTCACCATGCATGCGGTAGTCCACACAGATAGGTTATTCCAACAGAATAATAAAGAATGGAATAACAAAAGAACTCACCAGGCATGCGATAGACCGAACAGACATGTTATTCCAAAAGAATAATAAAGAATGAAATCGGGTCCGCCAATAATCATGCATGCATGGGATATTCCAATAGAATAATAAAGAATGGAACCGTGTCGTGCGTAATCCGTGATGTATGTGATATTCTAATGTAATAATAAAGAACGGAACCAGCCATGCGAATCCAAGCATGCATGTGATATTCTAATGAATAATAAAGAATGGAATAACAACAAAATTCACCAGCGCGATAGAGATCAAGACAAACAAAGTTATTCCAAGTAATAATAAAGAATGGAATAATAGAAGAATTTCACCATGTATGCGTATGTATTGCTTGTATGCAAAAGTTATTCCAACATAATAATAAAGAATGGAATAACAACCCTTACGAGTATTGAAAGAAAATAATTCTCTTTATGAATACAAAAGAATAATACCCTTTACCTTGAAGAAAATTGGATCTTTGGAATAGTGAGGTAGCGAGACTTCTCTTCTTTTTTCTCTATAATTTCTCTCTATAATAATTGCTCTATAGCTTTAGTGAATTGGTGAGAAATGAAGGAAGAATGAGCTTCTATTTATAGGAAAATATAGTTTTGATAATTGCACGTTTTTAGGGCTCGAAATATTACAAAGATAATACCTTTCTCTTTTTCTTCATTTTAATTTAGTCCTGCAAGTATTATCAAACTTGCACCACCTCCCATAATAGTAAATCATGTGAATCAATAGTAAATCATGTGACTCAATAGTTCTAATCATGTGAAAAAAATAATTACAGTATAGTACCTTCATCTATACCTCTATTTTTAATTTAGTCATGCAAGTATTATCAATCTTGCACCAACTCCCCTAATAGTAAATCATGTGAATCAATAGTACACACATGTGAACACATAGTTATAAGCATGTGAATTAATAGCAATTAATTTCTCATTTATTCGGTGAATTACCCGATTGGTTAATATAACATCCAGACATCAATTATTATCAGAATAGATGTCGATTTCCACTAACACTAATAATCCCAACACAATGGAACTATCAATTTCATCTTTAATTAACATGAACTTATTCATCATTAATATTATAAATCATAATATTTAACAACCAGGTCGTTCCCAGGAAAGAGGGGGCTTTCCGTTAAGGATTTTTCCTTATTAGCGCGCAATTAGGTGACCAAACCTCTCCTTGACAGAACTTCTAGACATTGTCAATATTGCAATTTAATAATATGAATAACTTTGTCGTCTCAATTATTAATTTAATAATACATCATATTATGCAGATGATACTGTGACAATAATCGAATCAATAATATGAGAGATATGATGCAGCCATTATTGTAGCAATAATTGAGTATAACTGAGTGACTTCTCACATAAGCATCAATAATCAATATTGTGTGCTACTATGCAAACCACGCAGACATCGCTTGTATTTTACTACCAAGTAGTTAGTTCAGCTTTTAACCAAGAACACTTTCACCGTTATTTTTATAAAAGATATTTCGTCATTTTATAACTACGACAATACTTCCGTTATGGGGTTCAATAATGATCAGGCCATTGCATTTAATATTTCTCGTTAAAACGAATATTCCCTCACCAATCGAATATTTCCCGACACAACAAATATTTTATAACAACTTGCTTACTTTGCAAAATTTTCAAATATCACCCTTAACTTTAAACTTTTATCAATATAACTATTTACCAAATAGAATAATTATAAGAAAATTGAAAATTTTCATTTCATAAAATTCGGGATCTCACAGAAAGTGTCGTTCTCCAGTATGCTGGGATGAGGTGGGTGAAGCAACGTTGTTGGGACCGAAGTTGGTACGTATGACTACGGAAAAGATTCAAACGATCCGACAATGTATAATAATCTCACAAGATTGACAAAAGAGTTATGCTGATCTTCATCGAAAAGACGTGGAATTCAATATTGGAGATCATGTGTTGTTACGTGTTGCTCCATGGAAAGGAGTTACAAGATTTGGAAAGAGAGGAAAGCTCAATCCTCGATTCATTTGCCCATTTTTAATCCTCGATCGAGTAGGAACTGTGGCCTATAGACTCGCTTTACCGCCAAGTATATCTCGTGTTCGTAACGTTTTTCACATATCCATGTTACGTAAATATGTGGAAGACCTGAACCACATTATTGAGTTAAAATCGGACGAAATAGCCGAAGATTTAATGTATGAAGAGATTCCTGTTAAAATCTTGGATAAGAAGGAACATATTTTACGCTCCAAGGTTATACCTCAAGTCAAAGTTTTGTGGAGAAACCACGATGTTGAGGAAATGACCTGGGAGTTGGAATCTGAAATGAAATCAAGGTATCCTCACCTATTCATCATACCGGGTATGTACCCTAATTTCGAGAGCGAAATTTAATAAGAAGGGGAGGTTGTAAGACCCCAACTTTTATGAATAAAGATGACTTTTCTATAAATATCATTTTTGAATATTATGGAGTGAATTTGATATAATGTTATAGTTGTGGGTAATATTTATAAAATTTACAAAGTACGCAAGTTGTTATATAATATTCGATTGGTCAGGGAATATTCGTTTTAAAAAGGAATATTCGTACGACGGCACAATCATTGGTGGATCCCACAACGGAATTATTGTCGGATTGAAAAAACGACAAAAATATCGTTTTATGAAAATAACGGCGGAAGTTTTACCGTTAACTATTGAAACACCCAGTGTTAAAAAGTACAATAATACGCGTGGTTGTATAGTAGTACACGGTATTGATTATTGATGCTTACGTGAGAAGTCACTCAGTTTTGTTCAATTATTGTTACAGTAATTGTTGCATAGTATCTCACATTATTTGATTCAATTATTGTCGATATTTTATATATTATTAATTCGATTTAATATATATATATATATATATATATATATATATATATATATTCCGTCGTATAAACAACCCTATATCGTGGGATTATATAGATTAAATCGAATTACATGTGAGAATATATATATATATATATATATATATATATATATACATATATATATATATATATATTAAATATGAAAATCACAATTTAATTAGAGAATTCTTCTTCTATAATCTTGAGCGTATTTCTTTAGAGTTTTAGAAAGCTTTGAGCGTAGAAAACAGTGAAAGTTTTCTTCAAGGATATCCCCGCTATACCAGTTGGAATACTCTTCTTTTCAAGGTAAGGGGTGTTATTTTTGTTCAATATTCGCTTGAAATAATATTTTTTTCCATACTCTGTAGTATATAAGTAATATTATTTTGTTTCAGATTTCGAATTCTATACTCGTTTTGTTAAAGTTTTGGCTTCTAAACTCCATGAAATTAGTAGAATATCCTTGATATTTACGCTTCATCCAGTATCTTTTCATGAAAATATTATTATGAGCATTCTTGATAAGTTTTAACTTTTTCATGTCGGAGTACTATCACGGGATTACTATTCCCGAAGTACTATTCACGGGGTACTATTCACTCGAGTACTATTCATCCGGGGTGCTATTTATGATAAAAATTGATTCGTTTTCGGTCCAAATTATTTTTGGTATAATATTATTCTTGAATTTTACTCCACAAAGCAGTATCATGTTGACAATTTGGACGTTATTGATTTCTGGATAAATTAAATTATAAATCTTTAAATATTTATCCTTGAACTTGTTTTATTGAATTCTTATATCATTGTCATCATCCTCATGTTTATATTATGTTAAAAGTCATCTGTGGTCTATAGTGCATAGATGGACTTGGTATGATTATGACCAGGGATTATTCGGTATAATCATGATCGTAATGTTACAAATGATGTGCTAAAAGTCCTCATTGGCCCATAGTGCATTGATGAATAGTTGTTGGCATGATCATGACCATTGATGAATACACGAATATCCTTGGCCTGTAGTGCATGGATAATTTGTGGTCGTGATACTAAAGAATATCCTCGCCAGTAAAGTGAGGGGTGATTTGATGATGTGGATTATTTATTAAGCTGAGTCTCAGCGATAAAAGTGATGAAAAACCTTTTAAATCATAGAAGATAGTAGATTTTATGCTCTACTTGACTCTTCTAATAGATTGCTTGTTCCGCTGCGGTTAAACTTGATGTTTGTTATATTTTATCAGTTTAACACTGTTGAAGGCTAATGATAAATTATTCTGCATTATCTTAGTCATAATATTTCTTACTGGGCTAGTTGAGCTCACCCTTTTGCTTTCATTGTTCTCTTCAGGAAATGAGAACGTAACCGGGACTAGTCGGGGAACGAAGTGACGGTCCAGATGATAGCATTAGTAGTCCTCACTATTCTATGAAATAGTGTGATAATAAATGTATTGAGGACTCTATTTGAGTTGAATACTATCTAGAATACAATATTCGTATTAAAACTCTCAGTTTATGTTTTGTCGTATTTTACACGACAGTTGTATTATTAAGTTGTATTTGAATTTTGTACCATGTATTTGGCGACTCAAGATGGGTGATGTATACTTATTTTGGGGGCGTCACAGTTGGTATCAGAGCTTAGAGATATGATTCCTAGCTGAGATGTGAGACAAGAACTAGGAGGGGAGAGACGGAAAATTCCTTCGCTAGCATGACCTACCTAAGTTTAATGGTATTTATTGATCGGTCAGAGTATAGGGATAATATGTGGTATGTCAATTAACCCTTATTTTGTGGCAGTATTTGAAAATGACATCCGAGAATGTTGAGAATAGCAATGTAGCACATGAGACCGTTGAGTCACCACAGATGAATACCCATGATAATGTGCAACAGGAAGACAATAATCCGTAGGTAAACAACAACGATCAAATGATGAACGATGGGATGTTCAGAGGCTTTATGCAATTCATGCAACATCAGGCGAGAGCTGCTCTTATCCAAAATGCAGGCGAAAACACTGGCAAATCTCGGACGGTCACCGCTAAGCAATTTAAGGAGCTGGGACCTCCGGAGTTTTTTGGAGAGCCAAAACCACTTAAGGCGGAGATGTGGATAAAGCAGATCAGCAATATATTTGATGTCTTGGGATGCTTCGATGAGCAAAAGGTTCCCTTTGCCACCTTCATGTTGTGGGCAAAGGCAGATTACTGGTGGAAATTTGTAAAGCGTACTCAACCTGCTGCACTGAAGATGACTTGGGAGAAGTTCCAAGAATTGTTCAATGACAAGTACTTTCTCGAAAGTATTCGACACATGAAAGAGGTAGAGTTCATTAAACTGGAGCAAAACAACATGACCGTGTCGTAGTACGAAGCCAAGTTTGCTGAGTTGTCCCGGTTTGCATCCCACTTAGTTGATAATGAGGAGAAAATGACGCGGATGTTTCTAAGAGGTTTGAAACCCGAGATACGTCAATACCTTATCTCTCACAAACTGTGTTTGTATTCAGATGTTGTAAATAGGGCTCAATTATTGGAGCGCGATAATGAGTCAACCCAACCAAGAGAGAGCAGCTGACAAGTCGATAATACCAGTGGTAGCAGTCATCGAAGCTGTGACAACAAACGTGGGGGGAATCAACATGCCAGAAATGGTAACCACTTCGGTGGTAATAATGGCCAAGACAATAAAAGTGGACATTTCAAGAAGAGGAGATTCAACAATGGTGGAAAGACGTCAGCACCAGCACCCGCTGTTAAGGAAGGAGAGCGACCACCTATCATATGCTTCAAATGCGGTGGGGAGGGACATATCAGTCCAAACTGTGCCCTGCAGTCCAAAACGTGTTATAATTGTGGAAGAGAAGGTCACCTAGCTCGATTTTGTCGTTCAGGAAAGCCAAGTCCAGCTGGGATGGAGGCTCCAAAGGCCGTTCCAGAAAAGTGAAAACCAATAGTTCAAGGGAGAGCGTTTGTCGTGACCTCCCAGAAAGCAAGGAACCCGAACGAGGTCATCATGGGTAAGCTTATCATAAACTCTAGAGAAGTCTATACCTTATTTGATACATGTTCTATCCATTCTTTTATTTCTCTTACTTGCGCTCAACGTTTAAATTTGACTCCGGAGAAATTAAACTTTTACTTATCTATTGAAACTCCGCTGGGAGAAACATTTATTACTTCCACTGTTTATAAGTCCTGTTTGGTTCAAATCGGTACCCTCACATTACATGTCGATCTTATTTCATTGAAAATACAACAATGGAGTGTTTGAGAACGACATTATTACTACAAGGGTCAAGGGGGAACAAATTAAACTCAAAGATGAAGATATAAACCTAGCCCTAGGTTTCAAATCAAAGGGACTCATATCTATGTATGTTATCGACTTTCATGAAGGTCTGAAGAAGATGCACCATATGAAGTTTCAGAACGTCAAGGGGTACAAGAAGAAAGAGTTTCCCAGAAGTATGAATTTCTGGCTGACATTGTTGGGAAGTGCATATGCTGTAAAAGCTCTGGTCACGACTCTGTAAATGAAGTTCAACTAAATCTCATGACAATAATCTGCTTCAGGATTCAACTCAACTATGGGGCTCTGCTTATCGATTGCATCGGGAAGTGGATACTCAGCTCAAAGAAATTAAAGAGCTCTGGGAAAATGCTCTATGGGAGGTTCATAATCATAATCCTGCAATCGGCTCTGGGTGACAAAATTGGGGACAAGGAAGGGGAATCCATCAACCCCAACAGACAAATGACCCAGGAGCTGTTTCAAAACTAGAAAAGAAACCCTGCAGAAAATGTCAGAATGATGTCTGAATCAAGTGAATGGACTGGTGAAGTGAAAGAAAGTATCTGGGCTACCAGGAAACATGTCGGTTGTGAAGGAAGCTGATGAAGATGAAGAAATTAATCAAAAGGAGTCCATCGCTTTGATAGAAAAAGCAAGGGTAAGAGGAAAATGAAAGCTCAAACAACAGAAGAGCCTCCAAGCTCAACCACTGATGCACCCCAAGAGAGTTCGGGCACTGAAACTCTGAAGGAAATAAAGAGGAAAAAGCAGCAGTCTGAGGAGGATGAAGACAGAACCACCATCTCTCAGCTGCTTAAGAAGGGAAAACATAACCACAAAATAGAGAAGTCTTCACTCACTTCGATCGTAGAGTTCAGACCTCCCATCACTTCAAAAGTGGATACTGAAGCAGAGTCTCAGCCTGAGCCAACAGTCAGAGGTGAAGCTAAAGAAAGCACCGTGAACAAGGTTCCAAACTCGACAATTACAATTAACCAGGAGGGACCATGTTGACAGGGATATTGATGATTATCAGGATATTTTATCACTAATAATTAAACTTGATTCCATGATAATACATATGTACATGTATATGAGTTACTTTTTTCCTAATGTAGTAAAAGTAATTTATGATTTAAATTAGGAGAAGTAATCTGTAGGAAAAATATTCAAAAAAAAAGAGAACTAAAAAAAGAGAATGAAATAAATTGTCTATTTAGTTGAAGTATATAGATGTATATACTTCTAGCATCCACACCCCGTGCAAAGTTATAATGTTGTATATACTTTATTAAACTTTTTTTATAATATATTTTTAGATTTATCAGGTAAGATGGTTCTAATAAGAAAATACCTTCATTCTAAAATTATTTTATTTAACTTATTATAAGATTTTATTTATACTCGAATATAATTACACTCATATTTAATTAAGAGTAACAAATTCAAGTTAGGTAAAATTAAACTCATATAATTACACATATTTATATTAAGTATATAAGACGATCTTATGATTGTTTCCTTGTAAACTATATTACAAATTTTATTTTTTTACTTGGTTATTTGATTGAACGAAGGGTCTTGTTGTAAAATTATAATATTGTTATTGATGTTTTGAATTTTATTTTATTGGATAAATTATTTAATTTTTATTTTTATTTAATAACTAAATCATATGATCGATTAATATATTATATTTTTATCTTAAATATATAACAATTATATTTTCTATACAACGATTAAATCTTTCTTAAACTCAAACAATATGTATATTTATTTTTTTTAAAATCGTAAAAACATTAAGTTAAATAGATGATTTTTATAATAATTTAATTTTCTTTTCAAACTATAGTGGTAATACAATTTTACTTAAATTTTTATTATTTTATATATTTTTGGATTAAAAAATTATATTATGAATTCATGTTTTTTAATAAAACTATAATATTGATTATAATTTTTGAACAAAAGTAACAAATTAATTTTAGGCAAGATGATTTTATTTTGATTATTTTCTTAATTCTTGTTACCTTATAAAACTACAATACTAATTCCTATTTCTGATTTAGATTGATGAATAATAAAATTTGATTTAATGTAGAAAAAGTCAAAGGTCGAACCAAACTAAAAAAAGGAGGACCAACTAAATTGTCTATTTAATTTAAATATGTGCTATGTGAGAAATAAATTTTTAGCATTAATAATTAGTGTTTTAAAATGAAGGATGAGGAAATAATATATTTTTTTCTAAATAGAATAATGCCGCCAAGAAAAAGTCAAAACGACCAAGAAGAGGCAGAAAACGAGACTAGAGAACAAACAAACCTTATGCAGTAGTTTGTAGATCTTCTAGTAGGGGCATGCATTAAATAAAAACCCTACCCAAGTAGATGCAAATCTTCTAATGTTGCCAGTGGCAAGTTTTAAGGACTTTAAAAGCATGGGTCCGCCAAAGTTTACAGGGACCACCGAGCCTATAGAGGCTCAATTATGGATTAAGGAGATAGAAAATGCGTTTATCATTGCCAGAGTCAGAGAGGAGCAACATAAATTTTTTACTACCTACATGTTAAAGGGAGAAGCCAATGTCTGGTGGGAGGCGAACCAGAACATGGCTGAAAAGGGGACGGTCGTATGGGAATGTCCGGTTCAAGGAGTTATACTTCGAGAACTACTTTCCCAGAAGTATGCAGAGCCAAATGGAAATTTAGTTTCTTGAGTTGAAGCAATGGAACATATCAGTGCCCCAGTACGCAGCCAAGTTCAATGAACTGGATAGGTTTTGCTCCACATCAAGTGGACAAGGAGGAAAGGAAAACGCGTTGGTTTGAGCAAGGGTTAAAGTCCTCACTCCACGATAAATTATCGGTGTTGCAGATTGACTCATTCGGGACGATCTTAGAGAAAGATATAATAGTAGAGGGAGGATGCAAAGTGTTAGTTCAATTCAGTTAGGAGAGACAGAGAGATAAAGTTGAAGGAAACAATAAGCATATAAATGAAGCGACAATAGAAATCTAGGAAATTCCGTAAATAAGCAAAGAGACCCAAAGAAGAGGAACGGAGGGTGTAATAATTGTGGGAAGTGGCATACGGGGGTATGTACGAAAGCCAAGATGCGTTACAACTGTGGGCAAGAGGGACATATCTCTCCTTATTGTCCCAATACAAAGAAAGGTGTATGTTTTAATTATGAATCAGAAGATCATCAAGCAAGAAATTATCCAAAGAAAGGGACAGATGGAGGAAGCGAAAGTAAGGATAAGAGTGTTGGTAAATTAATGTTAGCCAAATTTTTGAAAAAGTAAGATAATACCTTCGATGAATGTAGGATGGAGTAACTGCAGTGCCAAAGAAGTTGTATGGGAACTCGAAGGGAAAGATAATGGGAATTATATCTGTCTTTTGATGTTATTTTGTAATAGTGATTTCTGGGACGAAATCCTTATAAGGGGGAATAATGTGACAACCCGAGAAATTGTATAGCCTTGTAATTAGGTTTTCGATGTAAATATCTAATAAAATAATTTTTTATGATATTATTATGTGTAAATATAATTTTATGTGGTTAAAGGTCGAATTATGACCTAGTATATGTGTCATGTGATTATGTTTGTGTGTTAGGATATTTGGACGAAATAAAAAAAATCGAGAAAAAGGCTAAAACACTTCATAAAAAGCAGAAAACACTAATAAACATTTGTTTTTGAAATTTTAAATTACGTCATAGCATTTATTTGAGGAAGAGAGATGAAATCTATAATAAAAGTTTTTTTCGAAAAACAGACGTAAAAAAAAATATTCACATGAGAAATGCTTTTTCATTTTTTTGACTTTTCGATTTACGATATATCATTTGTTCAGGAAATGGGAACGGAGTTCATAATTTAAATTATGATTCGTGAAGGTCAATTTTTTCGACTAAACGAAAAAGTTAGAAAACTTAACTAGAAAATAAAATAACTAATTAAATTTAGTTAGAGTAATTAAATTTATACTTGGACTAACTAAGCCTAGAATTTTAAAGGCTTAGTTAGGGTTTTGGATGGCTTGGCTAGAGTTTGGTGTGGCTTGACTAGGGTTGAGCCACACTATTGTAAACTTGGTGCCAAAGAATAGAAGACCATGTTTCACATATTGGGATTTAGCATGTGGGATAAAGGAAAAAGCTAAAAAGAAAAAGACTAAGGGTGGACTATAATTCCTTACATACTAAGTAAAGGGGGACAAAGAGGGATGGAAACTTACTAGTTTTAGTAAGATTTGATCTTAAACAAGTTAAGCACTTATTATGTCTTCTAAAGTAACCCTAGTTGTGACGCCCCCAAAACAGGTATACATCACCCATCTTGAGTCGCCAAATACATGGTACATAAATCAAATACAAACTTAATTATACAACAGTCGTGTACAATACGACAAAACATAGCTGAGAGTTTAAACAAAAATATTGCCTTCTAGACAATATCCACTCTCAATGGAGTCCTCATTACAATTATTATAATAATATTTCACAGAATAGTGAGGACTACTAAAGCCACCTATCCTGGACCATCACTCCATTTCCCGACTCATCCCAGCTATATTCTCATTTCCTGAAGAGAACAATGAAAGAAAAGGGTGAGCTCAACTAGCCCAGTAAGAAATATTATGACTAAGATAATGTAGAATAAATTATCCTTAGCCTTCAACAGTATAACAACTGATAGAATACAATAGACAACAAGTTTTTGATCAACAACTGTAGCGAAAATAAGCAATCCATTAGAAGAGTCAAGTAGAGCATAAAATCTACTATCTTCTATGACTTAAAAAGTTTTTCATCACCTTTATCGCTGAGACTCAGCTTAATAAATAAAATTGAATCATCCCTGCACCACGGCCAAGGATATTCATGTAATCACCAATGGTCATGATTATACTAAATAATCCCTGGTCATAATCATACCAACAACTGTCCATCAATGAACTACAGGCCAATGAGGACTTTTACCACATCATTCGTCACATTACGGTCATGATTATACCGAATAATCCCTGGTCATAATCATACCAAGTTCATCTATGCACGTAAGCAAAAGATGACTTTAATCACAATATAAGCATGATGACAATGACATAATAATTCAATAAAACAAGTTCAAGGATAAATTTTAAAGATTTATAATTTAATTTATCCAGAAATCAATAACGTCCAAATTGTCAATATGATACTGCTTTGTAGAGCAAAATTCAAGAATAATATTAATGTACTAAAAATAATTTGGACAGAAAAGAAATATATTTTTTGGGTGAATAGTACCCCGTGAATAGTACTTCAGGAATAGTACCTCGTGAATAGTACCCCGACATGAAAAGTATCCCGAATACCCGAGTGAATAATACCAGAGTAAATAGTAACCTGGTGAATAGTAACCCATGAATAGTAACTCGTAAAAAAAATACCAAAGAAAATGATATTTCATGACGAGTACAAAAGAAATGATATCTCAGATAAGTATATTAGAATATACGAAACTGTAAATAGATTTTCACCTGCCATGCGGTAATCCACGTAGACAGATCATTTCCACAATTTAATAAGGAATGAATACGAAGGATCTTTCACCACGCATGCGGTAGTCCATACAGACAAGTTATTCCAACAGAATAATAAAGAATGAAATAACAAAAGAATTCACCAGGCATGCGATAGACCGCACAGACATGTTATTCCAACAGAATAATAAAGAATGGAATCAGGTCATACGTAATCCGCATAGATTCCAACAGAATAATAAAGAATGGAACCAGGTCATGCGTAATCCACACAGACAATATATTCCAACAGAATAATAAAGAATGGAATAACAATGAGAATTCACGTGCATGCGATAGATCAAGCATGCAGAAAAGTTATTCCAACAGTAATAATAAAGAATGGAATAATGAAGAATTTCACCATGTATGCGGTACTTCAGCATAAGCAAAGTTATTCAACATAATAATAAAGAATAGAATAACAGAAGCTCTCTTCATGAATACGAAAGAAATAATACCCCTTACATCAAAAGAAGACTGGATACTGGAATAGTGATGTAGTAGACTTCTCTTCTTCTTTCTCTCTATAATTTCTTTCTATAATAATTGCTATATAGCTTTAGTGAATTGGTGAAAAATAATGAAGGAATGAGCTTCTATTTATAGGAAAATATAGTTTCAATAATTGCACGTTTTGGGGCTCGAAATATTACAATATAAAACCTTCCTCTTTTTTTTCATTTTTAATTTAGTCCTGCAAATATTATCAAACTTGCACCATCTCCCCTAATAGTAAATCATGTGAATCAATAGTTCTAAACATGTGAAAATATGAATTACAGTATAGTACCTCCATCTATACCTCTATTTTTAACTTAGTCATGCAAGTATTATCAATCTTGCACCAACTCCCCTAATAGTAAATGAATGTGAATCAATAGTACACACATGTGAACAAATAGTTATAATCATGTGAATTAATAGCAATTAATTTTTCATTTATCCGGTTAATTACACGATTGGTCAATATAACCTCCAGACATCAATTATTATCAAAATAAATGTCGATTTTTACTAACACTAATAATTCCAACACAATGAAACTATCAATTTCATCTTTAATCAACACGGACTTATTCATTATTAATATTATAATTCACAATATTTAACAACTGTGTCGCTCCGTTCGTGAAAGAGGGGCTTTCCGATAAGGATTTCTCCCTATGGTAGCGCAATTAGGTGACCAAACCTCTCATTCGATGTAACTTCTAGACATTGTCAATATTGCAAATAATAATATGAATAACTTTGCCGTCTCAATTATTGATTTAATAATATAACATATTATGCAGATGATACTGTGACAATAATTGAATCAATAATATGAGAGATATGATGCAGTAATTATTGTAACAATAATTGGGTATAACTGAGTGATTTCTCACGTAAGCATCAATAATCAATACCGTGTGCTACTATGCAACCACGCGTATTATTGTACTTTTACTACCGGGTAGTTCAACAGTTTTAACGGTAACACTTTCGCCGTTTATAAAATGATAATTCTGTCATTTTCTAACTACGACAATACTTCCGTTGTGGGGTCCACCAATGATTATGCCATCGTACGGATATTCCCTGATAAAAAGAATATTCCCCGACCAAACGAATATTATATAACAACTTGCTTACTTTGCAAAATTTATAAATATTACCCACAACTATAACATTATATCAAATCCACACCATAATATTCAAAAAAATATTTCGAGAAATTTAAATCTTTATTCATAAAATTTGGGGTCTCACACTAGTAGCATAATTGGAGGGGATGATTAAGTTAACTAGGGGAGGCTTAGTATGAGTTTAGAAGTTGGTGAGATTTAACTAAAGTATGGTTAAGTCTCTTAAATAAACTACATAACAAGTATACTTGCAAGCTTTATCAATTCACTTCATTTTTATTTAAGTAAGAAATAAGAGAGAGTTAGAGAGAAAGAGACTCACGGATATTGAAGGATTGGAAGAGAAGGAACAAGCTAGACCATCTTCAAGCAAGGATATGAATGCAAGAACCAAAGAGGTATACCTAAAACCTAACTCTAAACCTTTCATCTTAAGTTTTTATTTTGATTGGTGGTTGTTCTGTTGTTGTGATAATTGGAGATCATAAGGGATCTAAGAGGTATAAGGTGGTTCACATTTGTAAATTATCGGTAAATAACATGAAAAGTGGAATAAGAATGAAAAAAATACAAACCTATGCGTAAGGGATGGAAAATGAACTTTTAAGGGCTATTTTGGGGCCATTTGGTTGTGGTGTCCCAAATTTGAAAATTTAGTTCTAGGGTGTTATGTTATTCTCTTATGAGTTACGAACATCACTTAATTGGAACGAAGGAAAAAGCTTTTGTCACGAAGTCATGCCAGATTTTTTTGTAAAACTAGTCGAGAGATGAAAAAAACAGTCTGCACGCTGAATTTTGAGTCATTTTTCTGTGTTGTTTAAGTCTCTGAATTTTTTTCTTTTCTGGGGATTTTTTAGTACTAGAACAAGAAATCTGTAAGCTTAAGAACGACCTCATTCCAACTTCAGAGGAGGGATTTATGCCTTTCAAAAAAAAAGCATGTCGAATATCGGGCCTGGAAAAATTTTCCACTCGGAGGAATTTGTAAATTATGTTACAAGGAAGAAAATGACGCAAAAATGAACTTATTTCAACTTAAAATGAAAAAGTTATGAGGTTCGGAAGGAGTGGGTAAGGGTTGTCAAAGCACTAAGCTATTGGGCACGCGTGGGCGTTGCTGGGCGCACGTGGGCGCTGCCAGGGGCGCGTGGTTCTAGCAAGCAGCAGTTATGGGACGTTGGGGCCTCAGGCCGTCGGGGCCATGACTGTTGGGTTATCTGACGAGGGTTGTGCATGTGCATGTCGTCGGGATGTTTTTGAATGTCGTACGACGCCGAGCGATGTGAAGCACGTCGAGGCGTGTCAAGGAACGCCGAGTGACGTGGTGCACATCGGGGAGTGTTGGGCAACGTCGAGCGGCGTTGTGCATGTTGGGCGTGCAACGGGCGTGTCGCCACGCCATTTCGTGTCGACATGTGAAAATTTTGACATTATTCTAAAATGTTCCAACTTATAAAAGATTAATATTATAAAATAAATAATAAGAAAAATAGACCATCATAGAAGGTCGTTATAAGGGTCGTGGTGTTCCCCAACGCCACGACGACAAGAGACATTTTTGAAAGGTTATCATGCTAGTTTATTTATAAAACGTGAACAACATAAAATTAGTAATGATGTAACATAAAAAAATATATGAAGTCGTTATGTGGCTAATTGATATATTATCGTTTATTAAATTTTGTAGGAAAATTAAAGGAAGATTTAGCGTATAAATTAAATGTTAATGCACCTTTTCAATACATGAGTTTTGATCAATTTGGGGATTAATTTAGACCCATTAATTGATTGAATTTGTATTAAATTAAAAGTGCATTTGATAGTCTTTTACAAGGAGATTAATATAGAGTAATATATGATTCAAGTAGGAATTATATATTGTGTTTTAATTGTATCCAAAGTGGAGAATATGAACAGGGTCATTGTTGTTTAAGAAAACTATTTTCTTTAAGTCCCACATTGAGTAGAAATAAAACTATTTAATACTTTATAAGTATATTTGGAATAGTTTAATTCACTAGTGGTTCTAAAGGAAAGGCTTGGAGTTGGTCACAATGATGTAGTGCAAAGCACCACCCGCCCGCGTTTCGCGACCCGGGGGCCTGGGGCCGTGGTGCGGGTTCGGGTCGCAAAGTTGCATTGGCGCTTTAGGCGCCCTTTGCACTTCACACGTCCTCATCGTCGCTAGGAGCCTCGCTCGAGCCAGGAGCCTCTTTTTAGCATGGAACCAGATTAATAAACTTCATTAATGATTAAACAATTTTTTTTTAATCATTATGGGATGCAAAACTGATATGTGATTATTATATCATTTATTTTACAAATGATTCATTACTCAAAATTCAGTTATGAAACTGAATAGTCTTCATCTTCTTCATTCTATCATCTTTTCACAGCAGAATATATTGAGGTTCATAGTGAGTTGCTATCACTTAGAACAAGTATAGGCTTTGACATAAAATTCTGGAGGTATATTGCTAGTAGCCTTTAGCAAACCTTAGTGGTAAGGGGTAATAAACACCTTAAGGACAGGGACTACCCGTGTCAATCCTTGGTCCTAATTTTTTGTATTCATTATATTTCTTAATAATCTTAAGGTGTTTATGAAAATGGATACAGAGTCTTTCAAAATCATGAACCAAGATTTTGTCAAGCTCGATCGTTTTGATGGAAATAATTTCAGGCGTTGGAAAGATAAACTGAAATTTATACTCACTGTTTTGAAGATTGCTTATGTTTTGGACCCTAACCTTCAGCCTATTCCAGAAGATCCCAAACTAGTAGAAGGTCGATTGAGCGAGATAATGATGTCATGAAGCCTTTGAAAGAAAAAAAGAAGAAAAGGACTGAAGATGAGGAACTTGCTCGTGGACATATCCTCAACACGCTGTCGGATCGTCTCTACGATTTCTATAGTAATATTCAGTCACCAAGGGAGTTATGGGAGGCTTTGGAATTCAAATACAAGGCTGAGGAAGAAGGTACAAATAAATATTTAGTATCTAAATATTTTGATTATAAGATGGTTGATAATAAACCTATCTTGGAGCAAGTGCATGAGCTCCAGGTTATTGTTAATAAGTTGAGGGTTCTTAAAATTGTCTTGCCTGAAAATTTTTAAGTTAGAGCAATAATTGCAAAATTACCTCCATCTTGGAAAGATTTTGCTAAAAAGTTGATGCATAAATCTGAGGATTTTTCCTTGGATCAAATTAGAAGCATCTTCGTATTATTGAGGAGGAGGCAGAAAGCGTGATCTAAGAATTTGATTCAAAGACGATCTAGTGTAAATTATTTGGAGGCAAGATCATTTAAATGGAAAAGACACTGGTGTTAAAAAAGATAATCATAAGTTCAAGCATCACGGACGGAAAAATAAAAAAATCTGATCTAATAATAAGAAAAGGTAAGTGTCGTGTTTGTGGAGAAAGCTGGACATTATGCGAAGAATGCAAACAACGTAAAAAAGTGGCTTCATTAACATGGTTGAGGAGAACCTTGTTGCCATGGTATCGATCTTAGTCTTGATGTGACTATGATTTACGAAGTTAACATGGTAAATAAGTGGTAGAATGGTTGGTGGTTGGACTCAAGACTCTTGTCCATATTTGTAATAATCGAGAAATGTTTAAAACATTTGAAGAGATTATTGGACGGGAAGTTCGGATGGGAAATAGTTCGATGGCTAAAGTTTATGGAAAAAGAACTGTGGAAGTTAATTTCACCTCAGGAAGAAGCTAACCTTCTTTGAATGTGTTGTTTGTGTCGAAATTAGAAAGAATTTAATTTCTATTGATCTTTTAGATAGGAAAGGTTTTAAAATTTACATTGAGTCAAAGCAAAGTCATTCTTTCAAAGAATGGTGTTTTTTTGTTGGAAAGGGTTATGCTTGTAATGGAATGTACAAATTATCTATTAATAAAAATAGTTACATTTTCGCTTATATCACTTGTGCAATTTCTTTATGGCATAGTCGTTTAGGACATATAAATTCAAAGAATTTAAAAAAATATGCATCTGATAAAATTGATTGATATTGTAATCTTGAACTTGAGAAATGTGAAATTTGTGTTAAATCAAAAATTGTGAGAAACCATTTCCAAATGTACATAGAGAATCACAATTATTAGATTTAATACATCTTGATATTTGTGAGTTAAATGGAATATTATTGAGGGTGGAAAAGCGATATTTCATTACTTTTATAGATGATGCTAGCAGATATTGTTATGTGTATTTGTTGAGAACGAAAGACGAGGCATTTAACTCATTCAAAAAAATAAAAATTAGAAGTAGAAAATCAACTTAAGAAGAAGATTAAAATTTTACGTTCTGATAGAGGCATAGAATATTGTTTGAATGCTTTTGATGCATTTTGTGAAGAAAATGGAATTATACATCAAACAAGTGCAACATATACACCTCAACAAAATGGTTTAGTAGAAAAAAAAAATCGTGTGTTTCATTATATGATTAATTGTATGTTAAATCATGCTTGTTTGCCAAATAATTTATGGGGTGAAGCACTTCTTACTGCATGTCATATTTTAAATAGGATTCCTAGTACTGTGATTAAAACTAGTCCTTATGAAATATGGAAAGGCAGAAAACCTAACATAAATTATTCTTGATCCTAAAAGGACTAAGTTAGGAGCTAGAGCTATTAGAAGTATATTTGTTGGATATCTTTGAAAATAGTAAAAGCATCTGAAGCTTCTTGATTTAGAGTCTAATGTAATAAGCGAGTCGAGGGATGTGAAATTTTTGGAAAATAAATTCTCAAAAGATGTTGAGAATGTGGATATGCCAAAATTTGATGAGCCTAGAGGTCCTATAAGGTCTAATGTTGAGGTTGAAGAACCTAGTGTTCTAATTCAACCAAGTGGACCTAGAAGGAGTACTAGAGCTAGAAAAGATAAAATTTAGATGATGATTTCATTTCATCACAGTCTCTATTATTTTAGGTAGAAGGGGACCAAAATAATGAGGTGGTAAATGAAATACCCTATGTATATAGTCTTGAGGCCGATCTAAATCATTTAAAGAAGTTATGGCCACAGGGATCTTGCCTTTTGGAAGGAAGCTGTAAATGATAAAATGGATTCAATCTTAGGAAATAATACTTGGGTATTGACAGATTTACCTAGAGGTTCTAAACTTATAGGTTGCAAATGGGTTTTTAGAACAAAGTATAACACTAACGGTATTATTTCTGCTTTTAAAGCAAGATTAGTAGCAAAAGGTTTTAGACAAGTAGAAGGTATTGACTATTTTGATACTTATGCATCGGTAGCATGAGTTACTTCCATTCGAATTCTTTTTGTCTTAGCTTCATTGTATGATCTTTGCGTTCATCAAATGGATGTAAAGACTGCATTTTTGAATGGCAATTTGAATGAAGTTTATATGGAACAACCCAAAGGGTTTGTTGCTCCCGGTAATGAGGCTAAAGTATGAAAATTAGTTAAGTCTCTTTATGGTCTAAAAGCAGGCACCACCAAATAAATGTACGAGAGATTTGATCTTGCTTATTATAAACTTTGGGTTTAAATATAATAGTGCGAGATAGGTGCATATACTCCAAAACAACTTACGATTATATGGTGATAAATGCATTTATGCGTAGATGATATGTTGATCATCGATGCGAATATGGTTGGAGTAAATGAGACTAAAAAGTATTTATCCTCTGTCTTTAAGATGAAAGACTTAGGTGAAGTAGAATCTTATTTTAGGCATCAAAGTTAAAAAAATATAGTGGGGGTTATGTATTGAATCAATCTCACTATATGAAAAAATATTAACTAAGTTTAGTCATCTCGAGTTCAAGGAGGTGAATACTCCTTTTGAGAATGGAGTTAAACTCAAAGGAAATGAGGTAGAGCTATTGCACTGACTAGAATCTGTGAAGTCTTATTGGTAGCCTTATGTATATTATGCATTGTACTCTCGCCGGATATTTCTTTTGCGGTTTCTAAACTTAGTAGATATCGAAAGCGATCTAATATTGATCATTGGAAAGCTATTGGAAGGGTACTTGGATATCTAAAAAGAACCAGTGGCATAGGATTGTTTTACTATAAATTCCCTAGTGTTTTGGAGGGATACTTTGATGCAAGTTGGATTAATAGTGTGGGAGATAATAAATATACAAGTGGATGGATTTTTACTCTTGCCAGTGGTGTTGTTTCTTGGGCAAGCAAGAAACAGACTTGTATTTCTCACTCTACTATGGAGTTAGAGTTTATAGCTTTGGCTCAAGCAGGAAAAGAGGCTGATTGGATTAGAAATATGTTGTTAGACATAGATCTATGGCCAAATCCAATGCCTCCAATTTCACTATATTGTGATAGTGAAGCTACGCTAACAAGAGTGTATAGTGGTACCTATAATGGTAAGTCTAGACATATTGGTCTAAGACATGAATTTGTGAGACAATTGATACATGATGGTATCATAACTATTGTCTATGTGAAGTCAAGTAAAAACTTGGTTGATCCACTTACTAAGCCTCGACGAGAGATTTAATAAGTTTGACTACACGAGATATGGGACTTAAACCATTACGAGCAAGGGTGATGGGAACCCGACCTATTACTAGGTTACCCCTAGTTTATAGGTTCAATGGGAAAAACAAGTCACGGTTGTTGGTACGTATTACTATCAATTTGGTCTCATATGTAGTATATGATAGTAACGTTACATTTGCCGCAATGAGGATGAGTTATGCTCTTAACAAAGTGTTGCACTTATAGCAACAGGAGTGCTAGAGAAACATTTTGCCTATATGAACTAGAAGTGTAGTCGCTTCTTATAGAGAGTTATGGTTTACTCTCTTAGAGGTTCAAGAAACAGGATATTGTGCATGGCTTTAATAGCGCAACGTGATTATTATGCTCACCGTAAAAGGAGGTTTTGTGTGTGTATGATAACTTCGGTCATATCATTTAAAATAGAGGTTCAATCTACGAACACCATCTATTTTGATATGACTTTGAGTTGTTTATACTAAAAGAAGGTTCAATGTTCGTCATACCTTCTATTATGCATACAAACCTTAGAGTTGATAGATAAAGAATTATTTGAAGAAAAGTAGTTTTTCAAACAAGTGGGGGATTGTTAATGCACCTTTTCAATACATGAGATTTGATCAATTTGGGGATTAATTTAGACCCATTAAATGATTGAATTTGTATTAAATTAAAAGTGCATTTAATAGTCTTTTACAAGGAGATTAATAGAGAGTAATATATGATTCAAGTAGGAATTATATATTGTGTTTTAATTGTATCAAAAGTGGAGAATATGAAAAGGTTCATTGTTGTTTAAGAAAACTATTTTCTTTAAGTCCCACATTGAGTAGGAATAAAACTATTTAATACTTTATAAGTATATGTGGAATAGTTTAATTCACTAGTGGTACTAAAGAAAATGCTTGGAGTTGGTCACAATGATGTGGTGCAAAGCACCACCCGCTTGCGCCTTGGCCCCATGACTTAACTTGGGAACCTGGTGTGGGAGTTAGTCGCAAAGTCGCATTGGCGCTTTAGGCGCACTTTGCACTTTACACTTTGCACTTTGCACTTCGCACGTCCGCATCGTCGCCAGGAGCCTCGCCCGAGCCAAGAGCCTCTTTTTAGCATGGAACCAGATTAATAAACTTCATTAATGATTAAACAGTTTTTTGTTTAATCATTATGGGATGCAAAACTAATATGTGATTATTATATCATTTATTTTATAAATGATTCTTTACTCACAATTCAGTTATGAAACTGAATTGTCTTTATCTTCTTCATTCTATCATCTTTTCACAGGAGCATATATTGAGGTTCATAGTGAGTTGCTATCACTTAGAACAAGTATAGGCTTTGACATAAAATCCTGGAGGTATATTGCTAGTAGCATTTAGCAAACCTTAGTGGTAAGGGACAATAAACACCTTAAGGACAAGGACTACCCGTGTCAATCATTGGTCCTAATTTTTTGTATTCATTATATTTCTTAACATTAAAGAACACTTTAGGTAAGTTTCCGATCTCTTATTCAATTTATGTGTTGAATGCATGTTCTAATTTACGCAATGCTTTTATATTGTGTGAGTTCAAGTTTTCTGACTTAAACAAGAATTTATATATTGTGCAAGTATTCTATGACCTTGTACAAATTTATTATTTTGTGCAAGACGTGAGTTTAAATTGTGGAGTTTTATTTGTTATATAAATTCATCATATGATGTGATATAAGCTATGAAAAATGATTTTATGCCATTAATTTGTTATATAAAATTCATCGTATGATGTGATATAAACTCGATTTGTTGAACTATAATTCAATCAGATTATTTATTAGTGAAATATGAATTGTAAAAATTCTTGAATTGTGTTAAGTTAATAATGCCAAATCAAATATTTTGGGCAAGTATTCGTATGTATTTCACCCCGTGCAATAATGTGTTATGTGGGTAAATGTTGTGTCATTGTAGTGAAATAGATACAGTAAATGTCAAATCTATGAAAAAACATAGAAGAAAGATTAAGGTCTTGAGGTTTAGTCAATATGTCATTTCAAAAACGTTATATGAAAGGAAATAGTTGTTCCTATTTATTCGAAACTTCTTTACAAGTATTGTTTAGTTGTTGAAGTTTTCAAAGAACATGTTTTTATTCATTATGCTTACGCTTGCTTAAAATAAAATATTTTTAGGAAAGGTAGAATGAATAGAGGAATCCGGTGAAGATTAGCGAAAGGATCAAGTATTGATTAGAAGAATTGCATGTTAAATTATATGTATCTGTTGTGGCGGAGAAAAGTCACAAATGTATTGTTGTAATAGATAAATGATGTAATATTTATTAGTATTATGATTTGAAAATGTAAAGGCCTTAGAACCTGAGATTAGAATTGATATATTGTAATAATATTTAAATTACATTTATGTCTTAAAATTATATGGGTGTATGCATTGAATGAGTAGCACCGTGATGCACCGGATCCGGGTTTAAAAGTAGATCGGAGTTTAGGGGCTTTACATGTTATGAATCATTACTCATATATATATATATATATATATATATATATATATATATATATAAATGAAAGAAGCCAATTAATATTAGGATTAGGTAAGATAATCTTATTTTGAGTATTTTATTGTAAAACTGTATTACGAATTCATGTTTCCTTATAAAACTTTGATACTATTTGATAAGATGATCTTATTTTGATTGTTTTTTTATAAAATTAAATTACTAATTCTTGTTTCCTTATAACACTACCATACTAATTTTAATTTCTAATTTGAATCGGTAATTATTAAAAGTTGACTTAATGTAGGAAAATATCAAAGGTCTAATAAAAAAACAAATTAAGTTTTATATTTAATTATAGTATAGATAGATAGACATCAATCTCTCTAATTTAAAACTCATTGATTACGACAAAAATTGACTCAAGCCATTATATATATTATTAGAAGTACTATCTCAAGATATTTGATGTAATACTCGCTTAAGTGGCAATTAAGCATGGCCAATAATTGCCTTTTTGGTCTTTTAGATACAAGTTCTTGTACTCTATTGTCTAAATTAATGAAAACTAAAAAGATAGATTGTATAGAGTAGATTGCTTTTTTTGAAGTTTTCATATTTTTTGGACAATTATAATGAAGGAAAAAAACATTGAATGTCTCAAGTCTCAACTACATTAAATTTGATCATAAAAAAACACACCTAGTAAAGGATTGGAATTGTCCTTATTAAGGGAAGGGCCAAGGATTGGAATTGTCTCCACAGTCCACACCATTCTCCCATTCTTTTTGCCCATCACATTCATTGCACTCGCGACATTTCACCTAAACATCGTATTTCTAAGTATTAAAATGCACGGAAAAGAAAATAAACGAAAAAAAAATCTAAGTTTGTTATCAATTTTTTTTTGTTATTGAGTTTTTTAATAAATAAAATAAAATAAATATATGGCCGAAAAATTTGGCCAATTTTCTGGAATAAGTCTTCTGCCCAAAAATAAACATATTTGAACAAAAAACTAAATAATATAAGCATATATGGTTTGACAATTAATTAAATTTTCTTGTATGGCATGATATAAGAAGGGAATGCTTTTGTTTTTCTCTTATATAATTAGTTTTCTCTTTTTATGTAAAGTACTTAACCGTTTCTCAATGAGTAGGGTTTTCTTGTATGACATGATATATATAAGAATGGTTCATGCACTATATATATTTTGTACGATTTTATGATATTATGAGATTGATTTACGTACGGTTGGTGATGGACAAAGTTCTTTATTTAGGTGATTCACGTAAATTTATATAAACCATAACACTTAAATATCTATCAAGATGATCAATGATACGAGAGACTAAGCAAAATGGTAACTCCTACCAACTAGTACATATATAGTTTAATGAGTTTGTTGACTAGCCAAGGCAAACCAGAAAGGAAAGAGGTGAAAGAGACATATAGATATGACTTAGATGTTCATGTACAAGTAACAGTAAACACGCCCACCAAAGCAAATGCTGGAGGAGGGTGTGAAATTTACTACTTATTTCTTCAACTAGCTAGGAGTATTAGCTAAAGAGAGAAAAATAAAATAAATAAATAAATAAATCATAAGTATTACTATTAGTTACACAAAGCTTCTTCTTTCTCTCCCTATTAGGGAGACAGCGTGCAAGTAAATTTCTGACCCTCACTTTGGCTTTTCTAGCTTTCTCTCCCTGGGCTCATTGAATTTGTCACTCCATGAAGTTGGTCAAGATCAGTATTAAAATAAATTAATTGTATGTGTATTGTTCAAAGAATTGCATTACAACTTTAATGATACAAAACTAGTCACTTGGCAAATCTCACCTTGTACACTTAATTCATGTGCAAAAGAAAGAGAAGTTAACTTCATTCAATTTTTCTCTCTTATTACTATTTTAGCAATAATATTAGAAGTTTATTCAACTATGAAAAATGTTAAAACATCAATCCCAAATTTACCTTACTTAAACTCTCTCCATTAATAATAATATAGATATAGATAATATATTCCAAGAAAAATACAACTATTTTCTATACACTTACTAATGGTTAAAATGTGTCAACTTAACAATTCGAATCCATGACTTTTTTTAATCTTTCGTTTTCATTTCGTTTGCTTCGAGAAATATATCAATCAAAATATACATTAATTTTAGAAAATTATTAAATCTATAACAAAAAATATTATTTTCATATATAACAAAAGTATCGCAGTAGATCCTATAGCGATAATTTTCATAGTCGCTATACATCTACGACACTTTTATTGTGAAAATAACAAAAAGTGTTGTAAATTTAACAATTTCCTAATTTTATTATCAAAAGTTTATACTCCTTCTGTCCCATAAAAGATGACTTAAGTATATTTTTTACGCAAATTAAAATATCTAAAAAATAAAGAAGAGAATATTATATAAGTTTCATTTTTGCCCATAGTGATCCTTACATATAGTAGTAGAATCCTTTTCTTTCTAAATTAGTAGATTCTACCTAAGTATATTTTAGGACAAAATAGTAGTCATCTTTTATGAGACGGGAATATTAATTTAGCCCCTCTCTCTCCTCTCCTCTCCTCTCCTCATATTGACCCTTTCCTATTATCTCTCTGTATATATATCTCTTTCACTCTTGAAACCATATTACACCAATCAGTCCAAACAATCTATTCAAGAACATTATTCATATATCTAAAATCTTATACTATGGCAGAACCTTACTCCAATTTCTTCTCGAAATGGTTCAACTTCATCCCTCTCCAGCCACACTATTCTCACTCCAACCCTCCTAATTCTTTTTCTAATCAGTCCCTCAACTTATCAACCGCTCAAAATCAACCCTTATCTTCTTCTTCTTCGTCTCCTCCTCCTCCTCCTCCTCTGAGAGAAGCTCTTCCTCTTCTAAACAGCTTAAGCAGCTTTACAAAAGAAGACCATGAGTCTAATTCCTCATGTTTTCCCATGGTGGATGAACACAATATCATGTCTCAATATGAGAGGCAATTTTCTAACAGTCATGTAAACAATGAGAATGTGACTATAGCCCTACATATAGGGCTCCCTAGCCCTAGCCCTAGCCCAAACCTTAGCCCTAGCCCTAGCCCTAGTTCTGATTTGCCAGCTCCAAATGAAGAGGGAATAGATAAAGAAGGAGCTCATCATGTGCTTTTAGGGTTGCCTTTGAACAGACTAAACAAGGGTCAATATTGGATTCCTAACCCTACTCAGATTCTCATTGGTCCAACTCAGTTTTCATGTCCAGTTTGTTGCAAGAACTTTAACAGATACAACAATTTGCAGGTAATCTACACAAACATATCTAAAGTAATTGATGTTTAATTATATAATTAATTAGCCCATTTTATTGTTTTTGGGTTTTGATAATTTCAAATTTCCTCCAAATTGAATTAACCTCCGGCGTTAATATTTGAAGAATATTTCTATATATTTATATATTTTGTGTTAATTTCTACTAATAAGTTATGAGCTTTTGCTAGTTTCATATATAATGTAGTTCTTTAATTGAAGATGTTATTCTTTCTTACTTCATTGAATTTTATATTCTGTTCTTTTGAAATTTTTTGATGAATTTAAGTGGTGTGGGTATATATTTAATTAATTATTGAAGTCAAAACAGTCATATATATATATATATATATATAATCCATTCATTTAGACTATGTATCCATTATTAAGAAAGCCACTAATTAACTACAACTTTTCTCTTGAATACAAAATCCCTTCAGTTTCATTATCATTTTTTTTGTCAATAGAAGGTAGTCTTGGTTTTGCCTTTTTTATTTTAATTTTTTTGGGTAGTCTTAATTTATTGTTCCTTTTCGAAAATTGATCTTTTATGCACAAAGATGGTGGAATTTTGTCTAACAATTAAAGTTAATAAATAATCAATTTTATTTAATTAATTAAATTATAACCTAAATGACACTCTAGAATAATTGAATTACTTATCTTTCACTGGTATAAAATATTTAAGTTAATGGAGTTTTCAACCATCAAAATATTTAAGTTACCGTTAAAAGTATAAAAGAATTTTCATCAAAATTTTGATGAAAAATTTACATGTTCATTAAATGGTGAAAAACTTTGATTACTTTCATTTTTGAAAAAAATTATACTATTTAATATTATAAATTAATTGACCGGTGTTGATTTCAATTATACTATCTAAACTTATAAAAATATGATGTATTAGATGAAATTGGAAGAAATGTGTGTAGGAGGGGAGCCCTATCCAACTTTTTGAGTAACATTAGCATCAAACTTTATTACTTTTTCGCACACAAAAAGAAATAAAAAAGAAAAGCACATCCAAATAGAAAATTTTGATGAAAAATAACAACTTATTTAGTTCATGCAGTGTTCACAACTTAATCCATATTCTATGTTACTTTGAAGTTTGTGATATACTGCTAAATAATTTCCAGGTGGACAGACCTAAAACTGACAAAATGACTTTAATCACTGTGTTTCACTGATTATTGTCATCAAGAAACCTAACTGAATAAAGTTCAGTGAATTAAAAACCACCTCTGATTCTCAATAAAGGCCGGGCAACACTAATGTCTACCTGCACTACTAATACTGTAGACTCTGCATACTGAACATAACTGTTGTTTTATCTCAGAGTTAAATCACAATCACTTTTGCCCATCATGATTTCAGCTAGTAAATCTGTTTGTTCATTGACTGCAAAAATTAAATCAATGTGTGAGTTCATTCAATACTTAAAGTTTTGAATGAATTGAAGTACTTGAGATTTTGTTTTGTTTAAAATCCTTCAGTGTTCCTGCAACTGCAAGGCTTTCACTTAATTTGATATTATTATTATCTCCCTCTCGAGTAAATATTCAATAAAACTGTGTTAACATTATTAGTTATCATAGTATATCCATATCTCTCATTACGTGATGAGAGATACGAACAAATATAAACATACAAACAAGATATTATCAAGGTTACAACAAATATTTAGTTTTTACTCTGAATACTTCGACTAATGTGCATAAAAAGATAATCATGATATTCAGAGTTGGAAAAACTAATTTATGAATACATACAATACACAACTGCACCATGTGTACATGATGTTATACATTGCGCTAACATCTCAAGTTGTGGAATATCATATTTCCCATATTTAATACACTAAAATAGACTTTCATTGATTACCAAAAGTTGTGTGATAATATAAAATAACGATAAACGGGGATTTTGCCATGATAACGATGAATATTTATTCATAAATATATTCTTTGACTGATTAAATGATGCATGCAATGCACTAAAATAGAGTTGATTGTGTGCATTGCATGCATCATTTAATCAGTCAAAGAATATATTTATGAATTTTCAATTTTCAATTTTCACTTCTCAACATGGGGTTTTGTTAATTTCCTAGATGCATATGTGGGGACATGGATCTCAATACAGAAAAGGCCCAGACTCTTTGAAGGGAACTCAACCAACTGCAATGCTAAGATTGCCTTGTTACTGCTGTGCTCCAGGATGCAAGCACAATATAGATAATCCAATATCAAGGCCACTAAAAGATTTCAGAACCCTCCAAACACATTACAAAAGAAAGCATGGAATCAAACCTTTCATGTGCAGAAAATGTGGCAAGGCATTTGCAGTGAAAGGTGACTGGAGAACTCATGAGAAGAATTGTGGCAAGATTTGGTATTGCTTTTGTGGTTCTGATTTTAAGCACAAAAGGTCACTAAAAGACCATATTAAGGCATTTGGCAGCGGCCATGGCGCTTTTGGTGATTATAGCTTTGAAGAAGAGGATGAAGCTGCCTCTGAAATCGAACAAGATGGTGATTCGTCCATATAATATAGTCTTATATATGTACTATCAATCAATCATGATATAATAGTCTTATATATATACTATCAATCAACCATCTATTGGTCTGGTGGTTAGTGGGTCATTTATCTGTTCAAAACTTGGGTTCAATTTCCACTCAGATCGAATGGGTGATGAAATCTATGTCCTACATGCTACTTGCAGATTTCTGAGTTTCGACTCCAACATAGGTGTAGTTGGGGTTCCTTCATATGTATGTATGTATGTAGTTGTTGTAGGAATAATTTGTCTACCCGAGAGTTTCTCTTTCTGTTTCTTAAGCTGTTGTTAACTTTCTGTAAATGATTTGTACTCAATATTTCAAGTAGAAATGTAGCACTTGGTTTTTCTATATGTAGCGAATCATTTTATTTTTTGAGTGGAAGATTTCTCATGTTTATTTATGGTCCATAAAAATGTTGTTGCCTGATCAATCTTTCTCCTCTCTCTTTTGCCTAGTTTTAAAATTTTCTTACCTGATTAGAAAGTTCAAGTACCCGTTGTTGAACACAAAGATATGCACACTGTACGGTACGTAGATTAGGTTTTATATTAGTACATATTATAGGTGTTTCAAATTTACTTAACTATTTTATAGTTCATGTTTAGACGACTAATTAAATACTTCAAAGCTTAAAACACATCAAGAAGCCCACTACGACTTAGAGCTAATATCTCCTAGAGTTCTTTTATGTTTTAAACTATGGTGTTAAGTGCATGTTTAGTTAGCCATTTGGAGTGTTTAATTTGATGTGGTTAAGCGTTCGAAACTTCAAATATATTTGAAAATGTTTAGAAGCAATTTATTCCAAGTGCATCTAATTTAACTCGTGTTGCATTTAGAGCTCAAAACTCAATGCATCAAAAATGGTATGGTAGCGCATCAAAAACTACCACCGCAAACACTAGTAGCCAAATAAATTCTAAATATACATTTTTGTAGATGAAAAGGTAAGTTAAATTTGTAATTTTTTTTTAACTAAACAATAACATATTTAAGAAATAGGAGAAGACTTGATAATAGTAATCATAGTAATCCTCCATTCAAAGTAGAATTATAAGACTAGTACTATAGACATTGAATATCAATTTGAAATATTTTTAAAATTCATTTAGTTTTAATTAATAAAATGATAAATACTGCAACTTATCCACAAAAATGTATTACTAATAACAAGACTGATTATCTTATAATTAATTTTTAATAAATCATATCAATTTGAAGTTAAAAATATCTCTAATAGACTTTCAAAAGGTCAATAATTATCTTATATTATGAAAAAAATAGAGTAATTAACAATTTTCATTTGTCCTATTATTTTCCCAATTATTAGATGGTTGATTATAAGTGGTACTCCCATAAAGGTACGAAAGAGATCTAGAAGGAGGGGCGTGGTTGAATTGATTCTTCAAATTTTCTTTTTAAAAAGATATTATCAAATGAATTAAGTAATTTAATTGATTGAATTAGAACAACAAAATGTTTTAAGAAAAATCCTTCAAAAATCAAAATGAAATCACAAAGAGGTTCAAAGCACCAAAGTCTCCTAGTCTTCTCTTCTACGTCGAGTAAGGAAATTCCACTAAAGAGGGTAATCACAAATGTTACAGTTCTCAAAGAAATTTTACACAATGATTCACAAAGAATCCTTGAATCCACACAGACTTGGTTTACAAACGCTCACTTAGATCAGACAAATCACTAAGAGAAGTAGTTTTTTTGAGGTGTTGCTAAGTTGTTTTAAGGCTTTTCTTCGAATGACTTAGTAGCAAGGTGTATTTCTTGGAATCGTAGAGTGGAGTAAGTATGAACTTAGAGTTTCAGCGTTTCGACTTGATTGATTTCTTGTATATGTGGATACTTGAATTTGGGGTAAAATGTAAAGTCGACCACTGAACTTTAGGAGTTTTTGGGTATTGAGCCATTTTCTTTTGGTCAACGCAAATTGAGCCCTTTTTTATTAAAAAATTTGAACTTTGAACCCCAGGCGCCACATGTGCATTGACTTTCTTACGTAGCGCCTACGTGGCAGAGCTGACATGGATATTTTTAATTTTATTTTACATGTGGACGGGCTGACGTGACGTGGCCATTTTTGAATTTTTTTTCCCCAAAAATATGTAGCTACTTGGATTTGAACTCAAAACCTCTTGTATGGAATTTTGGCCCTATGACCAACCAAGCTACAAGGCCTATTTGTTATTATTTTACAAGGATTAATATTTATAACTAAATTAGATCTGCTAATAGAATAATATTGTATCAATTCGAGCAATTAAGGGTTATTTTGTATTAGACAATAATAATAAAAACAACAACAACAACAATAATAATTATTATTATTATTATAAAATAATAATTATAATAATAATAATAATAACAATAATTACTATTATTACTATTATACTTATTATTATTATTATTATTATTATTATTACTATTATTATTATTACTATTACTATTACTATTATAGTTAAAATAATAATTATTATTATTATTATAATAATAATAATTATTATTATTATTATTATTATTATTATTATTATTATTATTATTTATTATTATTATTATTATTATTATTATTACTATTACTATTGTTGTATTTACTATTATTATTATTAGTAGTAGTAGTATAATTATTATTAATATTAGTAATATTATTATTATTATTATTATTACTATTATTATTATTACTATTACTATTACTATTACTATTACTATTACTATTATAGTTATAATAATAATAATAATTACTATTATAATAATTATTATTATTATCATTATAATTATTACTATTACTATTGTTGTATTTACTATTATTATTATTATTAGTAGTAGTAGTAGTAGTAGTAGTAGTAGTAGTAGTAGTAGTATAATTATTATAAATATTAGTAATATTATTATTTTTATTGTTATTATTTTTATTTTTATTATTATTGTTATAATTACTATTATTATTATTATTATTATTATTATTATTATTATTAATTATTATTATTATTATTATTGTTATTATTTTTTTTTTTTATTATTATTGTTGTTGTTGTTGTTATTATTATTAATATTAATATTAATATTAATATTAATAATATTATTATTTTATTTTAATAATAATAATAATTATTATTATTATTATTATTATTAGTATAATTATTATTAATATTAGTATTATTATTATTATTATTATAATTATTGTTATAATTATTATTATTAGTATAATTAATATTATTATTATTATTATCATTATTATTATTATATTATTTGTCTAGCAAATCACAATCAAAATATGATTAATAATATTAATTATACTAATAATACTAATAATAATAATAACAATAACAATAATAATTATACTAATAATAATAATAATAGTAATAGTAAATACAACAATATTAATAGTAATAATTATAATGATAATAATAATTATTATTTTATAATAATTATTATTATTATTATTATAATTATTACTATAATAGTAATAGTAATAATAATAATAATAATAGTAATAATAATTGTTACTATTATAATTATTATTTTTATTATTATTATTGTTATTATTATTGTTGTTTTTATTATTATTATCTAATACAAAACAACTCTTAATTGCTCGAATTGATACAACATTATTTTATTAGCAGATCTAATTTAGTTATAAATATGATAACAAGTTTGCCTTGTAGCTCAGTTGGTTATTGGGCTAAAATTCCATACAAGAGGTTCTGAGTTTAAATCCAAGCAGCTACTTATTTTTGGGAAAAAAAATTCAAAAATGGCCACGTCAGCTCGTCCACATGTAAGATAAAATTAAAAATATCCATGTTAGATCTGCCACGTAGGTGCTACGTAAGCAAGTCAACGCACATGTGGCGCCTGGGGTTCAAAATCCAAATTTTTTAATAAAAAGGGGCTCAATTTGCGTTGACCAAAAGAAAAGGGCTCAATACCCAAAAACCCCTAAAGTTCAGTGGTCGACTTTGCATTTTACCCATTGAATTTGTTGAGTTTATATAGAGTTATCTACGGATCTACCCATTGAAAATTTACTATTGCTCCATTCTTGCGTGGATACTTGTCTTTCAATAATTGATTTGACTTTTAATTGATATCTATTTGGACCACATCAGGTTGCTTTCTTCAATATAGTGAATAGTGCAGTAGCAGCCATGTGTCTTTTGACTCTGCTAAAATAGTTGTTGGATAGAAGTTTTGTCGACTTATCATTACTGCAAAAGCATCTGGAGATAACCTCAAAGGGTCGAGTGTTAAGTTTGATGAACTTGTCATAAACTGTCACTGACTTGTCAAATGACTACACTATACGATTTTGTCTTTCTAGCTCATAGTGAAAACATAGAGTAGTTCTTTTGCTCTACGAATGATGGAGACTATGCGATCTTAACTCTCGATTTGGCTTGTATTCTACGATCTTGAGTGTAATACCCGGAAAAAAAATTTAAATAAATAAAATTTTATATTCTTAAAACACATTGTTTGGACTTTGTCTTTTATTTGTGTCAAACTTGTTATTTAATTAATTTGGGCTAATAAGTATTAATAAGTAATGAATAATTAACTTAGTAAAATTGGACTTTTCTTATATTTGGGTCAAACTGTAGTTAATTTATTTGAACCATAATAATTAAATATTACATTTATTTGGGTCATTAAAATTAATTGGGTCTAAATTATATTTGTGTAATTTTAAACCTTAATAAAATTAAAAGAATTAATAAACATGTAAATTAATAATTAAATAACTAAAACCTAGTTATATTTCATTACGCTTGATGAGTTGTGGGAATAAAACGAAAACAAAAGAAAAAGGCGGAAGGAGAACGAGGAGAATGAGGGAACGTGGCTGGAATTAAAAAGGGTTTGAGAGAAAGATCCTTAAAACTTTATTCACCATATTCTTCTTCTCAAATGTAATTATTGGACTATTTTTTAATACAAAATAATTATTTTGCTGTTGCAATTACAATCTATTTTCTTGTTGTGTTTGCAATCTATTTTAAAATTTTATTATGTCGTTTGATTATTGAATTTGTTAATGAAATTTTGATTTACAATTGGGATATATGATATATATGAACTAAGAAAAAGTAATTGTAACAAATAATTTGTGCCATATATATATATATATATATATATATATATATATATATATATATATAAATTTTAAAAAGGAAAGTGATAAATAATATTATAATATTGTTTTTATAATTAAAATGTATCTTTTGATTACAAACTAAATATAGTATATTAAAATTATTGAATTTATGAAAATATAAACTATATAAGTTCATAATTTAATTATATGTATTGTATTTTATTTTGATAATTAGATCGGATTGAGGGAGTCTAACAGGTGATATTTGGCTTCGGTAAATTATTTTGGTATTATATTAAGGTACGGATTTCGTACTCTTTCATCGATACTTTTGTTAAATTTGATTTGTTCGTTTTGTTCCTCGTTTTGAATTCTGTTATTGTTTCACATAATTGTTTCTTGTGAAATTCATATATTTGTTTCATTTTGGAGTTGACACATTGGACTCGTACTTGTACTCTTTGAATTAGGCTATCATATCTAGTATTTATTTTGATATTTGTAGAGCTATATATGTTGTTACCTTCTTTTGGATACATTATGATTTGATCTAGTTCAACATATACATTAGAACCCTATTTTTATTGGTATTATGTTGCATGTGTTGTAACACGATACCTATTTTGATGTTATTATGTCGCATGTGTTGTGATATGATATTTTTATTAGAATGTACCGTAGGGTATACCGGAGCTATAACCATCTATGGGGGTACCATAGACATGTCGTCTTGGCACGAGAGGCATGACACATTTCGCGGTGTGATTAGTCCATGACGTCTCCGTTTGGGCTCCGGAGGAAGTGGGCCATTTGGTGTTTTGTTGTGGGAGGCGTATGGGTTAACCCTAGTTTTTTGTTCTGCGGATTTGTGATGTTGTGCCAAACACACCTATCCGATTTGCATACATTTGGATTCGCGGTCCAATGTGTGATTTGCATGTGTGGCATTATTTTGGTTGCCTGTGTGGCATTATTTTGACTTGCCTGTATGGCATTATTTTGACTTACCTGTGTGTCAATGTATATTTTTGAGCTCACTCGGTATGAAATAACACCCAACCATTTGATTCAGCCTATTATTTCATTGTATTAGTTTTGTTTGTTTCTGTTCAATTTAATTAATTGAGTTAGTTACTTTAATTCTTTTTTTTTACTCCTGTTTGTTTCGTTAAATCTGCTGATTCGGATATATTCTATTTAGACTTTGGATATCATATTTTCGTCGGTCTTTAAGCTTGAGGCTTTGTTAAGTATGTTGCTTCAGTTGATTTTGTATTTCAGTTATACATCTTTGTATTATCTATATTCGTACTGAGCAATTGGCTCATGCTATGTTTTTCTTCCGGCAAGTTTACAGGGGTGATTTAGGGTTAGTGTGATAAGAGCGTTGCCTTTGACCATTTAGGTTGATTCAATTTTTGGTTTTGATTATTTTGACTCTGCATGGAGAATTGTATTTAGTACTTTATTGATGGATCATCACTATTAATATTTTGAAGTTATCAGTGCTCTGTTCACTTATTTTGAGGTTTATTATGCTTTGAACGTGACCTCACTGTCCTTTTCGGGAAGGGGGTGTTACATTCAAACTACTCTGTGATCTTAGAGTAATTTATCCTCTGGCACTATGGTCATCTTCTACTATTGACAACATAGCTACTACATAATTTTAACTCTATGTATTTGAATTAATCTAACAAGTTTGATTCCTAAACTAAGTCTTTTTACATAAGAATCATTTCAAATAAGGACTTTACAAAAAAACTACTTAAATACAACTACACATTTAATTCACATCATCATCAAATCAAGTATGTTCTTCATAGATTGTAGGAACTAACAATATGCCCTTATTTGATGATGACAAAATAAGTAGTTTAAGTGCAAATATCAATTCCAAGAAAAATGCAAGATAATTCATGAAAATTAAATATATCTATGTAAACAGTGAGCAACTGTATTTGTCTAGAGAAAAGAATGAATTTTTATTGATAATGTTAAAGAATTTACAAGTGTTTCAAAATAAAGAAAAATTATAAGTTTTAAAAAATAAAGAGAAAAACTAATATCTTTTATAAGAAGGTTTTCTTCTTATAACAAGGTTTTCTTCTTGGGTGATTCTTTCTCTCCTCAACTTTTCTCCTTTCGGATGCTTGATTAGATTCTTCTTGCCTTCTTCTTAGCTCACCTAGAGTGTTCCTTGGGCCAGGATAGGGAATGTTTGAGTGTTCTTCTCCTTCATTAATATTGATCGCATAAAGATTTTTATTCAAGACCGATAGCCTTGATCACCCAGTAGGAGTAACTCCACCTGACGATTATAAAGCTCTACTTGACGATTAACTTCGGTCAGGAGGAAGAGAAAAAACTTGTGGTGCAGGCACAAATTTAGAAGGATGAGGAGTTATAGATGGTTGTGAAACTTTAAATTTACTTTTTCTAGGATGAGCTCTATTCTTCCTCGCTTTTTTCAGCATCTCTAAGAGCAGCTGATAGAAACGTAATTCATACATTTAATTATCCCTAATTTTGTCCTTTTAATTATATTAGTTTATTAAATTAATATGTTTTATTTTATTTTGTAGGATTTAATATTTATTGCAATAAAGTCAAAATCTTGGTGATCAAGCAATATTTAATGCTCTTATTCATATAAGGAATGTCCAAGAAGAATCCTACAAGGTGAAGGAAAGAGGTGGAACAATCTTAGTGTGCAATTCAAATCCAACAAGAGAAAGAAAAGTCTATCTAGACGATCTTTTTGAGAAGTTGATTGCTACTAGGAAATTGAATCCTACATGAAAAGGGAATCAAAGTGTCCAAGTTCAATGAATCTAAATTAGGGTTCAAAGTTATTTTCCCTATAAATAGGCCTCTTGTTTTAGAGAAAGGCACCACTTGTTATTTTCTTTTTCTCAGTTTTTCACTAGTGTAGGAAGGAGTAAGATATTTAGAGTTTGTCCTTTCTCTTATTCCAATCAGTTGTGGTACTACTGTCAGGGAGTATTTGTCACTTTCTTTTATTTATATAATAGAAATTCTCTTTTTAATTATTGTTCTTATTTCATGCGAATAGTAGTACTAATATTATTTGTTTTTGTTTTTAATTCCATGGCTAGCTAAATTTCTAATACCTAGGATTATGATGAAACTAAGTATTTCATAATAATATTTTCTTTTCGTTCCAAAATTAATGCCTAATTATTCTCACCTTCATATTTTCCTCCGCATAAATTGTGTATATGATTTTTATATTGATTATGAGGTTTTGATAAGTTATAGTTAATCTGTGAATTTTTCATAACTTATGCTTGCCCATATTAATTATATGAATCATTATTTTTAAAGGAAGGGGAAATAATTTGGGAATTGATTTAGAAAATAAGAAATTATTTATTATGTTAATATTTGGTGGATTCTAATTCCTAGGTATCTTTTCTCATTAATAGTTTTTTCACATTAATTAATAATTTGCATAATTTAGTTAAAAAATCTTCTCCACCATATTTATTTCTAATTTGCCTAAAATATTAATTAAGGATATATTAAAGAATTAATCTAGTCTCTCGTGGGTTCGAATTGCACTTGTCGGGTTCTTCAATTCGACACGTGCACTTGTATTACATATTTTATCACATCAAGTTTTTTGGCGCCGCTGTCACGGGACTAGAATTAATTTTTATTTATTCCTTAATTTTTATTTATTCAATTAGTTTTAACTCATTTTTTTTCGTGATTATTGAAGCGAATCAAGAAGTTTAAAAGATAAAGATTTTTTTGTTGTCAGTGCTTTTTCTAAGATTCAGATTCCATTTTTTTTTAAAAAAAAAAAAAAAAATAGTAGTTTAGTTTTTTATATATATATATTTTTTTATTTGTCGATTCATGCATTCACTCACGTAGAGCACATCCCGTTAGGTTTTTTTTTTATTTTTATTTTTTGTCAAATATAAACCGTGGTGATTCTTTGGAGGATCGAGGTACGTCAAAATTTCTCCTTCTTTCGTAATTCACATAGTTTTAGGACATTTTATTTGTTTATAATTTTTTTTATTTATTTGCATTTTCATCTTTAATCTAACATTAAGGGCACAACTTGTAATAAGATAAAGTGGGGATTTCATCACCCTTCCTCGCCCACAAACAACCCAATTTGCATTTTGCATGACCATGACCTAATAAAATCAAGTAGACGTTGGCCCCTAGGACTCTCGAGCTCAATTAGGACAAGAAACTCCAAGAGGAGTTCGAATTTTAAATTAATCAAACCATCGGTGTCTCAGCAAGTGGTTCAAAAGGTATACGCCTAAAGATTGTGTGGTTATTTAATTAGTCACCGATTCTACAGAGAGACTCCACCTTTCTTCTTACACTTACCCGGCTAGTGGTATGATTAATTTTGAATTTGGTGGACCTTATGGTGTAACTTGGAACAGCTTAGAGCTGTCTAGATTTTATTTAGGTTAACCTTAGTAATTTTTGTTTTTTTTTTGTTTTATTTTATTTTTTTTTTTTTTTTTTTTTGTGCTTATCTCGATTATTTGCTAATTAGTGTATGCAAAAAGTGTGGATTAGGGACGAAAACATCCCGATTAGTGAGAAAACTTGATTTTTGGATTTCACTTAAAAGATCTCACTTTAACAAAAAATGGAGGGCGCCTCAAACTGCTTTTTTTTAAGGGATCGATGTTATCCTTCCCGCCTCGCCCAACCTTCATGTATTAGTCTACCACCCAGAATCGGTAATAATTTTGAACTTAAGCCACATTTTATAAATATGTTACCTAGGTTTACTGGGGATAGAAGATGCATATTTATTTATTCAGAATTTGAGGAAGTTTGTGCCTTAATAAAAATTCAACAATTGTCGATGACTCAATTAAGCTAAGATTTATAACATTTGCTTTAAAAGATAATGCTAAAAAGTGGTTATATAGCCTACCAAATAATTCCATATCAACCTGAGAGGGATTTTTCGTTACATTTCTAAAAAAATATTCTCCAAATCATAAAACTGCTAAAATTAGGACTGCAATTCATCAATTTTGCCAACTTGAAAAAAAGAGTCCTTTTGAAAATATTTTGATAGATTTAAAATTTGTTATCCCAAAGGCCCACACCATGGAATTGAGAAATGGAGATTGTGTCAAATTGCTTATGAAGGTTTAGACTATCCCACTAAAAACAATGTTAGAGTCAATGTGTCAAGGGGATTTTTGAATAATGATGAGGAAAAGGCTTGGGAGTTTTAGAAGACTTAGCAGAAAAAACCATGCAATGGGAAACCACCCGAGAGACGAGATAAACCTAGTTCATCTAGGGGTGTTCATACAATTGACAATTCAATTGCTACCGGAAGTTAAGTTGGTCGGTGTACTTAAAAGACTTGAAGATTTAGAAACTAGGACAATCACACGTGAACCAAGTCTCAACACCAACACCTTTGTGTCTAAAGTGTAATTCACCAAGCCATGTGATTGAGGAATGTCCTAGAGTCGTGCCCCAATTTGAAGAATATGAACAAGTCAATGCAATGTTTCAACGACCTAGAATGACCCATTTGCACCCACTTATAATCCCGGTTGGAGGAATCATCCTAATTTTGCATGGAACCAAGGACCCTACCCAAATAATTCTTCAAATCAAAGTCAATCAAGATCTAAATCAATCTTTTCAACCTTACCAAAAGTCAAATCCTGGTCCGTACCAAAATTCAAATCCAGCACCTCAATATCCACCAGGTTTTTCTAATGAAAATGAGAGGAGACTTAACACCTTATAGAAGAGTGTGAGCAACTTAGAGAAGAGTGTGGAAACTTTAATAAAATCTCAGCAAAGCACTAACCAAGCCATTTCTCGCTTAGAGATCCAAATGAGTCAATTGGCCACTGCAGTTAGTGAAAGAGAGAAGGGTAAACTTCCTAGTCAACCCGAGACCAATCCAAAATTTTCAGTCCCTACTCAAAAACCTTATCATGTTAATTCACTTGAAAACAACCAAGTCAATCATGTGAATTTTGTAATTTCTTTAAGGTCCGAAATTATTTTAACAATCATGTCGGAATTGATAATGAAGAGAGAAAAAATTAAATGTTGAATCTAACGATCCATCTTCAAAGTCAACCCAACTGAAAATCCCATAAACTCGAAAGTCAAGAGAGTCCATCCACTAATCATGTTTCAAAACATGATTCAACCACACCTTATGAGTCAACTTAAAAAGTCTTCAAACCAAAAGCCCCATTCCTCAAAGACTTATTTCAAACAAGCAATTGGCCCTAGCTTGGACAAAAATTTAGAAGTGTTCAAACAAGTGAAAATTAACATTCCTCTTCTAGATGCCATTCAACAAGTTCCCTCATATGCTAAATGTCTAAAAGATTTGTGCACACATAAAAGAACCACTCATGTTCCTAAGAAAGCTTTTCTAATGTTCATGTGAGTTCTATCTTGTCATGTCAAGTCCCTATGAAATATAAGGACCCCTATTGTCCTACTATTTCATGCATCATAGGTGACACGTTAATTGAAAAAGCTTTGCTTGATTTAGAGCTAGTGTGAACTCTGTTACCATTTTCTCGTGTATGAAACCTTAGGCTTAGGAGAGTTAAAAAGACAAGTGTCACACTCCAACTAGTCAACTGCTCCATTAAAGTGCCAAAAGGAATAGTTGAAGATGTACTTATTAAGGTTGGTGATTTTGTCTTCCCCGTTGACTTTGTTGTCCTTGAAACCCAAATTTTCGTTGTCAATCCCAAGGGTCAAATTCCTCTAATTTTAGGTAGACCATTTCTAGCAACTTCTAATTCATTAATCAATCAGAGAAATGGACTAATGAAATTAATATTTGGGAACATGATAATTGATTTAAATGTGTTTAATGTGGAAAGCAACTTGTGATTTTTCCTCGACCAACCCGTTGAAGTGAACATGATTCGTGACATGTCCGACAATGAACTTATAGGAGAAGATTTAAATTTTTAATTTTTGTCTAAATCATTTTGGTCAAAATTGGGATGAAATGTAATATGTAAATGAGGTTAATGAAATGCTAGAGTCATCAACATCAATATCTTACTCTAAATGGGAACCCGAGGATCGAGCCATTCTTGCAATCTTCGTAACCTCTTGAAAAGAGTCCACCAGAAGTTAGAACTCAAACCTCTCGCTCGATAATCTTAAATATGCCTATTTAGGTCCCTCCAAAACTCTTCCCGTAATCATTGCTTCCGATTTAACAAACACATGTGAGGAAGAGTTATTGACCATCTTGAGAGAGAAAACAAGGAAGCCATAGGATGGAGTATAACTCGATATTAAGGGATCACCCAACCATTGTCCAACATAGGATCCACTTAATAGATGATGTTAAACCCATGAGAGACCCACAAAGGCGTTAAAACCCGGTTCTAAAAGAGGTTGTTAAGAAAGAAATTTTAAGTGTTCAGATAACGGGATCATTTATCCCATTTCGATAGCTCATGGGTAAGTCCTGCTCTGTGTGGTACCTAAAAAGTCCGGGCTTAACTGTGGTTCAAAATGAAGCTAATGAGTTAGTTCCCACCGTGTCCAACTGGGTTGGAGGGTTTGCATAGACTATAGAAAACTCAATGCCGCCACAAGAAAAGATCATTTTCCTTTACCCTTCATAGACCAAATTCTAGAAAGATTATGGTCATGCTTATTATTGCTTCCTCGATGGTTACTTCTGCTACTTTCAAATTCCCATAGCCTCTAAGACCAAGAAAAGACCACATTCACTTGTCCTTATGGAACCTTTCAGATATCGTCGCTCACCCTTTGGGCTATGAAGTGCCCCCGCCACCTTTCAAAGATGCATGATGAGCATTTTTTTCGACATGGTAGAGAAATTTCTAGAAATTTTCATAGATGATTTTCTATATTTGGGTCTACATTTCATGAATGCCTTCACCACCTCGACTTAGTTCTAAGGAGATGTAAGGAAACAAACTTAATCCTAAATTGGGAAAAATGTCATTTCATGGTAAAAAAAAAGGAATTGTTCTTGGTCACATCATATCCGAAAAGGAATTGAAGTAGATAAAGCCAAAATCGACCTCATTTCCAATCTTCCACCACCCAGATAATAAAGAAATCTATTCTTTCCTAGGGCACGCAGCTTTTATAAAGCGATTCATTAAAGATTTTAGTAAGAAAAGCAAGACCTCGACCAATCTTCTAGGTAAAGATGCAAAATTTGAATTTAATGAAAAATGTCTTCAATCCTTTGAACAACTCAAAAAGGAGTTAACTTCAGCTCCTATCATCAAATCACCTGATTGGAGACAACCATTTGAGTTAATGTGTGATGCATCTGACTATGCAATTGGTGTTGTTCTAGGGCAAAGAATCAACAAGATTCCCCATGTCATATACTATGCTAGTAGGACTTTGAATGATGCTCAATTGAACTATTCAACCATCGAAAAAGAACTTCTAATGTAGTTTTTGCCCTAGAAAAGTTTCGATCTTATCTTATCGGGTCTAAAATAATTGTTTACAATCGACCATGCCGCTTCTCAAACATCTTCTTTCCAAAAAGATTCAAAAGCTCGCTTAATTTGTTGGGTCTTATTGCTCCAAGAATTTGACCTAGAGATACGAGACAAAAAAGGGTCTCAAAACGTGGTAGCTAATCATTTGTCACGTTTAGTAGTGGAGTCCAACTTCGACCGCGCCTTAAATGAATCTTTCCCGGATGAAGCACTTTTTTCTATATATCTGCTACACCTTGGTTCATCGATATTGTGAATTACCTAGTGACTAGTGAGATCCCTTCCCATTGGTCCAAACAAGACCGATCCAAGTTTCTTTCACAAGTCAAACACTTTTATTGGGATGACCCCAATTTGTTCAAATATTGTCCTGATCAAATCATTAGGAGGTGTGTACCCGACCACGAGTTTAGAAGTGTTCTGTCATTTTGTCATGACCAAGCTTGTGGAGGACATTTTAGAGGCAAAAAGACGGCCGCCAAAGTCCTCCAATGTGGTTTCTATTGGCCTAGTCTATTCAAGGATGCCACATCATTTTGTGCCAATTGCAATAGGTGTCAACAATTAGGGAGGATCACTAGAGGAATATGATGCCAATGCAACCTATTTTCGTCATTGAATTGTTAGATGTGTGGGGAATCGATTTCATGGGCCCATTTCCAAATTCTTTTGGAAATCAGACATTTTATTCATGGTGGATTACATGTCTAAGTGGGTAGAAGATATACCAACCAAGACCAATGACAACAAGATTGTTGTCAAATTTTGAAAGAGAATATTTTTTCTCGCTTTGGTACCCCTAGGCCATAATCAATGATCAAGGCAAACATTTTCGCAATCACCTTTTTTTCATCCTTGCTAAAAAAGTATTCCATCACCCACAAGCTTACAACATCATATCACCCTCAAACAAGTGGTCAAGTAGAAGTCTCAAATAGGCAAATAAAACAAATCTTAGAAAAAACGGTGAGTTCTAATAGAAAAGATTGGTCTCTAAAATTGTCGATGCATGTGGGCTTACCGCATCGCCTTTAAGACTAATTTAGGAATGTCACCAGATAGGCTTGTGTTTGGAAAAGCTTGTCACTTACCGTTGAACTTGAACATCGTGCTTTATGGGCCATAAAACAGTTGAATTTTGATATGTCCACTGGTGGGAGTCATAGACAATTGCAATTAGTCGAAGTTAGATGAGATTAGAATGATGCTTATGAAAATTCTAAAATTTACAAGGAAAGAACAAAAGTGTTTCATGATAAATCAATTTTGAGAAAATCATTTTCCCCGGTCAAAAAGTTCTCAGATAATTCTAGGCTACATTTATTTCCGCAAATCAATGTTCTAGATGGGATGGACCTTTTTGTAGTGAAGGTAGTTTACTCTCATGGGGGCAAAGAGATATTGAAAATCCAAAGAGTGGAGAAATTTTCAAAGTGAATGGTCAACGACTCAAACTTTTTTTAGAAATGCCGATCGAACCGGAGGAGGTGGTATACCTTGTTGACCCACCTGATTCAGCATGACTAGTAATGCACTTGTTTTTGTAAGTTTGTACGTATATTCTTCTTTTGTACAATATTGTCATCCAGTTTCTGCCTCATTGTCCAAGGTATAATTCTTTCATATCTTTGTTCTCTTTTCTTCATTTGCATACATTGAGGACAATGCATGATTTAGGTATGGGGGAGTTTGTTTGTAGATTAGATTTTTTTTTTTTTTTTTAAAAAAAAAAAACAAAAAAAATTAAAAAAATTAAAAATTTGTTTGACTTTTTATGAATTGAATTAATTCTAATAAGTGTTGGTGGAGCAAAACGCATGAGTGAGATTGAAAGATTTAGAACTCTTGAATTTTTGATAAGATACGAAATCTTAGTTCAAAACACCATCTGGATTTAAAATTGATTTCACAAGCATTTTTGCATTTCACGTTTGCACTAATTCTTAGTTGTGGGGTATAAATCATGATTCGAGTAATTTCAAAAAAAAGAAAAGAAAAAAGAGAAAAAAAAAAGAAAGAATGAAAAAAAATGAAGTTGAGAAAAGTTGAAAAAAAAAAAGAAATAAATAACTGCTTCAATGTCCATTAAACGAAATAACTGGGTATCCAAGCCTCGGGAAGCATCCATATTCATGCTGAAAAGTATGATGGATAAAAGCAACTTGACTAGTCTAATTTTGTGGCCTTTTTGTTACGAGTTAGTAAATCCTTAGGGGTGTCTCTACACCTAGTGCCCTAAAGCCATCCGGTTTGGGAGTCATTGGTCCAACGCCGCTTCTACATGGGTAACTCCGAAAAGCCTAAGAAAATGAGACATCAGACAAGTCAAGAATCAAAATGGAGAAAAGGAAAAAAAAAAGAAAAAGAAAAAGAAAAAAAAGAGTTTGCTTGATTTTCATGATAAAAATCCCTACTAAGAGTTACATCACATACACATACATGCATCACATGAAATTGATTTAATGAAGGATGGTGTCTAAAATGAAGATCGAGTATTTTTGATAAGGTGAAAGTGTGATTTTGAATTTAATATTGCTTATGTATAATGCCCATAAATATTTAGAAGTTTTCTTTCAATTTCATAATTTGTTGAACCCAAAAATATTTTTAAATTTTGTGGGTATATTCATCGCAAACCCTCACTTAGACACAACTCGTCCACTTGGGGTAACCTTGGGGTTTAAAGGCTTCATTGCACATGCTAAGTGCAATCGTGTTTCCTACTTAAAATGGGGTATTGTAATTTTGTTTTATTTTTATTTTTATTTATTTTACTCGAGGACGAGCAAAAGCTAGGTATGGGGGTATTTGATAGAAATGTAATTCATACATTTAATTATCCCTAATTTTGTCCTTTTAATTATATTAGTTTATTAAATTAATGTGTTTTATTTTATTTTGTAGTTAATATTTATTGCAATAAAGTCAAAATCTTGGTGATCAAGCAATATTTAATGCTCTTATTCATATAAGGAATGTCCAAGAAGAATCCTACAAGGAGAAGGAAAGAGGTGGAACAATCTTAGTGTGCAATTCAAATCCAACAAGAGAAAGAAAAGTCTATCTAGAAGATCTTTTTGAGAAGTTGAATCCTACATGGAAAGGGAATCAAAGTGTCCAAGTTCAATGAATCTAAATTAGGGTTCAAAGTTATTTTCCCTATAAATAGGCCTCTTGTTTTAGAGAAAGGCACCACTTGTTATTTTCTTTTTTCTCGGCTTTTTCACTAGTAGTGTAGAAGGAGTAAGATATTTAGAGTTTGTCCTTTCTCTTATTCCAATGGGTTGTGTGGTACTACCGTCTGTGAGTATTTGTCACTTTCTTTTATTTATATAATAGAAATTTTCTTTTTAATTATTGTTTTATTTCATGCTAATAGTAGTACTAATATTATTTGTTTTTGTTTTTAATTCCATGGCTAGCTAAATTTCTAATACCTAGGATTATGATGAAACTAAGTATTTCATAATAATATTTTCTTTTCGCTCCAAAATTAATGCCTAATTATTCTCACCTTCATATTTTCCTCCGCATAAATTGCATATGATTTTTTATATGATCATGTAGGTTTTGATAAATAGTTAATCTGTGAATTTTTCATAACTTATGCTTGCCCATATTAATTATATGAATCATTATTTTTAAAGGGAAGGAGAAATAATTTGGGAATTGATTTAAAAAATAATAAATTATTTATTATGTTAATATTTGGTGGATTCTAATTCCTAGGTATCTTTTCTCATTAATAGTTTCCGTCATTAATTAATAATTTGCATAATTTAGTTAAAAAATCTTCTCCACCATTTTTATTTCTAATCTGCCTAAAATATTAATTAAGGATATATTAAAGAATTAATCTAGTCTCGTGTGGGTTCGACTGCATTTCTTGGAGTTCTTCAATTCGATTAATTAGATATTTTATCACATCTACCACCTCTTTTACAAGGATCTGATGGTTTCCACAATTGATACAAGTTGAGTGCGAGATAGTATGACTTCTCCTTTAAGTTCTTCAACCTTTTGTTCTGAATCTTACCTTTGAGCATACACCATCGTCATAACATTTTCAGTTCTAGTTATAACATCTCTAGTAAATTCCTTAAATGAATGAATTCTAAACCTTAGGCCAAAGACCTTGTCAGTGAGTAGATTCATAAATGATAAATTTGTTTCTTATTTCTTCTTGACAGCTTTAGCGTGATCATTTATCTTTTTGAAATAGATATCATCTCTTTTGTGCAAAGATTTGTCAATAACAGTGGTAAGAGATGTCACTTTGCTTCCAAATTTGTCTGTGATTTCATTGATCATCTCTTGACTGAACCGCTTTGCAGAAGGATTGAGCGATTGAGGTTGAGAGGATGAAGGTGTATCAGGTGTAAGTGTAATAGGAGAGGAGGTTTGATGTTGTATTTATTGTTGGTTTGCGATCTAGGTATTATATGTTCAATAGGAGTTTGCTCGACGATCGGAGAGCTAGGATGCTCTACGATCGAAGAAAATATGTAGGTGGGAGTTGGTGATCGTAAGGGTGAATTGTATGGTGTGGGTGAATACATATATATGATTCAGATGTGTTTTTAGGTAAGAATTGTATATTATGTAAAGGTGAATTAGTTGGAGAAAGTGTTTGGGTTTAGTTAGTTTGGGTTACGATCGTAGGGTTTTGGGACTCTATGATCATGATGGTAGAAGTGTTTAAAGACAAGTTTAAGTATGAGCAAGGGCAGATCCAGACTCTTTGATCAGTGGGATCAAATTTGAAATAAACAAATTTCCATAAAAAATAAAAATATAGTAAAATAAATTACGAAACTAAATAATCCCCGAATATTATTTATAATAACATTTTTCGAAATTTTATTACTTAAAATTGTTGTATAATAGTCTCATTTTTATTAGTTACAAAAATCCACAAGCAATTACAAAAAAAATCGCAAGTAATTACAAAAAATCTCAAAGTAATTTCTAATTAATGAAATTATAAATAAAAAAAATACAACATATTGAATTTTCTCTAAAGTCGAACTAGTGAGAAAAATTAGGTCAAACCGCTAGACGAGAAACGGAGAGACAAAAAGTATTTTAGTGACCAAGGTAGTATATGATATGAACTTTGAAGAATTTAATACTACCTCCAATCTAAAATTAGATATACATTTTGACTTTTTAAGATTAATTCACGAAATCCTAAAACTTAAATTGAATTGATATAAGTTCGTTGAAGTTTTGAAAATAACAAAGATAATAATTAGTAGTATTTTATAGTTAGTTTACAATTGTTATATATGTTGTATTAAAACTAAATAACTTTATATCAATTTTGAATTTAAAGATTTCGCGAATTGACTATAAAAAGTCAAAATGTATCTTTAATTTTGGAACGGATATAGTATTTTTCAATTTAAACTTTAATTTTTTTATTAAACACCCTAAAATTTATTCTTTTTTTTACCCCTAAAAATTCAGTGGGGTCAGTTGACCCCACTGCCCTTAATATAGGTCTGCTACTAAGTATAAAGAAGTTTGTGTATCTTGGTTTAAAGCAGGCTTTGCATTCATAATGTTGGGCTCTCGAACGTTTCATTGTGTGATAGTTGATTGAAATTATTTAGGCGAAAGGAATTGATCATTGTAATCTTGTTAAACATGTCTGGTGGAGCTAAAGAGCTTTCATTTGAGATGGTTCTTCTACTAAACTTCATGATTCTTGGGAAGTCCTAACCCAACATCTTTACATTAGGAAAGTTCTTATACGACTAAGTGATGTAACTCATATCTCCCAGCATAATAGCCTTCATCCAGAGCATAACATGAAAGTTAAAAAATAAATCACTATTGTTGTCAAAGACAATAGTGGTCCTATCTATTTCTTCATCTTCTTCAAAGATTCTCTCTCTTATGACTTCTTCTTCGTTAGACATTGCTTCAATATTCTCAGGGTTTGGTATTTCTTTAACAAATTCTTCATTTTACTCCCCTTGAGTGTGAGTAGCTTCTAAATCAGAAGCAAGTTAAATGACTGGAGATTGAAGGTGATGAGAGCTACTTGGAGTCTTACTGATGTCATGCACCATTAAATTAATGATCTTGGTGAGCTCTAGGGAGTCATCATAAGAGCCTTTTTTTTCCCCGCCCTTAGATGTTGCCTTCTCATGCTCAGTAGGCTCAGAGGCTTTTCCACTCTTTTTTATCTTTAGAAACATTTTCTTTAATCTCATTCTTTATTTTGTGGCTCAGTGATGCCGGGTGGGATAGTGATTATCCTGCCGGCTGGTAATTAATTAAATTAACAAATAAAGGAACAAGAGATTCACCAGAAAAACACAGAGAAATCTCTCTAATGTGTATAGTGTATTTATCAAAATTCAAGTTATCCCAATTCAACCCACAAGACGGGTTTATATAGATAACAAACTTTATCCCCAAGTCACTCTAGAATATTCCTAGAGATATGAAAATAAAATCTTTCTAGGGAGGTGAGAAAGATTCTAACAAACTTCCTAAATTTACGGAAACAAATAACAAACTTACAAATAATAAAAGTTACTTATTTAAATAACAAAAATTAGAAAAGAAAAAATGATTTAAACTAGTAATCTGTCAAGCTCCGAAGTGTTCCCGAAGCTGAATGAACCCGAAGCGAAAAGGATTAATGTCGAAGGTGGTCTTGTCTTTTCTGACTATCGTCTTGTTCATGATACTCCATAGCAATTATCATATAATCCAATAGCTCGATTTCTTTGGTCTCGGACCATCCTGGATCAGTCACCCCAGGTTGAGAAGAACTCATCCTTGAGTTCTCAGTTTGTTCAGCAGACTGATCTACATAGGGGCTCAGATGCTTAACGTTGAAAACGTCAGAAGTCCTCAGATGGTTCGGAATGCGTAACCGATAGGCATTATCGTTGATTCGCTACAGAATTTCACAAGGGCCAATTTTTCGATCTTTAAGTTTACTATAATCTCTGACAAGAAAACGATCTCAGGCAAGTACAGCCCAAACAAGATCTCCAACTTTAAAATAACTTTATACCAATGACTGTCAACCCGAAGCTTGTACTTAGTATTGTTGTCCAAGTGTGCACTTGATCATGAATGTCCCAAAGATGATCTGCCATTAATTCTGCTTTAGGATGTATTCGACGAATCCGAGGAACAGGAACCAAGTCCAAGACTCCATAAGGGTTCTGTCCATAAACTATTTCAAATGGACTCATATTGGTGGTTCTATTCTTCGAACGGTTATAAGAGAATTCTGCTTGAGGAAGTGCCAAATCCCATTACTTCGGCTTATTTCCAGCGAAAAACCTCAAAATATTGCCCAAGCTTCGATTTACCACTTCGGTTTGACCATCGGTCTGAGGATGGTAAGCACTGCTGAAGTTCAATTACTTTTCGAGCTTTTCCCATAGACTCTTCCAGAAATTACTCATAAATTTAGTATCTCGGTCAGAAGGGATAGACTTTGGTACGCCATGTAAGCGTACAATCTCCCAAAAGTAGAGATGGACAATTCGAGTAGCATCCATGGTCTTCCGACAAGCTATGAAATGAGCCATTTTAGAGAATCGATCTATGACAACCATAATAGAATCTGAAGCTCTTTGGGTTTGGGGTAGGCCTAAGACAAAATCCATGCTAACATCACACCAAGGCCTTTCAGGAATAGGTAAGGGAATGTATAATCCTGCATTGGTAAGAACCCCTTTTGACTTCTGACAGGTAGAACACCCTCTTACATAGTGCTTCTCATCGTTCGAGATCTTTGGTCAGTAATAGTCAGCTGCGATTAAGGCCAAGTTTTTATTTTGCCCAAAGTGTCCTTCTTTGTGAAGTTCAATCATTATCTGTTGTCGAAGCGAACAATCAGGAATGCACAGCTAGAGTCCTCAAAAAAAATATCCTTTATGTAAGATAAAATCAGATCGTCGACCTTCCCGTATGTCTTAAATTATCTTATCGAAGGAAGGGTCTCCTTCATACATCCCAGTGAAGACTTCAAACCCTACAATCTTATTTTACATAATACTAAGGAGTAATGCTCTTCAGCTTAGTGCATCAGCAACTCAATTCAGACTCCCTGCTTGATGTCAAAGAGTGAAAGTGAACTCTTGCAAGTTCGCTACCCACTTAGCATGTCTTCGGCTGAGCTTATGCTGACCATTAATATATTTTAAAGCTTCATGATCAGTAAAGAGAATGAATTCCTTCTGTATTAAGAAATGAAGCAAATGCTTCAGTGTCTGAACTAGGGCATAGAATTCCAGATCATAAGTAGAATAATTCTTTCTTGACCCTGATAATTTTTCACTGAAGAAGGCCACTAGCCGACCTTCTTGACTAAGAACACCACCAATACCCACTATTAATGCATCACAGTTTACTTCAAAGACCTTCTCTAAGTCAGGAAGTGCTAATATGGGTGCTTCGACCATCTTCTTTTTGATTAACTGAAAGCTATATTCGGCTTCCTAGGGCCATTGAAATGATTTCCTTTTAAGGCATTCAGTAAGAGGGGCGACCAACGTGTTAAAGTTCCTTTTTCTAATTTATGAACAACCATTCTTTCCTCAATGTTTTAAATATAGTTCTGAGGTGCTCATGATGTAATTCTGATGTCCCGCTGTAGATGAGAATGTTGTCAAAGTAAACAACCACAAATTTACCCATATAAGGTCGTAGTACCTGATGTATAAATCTCATGAAGGTGCTAGGCGCATTGGAAAGTCTGAAGGGCGTAACCAACCACTCATATAAACCTTGATATATTTTAAAGGTTGTCTTCCATTCATCACCAGGTCTTACCCGAACTTGATGGTATCCACTCTTCAGGTCGATTATCGAAAAGATTTTTTCCCCAGATAGTTGATCTAACATATCATCTAGACGAGGTATCGGAAAATGATACTTCATTGTGATTTTATTAATGGCTCTACTATCGATGCACATTCTCCATGAGCCGTCCTTCTTCAAAACTAATAGGGCTGGTACTGCACAAGGGCTCATACTTTCCCAAATGTACCCCTTCTCCATTAAGTCCATCACCTGCTTTTGTAGTTCTTCGGACTCCTTGGGGCTGAGTCTATAGGCTGGTCTGTTTGGTAGACTTGATCTTGGGATAAGATCTATTTCATGTTGAATATCCCTTAATGGTGGTAATCTCGATGGAAGTTCTTCGGGCATTAAGTCAGCAAACTCTGTTAGCAGCTTCTGCACATTAGCTGACATTTCTGCGATTCCACTAGCCAAACTATCTTCACAAGGTAGTAATGCATACATAACTCCTTCATGCTTTGCTTCTGTTAGGAACCTTGTCATGGACAGTAGGTTCAGATTCCCGACTGCTTGAGTCGAACTGTCTTCCTCTCGCCGAGGTGCTAGCACAACCTTCTTTCCTTTAATGCTGAGGGAGTAAGTATTCTTTCGACCATCATGTATGACGCTTCGGTCATATTGCCATGGTCTGCCCAATAGTATATGGCAAGCATCCATTTTTACTACGTCGCACCAAGAGTTAAAAAAGTATTTCTTTCCGATGGAAAAGGATACTAGACACCTTCTGTCAACGGTTACTTCACTGACTTTGTTTAACCAAGACAACTTATATGGATTTGGATGCCGAAACTTCTGAACAGCCTCTTTGGACACCACATTCTCACAGTTGCCACTATCAATAATTACTTTGCAGATCTTCTCCGCCATTGTACAAGTAGTGTGGAAGATATTGATCCTCAACCAATCCTCTTTGGATTCGTTTTTTCAGAGTTAGCAGACTTTTGCGAACAATTAGGGTCTCCTGCTCATCTCCGTATAATATTTCTTCGTCCTTGTACTCATTATATATAGGCTCTCTGAACTCCTCTGCTTCCTCGATCATGCCTTCTTTAATAAAGTCCCTTCTGGTTAGTAGGCTTTCGGCACTCTGTTGCCTTGTGACCTGGTTCTCCACTTCTAAAGCACTTGATGTTGGGGTTTAAATTACCCTGAGGTTGTGGTGTAGTACGAAACTGTGGGGATGGGTTCGGTTTGTTGAGGGGATTGCTCCTTGGCATCAGTCTACTATTATGTTATTGCTCTGCCTCCCATGCTCGCTGATATGCTTCAGAAATAGTCCAAAGTGAATGGAGATTGAGGGTGTTCTGCAATGGCTGCTTTAATCCTCCCAAGTATCGTGCCACCAGTTGATCTTCAGCTTCCGATAGATCATTCCTTGTTATCAATTGGTAAAATTCTGCGGTATAGTCATCCACAGATCGAGTACCTTGTCTTAACAGATGCAATATCTTAAATGGAGACTGAGTTTATCCAAAAGGAAGAAAGTGACTCTGCATCTTCTTCTTCATCTTCTCCCACTTGGTAATTTTAGATTTTCCTTGTCTCTCTCTTGAGCACCTCATCTATTCCCACCAAGCAGATGCCTGGGCCTTTAATTTGATGGAAACCAATTTCACCTTAACGTCATCTGAAACCTCCATATAATCGAAGATACGCTCTACCTCATTTATCCAATCGATGAATCCTTCTGCGTGCAGGGTACTAGAAAATTATGGTAGCTCAATTCTGAAACCCAGATTATGGTGATGGTCCTCACAATCACGTCGTTCCCATAGTTGCCTCCTATGGTGGTAAGGGTTTTTGAAACTTGATTCAGAATATAGGATTCTTCATCGTGTTCAATATGTGGGACTTCCTCCTCCGAAAACTGTCCACGGCGGTCTAGGTTTGGGACTTCCTCTTCCAAAACCTGTCCACGACGCCCCAGATTTTTCTCTGTTAGACGCTGGGTTAGCTCTGTAACCTATCTCTGTAAATCCTCAATCAACACGTCCTAGATGCTACGATCACGATGTGGAGCTTCCTCAGCCATCTTCCCTCTACAACCATGACCACCAGCCATTAAAATCAATGGTTCAACTCCCAGTAAGATGCTTTGAGCTTTGATACCAACTAATGCCAGGCGGGATAGTGATTATCATGCGGGCTGGTAATCAATTGAATTCACAAATAAAGGAACAAGAGATTCATAAAAAAATACAGAGAAATCTCTCTAATGTGTATAGTGTATTTATCAAAATTCAAGTTATCCCAATTCAACCCACAAGCCGAGTTTATATAGATAGCAAACTTTATCCCTAAGTTACTCTAGAATATTCCTAGAGATATGGAAATCAAATCTTTCTAGGGAGGTGAAAAAGATTCTAACAAACTTCCTAAATTTACAGAAACAAATAACAAACTTACAAATAATAAAAGTTACTTATTTAAATAAAAAAAATTAGAAAAGAAAAAAATGATTTAAACTAGTAATCTGTCGAGCTCCGAAGTAAAGACGCCCTTCTTTTTCCCAAAGCCGAATGTGGAAGTGTTCCCGAAGCTGAATTAACCCGAAGCGGAAAGGATTAATGCCAAAGGTGGTGTCATCTTTTCTGACGATCATCTTGTTCATGATACTCCAAAGAAATTATCATATTATCTAATAGCTCGGTTTCTTCGGTCTTGGACCATCCTGCATCACTCAGGCTTAGAGGCCTTTTTAGCCATCATTGTGTCATCAGTTGGCTCTGACATATCAGCAGTCCTGGCCATCATTTCATCTGTAGCTACAGGCTCTACGATTCGAGAGTTGAGAGGCTCTATGATCTGTTCAGCATCAATTAGTTCCTCAGCTAGAACCAAATTTCTTTTATCAGCCTTAGGTTTCCTGATACCCATCCTTACTTCATCTTCTCTATACCTTTCTCTATCTTTTTTCCTTTTCCTTTCCATCCCCTTCTTTTCCCATTCTTCTAAAGTGAGCCCTTCCTTGACAGCAGCCTTAGCATCAACTTTATCAACTTTAGCCTAATAGTTTTGTATTGTATCAATCATTATTTCATATTAAGAAATTAAAGGAGACTTTGAGGTGTACTTCCTTCTTCTTTAAACTTTCCATGTTAGCTAACAGATAGTATTTGTTGCATCATCTTCAGCACTAGTTGGTTCTGTCGTAGGGACTACTTCAGGGACCACTTCAGGCCAATTTCCTCCTCTTCTTTAACATCTTCTTCTGAGGTTTCTAGACCTCACTAACTGTCCTTTCACTCCCTTTAGACTGCTTTGATTTGTTAATCTTAACTAAATTTCTCTTCCATTTTTCGAATAGCTTCTTAGTAATCTTCTTGTTCACATTGAGAGCATCATCTTCTTCTTAAAGAAAATGCTAATAAATCTCCCATAAAACATTTTAGGAAAGGGCTCGCCAGTTACCTTCCTCTTCTCAGTATCCTTAAATCACTTGGACATCCAATCCATCAAGATAGATTCATAGTTAATCTTTTTCTCTATATATAATGATAGCTGACATAATCTTCAGTTGTAGCTTAGTAACGAAGTCATGAGCAGATTCTTTGTAGAGAATACATTTTCCTACTATATCTGCCAAAAACTCAAAGTCTTTAGGGGATTCCTTTTTCTATATCCTTTTTGAATCAAGATTCTTCTTGGTGTAACCCATGAATCCCAGACCTTTCTTTGTGCCAACACCTTCAAGGTCTGTGTCGTCTTCATTTAAGAAGCCCGGAATGTTGTTTGTCTCCACAACATCATAAGTAATAGTGATGTCTCTTACTTTGGTTGTAATGACTCCATCAGTACATGATCTTTTTGTGTATAACTCTTCCCCCTTCTTTGTGAAGATTCTAGTGTCGGTGCTCAAAACGTCATAGAATCCCACTTTCATGACCAGATTTAGTATTGTGTGGAACTAAGACTCTACACCTTTGAATTTGTCCAATAAAAAGAGGTTTCCAGATATTAATTGCTTAGTAGACATGATTTGAACTATTGATTTGAGATAGAAAAGAGAAAATTGAGTTAGGGTTTTGAAAGTTCGTAGAGTGAACTAGGGCTTAGAGAGAGAGAGAGAGAAAGTAAAGTGAATAATTCTAATCATTGAATGTAATTGAAAATTTTAAACTATATGAATACTTCCCTCTTCTTTTGGTTACTAGGACATGTGTTGAGCTTTAATTAGTTGTTTCACCTATTGTAACTACATCTTTGAGTTATGTAGCAGTTACGCTTTTTTATTTAACGCGGTTAACCTTCATTATTGACACGCACCCTGATCTTTTGGTATTCACTCATCTATTCCTTCCATTATCGTAGAGTTCTCTTTCTTAGAGTAGAATAACTCAACGATTCTGCACTGTTCTACGATTCATTCTACGATTTTATTTTTATTCTTTGATCCCATTTCTGCGAGATTTGTTCTTACAAGAAAATATCATGACCTTAAGTTTAACATGCCTAACTTACTTTTTACTTTATTAAATCTAGATTCATCTAATAGCTTAGTAAACACATCAACTAATTGATTTTTTGTTGGGATAAAATGTAAGGTGATATTACCATTTTATACATGATCCCTAATGAAATGATGCCTTATGTCAATGTGCTTAGTTCTAGAATGCAAGACAATGTTACGTGTGATTGCTATATCACTAGTGTTATCAGAATATAGGAATAAACTTGAAATCAAATCTATAGTCAGCTAGCTGATGATTCTTCATCCAAAGAATTTGGGCACAATAGCTATTAGTTGTAATATACTCAGTTTTTACAATTAAAGTTGACAATGGGTTTTGCTTCTTGCTGAACCATGATACTAGTTTGTTTCCAAGTAATTAACAAGTTTCACTTGTACTTTTCATGTCTTGCATCCTGAAAAGTTAGCATCTGAATATCCAATTAGATCAAAGGGGTACTCCTTGGGATACCACAAACCCAAATTAAGGAGTCTTAAGAAATCTAAAAATTCTTTTCATAGAGATCAAATGAGATTCTTTTAGATTAGCTTGAAATTTAGCACAAATACATGTAGAGAACATAATATCAGCTCTACTTGTAGTTAAATATAGGAGAGAGCCAATCATACATCTATATTAAATTATGTCAACACCTTTATCTTGTTCATCTTTATCTCGCTTACACTACAAGAAATAGGCTTAATTTTGACGGAATAAATTTTGCCAAAAATAATATATTTTTGACTGAATATTCTATCGGATATAATTCCCTCGGAAAGAAAGTAATACCGACGGAATTTCGTCAGAATTAACCTCCCAACATGGCACTAATATTTCCCGCTTGTGCCAAAATATTTTTGACAGAAGCTTATCTATTTTCGACAAATTTTTTGTCAAAATTAAGCTGTGTTCGAGTGAATTATGTCCGACGAAATATTTTATCAAAAATAAAATTCAAATCTTAAAATCCCTAATTGCTTCCCGCAGCTCTTCATTTCCCCCCTCCCAAAAAAAAAGTTACCTCGCTCACTCTTTAGAAACTCAAATCCTCTCTGATCAACCATCACCAGCGCTACCACTGAGCTACCTCCCTCTCCAGTGGTTGTATCCTTTCCCTATGCCAGCATCATGGTCTCTCCTCCTCTTTGGTCTTACCTCCGCCAGCTCTTTCATCTCTGGTCTTACCTCCGTTAGCGCCACAGTCTTTCACCAAGAGCCTCTCCTTCGGGCAACGACATCCCTGGTATGCATAACCTTAAACCCCAACCCCAGTTGCCTCTCTCCTTTCTCTTTCTCTTTCCTTGCCCAACCTTAGTTGCCTAACCCTAACTCCCAATTTTATTCGCAAGGTCATCAATTGAGTCACAAAGCCTATCAATTTTTTTTTTGAGAGTGACCAACTAAGGTATGAATATTATTTTAATTTTTGACTTTCATGGAAAAATCATATATGGTGGTCATTGAGGTAGTATAATTCTTTTAGCATGGATGCTCAGATTGTCAATTTCTTTGCAAAATCATATATAGTGGTCATACATTATTTTTGAACATTTTTTAAGTCTCAAAAGTTAATTTTTCCTAGGAATGTAGTTTGTCTTGATGTTAATTTCTCCTAGGAATTTTATTTTCGAACATTATTGTTGATGTTTCTGATATTAATTTCTCTTGGGAATGTAGATAAAGAATTTAATTTCTCTTGAGAATGTTAATCTGAACATTATTGCATATTGAATCTTATATATAGCATTACTATATTTTCATATTGACGTTCATTTGATTTGTGTTATTATTTTGTAAAGTTAGAAGTAGTTCTATATTTTTTTTATAATGTATAATTTGGTAGGATTATGATTTGTGCTGTGAATGTATTGTGGTTTGGTAGTTTAGCCTAAGTAAAATGGGTGTGGCTATTTTCGACGGAATTCTTGTCAAAATTAAACAAAATAATAAAATATTATAATATAATATATTAATTAAAATTTAAAAAATAAATAAATATTAAAATCAACTAAGTCACTTTGTTTAGTTAGTTTTCCACTATTAAAATTAACTAAGTAACATTTACTTAGATTCTAACTACTACATAAAATAAATATAATATAATATAATAAAGAGTAAAGTTCAGATGACCACCTGGGGCTTGGGCATTTTTTCACTTAACCACCTGTAGTCAGTAAAGCTACATTTAAACTCTCGACTTTTTGAGTTGAAGTGAATAAATGATTTTCGTCTTAACTCCATTACTTGAGCTGGCTAAAGACATAATTACCATCCATATATATATTGAAAACGACGGATGCGATAAGAGTTTTGTTTCATTTCATTTCAGTTTGATATTGAGGCCTAGAGAAGCGAGCGATCGTGGTGATATCTAGGGCTAGAGAGGCGAGAGAAATAGGGCATGGGTTAGTGTGTTCGTGGTGGATCTTCGTGATTTGTTGGGTTCCCACCTTCGCTTGGGGTCTGTGATACTTAATTTGGTGCCGATTAAGGTAAATTTCTCCTTGTCTGATAGATATCATATGTAATTTGTTCACTTTTTGAGTTGTTTCTTGTATATGCATGCATGCATGTTTTTTTGTGGAATTAATTAGTATATTTGGTCCTGGATAAATTATACTGAGTAATATGGTCCCCCCTTTCTTTATTACTATTATTGTCCCCCAGTGTCTGCCATTGAATTTGGTCCCCTTTTTGTGATACTTGTTATAATATTTTGTATATTATTCAAACATTTCTCCTTCATTTGTTTAATGTAAAATGTCTGTCAGAATTATTTTTCATTATGGTGGGAAGTTTGTTCAAGATCCAGTACATAAATATGTTGAGGGTAGTGAATAAATAGTAGAGAATGTTGGGTTGGATTACCTTTCTTTGCTTAGTATACATGAATACTACTCTACTTTATGTCCAGTTTCAAATGTTAATATTTATTATCTTATACCGGGATATGAAATTTGGGAGGGTGGGGCATTATTGATGCAAAATGACAAAGATGTCATTGATATGATTGATTTCTTAGTTAATGCAGAGAGTGAGGAGGTGCATATATATGGACAAGAAATGAAGGGTCCCATACAAGTTGTTAGGCCAGAAGAAGCTGAAAATGATAACATTAACCAAACTGTTAGGTATATTTGTGGTTTGACAACTGATAACATGAACCAAAGTGAAAATGAAAAAGACTTTGGTGTTCAAAGTGAAACAATTGATAACATTAACCAAAGTGTACTACTCATAAAGGGAAGCAAAAAAAACAGATAAAGGGCAGCAGAAAGAAACAGACAAAGGAAAAGGGAAACAAACTGAAAAGCCTAAAAAACAAACAAAACATACAAAGGAAAAAATTAAAAAACAGGTTGATAATGATATTGGGGAAAAAGCAGAGCATCCACCATGGATGGATGAGGATCTAGAGGGGCCTGTGGATGATGATATATTCAAAGAAGGCAAAAAAAATAGATGATCCAAAGGTGAACATGAATGATGTCCTTGTAGAGGATTGGTGGAGTGATGGTGATGATGGAGAAAGGAAAGATGCATTAAGGAGGAAGTTTGTTCTGTCAGATGATGAGGACAATTTAGAAGGGGATGGATGTATAGAGTTTAATAAGGCAACTAATATGGGTAAGATAGAATTTGAGATTGGAATAGAATTTTCAAATCATGAAATTATTAGAAAAGCATTAGTTGAATTTTCTATTAAAGGGGGGTTTGACATAACGTATATTCAAAACGACAGAAAAAGAATAACTGCTAAGTGTAAGCGTGAAAACTATAAATGGAGGATTCATGCATCAGTCAAATAGGGTGAACAAACTTTTAAGATAAAATCTTTGGGGGGGACCATACATGTGCTGGACAAGATAAGAATCATTCAGTTGATAGTAGATACTTGGCCAAAAAATATATGCATGACTTGAGAGATAATCCTAAGTGGGATTTGCAGGCATGGAAGAAGAAGGAACAAAAAGAATGTAACTCTAGTCTAAGTAAATCATCCCTATATATAGAGCTAAAAGAAAGGCTTTTCAACATATGCAAGGTGATGTAGGAGAGCAGTATAACAGGGTGATGGATTATGTTCAATCAGTTCAACCCTGACCGTCTTCAGATTTTGTAGTGAGGGTCTAGATGAAAGACCTGGTTCACTACCTGTTTTTCAGAGGCTTTATATGAGGCTTGCTGCTTTCAAACATGGCTTTTGACTATGTTCATTGTGTATACTTTGTCTACTATAGTTGGCATCAATGGGTAGTTTTTGGACAATGTTTTATAGTTGATATAATTAATATTAGGTACAGTCATATACTTTGTCTACTAGTTGGCATCAATGGGCAAAGCATGTACAATGTTGATTGTCCATTTTGGAATTATTTTTGCAATATTGCTTTACTGCACCTTGTTTAATCAGCTTGCAATATTTCACACCTTGTTTTGACAGTTTAATGTTGATTGTCCAGTTGACAATGTTTTACATTTAATGTTGAGTGAAATCCATACAGCAAAATCAGATATTATTAACATAAATCCAACAAGTTATGTCCAAAGAACATATATAAAACAAATTTGCAATCCAATAATTTATAGAGGAAGAACTAATTCCATGGATCCATAACATAAAGTCTAACGAAGAAAAAGGCTTGCTACCATTGGTCTCCTAAACTACATTCATTTAGTTTATACATTCATTTGTTACTAATAAAATACATCATGACGGACATGAAATACAACACAAGTCCAACAACAATTATCATCTTCATATTACTTTCAATAACTATCATCCTACTTGGTATGTTATTCAGCTCACAAGAACACTTGCATTTTGTTCCACTCACCAATGTCCCCATTCTGTCATTGTCTTCATTGGGGCCACTAACTATTCCACTTGAGTTTGTTGTAGAAGGCAAGCACCATGTCCAAAACTCACACTCATCGCATACAAAATATAACCTCCCCTTCGATGGTTTGTTTGAGTCAACAATTCTTACACTTGCTTTTTTTCGACATTTACATCGCCTAGGTATGTAGCACAAGTCACCATTCATCCTTCCTACATCATTGCTTGACGAAGACATGACTCCTGATTCACATAAACAACACAAAGATTAATATCAAAGAGTAGACCATAAATGTATATATATTAGTTTTAGCTTGAATTTGCTTTTTGCTCTAATTTAATACCTCCAAAATTTCTAATTAACATCACATATGATAAACAAGTCAAGCCCAAGCTTTACTTTGGTCTACTATATAGTTTTCAGTCAAAATAGTTCTTTTAGAACTTTTATCAAACAGCTGATAGGCCTAGTTTTAGGTTACTAATTTCATAGCCATTTTTTACAATAACAACCCATAACAACATCCTTATTACTCCACAGCCCAACCTATCTCCTTTTGCCTAATTTTCATACATAACATTAGCACACTAGTGAACTAAATCTACAAGCAGCAACATAGCAACTAAAATGAAAAACAATCCTTCAAGTTCATGCCCAGCCATTCGGCCATGAAAGTCATTTTCTTAACAAGGATGGAATGAAAAAGGAATGGAAGGGATTGGAAAACTTACCTTGAGAAATTACAAGCGGTTGTTGCTCAATTCTTTCTCCTTTACAAATTGATTCCTTTTCCTTCTATCTTTGTGTTGTGTACTCACGGTTTTGGAGCTTTAGTTAAGAAGTAGCTTTCAATTTCGTCTGCGATGGAGCTGAAATAGCTAAAATGGGGTAGATCTGCTCTTAAAAGCCAAGAAGAAGAAGGGCTATTTTAGACATTTACCCATTATTTTTGACCATTACAGGCCCCTTCTCACGCGTTTTTGGCGTCTGACATACACGCACGGTTAAGTTGGATGGAAAAAGTGACTTTTTCACTTCAACTCAAAAAGTTGAGAGTTTAAATGTAGCTTTACTGACTACAGGTGGTTAAGTGGGAAAGCGCCCAAACCCCAGGTGGTCATGCTAAATGTTGCTTAGTTTATTATAGAGTAAACTAGGTAAATGTTGCCTAGTTTCGAAGTACTACGTAAAATAAATGAAATATAATATACTAAACTATGTAGTATTTACTTAGTTTTCCATTTCTAAATAAATTAAATTAAATATAAAATAATAGAGTAAAGTTCAGATGACCACCTGGGGTTTAGGCACTTTCCCACTTAACCACACATGGTCAAAATAAGTCGGTAAAAGCTACATTTAAACTCTAAAAGACCAAAAACCATTTTTTGAGTTGAAGCGAAAAAGTCACCTTTTCCATCTAACTTAAGAAAATGACTTTCATGGTATATATGAAGGGTCCGTCAGAAAAGCTAATGTTATGTATGAAAATTAGGCAAAGGAGATAGGAGAAGGGTCATTATGGGTTGTTATTGTAAAAATGGTATGAAATTAGTAAGCAAACTAAATGTTTAAAATAAAAGAACCCTTCTTCTTAGACCAAAGTAAAGCCTTGACTTGTTTATCTGGTTTAATTAGAAATTTTGAGGTATTAGATTAGAGAGCTAAAACTAATATATATACATTTATGGTCTACTCTTTGATACTAATCTTCGTGGTTGTTTGTTTATGTGAATCAGAGTCATGTCTTCGTCAAGCAATGATAGGAAGGATGAATGGTGACTTGCGGCTACATACCTAAAGCGATGTAAATGTGGAAAAAAGCAAGTGTAAAAGCTCGAACAAACCATGAAGGGAGGTTATAATGCGATGAGTGTGAGTTTTGGGCATGGTGCTTTTCTACAACAAACTCAAGTGGAATAGTCGGTGGGCCCCAATGATGAAACAATGAGTAATGGGGACATTGGTGAGTGGAACAAAATGAAAGTGCTTGTGGTGAGCCAAACATACCAAGTAGGATGATAGTTGTTGAAAGTAATATGAAGATGATAATTGTTGTTGGACTTGTATTGTATTTCATGTCAGTCATGATGTATTTTATTAGTAACAAATGAATGTATAAACTAAATGAATGTAGTTTAGGAGACCAATGGTAGCAAGCCTTTTTCTTCGTTAGACTTTATGTTATGGATCCATGGAATTAGTTCTTCATCTATAAATTATTGGATTGCAAATTTTGTATTATATATGTTCTTTGGACATAACTTGTTGGATTTATGTTAATAGTATCTGATTTTGCTGTATGGATTTCACTCAACATTAAATGCAAAACATTGTCAACTAGACAATCAACATTAAACTGCCAAAACAAGGTGTGAAATATTGCAAGATTAAACAAGGTGCAGTAAAGCAATATTGCAAAAATAATTCCAAAATGGACAATCAACATTGTACATGCTTTGCCCATTGATGCCAACTAGTAAACAAAGTATATGACTGTACCTACTATTAATTATACCAACTATAAAACATTGTCCAAAAACTACCCATTGATGCCAACTATAGTAGACAAAGTATACACAATCAACATAGTCAAAAGCAGTTACAAGACAAATATGCTCCAAAAACTACCCATTGAAACATTAAAGCCTTAATCCTCCCAGTCTTCCCTTCTTTGGTGATTTTCCTATCTTGCTCTTTATGGCTCCCTTCTTTATGTTCTTCCTCGTAGGCTGTGAGCTTAAAGCAGTCTGATTACTCCACATAAGAGACAAAGTTGGTGTGGGATTAGGTTGAGAGCTTGATTTGGGTTGATTAGGTATTTTTGAAGTTGTTGTAGCGATGTGAGGTCCCTTGACTTGGTGTCCTCTAGTCTGCGAGATGATTTTGTGGCACAGGATTTGGCTGAAATGTAATGCACAAGCATGTTTGTTATCCCAAATCAAGGTTTTAAACAAAGGAAATCATTCCAGTTATCACACACAAACAGATCATTCCAATAAAGGGAGATGTAATATGCCAATGAACACAACCATTCCAGTTATCCAATAGAATTAAGGGAGATGTAAAATGCATTCCAATAAAACCCAGTAATTTATTAAAATCTACCTTAATGAGGAATCATTACACATTAGTTCTTGAGTCCCTTGATTGGGTGATGTGGTCTAGTAGGAATGTGTCATTTGTGTTATTTGTGTAGTTGGTGATGTTGTTTGTTAGTTGTCTGAAAATCAAAACATGTTAAACTGTTATAACCCATGTGTTAAAAAAATAATTGATAGTATGAAAAACGTAAAGTATATACCTTGTTCATTCTTGATTTAGGATGAAAAGGCAATGTACATGCCCTGCTGTTATGCTCTAGTGTTAAACACCTTGCACATGTGATAATGCCACCTTTTCTTATTGCTTTATGTTGGTTTTTTGGTTCATCTATGACCTTTCTTACGAGTTTCCTTGAGTGCAGCGTTGGGCTTATATGATAGAGTGGAGGCTGAATCTTAGCAAAATTGGAGTGAACCCATTCATGGTGACTTGGCACAGGCTTTATGATAAAGTTATATGTGTTCAAGTATACATCCTTACTATAGCACTGATGGCAATAAGCCTCTGACTGCTCCCTATTTGCCCATATTGTAGACACAGGATGTCTGCAAAGAATTCCACTAAGCTGCCACATTTTACAACCACAAGTCTAATTATTCAAATTCACAACCCATGTTCTGTCATCAACTTCTACTTCAAATTCTCCACACCCAGACTTCAAAGCAGTGCATCCCCTACAAGATTTCTTAATTATCTCCAATTTTTTCTAAATTCTGGGCCCAAGTGACCCTACATACTTGTCCATGCCTTCCCTTTTTACCTGAAACCTAACCATTAATTTCTTTCTTATCCACTCTAGCATGTTTATTATACCTTTATCCATTGCCTCCAGGATGTAATTATTTCATGACTCATTCAAGTTGTTTACTACTACATCACACTTACAGTGGGGTGAAAAATGAGACATGTCCCAAAATTTTGGCCCAACAGCCATTAACCACTTAGCTGCTTCTGCATCAGCTTTATGCACCTCACTCATGGCTGCTTCAAATGAGAACATGTCACCACAACTGGCTGCATTCCATAACAAATCCCTAAGCAGCTTCCCCCTAAACTTAATTTTGAAGTTGTTTTACAAATGCAATAAATAAAATCTATGTTCATTGTTGGGTAACATTGTATTGAAGACCTCTAGTAGCCCCTTCTGCCTATCAGAAATTAAAACATACCTTCTTGTTTCATTTTCACCTATGTCATCTAGAAGTTGAGTAAGAAACCAATGCCAACTATCTTTACATTCAATTTCAACAACAACTGCAATGGAAAATATGTTATCATTAGCATCTCTTCCTATAGCACTCAGTAGCTGCCCTCCAAAAACTCCCTTTAAAAAACACCCATCTAATCCTATAATAGGTCTACACCTAACTAGGAAACCATGTTTGGAAGCAGCAAGCCTCATATAAAGCCTCTGGAAAATAGGTAGTGAACCAGGTCTTTCATCTAGACCCTCACTACAAAATTTAAAGACTGTTCCAAGGTTGAACTATTTGACTGTCTCCACATAATCCATCAGCCTGTTGTACTACTCTCCTACATCACCTTGCATATGTTGTAAAGCCTTTCTTTTAGCTCTATGTAGGGATGATTTACTTAGACTAGAGTTACATTCTTTTTATGCCTTCTTCTTTCATGCCTGCAAATCCCACTTAGGATTATCTCTCAAGTCATTCATATATTTTTTGGCCAAGTATCTACAGTCAACAAGATGATTCTTATCTTGTCCAGCACATGTATGGTCCCCCCCCCCCAAAGATTTTATCTTAAAAGTTTTTTCACCCTATTTAACTGATGCATGAATCCTCCCTTTACAGTTTTCACCCTTACACTTAGCAGTTATTCTTTTTCTGTCATTTTGAATATACTTTATGTCAAACCCCCCTTTAATAGAAAATTCAACTAATGCTTGTCTAAAAATTTCATGATTTGAAAATTCCATTACAATCTCAAATTCTATCTTACCCATATCAGTTGCCTCATTAAACTCCATACATCCATCCCCTTCTAAATTGTCCTCATCATCTAACAGAACAAACTTCCTACTTAATGCATCTTTCCCTTCTCCATCATCACCATCACTCCACCAATCCTCTACAAAGACATCATTCATGTTCAGTTCCTTTGGTTCATCTATTTTTTTTGCCTTCTTCGAATATATCATCATCCCCAGGCCCCTCTAGATCCTCATCCATCCATGGTGGATGCTCTGCTTCTTCCCCAATATCATTATCAGCCTGTTTTTTAAATTTTTTCCTTTGTATGTTTTGTTTGTTTTTTAGGCTTTTCAGTTTGTTTCCCTTTTCCTTTGTTTGTTTCTTTCTGCTGCCCTTTATCTTTTTTTTTTGCTTCCCTTTATGAGTAGTACCACTTTGGTTAATGTTATCAGTTGTTTCACTTTGAATACCAAAGTCTTTTTCATTTTCACTTTGGTTCATGTTATCAATTGTCAAACCACAAATATACCTAACAATTTGGTTAATGTTATCATTTTCAACTTCTTCTGGCCTAACAACTTGTATGGGACCCTTCATTTCTTGTCCATATATATGCACCTCCTCACTCTTTGCATCAACTAAGAAATAAATCGTATCAATGACATCTTTGTCATTTTGCATCAATAATGCCCCACCCTCCCAAATTTCATATCCCGGTACAAGATAATAAATATTCACATTTGAAACTGGACATAAAGTAGAGTAGTATTCATGTATACTAAGCAAAGAAAGGTAATCCAACCCAACATTCTCTACTATTTGTTCACTACCCCCAACATATTTATGTACTGGATCTTGAACAAACTTCCCACCATAATGAAAAATAATTCTGACAGACATTCTGCATTAAACAAATGAAGGAAAAATGTTTAAATAATATACAAAACATTATAACATGTATCACAAAAAGGGGACCAAATTCAGTGGCAGACACTGGGGGACAATAATAGTAATAAAGAAATGGGGGACTATAGTACTCAGTATAATTTATCTAGGACCAAATATACTAACTAATTCCACAAAAAAACATGCATGCATGCATATACAACAAACAACTCAAAAAGTGAACAAATTACATATGATATCTATCAGACAAGGAGAAATTTACCTTAATCGGCACCAAATTAAGTATCACAGACCCCAAGCGAAGGTGGGAACCCAGTAAATCACAAAGATCCATCATGAACACACTAACCCACACCCTATTTCTCTCTAGCCCTAGATATCACCACGATCGCTCACTTCTTTAGCCCTCGATATCAAACTGAAATGAAATGAAACAAAACCCTTATCGCATCTGTCGTTTTCAATATATATAAGGAGGGTAATTATGTCTTTAGCCAACTCAAGTAACGGAGTTAAGACGAAAAGCATTTATTCACTTCAACTCAAAAAGTCGAGAGTTTAAATGTAGCTTTACTGACTACAGGTGGTTAAGTGGGAAAGCGTCCAAACCCCAGGTGGTCATCTAAACTTTACTCAAAATAATATAATAAGATAAGATAAAATAGAATAAAATCAAATCAAATAATATAATATAATATAATATAAAAATTAAAATAATAATATAATATAATATAATAAAAGAATAAATTAAAAGAAAATGAATAATAATATAATAATAAATTTAAAAATAATGTAAAGAATATAATATAATAAATTATATTAAATCTAAATAATAAAATAAAATAAGTAATATAACATAATCTAATATAATAAATTATAATAAAATTAAATAATAAATAAAATAAAATAAAAATTAATTAATTAAATTAAAAATATAATAATATTAAAATAATATTTTCATAATATAATCAAATAAAATAAAATAAACTAAGTAACATTTGTTTAGTTTTCTAATGTTAAAAAGATCTGAATACATATGTATGTTGTTTACTTAAGAGCTTAGAAACCCGTTCAACATTCACTCATTAGGAGTGAATGTCAAATAGTCCCCAGTCTGGGATTGTTCTTTGATGTTATGTCACTTACTTAGACGTGTCAATGGTGTGAGTATGTTTTTAGGACTTTTCGGCTAGTATATATCTCTACATGTTCTTCGGGTGCATAATTAAACTAAGTTATCCTTGTCTAATTCGTGTACTTGGAGATCATGAGGAGGTGTTGCCAAAATTTTCTTAAAATAGAAGAAACGTGCTCAAGGTGTTGACACTAATGAGGAGACCCATCCAGGAATGGGATAGAACCTGACCCCTTTAGACCAGAGATGAAGATATATGTAGAATTCATGAATGGAGCACATTCACTAACCCTGGTCTGATTGTGCCTTTTGTTCCATTAAAGATGTCAGACAATCGAAGATGGATGTACCATAGGATATCACCTGATGGGAGGGGATTAGTTGCTGAGTACCTTGATGAGGTGTACAAATTTTTGAAGTTTACATATGAACATGTTGATCCGAACAGAAAGATGAGATGTTTGTGTGTCAAGTGTAAAAACCTAATTTGGATGAAAGCCAATGACGTCAAATTTGACTTGCTTTCATGTGGGTTTGTGGATGGTTATTCCACAAGGATTTATCACGGAAAATTAGGTGAGTTGAGGGAAATGACCGATAATATAGACCAAGAGTTCACGGGGAATCAGATAATGATAATTATGATGTCATGGAGATGTTGGTCGATGTTTATGGCCCTAACAATATTGATTGGGGTACAAACGAGCATTCGTCAAATAGTACTCAGTAAGAGCCGAATGACACAGCAGCTGCCTTTCACAAGATGTTATATGAATCTGGGTTCCGGCCCATTGTACGATAGAAATGATAAGCACACCAGACAATCTACAATAACGAAACTCATACACTCTAAGAATGAGCATGGCTACAGTGAGAGAAGCTTCAATGATTTGTTTGCTCTTATCAACAAGTTCTTACCTAAGGATCTAATATTACCCTCAAATTATTATGAAGTGAAAAAGATGGTAAAGGGGTTGAATCTGGGTTATGAGATGATCGATGTTTGTAAGTAGGATTACATGTTATACTACAGAGATGACAGAGATAAGGTGTAATGTGATATCTGCAAGCTGCCTTAGTAGAACAAGACAAAACGTAGAAGAAGAAGCATGTTCCTAAGAAGATCTTATGGTACTTTCCTCTTGCATTGAGGCTTCAGCGTTTATTCATATCGTCACACACTACTGAGCATATGAGTTAGCATAAAACAAGGGATGCCGTGCCTGGTTAACTAACTCACTCTGCAGATGGAGAGGAATGGAAGAAATTATATAAATAATTTCCACAATTTTATAAGGAGGTTCGTAATGTCAGGTTTGACATGGTTATGGATGGTTTTTTCCCATTTTAGCCAGCTCCACTTTGTTTGGCCAGTGATCATACTAGCTTACAATTTTCCATTGTTAATGTGCATGAGGGATCCGTATTTATTCTTAATTTTACTCATACTGAGGGATAAGAGTCTTACGAAATATATAAACATGTACCTCAGACCGTTAGTCAATGAACTTAAGATGCTATGAGAGACGGGGGGTCCAAACTTATTATAAATCAGTGAAGGAAAATTTTGTGATGAATGCAACCTTGTTGTAGACTATCAATGAATTTTCGACACTTGGGATGACCAGTGGATGGTCTACTCATGGGAAGTTGTCATGTCCAGTCTGTATGGGGATGTTCAAGGAACATATATAGCTGAAGCATGGTGGGAAAACTAGTTTCTTTAAAACTGCTCGTAGATTCTTATATGTTGATCACAGTTATAGAAAGATATTTGCACAGTTTAATAGAAAGATAGAAAAATAAGGAGGTTGTTGGTCGATTGTGAGCAGCGAGGTCTTGGGTTGGCTGAACAATTTGAAATTTTCACTAGCAGAAAAGGAGCACAGTAAGTTGAGAGTAACATGTTACGAGAAGAATCATAACAAGACACACTCATCCATATGGTTTGAGTTGTCATACTGGGTCACAATGATAACTCATCATCGTATAGATGTTTTGCATACATAAAAGAATTTATTTGACAACTTTTTTACACCATGCTAGATGAAAGTAGTAAAACAAAAGACAATGGTAAGGCCAAATTAGATTTAGAGGCACGGAACATAAGGAGAGAATTGTGGCTCCGACCTGACAAGTCAAAACCTAAATCTCTACTTTCTCTTACCAAATAAAAAATTAAAGACATTTTTAAGTAGGTAAATGTATTGAAGATCCCAGATGGATATGCTTCTAACATATCTCGTTGCGGTAAGGTTAAGAAGTTAAAAATTAATGAATCAAGAGTCATGGTTGTCATGTATTCATGCAGAGTTGATTTCAATTGCATTTCGTGAGATGTTACCTAAGAAAGTTGTAGATGTTTTGACCAAAATTTTAAATTTCTTTCGGTATCAATGTTCAACGATTATAAAGTACATTGATGTGGAACAAATAGAGAAAAACATAATGCTTACAATTTGCAAGCTTAAAATGATATTCCCTCTAGGGTTCTTTGACTCGATGGAACATTTGCCTATTCATCTAACATATGAACTTAAGCTTGGAGGACCGGTGAAATATTTATGGATGTATCATTTTGAGAGGTAATATCATCTATATCTTTATTTTTTTTATATTTATAACTTATTTTTTTAATTAATTCCGTTCAGTCATCGTATTTTAGGTATATGCGTCGATTAAAGTAGAAAGTGAAAAATAAAGCTCATGTAGAGAGTTTAATTATTAAACGCTATACAGAGGAAAAGCTTGTCAACTTTTGTTTCTTATACTTTAAGGATGTTGTCTCCATGAAGCACAACCGTTTAAATCGAAATGAGGTCGTTGGACTCTAATCTCTTGGTTATGAGTTAGTTGTATTCACCTATTCGACTAAACCATTTGGCCATGAGACGATAACTTACTTAAGGGACAAATATTTGAATATTATATCTACATACGCGGTTCTAAACATGCTTAAAGTATCGTTATACATAAAGTATGTATTGTATTTGTAAAACTTTAAGATTTAAATGCGTATATGGTATTCAATAGTGTCATTCTTTTTTTAGTTCATTCAAAGACAAAGTGTATGTTTCTAACCCATGGTTAAATGTAGCACAGTTGGAAGCATTGACTATAGAAAAATTTTAATAATGGTTTACGATAAAGGTTGAAGAATATAATGCTTATGAGCGTTTTAGAGATGTCATTCAATGTCCTTACAAACTTATTAGTTCATTTCCAGGATGCATCTTGATGGATATAGATTCAAGGTCGATCTTGAATGAACTGACATCAGTCAATTCTGGCATTGTCATGTTGGGAAGTTGATACCAAGATTCGGAGTCTAATTATTATAGACAATTAGAGAAAGTGGTTGTGCTCAATTATCTTAGGGGTAAAACGGTAGTTACATTTAAGTGTCACTGGTTTGATACTGACAAAGGTGTTAAAGTTGATCTTAATAGAATCGTTATAGTAGATATAAAGTCAAAGCTACAATATGATGATGTATTCGTGTTAGCTAGTAAACCGACTCAAGTATACTACGCACCTAATGTTGTCAATTGTATAAGGCCTTGGTATAAATTTGTCACAACAAAGACTCTAGCATTTGATGGTGCTCATATGTCTAGGACTGATGATCCAATGTAAGAAATGTTAGCAATCTCAACGAGATAGTGTTAAATGATGATGAGGTGTTCGTATATGATGTTGTTGACATACCCAATGATGAGGAATTCAAAGAAGACATGGTCATCAATGATTATGTCGTCATTGAAAATGATAACGATGAAGAAACTGATAATGAAGAAGAAGAGACAAAACCAGAGGATGACAACGACGTTGATTCTGACGGGTTTGCTGACATAGTTTAGAATAGCTTCTCATATCAATGTAGTAAGTGTAAACTTATTTATGTATAATTAGCACTATTAGCAATGATTTTTTAATTTTTTTTTTAACTTAATTAATTACATTCTTTTGGTTATTTCATTAATATATATATGGTTAGACATAGTGGTGGTGGTCACCGCGGTGATGGTCGTACGGGATCCGTTGACGCTAGTCAGGGAAAGTCATCATCATCTAGTAAGTTTATTTTACATTAATTTGATTTTTTTTTGTTTATGTTATTATTTATGTAAATGTTATATTTATACAATGTATGTATTATACTTACAAATAATAGTCGTCGACATCACTAAGGGACTAACCTCTATTTATTTGGCCGTTCGCCGACAGTTCCACTCACTTACCTTGTAGGTGTCTGCTTAGCTCAATATGTGTCATTAATATAATGTTAAATTTATTAATTTATTTGTTGGCACAATGTATAACATAATGGTTTTATTTTTATTATAGTCTATTGGACCATGTGGCTAAGTCGATCATTTAGCCATCTGCTTGATACACCTCCCCACTGGCAGCATGCGTTATAGCCAGTATGCACAGTATGATGCCTCCTTTATAAAGAATTTGTTACGCAAGTTTCATGTAAGTTAAATCTACATAAGTTAAATCGTATACGTAAATAATAGTTGCATAATGTTCTACTTTTTTTTGATGTATTATTATTTTTGTATAGATTTATTATAAATAGGAGGATGGAGTATCTTAGCCGGCCGGCATCTCTGTCATTATAGCTCATGTCGCAAAGAACTATGTCATCTAGTTATACAAAATCAGACACAGGGCAGCATGGGTTATTGAGGACCAGCCCGATACTCCTATACGCGATCATCAACCCCAAATTATATCTAATGCAGCATGGAAGGCTATGTGTACTTGCTAGGATGCTAATAATTTCAGGAAGAAGTCCGAGCAGATGAAAAAGAATTGTAGCAAGCTCCGAGTGGTACATACTACTGGCTCAAAGTCATTTGAGGAGTTGAAGTCGGTATGTATGTGTGATTAGTTGTTTATTTTAATATTGTCATAAGCATACTAAATAAATGTTATATTAATGTATTTATTAGGTCATGCAAAGGAGCTTGGGCCGACCTCCTAACATTGTCAAGTTTTAGGATAAAGTCCATATGCCGAAAGACTCTACTATGTTTGATTCTGAGCGATTAGATTTCATCATCCCTCCGCTCGATATTAGCTTATCTTGGGATGTGGAGATGACAATTTGGGTCGTGTCACAAGATCCCCCCAGTAGTATTACCAACAGGTAAAGAGTGTTGGTTCAGCCGAGGGTACTAGCATATACATCACCCGGAGGTTTTCATTTTATTATGTTTATCATTATTTCATAATTTATATTGCTTCATAAATTATTAGTAAAGTTATTTTTGTTTTCGCATGCTCTCATCAACGTTAGCATCCGAGAGAAACTATTGGACCATCTGATACGGTGCTGGCTTGGACGACGATCTATTTCAGAGGATTATGATGGTGGTGTCAGAGACTTTTTGTATGGATTCAATATTCCATCAACAAAACTTGCCTAGTCGTGCTTGCCTGCATCAGCTTACTCAAGACATTGTAGTAGGGGCCACCTCCGAGAATACTGGGATCCCTCCAGAGCAGTTCATCCCCCGACTACTCAGGTATTTTATTCATTTTAAGTTATATATTATGCATGTTACTTAATTATCATTTATTTTATTTTTTTTAATTCTCAATTACGAACTAATAGTTTATTTTTTTAATTGTATCAACAGGGTGACGATGCCGAGCAGGGTGACAATGATAAGCGCGGGGGGATGATGATAATGATTTTCAGACACCAAAGCAGCACCGCCAACTCCCGCCTGATGATAGCGATAGATACTTATATTTATACTTAGTTATATTGTCAATTGTAGTTAGGTTTACTTTACGTTGTACATCATTATTGATTACTATTTTAGTTTAACTTATATTTGTTATACATCATAAAATTGTATTAACAAGGTGAAGATGTCGAGAGGAGTGACAATGATAAGCGAGGGGGGATGATGGCAATGATTTTCAGACACTGAAGCAGCACCGTCGACTCCCGTCCGATGATATCGATAGATAGTTGTAGCTATACTTAGTTATATTGTCAATTGTAGTTAGGTTTACTTTACATTGTACATCATTATTGATTACGGTTTTAGTTTAACTTATATTTGTTATACATCATAATTTAGTTTATATTTGTTTTCTTTCTTAGCTTAGCTACTATTGTTGAAATATTTATTTTTGTGTTGTTTGGAGAATTAGTCATTTTTAGGTGTAAAAATGTAGTTACATTTATATGTATGTGTTATTATTGACAATTTTTTGAGGATTAGCCATTTTTCGTGTATGTTGGTCGTTGTTATTTATATTTATGTATTATTATTAGGAAAAACTGGCTGAAAACATGTACATGTACAAATTGCGGTTTAAAAACCTGGAAATTATAAAAATGAAAAAAAAATATTATTAAAAATCAATATTTCTGACATAATAAGCTAATTCGAACATAATTCTTGTCGAAAGTAATCTTTCCAGATTCAATTAAAAACCAACACATGACATGATATCTTCGACAAAAAATTTTGTCGGAATTAATTTTCGTCGAAACTATAGTATTGTCGACAAAAATTCTATCAGGTATAATTCCTTCGTTAATAATTATTTTTGAAGGAATTTCCAACGGACTTATCCCCAACTGATTTATATTTGACTAAGTATTCCATCGAAAATAATCTTATTCCGATGGTATAAGGATATTTTCGACGGAATATTCAGTCGAAAATAAGCCTTTTTCTTGTAGTGTTAGTTGCAGCAGCCATAAGAGTTTTCATGGGGGAAGATGATTTCATGTCATACTTCCTAAGTAAGTCTTTGATGTACCTAGCTTGATTGATGAATATATTTTCATGAGAATGTTTCACTTGAAGTTTAAGGAAGAAATTCAGCTCTCCCATCATGTTTATTCAAATTTACTCTTCAAAAGGTTGGAAAATCTCTCACATAGCTTTTCATCAGTAGATCCAAATATAATATCATCCACATAAATTTGTACGAACAATGTATTATCTTTGTGCTTCCTAAGAAATAGTGTTTTATTTACTCTACCTCTAGTGAATCATTTTTCAATAAGAAAATTAGTTAATGTGTCATACCTTGCTCTCGGTGCTAGTTTTAAGCCATACAATGCTTTGTCTAATCTATACAAATAATTTGAGTGAGTAGGATTAACAAAACTTTGAGGTTGTTCTACATAAACCTTTTCGTAAATTTTCCATTGAGAAATGCACTCTTGACATCCATCTAAAATATTTTGAATTTCACGTGGGCAGCATAGGCAAGAAATATTCTGATAGCTTTAAGTCTTGTCACTAATGCAAAAGTTTCATCATAGTCATTGCCTTCTTCTTGAGAATAGCCTTTCGCCACTAGTCTTTCTTTATTTCTTGTGATCACACCATCTTCATCCATCTTGTTTCTAAAAGCCCATTTGGTGTCAATAACTGGATGATCTCTAGGTCATAGGACCAGTATCTAAACTTTGTTTCTCTCAAACTAATTCAACTCTTCTTTCATTGCCTCGATCCAGCTTGAATCTTAAAGAACTTTATCAATATGCTTAGGTTCCATTTGAGATAAAAACTCAAATTTAAGCTCTCATTCTGGGTTTCAGATCTGGTTCTGATTCTTACACTAGGATCACCAATTATCAAGTCTTTAGTGTGATCTCTAGCCCATTTTCTTTTAGTTAGAACATCAAACGTCATGTATTCTTATATGAGGAATTCAAGGTTTTAATTTCTTATCTTCATGTTTTGGTGCAGGTGGATCTTCAAGTTATAGAGTTCCTATTTTTTGCAACAAGAGGCTCTATAATTTCTTCAATCAGAGCTACGATTGTTGGGTTGTTGATCATAAGATCTCCATACTTTAGGCAAACTTGATCCTGTTCTGCGATTTCATCAGACATTATAGCCTTGCTTATCTTAATATAATCAGTCTCATCAAAGGTAATATGAACTGAAACATCAACATTTAATAATCGTTTATTAAAGACTCTATAAGCTTTACTATTAATAGAATAGCCAAGAAAGATACATTCATCTGAATTAGGTTAAAATTTAGTAAAATATATTTTTCTATTGTTGAGAATATAGTAGGTACATCTAAAGATATGAAAATAACCAATGTTGGGCTTTCTTCCTTTGCACAGCTCGTAGGGTGTCTTCTTATAAGTGGAATGAATAAGAGATATGTTCTGAGTGTAGCGGACAATTTTAACAATTTCAACCTAAAAATATTTTGGAAGTCTTGCAGCTGCTAAGAGTGTTCTTCTTGCTTCAATAAGAGTTTTGTTCTTCCTTTCAGCTACGCCATTCTGCTGGAGAGTTCTTAGTGCAGAGAAATTGTGATGAATGTCATTCTCTTCACAAAACTTTTTTACTTCAGAAAAATCAAATTCTATTCTATGATCACTCCTTATAACTTTGATCTTTTCACCCTTCTCATTCTCAACCAGCTTGAAAAACTTGATTAACTAAGAGCTGGTTTCATCCTTTAAAGCCAGAAAGAATACCCATGTAAATCTTATAAGATCATATGCAACAACTGTTGGGACCTAATAGTAAATCATGATTTACTATTGAGTCACCTGATTTACTATTAGGGGAGGTGGTGCAAGTTTGATAATACTTGCATGACTAAATTAAAAATGAAGAAAAAGAGGAAGGTACTATACTGTAATATTTTGAGCCCCAAAATGTGCAATTATTGAAACTATATTTTCCTATAAATAGAAGCTCATTCTTCCTTCATTTCTCACCAATTCACTAAGTCTCACAAGAGCAATTATAGAGATAGAAGCTATAGAGAGAAAGAAGAACCGAAGTCTACTACTTCACTACTCCAGTATCCAGTCTTCTTCTTAGGTAAGGGTTATTATTTTTTTTATATTCTGAAGAGATATTATTTTTCGTATTCATATGAATATTATTATCGTTTAATATTCATTATATTCGTTTAATATTTGTAAGGAATATTATTTTCGTTCAACTGTTGTAAGTAAGGGGTTTCTACCAGGGGCAGTTTCATAATTTTTCTGACCCTCAAAAATTCTGAAAAATTTTGAAATGATAATTTGATGAGTTTTCTAGATTGTGTCCAAAAATGGCAATATTTGGATGTATAGATTAGGAGTTATGAATTTTATGGAAAAAGACTATTTTAAAAGTAAACCCTTATAACTCCTTGTGGTTAACTCCAAAATTGGTAAAATTTTTATTGGGAGTACATCTATATAACAGCAGTATACCCTGTAAATTTCGGAATTTTTGGATAAAAGTACAGTTTTTGATAAATGTCTAAATATTCGACAGTTTTAGCCATATGAAAAATAGTAAATGAATTTTAAAAATTTTGAGAAAAATATATGTTCAATATGGGACTATATTTTGCTAAATCCCAGAAAAGAAAATTTGTTTATACTGATTTGATATTTTTCATGAAAATGGACTAGTTATGAGTAAATGAATTAAATATGTTATATGAAGTAAGAAAATTGAAAAAAAAGGATTTTATGGCTTGAGAATCCTATATAAGGTATATGCAGATTTTTGATGAGAGTTTTGATTATTGGTGATGAAATCTTATGAGTTTGTCATTTTAGGATGATTAAATGCATTAATTAGTAAAGTGTAAACAATTAAAATAAATTATTTATAAGTTTAAGAAATGATTAAAATATTGTGGTAATATTAATAATATTAGATTATGAGATTATTAAGTGATTTATAACATTTGGATTAAGGTGTTATAAATATTGATATGGATTTTATTGTGGACCTTTATCTTTTTGTGTTTGGGTTCTTATTCACGATATATGAAACTATTCACGATATGGCTATTTATTCATGTATATGGCACTATTTGCGTATATGACATTATTTATATATACGGTACTATGTACAAATACAGAGTACTATTCAAGAGTTACTATTCACGAGTTACTATTCATTAGTTACTATTCATGAGTTACTATTCACGAGTTACTATTCACGGGGTACTATTTACCCAAAAAATATATTTCTTTTCTGTTCAAATTATTTTTGGTACATGAATATTATTCTTGAATTTTACTCCACAAAGCAGTATCATGTTGAAAATTTGGATATTTTTAAACTCTGGATAAATTTAAAGTCTTTAATATTTATCCTTGATTTCGTTTGATTAATGCTTATTTCATTGTCATCATCCTCATGCTTATATTATGATGAAAGTCATCTTTTGCTTACGTGCAAAGATGGACTGTTGATTATTGGTTTTACAGTTGTATAGCTTTGGCTTACGTGCAAAGTTAGACTATTGATTATTGGTCTTACAGTTGTATATCTTTGGCTTACGTGCAAAGATGAACTATTGATTGATGAGTATCTTTGGCTTATGTGCATAGATGAACTGTTGATTGGTATGATTATGACCAGGGATCATTCGGTATAATCATGACCCGTAATGTTACAAATGATGTGGTAAAAGTCCTCATTGGCCCGTAGTGCATTGATGGACAGGTGTATGACATGATCATAACCACTGGTGATAATAACGAATATCCTTGGCCCGTAGTGCAGGGATAATTTGATGATGTGATTGGCAGGATCATGATCATTAGTTAACAGTTGAATGTCTTTGGTCGTAGTGCACTGACAGGCAATTGATTGGTATGATCATAACCATTGGTTTTATAGTTGAATATCCTTGGCCAATACTGCAAAGGTAAACAACTGATTGGTATGATCATTGTTATTACATTTGAATATCTTTAGCCTTTGGGGTAAGGATATTGAGTAAACGTTCTATTAAGACTTTGTGGCAAGGAGAAACTATTGAGTTATATGATTATAAATATGAATTGTGGATTTAACTATAATCTTTGGTGGTTTAGGTGAAGATAGGTGATGTCTTTTTGTCTTGGGAATAACAAAGAACTGTTGTTGAGTATTACAGGAATGAAATATTAACGATGGACTTTTAATCTAGAAGAGATAGTAGACATTATGTTCTACTTGACTCTTCTAATGGATTGCTTATTCCGCTGCAGTTAAACTTGATGTTTATTATATTTTATCAGTTTAACACTGTTGAAGGCTAAGGATAATTTATTCTGCATTATCTTAGTCATATATTTTTTCCTGGGCTAGTTGAGCTCACCCTTTTCTTTCACTTTTTTTCTCTTGTGAAATGAGAATATAATTTGGGACGAGTTGGAAAATGGAGTGATGATCCAGGATAAGTGGCTTTAGTAGTCCTCATTATTCTGTGAAATAGTGTGACAATAATTATAATGAGGACTCCGTTGAGTGTGGATATTGTCTAGAAGGCAATATTCTTGTTTAAACTCTCTGCTATGTTTTGTCGTATATTACCCGACAGTTGTATAAAAAGAAGTTTGTAGTTCAGTTCTGTAGTGTGATATCTGGCGACTCAAGATGGGTGATGTATACATGTTTTGGGGGTGTCACAGATAAAGATGTTAATATCTAAAAATAAGTATATGTAGTTATGAACCGAAACAAGTTCAATAAGACTTGGGCTAAAAATAGATTTTCGTCCATGAATTGGATAGGATAGAGTAAATTAAAGAAGTAGTAAGATAGTATCTATGTTGAGAGAATTTGATCAAATATTTGATGAAAAAGATTATGCAAGAGTGAGAAGTAAACTGAATTAAAAGGTTACGGTAATAATGGTTCTGGGTAAGGAATCCTTATAAAGAGAGAAGAACATAATGACTAAGAAAATCATATAAGGGTTTATTAGTAAAAAGAGTTTCCTTTGGAGATTTCCATGTGTATTGGTGAATATATATGTGTGTGTATATATATATATATCCACAAGTATGCAATTTAAAAGAAAATAGTCATGAAAATGTCAATAAAGGAACTATATGATTCACAACTCAAATTTGAGTTCGCAATAGAATTTTTAAGCAATAGAATTTTGAAACGCAGACTACTAGGTTGAGTCCAGAATTTCAAATTTAGTAAGAAAAAACTGTAAACACAAATATGTGTCGGTTTTGACTTTTTGGTCAAAATCAACGGTTAACTTTTATGGAGAAAAATCAAACTTGGAATTCGGAGATGAATTTGAAGAAACGGATATTTCCATGACGTTGGGAGAATTGATTTTAGTAGGAATTGATTATACATAAAAAATGATTTTCTGGTCAAATAGTCAAAGACGGGTCAAAGAGATAAAAATGCAAATCGAGAAGCAAAAAGAGATGCCCACCCGGGCCTTAAATTGGCTGGAATTCTAGCATATGATGAGGGCCAAATGGGAGGAGGTACCCGATCATTGAGACCGAGGGGTAAGAAATATTAACAAGTAAGCATTAAATTTTAGGCTAAAATGTGACGCCCCCAAAATAGGTCCACACAACCCATTCTGAGTCGCCAAATACATGGTACAGAAAACAAATACAAACTTCATTAATACAACTATCGTGCAAAATATGACAACACATGTGTTGTGAGTTTTAATACAAATATTATCTTGTAGATAATATCCAAACTCAAATAAAGTCCTCATTACAATTATTGATACATTATTTTACAAAATAGTGAGGACTGCTAAAATAACCGCCTTAAACCATCACTCCACACCCCGACTAGTCCCAGCTATATTCTAGCCTTCTAAGAAGAACAATGGAACAAAAAGGAAAAGGGTGAGCACAACTAGCCCAGTAAAGAATATTATGACTAACATAATGTAGAACAAATTATCCTTAGTCATCAATATGGAAAAATCTGATAGAATATAATAGACAACAAGTTTTAGATCAACAACTGCAGTGGAAAGAACAATCCATTAGAAGAAGTCAAGTAGAGCATGATGTTTACTATCTTCCATGATTTAAAAGTACATCATCAATATTTTATCCCTGTAACATCAATCAATAATTATTTCTAATCAACAAATTATTTATGCACTACGGGTCAAAGATAATTGTTTGTAACACCAGCGGTCATGATCATGCCAAACACATGTCCATCTTTGTACTACGGGCCAAAAATATCAATCCACAGTTCATCTTTGCACTACGGGCCAAAGATATTCATCAATCAATAGTTCATCTTTGCACTACAGGCCAAAGATAACTTTCAACATAATTTAAGTCTAAGAATTATGAACTTGACAATAAGAATGAATCAAGTGAGACCATAACATGGATTCAATTTCAAGAATAAGATTCATAAAAGATAACTTGGACAAAGAAAAAAATTTAAATTCTTTTGTGAACAGTACTCATGAATAGTACCGTATGAATAGTGCCCATGAATAATACCGTATGAATAGTACCCAAACATAAAAAAATTCAAAATTTAATACGAAATTTCAGACCAATATTCCAGTGAAATGATATTAGATGAAGTGCAATCCTTAAGAAATTTCTAATCATTTCATGAATTATAGAAGCAATACTTACCATAGTAAGTTTAAAATTTAGGAATATGAGATAAAATAATATCACTTACATGATATGGAGTATGAAAGAAAATGATATCCCTTATGAGTATGGAAGGAAATAAAATCATTTACGAGTATCGAAAGAAAATAACATCATTTACGGAAAAAAAAAAAATATCCTTTACCTTAGTAGGAAAGTAGTTCTAACTCGAATAACAGAGATTATGTTGAGGAAATATTGCATTGGTACCAATACTCAAAATATCATTATACTCACAAGAAATACGTTCAATATTATAGAGAGAGAATTTTCTAATTCTGGTGTGAATTTCATTTTTTAACTAAGTAGCCTATTTATAGTAAAGTGGTAGCACACCACTTCTGACAAGTAGTGAGTTACCATTATTTCCACCTGTATTTTGAACAGGAGTCTTTCTCGTCTGGTTTTGCATGAATTGTAGAAAGCTCCTAAACATCCCATCGTTCATCATTTGGTCGGTGTTGTTGTTTACATGAGGATTATTGTCTTCCTATTGCACATTATCCTGGTTATTGATTAGATGTGTCTCAACGGTCTCATGTGATCCATTGCTCATCTCAAAATTTTCAGTTGTCATTCTCAAATACTGCCATAAAACAAGAGTTAATTAAAGAAATTAACATTCCACATATCATCCCTATATTCTGACCGACCAATTAAATATCAATTAAGCTTAGGTAGGACACACTAGCGAAGGTTTTACTCGTTTCTCCCCTCCTAGTTCTAATCCCAGATCTCCACCAGAGATCATATCCCTAAGCTCTGATACCAACTGTGATGCCCCCAAAATAGGTCCACACAACCCATTCTGAGTCGCCAAATACATGGTACAGAAACCAAATACAAACTTCATTAATACAACTGTCGTGAAAAATACGACAACACATGAGCTGTGAGTTTTAATACAAATATTGTCTTGTAGACAATATCCAAAATAAAATAAAGTCCTCATTACAATTATTGATACACTATTTTACAAAATAGTGAGGACTGCTAAAATAACTGTCTTGAACCATCACTCCACACCTTGACTAGTCCCAGCTATATTCTCGCCTCCTGAGAAGAACAATGGAACAAAAAGGAAAAGGGTGAGCTCAACTAGCCCAGTAAAGAATATTATGACTAACATAATGTAGAACAAATTATCCTTAGTCCTCAACATGAAAAAATCTAATAGAATACAATAGACAACAAGTTCTAGATCAACAACTGCAGTGGAAACAAAAATCCATAAAAAGAAGTCAAGTATAGCATGATGTCTACTATCTTCCATGATAAAAGTCCATCATCAATATTTTATCCATGTAACATCAATCAATAATTATTTCCAATCAACGAATTATCTAAGCACTACGGGCTAAAGATAATCGTTTGTACCAGCAGTGGTCATGATCATGCCAAACACTTGTCCATCTTTGCACTATGGGCCAAAGATATCAATTCACAGTTCATCATTGCACTACAGGCCAAAGATATTCATCAATCAACAGTTCATCGTTGTACTACAGGCCAAAGATAACTTTTAACATAATTTAAGTCTGAGAATTATGACAATAAAAATAAGAATGAATCAAGTGAGACCATAACATGGATTCAATTTCAAGAATAAGATTCATAAAAGATAACTTGGACAAAGAAAAGAAATTAAATTCTTTTGTGAACAGTACTCATGAATAGTAAAGTATGAATAGTACCATATGAATAGTGCCCATAAATAGTACCATATGAATAGTACCCAAACATAAAAAAAATTCAAAATTTAATACGAAATTTCAGACCAATATTCCAGTGAAATGATATTAGATGAAGCACAATCCTTAAGAAATTTCTAATCATTTCAGGAATTATAGAAGCAATACTCACCATAGTAAGTTTTAAATTTAGGAATATGAGATGAAATAATATCACTTACATGATATGGAGTATGAAAGAAAATGATATTTCTTACGAGTATGGAAAGAAATAATATCATTTACAAGTATCGAAAGAAAATAACATCCTTTACGAAAAAAAATAATATCATTTACCTTAGTAGGAAATTAGTTCTAACTGGAATAACGGAGATTGTGTTGAGGAAATCGCACTGCTATCAATACTTAAAATTTCCTTATACTCACAAGAAATACGCTCAATATTATAGAGAGAGAATTTTCTGATTCTGGTGGGAGTTTCATTGTTTAACTAAGCAACCTATTTATAGTAAAGTGGTAGCACACCAATTCTGACAAAATCTATACGCACATTATTTTTTGAAAACAATGCAACACACACCTTTTGAAAAAGAGAATTCAAATTCAAAATGAGGACTCCCTCATTTATTTCACATGTTTTACTATTTAAATAATTATAATTTATAAAATTATACTATTATAATATATTATAATAATATATCTTAATGAATATTTTATCAGAGAAGATAATTATGGTTCCACAGAAAAATTAATATGTCAAACTTTCGACAAATATCTCATGCTGAAATTCCTCCATTTATATCAAATTAAACAAATATTTACTTATCATATTTATCAAAAAAAATAGTTATTCATCAATTATTTACAACTCTTCAATCTTTCAATAATTATTTCTAAATAATATTATAGAATCACAATATTGACAACCAGATCGTTCCTAAGAAATAGGGGGATTTCCGATAAGGATTTCTTTTTATTGGCGTGCAATTATATAACCTAATCCCTTTCCGCGATAGAACTTTCTAGACATTATCAATAATCCTATCTAATAATATCATTTCAATAATATGAGTTATTGTGTCGTGACAGTTATTGAATCCATAATGCAAAATACTATTCAATTATCACTGTAGCAATTATTGCACCAATAATATGAAATACTATGCAATTTTTTAATGTATCAATTATTGAATGACTTCTTACGTAAGAATCAATAATCAGAGATACTGTGCAATACCGTGTGCCACTGTGCAATCACGCGTATTACTGTACTTTTATCACTGGGTATTTCAACAGTTTTAATAGTAAAAGTTTTGTCGTTATTTTTATAAAAAGGTTATTTCTTTCGCTTTCTATATCCGACAGTTATTCTATTATGTGGTCCACCAATGATTGCGTTGTCTTACGGATATTCCCGACAAAAAGAATATCCCCCGACCAAAACGAATATTCCCCGACAAAACGAATATTTTATGACCACTTGCTTACTTTGCAAAATTTTCACATTTCACCCATAACTAAAGCATTATATCAAATCAACACCTTATTATCCAAAATAATAATTAGAGAAATTAAATCTTTATTCATAAAAAGTTGGGGTCTTATATAAAAAGTTTTGGTTTGTAATAATAATAACCTAACCTTGGTTAACTTAATTGATGAATGGCTGAGTTAATTGGTGGATGACTAGGGAGTGGTTAGTACGAATTTGGAAAGTTGAGGGGAATGACTAGAGAAGACTTTAGTTGGATAATCAACTAATAAATATTGTAAAGTAGGTTTTTATATATATATATATATATATATATATATATATATATATAACCTAAATATACTTGGAAGCTTGATTAATTCCTTTCTTCCAAGTTGTTATGTAAAAGAGATAATTGATAGAAAGGGATAGCCACGACGGGAGAATGGAGAAGAAGGAGAGGAGATTTTTGAATCAAGCTTGCAAGGAAAGAAGAGAAAGGAAGAAAGCTAAGAATGAAGGTATAAAACTCCAAACCCTAACTTTAAATCTATAAGCTTAGATTATGTTTTGGTATGATTGTTGTGGGAGAATGGTTTGTGTGGAGAATCATGGTGGATCATATGATATAAGAGTGGTTATGTTGGAGTATATATGTTTATTATGTGTTATATGCTTGAGAAATCAAGATAACATGAAATTTTTCCAGGAAAACTTAATAGTCGAAAAAATTGTTTTCACCTTAAACAAATACTAAAATTTGAATGACCTTATCTCTCATTCTATTTTGAATTTTTGAGTGTGGTCAAATTATGGAGATAGATATATGAGTCCCCTATCCCCTCCAATTGGAATTTCTGAAAAAATCCTTGTATAATGTTCATAGTGATGATTTTACCAAAGTAGGCAAAATTTGGAAAACCAACAAAATAATATGCCCAAAATTTTCTAGAGGCAGTTTCGGCCACTTAATGATTGAAATAAATTCATTTCTTCCGGAGCATGAAACTATATGGTATTATGTAACTCATGTCCAAATATGAGAGAATTTCAATGTCGTACGAAGGAGTTATGGCCAATCAAAAATTAGGGTTTAAATCACGAAAATGGCTATAACTTAAGTTCTATAACTCCGATGGCCATAAAATTTTAAGTGCAAGTATACTTTCATATGATTATGAAACTAAAAAATTTTGGTGAGTTTTAGAATTAAGTATGATATAGCAAAATTTGCTAAGTTACAAACTAAAATGGCCCTTGAAAAATACTAAATAAAGCTGAAAAATTATGATAAAATTATTTTTATGTGTGGAATATGTTTAAATATATGGTTCAAGAACAGAAAAAAAAATAATAAAATGGTTAAGAAGGCTTAATGAAGAAAATGGAGTTACGAGGAGGTAAAACGGTTAGTTAAGGTAAAGTCGGGAAGCATTGTTATGCTTTCTACCGACTAGAATATGTTGACATGAGACATATGAGTTTAAGTAAATTTTAATCATATATTTTTATGAAAATCTTATAAAAAATGATGTGAGGGGACGTTTATGTTGAAAGAATGATTATTGGAATAGGTTACGATAATTACCGACGATAAGCTTTAAAAGGTGACGATTAAATTGATTAAGCAAATTCTTATGAATGTTGTAGGTAAACATTTAGAAAGGTTTATTCGCGAAAACAAGAAAGAGATACTAAGTCAGACAAGTTTTACGAAAATAGTTGTTATTTAAAGACTTTTTAATTATTATGCCAATTTTTACTGTATTATATAAACTAATTGTGAATGAGTTTAAATGTGCACTCTGTGTTATACTGTGATATTAATCTATTGAATTAAATTGATGATTGAAGTTGATTGAGTCATGGGAACTCACTATACTTATGAAATGAGATATATGATAAGCATGAAGTATAAAACATATATAACTGCTGAGTATGAACATTGTGATGTATGAATAAATGCAAAGCATAAGAAAAATGAAGCATGTATAAAATGTGGAACATAAGAAACGTAAAGTAGGTTTGAAATGAGAATTATATGTTATGTGATAACTGTTAAACTTGTTGGGCAACATAGTTGCTCACCCTTGCTTTACAGGCAATAGAGACAGGAAATTAGTCACGACATTAAGAGAGATAAATGTAATTGTTTTCTTATTTGTATTACAACCTAATGTTGTAAGTTGTTAAATCATATAATTATGATAGTTACTTGCTATATATACTACAAGTCTTGAGTGATTAATTTAAGTAGGATATATAGAGAGGGAGTTAACGTTTGGAGTTTTGAGTAATAAATATTCACAGTTATTGTAATAGAATAAATCATAATGTATATGATTTAGTTATGAAAATGTAAAGATTTCGATTCAGGGATAAAAGACTGTTGTAAAGCTTCAATTAATTAAGTTTCAATCAATAGTATTATTGTTGAATTTGTAGATAATAAGTATGAAGGTGTATCGTCAACACCATATCCGAGGTTTAAGGAACCCGAATTTGGGGGGTGACACTTGAAACTTCTGATGAAGATTTGGCCGGAAAATCTAATGAAGTGTGTATTTAATTATCTGGTTTGAAGTTTAGGGTGCATCTAATCTAAATTTTGTAGGGTGCAAATCGATTTTCACTGCAAAGTTTGGGGTTCAATGTGGAATTTAGTCAAATATCTAAGAAAAAAAGTTACATTAATTTTTTAATCTTTTATTTCTTTAATTCTTTTCCATTCTTTTCTTCTCAAACTCAGAAAAATATATAATAAAAATTGAAACCAATGTGAAACTAGAAAGCGAGGGTTGCTAGATAAGTAGACATAAATTATCTAATTTATCTTACCTTAGTAAATTGAACTATAAATACCTATTAATATATAAATACTTATACATTATTAGGGTTGTAAACCGCTATTTTTGGATGCGGATACAGGAATATATATATCCGTATTTGAAATTAAAAATTAATATCTATATTCGACTGATATGCAACTTGAAATATATATATTCATATTCGATGGATAATATCCGAAAATAGATATTATTTGTATCTGTTTTGTATAATATATTATGGATAAATATATCAAATATTTGCATATCTGTATTCGTATCTACATTAGTTCAAAATTAAATTTTAAAATTTTTTCATTTTTTTTAAATTCTTGCACAATGTTAATTTAATCCAAAAAATGTTTACTTGATCAAATAAAAATTAGAAATAATGTACAATCAACCAAATAAAATAATAAAATTATTACTAAGATGAAAGAAAGAACGATTGACTCATACCATCTAACACTTCATCTAGAACATTTGTGATTGACGAATGAATTATCTTCTCTTCAAAGGAGGGTTCTGTTTCGTCATAGCAGATGATCCTTCTTCAACCTCTGTCTCCTTTCTTTTAGACAAGTCTTCTACTACCGAGTCTACTTTATCAAAAAAATTTGTTTTATGATAATATTTAAACACATGTATTTTAACAAATAATCCAGTGTGTAGAGCCAATAAAGATTTCTTTTCGTTCATAAATACATCATTCAATACATTTTTTTATCCAATCTATATGAATAAATTGAAAAGGAAAAACCTAACTCTTATGCGTTATTGACAGCCCATCTTTGTGTATGAAGTTGGCATGCGTCCTAGCTCTCGATACTCTTTCATTGAATTTCAACAATTTCTCCCGCTCCTCAAAAACCCACATGAACAAAGTTGATGCTTCCACTTCCATAACATAAGTAGTTAAAGCAAGTGCCACAGCGCATACTCTACCACTGATTTTTGCACATCGAAAACCCTTATAAAAAGAGTGGATAGGCTTACACCAAAGACTTTTTTTTTTCGATTCAGCGGGAACGTGCTTTGAGTGAGGACACCACAGTTGGGGGATTCAAACGAGTTAGGAGTGGGTAGTTCTTTCAGATTTAGAGTTTTTGATCTTTTAGCAAAACGAGACTCTACCCCTTGTATACACGTAACGCCTAGCAAGGAACCTCCCCTAAACAATATGACTAGCAATGAGAAAAATAAATGTAATAGATAAATGATTATAATGCATATTAGTCTACCATAAACTTTATATTTGTGGGTGGAATCCCCCGAGAAGGGTTAGAATGATTGTTCCTACTCCTTAGGAATTACCAAATAAATGACTAGAATTTCACTAACATGTAAAAAGTGGGCTCTCATAGAATCGGGAATGAATTTTTCATTTGGTCTAGAAACTCTCTCCTTGTTGGGTTGCAATGTAAATAGTATATGATGGTGCTCGAGTAAAAAGTATTGATTCAGCTTTTAGAGGCAAGGATCTAGAGTTGATATCAATCAATAAATTAGAACAACTTCATAAGTATATCATCTATATAGAAATCAAAAGGATCTAATTCAGGCAAGTTTTTAATTACAAAGGGCTTTCACCAATGCCTCAACCTTGATTACACGGAGATTTTCAGCTTAGTTGTCAAACCGAGTCAAACCTAAAATAAAACAAGGGTTAACAAAAATGATATTGCAGAGACATGATTTGAACCTGTGACCTCAAGGTTATAAGCCTTGTGAGTTACTAAACTGCCATAAAATAGAACTTAGGTGACAAACAATGATTCAATTGATGATGAAGAAAGAAAATTCTTGGTTCAATTCTCCACATCCTTAAAGATAAAAAAAAGATTAATAAAATTCTATTGAGTCTGACTCATAGTGATCATTTATCAAAGAATAACTCTCGTTATCAAATGATTGAAGAATCGGGAGCAATTACTTACGATGCTTAGTTGACATCGAAAAATCCATAACCAAATAAGATTAGAAATATTAAATTGAGTATAGTTAGAAAAGATAATTTTCCTAAACCAAAACAAATTCTAGGTAATACCTAAATCTAAATCCAATAAGGATTCATGTCACACCCAACAAATCTCCACCTTGACTTGAATCCTCTAAATATTGCACAAATAGAAAACTTTCTCCTCTTCTCAAATGCACAACTCAAGTGCATCGAACACTAACCAGGTCCAAGCAATGTTTGAACTTAGTATGTGGTAACGACTTCGTTAATATGTCAGCTGGATTGTCTGCAGTACCAATCCTTAAGACCTTAATTTCACCATCTTCAATAATGTCTCGAACAAAATGAGACCTGACATCAATATGTTTCGTCCTCTCATGATACATATTATCTTTAGTCAAGTGTATAGCACTCTAACTATCACAATGGACAACAGTAACTCCATAATCCATGCTGATCTATGTAAACAAACCTCACAACTAAATAACTTCCTTAACAGCCTTTGTAATAGCCATATATTCTACCTCTATAGTAGAGAGAGTAATCATATGCTATAAAGTAGCTCTCCAACTAATTGCACAACCTCCAAGGGTAAATATATAACCAGTCAACGATCTCCTCCTATCATGATCACTAGCATAGTCTTAATCAACATACCCTATAAGGGTATCGTCGTTCCTTCTAAACTCTAAACTAACATTAGAGGTACCTCGCAAGTATCTTAAAATCCATTTCACGGCTTCCCAATGAATTTTACCTGGACGTGATAAGTGTTTACTTACCACATTAATGGCATGTGAAATATTTGGACGAGTAAAAATCATAGTGTACATGAGGCTACCAACTGCACTAGAGTAAGGAACATTTAAAATATAACTAACCACCTCATCTGTCTGAGGAGATAATTCAACTAATAACTTGAAGTGAGAAGTAAGAGGAATACTTACTATTTTGATATTCTTCATACCAAACGATCTAAAACCTTCGCGTTGTAGTCTTTCTGGGATAAGTACAATTTATTAATTTTTTTGATCTCACTTAATCTCCATACCAAGAATCTTTTTAGCAACCCCTAAATCTTTCATCTCAAACTAGGTGCTTAACAATGATTTCAGTTACCAATCTCTAAAATATCTTTTGTTGCAATCAACATATCATCAACATAAAACAACAAATAGATAAATGAGTCATCCTGAAGTACACATAATTATCATATTGACTCATGCTATATTCAATACCAATCATAAATGAATGAAATTATTTATACCACTGCCTGGGAGATTGCTTTAAACCATAGAAAGACTTTTTCAACAAGAAAACGTGGTCTTCCTTTCCTTGAATCTGAAATCCTTGAGGTTAACGCATATAAATCTTTTTGTCAAGTTCACCATGCAAGAAAGTTGTTTTCACATCGAGTTGTTCCAACTCCAAATTATGCATAGCAACCAAACCAAGCAATACTCGAATAGAGCTATGTTTCACAACTGGTGAAAACACATCATTGAAGTCAATTCCCTCAACTTGACTAAATCCCTTAGCTACTAGTCGAGCCTTGTATCTAGCGTCTTCAACTCTTGGGATGCCTTCTTTTTTCTTAAATATCCATTTGCTACCCACAATTTTCTTACCTTTAGGTGGTTTCACAAACTCCCAAGTCTAATTTTTTTGAAGAGATTTCATCTCTTCATTCATAGCAAACAACCATTTTTTTGAATCATTCGAGGAAACAACATCTTTATAAGTCACAGGGTTACTTTACTCAACTAGCTCAGCAGCTGACAAGGCATAAGCAACAAAATCTGAATACACATATCTCTGTGGTGGTCGCACTGTCCTCTTTGCCCTTTCTCTGGTGAAACTATATTGATAGTCCACATGTTCCTCCTCTAGAACTATATTCTCATTTACAAAAGTACTAGTAGTAGGCACATGATATGAACTATGTTGTGATTTCTGAACTTGAGGAGAAGTTACTTTAAGCTCCACCTTCTGACCAACACTATCAAAACTATTAATACAAGGAATGGAGGATTCCTTGTTCTTATGAAGTATAGCGGACTCATAAATAGTAACATCTCTGCTAACGATGACCTTTGCTTACTTTTAATTAGCACACCAAAGTCTATAACCCTTCACACTAAAACTATAACCAAGAAAGATGCATTTCTTGGCTTTAGGTTCGAGTTTTCCCTCATTCACATGTTCATATACCTTAAGAGATGAATAATCTGCTGGATTCCCTGACCAAACCTCTTCAGGGGTCTTACATTATATAGTTGTGCAAGGAGAACGATTCACCAAAAAATAAGTTGTGTTCACTATTTCTTCCCAGAATTCCTTGCCTAAACATGCATTTAACAACATGCACTTGGCCTTCTCTATCAAGGTTCTGTTCATCCGTTCTGCAACTCTAATCTGCTGCGGTGTCTTCACTACTGTATGATGCTAACAATTCCTTCATTCTTGCAAAACTCATTGAACTCAGTCTCACAAAACTCAAGGCCATTATCTATTCTGAACCTTTTAATATGCTTTCCTATTTGCTTCTCAACAAAAGTCTTCCACTGTTTAAAAGTCACAAAAACATCATCCTTATGTTTCAAGAAGTAGACCCAAACCTTCCTAGAATAATCATCAATGAAGGTTAGTATATAATAAGCACCGCTACCTTTGGAAGGAACTCGTGAAGGGCATGAATATAGTCTGAAGCCCCCTTTATTCTATAAATCGCAGTCTTGAAACTAACTCGTTTATGTTTCCACAAGACACAATGCTCATAGAATTCCAAATTTCCTATTTTTGTCCAGACAAAATACCTCTGTTACTTAAATCAATCATGCCTCTTTTACTCATATGGCCTAACCTCATATGCCACAACCTGATGGTGTCATCTGCAGTAACTAAAGAACAAATTGCATCTAAATTTGTAGTTGTAGAACCCTCCAACTTATATAAAGTACTGACCTTAATTCCTTTCATCAACATAAGCAAGCCTCTACTAATCTTCATAACTCCACCTTCAGTTGTGTACTTACACCCATTTTCATCTAGTTTACCCAAAGATATGAGATTCTTCTTCAAACCTGGAACATGTCTAATATCTGACAATTTCCTGATTATGTCATTATGCATCTTAATTTTTATTGTACCAATGTCAATTACTTTACATTTAGAATTATTTCCCATCAAAACAATTTCACAATCAAATGGTTCATATGTGGAGAACCAATCATGAGTAGGACATATATGATAAGAAAACCCAGAATCCAAAATCTAGTCACTGCTAAGTCTTTCTCTGTCATTGTCTACTGACAGAAGATCCTCATTATCCTCAGTAACACTAGCCTGAGCAGGCATTCTTATCCCTTTATTATGCTGATTCTTCACATTTTATCCATTATTAATCTGACCATGATTGTACCCTCTCTATTCTTTATTTTTCAACTTTGGACAATTACATTTTATATGCCCCTTTGCATGACAGTAGTTGTAAGACCCCAACTTTTATGAATAAAGAATAATTTTTCTCGAAATATATTTTTGAATATTATGGTGTGGATTTGATAAATGTTATAGTTGTGGGTAATATTTACAAATTTTGCAAAAGTAAGCAAGTGGTTATATAATATTCGTTGTGTCAGGGAATATTCATTTTAACAGGTAATATTCGTACGACGGCACAATCATTGGTGGACCCCACAACGGAAGTATTGTCGTAGTTAGAAAATGACAGAATTATCTTTTTATAAAAATAACTACGAAAGTTTTATCGTTAAACCGTTGAACTACCCTAGTAGTAAAAGTACAAAGAATACTGGCGTGGTTGCATAGTAGACACCAGATTGATTATTGATGCTTAAGTGAGAAGTCACTCGCTTATACTCAATTATTGCTCACAAGAATTCACGCATCATATCTCTCATATTATTGATTCAATTATTGTCACAGTATCATCTGCATAATATTTTATATTATTAAATCAATAATTGAGACGACAAAGTTATTCATATTATTATTTATAATATTGACAATGTCTAGAAGTTCTATCAAGGAGAGGTTTGGTCACCTAATTGCGCGCCAATAAGGAGAAATCTTTATCGGAAAGCCCCCTCTTTCCTGGGAACGACCTGGTTGTTAAATATTATGAGTTCTAATATTATTGATGAATAATTTTGTGTTGATTAAAGATGAAATTGATAGTTCCATTGTGTTGGGATTATTAGTGTTAGTGGAAATTGACATTTATTTCGATAATAATTGATGTGTGGAAGTTATATTGACCAATCGGATAATTAATCGAATAAATGAGCAATTAATTGCTATTAATTCACATGCTTATAACTATTTGTTCACATGTGTGTACTATTGATTCACATTCATGTACTATTAGGGGAGGTGGTGCAAGATTGATAATACTTGCATGACTAAGTTAAAAATGGAGGTATACATGGAGGTACTATATTGTAATTTGTATTTTCACATGTATAGAACTATTGATTCACATGATGTACTATTAGGGGAGGTGGTGCAAGTTTGATAATACTTGTAGGACTAAATTAAAAATGAAGGAAAAGATGAAGGTATTATACTGTAATATTTCGAGCCCCAAAACGTGTAATTATCGAAACTATATTTTTCTATAAATAGAAGCTCATTCTTCCTTCATTCTCACCAATTCACTAAGTCTCACAAGAGCAATTATAGAGAGAGAAGTTTTATAGAGAAAGAAGAAGAAGAGCGTCTCATACTACTTCACTTTACTCCAAAGATCCAAATTTTCTTCGAAGTAAAGGGTATTATTTATTTCATATTCTGAAGAGATATTATTTTTCGTATTCGTATGAATATTATTTTCGTTCAATATTCATAAAGAACATTATCTTCGTTCAATATTCGTAGGAATATTATCTTCGTTAAATATTTGTTGGAATATTAGTTCCATTAAAGGGATGTTATTTTTGTTCAATATTCACTTGAAATAATATTTTCTTCCATACTCTGTAGTATGTAAGTAATATTATTTCGTTTCAGATTTTGAATTCTATACTCATTTTGTTGAAGTTTTGGCTTCTATACTCTATGAAATTAGTAGAATATCCTTGATATTTGCGCTTCATCCAGTATGTTTTCATGAAAATATTATTTTGAGATTTCTTGATAATTATTGATCTTTTCTTGACGAAATACTATTCATGAGTTACTATTTACGGGTTACTATTCACCTAGTTACTATTCACTCAAATATTATTCACTCGGGTATTCGGGGCACTTTTCATGTCATAGTACTATTCATGAGTTACTATTCACGGGTTATTATTCACCCAATTACTATTCACCCAAATATTATTCACTCGGATATTTGGGGTACTTTTCATTTTCTGGGTACTATTCTCAAGTACTATTCATAGGTAGTATTCACTTGGGTACTATTTAACCTAAAAATATATTTCTTTTCTGTCAAATTAGTTTTTGGTACATGAATATTATTCTTGAATTTTACTCTACAAAGCAAAGATCATGTTGACAATTTGGATATTTTTAAACTCGGATAAATTTAAAGTCTTTAATATTTATCCTTAAATTCGTTGATTTGATTTCGCTTTGATTAATGCTTATATCATTATCATCATCCTCATGCTTATATTGTGATGAAAGTCATCTTTCGCTTACGCATAGATGATGGATTGTTGATTGGTATGATTATGACCAGGATCATCTAGTATAATCATGACCCATAATGTTACTGTGATGATGTGGTAAAAGTCCTCATTGGCCCGCAGAAGTGCATTGATGGATGATTGTTGGTATGATTATGACCGTGGATTATTTAAGATAATCATGACCATTGATGATTACATAAATATCCTTGGCCCGTAGTGTAGGGATGATTCGATGATGTGGTTTATTTATTAAGCTGAGTCTCAGCGATAAATTTGATGAAAAACTTTTTAAATCATAGAAGATAGTAGATATCATGCTCTACTTGACTCTTCTAATGGATTGCTTGTTCCGCTGCAGTTGTTGATCTAAAAATTGTTGTCTATTATATTCTATCATTTGTTATACTGTTGAAGGCTAAGGATAATTTATTCTCGCATTATCTTAGTCATAATATTTCATCGGGCTAGTTGAGCTCACCCTTTTGCTTTCATTGTTCTCTTGTGAAATGAGAATATACCGGGACGAAAGTGGGGAATGGAGTGATGGTCCGGGATAAGTGGTTTTAGTAGTCCTCACTATTCTCATGAAATAGTGTGATAATAATTGTAATGAGGACTTCATTGAGTGTGGATATTGTCTAGAAGGCAATATTCTTGTTTAAATTCTCACTATGTTTTGTCGTGATTTTTTTACGATACGACAGCTTGTATTAAAGAAGTTTGTATTTGATTTTGTATCATGTATTTGGCGACTCAAGATGGGTGATGTATACCTATTTTGGGGCGCACAGCGGGTATCAAAGCTTAGGATATGATCCCTATTTGAGATGTGAGACAAGAACTAGGAGGGGGAGAGACGAGGAATTCCTTCGCTAGTATGACCTACCTAAGTTTATTTGGTATTTAATTGGTCGGTCAGAATATATGGATAATATGTGGCATGACAATTAACCCTTGTTTTGTGACAGTGTTTGAACATGGCATCTAAAAATTTTGAGATCAGCAATGAAGCACATGAGACCGTTGAGTCACCAACGATCAATACTCAGGATAATGTGCAACATGAAGACAATAATCCTCAGGTAAACAACAACACCGATCAGATGATGAACGATGGGATGTTTAGAGGCTTTATGCAATTCATGTAACATCAGGCGAGAAAGACTCCTGTTCAAAATGCAGGTGGAAACACTGGCAACTCTCGGATGGTCACCGCTAAGCAGTTCAAGGAGCTGGGACCATCGGAGTTTTTGGGAGAGCCAGAACCACTTAAAGCGGAGATGTGGATAAAGCAGATCACCAAGATATTTGATGTCTTGGGATGCTCCGAGGAGCAAAAGGTTCCATTTGCCAGCTTCATGTTGCGAGGAGAAGCAGATTAGTGGTGGGAATCAGTAAAATGTACTCAGCCTGACGCACTCAAGATGTCTTGGGAGAAGTTCCAAGAGTTGTTCAACGACAAGTACTTTCCCGAAAGTATTCGTCACATGAAGGAGGTGGAATTCATCAAGTTGGAGCAAAACAATATGACCGTGTCGCAACACGAAGCTAAATTTGCGGAGTTATCCCGGTTTGCATCCCATTTGGTCGATAATGAGGAGCGAATGACACAAATGTTTCTAAGAGGTTAGAAACCCGATATACGTCAATACCTCATTTCTCACAAACTTTGTTTATAATCAGATGTTGTGAATAGGGCTCAGTTATTGGAGCGCGATAATGAGTCAGCATAACCAAAAGGCAACGTCCAACAACACGATAATAGTCGTACAGGTGGCAACGGCCATTGGAACAATGATAACTATCGTGGGGGAGATTATCATGCCAAGAATGGTAACCACTTCGGTGTTAATCATGGCCAAGATAATAGAAGTGGAAAATTCAAGAAGAGAAGATTTAACGATGATGGGAAGACGCTTACAAAGTTAAAGACCAACACCAAAGAACAAATTCTAGGGGAGGAGAACGACCATCAGTTAGATGCTACAGATGCGGAGATGAGGGACACATAAATCCAAACTATTCATAGCCTTCCAAGGTATATTTTAGTTGTGGAAAAGACGGTCACATTGCTCGATTCTATCCTGTAGCAAAATCAAGTCCAGCTGGGACGGTGGCACCAAAGGCGGATACGGACAAAACAAAGTTGGTGGTTTCAGGAAGAGCATTTTTCGTGACTTCTCAAAAGGTGAGTAACCCGAATGAAGTTAGCACGGGTTAGATAATTATAAATTCATGCGAAGTCTATACCTTATTAGATACCGATTCTACCCATTCTTTTATCTCTCTTGCTTGCGCTCAACGTTTAAATTTGACCCCAGAGAAGTTAGACTTTGACTTATTGGTTGAAACTTCATTAGTAGAAACCTTCGTTACCTCCACTGCTTATAAATCTTGTTGATTCAAATCGACACTTTCACGTTACCTGTCGATCTTATCTCTTTGAAAATACTTTCCCTTGATGTGATTTTAGGAATCGATTGGTTAACTACTCATAATGCCAAAATTGATTATTTTCGTAAGGTTGTTAGCTTTCATATTCCTAACCAACCTGTTATGCGAATTTAAGCAACCAAACCACTAAAGTCAATCACTGTTATATTAAGCCATAAGTAAATAGCCCTGAGCCTTTCGCTGGTCCTTGTGTGGAATGCACGAAAAGCCGATTTTCGTAGGAGACGCCATGAATGACGATGGCAAGTTGATAGGTATCAATGTGACGTATATCCAAGTCTTGGATGAGAGTCACAGTTTTGAATAATATTTCTATTGTTCATAAATTTTCGGAAATATTCTTGAAGACTTCCTAGCCTACCCCTAGAGCGTGAAATCGAATTTTGTATTGACCCCAGTATAAAACCCATTTCTAAAACCCTTAAATATTTCTTCAACCAAAATGAACGTATAATGCGCCAAAGATGTTGGCTCGAGCTATTGAAGATTACCACCATACCATTCAATATCATCGTGGAAGAGCGAACGTGATAATGACGCATTGAAAGTAAGATCGTATGCGCTAGCATTGAGTGTGACGTTGTTAACACAAAAACCCATTTCATATAACTTATAAATGATGAAGATAGAGTTAAAGACTCTAAGGACCCACGTGATGATGTCAAATAATACGAGTAGAATCGACGTTAATCGATGAAGTTAAAACCGCTCAAGCACACACCTGAGTCGATGAATGAAGAAGAAGGTTCAAGAGGGCATTATTATAGAAGCAAGAATCGAAGAAGAGAGGAAATCTCAACCCTCGACTATACTAGTCTATTGGAAATCCTCGATTGAGTAGGAACTGTGGCCTATAGAATTGCTTTACCACAAAGTATGTCGCGTGTTCATAACGTTTTTCACGTATAGATGTTGCGTAAATATGTCGTCGACCCGAACCATATTATTGAATTATAACTAGACGAGATAGCAGAAGATTTAATGTATGAGGAGATACCTATTAAAATGTTAGATAAGAATGAATATATTTTACGCTCAAAGGTTATATCTCAAGAGTTAGAATATGATGAGGTATCATCATCTCTTCGGTATACCAGGTACGCACTCTAATTTCGAGGACGAAATTTTATAAGAAGGGGAGGTTGTAAGACCCCAACTTTTATGAATAAAGAATAGTTTTTCTCAAAATATATTTTTGAATATTATGTTGTGAATTTGATATAATGTTATAGTTGTGGGTAATATTTACAAATTTTGCAAAAGTAAGCAAGTGGTTATATAATATTCGATTCGGTCGTGGAATATTCGCTTTTAACAGGAATATTTGTACGACAAGCACAATCATTGGTGGACCCCACAACTAAGTATTGTCGTAGTTAGAAAAATAATGTAATTATCTTTTTATAAAAATAACTACGAAAGTTTTACCGTTAAACCGTTGAACTACCCGGTAGTAAAAGTACAAAGAATACGCTGTGGTGGCATAGTAGCACACCTGTATTGATTATTGATGCTTACGTAAGAAGTCACCGCTTATACTCAATTATTGCTACAAAGAATTGTCGATCATATCTCTCATATTATTGATTCAATTATTGTCACAAAGATCATCCGCATAATATTTTATATTATTAAATCAATAATTGAGACGACAAAGTTATTCATATTATTATTTATAATATTGACAATGTCTAGAAGTTCTCATCAAGGAGAGGTTTGGTCACCTAATCATGCGCGCCAATAAGGAGAAATCTTTATCTGAAAAGCCCCTCTTTCCGGGAACGACACTCGTTGTTAAATATTATGAGTTATAATATTAATGATGAATAAGTTTGTGTTGATTAAAGATGAAATTGATAGTTCCATTGTGTTGGGATTATTAGTGTTAGTGGAAATTGACATTTATTTCGATAATAATTGATGTCTGGAAGTTATATTGACCAATCGGATAATTAATCGAATAAATGAGCAATTAATTGCTATTAATTCACATGTTTATAACTATTTGTTCACATGTGTGTACTATTGATTCACATTCATGTACTATTAGGGGAGGTGGTGCAAGATTGATAATATTTGCATGACTAAGTTAAAAATGGAGGTATAGATGAAGGTACTATATTGTAATTCGGATTTTCACATGTATAGAACTATTGATTCACATGATTGAACTATTGATTCACATGATATACTATTAGGGGGGGTGGTGAAAGTTTGATAATACTTGCAGGACTAAATTAAAAATAAAGGAAAAGATGAATGTATTATACTGTAATATTTCGAGCCCCAAAACGTGCAATTATCGAAACTATATTTTCCTATAAATAGAAGCTCATTCTTCCTTCATTCTCACCAATTCACTAAGTCTCACAAGAGCAATTATAGAGAGAGAAGCTTAGAGAGAGAAGCTATAGAGAGAAAGAAGAAGAGTAGTCTCTGCTACTTCACTACTCCAAAGATCAATCTTCTTTCGAGGTAAAGGGTATTATTTATTTCATATTCAAGAGATATTATTTTTCAGTATTCGTATGAATATTATTTTCGCTCAATATTCATAAAGAATATTATCTTCGCTCAATATTCGTAGGAATATTATTTCGTTAAATATTTGTTGGAATATTAGTTCCATTAAAGGGATGTTATTTTGTTCAATATTCACTTGAAATAATATTTTCTTCCATACTGTGTAGTATGTAAGTAATATTATTTCGCTTCGTATTTTGAATTCTATACTCATTTTGTTGAAGTTTTGGCTTCTATACTCCATGAAATTAGTAGAATATCCTTGATATTTTGCGCTTCATCCAAAGATGTTTTCATGGAAATATTATTTTGAGATTTCTTGATAATTATTGATCTTTTTCGATTTAAATACTATTCATGAGTTACTATTTACTGAGTTACTATTCACTGGTTACTATTCACTCAAATATTATTCACTCTAGTATTCGGCACACTTTTCATGTCAGTACTAAGTTACTATTCATGAGTTACTATTCACCCAATTACTATTCACCCAAATATTATTCACTCGGGTATTTGGGGTACTTTTCATGTCGGGATACTATTCACGGGGTACTATTCTCGAAGTACTATTCGCAGGGTATTATTCACAGGGTACTATTTACCCAAAAAACATATTTCTTTTTTGTCCAAATTAGTTTTGGTACATGAATATTATTCTTGAATTTTACTCTATAAAGCAGTATCATGTTGACAATTTGGATATTTTTAAACTCTGGATAAATTTAAAGTCTTTAATATTTATCCTTGAATTCGTTTGATTTGATTTCGTTTGATTAATGCTTATATCATTATCATCATCCTCATGCTTATATTGTGATGAAAATCATCTTTGGCTTACGTGCATAGATGGACTGATTGATTGGTATGATTATGACTGTGGATCATTCTAAGATAATCATGACCCATAATGTTACAAATGATGTGGTAAAAGTCCTCATTGGCCCGTAGTGCATTGGATGGACAGCTTGTTGGTATGATTATCACTGTGGATTATCGGTATAATCATGACCATTGAAGATTACATGAATATCCTTCGCCCGTAGTGTAGGAATGATTCGATGATGTGGTTTATTTATTGTCGAGTCTCAAATGATAAATTTGATGAAAACTTTTTAAATCATGTAAGATAGTAGATATCATGCTCTACTTGACTCTTCTAATGGATTGCTTGTTCCACCGCAGCTTGTTGATCTAAAACTTGTTATCTATTATATTCTATCGGGCATCGAGCTCACCCTTTGTTATATTGTCAAGGCTAAGGATAATTTATTCGCATTATCTTAGTCATAATATTTCTTATAATGGGCTAGTTGAGCTCACCCTTTTGCTTTCATTGTTCTCTTGTGAAATGAGAATATAGCTATGGCGACTCAAGATGGGTGATGGGAATGGAGTGATGGTCCAGATAAGTGGCTTTAGTAGTCCTCACTATTCTAATGAAATAAAGTGTGATAATAATTATAATGAGGACTCTAAAGTTCTTATCGAGTATTAAGTGGATATTCAATCTAGAAGGCAATATTCTTGTTTAAATTCTGACATATATGTTTTGTCGTATATTTACTTCACAAATAAAGTTGTATTAAAGAAGTTTGTATTTGATTTCAAAAGTGCTTTATCATCCATAGTTTCCCATTATGACTCAGACATCTCGCTAGCTTTCTTCGTCTCCTAATCCGTATCAAACATATCTACAGGCTTCACTGGCTTCCTTATAATAGCTTTCTTCAAGCCTTGCTGAGTAAGAAAAGCCTTCATCTGAACATGTTAAAGATTAAAACTAATACGCCATAATATGGATTTCGATTTTGATAATAACATAGTATGGATTGATAATAACCAAGCTTTGATACCAGTTTATTATGACAAACTATGAAAAACACAATAAATCAACGCATAAAGATAAAGACAATAACACAAGTTTTTACGTGGAAACTCAAATCGGGAAAAAAACCACAGAGAAGGCAGAAGAAATCCATTAAATAAATATCTGAAGAGTACATGATAAAGAGAGAGAGAACTATGAGAATTCTTAGAATGTTTCTGAATGTCTCTACTCCAAAAACCCAGCATCTATATTTATAGTTCATAAGAAAATCCATAACCAAATAGGATTAGAAATATTAAATTGAGTATAGTTAGAAAAGATAATTTTCCTAAACTGAAATAGATTCTAGATAATACCTAAATCTGAATCCAATAATGATTCATGTCATACCCAACATTAGATTCGTAGGTTACAACATTCTCATAGTTTCATATTTAATGGTTAAGTCTAATCTTTATAATGGAGCTCATAATAAAAAATGTTGGTTGGCATCATCCACTATTTTGAAACATAATTTGAAAGTCATATTTTTACCAGAACGTTTTTGGGATATCGCTAATAACCAATGAATAGCAAGTGCTTTTCCTTGTGAAGATCCTATTTCAATGGGAACTTGATATGTCGATCCACTTACTTTATCGAAAAAATTTCTCATCTTAGTAGAAGCTTTGCAAAGAAATAATTTAGTAGTAACATTAACAGTATTTGGAATGATTTTAGGCGCAAAGTATTCCCTTTGGCTATATTATCGTTGTTAGGTCTGGGCGGCAATGAGAGCTGAATATAGTTCAATGTGTTCATCAGTGCCTGACCCTTAGATGTGTATCATCCAAGGCACATTAACATAGCATAATCATCCTATTCAAATCAGGGTTTAAAACCAAACTTCTCTTCAAGATGACTAATTTGACCCAAATCATAGATCTGATTTTTAATCCTACATCGGTTAATGATGTGATGGGAGAAGTTTTTCTTTTTTCATTTTTTCATCAATGTTGGTCTAGTCAAGGCTCATCCATTTCCAATCCTAATGGAAAAAACTTTGAAAATCTTTTATTACAATAATAGCATAAATGATGTGGATTATTCAATAATCAAGCTCGATTTGGTTTACAAAAATAAGATATCAATAAACTTCTATGAAATGGTTTCATGGGATTTAGCCAATTATCTTGATTATAGAATATCATTGAGAAATCTATTACATATACTAAATTGCAGTACATAACACCATTGCATGACATTTGTCATTCCCAAATTGCAACATCTGTCCTACCTAATTAATGTGTTCATCCATTACTCCAGTTTTTATATCATCGCTACTTAATTATTATCTCTTAAAATCACTACTTTTAAATCCCACATTAATATTTTGATTTTATAATCCCATAAATCACTACAAATCTAAATTGTTCTGATAATGTTAACTGTTCTAATATTATCATTACTAATTTAATTATTATCTCCTAAAATTACTACTTTTTTAATCCCAAATTAATATTTTGAATTTATAATCTCCTAAATTACTACAAATCTAAACTTTTTTGGTAATGTCAACTATTCTGATATTATTCTTTCAAATTTAATTATTATCTCTTAAAATCACTACTTTATGATATTATCATTGATGAGCTATTATTACTACTCTAAGTTATTTAATTTAATTTTCTCCCTATAAATACAACATAATATTATACCATTTATAATTATATTACAACATAATATTATATGAGTTTAAAATATTTTAAACAAAATTAAAATAACAAATAATATCAATCATAATTTACTATGTTGATTTTATAATCTCCAAAATCCACTACTTTTCTAAACATAATTATTATATCCTAAAATCACTATTTTTCTAATATTATACCATTCATAATTATACCATATACATTATATTATACATGTATGGTATAATATTATAATATACATATGGTATAATATTATAATACAATATATAACAAAATAACAAAATCACTATCTATCTAAACTATGTGGATATTATCATTATTAATTAAATTATATTACAACATAATATTATACAATTTATAATTATATTACAACATAATATTATCTGATTTAAAATATTTAAAACAAAATTAAAATAAAAAATAATATCATTCATAACTTACTATGTTGATTTTATAATCCCTAAATCACTACTTTTTCAATCTAAACGGTTTTTATATTAATTATCGTTACTTAATTATTATCTCCTAAAATCACTACTTTTTAATCCCACGTTAATATTTTAATTTATAATCCCATAAATCACTACAAATCTAAATTGTTCTGATAATGTTAACTGCTCTAATATTATCATTACTAATTTAATTATTATCTCCTAAAATTACTACTTTTTTAATCCCAAATTAATATCTTGAATTTATAATCCCCTAAATCACTATAAATCTAAACTGTTTTGGTAATGTCAACTGTTCTGATATTATCCTTTTTAATTTAATTATTATCTCCTAAAATCACTACTATATGATATTATCATTAATTACGGCTGAATGACACTTCTATTCCTCCAAGTTGCCACCCATTTTCAAAGTCGTCCCTAAAGCTTAATTATTGTCAGTTAGGTCCTTAAAGTGGCATTTTGTTGGCATTTTCGTTTCTTCAGTCCAATTTAACCTCAACCCGACCCATTTTTACCAATTTTGACTCAACCGATCTAGTTTGACTCAACCCAAATTTTTAATATTTTAAAATATAAATTATTTTTAAAATAAGTTTAAAATAATAATTATATTTAACATTTAAAATATATATATATATATGCATATTAAATATTAAATATTTTAATATAAAATATCTTTTAAAATAATTTGAAAATAATTATATTATATTTAATATTTTAAAATAATTTTATTTTTTATATTTAAAATAAAATATTATTTTTAAAAGGTTATAAAGATAATTATTATTATTATAAGGAAAAATATTAGAAACTTTTAGTTTTTTCAAAAATGAGTAAAGTTTCATAAAATATAGACCTAAAAAATTACATAAGAAAATTAAATATAATTATTGTTTTAAACTTATTTTAAAAATAATTTTATATTTTAAAATATTAAAATTTTGGGTTAGGTCAAACTAGGTCGGGTATGGTCAAAATGGGTCGTGTTGAGGTCAAATTAGGCTGACAGAACGGAAACGCCAACAAAATGTCACTTTAAGAACCTAATTGACGAAAATTGAATTTTAGGGACGACTTTAAAAGTGGGTGGCAACTTGAAGAGACAGAAGTGACATTCAGCCGAAATTGAGCTATTATCATTATTCTCCGTTATTTTACCTAATTTCTTCCTATAAATACACACCAACTATTACGCAACAACTCATGCTTCAAACAATTCTAAATACTGTTGAAAGTGCAAATGAGTTATATGGAGACCTTCAGATTATGGTGACAGTGCATTCAATGGGAGGGGATATGGCTTCATTTTGTGGACTATATCTCACGGTGTTTATATTTATGGCTTCTTCATCTATTGCATTCTATTATCTGGATTGTAGATTTGCATGATTTGTTAAGTACTAGCATCCGATAAATCATTTTCATCATCATTAATAGTTTTTTTTTTGGCATTATGGTAATATTGTGAGTGCCTCTACAATTGCCAAAAATGAATAAAAAAACTAATAAGACAATATATTCGTTTTTTAACTATAACATTGTGTTATGTATGACACGGTGCTATATATATTGCTATGTTTTTGGACACGATGTTTGTTTGACATGAAGATCCAACATAATTATTAATGCTAATGCTTTTCAGTTTCCGCATCTAACATGTAATTTCCCTTAAGGTCTGAGGACCGAAACTGGGACATTCTTCATTTGTTTCCCCTTTCGTTTGGATGTTTGAATTCTAGTGCAAGTAAGCGTATATGAGACATAGACTCTTTAAAATGCATCAAGTACTTGTGTCAGATATTTGATGCTTGGTGAAGTTTATATAATGTGTAACAGACTTCAAATATGTCACTAACAATCATACCAATATAACAACTCGATGACATTGTGCATTACACTTTCTAAATATTTTTTAGTACTTTAGAATGAAAGAGGTACCCATTTTTAACCCTATTGGTTACATTATTAATATTTTATCAAAAAATTAATATATATATATATATATATATATATATAGAACCAGGATCTATGCGGACTCGAGATTGAGTTTAAAATCCGGTCCTTTTTTTTAAAAAACACCTAAAAAAACACACCCAAAACACTATATTATGTAAACATTCAAGTTCCATAATTTATTTTTTTTAGGTGTTTTAAAAAAAAGCAAAAAAAAAAAGGTCCGGACCTGATCTGGTTCCTATATATATATATATATATATATATATATATATATATACATGACACACACACACACAATTATTATATAATGTTCTGGGGTTTAGTGATCAAATTAATTCTATACTTGGATATATTTGCGCACAAAATTTTTACCCAACTCTATGTAACATATGCTACCAAAATTTGATCATCGCACAACAATCTATCATCTTCTTATTATATTTTAATTTATTAATTGCACGTATAAATTTATTATTAATAAAATGAATAATCTCGTCGCAACGCGTTAGTAGAAATCTATGTTCACTAGGAGAGCATCCTTATCTACATGAGATATCAATGGTAATAAAATTAATTGATATCCCAGATAGGATGGTCCTAAATCCACTATTGAGGATGTATAAGATTTTTGAATTCTAAATCAAAATCGATCTACCTAGTGGAAAAGTCAGAAATCATTTTCAGGCGTCAAAATTATTACTAAGATATAAATAATTTGGCAGGAGTTTAGGGGCAGTGTCCCCAAACCATTTTTTTTAATACTTTTGTATTTACAAGTCTCGCACACACATATATGTATGTATGTATGTATACTATAATACAATGAAATATAATAAGTAATAATATATGGTATATATACGACTCATAATAGGCTTTTTTAATCACAATTGTTCATAAGTAATTAGTTCGTTAATTATTTTTAAAAATAATATAAATTAAATTACTATTTAGTTTAAAATATTATAGAGAGATATACATATATTGAGAGGATATGAGTCATATGTAGTTAAAATTTGATTGACAAAGTTATAAATTTTTAATTTGACGTATAATAGAAAATTTATAAAATTTTAGTGGGGTTAATTTATACATGATACTTAAAAATTTTAAAATTTATCTTACATTATAAAGCAATTATTTTTTTAGTGGGGTCAATTGACTCCACAATGATGTATGTAGCTTCGCCACTGGCTCTACCATATCAGGATCCATAACCATATATAAAATAATAGGCTGACAAAGAATCTATTTTGATTAATATTATATGACCCTTCAAAAAATAAGATAATATATCTAGAACAAGTGCATCCAGAAATATAGAAGTATCTATCTTTAAGACCTTTGGTTTCACCCGGAATAACAAAATTTCGATGTACCAACTGGTTGTGGTTGTGGAATAAAGTTCTGAAGAAATAGCGGGGATCCCTTTTAGCTTCTCTCTTTTGACTTTTTATTTCATTTTGCACCGACAACAATTAGTCGATCATTTTATAAATTCTTTGTCGGTATAATGGAAAGAGTTGGGGGAAGACGGGCCCACAATTTATTGTCAATCTCTTTAAAAAGTTCATCCTCCGTTTTGGAAAATTCCTTATTTTTCTTATCTAATAACTCTATATATGAAGAATGTTCTTCCTGCAGTTCAATTAGCAACAATTTGTAAATTTCTTTCTTTACCATCAAGGCCCATCACTTCTTTTGGAATTGATCGTGCGATCTGAATTATTGATTTACATAATTGGAAGTAACCAATTAAGTTTACGACAAAACTTAAAAAATCCATAATATGATTTTTATGGGGGGTTTAACAAAACATGAGTCAATTACCAAAATGTCTTAATCTCACCGCCCACCATACTATGGGAACTGGTTATGCCCGAATTTATTACATTAACCCTCTACCACAAGTTAGAATACCCAGATGTCCTCAACATTGACGAGCCTAGAACATTTAAATGATTAGTAATGAGCATAATGGCCCACTTGTTGACCGAGAATGGAGCATTCAGGCAGAGGCTATTAGGATTTTTTCAAGCCTAGCTTCTCAGTCGAAGGCTTCCTTTACTAGTCATGGGGCTAAATGAGGAGCTCGAAATATTGACTTGAATATAGAAACAAAATGAACCACTCCTATTCTCAGTGCTGAGAGAATGTTTTTTTCCCTTTCATCCAATGGTTAGGATCTTGCACTCCTCCCGAGTTGGCTCTCCCGTGTCCAGGGTCCGATCATGGGATCTATTTTGATCCAGGTCTCAATATCAAAGTTGATAATTTTCTAATCAAAATATTTTCTATCTGGATTTTTTTCCATCTACATAATATCACCCTTTTCTAGATAATTATTGATAGGAATATCCTCTAGTATATCAAAGAATTTTTGTTTTTGTGTGGTGTAATTATAAGAAATTCTTTGGTTGTAATTTATTTGCAATAGTGATCCATAAATAATATATGAGTCCGTCTTCCTTTCATAATTAATAGATTTCTAATCGGAAACCAATTTACGGAAGAAGGAGTTAGCCAAAGGCGAGGAGATTAATGAAAGAATCGTTAGTGTTGTGTTCAACTCTGTGGTTGAAAGGATTACTTTCTGCAATCTATTTTTCCCATTTCTCTCTATTGAGGCGAAATAAATGCAAAAGATACAGGCAAAAAGTCAAAGATTCTCGCAGCATTGCTAACATCATGAAATGAAATAATTGAGGAACTGTTCCATTAAAAAATAAAGTCAAGGGAGAAAACTAAAGGATTTATATTGCCCATAGTTGTTTTAGATGACTGATCAGGAGATTGATCAACCAGGATGGTTTTACCAGAGGACATATAATCCTTGTAACTAATTCATGATGTGGCATGTGGAGAATGAAAACTTCATTTTCGATTCTACAAGAATTTTAATGAATAAACTGAAACTTTCTAGAGCTACAAAGATAGTTATTGAATCATTAGCGGCGCATAAAAACTTGTGCTATGAATGTATAAGTTGGTAAAGAGTACATGTATTGTGCTACAAAGAAAGTAATAGCCCCTAAAGAAGTTAGAACAAGGCCTAATGAAAAATGACCTCGAGGTGTTACCAAGGATCTAAGGTTGTGTTTGATAAACCTGGGAATTAAGATTTGAATTATTATGATATCTAATTAATAAATTAGATCATCTGAATGGTTATGAGGTCTGAATCTAAAAAATTGTTTGATAACTAAAAAGTAAGTTGTCTCTTAATGACACTATTTTACTATTTTAAAGGGTAAAATTTTATTTAATAATTTTAAATATTCAATTTAATAAAAATGAGTGCATAATATTGTTGAATATATTTATATAAAAAAAATTATCAAAAAATTTGCATTAAGAGGTACCTCTTAATTATTAAGATTTCATTTTCTGTCTTACCGATTAAGAGACATTCAGAGGTAACAAAAAAAACAACAAACATCATCATGCCTATTAGCGAATAAGAGACAGTCCATTAAGAGACAATCAGATGTAAACAAACAACACCTAAGGGACCTTATTGAGTACATAATAGGTAATTGAAGCAGGCAATCCCCATTCAAAAGGATTCTTCATATGTAATTTTTTAAGTTATATATCATATATATATATAAAATAGCCATAAAGATGTATAATCAATTGATGTTAATACTTTGTTATGTTGTATATAATTAAAAGCACAAATTTGGTTTGGTTTCATCAATTTTTGGTTTAGTTTTCATATTCATATCATCATAAGTACTATCCAAATTTGTATCAATTAAATACTATCCAAATCTAAAAATATTTTTATCTCTAATAGGAATTATAAAAAAAAAAGGAAGCTTTTTTCTTTCCTATTCAAATCGGTATAAGTACTATACAAACTTATACATTTTTTATCCCCAACCTTGAAGTACATCAATAAATCATTATCCAACAATTTTTGTATCTTTATTTAACTCTCTATTTCAATCTCTATATAGGATTTTACTTCCCATGGTGAGGGAGTCAAAAGAGTGTTCTCTATATATGCAAAATGACATTTCACACCCTCATTTAATTGGACAACTCATCAATCATACGCATATTGACATTATTGTCACATGACTTTTTTACTATTTTATTTTCAAATTATAAAATTGATATAAATTTATTTAATTTATGTCCATATAATTATAAATATTATAAAAGTACTATTAATTATTAAATTTATTATTTTCAAAATTTAAATGAATCATATTTAAATTTAAAAATATCATAAATTAACTTTTTAAAAGTTAATATTGATCTTATGTACATTTTAAACTATAATCCATTCAATACTCACTCCATAAATTACTTAGAATTTAAAATAAAATAAAATTTATCTTACTGATTGTAATACACTTGATAAATTATACTCTTTTTTATAAATTATAAAATTATTATTAATTTTTATAAGTCATTTTGATGCATGCATTCTCAAACTTAATAATTTTGTTAAGAATTGTAAAAATAATAAATTTTATAAGTAATAATATTTTTTTCTAAATAAGTTACAATACGTATTGGTTAAATTTATATTAGTTTTAACTTTAAAAATATCACACACTTACTTCAAAAAAGATTAATAAATTAATAGCGATTTTATAATTCAAAACAAGAGGTTGTAGTATATTACATCTATCATAAGCTCTAACGCATGAAATCAATACAAATGTCAAATAGTTATAACGGCCAAAACATACTTTGACTGTTGAAACTTTTAAATTTTAAATTTCATTATTTAAGGAATCAATATAAGAAACATGTTGGGTACATAGTGAAAAAATTGAATCCCTATCCTATAGTATGATCTAATGGCACTACAGAGTAAGGATAGAGATAAGGAAACTACTGTGAATATTATTACACCTTATTAATATTACAGATACGAATATTAATGAATAAAAATATACATATATTCATATTCATATCCGCTTTGGATAGATACGAATAATATTCACTTTAACACGGATACATATTGTGAAACCCCCAAAATAGGTCCAATCCATCCAACCTATTCTGAGTCGCCAAATACATAGCACAGAAAATAATTACAACAATACATATGATGTGAGTTTTGATACAAATATATACCAACTGTGACTCATGTCCCAACCGTGGACAGCACCTCACAGTGATACCTTACATAAAGGTACAATCAATAACTGTTTTAAAAATTAAAATCTTTGGGAAATGCTCAAGGAAACCTTCGTACATAGGAGGCCATGAATCTAAGTTATGATAGATATCATATGTCCAGAGAATTATCCTTGGTTGATCCAATAGACCCCAAAGAAAAAAATGATAAGATTCTATGTCATGTTCTTTCCAATGGTGAGTCTTCTCTCGACATATAACTATCTCCACTGTCTCCAGTTGAAAATTATATTTCAAATAAACTCCAAGATCATATAGGTAGTGCTCGTAGATATACTCTGCAAGTGGATGTGCACAACCCTGTCTTATGATAACATGAGGTTGTATGTCATTAGACATCTTGTATGATAGTGGCAAAACACCCTTCCAAAGTTGGGTTCACCTCACCCTATTCGGTTCACCAAAATTAAATATCAAATGACGTATACAATACGACACACTTATCTAAAGTTCTCAATAAAATTATTTCCATACTGTTTAGGTAGAACCTCAACAACTATAGACCACCGTTCTATTTTCCTGTTATCCCCGTTCGACCCAGCTACACTCTTATTACCTGTAAGGAATTGTGAAGCAAAAGGGTGAGCACAACTAGCTCAGTAAAGAATATCATGACTAAAGATAATTAAATTATCAATAGCCTTCATCAGTAATAAATCAGAGATTTATAACATATGGTAGATGATAAAACTTTTCAACCATAGTTGCAGTGGAACGAGCAATCCATTAGAAGAGTCAAATAGACTATAAAGTCTATTATCTTCTCTATGTTAAAAGTCCACCAACAATATTTTATCCCTGTAACATCAATCAATAATTTCTGTCCACAATCATGTGTATAACTCATAATCATAATTGTAAATTCTAAATTCCTCTTCTCATTCGGGACGAAGATAATTTTCATCACATGTCTTTACCTGAAACATCAAAGATCATGGTTATACCAAATCACAGTTCCTGTTCAGAATCATACTAATAAATTCATCTTTGCACCACGGGCCAAAGATATTCATCAACAGTTCATCTTTGCACTACATGCCAAAGATATTCAACAACATGTCATCTTTGCACTACGGGCCAAAGATATTCATCAATAATTGATTTTTGCACTACAGACCAAAGATATTCATATCTCAAAGAAACATACAATCATTTCAGAATTTATATAAATCATAATTATAATCATGTTGATCAATTCACCTTTGCACTTAAGCTAAAAATATTCAATTGTAAATTCAATGGTCATGATCATACTAGTCAACGATTCAACTTTGCACTATTGGCCAAAGAGAACCCATAGTCACGATCATAACAATAATCTATCCATCCTTACACTTAAGTCAAAGAGAAATTTCATCACCGGGATTATGAAAATGTTATATATGATAATAAAAATAATATGATCAACAACTACATTTAATTTCAAAAGTAAGATTCATAAATTAGTGATTTCATAACACCTTAATCCAAATATTATAAATCACTTAATAATCTCATAATCTATTATTATTAATATTACCACAATATCTTAATCATTTCATAAACTTATAAATAATTTATTTTAATTGTTTACACTTTACTAATTAATGCATTTAATCATCCTAAAATGCCAAACTCATAAAATTTCATCACCAATAACCAAAATCCTCATCAAAAATCTGCATATATCTTATATAAGATTCTCAAGCCATAAAATCCTATTTTCCAATTTTGTTACTTCACATAACATATTTAATTCATTTACTCATAACCAGTCTATTTTCATGAAAAATACCAAAGCAGTACAAAGAAATTTTCTTTTCTGGGATTTATCAGAATATAGTCCCATATTGAACATATATTTTTCTCAGAATTTTTAAAATTCATTTACTATTTTTCATATGGCCAAAACTGCCGAATATTTAGACATTTATCATAAATTGTGTTTTTATCCAAAAATTCCAAAATTTACAGGGTATACTGATATTATATAGATGTACTCCCAATAAAAATTTTATCAATTTTAGAGTTAACCACAAGGAGTTATAAGGGTTTACTTTTAAAATAGTCTTTTCTCATAAAATTCATAACTCTTAATCTATACATCCAAAAATCACCATTTTTGGACACAATCAAGAAAACTCATCAAATTAACATTTCAAATTTTTTCAGAATTTTTGAGGGTTGGAAAAATTACGAAACTGAAAAATATAATAACCCTTAAAATCCCTTACCTCAAAAGAACAGTATTTTTGACTGGAATATCGGATGTAATGCCAAAGAAAACTTGCACTGAATAGCAACTCTCCAAGTATCTAAATACTCACAAAAATATGCTCGACAATATAGAGAGAAAGAAAACTTGTTTCTGGTGTGATTTTCAATTCTAACTAAAGCGCCTATTTATAGGAAAATGCTAGAACGTCATAGGAGACTAAATAATAAAATATTATTATAATCTTTTTTTTTCCCCACGCAAGCCACTTTGAAAAATCAACAGCCATCACAGTGGGGCCCACCCAAAAATTAGCCACCTTTCCCAACAACCAAAAGTGGGTCCCACCCAGTTTTAATAAAAATTATTTTATTTTTCAAAACTTCAATAATTCATAGAAAATAGCCCGTTTATCAGAAAAATACAAATTTTATGTCCATTCCACACGAAATCGAATTCTCTACAACTTTGTAGCTTTAAGTTTTTCCAAATTCTAGACAAAAATATCCAAAATCCACAAATGGACGATTTTTAACACCTTTTAAAATTCATTACAAATCACATGTTAATTTTTAACGGTTCAAAATTTGTGGATATATACTCAACTTATATATGTATAACATATCCAAAAATCACAACGATCCAACGGTCAGATTAAAATTATAACTCACGCAATAGAGCTTTAAAAACACCGATTGATCTTTTAGTATCTCTAATCCGATAAAATACTGATAAAATACCTCAACATTAATTCCTTCATTTATAACCACATAAATAAATCCATCATTTATATCCGCATAAAATAAATATTTCATTATCATATAAATCAATAATTAATTATTAGCAAATAATATTACAGAATCACAATACTGACAACCAGGTGGTTCCCAGGAAAGAGGGGGCTTTTCGATAAGGATTTTTTCTTACTGGCGCGCAATTAGGTAACCAAACCTCTCTTTGACAAAATTTTTAGACATTGCCAATAATGCTATCTAATAATATTATCCAAATAATATGAAGTATTGATCCGATAATGGAAAATATTATGCAATGACAATTATTGAGACAACAATAATATAAAATATCAACGCAACAATTATTGAATCAATAAAATAAAATATTAAATAAAGAATTATCGTAACAATTATTGAGTAGTAGGCTTCTCACGTAAGAATCAATAATTCAAAATATACGTGCAATATTGTGTGTTCTTTTGTGCCACGCCGCCAATTCATCGTATTTTAACCACCGGGTAATCCAACAAATTGTTAAGCGGTAATAATTACTACCAATTATTTATAAAAACTCAAACTTGTCATTTTCTTCATCTGACAGTTATTCTATTATAGGGCCCACAACTAGTTCTGTAAGTCGCATTTAATATTCTCCGGCAAAAGAATATTCCACGACCAAACGAATATTCCCCGACAACAAGTATTTTATAGCCACTTGCTTATTTTGAAAAAAAAAATTCATATATCACCCTTAACTTTACTCTTTTATCAATTTAACCATTTACAGAATAATAATTATAAGAAAAATTGAATAATTTTATTTCATAAAATTCGGGGTCTTACACATACACTATCCATTTTGGCGCGAATACGGATACAAATTTTTGGTATGAATATCAAATATTTCATATTCCATTTACAACCTTATAAAATAATCATAAAAGCTGCATAATCAATTGAGTTCAAGGTGAGGAACAATTTATGTTCTTCCGTAAGGTATCCCTTATAATAACAATATTTTGAAATATTAAAACACTTTTTTGTGTGTAACATAGGAGCATGTATTCAATTACATAAATGATAACTCAAACAATTATATGCGATATCTCTCACCTCTTTTTTTTGCTTATAACTAACAACAATGCTACTATCACATAAAAAAAGATCACATAATACTTATATACACACATATGCATACTGTGGGGCCCCGCCTGACATGTGGGGCCCACAATATACATGTGTATATATGAGTATTATGTAATTTTTTTTATGTGATAATAATATTATTCTATAATTAATCACTTTTACATAAATATATACAAGAATACCAGAGTACTTGCCTTAAAAAATAGGCTTCTCCCAAGTAGATGTTATGACATGGCAGCCAAGTCACTAGTCACTACCATTTGAGCCCCACCATCTCAGTACCTTGATATATATATATATATATATATATATATATATATATATATATATATATATATATATATACGGTTTGAATTTTAAATTTACTCTTTATTTAATATACCTTGCATACCTCTTTAAACGACAGACCGGACGACGATTCTTTCCGTCGCTATATATAGAACAATCATCTTAATTTTTAGCGACGACAACATATATAGAATTGAATAGAGATAAATCACCCCCTACCAATCACTAAAAGGGATATGTGAGGTATATTAAATAAGAGAGAAAAAACAAGATCCGCAATAGTATAGTAGAGAGAGAAAGGATCAAGAGGACTTCTTCTTAAATAGCACTATAGCACTCTTTTATATATATATATGATGAAAAATATATATATACACAGCAATCGCTTATGATAACGATTTTTTTGAGCTATGATGACTGTGTAATACATAATATATATATATATGTGTGTGTGTTTCAATTCAACACTGCTGCCCCTTCTATTCTCCCAATCAAAATTCCTGTGAAATTTACAGGAACCCAAAAACCTATTCATAAATTAACAGAGTCTGCCAAATCTCTGGTGTCTGGACTACCAAATTCAACATGGCCTTGAATTGCTATCTTTCCAAACACCCATCAATTTTTCACAACATTAATTCAACCTCAAGAATCAATCAAAGAAGCCCACAAAGATTGCAAATCAACAACACTGAGAAGAGATGTTTGAGGTGCAACACTATTTACCAGGACAAAGATAACTCCCCAACTGCTTGCTCTTTCCATGGTCACACCAACGGTATGGAAACTATCTCATTTCTCCTCCACATTTTTTTCCCTTTCTTAATTTTTATTTAGCTGTGTTTTATTTATTTATTTTTCTGGGAAAATATCCTTAAATACCCATGTTGGTAGTTGCTATTTCCAGAATATTGATTGATCAACAATTTTTCCCCTTTCTTGATTTTCTTTAGGCTGTGTTTTATTATCTCCCTCTCCTTTGTTCTTTCTTTTTTTTTATATTTATTTTTGGTGAAAAAATCCTTAAATACCCATGTGGGAAGTTTCTATTTCCACCATATTGATCAACAATTTAAGTAATGTGTGCAATTTTATTTTTATTTATTTATCCGTAGAAGTGTTACTTTCATTAATAATTACACTACCCAATAATTATCAAATAAAGGTTGTTCCTAATAAATTTTTTAACCTGACATCGGGGAGGGTAGGAAACAATTTTGGAAATAATTGCATTGAACAATTAAAGGTCTGTTTGTCTACGATGAATTGTAATTCTTGAAAGTAGTGAGTTCTTGAGAACTCAAAGTCTCTGGTTAGAATTCTTAAAATTTAAATAATGTTAGATAAACTTAAACTTGCAGTAATCTTTATTCAAGTAGGTAATTTTTTGTATCTAGTTCAAAATTTTCAGCACAATTAGTGTATAGAATTTCCTGTTATATAAATATGCCCATAGTTCATTGGTACAAGTTTAATTTGGAAAAACAAGTACTTTTAATTAAAATATTGATAAGGACAAATTGCTGTTAAGAATTATAGTCATCAGACTGTAACAAGAAGTCAAATTTCAAGTCTGAATCAAAATGCACCAACACCCAATGTATCGGGTCATTTTAGCTGTCCACGGGCTCATTCAAAAGATCATTACTAGAGATACTAATCTCGCATGTTACGCTCCCGTCTCCAGCAACCCGATCGGAAGACTTGATCCGAGGTTTCAAGTGTCAATTTTGATACCATATGTAACAAACCGGATCAAATCTTAGGTGCGAGTCAAATCCAAGACCAAATAGTATATCTTGGGTCATTTTAGTCCACCATAGACTCACCCAAAATGGCCATGACTGAAGTTACTACGAGTGAGACTGGTGTTACACAGACCAACCTAAGTTCCAGCATCTCTTCCCCCAGCTGTATGGTGATCCACTTATGCTGTGTAGCCTACCACTAGTGAATTCATGTACCACCAGTCAAACTATTGCTGCCACAAAGGGCAATGTTGTATGACTTCATTGGCGAGTATCATTATTAAAAAATTAGTATAGAAACTCATGCCACTGAACTAGTGTCAATTATATTATTTGGTTAAATAAAAAGTACAGTATTTTCTTTCTAACAGAATGTTACATGAGAATAATTATGGAACGTGTAAAGATGCTTCATTCTAATTGTTGTTTTTCCATCAGAAGAAGAACTATAAATCCTCAATTGTAGTTTGGATTTGTTTTACTGACATTTATATTTAGCCCAGTCTTAGTTTTGAATTTGGCAAGCTGGGGCTAGTTTCTTTCGTACAGTAATTTGGTTATAGTAAGGGTTGTAACAGCATGTATTTGGAGTTTGATTCATCATTCATCCAATTATTATTTTACAGAAAAAAGAAACAAAGCCAAAGTATTAAAGTCTCCTTTAAAATTCATGCATAACATAACTTCCATCTGAAATGATATTCCTGTTTCTTTCATGCATACTAGTGTTTATGTTTAACTGTGTCATCGACAAACCATAACATGCGTGAAAAAAGGTCAAATGGAACTCGCATTTTGGAATGGAGGGAGTAGTACCTACTGTGCAACAGAGTTTGACTAAGAACTAAATGGGAATAGTTATTATGAACTTTCATCCTTTTTGTTTCTTCCTTGGCAGAACATACCAATTGGTCATGTATTTGTCCGACTGGTGTCTTGTACACTTTTTACTGCCTTTAAACTGTGTTGATTTCCATTATGATCACATATCCTGCAGTAGGTGTAACATAAATTGGTTTAGAGCTCTCTGTATAAAAGGTGGAGGTTCAATGCGTTGGAGTGACCCTCATATGCAACAAATAGGGTCTTCTTATTTCAAAATTAGATAGTATAAGGTAGGCAGGTTGTAGGTAATATTGCGATCCCATGAACTTGGTAGCCACTCAAGGGTACAGGTGATCGATACTGCCTTGGCGTGGACATTGAGAACTTGGATTGGCAGTTAAAGATCCTTTTCAACACCTCAATGAACTGTTTGTTCATGCTTTGTATGAAAATCCTTTCCATGATATTTCTTAAACTTGTGCATCCAAAAGTGGCCCAATGAGTTTACATCGAAAACTCAAATTCCGACGACACAGGTTTACATCTATTGGAGCTGTCCCCAAACAAGATAGAACTCACTAGAATTACTAGTCCAAATCGGCAGATAGTATACGCAGTTTTGCTTATTTGGTTTTGTGCTGATTGCTAAAATTTAACTTCAGTTCTCTCACAGTTTTATGCAGATATATTAGTAGAGTATTAGCACCGTTAAAGTATATCTATATTGAGGATCTTAAGCTTTTATCTTTGCAGGAGAGAAGGGATTATTAGCATTGTCTCCACCTCACCAAGGTATTGATGGAGAATGGAGTGATCGATCTGGAGTAATTGTGTACAAATGGAATGAGAAGAATAATCGTCCAAACTCCGGGAGAGCAAACTGGAAAAAGAGATGGAGCTGTTGTTCCGAGTATGGCGAAAATGCCCCACCCTGCCAGCAAGGTTGGCATGTATCATATGATGATGACTTCACCTTGTACTAGTTATACTGGAATCAATAATATCACCAAATCAATTATATCACAGCAGAATCACAGAAGAAATGTAGGCACCATTTATCATCCAGAATGACGATGAATAATGTTTCCAGATAACAAAGTTTGATTAGATCATGCAGAAACTGAACTGATAAAATCAGAAATTATCTTAGGCTCTGCAGGAGATTGAGAAATATACTATACATACTCCCTTTGTCTGAAAAAATGACAATGGTACTCTTTTTCCATACACGGGAGAAAAATAACAATGATACTCTTTTTTAAAGACAAATAGAGTGTTATGTAAGGGTGTAAACGAATCGAACCGAAACGAACAGAGAACTACTCGAATTTGACTCGAAATAATAAATTTGTACTCGAATTCGAATTATATTTGAAAAATCCTACTCAGATTCGACTCGACTCGAATATTTATTACTCGAATTCGATCCGATTCGACTCGAATATTTTTTCAAACTACTTTCATGAGCTTTTTAAATTCAGTTTCAATTGAGTCTCCACATAATAATTAGTTTTATAATAAATATAATTATAAATTGAATTTGTTATTTTACTTAAAAATGAGAAAATATATTTATTATTACACTTTGTAAATATAAAATCACAACTAAAATTAAAAACAAAACAAAATAATAACTAATTATCTTAATTTGATTTAAATTTGTATATATTATAAGAGAATATATCGAACATCTAATCGAATATGTATTAACCGATTATGTATCGAATCACAATCAAAAATTCGAATAGTTTGAATGTTAAACGAGTCGAGTATAACCTTGCTCAGATATTCTACTCATAGTTTTATTCGAACTATTTTTAATGCTCAGATTTAGATCATATTATTAACGAATCCAGAAGTCTCGCTTAGATATTTTTTCGAATTTGAGCACGAATCGAGTCTGAATGTGTTAAATTTCATTTATGTTTTTTAGTGTTATGTATGTAGAGGGCAGATCATGATCTATTTCCAGTAGGGGCGGATTTTTTTTTGGCTAAAGTTTAGCGAGGTAGTAGTAGTTTAATTTTTTTTTAGCCCCTCTAAGTTTAGCTTTTTTATAAATTTACCCCTTTAAGTTTATTAAATTTTATTTTTGCTCCTCTCACTATAGTTAAGTTGAGCATAGGCTGTGTTCCATTTGCCCTCCACATAGATCCGGCAGTGAATAATGTAGTGACTATTGGGAGCAATGTAACATTCCAGATTTCCTTCCAACCTTAGTTTAAAATTCAAAACAATGTAACCATTTCCTTTTAATATTGTTGAAACTGGGGAAACATAGTTGAAGTCCTGAAATTGTTAGCATCAGTACTCAAACTGACTTCATTATCTCAATAATAAAATATGTGGATCAAGTTGATACAAATTCATTCATATACGAATATATTATTCTCTCTCAACTCTTTAACCAACAACATTATACATCAACAAACTGATCAAAATGATCCAACAGTTTTAAAAGACTCATGAACATGCCTCAAAGTTTCTTGATCTTTAGTCCATTCCGGCGTAGGCGCATTAACAAAATGCGCATAAAGCTTATTCCTCGCACAAGTAACCGATATTAAGCTATGTTTAGCAACCCCATCAATCTCATAAATGTAATACACTTGCCCTTTCTCATCCTTCGTTTCCTCTGAGGTTACATTATCTGCACTAGCAATTAAGTCCTGCAAATCAACATCAGACAATGCTAAGTTGTTCAAAATAGCTTCTTTAGGCGCCAGTTGTCGAATGCCGGAAAGAAACAGCAAGTACTCTTTTTCTGCCTTTTTTTTTGGGTTATAAAATTCACTGTCTGTCCCATTTGTTCCTTTCTCAACTTTGGACACTGGCTTCTCTTTCCATCCCTCCGGCACGTCGTAGATGTATTCGGCGGAGTCTTTCTTGTTGGAGTTGCCACCGTAGCCGCCGTAGTTGGCAGCGCTAGCGGCTGTGCCGTAGTAAGTTTGGTATGATGGGGTGGTTGGGGAGTCTGCTAGGGAGGGTGGTGTGGTAGTTAGGATTGTGGCTGCGGCTAAGGCGGTGGCGGTTAAGGCGGTGGTTAAGGTAGTTGAGGGTGGTTTGGAAGGTGGGATGGTGAGGGATAGTGGTGGTTTTGAAGGGGTTGTGGAGGCGGAGGTGCTGGTCGTGGTGGTGGTGGAGAAGAGGGCAGAGGGGGAGAAAATGGTTGCCATTTTTTGGGATAATTGTGGATAGGGTGGATGATGTTGCTTTTTGTGTATGTGTGTGATTTGTGGTGTTTGTTTAAAAATATTTGTCTGTGATGTGAGTCAAGATTTTTTCTTATCCTATTAAAAAAAGGAACGCTGAGGTGGTATAGCTGATGAGTGATATTGACCAATCATGGTGGAGAATGGTGCCATGTCATCCTGCCTAGTGAGATTTAATTTTAGTCTACATGTAAATTTGGAATGAATCCTAAAGAAAAGTCTCAAGGTGCTAAAGAAAAAAAAAATATATATATATATATATATATATCCTGTCCGGACTCCCATGCAGACTTAAAATGCGGACCTTTAATTTATTTATTTTTGTTTTTTTTTTAAAATAACTAAATTTTTTTTTTTATAGAACTGAAATTTTTACTTAATACAGTGTTTTGGATGTGATTTTTGAATCCCCGACCTGATCCGGACTATATATATATATATATATATATATATATATATATATATATATTTGATCTCAAAATCTTTTCATCTACATACTTTTAGTATCATATAAATGTTATTGTAGAGTTTTAAATTTATTTAATCTCTCATCAATATTTAGTTATACAATATTAGTTAAGCAATACATTTTAAAAGGGACTAATATTTTTATATAAAAATCATTGCACATAATATTAATTGATTATTATTATATTAACATAATATAATGTAAAAAATATAAACAGTGCAATTATTTTATAACAAAACACATTTTTCGTACAAGATCATGAGCTAATTTGGATAATAAAGAATGCAGGGATTGTAGCGTTGCTCGAATGTCAATTTATGTGTAACTAAAGTAAATTGTGTCAATTATTATACCATCTCTATTAAATTAAATGATAATGTTAGGAGTATCAGTTTTTTTGGTCTTAAATAATGTGACACTCAATGAAATAAAATTTTTATGACAATACCAAAAGCACTCAACTAATATAATGATACCACATCATTTTAAGACATTATTTGAGGGGGGAAAATTGAGACTCTTAACATTATTCTAAATTAAACTGTCAATAAAATATAAGATAAATATGGCATGAAAAATATTGGAGCATAAACTATTAAAAATTGAAGATTTTCAGAAATAAATAGGGGCAATGTGTATAATTAATAAACTAAATATGTCGATTAGTAATATATTTGGTCAAATTTGATTATTAGATTATAAACAGTTTCAAAAGATAATTATCAAATTGATACTTTTGATTATTTTTATAAAAAAATAATTGTGAGACCCCAAATTTTATGAATAAATATTTAAATTTCTAGAATTATTTTTTTCAAAATTATGGTATGGATTTGATATAATGTTATAGTTGTGAGTAATATTTAGAAATTTTGCAAAGTACGCAAGTTGTTATATAATATTCGATTGGTCGAGGAATATTCGTTTTAACAAGGAATATTTAAATGACGACAAGACAATCATCGGTGGACCTACAATGTAATTATTATTCGGATTGATTGAAAAACGACAAAAATATTTTATATGAAAATAACGCCTAAGTTTTACTGTTAATCTGTTGAAACACACGGTGTTAAAATAAAGGAATACGCGTTGTTGCATAGTAGTACACTACAGTATTGATTATTGATGCTTACGTGAGAAGTCACTCGGTTTTGTTCAATTATTGCTTCAAGAATTGTCATAAGATCTCACGTTATTTGATTCAATTATTGTCGATATTTTTATATTATTAAATCAATAATTGAGATGATGAGTTATTAATATTATTATTTGCAATATTAACGTGATGTAGTAAGTTCTCGCCTAATGAGAGGTTTGGTCACCAAATGCGGCGCCTATAATGGGAGAAATCTTTATTGGAAAGCCCCTCTTCCTGGGAACGACCTAATCGATTAATAGTGTGAATTATAATAATGATGATGAAGTTTTGTTTTATTAGTATTATTAAGGTAATAAAATAGAAAAAAATTTATATAAACAGTAATACTTTTATAAAGTTATTCGTTTTATTAGACTATAAATAGAATATATTATATTCTATTATGCATAGTATTTTGCATAGTAAAATCTTTTTATATAAAACAAAATACTTTTATAAAGTTATTCGTTTTATTAGACTATAAATAGAATATATTATATTTTATTATACATAGTGTTTGCATAGTGCCTGCATAGTGTTTGCATAGTAAAACCTTTTTATATAAAAGCAGAATATTTTTATAAAGTTATTCATTTTATTAGACTATAAATAGAATATATTATATTTTATTATGCATAGTATTTGCATAGTATGTCTCAAGATAGTGTTTGATAGTAAAATCTTTTTATATAAAAATGTAATACTTTTATAAAGTTATTCGTTTTATTAGATTATAAATAGAATATATTTTATTTTATTTAAAAGATTTTATTTTATTAGAATATTTTATAGTAAACCAATCTGACCCGTCCATTTAAAAGTAAATCAACTACGGGACCGATTCAGAATTAGTTACTATTCAAATCCATTCTCCTATAAATAGAAGCTCATTCCTTCATTATTTCTTACTTAATTCAATGAAACTCTAGAGAGAGAAACTATAGAGAAGAATTCTTCTTATAATCTTGGCGTATTTTCTTTAGAGTTTAAGAAAGCTTTTGAGCGTAGTGCAAGTTTCTTCAAGTATATCCCCGCCCTACCCGTGGAATACTCTTCTTTATAAGGTAAAGGTACTATTTCTTTTGTATTCATGAAGAGAACTTCGTTATTCCATTCTTTATTATTCGTTGGAATAACTCAGATATCTGTGAGCTACCCTATATACTTGGTGACATTCTTACATTATTCCATTCTTTATTATTATGTTGGAATAACTTTGCATCATGCCAAATACCGCATACATGGTGAAATTCTTACGTTATTCCATTCTTTATCATTATGTTGGAATAACTTCATACATCGCAAGTACCGCATACATGGTAAAATTCTTTCGTTATTCCATTCTTTATTATTCTCATTGAAATCATCCTGCATCGGTAATTTAATTTGACCGACTGGTTTCGATTATTTATTATTACATTGGAATATCCCGTGCTGCAGACGTTTACGCATTGACCGGTTCCATTATTTATTATTCTATTCCATTCGTGCGTTTCACGCACGACTGAATTCCGATTATTTATTATTCATTGGAATAACTTCATGCGTGCGGCCTAACGCATTCTGGTGATTTCTTTTGTTATTCCATTCTTTATTATACTCGGTTGGTTAAAGTTTTGACTTTATACTCCATGAAATTAGTGGAATATCCTTGATATTTGCGCTTCATCCAAAGATCTTTTCATGGAAATATTCTTCGAGCATTCTTGAATTTTACCCTACAAAGCAAGTATCATGTTGATAATTTGACGTTATTGGTTCTGGATAAATTAATTCTTGAACTTGTTTTATTGAATTCTTATATCATTGTCATCATCCTCATGTTTATATTATGTTGAAAGTCATTTGTGGCATGTAGTGCATAGATGGACTTGGTATGATTATAACCAGGGATTAATCGGTATAATCATGACCGTAATGTTACAAATGATGTGGTAAAAGTCCTCATTGGCCCGTAGTGCATTGATGGACAGTTGTTGGCATGATCATGACCATTGATGAATACATGAATATCCTTGGCCCGTAGTGCATGGATAATTTGTGGTCGTGATACTAATGAATATCCTTGGTCGTAGTGCAAGGATGATGTGGATTATTTATTAAGTTGAGTCTCAGCGATAAAAGTGATGAAAAACCTTTTAAATCATAAAAGATAGTAGATTTTATTCTCTACTTGACTTTTTTAATGGATTGTTTATTCCACCGCAGCTTAAACTTGATGTCTATTGTATTTTATCGCTTAACATTGTTGAAGACTAATGATAATTTATTCTGCATTATCTTAGTCATAATATTTCTTACTGGGCTAGTTGAGCTCACCCTTTTACTTTCATTGTTCTCTTCAGGAAATAAGAACGTAGCAAGGACTAGTCGGGGAACGGAGTGACGGTCCAGATAATAGCATTAGTAGTCCTCACTATTCTGTTAAATAGTGTGATAATAAATGTAATGAGGACTCAATTGAGTGTGGATATTGTCTAGATGACAATATTTGTATTAAAACTCACAACACATGTTTTGTCGTATTTTACACGACTGTTGTATAATTAAGTTGTATTTGAATTTTGTACCATGTATTTGGCGACTCAAGATGGGTGATGTATGCCTATTTTGGGGGCGTCACAGTTGGTATCAAAGCTTAGAGATATGATCCATGGCTGATATGTGAGACAAGAACTAGGAGGGGAGAAACGGGGAATTTCTTCGCTAGTATGACCTACCTAAGTTTATTTGGTATTTAATTGGTCGGTCAGAGTATAGGGATAATATGTGATATGTTAATTAACCCTTGTTTTGTGGAAGTATTTGAAAATGGCATCCGAAAATGTTGAGAACATCAATGGAGCAAAGGAGACCGTTAAGTCTCCACATATCAATAATCAGGATAATGTGCATCAGGAAGGCGACAATCCTCAGGCAAACAACAACACTGACCAAATGATGAACGATGGAATGTTCAGAGGCTTTATGCAATTCATGCAACAACAGGTAAGAGAGACTCCTGTTTAAAATATAGGTGGAAATAATGTCAACCCACGGTCGGTCACCGCTAAGCAGTTCAAAGAGCTGGGACCACCGGAGTTTTTGGGAAAGCCAGAACCACTTAAGGCGGAGACGTGGTTAAAGCAGATCAACAAGAAATTTGATGTCTTGGGATGCTCCGAGGAGCAAAAGGTTCCCTTTTCCACCTTCATGTTGGTGAGGAGGCGACATCGGTGGGAATCAGAAAGCGTACTCAACCTGCCGCACTGAAGATGTCTTGGGAGAAGTTCCAAGAACTGTTCAACGACAAGTACTTTCCCGAAAGTATTCGTCACATGAAAGAGGTAGAGTTCATTAAACTGGAACAAAACAACATGATCGTGTCGCAGTACGAAGCCAAGTTTGTCGAGTTTTCCCGGTTTGCGTCCCATTTGGTTAATAATGAGGAGAGAATGACACGGATGTTTCTAAGAGGTTTGAAACCCAATATACGTCAATACCTCATTTCTCACAAACTTTGTTTATATTCAGATGTTGTGAATATGGCTTAGTTATTGGAGCGCGATAATGAGTCAAGACAACCAAAAAGGCAACCACCAACAACACGATAATAATCGCATCGCAAGTGGCAAGCTGGTCATCTAACAATGATAACCATCGTGGGGAAATTATCATGCCATGAATGGTAACAACTTCGGTGGTAATCATGGCCAAGATATAAGAAGTGGAAATTTCAAGAAGAGAAGGTTTAATAATGATGGAAAAAAAAAGACCAAAGACCCGTTTCAAAGGAAGAAGAACGACCACCAACAGTATGTTTCAAATGCGACAGAGAGGGACACATCCGTCAAACCGTCAGACGTAAAGAATCCAAAGCGTGTTTTAATTGCGGAAGAGAAGGTCACCTAGCTCGATTTTTTCGTATGGTGAAGTCAAGTCCAGCTAGGATGGTGATGCCAAAGGATGTCCCAGACAAGCCAAAGCCGGTATTTTAAGAGAGAGCATTTTTTTTCTTCGTGACGAGGAACCTGAATAAAATTATCACGGGTAAGTTAATCATCAACTCTTGCGAAGTCTATACCGTGTTAGATACCGGTTCTACTCACTCTTTTATTTCACCTAGTTGTGTTCAATGTTTGAATTTAACTCCGGAGAAGTTAGACTTTGATTTATCTGTTGAAACTCAGTTGGCCTTCATTACCTCCACTATTTATAAATCTTGTTTGATTCAAATCAACAATTTCACGTTACCTGTCGATCTTATCTCTTTGAAAATACTTGCCTTTGATGTGATTTTAGGAATCGATTGGTTAACTACTCATCATACTTTTAGTAAGGTTGTTAGCTTTCATATTCTTAACCAACCTGTTATGCGAATTCAAGCAACCAAACCACTAAAGTCAATCATTGTCATATCAAGCCATAAGAAAAGAGCCCTGAGCCTTTCGCTGGTGACTTCCAAGTATTGGAATACACCGAAGCTAGAATATCCGTAGGGGACGTCGTGAATAACGGTGGCAAGTTGATAGGTATCAATGTGACATACTATCCAAGTCTTGGATGGGAGTCACAGTTTTGAATGATATTTCTATTGTTAATAAATTTTCTGACGTATTCCTGAAGACTTCTTAGCCTACCCCTAAAGCGTGAAATCAAATTTTGTATTGACCCCAGTACAAAACCCATTTCTAAAAACCTCAAATATTTTCTTCACCTAAAACGAACGTAACATGTGCCAAAGATGTTGGCTCGAGCTGTTAAAGATTACGATCGTACCATTAAATATCATTGTGGAAGAGCGAACGTGGTAGCTGACGCATTGAGTAGAAGATCATATGCGGGTACGAGTGTGATATTGTCAACGCAAAGGCCCATTTTGTGTGACTTGCAAAGGATGGAGATAGAGTTAAAGACTCCAGGGACCCATGTGATGATGGCGAATATACGAGTAGAATCGACTTTAATCGATAAAGTTAAAGCCGTGTAAGCTACATACTCAAAGCTGATGCATGTGAAGAAGAAGGTTCAAGAGGGCGTTATTCTAGAAGCAAGAATCAGTGAAGAGAGGAAATCTCAACCCTCAATTTAATTGGCCCATTTGAAATCCTCGATCGAGTAGGAACAATGGCCTGTAGACTCGTTTTACCGCCAAATATGTTGCGTGTTCATAACGTTTATCACGTATCAATGTTACGTAAATATGTGGATAACCCGAACCACATTATTAATTCAGAACCGAACGAAATAGCGGAAGATTTAACGTATGAAGAGGTTCCTATTCAAATCTTGGATAAGAAGAAACATATTCGACACTCAAAGGTTATACCTCAAGAGTTAGAATCTGAAATGAAGTCAATGTATCCTCATCTGTTTGGCATACCAGGTACGTACGTAAATTTCGAGGGCAAAATTTCATAAGGAGGGAAGATTGTGAAACCCCAAATTTTATGAATAAAGATTTAAATTTCTCGAATTATTTTTTTCAAAATTATGGTGTGGATTTGAGATAATGTTATAATTGTGGGTAATATTTAAAAATTTTGTAAAGTACGCAAGTTGTTATATAATATTCGATTGGTCGGGAAATATTCTTTTAACAGGGGAATATTAATTGCGACGACACAATCTTCAAAGTGGATCCCACAATGTAATTATTGTTTGATCGAGAAAACGACATAAAAATATTTTATGAAAATAACGGCGGAAGTTTTACCATTAAGCGTTGAAACACCCGGTGTTAAAAGTACAGAATACGCATGGTTGCATAGTAAATACACTGCAGATTGATTATTGATGCTTATGTGAGAAGTCACTCGGTTTTGTTCAATTATTGCTTCAGTAATTGTTGCATAGTATCTCACGTTATTTGATTCAATTATTGTCGATATTTTTTATATTATTAAATCAATAATTGAGATGACATAGTTATTAATATTATTATTTTCAATATTAACGATGTCTAGAAATTTTGCCAAGGAGAGGTTTGGTCACCTAATTGCGCGTCAATAGGGAGAAATCCTTATTGGAAAGCCCCCTCTTTCCTGGAAACGACCTGGTCGATTAATAGTGTAAATTATAATAATGATGATGATGTTTTGTTTTATTAGTATTATTAAGGTAATAAAACAAAAAAAAATTATATAAACAGAATACTTTTATAAATTTATTCATTTTATTAGACTATAAATAGAATATATTATATTCTATTATGCATAGGATTTTGCATAGTAAAATCTTTTTATATAAAATGTAATACTTTTATAAAGTTATTTATTTTATTAGACTATAAATAGAATATATTATATTTTATTATGCATAGTATTTGCATAGTAAAATCTTTTTATATAAAAATGAATATTTTTATAAAGTTATTCCTTTTATTAGACTATAAAGAGAATATATTATATTTTATTATGTATAGTGTTTGCATAATGTTCTATGATGTTGTTTGTATAGTAAAATCTTTTTATATAAAAAAGAATACTTTTATAAAGTTATTCGTTTTATTAGATTATAAATAGAATATATTATATTTTATTTAAAAGATTTTGTTTTATTAGAATATTTTATCGTAAACCAATCTGGACCGTTCGTTTAAAAGTAAATCAATCGAACTGATTTCAAGAATTAGTTCTTATTAGGTCCATTTTCCTATAAATAGAAGCTCATTCCTTCATTATTTCTTACTTAATTCTTTGAAACTCTGAGAGAGAAACCGTAGAGAAAATTCTTCTTCTATAATCTTGAGCGTATTTTCTTTAGAATTTAAGTGAATTTTACTCTACAAAGCAAAGATCATGTTGACCCCTTGATAAAAATACTTGGTCTACATCCCCATTCATGTCGAGATTGTCAAAATAGGTCTACATCCCCATTCGAGTTGTATACCTGCAAAACAACTACAACTTTATTATTACAATAGTAAAACTGTGAGTTTAAATACGTATATTGCCATCTGCATAATATCCACATACAAATAAATCCTCATCATAATTATTGATACATTATTTTACAACAATGGTGAGGACTACTAAACAACTCTCCCTAGAACTTTCATTCCATACCCCGACTGCATTTGCTATATTCTCGCCTCCCGAGAAGAAAAAAAATGGAACAAAAGGAAAAGGGTGAGCTCGACTAGCCCAAAGAAGAATATTATGACTAAGATAATATACAACAAAATTATCGTTAGTCTTCAACAGGAAAAATATAATAGAATACAATAGACAACAAGTTTTAAATCAATATTCTAGTAATGAAATAATAATTCATTGTAAGAGTTAAGTAGAGAATGCAAACTACTATCTTCTATGTATGAATTTTAAAGTTCATCGCCTATTTTTATCCCCTCGTAACATCAATCAATATATATCGGGATCAAATATTCATCCTTGCACTATGTGCCAAGGACACATTACCCACTTGGTCATGTTCATCTAAACATCCTGCTCATCTTTGCACTACGGCCAAAGATATTCATCGAAATCATTCATCTTTGCACTACGCCAAAGATATTCATCATAAATCATTCATCTTTGCACCACAGCCAAAGATATTCATCATAAATCATTCATCTTTTAAGACCGAGGATGATGAAAATATTTATTTTTTAAAGAAACGAATCCAAAGGAAACAAAATGACAAGGATTAAGGATTAAGGATTCGTACTTTGTTTTATCCAAGTCCAAAAATACCTCAAAAATAATCATAGTGGTGTAAAATTCAAGAATGATCAAAACATGGATACAATCAAAGCTAGTATCCACAATAGATATTTTGGACTTAAAAGAAAAATTTTCATTTTTTCATGAATAAAGGTCAGATTCGTGAATAAGGTCAGATATACGTGAATAAGGTCAGATACGTGAATAAGAACTCGACACCAAAAGTTCCAAATTTGATAAAAACTTCAGATCAATATTTCAGCATAATGATATTGAAAAAAAAAAATAATATCATTACGAAAAAAAATAATATCCCTTACCTCGAAAGATCAGTACTTCTAACTGGAATACTGGATATAGACTATATCTTGAACTTTCACCGTATAGCAATACTCAAAGTATACTCAAAATACTCACAAGAATACGCCGATATATATATAGAGAGAAAACTTCAGCTCGTGTGATTTTCAATTCTAACCCCAAGACCTATTTATAGAAATCGCTGTAACACCAAAGCAGTAAAATTTAATAAAATATTAATATTTATAAAAATATTATACGTATTCTTTGAAATCTGAATCTCAAAGAATTCACACATGCCAACCTTCTAGAAGAAAAAATAAAAAACGTTTTTCTAATTTAAAATAATTTAAACTTCCAAAAATTAATTATTTTGAGCTTCTAACTTCAATAATTCACAATAAATAGCCTTTTATCAGAAAAAATTGAATCTCATGAGTTTTTATAGGAAATCCAATTTCTACAACTTTGCAGTAAGAAAGTTTTTCTAAATTCCCAATGTAAATTGACCAAATCCATAAACGGGTGATTTTTAGAGGCTATAATCAAATTTCAATAATAAATGGGGTCCACCGACATGTTTAATATGTTTTAAACATTTATTGCAACAAAAATACTCTTCCTCCTCAGATACTCATATATCCCACATTCGTTGTAAAATATCACCATTATTATATTATTAAAATATAATAATATATATTTAAATGAATTATTTTATCGTAAAAAAATAAAATTTCAATTTTTAACAATTGTCACATTAAAATTTTTTCCATCTATATCCACATAAAATCAATATTTTCCTCATCATATGAATCAATAATTAATTATTCACAAATAATATTATGTAATCACAATATCGACAACTGTGTAGTTCCTGTGAAAAGGGGCTTTCCAATAAGAATTTCTCCTCATCGACGCCGCAATTAGTGACCAAACCTCTCCTTAGATGTAACTTTCTAGACATTGCCAATAATGTTATCTAATAATATTATTCAGATAATATGAATTATTGTTTCGACAATGAAAAATACCGTAATGACAATTATTAAAACAACAAAGAATATAAAATATCAACGCAAAGAATTATTGAATCAATAAAATAAAACACCGAACAAGAATTATCAGAACCATTATTGAGAGTAAAGGCCTTCACGTAAGAGTCAATAATTGGTGCAATACCGCAGTGCTACCGCTCAACAACGCCAGATATGTTTTAACCAACGGGTATTCCAATAAGGTAAATCTCAGAATAACTACGCCGTTATTTTTAAACAACTTATATTTGTCATTTTCTTCCTCCAATCGCTTTTTGTTATGGGGCCCACACATGGTCGCTACCGTCGCATTTAATATTCCCCGACAAAGATTTAATATTCCATTTACCAAACTAATATTCCCTAACAACAATGAATATTTTATAACCACTTGCTTATTTTGAAATATTTGCGTGATTTTACCCAGAATTATCCACATTAATCACATCAACCCTTACTATTTCAAAATAATAATTAGAGGAAATTAAATTTCATTTATTAATTATTTGGGATCTTACAACCTCCCTCCTTATGAAATTTCGTCCTCTCGAAATTGACGACGACTCTGGTGTTTTGAAAAGATGAGGATACCTCGCTTTCATTTCCGCTTTCCAACTCCCGTGTCATTTCCTCTATAGCATGGTTTCTCCACAAGACTTTAACTTGTGGTATGACCTTCGTATGTAGGGGATGCTCCTTCCTATCCAAGATCTTGACAGTACTTCCTCACACGTTAAGTCTTCGCTATCTCGTCCCGGGTTCTAACTCAATAACGTGATTCGGTCTTTCACATATTTATTTAAGTACGATATGTGAAACACATTATGAACACGAGACATACTGAGGTAACGCGAGTCTATAGGCTACATTTCCTACTCCTGGTCAAGAATTTGAAATGGACCAATAAATCGTGGATCGAGCTTTTCTCTCTTCCCTAATCTTGTAACTCCCTTCCATGGGGCAACACGCAACAATACATGATCCCCTATACTAAATTCCACATCCTTTCGATGAAGATCCGCATAACTCTTTTGTCGATCTTGTGCCGCTTTTGTATACGCTTGTCAATCATTTGGATCTTTTCAGAGTCATATCGCATTTAACTCTAGTCCCAACAATGTTGCTTCACCCACCTCATCCCAACATATCGGAGAATACACTTTCGCCCATATAATGCTTCAATGGGGCCACACCTATACTTGCTCGATAATCGTTGTTGTAGGAGAATTCCACCAATGGTAAATACTTATCCCAATCGCCTTGAAGTTTAGGACACATGTAGTCTTAATAAATCTTCAAGAGTTTGAATAGTCCTCTCTCGATTGTCCGTCTGCTTTGAGGATGGTATGCCGAATCAATCTTAAACTGCACTCCATAGCTTTTTGCAAGCTAACCCAAAATCTTGAGTGAATCTTGGGTCACGATCCAAACTATGGATACCGGCATGCCATGCAATCTCACAATCTCATTTACGTACATTTGAGCAAGACGCTCAAGGAATAAGTCTCCCAGATTGGCAAGAAATGAGCAGACTTGGTTAATCTATCAACAATAACCCAAATAGCATTTATGCCTTGAGAAACCGTGGAAGTCGTGAACTAAATCCATGGTAATGTGTTCCCACTTCCATTTCGGAATCTCAAGTGGTTGCAATGGTCCCTTAGGCACTTGATGCTCGCCTTTACACGCTGACAAGTTAAACATGTTGAGATAAACTTTGCAATCTCTCTCTTCATATTGTTCCACCAAAATGTATGTCAAGATCACGATACATTTTAGTACTTCCTTGATGGATTGCAAATGGTGTATTGTGTGCCTCCATCATAATCTTGTACTTCAAATCGTAATCGTTAGAACACAAAGTCCGGAGTGGACTCAAGTATTCCTTCTTCATCAATTCTCGCCCTAATAGCTCCTTCTTGTACTTTCTTCTTCATATGCATCACCTCCGGCCTATGGCTCGAGCAACCTTAACTTTTTCTATTAAAGTTGGCTCTACGCGATATTTGACATCATCGCACTCTGCTCCTCGTGATATGATCTTCTACTCAACGCTACCACTACCACGCTCGCTTTTCCGGATGGTATGAATAGGTGGTCGTAGTCTTCAATAGCTCGAGCCAACGTCACGCCGCCGCATGTTAAGTTCTTTTGAGTGAAGAAATATTTAAGGCTTTTATGGTCCGAATATATCTCCACTTTCTCTCCATATAGATAGTGCCTCCAGATCTTTAAAGCAAAACGATCGGGCCGCTAACTCTAGATCATGAGTAGGATAATTCCTCTCATATTCTTTAAGTTGTCGCGAGGCATAGGCTATGACTTTCCCACGCTGCATGAGAACACATCCTAACCCTTTGCTCAAGCATCATCAGAGATAACAAATCCATCCGAACCAGATGGTATTGTTAGAACAAAAAAGCCAAATAAGTCTCCTTTAAGCTCTTGAAAACTTTCTCGCACTCTTCGCTTCCAAACGAATTTTGTATCCTTCCGAAGTTAGATGAGTTAATCTGAGTAGCGATTCGAGAAAACCTTCCACTAATCTCCGATAATAACCAATTTAAGCCCAAAAGCTACGTGACTTCACCACCCACTTTTCGGTTGCTGTTCTAACTTTGTATTGCTTCAATCTTCGCACGTCAACAGATACTCCATGTTTTGACACCACATGCCCAAGAAATGCTACTTCCTCGCCGTAACTCGATTTCTTTAACTTGGCATAAAGCTTGTTTTCACGAAGCCTTGGAGTACCAAATTTCAAATGGTGCTCATGATCTTCACGGCTTTTGAATATATGAGGATGTCATCAATAAAGACAACAAACGAATCGATCCAAATACTCTTTGAATACTCGGCTCATCATATCCATGAAAGTCAGCAGGAGCATTAGTCAATCCCAAAGACATAACTAAGAATTCATAATGCCCGCATCGAAGTTCTAAAGGCGCCTTTGAATATCCTCGCCTAATCTTCACCGATGATATCCGTAATCTAAGATCGATTTTTGAAAAAAGAATTGTCTCTCAGAATCGGGTCAAACAAGTCATCAATACGAGGTAGAGGATACCTATTCTCGATAAGGACATGGTTCAATTCCGATAGTCAATACAAAGTCGCGATACTCCCGCCTTTCTTCTTTACAAATAAAACAGAGCACCCCAAGGAGATGTACTAGATTTAATGAAACCAATGTCCAACAACTCCTCGTAGTTGGACCTTTAACTCCTCAAGTTCAATAGAGCCATTCGATATGGGGTTTTAGAAATGGGCTTGTATACTGTGTTCAAGGTCAATAAAGAATTCAACTTCACGCTCGGGGTAGACCGAAGTTCTTCAGAAATACGCCAGAAAGTTAATAACAACAGAATATTATTCAATTTTGACGTGTCTTTATTCAAATCCATAACATGGGCTAAGAAAGCTTGACATCCGCTTTTTAATAAACGAATAGCTTTTATGATTAGATATGATGATGTTGATTGATTTTAATGGTTTAGTTGCTTGAATTCAATAACAAAGTTGTTTAGGAATATGAAAGCTAACAACCTTATTTAAAACAATCAATTTTAGCATGATGAGTAGTTAACCAATCAATCCCTAAAATCACATCAAAAGCAAGTATCTTTAAAGAGATAAGGTCAACAGGTAAGATAAGGGTGCCAACATGGATTAGACAAGATTTATAAACAGTGGATGTGATGAAAGTTTCTCCTAACTGAGTTTCCACAAATAAGTCAAAGTCTAATTTCTCCTGAGTCAAGTTTAAACGCTGAGCACAAAGTAGAGAGATAAATGAATGGGTAGCAGACCAGATTCAGTAAAGTATAAACTTCACAAGAATTTATAAATAGCTTACCCGTGATCACCTCGTTTGGGTTCCTCGATTTTGACTACCACAACAAACGCTTCTTCCAGAACCGTTAACTTTGACTTTTCTCGGGATGTCTTTTTGAGTCACCGTCCCTCATTGAACTAGGTTTCGCTATCAGGTAATCTCGAGCGACATGTCCTTCCTTTCCACAATTATAGAATACCGAATCTGCTAGGCGCTTGACGATATGTCCCTTTCCAAGATTTATAAAGATACGACCGGTGGTCGTTTCTCCTCCTTGGAACCAGCTTGTCACCGGGCATCGCTGCCTTCACATGGTCGTTGTTGAATCTCCTCTTTAAAATCTCTCCCGACTCGCTTTTTCTATTTTCATGGCTATGATTACCACCAGAGTGGTTACCATTTTTGTCCGCCTTTTTCTTTCTCCACCGATTATTGTTGTTTTGTTGATCGCTATCTCCCAGATGATCCTCGATTGTGGTACCTCGGCCGACCAGATTTCTCGTTATCTCGCTTCTAACAATTGAGCCCTCGTTAACAACATCCTAATAGAGAGAAAATTTATGAGAGATGAGATATCGACGATGCCGGGTTTCAAACCTCTCGTAAACATCCCGCCATACGCTCCTCATTCTCCACCAAATGAGGTGCAAACTCGATAACTCGCAAATTTCGCCGCATCGAGACACCGCCATGTTGTTTCGCTCCGCCTAATAAACTCCACTTCCTTCATATGATTTAACACTTTCGTGAAAGTATTTGTCATTAAATAGTTTCAAACGCCTCCCAAGACACGCCGAAATACCGGATGGATGGTACGCTTCATGCACTCCCACCAAGAGAGTCCGCTTCGCCATGGAAATATAAGGTGGTGAATGGAACCTTCTTCTTCTTCCGCATCCCAAGACATCGAATATCTTGGTAATTTGCTTGACCCATGTTTTCGCCATGATCGGATCCGCTTTCCTTAAATTCGTGGTCCCAACTCTTCGAATCGCAACGGTCGTGACAACCCGTGAATTGCTATCATTTCCTCCTATGTTTTGAACACTTAGTCTCCTCGTCTCGATTTTGCATGAATCGCAAAAAGCTTCTAAATATCCCCTCGCTCATCATCTCGCCCGGTGGTGTTGTTCACATGAGGAATATTGCCACTGCTGCAGACGCTCTCCTCGCTGGTGAGTACAAAAGGCTCACTGGCCTCATTTCCATTGTTAATATTCTCACGACATTCTCAAATATCGCCATAAAACAAGGGTTAATTAAGGAAATCAATATATCACATAATATCCCTATATATCGACCAACTATCAAATAAGCTTTAGTAGGACACACTAGCAAGGATTTACCTGCTCTCTCCTCCTAGTTCTATTCCCCGATCTCCGCCAGAGATCATATCCCCAAGCTCGATACCAACCGTGTGACACCCCCAAAATAGGTCTACATCCCCATTCTCGAAAGTTGTCAATACCAGCATGTAAACAACTACAACTTTATTATTACAATAGTAAAACTGTGAGTTTAAATACGATATTGCCATCTGATAATATCCACATACAAATAAATCCTCATCATAATTATTGATACATTATTTTACAACAATGGTGAGGACTACTAAACAACTCTCCCTAGAACTTTCATTCCATACCCCGACTGCATTTTGCTATATATTCTCGCCTCCCGAGAAGAAAAATGGAACAAAAAGGAAAAGGGTGAGCTCTCGACTAGCCCAAAGAAGAATATTATGACTAAGATAATATACAACAAAATTATCGTTAGTCTTCAACAGGAAAAAATATAATAGAATACAATAGACAACAAGTTTTAAATCAATATTCGCAATGAAAATAATAATTCATTGTAAGAGTTAAGAGAGAATGCAAACTACTATCTTCTATGTATGAATTTTAAAGTTCATCGCCTATTTTTATCCTCGTAAACATCAATCAATATGTATCTGGATCAAATATTCATCTCTTGCACTATGTGCCAAGGACATTCACCACTTGGTCATGTTCATCTAAACATCTGCTCATCTTTGCACTACGGCCAAAGATATTCATCGAAATCATTCATCTTTGCACTACGGGCCAAAGATATTCATCATAAATCATTCATCTTTGCACTATAAAAGCCAAAGATATTCATCATAAATCATTCATCTTTTAAGACCGAGGATGATGAAAATATTTATTTTTTAAAGAAACGAATCCAAAGGAAACAAAAATGACAAGGATTAAGGATTAAGGATTCGTACTTTGTTTTATCCAAGTCCAAAAATACCTCAAAAATAATCATAGTGGTGTAAAATTCAAGAATGATCAAAACATGGATACAATCAAAGCTAGTATCCACAATAGATATTTTTGACGAAAAAAGAAAAATTTTCATTTTTCGATGAATAAGGCCAGATTCGTGAATAAAGGTCAGATACGTGAATAAGGCCAGATACGTGAATAAGAATCTCGACACCAAAAGTTCCAAATTTGATAAAAACTTCAGATCAATATTTCAAAGATAATGATATTGAAAAAAAATAATAATATCATTACGAAAAAAAAAATATCCCTTACCTCGAAAAGATCAAGATTTAACTGGAATAATCGGATATGACTATATCTTGAACTTTCACCGATATAGCAATACTCAAAGTATACTCAAAATACTCACAAGAATACGCCGATAATAGAGAGAGAAAACTTCAGTTTCGTGTGATTTTCAATTCTAACCCAAGACCTATTTATAGAAATCGCTAGTAACACCAAAGCAGTAAAATTTAATAAAATATTAATATTTATAAAAATATTATACGTATTCTTTGAAATTTGAATCTCAAAGAATTCACACATGCCAACCTTCTAGAAGAAAATAAAAAAACGTTTTTCTAATTTAAAATAATTTAAACTTCCAAAATTAATTATTTTGAGTTTCTAACTTCAATAATTCACAATAAATAGCCCTTTTATCAGAAAATTGAATCTCATGAGTTTTTATAGGAAATCCAATTTTCTACAACTTTGCGTAAGAAAGTTTTTCTAAATTCCAAATGTAAATTGACCAAATCCATAAACGGGTGATTTTAGAGGCTATAATCAAATTTCAAATAATAAATGGGGTCCACCGACATGTTTAACATGTTTTAAACATTTATTGCAACAAAAATACTCTTCCTCCTCAGATACTCATATATCCCACATTCGTTGTAAAAATATCACCATTATTATATTATTAAAATATAATAATATATATTTAAATGAATTATTTTATCGAAAAAAAAATAAAATTTCAATTTTTAACAATTGTCACATTAAAATTTTCTCCATCTATATCCACATAAAATCAATATTTTCCTCATCATATGAATCAATAATTAATTATTCACAAATAATATTACGTAATCACAATATCGACAAACGTGCAGCTCCTCAGAAAGCAGGGGCTTTCCAATAAGAATTTCTCCTCATCGGCGCGCGCAATTAGGTTAGTGACCAAACTCTCCTTAGATGTAACTTTCTAGACATTGCCAATAATGTTATCTAATAATATTATTCAGATAATATGAATTATTGTTTCGACAATGAAAAATAACTGTAATGACAATTATTAAAACAACAAAGAATATAAAATATCAACGCAAAGAATTATTGAATCAATAAAATAAAACACCGAATAAAGAATTATCAGAACCATTATCGAGTAGTGCCTTCACGTAAGAGTCAATAATTGGTGCAATACTGTGTGCTACCGCTCAACAACATCGTATGTTTTAACCACGGGTATTCCAATAAGGTAAACCAGAATAACTACGCCGTTATTTTTAAACAACTTATATTTGTCATTTTCTTCCTCCAATCGCTTTTTGTTATGGGGCCCACACACGGTCGCTATTGTCATCAAATATTTAATATTCCCCGACAAAGCATTTACGTAATATTCCACCACCAAACTAATATTTCCGACAACAATGAATATTTTATAACCACTTGCTTATTTTGAAATATTTGCGTATTTTACCCGTAACTATCCACATTAATCACATCAACCCTTACTATTTCAAAATAATAATTAGAGGAAATTAAATTTCATTTATTAATTATTTGGGATCTTACAGACTTGGTATGATTATGACCAGGGATTAATCGGTATAATACACGAATATCCTTGGCCCGTAGTGCATGGATAATTTGTGGTCGTGATACTAATGAATATCTTTGGCCGTAGTGCAGGGATGATGTGGATTATTTATTAAGCTGAGTCTCAGCGATAAAAGTGATGAAAAACATTTTTAAATCATAAAAGATGGTAGATTTTATTCTCTATTTGACTCTTTTAATGGATTGCTTATTTCGCTGCAGTTAAACTTGATGTCTATTGTATTTTATCAGTTTAACATTGTTGAAGACTAATGATAATTTATTCTGCATTATCTTAGTCATAATATTTCTTACTGGGCTAGTTGAGCTCACCCTTTTACTTTCATTGTTCTCTTCAGAAAATGAGAACGTAGCAGGGACTAGTCGGGGAATGAAGTGACGGTCCAGATAATAGCATTAGTAGTCCTCACTATTCTATTAAATAGTGTGATAATAAATATAATGAGGACTCAATTGAGTGTGGATATTGTCTAGATGACAATATTTGTATTAAAACTCACAACACATGTTTTGTCGTATTTTACACGACTGTTGTATAATTAAGTTGTATTTGAATTTTGTACCATGTATTTGGCGACTCAAGATGAGTGATGTATACCTATTTTGGGGGCATCACAATAATTGTATACAAACTTCAAAAATTAATTACATTGATTTTGTAGTCAAAATAATCTTGTACCATAACATATCTGGGAATAGTAGTAATTAGTGAAACACAAATATTTTTACAAGCCATTGAAGTAACCCATCTCGAACGGTCCAAAGATGAAAATCTTTGTAATATTCAGAACCATTCATGAACATTACAACAAAAATAATTAAAACATTTATGGTACATAAATAAAAGTTGCACGACAAGGCGGGATAAATGGGAGTTTGATAATAAAGATGTACAAACAAGAACCAATCCCAACGAAAAGGCGGGATAAATTGGATTGGAAATATAAGCAATTACCAAATACTTTAAAACTGAGATAAGCATGTTTGACTGCTTATAAACAATACCAAATATCTAGTCGCTCAATACCACATCTGTGACGCCCCCAAAATAGGTATACAACACCCATTCTGAGTCGCCAAATACATAGTACAGAAACAACTATAACTTTATTAATATAATTGTCGTGCAAAATACGACAACACATAAATTGTGAGTTTAAATACAAATATTGTCATCTAGACAATATTCACACCCAAATAAGTCTTCATTACAATTATTAATACACTATTTTACAAAATAGTGAGGACTTCAAAAATAAATTCCTAGAACCTTCATTCCATACCCCGACTAGTACTCGTTACATTCTCGCCTCCTGAGAAGAAAAATGGAACAAAAAAGAAAAGGGTGAGCTCAACTAGCCTATTAAAAAATATTATGACTAAGATAATATAGAACAATTTATCTTTAGTTTTCAACAGAAAAAAATCTGATAGAATATAATAGATAATAAGTTTCAGATCAATATTCGCAGCGAAAATAATAATTCATAGAAGAGTTACGTAGAGAATGAAATCTACTATTATCTATGAATTTAAAAGTCTATCATCAATATTTTATCCCTGTAACATCAATAAATATACATCTTGAATTAAATATTCATCTTTGCAATACAGGCCAAAGATATTCATCAGTTGATCATGTTTATCTCAACACCTGTTCATCTTTGCACTACGGGCCAAAGATATTCATCAGAAAATCATTCATCTTTGCACTACAGGCCAAAGATATTCAGTAATATCATCATTTAGGACTGAGGATGATGAAAAATATTTTAAAGAAACGAATCCAGTGAAACAAAAGAACAAAAAATAAGAATTTGTACTTTAAACAATCCCTGTTCAAAAATATTTCACAAATAACCATAGTGGAGTAAAATTCAAGAATGAAGACCAAAACATGGATACAATCAAAGCTAGTATCCATAATAGATATTTTGGACAAAAATAAAAATTTAATTTTTCTGTGAATAGTGTCGTATTCGTGAATAGTACCGTATATGTGAATAGTGTCGTATATGTGAATAGTAACCCTGACACTAAAAAACAAGAATTTCACAAGAAAAATATTACCAATATTTCGGCATAATGATATTGAAAGAAATAATATCATTTTAAAAAAATAATATCCCTTACCTCGAAAAGACATTACTTCGATTTGGAATCTTTGGATATAGTGTTAAAGGAACTTGCAAATATAACAACAACTCAAAGTATCAAAATACTCACAAGAATAAACTCGATAATATAGAGAGAAAAGATTTCAGTTTCTGGTGTGATTTTCAATTCTAACCTAAGCACCCTATTTATAGGAAATTGCTTAGAACACCAAAGCAGAAAATTTAATAAAATATTAATATAAATAAAAAAAAATTCACACCCACCTAAGACCAACTGAATTCAACATGTTTACAACATTTGTGGGGCCCACCTAAACAATAAAAATGTTTTTCTTAAAAAAAAATAACTAAAACTTCAAAAATCAATTATTCTGGAACTTCAATACCTCATAATAAATAGCCCTTTTATCAGAAAAATTCGAATCTTATGTCCATTCCATAGGAAATTCAATTTTTCTACAACTTTGTAAGTTTAAGTTTTTCCAAATTCCAAGCAGAAGTTGGCCGAAATCCACATACGGACGATTTTATAAGCTATATCAAATTTCAGTCAAAAAATGGGGCCCACAAACATGAAAAACATGTTTTAAATATTTTTAATAACAAAAATGCTCTTCCTCCTCATTTATTCATATATCCCACATTCATTGTAAAAATATCACCATTATTATATTATTAAAATATAATAATATATTTAAATAAATTATTTTATCGAAAAAAGATAAAATATCAATTTTCAACAATCGTCACATTAAAAATTTTCTTCATCTATATCCACATAAAATGAATATTTTCCTTACCATATAAATCTATAATTAATTATTCACAAATAATATTATAGAATCACAATACTGACAATCAAGCAGTTTCCAAGAAAGAGGGGGCTTTCCAATAAGAATTTCTCCTTACTGGAGCGCAATTAGGTGACCAAACCTCTCCTTAGACAGAACTTTCTAGACATTGCCAATAATGCTATCAAATAATATTATTCAAATAATATGAATTATTGATCTGATAATGAAAAATATTGTGCAGTGATAATTATTGAAACAAAAATAATATAAAATATCAACTTAGCAATTATTGAATTAATAAAATATAATATTGATAAAGAATTCTCGTAACAATTATTGAGTAAAGGCCTTCTTACGTAAGAATCAATAATTAGTGCAATATCGTGTCTTTCTTGTGTTTTTAACCAACGGGTATTCCAATAGTATTAATTGTAGAATAACTACACCGTTATTTATAAAAACTTATACTTGTCGTTTTCTTCATTCAATCGCTTTTTCGTTTATGGGCCCACATTAAGGTTGCTTACGTCGTCACGAATATTCCCGAAGCGAAGTAAGAATATTCCACGACCAAATGAATATTCCCCAACAACAATGAATATTTTATAATCACTTGCTTATTTGAAATATTTGCGCATTTTACCCATAAGTAACCACATTAATCAAATCAACCCTTACTATTTCAAAATAATAACTAGAGGAAATTCAATTTCATTTCATAATAAGTTGGGGTCTTACAACCTCCCCTCCTTATGAAATTTCGTCCTCGAAATTAACGTACATACCTGGTGTTTCGAAAAGGTGAGGATACCTCGCTTTCATTTCTGTTTCCAACTCCCAGGTCATTTCCTCTATAGCATGGTTCCTCGACAAAACTTTGACTTGTGGTATGACCTTTGTACGTAGGACATGCTCCTTCCTATTCAAGATCTTGATAGGTACCTCTTCGTACGTTATGTCTTCGGCTATCTTGTCCGGTTCTAACTCAATAACGTGGTTCAGATCTTTTACAAATTTACGAAGCACAGATATGTGAAAAACATTATGAACACGAGACATACTTGTAGGTAACGTGAGTCTATAGGCTACATTTCCTACTCGGTCAAGGATCTGAAATGGACCAATAAATCGTGGATTGAGTTTTCCTCTTTTCCCAAATCTTGTAACTCCCTTCCATGGAGCAACACGCAACAATACATGATCCCCAATACTAAATTCCACGTCCATTCGATGAAGATACGCATAACTCTTTTGTCGATCTTGTGCGGTTTGTATATGTTGTCGAATTATTTAGATCTTTTCCATAATCATACGTACCAACTCTGGTCCTAACAATGTTGCTTCACCCACCTCATCCCAATATACTGGAGAGCGACACTTTCGTCCATATAATGCTTCAAATGGAGCCACATCTATACTTGTCTGATAACTGTTGTTGTAGAAGAATTCCACCAATGGTAAATACTTATCCCAACTCCCTTTGAAGTCTAGGACACAGAATCTTAATAGATCTTCAAGAGTTTGAATAGTCCTCTCGATTGTCCGTCTGGTTTGAGGATGGTATGCCGAAGCCCAATAAATAAATCCGTGCCCATAGCTTTTTGCAAGCTAACCCAAAATCGTGAAGTGAATCTTGGGTCACGATCCGAAACTATGGATACTGGCATGCCATGTAATCTCACAATCTCATTTACGTACATACGAGAAAGACGTTCAAGGGAATAAGTCTCCCGTATTGGCAAGAAATGAACAGACTTAGTTAATCTATCAACAATAACCCAAATAGCATCTATGCCTTGAGAAACTGTGGGAAGACCCGTAACGAAATTCATGGTAATGTGTTCCCACTTCCATTTTGGAATCTCAAGTGGTTGCAACGAACCCTTAGGTACTTGATGCTCCGCCTTTACACGTTGACAAGTTAAACACCTCGAGATAAACTTCGTGATCTCTCTCTTCATATTTGTGATGCCCCCAAAATAGGTATACATCACCTATTCCGAGTCGCCATATACATGATACAGAATACAAATACAACTTAATAATACAGCTGTCGTGTAAAATACGACAAAACATAAATTAAGAGTTTTAATAAGAATAATGTCATCTAAACAATATCCACACTCAAAGGAGTCCTCATTACATTTATTGTTACACTATTTAACAGAATAGTGAGGACTACTGTTAGTTTCCAGTAGGCACAATATAGATCTAGAAGGGGGGGGTTGAATAGATCTTTAGAATTTCAAAATACTTTTACTCTATTAAGTTGTATTGCTCATTAAGTAGCTCATGACAAACTTAAGAATCTTTTCAAGCACAGCGGAATAAGTAAAGATCCCCTTCATTGATATATTTATAATCACATATACATTGTTTGTAGAGTTACTTTAGTAGTAAGCAGTTAAGACATTCATAGCAGTTATAGCAGTTAATGTACATAATGTAAATGACATAAAGCAAAAGACACAAGGAGTTTTAAGTGGTTCAGAGACTCAAGCTCCTAATCCACTCTTCTGTTTTCAACTAGCAGGATTTCCACTAAGGAAGGGAAGCACCCTGAATCACTAAGATTCCTTCAAGGCCAGTAACCTTGGGACTTCAGTTCACTAAGAACTCTTTAAGGCCAGCAGCCTTGGAACTTCTCTAGTTCCCTAGGAACTCTTCAAGCCCAGCAGGCTTGGAACTTCATTTAGTCCCTCCAGACAAGGACCCCTCGGGCCCTGGCTTCTTGTTGTTGAGTTGTTTATTGGAGTTGGTGCTGAGCTGCTAAGATGTCATTAAGCTCTGAACATCTTGTGTACTTAGCAGCTTGGTGTGGTCCTCTTGGCTTTCAGCTTCGAGTCCGAACCACTTCTTTTTTAGTGCAGCTGATCGTCATTCTTTTCTGCTCAATTTCATCTGGTATCAGCTGTGCACCATCACCATCTGGGTTTGCTAAGTCTCTGTGATTTTGGTAGACTTTGTCTGGTACTTAGCAATCCCTGAACCCTTCTTGAATACTTTGCAGACATGGTTCTGCACTTGTTCAGTTTCAGCTTTCGATTTATGGTGATTCGTAGAGTGGCTCTCTTGATCTTCTTTGTACTCAACCACTCTTCTGAATGCTATCTTCTTGGCCTTCTCGGCTCTCAGCTTGGCTGCCATCTTTAGTGGCATTCTCATCTTTGTTGAGTGAAGCTTTGATCTATTTGAGTCCTTCTTCAAAGCTACTTCACTTCCACCTTGGTAGTCTCACTATCACTGAGACTTGTTCTATTAATCTTTTGTGGAACTCGTAGAGTCAACAATAGCATTCACCAACTCAACGATTCTTCAACTTTTTAATTATCAGCCCCTCTTGATCTTTGAAGCTCTATTGATTTATACTGCTTCCCAATCTTCCCGTTGGAAAGTAGCCGTTGAAAGCTATTCAAATTTCTTTGCAGATCTCGAGTTATTTGGTGCAGACTGCAGATATGACATGACATCTTTTTTACGACTTTCTCGACCGCGGTCTCATTGTTTCACCAACCCTATCAGATATGTCACTTTGATATCTTGGGCAGGTCGACGACTTTATTTTACCCTTCTGATTTCTCGATCATAGGTTGTCCTTTTACATCGATGTTCTCAATAAGCTTTATTCGAATATCAATCTTCAGATAGAGCCGTTGCCAATGCCTCAATTTTTAGTTGTTCGAACTCTACGATTCTTATGCATACCTTCTTGGACTTGATCGTAGTGTCTTGTTTGACTTGCTTTTTGATGTGTAGAATTAACACTACGATCTTGAAGAGTGTTCATTAGATCTCTAATATAGAACACCTCTTCCTTCTCTTGTGCAGTGCTTCGATACTTCTGTTTGCCTCGACTGCTCTCAAATACTGATGGCTCGATTCCTTGCTCTGGCCTTTTCTGAATAACAAGACACTTGATTTGTGGCGTGTCCATTTCGCTTTCTCCTTGTGATCTCCGTTCACTTATCATCAATGGACTGACCCAATGCTTAATCACTTTAGCCTTGTTATTCAGAGGCTGACCAGTATCTCAGTGTGTACTCCATCAGTTCCTTTTTCATTTAGCAAACACTACGATCCTGGTTGCTTCCAAGAACGTTGTCGTCTTTCTACTTGATGACTCTTGCATTTCTTTGACTTTTCTTGGTCGATTCTGAAGTCTTCTTCTGATCTCCTTGTGGAAGATTTCATCTCTAATGGCTTCACAAATCAATCTTGATGCTGATTGAGTTGGTGCTTAGATCTTCTGTTAGCTTGCATGTCATTTATTGAGTGCTCTCTGGTTTCCTTCAGGTGGGACGTATCTATGCAGTGCCAACCAGAGGCTTCATTTCTTTGGATATTCTGGGAGTGCTCATTCGTTGAGAATCATATTTGCTCTATGATTCTGCCTTGGCATTGTGAGCACATCTGTTGAGGTCTTAGTTCTGCACTCTACGATTCAGCTTTGGTTGTGCAGACACTACGACTCTGAGATCAGATCTTGACACTCTACGATTTCTGTCGTTGTGCTTGATGTCTTCATCTGATCTTGCTCGACTACGATCTCTGCCTCTAGTATGATTAGTAGACTCTACGACTCTGAGTGTAGTCTACGATTCTTGACTTAGCTTTGGCGGTACCGGTAGAGCTCATAGGCAAAATTGTCTCTCACGATTACGAACATGACTTCCTCAGCAGACTACGACCCTAAGGAAGTTCTCCTCGACACACTACGATCCTTCCTCGTCTCTCCTGGAAGTCTACGAACTCCGAGATCTACTATCTTGCAGACTACGATTCTGCTTCGATAGCTCTCGAATTTTCCTTGACTCTCCTGGCAGACTACGATTTCTGGTGCAGTGCTTGACGATCAGACAAGCCTATCTATTACATCATAAGATCAACCTAACATGCTTGATCTTTCTATATTTATAGTCCTTGTACATCATTTCTTTTAAAGGACTTTACAAAGTTATTTTGCTTATGTAGGATCAACCTAACACATTTGATCAATTCATTCTAAGTCCTTATACATATGTTTTTATTATCTATCAAAGGACTTTACAGCTTTTCTTAATGCAAGAATAATTGCATATTCATTCATATATATATTATAATCAAATCATATATAAATAGGAATATCATTCACATGTTTATTCCGACAACTACTAATACTATCATACGGATAGTCACTCCAGTTCCCCAGACTAGTCCATTACGTTCTCATTTCAAGAAGAGAACGGTGAAAGAAAGGGTGAGCTCAACTAGTCCCGATGAAATATTATAACTAAGATAATGTAGAATAAATTATCATTAGTCTTCAACAATGTTAAACTAATAAAATATAACAAACATCAAGTTTAAGCTGCGGTGAAAAAAGCAATCCATTAAAAAGTCAGTAGAGAATAAAATCTACTATCTTTTATGATTTAAAAGGTTTTTCATCACTTTTATCATTTGAGACTCGACAATAAATAATCCACATCATCCACCTTCACTGACCGATAATATTCATTAGTATCACAACCACAAATTATCCATGCACTACGAGCCAATGATATTCGTGTATTCATCAATGGTCATGATCATGCCAACAACTGTCCATCAATGCACTACGGGCTAATGAGGACTTTTACCACATCATTTATAACATTACGGTCATGATTATACCGATAAACCCTGGTCATAATCATACCCAAGTCCATCTATGCATTACAGGCCACAGATGACTTTCAACATAATATAAGGATGAGGATGATGACAATGATATAAGAATTCAATAAAACAAGTTCAAGAATTAATTTATCCAGGAACTAATAACGTCTAAATTGTCAACATGATACTTCTTTGTAGAGTAAAATTCAAGAATGCTCAGAAGAATATTTCCATGAAAAGATACTGGATGAAGCGCAAATATCAAGGATATTCCACTAATTTCATGGAGTATAGAAGTCAAAACTTTAACCAACTGAGTATAATAAAGAATGGAATAACAAAAGAAATCACCGGGCATGCGATAGATCCGCATGCAGGCGAGTTATTCAAGCAGAATAATAAACAATGGAACCGGTCGTGCATAAGCATTTGAGACGGGATATTCCAATGCAGAATAATAAATAACGGAACCGGTGAGGATGAAATTACATGCCGATAGGATGTTCTAACAGAATAATAAATAACGGAACGAGGTCATGCGTAAGCGCATACGGATAGGATGTTCCAATGAATAATAAATAACGGAACCGGTCGGTGAAATTTGCATGCCGCGAGGATGTTCCAACATAATAATAAAGAATGGAATAATGAGAAGAATTTCACCATGTATGTGGTACTTGGCGCAGATAAAGGTTATTCCAATGCGAATAATAAAGAATGGAATAACAGAGGGATTTCACCATGTATGCGGTATTTCGCATAGACAGGTTATTCCAACAGAATAATAAAGAATGGAATAATAGAAGAATTTCACCAAGTATAGGGTAGCCCGCATATACAACTTATTCCAACAGAATAATAAAAAATGGAATAACAGAAGTTCTCTTCATGAATACGAAAGAAATAATACCCCTTACGAGTACAACAAATAATATCCCTTACCTTAGAGGAACGGGATATTGGAAAAGTGAGGTAGCAGAATAATTTTCTTCTTTCTCTCTATAGTTTCTCTCTCTAGAGTTTTAGTAAATTCGTAAGAAATAATGAAGAAATGAGCTTCTATTTATAGGAGAATGGATTTGAATAGTAACTAATTCATGAGCAGCCTGATTGATTTACTTTTAAGCGAATGATCCATATTGATTTCTTATCAAAGTATTAATAAATTATTCTAATAAAACAAAATCTTTTAAATAAAATATAATATATTCTATTTATAGTCTAATAAAATAAATAACTTTATAAAAGTATTACATTTTTATATAAAAAGGTTTTACTATGCAAATACTATATAGAGCCACTATGCAAATACTATACATAATAAAATATAATACATTCTAATTATTGTCTAATAAAACAAATAACTTTATAAAAGTATTACATTTTTATATAAAAAGATTTTACTATACAAAATACTATGCAAACACTATGCATAATAAAATATAATATATTCTAATTATTGTCTAATAAAATAAATAACTTTATAAAAGTATTCTATTTTATATAAAAAGATTTACTACTATGCAAAACACTATACATAATAAAATATATTATATTCTAATTATTATGTCTAATAAAACAAATAACTTTATAAAAGTATTACATTTTATATAAAAAGCTTTTCTATTTTATTACATTAATAATACTAATAAAACAAAATTTATATATAATATATATATATATAGATATAAACTTAGTGACTTCATAAAAGACACATCAATATATTTAACAACATTTATCATCATTATTATAATTCATAATATTAATCGACCTGTGTAGATTTCTCGGAAAGAGGGCTTTCCAATAAGGATTTCTCCTATTAGGCGCATGATTAGGTGACCAAACCTCTCTTGGAAGAACTTCTAGACATCGTTAATATTGCAAATAATAATATTAATAACTCTGTCATCTCAATTATTGATTTAATAATATATAAAATATAAACAATAATTGAATCAAATAACGTGAGATACTATGCAACAATTCTTTGTAGTAATAATTGAACAAAAGCGAGTGACTTCTCACGTAAGCATCAATAATCAATCTGGTGTGCTTCTTATGCAACCACGCGTATTCATTGTACTTTTAACACCGAGTGTTTCACGAGTTAAACAGTAAACTTCCATTTGTTATTTTTATAAAATATTTTTGTCGTTTTCTCAATCAAACAATAATTTTCGTTAATAGGGTCCACCAATAATTGTGCCATCGCATTTAATTTTCCTGTTAAAAGCGAATATTCCCAGAAACCAATCGAATATTATATAACAACTTGCGTCTTTGTGCAAAATTTATAAATATTACCCACAACTATAACATTATATCAAATTCATTCCATAATATTCAAAAAATATTTCAAGAAATTTAAATCTTTATTCATAAAATCTGGGGTCTCACAATATTGTTCCACCAAAATGTATGTCGAAGATCACGATACATTTTGGTACTTTCAGGAAGGATTGAAAACGATGTATTGTGTGCCTCCATCATGATCTTGTATTTCAAATCAGTGTCGTTAGGAACACAAAGTCTGGAGTGGACTTGAAGTATTCCTTCTTCATCGATTCTTGCTTCTGGAATAGCACCTTACTTTCTTCTTCATATGCATCAGCTCCAGGTCGGTGGCTTGAGCAACTTTAACTTTTTTGATTAAAATCGGTTCTATGCGTATATTTGACATCATCGCATGGGTCCCTGGAGTCTTGAATCTATCTTCATCTTTTGTATGTCACACAAAATGGGCCTTTGTGTTGACAACATCACACTTGTTCCTGCATATGATCTTCTACTTAATGCGTCAGCTACCACGTTTGCTTTTCCAGGATGGTATTGAATGGTATGGTCGTAGTCTTTCAACAGCTCGAGCCAGCATCGTTGCCGCATGTTGAGGTCCTTTTGGGTGAAGAAATATTTGAGGCTTTGACTTTTCTGGGACAACCTTTTGAGTCACCATCCCCCCTGGACTTGGTTTTATTTATCGTCTAATCTCGGCGATATGTCCTTCTTTTCCACAATTATAGCATACCTTGAACTATTGTGGACAATTTGGGATAATATGTCCCTCTTTTCTGCATTTATAGCATACGACCGGTGGTCGTTCTCCTCCCTAAGAACCAGTTGTTGTTGGTGCTGACGTCTTCACATGGTCATTGTTGAATCTCCTCTTTTTAAAATCTCCTCCCGACTCGCTTCTTCTATTTTTATGGCCATGATTACCACCAGAGTGGTTACCGCTTTTTTTCGTATTTTTCTTTCCATTTGGTTATCGTTGCTCAGATGATTTGCTATCAACGGTATGACCACGGTTGTGGTCCCTCGGTTGAGCGTACTTGTTATCTCGCTCTAATAATTGAGCCACATTGATGACAACATCTGAATATAGAAAATTTATGAGAAATGAGATACCAACGTATGTCGGGTTTCAAACCTCTCAGAAACATCCGCGTCATACGTTCCTCATTCTCCACCAAATGAGGTGCAAACCTGGATAACTTCGCGAACTTCGCATCGTATTGGGACACCGTGATGTTGTTCTACTCCAGTCTAATAAACTTTACCTCCTTCATATGACGAATACTTTCAGGAAGTACTTGTCATTGAACAGTTTCTGAAATGTTTCCCAAGACATGTTGAGTGCGGCTGGATGGGTACGCTTCATAGATTCCCACCAGTAATCTGCCTCATTACGGAACATAAAAGTAGCGAATGGAACCTTTTGTTCCTCTGTGCATCCCAAGACATCGAATATCTTGGTAATTTGCTTGACCCACGTCTTCGCCTTAATCGGATCCGGCTTTCCCTAGAATTCTGGTGGTCCCAACTCTTTGAAGCTGCTTGCATTTGTGACAAACCGTATGCGCGTTCTTATCATTTCCACATGTATTTTGTACACGAGTCTCCTAAATTCGATTTTGCATGAAGCGCAAAAAGTTTCTAAACATCCCGTCGTTCATCGTTTGCTCATTGGTGTTGTTCACAAGAGGAACATTGCCTGCCTGTTGCACATTCTCCTCATTGGTGAGTAAAGGTGTCTCCACGGTCTCATTTGCTCCACTGTTAACATTCTAAGTTGCCATTCTCAAATACTGCCATAAAACAAGGGTTAATTAAAGAAATTAACATATCACATAATATCCCTATATTCTGACCAACCAACAAATAAGCTTAGGTAGGACACACTAGCGAAGGATTTACTCGTCTCTCCCTCCTAGTTATTTTCCCGATCTCCACGGAGATCATATCCTAAGCTCGATACCAATTGTGGCGCCCCAAAATAGGTATACTGACACCCATTACGATTCGCCAAATACATATTCTGAAACACTACAATTTTATTAATACAATTGTGGGTGCAAAATCTGACAAACACATAAAGCTGTGAGTTTAAATACCAATATTGTTATCACAGACAATATTCACACCCAAATAAGTCCTCATTATAATTATTGATACACTATTTTACAAAATAGTGAGGACTTCAAAAACAAATTCCTAGAACCTTCATTCCATACCCCGACTAGTACTCACTACATTCTCACCTCCTAAGAAGAAAAATGGAACAAAAAGGAAAAGGGTGAGCTCAACTAGCCCAATAAATAATATTATGACTAAGATAATATAAAACAATTTATCTTTAGTCTTTGACGAGGAAAAATCGATAGAATATAATGACAACAAGTTTCAGATCAATATTCGCAGCGAAAATAATAATTCATAGAAGAGTTACGTAGAGAATGAAATCTACTATTATCTATGAATTTAAAAGTCCATCATCAATATTTTATCCATGTAACATCAATCAATATACATCTTGAATCAAATATTCATCTTTTACCACTACAGGCAAAGATATTCATCGATTCGTCGTGTTTATCTCAACACTGTTCATCTTTGCACTACGGGCTAAAAATATTCATCAGAAAATAATTCATCTTTGCACTACAGGCCAAAGATATTCAGTAATATCATCATTTAGGACTGAGGATGATGAAAAATATTTTAAAGAAACGAATCCAGTGAAACAAAAGAACAAAAAATAAGGATTCGTACTTTAAACAATCTCAGTTCAAAAATACTTCACAAATAATTACAGTAGAGTAAAATTCAAGAATGAAGACCAAAACATGGATACAATCAAAGCTAGTATCCATAATAGATATTTTGGACAAAAACGAAAATTTAATTTTTTTGTGAATAGTCCGATTATTGAATGAATAATCAGAGTATCGTGAATAGTGCCGTATCGTGAATAGTAACCAAATCACTAAAAGACAAGAATTTCACAAGAAAAATATTACCAATATTAAGCATAAGGATATTGAAAGAAATAATATCATTTTAAAAAATAATATCCACTTACCTCGAAAAGGCGATACTTTTTTGGGGCTGGATATAGTGTTGAAGGGAACTTTTCAGTATAACAACACTCAAAGTATCAAAATACTCACAAGAATAATTTCGATAATATAGAGAGAAAAGATTTGATTTACAGTGCGATTTTCAATTCTAACCTAAGCACCTATTTATAGGAAATTGCTTAGAACACCAAAGCGAGAAAATTTAATAAAATATTAATATAAATAAAAAATTCACGCCCACCTAAGACCAACTGAATTCAGCATGTTTACAACATTTGTGGGGCCCACCTAAATAATAAAAACGTTTTTCTTAAAAAAAAACTAAAACTTCAAAAATCAATTATTCCGGAACTTCAATACCTCATAATAAATAGTCCTTTTATCAGAAAAATTCTAATCTTATGTCCATTCCATAGAAAATTCAATTCTCTACAACTTTGTAAGTTTAAGTTTTTCTAAATTCCAGCGAGAAGTTGGTAAAATCTACATACGAGACGATTTTATGTTTATAATCAAATTTCGATTCAAGAAATGAGGCCACAAACATATGAAAAACATGTTTTAAATATTTTTAATAACAAAAATGCTCTTCCTCCTCATTTATTCATATATCCCACATTCATTGTAAAAATATCACCATTATTATATTATTAAAATATAATAATATATTTAAATAAATTATTTTATCCAAAAAAGATAAAATATCAATTTTCAACAATTGTCACATTAAAAATTTTCTCCATCTATATCCACATAAAATGAATATTTTCCATATAAATCTATAATTAATTATTCACAAATAATATTACAGAATCACAATACTGACAATCAGACAGTTCCCAGGAAAAAAGGGGGCTTTCCAATAAGGATTTCTCTCCTTCTTGGTAGCATGATTAGGTGACAAACCTCTCCTTGAGAGGCGAACTTTCTAGACATTGCTAATAATGCTATCAAATAATATTATTCAAATAATATGAATTATTGATCGATAATGGAAAATCTTCATGCGGTGCAATTATTGAAACAACAATAATATAAAATATCAACGTAGCAATTATTGAATCAATAAAATATAATATTGAGCAGTAATTCTTCGTAACAATTATTGAGTAGTGCCTTCTTACGTAAGAATCAATAATTTGGTGCAATATCGTGTATTCTTGTATTTTAACCACGGGTATTCCAAATTGTAGATATTGATAACAACTACGCCGTTATTTATAAACAACGATATACTTGTTGTTTTCTTCATCCAATCGCTTTTCGTTTATGGGTCCACACAATTGTAATTTCGTCGTAAATACGAATATTCAGATAGTAAAAATATCCCGCGACCAAACGAATATTAAAACAACAATGAATATTTTATAACTACTTGCTTATTTGAAATATTTGCGCATTTTACCCATAAGTAACCACATTAATCAAATCAACCCTTACTATTTCAAAATAATAACTAGAGGAAATTTAATTTTATTTAATAATAAGTTAAGATCTTACAACATCTTTTTTTAGGGTATTAATTTGATTATTTCTATTTTTTTTGCTAAATTTAATTTGTTTATGTCAATTTGTTCTAATGTAAGAATTGTAGTTTGACTACTCCTTCCGTACCATAATACATGGCTTTAAATTATTTATTTGATTTTTTATATAATTCAGGAGAATTAATCATAATTTTTCTAAAATTATCCCTTATTCATGTTACAAATGATAGACTATGAAAAAAGTATATGATAAATAATATTATAGACAATTAATATTATATTTAATGTTATATAATTATTATTTTTAATTTTTATGCGTAACTTTAAAACTAGAGATGGAGATAGTAATTTCTAATAATATTTATGTAATTACAAAATATTAACAGAAGTGACATCAGCGTACATGATTTTGAACCGCCAAATACCCACTCCCAAAGGGTAACGTTGAAGCTCTTGCAAAACTATTTATTTCTTAACTTCCATCGTTCTCTTCTCCACTAAAATTGCTAGGCCTCCGATTTTGGGACCCTAAATTCAAAAATCATGTCGAAGAGGTAATTTTATTGATTTCGCACAATCGGTTCATCCCTGTCTGTTTTTTTTTTCTGATCAATTTTTCCAATTTAGTTGGGATTTAGTAAAGGATTTGTAGCACTGTTTTGTTGTCCTGATTTTTCAGTTTAATGGATTCATTTTGAGTTTTTTGTTTGATTACTTTATGTATCTGTACTGTCGTAATTTGTTTTTTCTGTCGATATCTCAAGCTATGGGTTGAGGGAAAATGTTATGCATAATAGGTGGAAAAATTATGGTTGATTTACCACGTGGGTTCAGTTTAATTCGCAAGGTAATGTGGGGAGAGAGAGAGAGATTATTGGACATTTTATACGAATGAAAGAACTTGATTTCAATATTGACCTCAAATGGGGATGTAGAAAGCTTGTTTCCATAAATTGATTACTATTGTTTTTTGATTTTCTGAGGTGGTATGGTAAGCAAGTACACCAATGTGCACGTACAGCTACTAGATGCTTTAACAAGAATTTCTCAATTAAGGGGAAAATTTCCCTAAAACCATGTATAATGTGTTGTTCTTCTTCACTAAACACATTGATAATTTTTCTGGGAAGATTTTTAAAAAAGAAACATTTACCAAGCTTCCAGTTATGTTGATTTGGTCTGATTATTTGGATGAAAGCTTTGCTTGTTCTTATTGTGCTCATTTTAATTCTGCCAGGGTTCTTTGCAAGTTTTTTGCTCATGGAGCATGTCTAAAAGGGGAACATTGTGAGTTCTCACATGATTGGAAGGACCCTTCGAATAATGTATAGTTTCTAAAACTTACTTTAAGGGACAGGCATAATTTATTTTGTGACATCCTTTACCCCTGTTTTTTATGGTTCATTAACAGGTGTGCACATTCTATCAAAAAGGAGCTTGCACTTATGGTAGTCGTTGTAGATATGAGCATGTTAAGGTTTCTAGGTCACAGTCTTCTGCTCCATCTACATCGGCCGTTCCTCTCCAATATCTTGTTTCAGATTTATTTCCTGCAGCTTATCCTTCTAAAAATGTGCCAATTGGTGCAACTCCAGTCCCAGGTGTTAATGGAGAGCTTTCAGCTTCAAGTAGACCTTTCTTTCTTCCCACTAAAACATCATGGAATGAAATGTCTGGGAAGCATGATTTAGCAGATGATGGTTATGCTGGGGAGACAAGAACTGCTAATCCAGTTGACCGTGCTATCTGTTCATTTGCTGCTGCTGGTAACTGTCCTCGTGGATATAAATGCCCTCATCTTCATGGGGATTTATGTCCCACCTGTGGAAAACATTGCTTGCATCCTTTCAGACCTGAGGAGAGAGAGGAACATATAAAAACTTGCGAGAAAAAGCAAAATCATCTGGAGGCATTGATGCGTAGCCAAGAAATAGAATGCAGCGTGTGCCTTGAGCGTGTTCTTTCAAAGCCCACAGAAGCTGAACGAAAGTTTGGGTTGCTGTCAGAATGTGATCATCCATTTTGTGTATCATGCATCAGGAATTGGCGCAGCAGTTCCCCAACTGGAATGGATGTGAACTCTGCGCTGAGGACCTGTCCAATCTGTCGAAAGCTCTCATACTTTGTCATTCCTAGCGTAATATGGTATTCCACAAAAGAGGAAAAACAAGAAATTGTAGACAGCTACAAAACAAAACTAAGGTATAATTACGTGAGCATATGCTCTTCATTTTAGCTGGTTACTAGTTACCTAATTCTCCAGTTAGATTTTTCTTATTAAAAGTTGTTTGGCAGTGTTGCATTAAAATATCCTCTGGAAATTTTATTACAGATAATAAATTGGTAGAGTTATTTGGTTGAATATTGATAATAACTAAACTTTTGTCTTTTCTTTTTTACTTTTTAAAATTTTTTATAGTATCTAAACTTTAGAAGTAAAGACTGTTCTTGTACTAGTATTTTTCTTTATATTTGGCTATTCATGTACTAGTACTTAGCAAGAAAAAGAGAAAAGTAGCATATTACTATGAGATTTGGACACCTCTTGCGTTTGAAGGAGTTACTTTTAATGATGCTTATTAAATTGTAGTTTCGTCTACTCATAAAAAATAATAATAATAATAAATAAAATCCTAGCTTAATCTATTTTTCCCTTTTCTTTTCCAAATTTGGGTTCATTAGAATATACTAAATTTAATTGATTGAAGTACTTGAGTTAGTCTGCAAATGAGTGTAGTTCTTACATGAACTTATTCATAAAAAAGGAAAAGATAAGAAAAGAGTATAGTTCTTGCACAAAACTCTTGAATCACTCCTCTCTCTCTCGTGTGGGATAAGTGTTAAGATTTTCAGAAATTTACTAGATGATGCTTGGGAATTTTGTTAGTAAGATTTAGGAGTAAATTGGATTTATTCAAATTTGGATTATGGGGATAACTAGATATCTAAGATATCTGGTCAAACAAGTCCTTTTCGAAATCTGGTATTTGGTTGTGTAATCTAGTAGGTTTGTTTAGGTTAGCAGAAGTAGAATTTATATGGATTACTTGTCCTAGTAAAATTAGGCTTTTCATTCATCCTGTAGAAGTATTAGAATTGATGGATGTATTTTTCGAAACAAACGAAAAGGAAATGAAAGATGAAACAAAAATCATGGATCAACTCTTTACTGAATGCCTTTCCTTTATTCTTTCTTCTAGCAGTCTTTGTCTCATATCACATTCAATATTCTATAACCTTCCTCCCTTGGGAATGACTGACTCAATGACTAACTCTTTGCTAGGGGATTAGCTAGCTAGTAGGTTGGCAGGTTAGCTCAATATCCCACACTTACTCTAGCTTACTTAGGATTCCCTGACCGCCGTGGGACTTTAACAAAATAGAACCCGGCTTACCGCTACGCCCCTTACTGACTTTCTTCCTATCCGACTCATTCGGAAAGCAAAGGCCTTTCCTTCGAAGGGAGACCGAGGAAAGAAAGAGCTATGCTATTTACTGACCCTTTTCTCATTTTGGTTGAAGCGGGACAAATAGAGAATGAAATGCATAAATAGGGGAAGGGTTCCAAACCCTTTTTTGGTTTAAGCGCTGCCACTTCTCTGAAATCATGGTTCTTGTCCCTCTCTCCTCCCCCTTTTGAGCTCATCCATTTGGTTGGTGATCATTTGCTCTCATGTTCTAGTGTTTGCTGGAGCTTGGGCTAGACTTTGGTTGGGCAATAGTAAGCTGATTCGCTTTTGGGATGATGTTTGGCCGTGCCACTCTCCTCAGAGATGCATGCCATAAGTTATATCAATTCAGAAGGTTCTCATGACCTCAAAGTGATAGACTACATTCAATATGAAGGATAAAAAACGATTTTTCTCCCTATTCAACTACCCATCCAAGAGCATTTGACTTAAGAATACTTGTTTTTTTTTACTTCTTTCAAAGGGCCGACGAAGGGGGGGGGGAACAAAAGGCGTTTTTTGGTCCCCTCCTGAGCCGGAGGGTGCTTGGGGGGGGGGGGAGGGGTTTCTACGACGAAATAAGGGAATGAAAGGCTGTTTTACATTGGATGTTTTTCCTTCTAGGAGATGGAATGGAGATCCCAGCCTGATAGACACGCCTAAAAACGGAAAAGGTCTATCTTTTGCTCCAAAAAAAGAATAGAATGACCGTTATAGAAGAAAGGCCCACCAGCCAGTTGTAGCTATCTATCAATTGATACAATAGAAGGGCCAGTCACTAGTTGCTTCTGGCGAAGCTACGTTGAGCAAGTGAATTATCCTTGACACTGACAAAACTCCTGAGTTCCTAAATAAGAGGTAGAAATTTTCCAAGTGAACAAATTCAAACTTGAAAATGATCTTTCTTATTCTCGAAGAATGAGGGGCAAAGGGATGGCGATCCACCCCCTTTTGTTTTAGCAACTTATCCTAAGGTCTCCTTATTAAGAGCTCCCCGGTGACGACAGAGGAAGCAACCCGCTTGCTGTGGCGGGGTGGCTTTATTCTTTCACAATAAGACCTGGACGATTATCCCTACCCTCCATGGTACAAGACGCGGTAGCGGCTTATATTTCAGAAGGTCATTTTCTGACTTGGTTTCGGTTTCTGTATCGGTTTTGGGTGATACACACTGTTAACTAGTTAGGATCTTCAAAAAAGTAAAAAAATTATGAAAAAAATTCTAAATAATAACAAGAAGATGAATCAATTATGTTCACAAAAAACACTATCTAGTGCACATAACATTTTCCAAATGATAAAACAAACATCTCGTAGATATTTTCAATCAATTTTACATTTGAATAAAGTTCATATTGATGTTGTCTTAGTTCAGATGGTTGAACACATGTTCTGTAGAATTTAAGTACAATTTAACTTAATTAATTATATTTTAAGTGCAATCTTTTCAAGTTGTACTTAACTAGGTACTATATAGGTACAATTTAAATACAATTTAGCTTAAATAATTATATATTAAGTATATTTTTTAATATTTTTTAGTTATACTTAAATAGGTGTTATATAAGTATATTTTAAGTACAATATAACTTAATTAAGTACATTTGAAGTCTGATATTTTTTTTTCTAAAGTTATACTTAACTAGGTACTACATAGGTACATTTAAGTATAATTTATAGAGAAAGGTTCGTTCTCTTTTGTCATATCCCTTTTATAGCTTTTAATGTATTCAATTTTGTTTTGTGACGGTTCTCCCCTTTACAACGGAATTTTTTCTTTATTTGGTTTGAAACCACTACGTTATGTTGAGTTGTCGAAACTTCGCCGAAAGTTACCCTTTACATGAATAATTTCCTTTACGTCGTGATTTCTCCCCTTTACGCTGTGATGTATCCTTTATTTGGTCCAAAACCGTTACGTTATGTCGAGTTGCCGAAATTTCGTCGAAACTTATCTTTATATGAATAATTCCTAATTTTGCGATTCGTGTTAAGGTTGTGGTTCAGCCCCAACTAATCACCAATGTTTCGGCATAACGACCAATACTTTGAACCATGCTACCCTCGGTAGCTTACGAGTTTATGTCCATTCCTGGTCAGGTACGATTTTCCTCCACTTATTAGAAGACATTCCCCTTGGCTCTAAATTTAGTTTATGAGGAAGGGGATAGGGATATAGATAGTTGGCTGCTGCGCTATAGATTTTACCGAAAGCCTTCCTTTTCCTTCCTATTAGTGAGTTCGTCTTATTGTACCTGATCCTTTCTTATCTGCCTATTTGAATTTTTTTTTGAAAGGGACCGGCTAACCACTCGCTCACCCAGTTGAGAGAACCTTTCGCTTTCCTTTTACTTGCAGATACTTCCTTGCGAATAAGGATTGGATTTAGGTTAGGCAGGCTTGGGGAGGTGATCTAAATCGCTATCGATACGATGCGGGGTTGGTTAGCTGACCGTAACGAACTTGACTCTGCCCTTGAAAAAAAGACTGGGGAGACCTTTGACCTGGGTTGCGGAGGGATTGGGATCACATTCATTTATTCAACTTGACACGTGGGAAGGGCCTACTCTCCTAGTGGCTCGATTTGGTGTCGCTCCCTTCCCGCTCTATTCCTCCCCACTTAAAAAAAGAGCGATCGAGAATCTCGAGAACCCTTCTGTATGTCTGTGGCAATTTGAAAAGAAGCATATCTTTCTTGTAGTGCCTTCCATTCCACTATTCTGATTTCTTCCGTATGACCAAGTAATACTGTGATTAAAAACCGATGCTTCTTTTGGTCGTGTGGAACATGGATTAACATTATGTCATTCCTACAAGTGATCCCATCCAAGATTGGAAGGGGCACCACCTTGACTTCTCGCGACAGGAGAAGTGAAGTTAATTCTATTGACGAAATTAGAATCAAGCTGCACAAAAGGGAGGAATAAAAGGGTCTTCGTCCAACTTTCTATCTTAATGTAGTATAGTACAGAATGCCGATCCTCATCTAAGTCAATAGATGGGGCAGATGGTTTATCTCTTTACGAGTTGTCTAGCTCTAGACTTACCCATCTTTTCCGACCCACGAGCACTGGAACCAGAAGTAATAATTTTGGTAGATAGGGATCACATTAGAACTTCTTTGGCGGGGGGGGTGGGGGGGCACGTGGAATCCGTGTGAATCAACAATGATCACCTTGTAAGGGTAAATACTCTTCGGTGACCGATAACGAAATAGTACTGTGAAGGAAGGGTGAAAACCCCCATTATGGAGTGAAAGAGAACATTAAATCGTAAGCTCCCAAGCAGTGGGAGGAGCTGGTGCTCTGACTGCATGCCTGTTAAAGAATGAGTTGAGCCTTGATGTCTTCGTTTGGCCTTATGAGGACAAGGAAGCTAGCCACTTATACTTATAGTTATAGCCCTTCATTTATGGGATATTTGCAGAAGCCTGCTGAAAAACAAAAGCGCACAACGGCTGATGAACAACCAACTTGTTAGGAGGAGGTTTAAATCTACTTAGGTGGTGTTTGGTTACCTCTTAACAGTTCTCTTAACAGTTCTACATCTGATTCGGTAAGAGGGTAAAATTGTTTGGTAAAATTTTGTTCGACTCTTATTATCTCTTAATCGGTAAGAGGAAATATAAATCTAAATGATTAAGAGTTGCCTCTTAAGGCAAAATTTAAATCTATGGAACCTCTATAAATATTCTACTTCCTCCATTCCAAATTTTAAGATCATTTTTGATTTTTGAAAAGTCAATTTGAGCTATTTTTAAATTTAAAACTAATATTTTTAAATTTAAAAGTCATTCAGATGTTTTATTCTTTTTAGTTACCAAACAGTTTTTTAAGTTCAGATGTTATTTCACTCAGATAATCTAATTTATTAAGATATACTAACAATTCAGATCTTAATTATTCAGTTTTATCAAACAACACCTTAGCTTAGTTTCGTTGTTAGCTCTCCGTGGTATCGCTGGTAAAGGTCTGATTCTTAGCCCTGTTGATGACTCCCCATCTAAAAGAACCAGGGAAGAAGGAAGAGATTTTACCTTAAAAAAAGCTTGAGGCTTTCAAGCACTTCTCTAAAAATTCCTTTAAATAGGGGAAGATTAGTAAATGCAATATCAAGCTCACTATATAGAGGTCCCACGACCAAGCTTATCAAGTCGTCGACTAGTCGTCGCCACTAGGCGTCAAGTCGGTAAACAATTCCTAAGCGGTAGGACGACTTAGTGGGAGAGCAGATAGTCGCGCGCTTAGCAGCCGACTTGGACGACTCGGACAACTGGCAGGAGACTTGGACGCCTAAATTGATAAGCTGTCGACTTGTTGAAGCGGGTTTGGTCCGACCCGAAGCTGTACTGGATAAAAAGAAAAAGAAAAAGAGACTAAAGCTCAACTGTAGTCTAAACCTAATCGTTCGATCACAACTACGAGAAATCAGAGAGGGCGAAACGAAAAGATTCGCAAGAGAGAACCCAATCGATCGATCAAATCAAACAAACAAGTACCTGAATCCGGCGACTAACAGGTATTCTTCTCACTTTTCATTCTCATCTTCTCGTCTTCTTGAATTCTTCTCTGTTGCTATTCTCATTCTCTTATTCTCGACTTCTCTGCCTCCGACTGCTTCTTCTCTGCTGCTGTTCTCATTCTCTTCTTCTCAACTTCTCTGCCTCCAACTGCTTTAGTTATTCTTAAGCCTCGACTTCTATTTTCCTAAGTCTCTGTTGTTTATTTGTTTAGTATATGTATAAATTATAATAGTGACGGTTGTTTATTTGTTTATTGGTTTAGTATATTTATAAAAATTCTACTCATTTATATTAAATTTAAATTTTTTTATTAATTATTCAGTTGGACTTGTTTATTCTATATTCTTTCTGTTGAAGTAATAAATGGGCTCTGATATATATTCATATACCAATTTAATAGAGACTTAGAGAGTTAACATGAGAAGTAAATATTTTTGACTTTGGCTGTTTAAGGTAATTACCTAATAATTGGAGTTATTTTTGTTTCATGGCTATGTGGTCCAACACTAGGTCACATAAAGAATGCTTTCATTTGGAAATATTATTGGTGTTGTTGTAGTGTGTCTGAGGTTGGCCTATGTTATTCTAACTAATACTATCCCTTGCTATTAAATCATTAGAAATATCAATATATAAATATTCATATAAATGTTAAATATATAGAATTTTATACGTATAAAATTTACATTGTTAATGACTTGTCGACTTGTGGACGACTAGTCGGGCGATTTGTCGCCTAAGCGCTTAAGCTCCCGACTGTCGCCTCGCCTCGACTTAGCGCCTTGATAACTATGCCCACGACTCTCATCTCAAAGCATTAATGAAAGCTAGGTCAATCGATCCCCATTCTCCTATTCAGGGTAAAGCGGTTCTCCCTCCCGTTTCTTTTTTGGGGTCAATATCAGCAATGCAGTTCATCCAACGGTAAGCATAATCCGAATTATAGAGCTATGCCACAATTAAACCTGAACGAACAAAATGTTGAATTGAATTGCACCAGCCTCACAAAGAACAAATCCACAATCTCTTATCTAATGAATATAAATTTGCTATCTAATCTTCCTTTGCCTAGCTGCCCATTGATGGAACTTGCAGTGCTAAGGTGGTTGGTGTGGTAGAGCAACGAGAAGTTCTAGGGTCTTCTGGTCGTCCTAAACTGAAATAAAGTGAAAGGGACCCACTTAACTTGCTTGTTAGAGAGTGGAAAAGCCGATATGATTCTTGAGAGGACTTCCTTGAAGAGCCTGTTGTGGAATATTAGTGAATTCCTTCTTTTCCTTCCATTGGATCATAGCAGGGACAATAAACTTCTATTTTGGGGTTTACCATGCTGGGCTCAAAGCAATGGTAATAGAACTCTCTTTGATTTGCTTACGTTGGATGGTCCATGCAGCAAGACCAATAATGAATGTGTAATGATGGTGATTCCACACCAGGCTCAATAAAGAATTGAATGTAGAAAGCGGATCCCTTCAGGTTTAAAGGCGTAAAGAAAGAAACTTCTTAACAAATCCTTACCTACTAACATAGAGATCAAGCTTAAAAGGAATGAATGCACGTAGGCCTAATAGTGAAGGCATACCCCCTGTTGATAGGTATGAGATCGAACGACTTAAAAGAAAAGACAGATGTCAAGAGAAACTGTTAGACTTCTTTATTGCATTGCGAAGAGAGATCGAAGACGAAGATTTTCTGACGCAGCGTGTGCGCTGGATGGAAAAGACAGATAAGAGATCAACCTACCGGAAGGAAATATTTCAGGGAGCATCAATCTCCCCCGACAAACATCTATCTGCCCAAAATTACTTATGGATAGAAAGATGCAGGAAAGAAAAATGAAATAAAAAGAGAAAGATGCTTTGGGAGTGTGAGATAGGCGGACAAGGAGTACGCAACGCCACTTTGCATGTCTTCTTGTGGTTGGATCGGGTTATTCTCCATTGCTGTTACAAGGGAGACCTCTCTCCGCTTATATATAGGATTGAGAACTTTCTCTTACGACTCTTCAATAGAGGAAATAATTTTGAACTCCAAATTCTTCCTTAGCTAGTCATCCCTCAACCCCGAAAATAGTAGGTTGGAATCTCCTATACTACGACACTTTTCGGGTAGGTTGTATGTACTGGCTCTCCTGGGCGAATAGTAGAAAGAAATGCACTTTGTAAATTGGAGGGGAGTAGTTGAAGGCCTTCCATCGAACCAACAAATAAAGAGATAAGGCTATATTTATCAAGTAACCGTAACGTAAGCATTAGACATTTTGGTAGTACCGGTGAACCAGATGGTTGCGACTATGTTTTTATTTCCGGCGAGGACATCTCTAAAGTACAAACTAAAAGAACGAAACGAACATTTTCGAGCATGTACAACCATAAAAGCATTTTTAGTTTAGTAAGCAACTTGCTTGTGGGTAAGAGGCTTGTTTTTTGGAGTGGTAGGATAGCTAGCTCGGCTCTCTATTGACTTGGTATGGAGTTGGGCTTGGGACCGTTAACCTTAATAGGGTTCTTCTTTCGATGCGAGAAATCACTAGTTGTTTTAAACTACCTCTAAACTATATATTTCATATCCTCTCTATCAGCTAACAATTGCCTTTCACCACTGCTAAAAGCTAACCAAGAAAGAAGGAAGAGATTTTACCTTAAAAAGCTTGGGTCTTCCAAGCACTTATTGATCAATGAATGGAATGCTTCGTTCGTGAAGGAACCAGACTTTTGATGGGTGAACTCTTTTTTATGCACTACTTTACCCTGAAAGGAAACAAAAAATAGCCAAGCAAGCAAGTCTCATGCCCTTATCTATCACGGCGTTCCGCCACTATTCTCTATAGATTATAGAATAGGTAGTTTGCGTAGTCGCAGTTGAAGCCATAGATCTTGCTCGAGATGCTTGCATTCTAGAATGGTAGCTTTCGAGCCCTTTTTACTTGCTGGCCCCTCAGCACAATGGAGTTTCTGTAGTGCGTCATGAGCACTGGGCTAATGGGTGGTTAAGCAACTCAAGCGAACTGCCCTACCTTAATACAACATAGGGACAAAAGGGAGAAGGTGGCCTCGTTATCCACACCTCTAGTTGGATGAATGGAGGTCTGACTAATAAGGTAAAGAGTCATTAGAGCCAAAGAGGGGAGTTGGTTATCTGAAACGCTTGGCTTTCTCCTGTTGCAACTAGTCGGTACAGGAGACCTTTGTCCCACGCATCTAACCAGTTCGCGTGGTTCACCGGTTTCACCGAAAACACCCATATGACTTTTGTTGTAGTTTTCCAGATTTCTAGAAGGAGCCAAATCTTCAAGATATTTCTGCCTACAAGCCATTACAGTGAGGGCTTGTTCTGAATCTGGTAATGACATATTAATGCCATAGGTAAACATTAACATTGAAAGCATATCACTATCACATTATGGCAGAGATGGTTAAGAGATTATTTATGGGATTTCTTAGGGTATATTCTTGTCCCGTCACGAAATATTCAAAGGCTCTGCAAAGAGGTGTGTAAAGTCTCGAATTTAAAGCTAATCAAAGCGCAAGCCTGTTCAATAGCCTAAATATAGCCACGCGCCTTTGCGTACAGCCTTGCTCCCAAGCCTAATTGAGACCCTTCCTCAAAAAGTGACTTCCGAAAATTCTTATATTTATGATTCCATGATGAGATGCAGGGATGTATGCAGTTGAGGCATCCTAACAGACCTGTTAGACTAGGTGATCGAAATCCCTTAGGTCAGTGAGGACTTTGGTCAGGAAGAGACATTTTAACCCCTGAACACGCTAGCAAATCATCTGGCAGTGCTAGTGCTTGTCCTTTGATGGCTTTGAGAGTCTTGAAAACAATGTCGAATTTTGCCAAATCCTTGATCGTACTTTTATTCGAAAGATGGCAGCACCTAAACTAGTTGAAATAAACCTTATCTCGCATTCTATCCAACGTAAGCATCTGGATAATCTAGAATGCGACATGGCATACCCGAAAGCCCTAAGAAATGCATGGGAAAGATCGGATTCAACCCAAAAAAGTGATACCCACAGCAGGTCTGATTTCAGAATTGAAATGATCGGCAAATAAGAATATTTGTCCATCAACAATTGAAATTACATTAGTAGGAATGGTCACGTATACATTTTCTCTATGTTTCTAAGGTACTTGTCTAAAAGTTTTCTACCACATACGTAGTGTCCTACTTCTACATTATATATACATACAAGTCCATCCAGTAAACTCATAGTGGATAGTGACTTATTCTTGAAAAATTAAATTCATTTACCTAGCAAGTCCAACACCCTCCACCTCATGTGCTAAAGTAAAACAGTTCTTCCTTCGTCGCTCCCTCTTTTTCTACATATACGACGGCGGCGGGTTACCAGAGAAGAGGGGGCAACTTGTTTCTCCTTTGCCTTGCTCAATCTTCCTTTTCTATTATATACGCTTAGCGAAAAGAATGCCTTTTGATACACCTAGGGCATGGATTCTATTTGAACCAATGAATTGTGACAAGTCGTTATTACTAGCAATGACTTCCTCTTTCATTACTTCATTTTTTCCATATCCCTCTCCTTTGTTCTCAGTTACTCATCAAATGACACTCGGTTCATATCTTTAAGTTCGTTGTCAAATTCAACGAAAGGGTGGGTCATTAATAAAGAATCGATTTCAAACCATAATGCTAGTAAGGATAGGCATTCAAATTATAAGGTTGACTCTACAGCTAGATCATTCTTTAGGAAGTAGATCGAAAGGAGGGTATTCACCCACGAAGGCAGTTTGACATTCACGTTGATGGGCTCTTTTACCTCTTAACTAGAAATATCGTAAGAGAAGAAAAAGAAAAAGAATGTTTTTCATGAAAGGAGCTTTGTAACTAGTGACCGATTTCTCGTCGTTAGAGCGTTTTCCCAGTGCACGGAGCCCCAATCCAACTGGTCCACGATGTGACATCTGGTGGGACTTTCTTAAGAATAAGAAAGAGGAGCATCGTGTAAATATTGAATAAGGTTTCATCTTATTCATGGAGATTCCATAAATATTTCATTCCAAAAATGAAAAGTTCGATTTTTTAAAAAAAAAATTGGATGCGTTTATTAATTCATGCCATGACATGTACAAAATGAGAACTTCATTCTCGATTCTACTAGAATTTTTATGAAAGCCTTTCATTTGCTTCTCTTCGATGGAAGTTTGGTTTTCCCAGAATGTATCCTAATTTCTGGCCTAATCTTCTTCTGATGATTGATTCAACCTCTGATCAAAAAGATATACCTTGGTTATATTTCATCTCTTCAACAAGTTTAGTAATGAGTATAATGGCCCACTTGTTCCGATGGAGAGAAGAACCTATGATTATCTTTTTAGGAAATTTCCAAACGAACAATTTCAACGAAATATTTTAATTTATTATTTTACTATGTTCAACTCTATGTATTCCTCTATCCGTAGAGTACATTGAATGTACAAAAATGGCTATAATAGAGTTTCTCTTATTCGTATTAATAGCCTTCACATGTCTGATGAGAATTAAGTAATTCCCCCATTTCAATTTACTCGTCTAACTTTTATGATTTTGGGAGTTCCATCAAAAGGATTGGTTATAGTGGGATGAACACAAGCACTTGAGGACCTTTAGAAGGCCATGACAGAGACACTAGTGCTGGCTTTACCCTACTTGAGAAAGAATTTATTGTAAAGATAGATGCTTCAAAGTTCAAACACACGGAATGAAGCAGTATTAACTTAAGAAGAGAAACCAATGGGCTACTTTAGCAGTCTTGGGATCAAAAACTCAAGCTATGTATAGCAATTGTTAAGCTGTGATGCAATTAGGCTCAAGTTTGATTAAAGATGAGAAAGGAATAAAGTGTAAACATGGAAAGAGATAAAAGAGCAAGGGGAGGACAATGACTTGGAGGGTTTTATAGTGGTTGGCTCCCTTCAGCCAAGTCCACTTCCAGTCTACTAGACTGGTATAACAGCTTCAGACTGTTACAACACACCCTCTGTTTTTCCAGGCTCACAGAGAACAACCCAATCTACTTATCATGCTAGAGAGTTGAGAAACATGGAGGTGTAGTTAGTTTTTCATCCAAAGGTTACAACCCTGCTCTTGTAGATTGTCTTGTTAAGGTGTTTTTTCTTACGTATCCTTGTTCCTATAAAAGTTTAGGTGGTTAGAAGATTCAATTATCTTTGGGCACTTGTCCTTTGCATCCCACACTAAACCATGATAAACAAAATGGTGAAGGATTAGATAACATCATCTGTTTTACTTATAAAAACTTAAATTTTATGGCTAGTAGAGAGAAGCTTGTCCAGAAAGGACCATACTTTAGGTGGTGTACTTGTGATCGATGATTGGTAGGATGTCCTTGTGTGTGAACTTTGTACTTTTTCATGCTTAATTTCTTTCTTAGCGAAACTCTTGTCCCTCTTCTTATTATTTGTTCTTCATAATAAATTTATTTTTCTGTCGAAATGAAAATAAAGTTGCGATGTTTTGAATAAAACAATCTGTATTACTGGCTATCCCACTCTTTAAAGAAAATACTTTTCATGTTATAGCTATTCTATTCACAGTATCTCTCTTAGTTCATTTTTACATGTGATGAATGTTATAAAGAAGGCTTAGTTAGTTAAGATTATAGTGTTAATAGGTAGTATGTTGTATACAACTCTATACTGTCCTCAATAATAAGCAGCATCGAAATACAGTGCATATTGTTCTAATATTTCCAAAAAGATTTGATGATTCTTTATCTTGGCTTTAGCTATACTATTGGGCTTCACTCCTGTGGGGAGCTGCTAAAGGAAATAACTGCAAACAAGATAATGTAAAGAGAAACTAACAGAGTAGATAAATTCCCCTAACAAGAATCAGCAGGGAAAGATTGAGAAGAAGCCCTGGACATAACAATTTAAAACGAAAATGAGATACCATCATCACTGAATTAAAATATTCATTAGACATCCTGTTAGATTTTCATAGACAGGTTTGGTAGCATTATTCCCGCTCTGAGTATGGATCTCTGCTGTATATGTCGTTGTATATCCTTCTTAAATATTTTAGTTTCTAATTTTTAAATTTTTGCTATGCATCTTGCACAATTTGTGAAACTCTTATAATGATTTTTCAAATGCAAATAAGTAGGGTTATTACTCTTCATATTTTATACTTTTCTAATAATAGCGTGTGTGAGTTTTTGCAGAAGTTAATCATGTTTTTCTTGTGCAGGGGTATAGATTGCAAGCATTTTGACTTTGGAAATGGTAGCTGCCCTTTTGGAACAAGTTGTTTTTACAAGGTAGATTGTTGAAATTCTATCACTAGTCTATTATATGGTTATATGTTTTGCTCAGTGCAAGGAGTTTAGCCTGTGCAGTTGCATCTATTTATAAATTGGATATTTTGATCAATTATATCTTTTATGTGTATCTCAAACTTTGTATCTCAAACTTTATGGACCTATTATGATATTTGGGCTTTTCATTGGATACTATTTTTATTCATGTGCTGACATGTGTAGTCCACAAGATTTAGAAACTTCTTTCAACTACAAAAAGATGAGGAATATAGTGGTGGTAGTAGAGGGTTGAGATGAGGTACTTGGGTTAGTCGAGCGGTGGAAGCAGAGGGTTGAGGCCTATAGCGGGGTGTAGAGTGGAGCCAAATCGATCCGGCACTGTGGTATGGACCTACTCGCCTCTTATGATATGACCTTGGGCTTTTTCATTGGTCCGATATGTCTCAACAATTTTATTCATGTGCATGTGTACATGTGTAGTCCTTGAGTTGGATATGTCTAGGTGATTGGTCCTCTTGGATTTAGAAACTTCATGTTTTCAACTAAATGAAAATGGACAAACACATCCATAATAATGAATGTTGAATGATGAGTACACTCTTCTAAGGAATGATATTTGTATTTGACTTGTATAATATTATATTTATCTTTTCAGACACTAACACTTAGTTTCAATTTTAATTTTTTATAAGTGATTTAATTTTTTCTAAACTATCCATTTGAGACCTATATATATAATATTTATTTATAAAATGCACGTGTCTTTTTGATGGCCTAGGGGTCCTGAGTTTCAAATTCACCTTGTTCTACTCTCAACTCGAAGATAGTTATTTCATTGACTCCTTTAATGGGTGCATGTTTGTTATATTCAGCTTTTGGTGAAGCCAGGCTCATACGTATGAAACTTCACTCTTGGGCTTGATAGGTCCGCCCCAGCTTCCTGGATAGGGATTAAACACACACGGTATCGACTCTGATGTTTTGTGATATGGATGGTTTACATTTTGCTTGAGCACTTGTACAATAGGAGTAGAAGAATTAGAGATCATAGTGCATAAAATTTTGAAAGCGAGCTTTCAGTTGGTGCACCAATTGGTTTTGTACTAATGCCAATTGATTTTGATGTGAGTGAATCGTCAAGTGATGAGGATATTTATATTCCTCGCTGGTGTAGTATTCAGTTGTGTCTGCTGTGATATGATGTTGTAAATCATTGAAATCAAGAGTACTTCTGGCTCTTTGACATCCTACAAACTTTTGGAATATATAAAAGGAAGAAAGTGATGCTTTGAGCTTTTGTATCTATGAATTTATTTTGCTGTGTTAAGACATATTGAACTCTGACTTTGTCTGCCAAGATTGAGGATTGTGTACTTTTTCAACCATGGAAGTACTACATTCTTTTGGTAGACAAGGAACTCTACTTCTCCACAAGACAAAAAGGAAAAGAGAATGTGAGAATTGGGATGTTGGGAACATGTTCTCTGAGAAACACCTATGATATATATTGATAGTGTTTATCTTGATGATGATGTGATAATATCTAAATGAATCATTTGTTTTTTTTAAGTAAATGGTTGCTATGAAACCTTCTTTGAGTTTGTGTCTAGACTCTAGAGTTCTAATTTTCTATATCTAGCAGAGCTAACATATGAAGTGAACTGTCATAATTTTCCTCTTCGCTTTATTCTCTATATTTTGGTGTGTAATGGAGTGTTTTTCTAAGAAAGTGAGTTAGGGAAGGGTAGTGGAAGGTTGTTTAGTATGTTTTTGTACATCAAATCATTGCACGATCACAGAAGTTTGTAGGTTTGTGCAATTTAATGATCGACGGTGAAGTATTATTGAAGTTGTGCATTGTTGGAAAGATTGTCATGTAAATTAACATCATCCATGCTTGGAATGATAAATTTTAGTGATTCTTTTGAATATAGATGGTTTTTACAATAAGATCATTTATATGTGATTAAAGTCTCATATGTTTATCTAAATGAATGTTCTGTTATTACAGCATGCGTACCGTGATGGTCGTCTCGAGGAAGTGGTTCTGCGTCATCTTGGGGCCGAAGATGGAAATACAGTGATTGCTAAAGATATTAGGTTTGACCATTTGCTTTTCATTATATTTTCTTTTGTATTTGCTTTATTCCTGACTTCCTGTGCTTTAATTGTCGAGCCCTCAATATAATTACTGGTGTTTTCAGGCTCTCTGACTTCCTCAATAGATTGCATCTAAGGTGAACCTTGCTGTTTTGCTTCTGGGATTTGTTCCAGGTTTTGACTTCACTTATGCCACTTAATGCACACCAATTACGCTTCCCTTGTATGTCATGCATGGTAATTGATTCTGGTGAACAATTCTTAAGAATTTATGTCAACCAGCATTTCTTTTGTACAGTTTGATGTGAACAAAACTTCTAGCAGATAAGGGCTTATAACTCAGGTTTCTGGCTTGCAGTGCATCTGTGTGTGGTGGAGCTTATTGTTCCCTTTCCGTTTCTGTTTCAGTTCCAAATCAAATTTACTAATATCATGGTGTAGAATTTGCTAGCTGACGACAATCAGAAAATCTATTACACAAATATTGGCCCTTGTGGGCAATAAATATTAGATTGAAGGGTTTTTTATTCTCCTGTACTCTTGCTCTAACTAACGAAGCACCTACAGTTGCTTCAAATAAATCCATCATTGTGCATGCTTTTGCTAATTATGTTGGTGGTCATAGTACTATAGGCTAATATGAAATTGATTTGTTTTTTTCATGGTTTAGCGTTTTTATGTTGGTGGCAACTTTATTTAAATTCAATAACAAATGCATTTCATTCACTCAAACTAATTCATTTGTGCAGGATATTTGGCATAACGAACTATGTCCAATATTAGGAAACCAAATTTCATTTATGATGCCAGAGTTGGATTACAATTTTTCATTGGGTGAGTTTCTCAAGTGCTTATATATTTTGAGTTTTATGACCATGATGACTGTTTCACCTGCTGTAAGACGCTCTATTTTTTTTTGGTTTATGGCCATATTTGAGTTATTCATTATTCTCGTATTATCAATTTTATGCATTTACCACCAACCTTCCTTTCTAGTTCTGTCAATCCCAATGCTTATCAAGTGTTCATATGTGAATGTGGGATGTTGTATTTCTTTAGCCATGAGCAAGGATACCCATATGTGCTATATTCAGTATCCTTGCTTATTTTGGTGTAGTATGATCACTTGTAGGATTTCTGGTTTCTGTGTAGATTGTTGAACTATACAGGAGAAATCTTTTCTGCTTGTCTTCATTAGGAATGCTTCTCGAAGTTGAGCAGAAATATAATGTGTTTTTGGATCTCCCAACTGAAAATAAGGATTACTAAAAGATACGAAAATGAAATGTGGACTATGGATTACTAAAAGGTACAAAATATAATGTGTTTTTGGATCTCCCTACTGCAAATATGATGCCAAATGTCTTTTCTTTTTCAAAGAATACAAAGATTCTCGTTCTTTCTGTCCTGCCAAATTTCAGGGTGTTACTTTCATGCTATATGCTGTTAATGGGATTTATGATTCTATCGGATGTCTCCGAAGGATCATAAATGGGATTTATGATTCTTGGTACAAAGCCTGATGATGATATAGTTTGTTTCACCTTGATGTGACTGCAAATACTAAATTTTACAATTTCCACTCTCATTGAAACATCTACAGATTCCCAGTGTAATATATAACTGGAATGACAATTATGTCGTCATATTTCCACTAGAGCAAACAGTCTAGAATGAAGCAACTTTTCCTCTCAATTCTGCTTGTTTTGTCCAAATTGGAAAATAGCCCATCTTTGACAAAATTCTATTCCCTTTTTCTTTTAGGATATGTTTGTTTGCAAAAGTGATGGATGAGATGTGACTATTTGTACTAATTCAGTATGACTAGGGACTATTTTGTCCCGGAACTAATCCTTTATTCAATTCTGTGGACTATGTTTTATCATTTCTAAGGCCATTTGATGATGAATTATAATCTCAATTGGAGAGATGGTGTTGTATAATCTCCTTTTGAGATATCAAATGACCTTGAAATTATGTCAAATAGTCCATGGGATAAAATAGTCCCTAGTGGTATTAAATTAAAACAAATAGTCCCATCACATCTATCATTGTTTTAGAAACATAGCCTTTGGGTGTAAAATTCATAACTTGATGCTTCATGTGCATAGTACGTCGGTGGAAGTTGTTCTTTATACATGCATCTATGTTTCTTGTGGTTTCTTAGTAGCCATATTATCTTTACATGCTACACTTTTGGTACTTAACCTTCCTAACACAAGCAATTCAGCTTCATCAATCACCGAGTTTTACTGATATGTTCTTTTTTTCTTTTTGACAGATCGGGTTGCTCAAACATATATAATACGCAAGGCAGGGCGGGCTGGAGTGTATACAAAAACTAAAGATAAAGGAACTTTAATTAAATAAAGGATTTTGGAGAGTTTTACAATTGTTGTCTGCCTTCCTCTTACCCATCTGTATGCTGGGGAAATGTATACAACTTAAATCTGGTTCCAAATTCTTTTGTCAATAATGTTGTGAATGAAGTTTTTATTTTTGGGAACATTATTTTCACATATATTTTTAATATTTTTACATGGTCGGTGAAGGTGGGACCACCTTATTCTAAAAGACCATGCGGCAATATTAAAAACACATGGAAGTATCAGTTTCTTTTTTGTTTTTGTCAGGGCTCTGCTCAGATAAATACTGATCAGGTATTTCAGAACAGAAGATTTGAAATTCAGCATTTGAGACATAATGTTTTTTAAATAAACTTTTGTTTGTGTTTCTTTTCTTCACTTGATTCATTTTTTTCTCATAAAATTATTTGTATATTATTGAGAAGTATTGTTCAGTAGGCTTGAATTACTAAAAGACTTTGGTTCATCACCAGGGTAAAAAAGACTTTGATTCATTAAAAAAGTTGGGGCTTCCAATAGGCCAGATAGTTGCGGATATGGTCCAATCCGAATTTAAATTTCTGTCTGGATCTTAATATATCATTACTACATTTGAATAAATTGAATTAAATCTTATTCTTGTATAATATATATATATATATATATATATATATATATATATATATATATATATATATATATATATATATATATATATATATGAGCAATGATCCATAACATTTATTTTTATGGATCAAAAAGTGGCATATAACTTCTTAACCTTCCATTACAAATATAAACGGCCCAGATTACAAAAGGATATTCGCCATCCGCTAGTAATTCTAGCGGACAAATTTAAAACATTTTTAGGTCGATTATGGCCCTAATTGCCCCTAATTAGCAGTAAAAAGGATTAATTACATATTTTAGTACATTTTTAAAAATAATTACAATAATGGTGCACCCATAAAATAATTACAAAAGTAATACACTTTCCTATATTTATTTACAATATTAGTGCAATTAGAATTCCTTAATTTAGTTGATTAGTTCAATTGGAATCATAGTGGTATCTGTAATTGGGGGTGTTTTTGTGATATTCTTCATTGACTTGGCCGCTTTTTGTTTCTATAAAAGTAAGCAAAAGCAATTTAGCAGAGTACAAAGCCCAAATGCCATCGTGATCCATCCTTGTCATTCGAGATCTGATGCTGAGAGTATGAAGATTACAGTCGCAGGATCAAATGTTAGCATTGGTGCAGTTAGTGAAACCCATACCATTCCTACCAGTGAAACTAGTAACATCCAAATGGTTGAAGCACGTAACATGGTTATTTTCATTCAAGTCCTTAAAAATGTGAAACAATTTTAGCGAAGATAATATATTGGGGCAAGGAGGATTTGGGACGGTCTACAAAGGGGAATTGCATGATGGAACAAAGATTGATGTAAAGAGAATGGAGGGTGGGGTGATTGCTGGAAAGGGGCTGACTGAGTTCAAGTTTGAGATTGTTGTTTTGACTAAGGTTCAGCATCGGCCCAATACTTACCTTGATTATCGGATTTGATCTAAAATCAGCAACTGATAGAAGAGATCGGTAACCAAATCTTCATACCAAGGTAACCAAACCTTCATACCAAGATTACCAATCCACCTCCACACCTGCAGTTTTTTCATAGTGCAGTTGGTAACCAAATCGTCATACCAAGGTAACCAAACCGTCATACCAAGGTAACCAATCCACCTCCACACCTTCAATTTTTTCATAGTGCAGTTGGTAACCAAACCTTCACACCAAGGTAACCAAACCTTCATACCAAGGTAACAAAACCTCAATACCAAGGTACCAATCCACATTCACATGTGCAGTTGGTAGCCAAACATTCATACCTAGGCAACCAATTCAGTGTTATTAGGTTACCAATTTATTTTGATTATGATGCAGTTGGTAGCCAAACCTTCATGCAATGGGTAGCCAAACCATCATAGCAAGGTAACCAATTTAGTTTTATTAAGTTACCAATTTATTTTGAATGTGATGCAGTTAGTAGCCAAACCTTCATGCAGTTGGTTGCTAAATTTTCAGACCAAGGTAACCAATTCATACTGCAGGTGTGGAGGTAGATTGGTTACCTTGGTATAAATGTTTGGTTACCTTAGTATAAAAGTTTGGTTACCTTGGTACGAATGTTTAGTTATCAACATTACATTACACATCACTTTCTTATCTCTCTCTTTCCTATGTAGTGTATAATTAATAAATTGGTTTAACAGTCCAACAAAATTGGTTTAATAGTTGGGCAACCCAAACAACTTAAGAGAGTACGTGTACAATTCCGGTCCGACTGTCAATTACATAATAACCGATTATGGTTGTTTGGTTCTTGCTTGGGTAACAAATCAGATCGAAGTCTACCCCACCACTACCCACGACCTCAATCTTGACTTGCCGCCCATCACCTTTCGTCACCGTGCGTTCACCTCTAGTCACACTCTTCTCCATCTATTTTTCTTAACAATCAGTTATATTTTTATTTAATACCCAAATACATTTTAAAGTAATACCCAAATGTATTAATTTGAATTTGAATTATTATTTTGAATTTGAATTTGTTTTTGTTGTTAGATTCTAGATATTTGAATTTGAATTATTAGTTATGACAGTTATTTTTCATTGATTTTAGGTTTCCTTATTAATGTAAATTGCATTATTTTTTGTAATTATTTTGTGTATGTATTATTTTTGTAAATACTTTCTAATTGTTGTATATTAGCGTTAATTACCCAAATAAAACACCCCATCCACTAAAAATTCTGAGAGACACATATTACATGTCCTTCACATTTGATCGAGATAAAGGTCGTAAACGAACCAACACACATTCGAACTCGATTAAAGGCTCGACTTCGAAAAAAATCGAGCGAGACTCAAATTTGTTAATAATATGATCCAAATCGAGAAGCATTAAAAATAGTTGAATAAAAATATGAGTAGAATAGAATAAAAGGTTATACTCGACTTTCGTTTAAGATTCAAACTACTCGAATTTTGATTGTGATTCGATACATACTCGGTTAATACATATTAGATTAGATGTTCGATACATTCTCTTATAATATATACAAATTTAAATCAAATTAGGATAATTAGTTATTATTTTGTTTTGTTTTAATTTTAATTGTGATTTTATATTTGTAAAGTGTAATAATAAATATATTTTCTCATTTTTAAGTACAATGACAAATTCAATTTATAATTATATTTATTATAAAATTAGTTATTATGTGGAGACTCTAATTGAGCTTGAATTCTAAGTCATGAGTAGTTTGAATAAATATTCTAGTCGAAGTCGGATCGAATTTGAGTACTAAATATTCTAGTCGAGTCGAATCTGGTAGAATTTTTCAAATATAATTCAATTCGAAATAATTGATGCGGATTTATCATTTGAGTTGAATTCGAATAGCTCTGCTTGCTTCTGGTTCAAATTTCGCTTACACCCCTAACCGCAGCAGAGGACAACTTGGTCCTGATGCCGTATTTTCCAAAGCTACCTTAAGGAGATGTTTATATGATGATGATCTAGATGATAATCCCTCATCTGAGACTAACAAATCCATAGTTTTGCAGAATGAGTATAGTTCTTCAAAAATAAAAGCTGTTCTTGAGATTCTTCAATCTCATTGTAGATCCAACTGTCCAGGATCACAAGTGCATGGTATGGTTCGACTCAATGGAGTTTCTTCATCTACAGGGAAGGAATTATCAGAACAAGGTGGTAGCATTGTAAATACAACACACGCAACGGAATTTTCAGACCCGCACACTGAAGGATCAAAAAAGGCTATCGTTTTCTCTCAGTGGACTGGCATGTTGGACTTGGTTGAAATGTAAGTGAACCAGACTGCTTTACAATATAGGAGCCTTGATGGTACAATGACACTGTCTGCAAGAGATAAGGCTGTCAAAGAATTTAACACTGATCCCGAGGTTATATTCTTTATCTCATGGAAGTGCAAATCTTGAATTGTTATTTTATTTTCTTAGACCAATTTGTTGGTAAGATGCCTGCAGTCTTGAGTAAGAAGATCTAGAACATTCACTATGGCTTTTGAAAATAGTTGTCGGCTTATGTATCAAACCATGATTTGTTTCCTGATTTTGTATAGCGGACAGATAATAGCCAGATTTCAATTACTTCATTAAATGGCCTGAGTGGGGGACATAATCGATCTAAATATGTTTTAAATCTGTCTGCTAGAATTACTAGTGGACGGCGATAATCTGGGCCGTTTATATTTCTAATGGAAGGTTAAAATGCTATATGCCACTTTTTGATTTATAGCAAATAGATGTTATGGATCATTGCCCATATATATATATATATGAATTTTTTTTTAACAAACCAAAGACGAACCGGGTTGTAGTGAATTTTTTTGAGATATACATACGAATCGTCGCTTAGATATAGCCTTTATATAGTGACGGTTTTTTATGCTATAACGATGAAAAAAATCATCACTAAAGCCAGTTCATTTTTGGTTCGCTTTTTTTGATTTAATGGAAAGTCGATGTATATATATATATATATGGGAGAATATAAGTACTGGATTGTGTATTACATCACCATTGATGACATATTTTGTTATCTTTTTCAAATATATATATGGGGCATATAATATTCATAAAGCCCAAAAAATCCGTCGCCATAGATTCATAAATTCGTATATATATATATATAATCTAAAAGAGGATTACAATTGAATTAATTGAATTAATCATTAAATTAGTACATAGCTATATATATAAAAAGGAGTAAATTAAAATGAATTCCTTTTGTCAAAAAAAAAACAAACAAGAAACAGAAAAATAGAAAAAAAGGAAAAACATCTCACACTATATAGAAGAAACATACAAGAAAGTTAGCTTTGTCTCGCAGAAAAATTAGGTTATATATTATTTGTGAAGGTTACAAACAGCCACTTAAGTAGATCTGTTTTGTGAAGTTATTATGTGGAATTACAATTGCGTATAAAGAAGGTTCACCATTTTATTGATCTTTTTAAAATATGTATCAATAATATTCATTCCCGTAAATTCGTAATATATATTATTTTTCAAAAAGTTGATAGTAAATAGAGTTAATTTTCTGAGTTTGTTTGGTGCTCAATGTTTAGCTGTTATTGAGAAAGTCTCCGTCATAATAAACGTTTTTATTTGATTTTTATGGTCAAATTGACTATTTTTAAATTTAATAAATCTTTAAAAAAATCAAAATATACGCAAAGTGATTATGATCATAATAAACTACAGAAAATTTACTACTAGTATCAAATTTTAAATTTTGAAAATTTTATATAAATATTTTTAATTAATAAATCTAAAAATGGTCAATTTGTACTGCAAATTTTAGATACTTTGTCCACATCAAATGTGCTACATCATCAATTCATCAGTTCGTGACCATCCCATCCCCTCTTGTCACGTTTTTATTTGGCTGGCTGACTTATTGTTCTGTCCTCTAAGTTGCTAGTTAATTTCAAAGAAGCCCCTCAATTATCAAAGTGAACTCTTGTATCCTTATAATTGTCTATTGTCAATTATTTTCTTTGAGTAGATTTTTTCTCAATTTTGTGTTACAGTATCTTTGTACTTGACGATTATGTAAAATATCCAACTCTCACGACTAAAATGTGAACTTGATAGTTTAATTACTAATTCAATACTCTCATTAAATAAAAGCATGACTAGCATATAACACAATTAAAAAAAATGTTGATCAAATATACATAATTTATATTAAGTGGCAACTATAAAGAGACAAGTGTTCACTCTATCAATTCATTGGCTACATTGAAATTTATTGGTACTTTCTTTGTCTCTTAATATAAGTCGTTTTAGAATTATGCATAAGTATTAAAAAAATAATTGTATAACATTAAATATAATATCAATTGTCTATATTGTCCTTGTATTGAAAAAAAAAGTGTTTACGTGACGAAATGACAGTCCAATAGACATACCCGTGTTGCGAAAAATGGTGATTTGCACCGCTAGCAAAGAAAGTAAGGGCATGTTCTGTTGATAAATTTTATTTTGTAGTAAGATATAGTACAACAATATTTCTGCCTGAATCGAATGGTTGACCACTCTTTTCTTAAGACTATATTCGCCCCTTACTTTTGCTACAGAGAGTTACTGTGAATTAGTCTCTTAAGATAAGGCAGACCCATATTTTATTATGTACTAGAATTTGTTGTGTATGAACAAATCTAGTGCTAAACTATAAATGAAAGAAGAAAATTATAACAAGAAAAATATATAGAATAATAATTTTTCTTAAGAACTTGGAAATGATTGAATAATTTTCAGCGAGTAATTTGGGTGAATTTGTAACCTATTTATAGGTTTCTAAACACCCATTTGAAGAGTTATGTTGATAGATGGCATCCCATTATTTTTGTCGTATCCCAATTATGCCATATGTCGTTTTGTATTTTTGAATCGTGTTTTGTATTTTTGAATCGTATCCCAATTCTGATGCTGGGATGTCCCCAATTCCAATGTCGACATATTACCCATGTGGACATATTACCTGCCAGTGAAATATTACCGTTGGAATATTACCGTTGGCTTGGAAATACCGTCCGTTATGGCCTGCATCCCCCAAACCGGACATAGATTCGTTAAAGGTTTACCCTACCCTCTTTGTTCTCCATACAAGCATACACTATCTTTGAGATGATTTTGAAGAATTTCTTCTTCATACTTGTCTAGTGTATAACCGGTTATTACTATAAGTATTTTTCCATTGAACTAATATACCAGATGTTACTCTAGTATTTAGTTGGGTTCCACTTATAGATTACCTCTCATTTAAAGGCTTTAAACCCATCTCCCTAGAAGTTTTACATATTACATCCTTGCCTAGACCTTTTGTAAAAGGATCTGCCAAATTTTCCTTTGACTTAACATAGTTAAAGGTAACAACCCCTTTATTGATTTTCTACCTTACATAACTATGTCTTAAACTTATATGTTTAGACTTCCCGTTATAAACCTTGCTGCCTTATTATCACAATATATTGAGATAGCTGTCATTGGTTTGGACCAAAGTGGTATCTCAAATAATAAATCCTTAAGTCATTCGACTTCTTTTACAGCAGTTGATAATGCAGCAAACTGATCAGATTCCATAGTTGAATGTGTTATCAAGGTTTATTTCTTGGAACCCCAAGAAATTGCCCCTCCTTCTAAAGTGAATATCCATCCACTTGTAGACTTTATTTCATTTGAATCTGTTATCCAGTTTTCATCCGTGTACCCTTCTACCACAGCTGGGTATCCTGTATAGCATAATGCATAGTTCATTGTGCCTTTAAGATATTTAAGTATCCTTGATACTGCATCCCAATGAACCTGACTTGGATTATGAGTAAACCTACTCAATACTCCTACTACAAATGCTATATCAGGTCTAGTACACTGCATTGCATACATTAGACTACCAATTACACTTGCATACTTTAATTGAGATATGTTATTTCTTTTATTTGGAAATAACTTAACAGAATGATCATACGGGGTAGAGGCTATCTTGAAATTCTCGTGATTAAACTTCTTTAACAATTTCTCAATATAATGAGACCGAGTTAAAGAAATGGTATCTTGAGACCGCAAAATTTTAATACCTAAAATTACATCAGCCTCCCCATATCTTTCATATCAAAAGTAGCAGATAAAAATGCTTTAGTTTCTAATACTCCCTCTTCACTAGTACCAAAAATAAGCATATCATCAACATATAAACAAATTATAACACCAAAACCTTTACTAAACTTAGAATAAACACATTTATTCGATTCATTTAGTTTAAATCCATTTGAAACAATTATTTGGTCAAATTTTTCATGCCACTGCTTAGGTGTTTGTTTTAGGCCATATAAAGATTTAATAAGTTTATAAGTTTTTCTTTCTTGACCTTTCAAAACAAACCCTTCTGGTTGTTCCATATAAACTTTCTCTTCTAAGTCACCATTTAGAAAAGCAGTTTTAACATCCATTTGATGTATAAAAAGTTTATGAATTGATGCTAATGCAATTAATAACCTAATGGTACTAATTCTTGCTACTGGAGCATATGTATCAAAGTAATCAATTCATTCCTTTTGCTTAAAATATTTGGCTACTAGTCTAGCTTTATTGTAAGACCCCGAATTTTATGAAATGAAAGTATTCAATTTTCTTATAATTATTATTCTATTTAGTAAATGATTAAATTGATAAAAGGTTACAGTTAAGAGTGAAATGTAAAAATTTTACAAAGTAAGCAAGTTGTCATAAAATATTCGTTTGGTCGGGGAATATTCGTTTTATCAGAAAATATTCGTACGATGACACAATCATTGGGGGACCCCACAATAGAATTACTGTCGGAGTTAGAAAAAGACAAAAATAACTTTTTATAAAAATAACGGCAAAACGTTTATCGTTAACTGTTGAAATACTTTCGATGATAAAAGTACAGTAATACGCGTGATTACATAGTAACACACAGTATTGTACAATATCTCTAAATTATTGAAGCTTACGTGAGAAGTCACTCAGTTTTGTTCAATTATTGCAACAGTAGTTGATGCATAATATCTCATATTATTGATTCAATTATTGTCACAGTATCATCTGCACAATATTTTATATTATTAAATCAATAATTGATACGATAAAGTTATTCATATTATTATTTTCATTATTGACAATGTCTAGAAAGTTCTATCGAGGAAAGGGGTTTGGTCAGCTAATTGCGCGCTAATAAGGAGAAGTCCTTATCGGAAAGCCCCTTCTTTTCTGGGAATGATCTGGTTGTTAATATTGTAAGTTATAATATTAATGATTAATAATATTATTAAAAATGTGTTTAGTGAAGCCAAGTGAATTGAGATAAATAGAGGGGATTTTTATGAAGTATTTGTTATAAATTTGGCTTATTGTATGGACCCCCACTTACCCATTTTTCAAAATCGTCGGTAGAAAATTATCTCAGTTTTGTTTTATTACTTATATATATATATATATATATATATATATATATTATAAGCTTTTTATATATAAAATAGAATATATTATATTTTATTATGCATAGTGTTGCATAGTACGACATAGTATTTGCATAGTAAAATCAAAATTTTCAAAATTTTCAATCGGCCGAATTCACCCGTGATTCATATTGTTGGTCTGTGATTTTCTAAATTCAAATAGTGCCCTACCATTTTTCTATAAATATGATGCTCAGTTTAGAAATGAAAATCACACTAGAATCAGAGAATTCTTCTTCTATAATATTGAGCATATTTCTTTTGAGTTTAAGGAAGCTTTGAACGTAGAAAACAGTATACGTTTTCTTTAAGAATATCTCCGCTATATCAGTCAGAAGTACTCTCCTTTTAAGGTGGGAGGTATTATTTATTTCATATTTGCTTACGATATTATTTTTCGTATTCGTAAGGAATATTATATTCTTTCAATATTCGTAAGAAATATTATTTTCGTTCAACAGTCGTAAGAGATATTATTTTTGTTCAATATTCGTATAAAATAATATTTTTTTCCATACTCTTTATTATGTAAGTAATATTATTTAGTTTCATATTCCTAATTCTACACTCATTTTGATAAGTATTATTTCCATACTCCTTGAAATTAGTAGAATATCCTTGAAATTTGCGCTTCATCGAGTATCTTTTTACGAGAATATTTTTCTGGACATTCTTGTTAAATTTTAATCTTTTTCATGACGGAGTACTATTCATACGTACGACACTATTTATACGTACGATACTATTCATATGTACGACACTATTCACGAAGTACTATTCATGGGGTAATATTCACAATAAAAATTGATTTCTTTTCTGTCCAAATTATTTTTAATACATGAATATTATTCTTGAATTTTACTCCACAAAGTAGTATCATGTTGACAATTTGGACATTCTTAAACTTTGGATAAATTGAATTATAAATCCTTAAAATTTATCATTGATATCATTTAATTGAATGCTTATATCATTGTCATCATCCTCATGTTTATATTATGGTGAAAGTCATCTTTGGTCGTAGTGCATTGATGGACAGTTGTTTGGTATAATCATGACCACTGATGATAATAACGAATATCCTTGGCCCGTAGTGCATGGATAATTCTTGGATGTGATAATAATGAATATTTTTGGCCCGTAGTACATGGATAATTCATGGATGTGATGATAACGAATATCTTTGGCCCATAGTGCATGGATAATTCGTGGATGTGATAATAATGAATATCATTGGCCTGTAGTGCATGAATAATTCATGGATGTGATAATAACGAATATCCTTGGCCCGTAGTGCATGGATAATTCGTGGATGTGATAATAATGAATATCCTTGGCCCGTAGTCCGTAGTGCATGGATAATTCATGGATGTGATACTAACGAATATCCTTGGACGTAGTGCATGGATAATTCGGTGATGTGGATTATTTATTTTACAAACAAATGATGTGGTAAAAATCCTCTTTGGCTTACGTGCAAAGATGGACTAATGTTACAGACAAATGATGTGGTAAAAATCCTCTTTGGCTTACGTGCAAAGATGGATTGTTGATTATTAGTTTTACAGTTGTATATCTTTGGCTTACGTGAAAAGATGGATTGTTGATTATTGGTTCTATAGTTGTATATCTTTAGCTTACGTGCAAAGATGGACTGTTGATTATTGGTTTTACAGTTGTATATCTTTGGCTTAAGTGCAAAGATGGACTGTTGATTTACCTGATTATAAATATGAATTGGGAATTTAACTATAATATTTGGTGGTTCAGGTGAAGATAGGTGATGAGAGTTCTCTTTGTCTTGGGTACAACAAAGAACTATTGATGAGTATTACATGAATGAAATATTAACGATGAACTTTTAATTTGGAGGAGATAGTAGACATTATGTTCTACTTGACTTTTCTAATGGATTGTTGATTTCGCTACAATTATGATTGAAAACTTTTATTATCTACCATATGTTCTAAATATCTGATTTAGTACTGATGAAGGTTATTGATAAATTAATTATCTTAGTCATAATATTCGTTACTGGACTATTTGTGCTCATCCTTTTACTTTACAATTCCTTTCAGGTATTAAGAGTGTAGCTGGGTCGAGCGAGGATAACAGGGAAATAGTGTGATGGTCCGAGACTATGGAAGTTTCTTAATACATTATAAAACTGCATGACATGCAATATATAATTGTATTAAGAACCTAAGATGGGTGTGTCGTATATTATACGTCACTTAATAATTGATTTTGGTGAACAACAATAGAGTGATGAGAACCCAACTTTGAAAGCGTCAAAAATGCTCTCCATTAGAATGAGGAGGACAAAAATCTTCTCGTGTCCCTTTAGAGACTTGAAACCCGTAGTGCATGGATAATTTGTGGTCGTGATACTAAAGAATATCTTTGGCCGTAGTGCAGGGGTGATTCGATGATGTGGATTATTTATTAAGCCGAGTCTCAGCGATAAAAGTGATGAAAAACCTTTTAAATCATAAAAGATAGTAGATTTTATTCTCTACTTGACTCTTTGAATGGATTGCTTGTTCCGCTGCAGTTAAACTTGATGTCTATTGTATTTTATTAGTTTAACATTGTTGTAGACTAATGATAATTTATTCTGCATTATCTTAGTCATAATATTTCTTACTTGGCTAGTTGAGCTCACCCTTTCTTTCATTGTTCTCTTTAGAAAATGAGAATATAGCTGGGATGAGTCGGGGAACGGAGTGATGGACCAAATGATAGTATTAGTAGTCCTCACTATTCTGTCGACAATAAATGTAATGAGGACTTATTCTGAGAGTGGATATTGTCTTGAAGACAGTATTTGTATTAAAACTCACAGCTCTCTTGTTGTATATTAAAGATTGTATTTGTATTATGTACCATGTATTTGGCGACTCAGAATAGGTGATGTATACCTATTTTGGGGGCATCACAAATCCAATATTTCTAATTACTTTATAATAATTAATACTTCTACTGTACCCACAAAAATAAAACATTTATTTTATTTTTGTAGTCAACGTACAAAATTCAAAATTTTTAAATTTTGAATTTATTTGTTATTTAATAATAAACACACGTTATTATTTCAAAAATAAAAATAAATACACAATATAGGAGTACGTACTTTATAGTGATACAGAGATATATAGTTGTATAAAATATATAAGTTCTTCAAGCCTTTTATCATAATTTTATTATATGTTACATTACTAAATAAAAATTTATTAAAAAGAATATAAATAAAAAAATATTTTTTTATTTAAAAAATAACTTGCTATTTTAAAATATACATGAAACAAATATATATTATTTTTATTTGCAAATTTTGATACTAAGACGAGGTAATATTCAAATATTTGAATGAAAATCAATATATATTGCAAATGTTTATATTAATTTTTTAATTGCTAGTTACGTAAATAAGTATTCATGACAATTTTTGTAGACTGGAATGAAAAACAATAATTCCAAATAAGCGTACGCATATGCATAAAGTATATATAGCTCAATCAAAAGTGAACTTAATTTTTGTATTGCGTCTGTAGTTTCTAAAGTTTTATTGGTATCTGAATATCCAAATGTATTATGAAATGAGTAGAATAATATGAACGCTTTCAACATATATAAAATCTCATGCCACAATAATATAATGAGATTTACTTTAGTTCATGAAAAAAGAGGTAGATGTTGTACACATAAGCTAATTAACAATTAATATAAGTTGCAAGATATATTAGAAGTATACAAAAGTCTATCACAGTCTTGATAAAAAGTTTATAAAAGTCTGTTACTTATTTCATAGTCTATAAAAGTCATTTTAAAAAAGTCTTTAAAGCTTTTAAAAATCATTAAAATCCCATAAATTCTACAAAAGTATGTCACTTAAAAAAAATCTTTAAAAATCTTAATTGAATACGGTCCCCCTTAATAAGTTGGTTTGGCTAATATCTATTTTGCCCTAAATTATTTTTCTAAATGGCATCTTTGTCCTCCCAACATATTTCTTCCCTTCTCTGACGTAAAGCTCTTCTCATCTCCAACCTTTATCTGATTTTTTCCCTTCCCTAACGTAAACAAACGACTGCCCTACTCTGCTCTGGCTCATCTCGCTCGATTGAATCACTCTCTCTCACTCGATTTTTTTCTTTCTCTCGCTCGATTGGGTTAGTCTCTGTTTCGGCTTACAATTCCTCCCGGATCGCAGTACGGTACGATTTGTGATATGTAAATACACAGATATATTATGCAATTCATTCTGCGATCATTCTGTTTTTGGTTTTGGAATTTTCGATTTGATTCATCAATATTACAATTTAAGATCGAGTTGTCTCTAATTCTAATCACCTGAATCAGGTAAAAGAGAATGTTTTTCTCAGATTACAGTTTATTGAGATCTTGTATTTTCCGATTAATCAGATTTTCATGGCTTCTGATGTCCCTTTTGGTGTTTTCATTTTAATTATTAGGTTTAAATTGGTTGATTCTTCAGTGTGATATATGTTCAAGGCTGTCAAAGACTACTTTCTCGAACAGAATAAAAATGATCCCTTTTTAAGCTTAAAGATTTGTTTTAGTTGGGGAGTGTGGGAGCTAACTCTAGATGGGTGTACTATGAAATTTTGATATTCATCCTTTGCACGGCCTAATTTGGGTTCCATCTTCACGTAATTGATTGCTCTTTAATTTATTTGTTACTTTTTCCTTTGCGGGTTGTTGTGTGAAGTAGTATCATGTTCAATTTTACCATTAATGAGCTTATTTTTCTTTTTGGAGGCTTACCTTATCAAAGAACATGGTCAAGTATTGGACTTGTTTATCAGTTGGTTGTACTAGTCTCGCACTTTATGGTTTTTCATTGTTTTGGTTTCAACATATTAATCTTTGGAGTATGGTGCTTTTTTCTATTTTTTTTGGGTACTTTGAAGAAGATTTAAAAATAATGCAATAGGTTTTGATATCAAGTACAAGGCCTCATATAAGCTTTTTCAAGTTTCGTCATTGAATTAATTGGTGACAGTCATGGTATCCTAGCTGGTAATAGGTTAATCAAACCTTGCCTTCGTCAGGGTTGTGGGTCTTTGTGGAATTAATCAAACCTTGCCTTCGTCAGGGTTGAATTAATTGTTGTGGCCCGCAAGTAACTATTGCATTTTTTTTATGTTTGGTTATTTATGTTTTTAACTTCATTTTTAATTTGTCAAGTAAATGAAGAATCCAGAATCGACTTCGCACCTTACACGTGCTTTATGCAATTCATCTTCATTTGCTCCTCCTACTTTCAATTCTTATATGTATACTACTTCTATCAAACACTTGGCCGTTAAATGATTTTGCATTTGAATGTTTTCGTCAGTTCAATGGCTACAACCAACCTTAAATTTAAATGTAGGCGTGACTTTTGTTCTATCTCATCACGTGATGAGATAGATAGACACAGACTTCACATTTAAGGTTGGGGTAACTGTTTTATTATGCATATTTACATGTTTTCGCCTTGGTGAAATAAGACTATTCTGGAGGGTTAGTTTGGAAATCATTCTCCTTGGTTTCACCGTCTTTCTTGTCTTCAGTTATTGTACATTCATAATTATTTAATGTTTCACTACTAGTCAACCATAAACATTTTATGTACTATTTCTGCAGCTGGATATTTTATGTTGTATTGATTATTAATTTTTTCCCGCTTACTATGTTTTACATAATTATATCCACATGTAGCATTCTTGTTTAATTAACTGGTTCATGAGGAATGACTCGTGTATTTTTTTTCCTTCTCTTAATAATGTAGCTGGTAGCATTAAAATTTAATGTTGGCTTTCCATGTCAAAAAAAGAGAAATGTAAAAGATTTAATGATTTATGAATTCTATTATTGCAACATGCTCATTAAATTATTTCCATACAAGAAAAGGAAAAATGGTCATTAGATTCTCAATTTCTTTGTGATGGAGAGTGATTCCAAAAGAGTTATTGATGGTCTTGTTTCGGAACAGAACAGCGGGATAATTCTTATTTTTATTCTCTTTTAGTTGATTGCTTGAATCTCAAAACAAAGGGATAATTCAGCTTAGCTTCCTAAAGTTCTTAGCAAAACTTAGAAACCAGCTGGAAATCCACCCTTTCTACGGTCATTCACCGCAACAAGTGCCCCCAACTTTGAACCTTCTAACTCATGAACAACAAATTGGCAAAGTGTCTCACCAGCAAGACCTTGTAGGACATGGCCCTTCTTTTGTAGGGTTGCCCTCGTCTTTACTGGAATTTCAAAGTGATCATCAACCACAGTTGTCCATTTCTCATACTGCAGTACATTTGGAATCAACTGCTCAAACATTTGTAATTTTTACCTCCTTTTATAAATTCACTTGTAATACTCAGACTAGAGCTAATGAAAAAGATCAGCATTTTTCAGCGTCAATAAATTTCACAAAATGGACAAGAAATTAGATATAAATGATTGAAATGGCTTTGAGAATTACCTGATGATAAACTCTTGGAGCCATGACAGATGAGAAAGGATCCATCCCCTTGGTGAAATGATCCAAAAATACCTCTGTAGTCCCAGCAATTATCATGGATCCTCCACTTGCGTCTACAACAGCTTTCAAGTTAAAACAAATACATTACTCAAGGGAGTTTGACTTAAGGCAGCCCAGACCTCAAGGAGTTATAAAATGCAAAATGTACTGTTATTTAATCCCATCATTTTTTCCTGCCTACCAACTATAATAACAGGTAGCAAATATATACTGATTAAAGTGTTTGATCCTTAAGGGATAAGGTTGCATCTTTTTAAGCATAGTTGGTGCAAATATATGTTAAGCATTTTTTTTGTTTGTTAATGGTTGTTAATGTTATACTATGCATTTTGGTAGTGTGAGTATCATGTCTCATGTTTTATTTTTGTTTTAACCCTTTTTGGTTTCGTTTGAATATTTTATTTATTGTTGTAATGAAATGTTTTATTAAATTCGTAAGACTTGTCTCTCTGGATTGAACTATTAAGATTATATTTCCTGTAGAGATTGTAATATTTATACTACGAATATAATTGCAAAGACTTCTGATTGCTTTTGTCACTCTTATCAGTACGAATACTTCCTCTTTGTGTTTTCTTCCTTGGTTTTTTCTTATGTGTAAATTCTCTTTATACATATGAATGTATGCATCTCCTGGTATATCAACGTGTGGTCTCTAACTGTTGAATTTAAAGATTTTAGGACTTAGGTGCTGTTTGTTTACATCTGATTGCCTCTTAATGGACTGCCTCTTATTCGCTAAGAGGCATGATGCTGTTTTTTTTTACCTCTGCATGCCTCTTAATCAGTAAGACAGAAAATGAAATCTTAATAATTAAGAGGTACCTCTTAATGATATTTTTTTGATAATTTTTTTATATAAATATATTCAACAATATTATGCACTCATTTTTATTAAATTGAATATTTAAAATTATAAATAAAATTTTACCCTTTAAAATGGTAAAATAGTGTCATTAAGAGAACTTACTTTTTAGTTATCAAACAATTTTTTAGATTCAGACCTCATAACCATTCAAATGATCTAATTTATTAAGACATCATAATCATTCAGATCTTAATTCCCAGGTTTATCAAACACAACCTTAGTCTCTGTGGTTTTTGGCATCTTTTGCAGCTAACTGGTGAAATGGCAAGGGAAGTGAATGCCTATAATTTCCCTTTGTATTCAACAACATCTCATCATATTAGTTGGTGTATTTGCTTCTTTCTTGGGTTATGATGTTCTCTGACTTGCTGTTAGACAGATTGTTCAATCTCAAATTAGTTAATTTCTCTGTATTTGTGAATTTTTAGCAAATTAATTTCTCTCTATTGGCTAATTGTCTGGAATTACTGAATTGTGGTCATTTCTATACTGTATGCGTGTATGTATTTGACATCGTAATTTCTTTTCTTTCTACAGTAGTCCAGTGGATCAATATTCCCCCCAATATAGGGGTAGCTCCAGCCTCTAGGCCCTCCACCCCATAGTAACCCAAAACTCACAAAAGAATCACCCTTATCAATGTATCCTTTTTTTATTAATGTTATTTTTAGTAATCTTTACATTTTATTTTAACTTGTAAGTCATTATCAGTTGAACACTTTCACAACTTGTTTTAACTTAATTTTTGACTTTTAAGTCAAAAAACTGGTGCCGAACACTTTTACTTATAAGTCACAGCTTAAAATGATTTATAAGTCGGCTTAAATTTTAACTTTAAGTCATTTTAAAACAAGTCGCTACCGAACGGGCCCTAAAACCTCTCTCTGAAATGGCGATTGGAGCCATTTTGAGGTCAAGAGTACCCAAATTTGTTTCACTACCCATAATCAAAGATCTAATCAGAATACCCATCATAAAAAAATCTCTAACTTCACCAACACCGCCACCAATTTCATATAAAACCCATCTTTTGCCTACTCCAAGGCTTCGGTATTACCACGATGGGAGACCCAGAGGATCACTTTGGAGGGGAAAGAAACTGATAGGTAAAGAAGCAATCTTTGTTATATTGGGATTGAAAAGATTCAAGGAAGACGAAGAGAAACTTGACAAGTTCATTAAAACCCATGTTTTGAGGCTCCTGAAAATGGACATGGTTGCTGTTATCAATGAGCTCGAACGGCAAGAGGAGGTGTCTTTAGCCATCAAGGTTTTTCTTTTCTTCTGCACACATTCACATTGTCATGTTCATATTTTTATTTTTATTGTTATTGTTATTGTTCTTATCATGATTTTTTACTATATTGGTTGTAGTTAGAATTGTCCTAGTCTTAAAGGGAAGAGTGGCTAAACAAGATAGGGAGTAGATTAATGGCTAATTTCTAAGTTAGTGAGTGTAGTGGGTGTCTATTGTATTTAACCATGAATTATATAAAAGAAAGCTTTAAGCTTTATCAATGGAGGCCAATAAACCACCAAATGATGCCTTCACTCAATATTAACCCACCAAAGATACATGTTCGTATCACACAGACTAACACACTATATATATGCATTTGTATGTACATATTTTTCAAGAATAATCATATGTAGTGCTCCCTCTGTTCCACAACAAGAGTTTCATTTGCCAATTTATTGTCCCCAAAAAAGTATTTTATTCCTTTTTATTTTAGTATAAAATGACATAAGGTCCTTAAGATTACCATCTAATTTTCATTATCAAGAGTCATCAATACTAAGTTTCAATTCCGTAGTAATTGCAAATGTCCTTTCAATTTTATTCCCAAGCTTGTTATTAGTTGCTAAACATGACACAAAGTGTATCCGTATAATTTTTAGAATTTAAAATTGGGACACTTTTAAGGGACGGTGGGAGTTTTTATTTATTTTTATTAGGTATAGAATTTTAAATTGGGACACTTTTAAGGTATTAGGTCTGGATTCTTGGGTTTTTTAATATAAAATCATGAAAATGATTTTTCATATTATTATTATTATTTCATTTTACATTCAGCCAAGAATTAATGATTTTTTGTTCAATAGTGAAATCAACTATAACTGAGAATTGAAGCTACTAGCAAAGTTTAAGTCAGATCAACAATATAAACCACAATCATAAATTAGTATTGTTACTGAATGGTTTAATATGCCAAGGTTACACTTCTTTTCATTTTTTGTGTTCATCTCCAAATTGGTAAAGACATGAATATTCAGGTTTGGGAGGATATTTGGATAGGAGATGTTTCTCTTTCTTTAGCTTTTCCTCATCTTTTTACCTCTTGTTTGAGCATAATCTCCCATTTCTAAATTCTATACTTTGGAGGGAGATTCAATTTCTTGGCTTTTTCATTTTTTCCGTAATTTAAATGATAGGGAGGTGGAGGAATTCTTTTTATTTATAAAACTTCTTAACTCGGCTTCTTTTTCTTAGTCCTTGGATAGGCGTGTTTGGTATTTTGATTCTTCAAGAATCTTCTCGTGTCATTCTTTTTTCACTTTCTTATTAGGTTATTGTCACTTTATTGTTTTCCTCTAGTCTCTTATTTTTGGAAAACAAAGGCTCCCTCAAAAATTAAGGCTTTTGTGTGGTCCTTCACTCTTGGTTAGCTTAACACTAACGACGTGTCAGAGGCGTAGGCCTTACAAATCTTTATCCAAACGTGGGTGTTGTGTGTTTGAAGGATAATGAGTATCATTCTCATTTATTCTTCATTGTTTGATGGCTTGGCGGTTGTTGTGTTGTTTGTTTAGTGTGATGGGTCAATGTTGGACTTCGGTGGAAGATCTTTTACTATGCAAATTCATGGGTTTTGGTCATACAAATGATTTGATGATTTTTGGAGATGTGCTTGTTTTACTAGTTTGGGGGGAATTTGGATTTAGAGGAATGCTAGAATTTTTTGCGATCAGACTACAAATATTAAGTTGCTTTTGGATAGAATATCTTTCTTTACTTCTCTTTGGGCTCATGCATTGAGAGATTTTTGAGAAATTTCTTTGTCCGATTTTCAAAGAGATTGACATGCAGTGCTTCATTTATATTAAGTTTTTCTCCTTGTGTTTTCTTTAATTTCTTTTGAGAGGACTTCTTGTCCTCGTTATGTGTTGTAATTTTTTCTTCTAATTAATAAAATATTTTTCTTTTATCTAAAAAAAGGATGAATCCCCTAGGGACTAAGCGTTTAAATGAGATATTTTTTGTAGTGAATAAACTCTGAACTAATGGTTGGTTTAACAAAGCAAAGCATTTAATTACTATTAAGATAATGTGGCATTGTGGTCTAATTTCCTTTAAAACAGATCTCATATATCCTATATTAATATTGGAAGGAATTGAAAGGTGAGAGTAAGGTAAAAGTGTAGTCTTTTTAGTGAGGAGAAGTGAATCTGAAACAGGAGTTTATTGTTCTAGTTTTTCTAGTGCAATTCATATCTACTTAACATTAAATTAAATATAGAAACAGGAGGATCTGAATGAAAGGGAGTGTTGCATGGTCCTCCTATATTGTTATATTTTAAGATAATCCAAGTTACATCCATTTGGATGGAGTGTCCGGTCAGACACAGGTACTTTGAAGAGTCCGACAAAGGTACTCCTCAATTTTGCCATAGTCCTATACTAAAATAAAGTTTTCAACACCTATATTCTTTTCCGAGTGTCGAATGTCAGACCTGGGTACTTCAGGGCAAAATGAAGAGTTCATGTAATATAAAACACTAGTAACTAGTAATTGCCCGTGCCTTCACGTAACTAAAAATTAGATTAAAATTCGAAAAATACTACATTACCTAAAGACTTTTTGCAACTTAAAATAAATTACAATCACACATAACAATTATCATAATTATTCACAACACCACAATAATTAATTTTTTTTTAAAAATAGATATTCAAAAAAATCTAAATCTGTCTACAAAACTTACAAATCATCAATAACAATTTTCATAATTCACCACACTACCACAATAACAGTTACTATTGTTGTTATTATTATTATTATTATTATTACTATTATTATAATTATTACTATTATTATTTTTATTATTATTACTATTATAGTTATAATAATAATAATAATAATAATAATTATAATTATAATTATTCATGTTGTTATTATTATTGTTATTATTATTACTATTACTATTGTCATATTTATTATTATAATTATTACTATTATTATTATTAGAATTAATATTACTATTATAATTATAATAATATTATAATTATTATTACTATTACTATTACTATTATTATAATTATTATTATAATTACTACTATTATTATTATTACTATTATTATTATTATTATTATTATTATAATTACTATTATTATTATTATTATTACTATTGCTATTGCTATTATTATTATTATTATTATTATTATTATTATTATTACTATTAATAATAATAATAATTATTATTATTATAATTCTTATAATTATTACTATTATTATAATAATTATAATAATACTACTAATAATAATAATAATTATTATTATTACTATTACTATTACTATTAGTATTATTATAATAAGGCTTAAATATGAATTAGTTCCCTAAACTATAGACCATATTCCACTTCGGTGATCCACCTTTTAATTTTGTCAATTAGATGATTAAACTATCAATATTTTTCAATTACAACAAATTGAATACGCCACGTCAAAAATTGTTGACGTGGCTAATTGTGTGGGGCCTTAAGACTCTTATGTGGCAAAAAAACTATATTTTATTCATTACATAAACAAATATGTTGAAATCATGGGCAAAATGGTCAAAACTACAGAAATTATGCAGCTGCACCCAAGGTAAACACAATCCAGAACAATTTGCTTATAAATCAACACCCATTTAGATACTAACATAACTGCATCATCATAACGAACCATTAGAAAAAATTGGCAAACCGAAATGATTTGATATAACTTCCACTTCCATAAACAAGTCAAAACTCAAAGAAATGTTACTTCAGAATCAGTTCATATTCTCTCTCATTAACATTAACATTTCATAACCAAAATAAAAACAGATCCAGATTCAGAACCTAAGCTTAGTAAAGAACTAGTGATTTTTTCCGGTCTTGAACCGCTCCTCAAGGCGGGCCTTGGTTTCCTTCGCGGCAGTCACCTTCTTGTCACGTGACTGGAGACAATCGACGGTGACAACGTCTTTCAGATCCACAATCTCCGCCGCCGGAGTCGGAAGAATCGGGTGAGGCTTCTCCCGTGTTGACTAGAGTTCAGTCAATCTAATCTGTTGTGTTGTTTAACAGAAATTTGGAGATGAAAGCTAAGAGATTGGAAGAAGAGAGAGAACAGAGCAATGAAATTGACTACAAAAAACCAGATCTAGAGAAGGATACAGGGGAAGATAGATTAGAAAACGACAAAAACAATGCTACCGGAAATTCGCCAGTGGACAACGACGCCGGAGTTTGGCGAACGTTCAGCCTCCGTCGACTACTCAGATTCTTCGAATAGACTGGATTATGATGGAACATAAACCCAAATTCGGATTCATATTTTGTTGGGATGATTTTGTTGGGACTTTTTTCACAGATCGCAATCCTTCGCTGGAATGGAAGGGCCTTTTTTGGATCAATTGATTTTGGGATTGATTTCGATTTGATTTCGATGGTTTTGTAATTTTTTGATATTTTTTAATTAGTCTGAATATATTAAAAAAAGTAGTGTTACCATTTTACCCTTTAATATATCAAAAATATATAATAACAAAATAAAAAACTTTTTTTACACACATCAGCTAGTTTTGCCCCACCCCAAATAGCAGCAATTGCTAACGTGGCAGGCTCAATTTGTTGAAATTGAAAAAATTAATAGTTCAATCATCTAATTGACAAAATTAAAAGGTGGATCACCAAAGTGGAATATGGCCTATAGTTTAGGGTAGTAAATTATATTTAAGCCTTATAATAATAATAATAATTAATTTTAGTACTATTATAATAATAATAATTATTATTATTATTATTACTACTACTACTATTATTATTATTATTGTAATAATAATAATAATTATTATAATTATTACTATTATTATCATTATTATTATTATTATTATAATTATTATTATTATTATTACTACTACTATTATAATAATAATTATTTTATTATTATTATTATAATAGTAGTAATTATTATTATAATAATAATAATTATTATTATTACTATTATAATTATTATTGTTATTATTATTTTTATTATTACTATTATTATAATAATAATAATAATTATCATTATTGTTATTTGATTTGGGCGGGAAATTTTAGTGTGAGATGAAATGTGAGCCTTTAGATTAAGTTGGAAGAATTGAGATGAAATTTGAACCGTCCTTGTGCTTTGTCAAATGAAAGATTTAAAATGGGTTCTGTTTTATTATATAGATAATCGGGACTATTTTAGTCCAATATTTAAAGACGCAAAACTGTTTGCACATCTTACTTCCATACAATAGGCAAAATAGATGAATGAATGGAACAAATGTCCTTTAAATACTTTTTATATCTATTACCTTAAATATCATCCTTTTTTATATTCATTTATAAAGACTAGTCAGTATTTAAGTTCCGCTAAAAGATTTGGGTTTGGGCCAGTTATAAGGAGTCATCTTTTGGGAATGTCTTGGACATTTTTATTGGTTAAGTAGTGTTTATATATAGGTTTATGTTTGCTGATTCTTACATATTAGATTTAAGCTTCTTGGCAAAGTTTTATGGTTGATTGAATTTCTTGTTGCATATAGATTTGTCTATTGTCATATTTTTTTAGTTATGAATTTGAGAAAAAAAGGTCTTACAACCATTTCTTTAAATTTCAGATGTTTTGGGTAATTCAAAAGCAAGATTGGTATAAACCCGATGCATATCTGTACAAGGACTTAATTATTGCATTAGCCAAAAGCAAAAAGATGGATGATGCAGTGCAATTGTGGGATAGTATGAGAAAGGAAAACTTATTCCCTGATGCTCAAACATACACTGAAGTCATTCGGGGGTTTTTGCGGTATGGGTCTCCTGCAGACGCTATGAACATTTATGAGGACATGAAACAGTCTCCAGATCCACCAGAGGAGTTGCCTTTCAGAATTTTGTTGAAGGGACTACTTCCACATCCTCTCTTGAGAAATAGGGTCAAACAAGATTTTGAGGAGATCTTTCCCGATCAGCATATTTATGATCCTCCGGAAGAGATATTTGGATTACGTTGAGGTCTGTACTTCGAACTCTATGCTTTTTCTCCATGTTTAATATAATACTTCTATTAGATCTGGCATCGAGCATGATTTTATGAAGACTGTCTGCAATAAAGATTCTAGAAATTTTATTTGATTAATTTTTAATTTTTGGTATTATCTAATTAGAATCAAATTAAGGTTAAGAAACTTGTTTAGAAGTATTATAAATAGGGATGAATTTGACTATTTTACGTATAGTGAATTATAAGAATTAATTAGGAATAATTGTGTTGTTTGAGAATTACCTGTCCCCAATTATTTACCCACTAAGTATTCATATTCTCCTTGAGAAATTATTTTCTTATTATGTTCTCCATGCTCTTTGGTTTTCCTAGCCCATTGCAAAATGCTCAAGTTGAATCCCTAGCTTCGTGCATTTACTTTGCGTTCTGCCTTGCTTTCAGGGGTGTATACTTATTCGATTATGAAAGGCAGAGCACCAAGCTCACTCTTACTTGTACTATTGACATGCTTAACTTCAAGCAAACAAAGAGTTCCTTGGTGATCCAGCTTGGTTCCTCATGTTGATGTTCTTAACTTGAGTTCTTTTCAACGGAGGAGAACTGATGGAGGACGAGACCGCTTTGGTTGGACCAATATAAAAAGTTTTGGAAGCTTATGAGAATAAAATAAGATCCCAGAACTTTTATTTAATTAATTTATAATTATGGTATTATTATCTTATTAGAATCTCTATTTAAGTTAGGAAAGTTGTTTAGGATTATTATAAATATGGATGTATTCTATTCTTTTACATACCGTAAGTTTTAAGTTTGAGAAAAAAATGTGTTTTGTGAGAATTACCTTTGTCCCAAAACCCCGTGCCGCATTATTTACCCAATCGGTACTAATATTCTCCTTGTAGAAATTATTTGCTTATTATGTTCTTCATGCTCATTGGTTCTCCTAGATTGCAAATTACTCCGGTTGAATCCCAAACTAAATGCATCTACTTTGGATTCTGTCTCACTTTCAGGGAGTATGTTTGAGGTGGTTTGCTTCCCCAACCAAAAGTTTTTGCCTTCAATTCAGTATTATATGATTAACTGGCTAGATTGAGAGTGTTATAGGTTGTTTGGTTTCCTTCCCAACTAAAAGTTTTTGCCTTCAATTCAGTATTATATGATTAAGAATAATGTTACACACAAATTATTCTATAAATATTTTACAAACCGCTGATATGACATACTCCATCTCAACTTTTTATGTGGGGCCGATGTAGCAATTTGTTGATGAGTAATGTTATTATCACACAAAACTGTTCACATATCGCTCATATATATATTGGTATGACTCACATGACTTGCTCTGCACGTGGGCCATACCATTATGCGTGTGAGTAGTATGTGAGCGGTTTTTATGTTATAGTAGACTTATTATTTGTTGATTAATATGCTGAGGTGAAGTATGCCATATCATCAGTTTGTAAAATATTTGTAGAATAATTTATGTCTGTAACATTATTTGGTTTCCCAACTAAATGTTTACGCCTTCAATTCAGTATTATATGATTTAACTGGCTGATTGAGTTGTATTTTGATCTTCACTTTACTATTAGGTAACAAGTTTATTAGCTTGATTGAGTGATAAGAGAACAAATGATCAAACTTGACATAAATAAATGATTGAAGGATACCCTATCTTGATCTCTTTTCATCACCCCCCCCCCCCTAAAAAAAAATAAAAAAAAAAATCCATTCTTTTCAAAATATAAAATTATTGTTTACCTTTGAATTCAACTTAAAAATAATATTTTTTTAATTTTAATCAATAAAAAAAATGAATATTATAAATTATGTAAGTACCATCTTCTTAATTTTTAGAAGCAAAAGAGATAATTTTACAGATCAAAGAAAATGAACATTTTACCTCGTTATTCTCCTCTTGCTAAGTTTGGATGATTTATTCCATTCTACAAGTTACCAAAAAAGTGTAGCTTTCCACCTCTATTTTTTATTTTTTAAAATTTTGCTTTCCACTTTAATACTTTACATTTGACAAGTATTGAAATGCATAGTACCAAAAGGTGTTGTTAATCCGACTCGGCACCTATCTAGAAACACAAAAGAAGGTTCAACCATCAGCAGAACCCAGTTCGGAAATCTTTGACCAAGAAAACAAAGAATCTAACCAGTTCTTTGCATCTGATTTGGGTATTTACACATCCACCTATTTTTTCTTAACAGATGTTTGATTGCATCTTAATAATTCACATTTTAATGCATCTTAATATTTGAAATTGGAATAAAAAAATTCCTGTGAATGTCTCTAAATCATTAAGATATAAATATTAGTCTAAACTATTCATATGACCTCTTAATACAAAGATCAATATGAGTCTAAACTATTCGGATGACCTCTTAATGTTGTTAAAATGCAATCAAACAGCAAAGCCTCCTATGGCAGGGCCATGTCCTGAGAATCAGTCTTGATACATTTTTTTGAGTATGAATTGCTTCGTAATTCCAATTATGAATGGACTAACCGTGGATTATTTCTAGTTTCTTGGTACGTTGCTTATAAGACGATTTGCAAGTCATTGGAGTAATTCTGTTGATTTACCTTCAATGCTTTCACATATCTTATAAAGTGATGACTGGGGACGTACTGTCATATAGTATCACTGGTAATTGTCCGTGCTAAAGGCACGACGTAACGAAATCTTCCCTGTTTCTCTATTTCAACAATCCAACTTTCATTTTCTCCCTCCTCCTTCCTCTCTCACTACCTTTCCCACCCAAATCAATTAGAATATTTGTGTTTCCCGTTCAAATCAATTAAAATGAATTTGAACCGTACTTGTGATTTCCCGCTCAAATTCAAAATAGGTTCTATGTTATTAATATATAGTATGAGTGGGTTGGTTATGAAAGTGTAGGTTAAGAGAGAGAGGTGTGGTTTAAGCTTTTGTATTTTTTTATAACAACTTTGTAGTTCTATAAATAAGTACATGAGTTATAAAAACTTAATTAGACGCAGAGTTTACATTTTTGAAAATTTTAATTTAAAAATTGAGACAGACCTTAATTAGTACGAGGAGGGGGTGAATTCTAAATAAAAACTCACCTCTTTGGAGGGAATTAAGGGATATATATAGAGACATATATACCAATAACAGAAGACTTGTTGCAATGCCCTTAATCCTCTCTATCCTGGTAAAGCTCAATCATTCACTTGCAAGCCCAAATAAGAATACCACAAAAACTTTTTCTTTAAAATAGGACAACCATAAAATAGGAGACACAAAAATGGGTATAAATATTCTAACTCACAAGGCAAAGAAAAACACAAAGGCATCACTCGATCGGTAAATATTCTCATTTTCTTTGAGGGTTTTTGCCACTATAACAACGCCTTTGATCATATTTCATCATGGAAATGAAGAAGATCGCTTGTGCTGCCCTTGTCGCCGCCGCCTCAATGAGTGCGGTTTTGGCTCAAGCTCCGACGGAGTCACCATTGGCAGCACCATCAAGTGATGCTACTGCTGTTTTGCCCGTTGTTGGATTGGTAGGGGCTTCGCTTGTGTCATTTTTTGCCCTCTACATGCACTAAAATTAAAAATCCTAGCCTATCCAACAAGGATATATAAAATAAAAATGAAGAAAGATGGATCTTGACAAAATGAGGGGAATAAGGATTATTTAGATTGATAGGGATTTATTTTTATAGCCCGTAGGCATGGATTACTCTATTTCATTAATTTGTTTCTTATTACTTCGTTTTGTGACCAAAAAAAAAATGTATCAAGCAAATTTAGAATAAATTTTGTTTGGTTTCAGTTGCGCCTTTCTCAAACTAGTTGATGTAGACTGCAAATGAATCTCAAAATATTGGTAAGAAAAATCCAACATTTCCTAATAAAGCTATTAATAATGTTAAGAGTAATAATTATGCAACCAGACCAACAATGTCATGTGTCCCTAAAAATTTAAAGTGCCGTTAAAACAATAATAAAAAGAGGGCTAAGCTACATGTATGAGTGTGAGTCAATTGATACCGGGATGTAATTTTAATTGATCCCCCAATTATATATATATATATATGATATATATATATATATTATATATATATATATATATATATGATATAATACTTTTTTTTTTTTGCTTTTTTTAAAACAACTAAAAAAGTTTTTTTGTTTTGGGCATGTTTTGAATAATTTACAAAAATAATTTACATATTTTGTTATACCATACCCAAAACATCAGATATGAAAAATTCAGCCCATATATATATATATATATATGATGTATATATATATATATATATTTTATATATATATAATATATAATAATTTATATGTAATCATTAAAATTATTTTCTATTATTTTTTTGCCACTGAATATAAAGGTATCACTAAATGTATATTTGCATTGACAAAATAAATATTTCTAGATTATTATTATCAACAGCCTTAAATAAAGACATTTACACACTACTAATTAACGGCTGATTTACAAATCTGGCCATCCAAGTTGGCAACCAATTTCAACGTAACTATTCAATTATAAAAAAAAAACACTACCATCAAAAGCTGAAGTTAACCATTTCACTTGGTTATGTATATTAAAACCATTCAATTCGACTAGTTTCAACTAATTCTAGGTTTAGGCCAATAAATTGGGCACAACTCGCACTGATCAATTAAAATTTCAAATAACATCATATGCATGTGAGCACAACCCTAAAAGAAAATTTCCGTTCAAAAGTCACTAGAAATCTTAACATGCAAAACCTAAAAAACTAATAACATGAATATTGTTAGAATTTGAGCATAAATTTATGTGGGTGTCATTAACAATTTGAAATGATTTCACATATTAATGTGTTTTACTCCATGAGTAGATTAAATTAAGTGTTTGGATGCTCAAATCTATGGAGTAATGAATTAGATATTAACTCCCAAAGATAACCCCTGAAAATGATAATAAATAGTTGTGGAAAGCTAAGTCCCACATTGGTTAAGAACTAAAATTTTGATGTGTTTATATACAAGAAAATTGCCATTAAGTTTGGGCCCCAAGGGGCATTTCACTTTTGTGGAAGAGAGGGCCTAGCCAAGGCTTGATTCAAACACGCACGCGCTCTTGCCAAGAAGTGGCTTAGGTTGCAAGCCTGGGTCTGGGTTATTGTATATAATTTCGTAGACAAATTTTATTTTATTTAGTTATATTATTAAAAGTGTGTCGTTTTGATAAATAGTATTTATTATTATACTACGTCCATGTATATAATTTCTTAGACAATTTATTTTATTTAGTTCTATTATTAAAATTGTGTCGTTTTGATAAATAATATTTATTATTATAGTACGTCGTTTTGGGAAGTGTTGCCTGCCAAACAGACTCGTCTAAACTACGTCGTTTTGAGAAAGGCTATATGCATGAACGGATGCCCCAAAACTACATCGTTTTTGGGTGAACGGACGGGCCTTTTTCCGCTAAGCTTAAACTATGTCGTTTTAGTTCTGCTAAGCCTAAAAATACATCATTTTTAGCACGAACGGACACATCTTTTCTGTTAAAGCCAAAAACTATGTCGTTTTTGGCTTAAATGTTCCTTTTCAGTGGGTTGTGTCCCTTCTGATGGGTCACTAATCCACTACAAGGAAAAAAGTTATTTCCGACGAAAGTATTTTCGACGGACTTTATTCCGTCGATTTTATGTTATTTTCGAGACAATAATCCGCCGACCTTACTTCCCTCGACAATAGTGTATTTCCGACCGAATTCCGTCGGAAGTAGAACTCCATCAGTGGCGCCAATATTCCCGCCAGCGCGAATTACAACCTCGACGGAACTAGAGTTATTTCCGAGGGAATAGCTGTCGGTATTACGTTATTTCCGAGAGAATTAATTTCGATGGAAATTCCTCGAAAATAAATCTTAAAAGCTATTCATCTTCTTCAGCGTCGATCTCATTTCATGTATATATATTATCTCTCTCTCTTCTATCTCTCTATCTCTATGCAGACCCACTCCCCCCGGTACCCTCACCCCCAACCCCCTCTCCCCGGTCCCCCCACCCTGCCCCCAGTACCCCCACCCTGACTCCGGTCCCCCCCCACCCTGGCCCCGGTACCCCTACCCCTATCCTGATACGTATTACTAGAATGACTTCAATTTTTAGTCTGAAATTGGTCAATTTGGATCTAAGGAAATTGCTCTAATATTAGGAGATATTGGTTTATAATTTATTGTTATGAAATTGTTGGGTTTGAGGGTATATAATTTTTCTATGAAATTGCTCTGATTTTGTGCAATATTGCATCTTTTGTAAATTGCTCTGATTTTGTGCAATATTGCAATGTATTTCTTCAATTACAGTAGTGTATATATGTTCATAACAGTAAATAATGTGGTGCTTGATATTTCCGATGGAAATTCCCACGAAAATTCTATCAGAATTCTTGAGATGCAAAATTTATGGGTTCTACTAACTATTTATATATATATTACTTAATTATCTAATACTAAATGTGACGCCCCCAAAATAGGTATACACCACACCCATTCTGAGTCGCCAAATACATGGTACAGAAAGCAAACTACAACTTCAATAATACAATTGTCGTGCAAAAATACGACAACATATACTGTGAGTTTAAATACAAATATTGTCTTCTAGACAATATCCACACCCAATTGAGTCCTCATTACATTTATTGATACACTATTTTACAAAAATAGTGAGGACTGCTAAACATATTTCTAGAACCATCACTCCATACCCCGACTAGATCCTGCTATGTTCTCACCTCCTGAGAAGAAAAATAGAACAAAAAGGGAAAGGGTGAGCTCAACTAGCCCAGTAAAGAATATTATGACTAAGATAATATACAACAAATTATAATTAGTCTTCAACGGGGAAAAAATCTGATAGAATATAATCGACAACAAGTTTTAGATCAACAACTGCAGTGAAAACAACAATTTATTAAAAGAGTTAAGTAGAGAATGAAATCTACTATCATCTATGAATTTAAAAGTCCATCATCAATATTTTATCCTTGTAACATCAATCAATATACATCTTTGCACTACGGGCCAAAGATATTCATCAGGTAATCATTCATCTTTGCACTGTAGGCCAAAGATATTCATCAAGTATCACCATTAAGGACTGAGGATGATGAAAAACATTTTAGAGAATGAATCCAGTGAGACAGAAGGACAAGTATTAGGGATTCGTATTTCGGTTTATCCAAATTCAATAATACTCCATAATAACCAAGTGTGAAGTAGAATTCAAAAATAAAGATCAAAACATGGATACAATCAAAGATAGTAACCATAAAAGACATCTGGAAGAAACAGAGAAAATTTCATTTTTCGGTGAATAGTGCCGTATTTGTGAATAGTGTCATATACGTGAATAGTGCCGTATACATAAATAGTAACCCCGACACAACAAGTTCCAAATTTGATTAAAAGTTCAGATCAATACTTCGGTATAATGATATTGAAAGAAATAATATCATATATGAAGAAAATAACATCCCTTACCTCAAAGAAACAGTACTTCGGAATGAAATATCGGATATGATGCTGAATGAAATTTGTACTGAACAACAACACTCAAAGTATCTAAATACTCACGAAATACGCTCAATAAAATAGAGAGAGAAATAGAGAAAACTTGTTTCTGGTGTGATTTTCAATTCTAACTTAGCCATCTATTTATAGGAAAATGTTAGCACGCCGAAACAGACTTGACCTGCTACCTGATGGCTTTACCTGCTACTATTGCCACCCACCACATTTGAAATTCAATTTGAGCACATTTCTCATCAACCAATTCTAGAATTTTCCAAAATGTTTTATCATTTAAACAATAATCAGAAACTTTAATAATTCATAGAAAATAGACATTTTATCAGAAAAATACGAATTTTATGTCCATTCCACATGAAATCGAATTCTCTACAACTTTACAGAAGAAAGTTTTTCTAAATTCCAAACAGAAAATATCCGAAATCCACAAATGGATGATTTTTAATTCCTCCACACCGATAAAATACTGATAAAACACCTCAGCATTGATTCCTTCATTAATAACCACATAAATAAATTCATCATTTATATCCACATCAAATAAATATTTCCTTATCATATAAATTAATAATTAATTATTCCCAAATAATATTATGAGAATCACTGATTATGACAACTGAACTGCCTCAGGAAAAGGGGGCTTTTCAGATAAGAACTTCTTGGCCAAGTGATTAGATGATCAAACCTCTCCTCGATGAACTTTCTAGACATTGCCAATAATGCTATCTAATAATATTATTCAAATAATATGAATTATTGATCCGATAATGAGAAATCACATGCGTTGACAATTATTGAAACAATAATAATATAAACTATCAATGCAACAATTATTGAATCAATAAAATAAAATATTGAAGCAAGAATTCATCGTAACAATTATTGAGTAGTGTCTTTCTTACATAAGAATCAATAATTCAAAAATCTTTGTAATATCTGGTGCCATCTTTGCAACCACATATTATGTATTTTAACCACCAAGTATTCCAACAGTGTTAACGATAACAATTACGTCGTTATTCATAAAAACTCATACTTTGTCGTTTTCTTCATCCAACAGCTATTCCGTTATGGGTCCCACAAATGACTGCGCCGTCGTACGGATATTCTCGAAAGAAAGAATATTCCACAACCAAACGAATATTCCCCGACAACAATGAATATTTTATAACCACTTGCTTATTTTACAAAATTTGCACATTTCACCCATAACCAAAACATTATATCAAATTAACCCTTATTAATTCAAAATAATAATTGGAGGAAAATTCAATATTATTTATAAAAAGTTGGGGTCTTACACTAAAATTCACTAATTAAATAGCATTTACTTAATTAGGTTCCGACTAATAAAATCAAATCAAATCAAATAATTTATACTTCAAATATCAATTTATTTAATCAACTTAGCTAAAAAAATAAAATAAATTAAAATTTTTATATTTAATATAATAATACATAATTTAGAATAAAATAAAATAAAATGTAATAAATGAAATTAATATAATTTAATAAATAGATTAAATTAAATTTAAAATACAATATAATACAAAATAAATAAAATAAATTTAAAAAAATAAAATAAATAAATTTATTAAATTAGATTAATTTTAATAAAAAATTAAAATAAAATAAATTAATAAATGAATGCTATAAATAAAACAAACAAACAAATAATTTTTTTTTTATTAAATTAAATTAAATCAAACCCCAACTTATATAAGGTTGGTCAAGATTTTTATTAAACTTCAACGGCAATCAATTGCATCTCTAATAAAGATTTTCTATTTTCAAGAAACAATATATATATTTATCGCCCATGAGTAATGATCGACTACTAGGAGAAGAGTGAAGGACTTTCTTGTATGCAGGGTTCGATATAGCAGTTGGACCTAATAGTAGAGCATGATGGTTCCTTGGCAGCAAAAAAAATATGGGTCGTAGTTCTTGTTTTGTGTCCTATACTCGAGTAATAAAGTTAATTGAATTACTGCAGACATTCCTCACTGTTCCATCATAACAGATGACAACATTCCGAAGGAGTGCCATTAAGTTGTTGAACAAAGTTCCAGGTTAAGCAATCTTCTAGAGTACTGGTAGTTATTTGCTATTTTAAACTTGGCAACAAGGCTTTAAACTGGTAGTCTTTTGGTTCTACTTTTGCTCCTTGGGCTAATTAAGCCGGATTCATTCTGATCCTCCCAGGGTTTCTCTTGGAGTCATATAAATTAAATGCATTTACTTCATATTAAAGAGTTTTTCTTTGTATTGTGTTGATTCTCATTTTCGTTCATTAATCTAATTTGATTTGTTTGACATTTGTAGATGATGTCAAGAAGTCTTCCCTAATTCCTTTTTCCTGTATGGGCATGTGATGTACAGAATCTTGTGTTGTATGTTCTTTGTTTTTTCATTCTTTGTTGGTTGTGGCTATTCTTTGACTTGTTGTTACATATTCTTTGTCATTGTTGGTTGATGGTTGTTGGCTCTTGAGTCTTGTTGTTGTGACAACCTGTTGCTACACAACCTATTCTTTGATAATCTTCTTTGCTGTTAGTAGAATAAATTCTTGTAGATGTAGGGTGCTAAACTGCTAGCTGCTTTGTTAAGTCGATCATAAACTTTGTTAAGGTTTTAAGGACAGTTACTTTGTTGGCTTGTTTTAAGTTATTTTGCTGCTGGATAGTTACTTTGTTGGACAGTTAAGTTAACAGTTAATTTGTTGGACAGTTATGAGGTAACAGTTAATTTATGTTGGATGTTGGTTTGGTTATTACCCGAATATCCGAAATTACAATTCGGTAATTCGGTATTCGGTAATTCGATTATTTTCAAATTTCGGTTAGTATTTCGGATAGTAGAATTATCAATAATTCGGTTTTTGGTTATAACCGAATAGTTTATTCGGTTCGGCTATAACCGAATGATCACATGAATAACTTATTTTCCTCCATTCCTAAATAAGTTTCGTTTAAGATTTTTGCATATGAATTAAGAAAATCATTTAATACTATTATTTTATAATTAAAATATGTGTGAAATTCCATCACTACCCCTTTATGGGAAGTTGAAAACTATTAATACTAAGGGTGAGAATTTCCTGGGACAATGAGAGAAGGTAAGGGTGATATAAGAAAATAAATAATTTATTCTCCTAAAAAATTTTAAACGACAGATAAATTGAAACAATTTTTTTTCTTTCTAAAACGCCACTTATTTAGGAACGGAGGGAGTATCATTTATCCAATTTAGCGATCTTCTGCAATATCATAAGCGTGGAATGTGATTGTTCATTACCAATCCAAGTTATTTGTTATATAAATTATAAAAATAAAAAAATAATAGATATCTTACACTAAAAAAACACCAAGTTAATTAATTAAATGCAACTTCTGAAAATTAAGTAAATTATTTTAAGACTAACAATATTTATTTATTTCTTCCAAATTAAAGGTCGCTAATGAGTGATGCCACCCGTCAAAATATCCATTAATTATTCACCATATATGTAACATTTTAGTCTTATATTGTAACATGTGAAATATTTAAATGTGCATGATGTACCTTTAATTATGATTTTTTAAGTGAGTTTGTGGTGCGTTAAAAAAATTAAAACGACCTAATTTTAATAAAGGAGTATTATTTAAGGAGGAATGCTTAAAATATTTTTGATCCTTGCTGACTCGTAGAATCCCATCGATATTCAATTACCCCTCCCATCTCGTTTTATCTTTTCCCCGTAAGAAAATCTTATGGGGTTTCTCGTCCCATTTATCGGAAAACAATTTCACTCATTAAGTCATCTTTAGATACTTATCAGGTTTAGCTAGGGTTTTCTTGCATCCAATACCAGAAAATCGAACTACTTTCATTGGATTTTGAAGAAGTTTGGGCAGTTAATTTGCTGAAGAGGCAAGGTAGGGTTACTTGGAGAGTGATGGACGTTGTGGATCAGAGCGATGATTTGACGTTCAGGGTTAATTTCGCCGGCGATGGAGTGGCGAAGTTGCGAGATCGAGTGAAAGATAAACTGAAGGAGTTCATGGGGGATTACACTGATGACACTCTTGTGGTATGATTTTTATGTTTTATGAATTCTCCGAAAATATTTGAATTTGAGTGTTTTATGTACATTTTTGGTTATTTTGTGAAGTACCTGAAATATTGTACCAAAAAATGTCAATAGAATTGTGGAAATTGTGGAAATTAAACTTTAGCTTTGTACTGTCCTTTCATTGTTATTTTGATATCTATTGCTTTTGAAAATGCTGTGGAGTATGTAAATGGAAGCAGGCAGCCTATATGTGTTTTTTTTTAATATTTTAAATTGGGTGTTTGTGCTGTGTTTTTTTGGGGCAAAATTTTGGTTTTTAGGATCGGAAGTATAATGTATGTATTTTGATAGTATATTAGTCCAGAGAAGGAAATGATGTAGAACTTTCAATCATTAATCTTTTTCCTACACTTGTATTTTCCTGACTTAATTGAATTGGGGTGTGTTATGGTCCTATGGATGCAAATATCTAACTTGGTGTTTAAGAGTAATTGGTTGTACACGTGGTAACAAAACATCACAGTGCAAGTGTGAAACAGTGCTATATCAATTACCATTAGCAGGTAATCATCTAAAAAATATTAACATTTGTTACTTAAAATGTGTTAAGTGGTATGCATTTAGAGAAGCTACTTCAAATTTGAAGAATTGAGATGAGATACTTGGGCATGGTGTAAGGTTGCCTGTTATACCTACACTATTCTTATATAACACATTTATCTACCTTTCATGTGCATGTATTTTTATTCTAGAAAATAAGTTTTGCGATTGTTCTTGGAATTAAAACGAAAAATAATTTTTGATTTCTTTTTTAGTCACGGTAAGTACTTTATTTTAGTAGGCGTGAGGACTAGTACAAAGTACAAACTCTGTCACAAATGAAGCAAATCCTCCATCAATTGGTTCATTTTGAATTGTTTGACGCTTTGAGCAAAGAAAGTTTTTCCCAGCTGAAAATGTAGCATTGGCAATGGATTTATCATTAAAGTAATTTTAGTCTTTAGTAATGGATATTACGGGGGATGACTTGATAAAATTTCTTGGCGTACTGATTGTTATATATGTTCCATGTTCTTAGTTATTCAAGTATATAAATATGTGCTTGCACTGGAACATGTATTAGATGTGGTGTTATACCAAATGAGTTTGTAGAGATGCAAGGAAGATAATTCTATTTACAGGGAGGATAGGAGACTTGCAGTAAAGGCGGAGACTAACATTTTTGTATAAAAATTGTTTTGATGTTTTTTGTAATCATTCCAAGGTTACTATGCAATCATTTTCAAACACACATATTTGCTTTATTTCTGAGGTTCTAGACATAAATAACTTGGGTCTGTTCTATTTTAAGTTTTTTCGAATAATTGAGCTCCATCTTGCTTGTAACAATCAATTCACTAGATTCATTATTTTTACTTTATCTTTTTGGATGTTCTTGACATATTGGGAAGATATCTAGATGGTAGCCCCTTCATGTTGGTTATTATTTCATGAAAGTGACTGCTAGTAATAGTTTCTTCTCAATATCCCTTTTGCACCTATACGTATTTGTGGAAAAACAAAGGATTTAGATGGTACTACAGAGAATGGTTGAATAACAAAGTCTATTGAACTTGCCCAATTGTATATATTGGTTTCTTTTCTATATAGAATTATACGTTAACAACCAATCAGATATGAAGCTTAGTAGAACAAACGTAAAACTTTAGGTTGTAATAATAAATGTTCTAGTGTCTCACTTCAAAAGGAGAATTCAGAGTTATGCGAACGAACCATGGTGAGTATATTAGGCAGTGAGTACCAATAGATAAGTATTGCAGCTCTTCTAAAGTTTATCCAGTTCAAGTCCAATATTAAGAGTTTCAAATAAATTATGTCACGTTAAAATTTTGTAAGATAAGATACATGGCTGAAAGTTCAATAATTATCTGAATGTTTCAAGAAGTGACTTCTTTGCTTTTTATGCTTTACCATCTATTCAAATCAGTTGTTCTTTTATGGAGCCAATGAAGTGATGTTAAGCTGGAAAAAGCCAAATAAATGACACTGTTAATGAAAGAAGAAATGAAAATATTGTTTCCGGTCAGTTTGAGTTTGTTTGTGGCCTTGTTATACTGTCTGGAAACATTCATTAAGCCCAATTCATGCTGGATATAATTTTGTGAATATTTCTTTCAGCTCTTGGACATCTAATAAAAAAAGAATAAGGTCATTGGCATCTGTGTCACAATAAGTTATGAACAGACGGTATATCTTACATTTTTAAACAATAGGTATCTATCATTTGTTGGAATTAATTATCTTCACAGCAAGTAACTCTTCTGTCGGGTGAACAAATAAGTCGAAAGATACATCAATCTGCGTTGTAACTTAAAAAGCTGAGTAACATTTCAAAATAATACGCCTCAAAATAAAAGCTCTCTTTTCTTGATAATTTATTCTTCATTAGGCTTGATTTTCTTTTTCTGAGTGAAATCTTTTAGCTATACAATAAAGTTAAGGTTTTATGGTGTATTCTAGTTTCCTTCTTTAGATCAGTTAGAGCCTTAGCAGATTCCAGTATCATGGTTTTAATGTAATGTTGGTATATTAATCCGGTTTAAGGTTGTGTGAATTTTCCTATCTTGCTTGAAATCTTAATGTCTCAGTCTCAGACTATGTGAATTTTGATTTTTGTTTGCATTAAAATGTTAAAATGCTGAACGAAATTAAAGCCAACATAACACCAATATCTATATACTTGCTGTGTTTGAAGAGTGCTGGACTGTATTTTTTATCGGTTGGGTGTGTATTCCTTGCATGTCCTTGGAGGCTTGCTGCCCTCGATGGAAAAATGTGCTTCTTGCCTAACGAGAGAGTCAAAATTCAATGGACTGTCTTGCAAAATGAAGTCTCATTTTCTGTGTTTTGTTATCTCACCTAGGTTCTGAATTTAGTGATATAGTATTAGATCTTAACCCACACGATATTTTCTTGATCTGATCTAAGTCTTTAACTTTTCCCCCTTTTTCTTCTAGAAGGTTTTGATCTTATTGGTCTGTCTACCTTCATTGCTAAGAGCGCTCTTTCACTGGTTCTTTCCCAGGGTCCTCTTTTTGAGCTAAGCGACAGAATAATCTTAAACCCTACCACTCCTTATACTATCCCATGTTTCAAAATTGAGGCTTCTATGGCCAAATTTTCTGCTAGGATATTAGTTTCTGATTTTTTGTTTGAGTTCGATTATTTTCATGTACATAGTCTGGACATAGCTATCTATTTCTTGATGTTACTTTTACAAGATAATATGTTGATATATTATCATATTAGTCAAATTTTTGGGGTACTTGATGGGCTGCTAACATAGTTCTGGACATACTTTTTATTCTTTATCTATTTCCCAGGTAATTATATATAGTCTTACCTTACTGAATTATATCATTTTCATGCTACAAGATAATGTTCTAAAAGGCACTAGGTGGGGGTAGCCATAGGGGAGCCTAGCGCCTAAGGGGCCTAGGCGGAATTTTTTATTTTATGCTAATTTTAATATTTTATCTTACATTTATCCAAACAAAACAATAATATAAAGCAAAACAATTTATAATAAAGATAATAAAGGCATTTGCTTAAAGTTCAAACACATATCCATATTATTAATGTTAAAGTTCAAACACAAACATGCAATTGTTCAAAATTCAAACATATTTTTAACGTATTAGTTTTTATTCAATGTGCAACAAAATTTATATATTATTTATTTTACTTAACAAGTATATATATATTGTAATAAAATAATGTGTAATTTATATATCATTTAAAAACAAAACATAACACTATGGACATACTATGGAATAACATTAAAGGCATAATTATGTAAATACTTAGCAATAACAATAAAAACAACACTTAATATTAAAAATTAGTAAAAGAAATGAAGAATTCAACAAACACCACATAGAAAATAAAGTTGCAACCAACCATCACAAATATGTAGTCTAATAACTAATAAAACACCACCATAGCAAGCCAAAATAATGTTTAGACTCTCTACACTAGTCTAGAAACATCGTTCAATCAAAATCATCATAGAAAAGGTCATCTCCATCTCTTCCACGAGAACTACTCTCATTCAAAGGCGTAGGTGGTGGTCTTTCTCCAAAATCATCCTCCACATCTTCATCATCATTTGGAATTCTCTTCTTCATCAACTTCATTATCGGTCGGAATCCATGACCTTGATTCCTTTGAAGTTGAACCACCACCACGTCGAGAGTACGTCATGAGATTATTACTAGTATTAGCACGAGCACTCCTTGAAAGATTGCGACCCTCAGCGTGTTGGATGCGCCGGTTGCTCGATCCACATCATTCCATGTAAGATCCCCGGGATGAACAACATCGGCATCATTATCGATCCATTCATTACCCCATTCAAAGTCATGATGACTAATGGATCAAAATTATTGTCAAGTTCACGCCTCTTTTGGAACCTTGAGTCGATCTTTCGATTGTATTGGACATACACCAAGTCACTCGATCGTTTGTGTTCAATCTATTCCTCTTCTTCGTATGAATCTAAAATAAATAGAACAAAAAATAATAATATTAATGATAAAATTTTAATAATAGTGAATGATTTATTACTTTTGAAATTTGAACTAACAATAGAAAGTACTTACAAACTCAAATGTACTCAATTGCGCTGCATAGCCGGAAGGAAGAACAACGAGAGGCCTAGAATTTTTTTTGCAAGCGAGGATAGCTTTCGATAGCCGCGCTCAAAAGCATTCCACCGATCAACTATTAAACATTTAAAAGAAATATAAATATTTTTAAAGGGAGGAAAGGAAGAATGTATATAAATTATAATCATAATTTAGCTTTTATATATTTATATATATTTGAATATACGTACGAGGATTCTTTATTTTTCGTTGCCTAATCACCATTTCTCTTGCAAAAGTATCTCGAGAAAAGCATCATCATAGTTGTCGGCTAGATTGCTTATCTTGTCTAGCAAATCTAACTTCGGGCACCATCTTTGCAAGAACGTCATTGAAGTCATCTCGTAAAGCATTAGCAAACAAGCAAGCGTTCCTCTTTGATATCAAAGTACTTGCGGATTGAGAAACAACATGTGACCCATATAATTTTTGCTCCATTTGATTTTCCCATCGTCGCATTTCAACAATTTCAATCACCTTCTTATCTCGGTCTTTGTTTGTTATCAAATGCATCTTTGATTTTTTTCTTCGCGCATTCCATCATGACAATAACTTCCGGCATAGCGAAGGCTTCTCATCACTATCAACAATCCTCGAAAACTATAAGAAGTGGTTGTGATGCCCTAATGCGATCCTCAACGGTATGCCAAAATGTTGTTGAAATAACATGATATCACATACTTTCTTCCCCGCTTGATGGCAAACAACTTTGATTTTGACCGATCCATTTGATGAACAAATGCCTCGATGCATCTTTATTCTTGTACAAACTCTGCAAGGTGAGAAAGCTATAACAAATCTAATAGCTCATGGGTCTCACAAGATCCCTCCCATTCGTTTTTCCCTCATCGCACTAAGAAGGCGACCATGTCTAAAATGAATGTTGTAATTCTCCTTGCATTTGTGATTGTGAAATTTGGAATTGCTTGACTTGCTTATGTCCTCTAACATAAGGTCAAGGCGTGTTGAGCGGCACAAGGTGTCCAAAAGCAGTGTAGGTCTCCTCTCCATTAGTATATGCCATTGCTTTGCCTTGTAATTAGAGGCATTATGCGTGACCACTGAACAACATATACTGGGGCGATTTCCTCGATCTCTTGCTATCAAGTAGATTTGCCAACATTGTGGCATCTTAAGACTGACTGGAGGCATCAACAGAACCCATGAAATAAGTCCCCTCCAGACTATTAACAAGGAAATTCAATAAGTGTCTTTCCCTCTTATCTGTCAAACCATCCGACATGAGTGAGCAACCGTATTCCTTCCAAGCAACTTCATGTTTCTTCTTTAAGTCATCGGTTTTCTTCTTTGCCTTCTCAAGTAAAGGAACCCTCAACTCGTGATACGTTGGAGGCTTGAAACCCGACCCATATTGCCCTATGGACTCGACCATTACTTCAAATCTCCTTGAATTTGCAGCATTGAATGGTATGCTACATTCGTAGAAAAAGTCGGCAACGTGCATTTGGACTCTCTCCTTTTCCTCCGGTGTCCTCAAACGACTTTCAATACTCGTTTGGCTCAAACGCTTGCTATGTCTCTCCTCTACAACTTCTTCGGGAGTCTTCTTTAGAAGTGCTTCAACTGTCTTAGCTTTTGGTTGTGGAACTTGGAATTGAAATACAACATTTTCCTTTTAGAAGCCGACCCAGAACTTGGGATAGTGTTAGAAGAAGTATTGGAAGTCATGCTTGGACGACCAGATGATTGTGCTTCTTGCACTTCTACTACATCATCGTTATCATCTAGCTCAAGTGGCTTGTTCCTCTTTTTACTATTCAAAGCCGCTTCTATCTCCCTCATAATTTCTGTTGTTGATTTGGGACACTTCGCTACATCTCCAAAATTTCTTGCTAAATGTTGCTTCAACCTTTTGATTCCCGAACGACATTGCTTCCCACAAAGGATACATTCCACTATATCCTTATTACTCATGTCCGGCCAATATCCATATTTCCAACTCGGGTCATTTGATTTGGCCTTTCTTTTCGGGTACTTGGTTATATCATAACCATCGGTTCCCGAACTTTCTGTCATTTTATTTTCTAGTTTCTACAAAATACAATCAAACAAACAATATATTAGAAACAATTAAGTCATTGACATATTTTTATTTTTACACCTCATATAATTTTGTACATTTTAAACTTTAAAGTACAATCATTTAATCACACTATATTCCTAAAATCAGCTTGCCTAAAATACATACATCAGAGACATGATATTACAGTGAAAAATTGACATTTGGCATATACTATGATGCTTGGCACTAGTAAAATTGCATGTATATATATGACAACATATTAGTTATCTCCTAATATTAGTCCAGTAGACCAGTACATACATCAGAGACATTATATACATTAGTTATCTCCTAATATTGCATACAACCACACATACGCCAACTGTAAAAAAATTAAATACGCTATACATATGAGTTATGGCAGCCATACATAGAAAAACTAGGGAAAAAAAAGAAACAGAGGAGAAGAGAAGGTTCCATCAGTCGATAAAAAAGAAGAAGGCCAAAAACAGAGGAGAAGAGAAGAGAAGAAGAACCTCTCGCTGGTCGGACTTGGAGCTGGTCGCTGGTCGCCGAACTTGGAGCTGGTCGGAGGCACGGAGCTGGTTGGATGCGTCGTCGCCTCTCGCTGTGCGATGGGTTCTCGCCGTCGTCATCGCCTCTCGTCGTCGTCGTCGGAGGTTCGCGATGAGTGTGGGTCTGTAGAGTTCGCGATGGGTCTTCTTATTCGCGATCGACTTCTCCTATTTTTTCTGCAGATAAGGGTTTTGTTTTGTTTTTTATTTGATGGGTCATGGGTTAGCCCATGGGTAAAAATCAGTTGGGTCAGTGCTTCCAAGGCGGCCGCCTTAGAAGCACTGACTTAAGTCGCCGTACGCCTTGGACTCTTTTTCATCGCCGGGACGCCAAGGCGTCGCTTAGGCCTCCATTACCCCTTTCTTCGTAATGCCAAATCAGATTTCCAAAGTCCCTTAAACGCGCCTCTGGTCCAAAGGGGCACAAACATAGTCCCATCTTACAAAATGATACTCTTCCTTTTGTCATTCCCATCGCACAAAAAATCTCTTATCAACTTATCCAATCTCGCCCTCTCAGCGAAGCTGGAAGCTAAACAAGTGACAATAAATAAGAACAGAGTCTCAAAAGAGTATTCCTGTTGATGACCAATCTCCCTCCTTTGGACAAGTAGGTTTTTTTCCACCTTGCCAATCTCCACTTACCCCTTCTCAGCAACTGGATTCCACCATCTAGCCTTTTATTTGTAATTTGCCTCCACCGGAAATCCCAAGTAAGTTGCAGAAAATTAATCACTTGACTCACCTGATTTGAAGCCAAGGAAATATGATTCTGCCCTTCCCACTGGGATTATGTCACATTTCTTTATGTTGATCTTCAGCCTTGAAATCGCCTGAAAGAAAATAGTCACACATCTCAAATAGTGTAATTGTTAGGGCTCCGATCATGGCAAATGATCAATACCTCCAGCCATAAAGCCCAAATCCGACCCGCCTCAAATGCTCTCAGCAAAAGCCTGCTAAAAGCAAGCAAAAGTGGAGATAATGAATCCCCCCGTCTCAACCTCCTCGAACTTGCTAAACAAAACCTCTGTGGAAACCAGGATTAAAAATCTGCTAGGAGGGATAGCGTAATTGATCATTAGTACACATCTATCTATCACATCTTAGTAGATATAACATAATTGATCATAAGCACACATCTTAAATAGCGTTATTGATCCACCTTCTCCTCTTGTCCCAAACCCCATCCTCTTTAATAAAATAAATCAGAAAATTCTAATAGCAAAGGTTGGAGGGGATGGTATTGGACATATTGGTAATATTTTTATAAAAGGAAGAATCAATTTGGTTAAAAGTAAATTGTCAAGTTTGACCGCTTACTTCAAGTGTTGAAAACCTTTTGGACCTCTAGAATTAAAAAAAAGAAGAAGAGAATCATTATCTTGAAATGTATGGGAGATGTTAATTGAGCTTTAGCATCATCTCGTCAACTGGTTTCTGGTGTGTTCTTCCCTTAAGGGAATTGGGTATTAAAAGATTGTTGCAATTCAAGGGATCGGGAGAGAGAATTGTTTGAACGTAGTGAAATAATACCCGGAGCAGGAGATTAACTTTGTTTGGAAGTCGTTATGATGAGGTGGGGCCATGGGGTGGGGAGGAATATCTTATGGATGAGATTGACATTCAATAAATGAGGGAGATATCGGATATGGGATTTGACTATAAGGAAGTGAGAGCTTTGTATGCGATAAACATGTGGAAATTGGAAAGGCGATATGCATGCTTTGGAAGCCTTTAAAACGCAGATTAGGTTTGAGGTTGGTACTTGGTAATGATTCAAGGTTGAGATTCTGGAGAGTGGAGGAACAGTTGCCAAGGACTTACTTAGGTTCTTGTTGCCAGTATACTAAAAATTCCCGCCCTAGGTTCGATTAATTCCCGCCTAGGCATTAGGTGGTCCTCAACCTCTTCGATTTAGCTGAACAATACATCTACTTTGAAACTATAAGTGATAATTTTTAAGCTTTAAATGATTGTTTTTTTGTGGTAATTTTTATGTTAAATTTTAAAAAATTACATCTATTATATGCTTTATATAGTATAATAAGTATGTAAAATAGAAAAATAAGTAATGAGACAGCAGGCATCACCTAGGCACTAGGCGGTAGGCCCCCTTGCGCTGCCAAAGTCAGCCCAACGACTTTTAAAATAGTGGTTTCTGATAGGGACAAGGTAACGTCTGTGGAGTACTTGGTTTCTTTCTTAGGGGATTGATGGACTTAAATTACATCTGGAAAAGATTCACATGATTGGGAGACTGGTGTGTAGGTGAGGTGTAAGGGAGAATGCAACAATGATATTGTATCATGCCTTGTTGTCTATAAGGGAGTCTTCTTTTTCATTGAAGCCATGTGGTGAACTGTTGATCCTAGGGAAATGGCATCGGTTGGGTAGAAGAGAGACAGATAGATGCTGTGTTAACATAAAAAATATGTGTAGAAGGGAAAAGAGACCAATCCATTAGTATTAGAGTAGACCTACCTAACTATACCAGATATGTTTTGGCCCACTTTTGGTGCCTTAATATAATATAAACTACGTATAAGAACATTGTCCAGTTATGTCTGCTAGTGTACTTGTTTTTCTCTTTAACCTTGCACGATGTTGATGTTTATGGTTTTTGCACTTTTGGGGATAGATGGACATATTTGGGCTTGTATACACAGAATTTTATTGTGTTATCTGGAAGTAGCTTACCATTTTACTGCCTATTCACTTACCAGTATTCATTTTGCAGGAATATGTTATTGTCTTGCTTAAAATGGCAGGCGCAAAGTAGAAGCAAGGAATGAGTTGAATGTGTTTTTGGGCGATGACAGTGACTCTTTTGTTTCTTGGTAATTAAACTATATTACTGTGCACAAGGCTAGTTACTTGGATTTCTAGATTTTAAAACTGATATCTTTCTACAGGTTATGGGATCACTTGGGATCAAATATGGATCTTTATGTACAACCCCGAGAATCTCTTCCAAATGAGGTTGCCAAAACAAACCCCATGCCTAGAGAGCAGGCTGGAAGAATAGATTCTCAACAGTTGGAATCTGAATCTGAAAGAGAGAAGCCAAATACGTTATTGAGAAGCAGACATGCTAGTGAGAGGAAAAGCCTAGTACGGAATGCAGATGAACCCCCTCCTCTTCGAAGTGCCGTGACTGCCAATTTCAATGTGGAGGAAGATTCTAATCAGAAAGTTAGTCACAGAAAAAGATCACCTTCTCCTCGACCAAAATTTGAGAGGAAAAGAAGGCGGCCTGATGAAAGGTCACAGGTAAAGGTTTGTCTTCTTTCTCTGTGTGCGTGTCTTCCCAGTCCCATTCAATCAAATTAGGAACACCCTCACCTGTCCCACGATATGGGTTTCCTGGTTCCTTTGGCATCTTAGCTATTAAAAGCTTTTATATAGTAAGGAATTATCTCCTTGAAGTCATAAATACTTTTGGTTGGTGTTTAATGGGAATGCTGTCTAACCCTTGTCACAACTAATCAACAAATTATTTTCCTCTGGTTGAGAGTGCACAATATGCATATGTTCTAGTATATGTTTTCTCTGGTCTCTTCTGGCATCTTAGCTATTAGCAGCTTACATGGAGCCAGAGTAAAGAGTAGGGCTATATATATTACCTTTTTCCCGCCTAAATTATTCAATTTGAGTCTTGTATTTTACTATTTTATTGGAAAAGAAGTGTTGCGTCTTACTATTTCATTTCTGAACTGTTCCAATGCAAATGGCTCAGATTCTTGTCCAGCGAGGTACTCAGTTAACTAGATTTATGGCTTCCATTAGAGCATTCTTGTAGCAATTTTTCTGGCTTATAGCATATAACTTCTCAAGTGAGGCCCTATTTACCACTTTCCGGTGTTATCAGGACCTTCCAGGTTATCTTACCTAATCCTACCTTTATGCTAACAAGTCTGAATGCTCGAAATCTTGCGTGTATATTGTGTACTTTCTTGTACAAATATTTGATTTTATCTGATGTGAAGTTGTTTTTAATAAAACATTAGTAGCACATGCAATTCCCTTTCGGTCCTTAAAATTCTGTTCATATTAATTCATATATAAAATAATATTTACTAAAAGTTGGACTTCTGCTATGTTGGCTTTTAGAATACCTCTGTTATTGATTTATGTAGAGATTGGATGGCTGCACTTTTTAAGTGCTTTCTTTGGTCTAAGGGTGGACTTCGTCCCCATTTATTATATCCTTTCTTCTCTATTAATAAAATTTCTTCTTTTATATAAAAAAAAAGTTGGGCTGGCAGTCTGGATGAGCATTGCACTTCTAATAATATTGACAACTTGACACATCAATTTTGGGTTTTGATCATCTCATAGAATTTTCTACCACCTTCATTGTGGTTCACCTTTTATTATTGCTTTCCGGAGTTAACACTATTACACTACAGAAGAATAGGTTGCTCAGCATTATACATTTTGCATGTTTAATATATTGTAGGAGCTGCAATTTGCTTTATGACATAAAAATAGCATTTTTGAAATTGGAAAACACAACTAATTTTACATGGGAGTCAAAATGGATCTCTAAATTTTACTAGTGACTGATTCTTGTTATGGTACTATTATGAGTTCTGTATCAATTTGCTCCTGAATCACGGTACATGTTTATTAGATGCAATGCGCGAACACCACAAATCCATCTTGCATAGATTTTTGTGGAATTGAACAGAATTGTCTTGCACATGAGAATTATGTTCTTTGTATCACCTTCATTAGAGAAGATGTACTTTTGAATTGCTAAAACATTCCTCACCCATTATGTACTTTTAGCAGCGGGAGGAGGTTTCTAAAACAACTATTAATGCCCCTCGAAGGCTGCTGCAATTTGCGGTGCGAGATGCTGTTGGCACTCCGAGGTCATCGGGTTTGAGTTCAGAGCCATCACTGAAGCGTCTACGATCTATGGTTTCAACATCTACTGGGGACTCATTACTTGTAGATAGTCCTCAGAGAATCCGGTCAGTTGCAAGAGTGCCAAATGCTACCATGGCAGTTGCTATTAAAGCTGTGGCCGAAGCTGCCAAAGATGTAGTCAAAGTAAAATCCTTGGGAAATGTGTTTGATCGTCTTGGTCGAGCTATGGATGTAGAGAACACCAACCATATGGTAGAGTTCAGAGAATCTCCTGCTAAAGCAGTTGGGGAATATAGAGATTTTGACCATATACCAGAGGAAACTCAGTCAACTCATCTTCAGCGAAGAAACTATAGAGAACACTATGCTAGGAATATGACTGTGTTGGAAAGTGATGCTGGAATTGCTTCGGACTTTGTTTCTAACAATGAGGTATATGAGGATGGCCGTATGCTGGGTCTTAGGAATCTGGATGTTTCTCACACTGGCATCTCTTGTGGAATTGACGATAATGATTTGCTGATGAGCCAGTATAGCGTTGCTGGTGAGACTGGTGAAAGTACTCGTAAACCATGGAAAGATCAGGATCAGCCTTCTGCTGCAAATACTTCCAGTAAGATAGTGAATATATCTGTGAATGTAAATACCTGGAAACCGCCTCATTATCAGGAGACGAGGGAGGTATCAGATGTGGATGGACAGAAGTTTGTACAAGAGAGCGAGGCAGGTGCTGACAAGTCTGGTTTTCCACTGATGAAGGTGAACAACTCTGTTTCAGTTGGTAATGGAAATGTACGATATCTATCGAAATCATGTATATTTACATATGTTTTTTGTTTGTAAGTGAGCATGTGTCTGTGTACACATGCCTTCCATTAATTTTGTTTCCCTATTCTCTGCTCTCCATAGGCAATACCTGCTGGTGGTGGACAGAAGGAGTCTCAAAAGGCACATTCATCCACGGCTGGTGAGTTATTTGCTTATGATTGAGCTTTTGCAATTTCAGTATTATGAAACATTTTAAGCAGAACTTACAAGAATCTTGTTTAGTTGATTTTCCGTGGACAATTTCCCTTCCTCATTCGACTTTCTGTAGTAAGTTTACTTGTACTTCAATTGGTCAAAACTTATTTACACATACATATTTTTATTGAAAACAAGCTTATACTTTAAAATAAATAAATTAGGTTTTATCAATGTTCAAGGGACCTCCCCTCAAGAGTCTGAAGTTACAGTAGCTTCACCCATCAGGTTTGTCGGGTAGATTAGATATTTTGTAATAAAATAAATATCTTACCATTTTACCCTTGGATATTAAAATATATTAGTTGATATCCAGGATGTAGAAAATTATTGCGGAGTGCTAGCATTGGCTATGATCCTATTATTAGCCAATCCATTTGTAGATGTCCATTAAGATCTTCGACGACCATGATTTCAAACATTTGAAGAAGTCTTCTAAATAGTCTAGTGGATGTCTGGTATAACTGGCGGAAGTAATTTTCCTTTTTCGTTTATAGATTTCTCTACTGCTCCTTGGTGGGGACTTGAGTTTTTGCATTAGGAAATAAAAGTAGTAGTAACTACCGTAAAAATTTCCTTTAAAATTGATCAACTTATTGATAATTATATGCTGCGGTATCAAATGTGATCCTTTTTAGGTTTTCCCTGATGGAAGTTGACTTTTTTTTCATGGCTTCTTAACAAAAGGTTCTCTATTAGTTTTTTCCCCTGTTAGGTTGCAGTTATATTTTAGGTGGTCTGGATTTAGTTATTTACTATGTTTTACGTTTTATCAAGGTTTTTGGGTGATTGTGTGCAGGTTTGTATTCCAGTGGTCATGCTGCTGAGGATACTGATTCACGGACAATATTCGTTAGTAATGTAATGACCTATATTAATGACATGAAACTTGGCTACTAATATATTATTCTCCGTTCTGACGTAGTTTCCTTTTTCTACAGGTTCATTTTGCTGCCACAAATGATAGTCTTTCTCGGCACTTCAACAAATTTGGAGACGTTCTAAAAGTGGTTATTTTGACGGATGCAGGGACAGGGCAACCAAAAGGGTGAGGTTTCCCATATGCAAGTTCTGATTTACTTTCTGAACCATGTCTGTCTTGGACTTTGTAGTCATATGCTATACTAAGTTACTGTGCTGAAGCAGGTCAGCCTACGTAGAATTCATGAGAAAAGAAGCGGCAGAACATGCATTATCCCTTGATGGCACCTCCTTTATGTCACACATTCTCAAGGTATGTAACAGTAGGATGGTGTTGCAATCTGTGAATCTTGAGGATTTTGTTTCTAATCTTATGCGTAAAACTGCATTGTTTCTAATTTTGTTTTGGATATTGTATAATATCTATTGTTTTCAATTCCTGGTCCATCCATTTTGAACATCGAATTATGAGCAGACATTGTTGGCGAATAAGGTTTTATGTTGAGACGTTCTCAGATTTGAGTGGTCAGAATGGTTCAATGTAACCGTGAACGGTGAACGAGCTATTATTGTGCATTCAGTAGTGAATTTGGTGTCCACCTGTATTTGAGTGCTTTCTTTGATTGCATAACGTTATTGCAACAAGTGATATGGGTCTTGATGCATGATTGTTTTACTGGTTATGCAGAAGTAATGCCTTCATTTGTTTTGCTTTATTGTCTATTACTATTATTGTTGTTGAGTAATTTTTAACTGTCAACATTGTCAAGAGTTGCTATAGAATGTGCAATGGGAGTTAGTTGTGCTTCCCCACCTTGCTTTTGTAAGATGCTCAAGAGTTCCAAGTCTTTTCAATGGTCGATGTCAGATTGTGATACCTGTTGATAGGTATAATTTTATTTTATATTTTGATGATAACAATTATGTTTTAAATAAATATTATTTATTATTTTCTGTTTTTACTTGAATTAATTTTTTATTGACCTTGATATATTAAATGTCAAGTGTTAAATAAATTAATTCATATAATATTCAAGGCAAGGAAACCCTATTTCTTTTTCTAAACTAAAGTTGGGCAAAATATTTTTTATATACTAAAAATATAATATATATAATAATATACTTATTATATAATACCGGATATATATATATTACATTTAGTATACTACATATATATAAGATAAGAGTTTAATGCATGCATGTGCTGCCACCTTTTTTTTTTAAGTGTTAAACCGTGTGCAAAGTGACATTTTTTTTGGGACTAAAACTCGTTAGTGTTGACAATTTTTTAACATGCGGTCAAATAGTTATTAAATGCTAAGTTGGCAAGAATTAGACCGGGCGAATTATGAAGCACTTCCGCGTAAATTTTTTTTGCTCCAATCTGGGTCGTTCAATTCAAAAATATTTGATAAAAACCGTTCATTCAAAAATCAGTTTTCAAAATTACATTTTTGCCCAAACTTCAAAAATTCTATAAATAGAGAGTATTTCATTCATTTGGTTTTTACCAATTTAGTGAAAAGAAAATCATACTCTCCTTGCCTGCATTCTCTCTAAAGCTTTATATCTCTTCTTACAAAAGTTCTAATTATTTTTGAAGAGAAAAATTGGTCCAAGTATTGAGATAAGTTTAATTTTTGTTGAATTATTTCTTACTTGCAATTATATCTATAGATATACAAATACATATTGTTCTACACAATTTTATATATCTATATTTCATCTATTTGTCAAATAAAAGGATACTTGGGCGCCGCAAGGCTACGGAGATACACCTCTACGGAGAGGAATTCGAACCGTGCGATTCCTTATAGTCTTCAGTAACCTTTTATCGACATTATTTATATAAATATCGTAAAATAGATACGACACTTGATAGCTCAAAACAACACTGAGATACTGCTCCAAAAAGAGTAGTCATTCGAACCGGATTTGACAATCGTAGTGATCTATTGAAAATATTTATATAAATATCAATTGTGAAAATTATAAATTTTGTCATACTTAGATGCCGCAAGGCTACGGAGATACATCTCTACCAAGAGGAATTCGAACCGTACGATTCCTTATAGTACTAAGTGACATTATCTATAAAAGTTCACAGATAAAATATTCTTATATATTATTTGAGTTAAACAAGTAATATTTGTTATATCAGTTTGTGCTTAACTGAAAATTATACTTGATAAATATTGTTTGATTCGATTTATTCTTTTATTCAAGTATTTATTCATAAAAATAAATTATATAATATTTGGTAAAAACTAACAATTCTATATTATCCATAGAAAAACATTCTTTATTTTATAGAATTGTTAATTCTTTATAAAGTGCTTTAATATCATACACTTGCTTAATCAGAAGCATAAGTGAATCTAAACAAAAGATCTATATAAAAGTCCTTGAACTTTTATACTGATATATTTGTTCTTAATTTTCTATCTGCTTATTTGAGAAGCATTATTCAGTATTTAACTCTTATCAGCTTATTGAAGAAGTACTTTGTTGTAAACTTATTTGTAAACAGAGAAAGGATTAGAGTTGATTTATTTTATGTACCTGTGAGAAAAAATAGTAATTCTTCAACCAAGACTAGTCTTAGAGAGGTCAGCAGGAAGTTGGGTCTCTACTGTACTTGTGAGGTGAGGAAGAGACTGTTGTTTCAAGACCAGATCATAGAATAAAACTAATCTCAAAAAGTGGTACAACTAGACTTAGGAAGGAGCAGGAAGCTTGCTGTCCAAGATAGAATAGTTGAATAGTTGGAAGTTTGTCTCAAAAACTTTGTAAAGGCTTCTCACTTTATGAAGGAGTATTTATTACTGATAGTAATAGGATCTCAAGTTCCAAGTAGGGACTTGAGACTGGACGTAGCAACATATCAAAGGGTGTATGTTGTGAACCAGATAAATCTCTGTGCATTGTGATTGAATTTTTATCTTGCATGCTAATTCCTAAAACTGCTAATTAATAACTAAAAATTCAAAATGGCCTAAATATAATTTTTAACTGATAATAATCTATTCAACCCCCCTTCTAGATTATTATTGACCTTTCAATATACTATACAATTATAATTATTATATCAACTATAATTAAATAAATTTACATCAATTTAAAATTGAATATGTCATTGTTTGATTTCAAAAATCAAATTATATTTTTAATTTTGGAATGGAGAGAAGGGAGTACTAATCTTATGTTAATCTAATGTAAGATTAGTATTAACTACACATTTACTAAATCCATTTATGATATTTTGTTTCTCTGTTACTGGTCCTAATAAAATGAGCCTATTTTACGCTCATAACATTTCCACCCAACATTTTTGAAAATATCAAACAGTTTTGGAAAGCTGTGAAATGTGATGACATTTCCTGGACACAGGTTGTGTCTCATAGACCGATATTTTGACTGGGTAGAGGTAGTAGTAAGATGAGGGACAACATTAGAAAATTGCAACTCAGAATTTAGAGGAAGAGTTTTTCTTTTAGAAGAAAATAAGTTAGTCATGATAAGTATGGATGTAGGAAAAACAGGGGAAAATATGAAACTGAAGAGAGGATATATAAAAACGCAACATTTTTGGAAGAGCTTATATATATATAAGTAAAGAGAAGAGAAAGGATGTGCGGCAGGTAATATACACTCCATGTAATCAAGTAAAGGAAGCAGTTAATGACTTGAGGTGGGAGGAAGTAAAATTGAAAAACAATGAAAAATATTTAAGTCAAACAGTAGTATGGACACTGTATAAAATCTGTCATTTAAGAAAGTAGAGTGAGCATTAAAGAAATATCCACATGTCATAGGAGGAACACAGAGTACCAACGATTTCAGTCAAACTTAAGAATGATTACCAAAGTCTGAAGGATGTATCATTTAAAAACATTTTGATCGATAAACACGGCAAGAAAGTATCATTTCAAAAAAAATTTCAAGGAGGCAGGTAATGTGAAAGATTTTACATTTAAAGCAAATCTTAAGAAAGAGCAGATAGCAGAAATGCAATTAATCCAGTGGACCTTAGTATCCACACAATATATAAGACAGATAAAATGAAATCCAGTGGACATCAGTATTCACACAAGTAAGAAATACAGAGAGATAGAGAAGTTATAACTGAGTTGGGGGCTATGGTATTTCAATTGCAGGGATGATAAGCTCTTCGTTGTACATATTTTTCAAAAAAATTGAGTCCAAAGAAAGATGCATGATATATAGCAATATATATATATATATATATATATATATATATATATATATATATATATATATATATATAAAGAAGGGTCCGGTTCTAGTTAGGACTCAAGAGATGTATGTATAATGCAGAGATATGTTTTGTTATATGTATCTAAATCACACCCAAAACACTGTATTATGGAAAAATTCCAGTTCTATAAAATATAATTTTTATTTTTCAGTTTAAAAAAAAAAAAAAAGTTCCGCATTTTAACAAAATTCGGGAGTCCTGACTGGATCTTGTCTGTATATAAGAATATATAATATGTATAAACAGAATTAGGACAAAATCTAAAGAAACTTGAAAAACCAAAAAAAAAAATTTGTTAAAAAAAAAGCTTTAAAAAAATTTATGGTTTGTTAAAAAAAAATTTAGAAAATAGATGTGATGATTATTATATTTTTTTTTAAAAAAAATGCGTATGGAACATACCATAAATTCCAGGAGATGTGATGAAGATGATTTGTAAGAAGATTTCAGAGAAACCTTAACCAGAAATTTTTGAGACAGACTAGAAACGGACATATTTTAAGAAGTGTGATTATCAAAAAAAAATAAAAAATCCTAAGAACGTATTTGTGGTTACGGCAAAAAAATGAGAGACAAAAATTGAACAAAGATGATTGTTGACAGAAGTCAAAAATAAACTTTTGAACTTTTTGCAGATGAACCCTAATCCTTAAAAATTTCAGATAGATCATCGATTGTTTTACAGATTATAGAACTCAAAAACATGTTTTGTTTCAAAACAAAATAAAACAGAGGCAATTTTGCGTATTTTAATAAGGCTGAAGATCTCTCAATTTTTTTATTTTATTTTATTTTTTTAAAAAAAGAACACCTACGAGTGTTCAGAAATCAAAAAAATGACTGCAACCCTAAATATTTTAAGACTACAGAAACGATTTTTGGTAAAATTTTTGGGAATCTTAGAAGAACATATGCAAGTGTTCGAAAACCGTAGAACAAGAATTTAAAAAAAATTCAACCGAAACCCTAACTGGCGAAAGACACAAAAATGGATCGATTGAGCATACCAGAAACTTAAAAAAAACGTAGAACAAGAATTTTCAAAAAAAATAGACAGAAATTTTACCCGAAACCCTAACTGGCTAACGACTCAAAAATGGATCGATTGATCTTACCAGAAACTTTAAAAATATGAGTATCATGATTAAGAGAAGAAGAAGAAAGGAATATGTTAGATAGATCGTCATCGAAAAAGTAGATCAGATAGAGAGAAGAGATCGGAGATGATGAGAGAAGAGAGAGAGAGAAAGACGAAGGAGAAGAGACGCATAAGAGAAGAGAGAGAAAGAACAAAAACAAAATGAAATTAAAAATTGCAACAAATGTATATATTTTGGCTTACCAGGTAAATCCAACGGTGAGGAGGCGTGCGCAGATCAAGATCAACGATTATAAATGAATCTGATATGTGTTTCTTCTTGGAACACGATCTAATGGCTGAGATCAATGCTTAGTGATGATCCAACGATTCTGATTCATAATCCTTGTGCTTCATGATGGTGAAGTCTGATTGGTTTGATGAAAGAGATGTGGATTGGTCAATTTTGACCCTTGGATATACATAAAGATTGATGGTGTAGATTTAATCCTTGAAAATATATATAAATATGGAATATACCTTCCTTTAATTTATCAAAATACTATATATGTATATATATACATATATATATATATAAATAATTAAGTAGAAATTTGTTTAAACAAGCAAAAGAAATTAAAACAATTAAGAAGAAATAAATAAAATTAAAACAATTAAGAAGAAATATCTAACATACCTAACTCAATTCTTAATTTGCATAATCTTTCCGAACTTAGTGGTTTAGTAAATATATCAGCTATATTTAATTCAGTGTCAATATGTTCTAGCTTAATACTTCTGTTATTAACATAATCTCGTAAAAAGTGATGTCTAATGTCTAAATGTTTTGATCTAGCATGAAAGACTGTATTTTTGCTGAGATTTATTGTACTAGTATTATCACATAAAATTGAAACATAGTCAAATTTCAAGTTATAAAATGCAGAAAGGTCTCATTGCATCCACAGATTTGAGCACAACGATCAAATACCGCAATGTATTCTCGCCTTGGTAGTTGAAATAGAGACCGAGTTCTGTTTCTTAGAAAACCAAGAAACCAAACATCCTCCTAGGAATTGGCAAGTATCACTGGTACTTTTTCGATCGACATGATGACCTGCATAGTCAGAGTCTGAAAAGCATACTAGATTAAATGGTTGATCCTTAGGATACCATAGACCCAATTCAGTGGTTCCTTTAAGATATCGAAAAATCCTTTTCACTGTGGTCAGGTGAGATTCTTTAGGATCAGCTTGAAACCTGGCACATTTACAAACACTAAACATGATGTCAGGTCTACTAGCAGTTATATATAATAGACTTCCGATCATTCCTTTATATTTATTTGAGTCGACAGATTTTTATTTTCGTCAATAATTAATTTATCAGTTGTTGACATAGGAGTGTTAAGAGATTTTGCTGATTCTAGGCCAAATTTCTTGATCATTTCTTTACAGTATTTAGACTGAGATATATGAATACCTTTTTCTCCTTGTTTGATTTGCAGTCCGAGGAAGAAGTTTAATTCTCCCATCATACTCATTTCAAATTCTTTACTAATACTTTCAAAAAAATCATTGCACATAGTAATATCAGTAGAGTCAAAAATAATATTATCAACATATATTTGAATTACCAAAATATCATCATTTTTATTTTTAGTAAATAAGGTAGTATCAACAGTTTCTCGTTTAAAGCCATTTTTCAACAAAAAATTATTCAACCTTTCATACCAAGCTCTGGGAGCCTGTTTCAATCCATATAGAGCTTTATGTAATTTATAAACATATTCAGGATGACTAAAATATTCAAATCCAGGAGGTTGTTTAACATTAACTTCCTCTTCTATAACACCATTTAAGAATGCAGATTTCACATCCATTTGAAACAGTTTAAAATTTTTATGGCATGCAAATGCTAATAACATACGAATAGATTCAATTCTAGCAACATGAGCATATGTTTCATTATAGTCAATTCTTTCCATTTGTTTATATCCTTGTGCGACTAATCTTGCTTTATTACGAATAACAGTTCCATTTTTATCAAGTTTATTACGAAATACCCATCGGGTTCCAATGATTGAAACATCTTCGGGTTGTGGGACTAATTCCCATACTTTGTTTCTAGTGAATTGTTCAAGTTCGTCTCAGATAGCCATTATCCAAATTTTCATCTAGTAAGGCATCTTTTATCAATTTAGGTTCAATTTGAGACAAGAAGGACAAATGACCAACTAGATTATGTGCTTGTGATCTAGTGATAACTCTTTTTCAATATTACCAATAACATTTTCTATAGGATGATTTTTAATAACATGAGACTCTTTGGGCAAATCATTCAACCGAGGGTTTGATTTACAAGGGATTCTCAACAATAGGTGGAGATGCATTGTCTAGTTTTGGTTCTTCCATATTTTCGAGAATATCTTCAATGACAAACATCATTATCGGGCTTCTTTATATATTTTTGGAGGAGGTCGAGTTTCATCAAAAGTCACATTCATTGATTCTTCCACAACTAGACTTCTTTTTGTTGAAAACTCTGTATGCTTTACAATTCAGAGAGAATCTAAGGAATATTCCTTCATCAGATTTAGGATCAAATTTCAATAAGTGTCCTTTGGTATTTAGAATAAAACATTTGCTCCCAAAAACACGAAAATAGTTTATTTTTGGAGTTCTTTTATAATAAAGCTCATAGGAGTTTTGAGCAAAATAGGTCTTAATAAAACTACATTCAATATATAACATGATGTTGCTTAACTTCAAATTTCGTAAATACTTTGGAAGACGGTATTCATTTAACATGGTATTAGTCATTTCTCGCAAAGAACGATTTTTTCTTTCAACTACATCATTTGACTGAGGTGTATAAGGAGCAGAGAAGTTATGACTTGTACCGTTCTCATCTAAGAACATAATGAAATCAGAATTGTCAAATTCTTTTCTGTGATCAGATCGAATATGAACAATCGAACTCCCCTGTTGATTTTGAATCTTTTTACACAGAGTAGAAAAAGAATTAATAGTCTCATTTTTAAATTTTAGGAAATCAACCCATGTAAATCGTGAATAATCATCAACCAAAACTAGAAAATATACAACACCACCCATGCTGTGTTTAGGGATAGGTCCAACAAGGTCCATGTGTATCAATTCTAAGGGTCGAGAGGTTGATACAGTAAATTTAGGTTTATGTGATGCATGAATTTGTTTACCTAATTCACAAGCTTCACAGATGTGGTCTTTAAAAAATTTTAATTTAGGAAGACCACAGACATGTTATTTAGAAGAAATGTTATTTATAAGTTTCATATTGATGTGTCCTAGTCTACGATGCCATAACCAAGGATCCTCATTTGCAGAAACAAGACATGTTATCTAAGTGAGAATATGCATCTTAGTCACAAAAGTATACAGGTTTTGATATCTAGGACAAACTAAGATTAATTTACCAGTTTGATCAAAAATAGAGCAGTTATGTGTACTAAAGGATATTTTAAAACCACTATCACATAGTTGATTGATAGATAAAAGATTATACCCGAGTCCAGTGACCAACTGAACGTTGGAAATGGTTATGTGGTTATTACCAAGACTCCCAACTCCAATTATTTTACTTTTATTGTTATCACCGAAAGTTACCTCACCAAAGTGTGCAGCTTGCAGATTTCTTAAATTGGATTTGTCTCCAGTCATATGTGTTGAGCTTCCACTATCAAGATACCATTTGCTTTTATTTATATCAGTTGCAAGACATACTTGCAATATATGTACTAATTTTACAAGTTGGTACCCTTTAAATTAAAGGGTCCTTAGGATGAGTTTTCCATTTTGTACAAGGAGAATTTGAATTTTCCTTTACAAAACTCGGCATAGGATAATCAATCTTAGTAGAAAGAAGCATTCTATGAGTAATTGGATTGTGAGAAGTATGGTAATGTTGTTTGTGAAATTCTCTTCGTGTGATGGTTGGTGCAGTATATTTTCCTTTGGGAACCCAAATCATTTTTCCTTTATAGTTTCCATTTCTAGCATTGCACATATAAAATGAATGACCATTTCTGTTACAATAGGAACATTTTGTGAAGGACGATATATGGCTTTCTTTTTCTTTAATTTTAACGTGATAATCCTTTATCTTTTGATTCACTTATTTCACCGATTTATCCTAAACCTTCTTTATTAAAGCTACATTTTTGTTGATTTAACATGATATCAAGATTTTCTTTTTCTTTTGTAAATTTATAAATTATATTATTTAAATCTTCACGTTCTTTGGTTAAGTTTTCAATTATGTAATTATGGTTTTTGTATTTCTGACTTTAAACTTGAATTTTCATTTTTAATTTCTTCAATTACAACCTGATCTTGTACATGATTATCTTCATTGATTACAGCAAGTGTTGAATTTTCAATTTCAAGATTTTCAATAGAGATAATAAGTGAGGAATTTTCTATTTCAATATTTTTATTAATTTTCTTAAGTTCTAATTCTTCTTTATTTTCCAAGTTTATTTCATTTAAACTTTCGTTGGTGATTATTAAATTAGCATTTTCAATTTCAAGACTTGTATTTATTTTTCTTAATCTTTCTAATTCTTCTTTTAACAGTTTATTAATTCCATATAACTGACTATAAGCTTCTTGTTATTCATAGTGTTCTTCATTTATATTTTCTAGTGTGTATGAAGAGAATGAAGTGCTAGGCAGTTAGTGTTCAGAATTTACCTCAGATCTTGGTGATGAGTCATAATCTGCCATTAAGATTTGCAATTTCTTCGATTTGCTCAGCAGTTTCTTCCTCGTCACTTAGATCCTATCCTTCTTTAGCTACAAGAATTTATTGTTGACTAGTTTTGGACAGTCCTTCTTGAAGTGTCCAGGCTGCTTACATTCGAAACATGTGTTTGAATTTTCATTTGGATTGGTATTTCTGAAGTAGTTGTTACTTGCTTTGAAATTTCCTCCTTGCGTCTTTGGTTTGAAGAATTGTTTGCCTTTGAATTTGCTGAAGTTTGTTTTCATGAAGCCTTTGCCATATTTTCTTGATTTGCTTTGAATTACTCTTCTGAGTTGTTTGGATAGTAGAGCAACTTCATTGTTGTCTAGACTGAGAAGTTCTTCATTTAATTCTTCATCGTCACTTTCTTGATCCACCGAAAGGGCTTTGAATGAGATCTGTATCTGATCCAGCCTTTTCGACAAACATATCAACTTCGTGGGCACGAAGATTCCCGATGAGATTATCCATAGGATATGTGGTTAGATCTTGCATTTCTTTTATTGCAGTGACCTTCATTTTCCAGATGGAAGAGTTTTGAGAATTCTTCTGTTTTTCTCATTTGTAGTGTATGCTTTTCCCAATTGCTCTAGCTCATCAATGATTCTGGAAAACCGAGTTTCCATATCAATGATCTTTTCTCCTTCAAGTTTGAAACTTTCAATACTCTTGAATTAGAGCATCTTTTCTGGTTTCTTTGATGTGATTGGTACCATCATAGGTTACAATCAATTTTTCCCAAATTTCATTTGCATTTTTACAGTTACTAACTCTTTTGTATTCTTTTTCAATCAAAGCACTGGTTAGTACTTGTTCTGCTCGGAAAGCAATGTTCATGATCTCTTCTTCTTTAGTGGTGAATTCATGTCTTTCTCGACAGTCTTTTCTCCTTCAATTTTGGTTGGAATTTGTACACCTCGTTCAATGGCACACCAAATTTTGATTCCTTGGGATTTGGCATAGATTTTGAATCTGTTTTTCGAGGTGGCAAAATTTGTACCATCAAATAGTGGAGGTCTGGACATAGACAGTTCTTCCCCGCAACTGGTAGCATTGTAGGCCATTGATCTACTCTTAGGTATGCCTGTATATACTCAACAAACAAGTTAAAAAGCACTGCTCTGATACCAATTGAAAGGTCAATAATAATCTAGAGGGAGGGAGGGAGGGAGGGAGGGAGGGAGGGAGGGGGGGGGGGGTTGAATAGATTATTATCAGTTAAAAATTATATTTAGGCCTTTTTGAATTTTTAGTTATTGTTTTAGGAATTAGCATGCAAGATAAAAATTCAATCACAATGCACAGAGATTTATCTGGTTCACAACATACACCCTTTGGTATGTTGCTACGTCTAGTCTCAAGTTCCTACTTGGAACTTGAGATCCTATTACTATCAGTAATAAATACTCCTTCAACAAAGTGAGAAGCCTTTACAAAGTTTTGAGACAAACTTCCAACTATTCAACTATTCTATCTTGGACAAAGAAGCTTCCCGCTCCTTCCTCAAGTCTAGTTGTACCACTTTTTGAGATTAGTTCTATTCTATGATCTGGTCTTGAAACAACAGTCTCTTCCTCACCTCACAAGTACACTAGAGACCCATCTTCCTGCTAACCTCTCTAAGACTCTGGTCTTGGTATTGGTTGAAGAATTACTCGTTTTTCTCACAGGTACATAAAATAAACTAACTCTAATCCTTTCTCTGTTTACAAATAAGTTTACAACAAAGAACTTTTTCAATAAGCTGATAAGAGTTAAGTACTGAATAATGCTTCTCAAATAAGCATATAGAAAATTAAGAACAAATATATCAGTATAAAAGTTCAAAGGACTTTTATATTCAATAATAAGCTTCTTTAAAGCAGATAGATCTTTTGTTTAGATTCACTTATGCTTCTATATGATATTAAAAGCACTTTATAAAGAATTAACAATTCTATAAAATAAAGAGTGTTTTTCTATGGATAATATAGAATTGTTAGTTTTTACCAAGTATTATATAATTTATTTTTATGAATTAATACTTGAATAAAAGAATAAATCGAATCAAACAATATTTATCAAGTATAATTTTCAGTTAAGCACAAACTGATATAACAAATATTACTTGTTTAACTCAAATAATTTATAAGAATATTTTATCTATTATGTGAACTTCTATAGATAATGTCACTTAGTACTATAATGAATCGCGACGGTTCAAATCCTCTTAGTAGAGATGTATCTCCAGTAGCCTTCATGGCGCCTAAGTATGACAAAATTTATAATTTTCACAATTGATATTTATATAAATATTTTCAATAGATCACTACGATTCTCAAATCCGGTTTGGATAACTACTCTTTTGGAGCAAAGATCTCGGTGTTGTTTTGAGCTATCAAGTGTCGTATCTATTTTACGATATTTATATAAATAATAATCGATAAAATTCTTGAAGACTATAAGGAATCGTACGGTTTGAATTCCTCTCCGTAGAGGTGTATCTCCGTAGCCTTGCGGCGCCCAAGTATCCTTTTATTTGACAAATAGATGAAATATAGATATATAAAATTACGTAGAACAATATGTATTTGTATATCTATAAATATAATTCCAAGTAAGAAATAATTCAACAGAAATTAAACTTATCTCAATACTTGGACTAATTTTTCTCTTCAAAAATAATCAGAACTTTTGTAAGAAGAGATATAAAGCTTAGAGTGAATGTATGCAAAGAGAGTATGATTTTCTTTTCACTAAATTGGTAAAAACCAAATGAATGAAATACTCCCTATTTATAGAATTTTTGAAGTTTGGGCAAAAGTGTAATTTTGATTTTTGAATGAATGGTTTTGATCAAATATTTTTTAATTGAACGACCCAGATTGGAGCAAAAATTTCTTACGCGGAAGTGCTTCATAATTTGCCCGGTCTAATTCTTGCCAACTTAGCATTTAATAACTATTTGATCGCATGTTAAAAAATTGCCAACACTCACGCATTTTAGTCCCAAAAAAAATGTCACTTTGCACACACGGTTTTAACATTTATAAAAAAAAGGTGGCAGCACATGCATGCATTAAACTCTTATCTTATATATATGTAGTATACTAAATGTAATATATATATCCGGTATTATATTATATAATAAGTATATTATTATATATATATATATATATTTTATTTTTAGTATATAATAAAAAATATTTTGCCCAACTTTAGTTTAGAAAAAGAAATAGGGTTTCCTTGCCTTGAATATTATATGAATTAATTTATTTAACACTTGACATTTAATATATCAAGGTCAATAAAAAATTAATTCAAGTAAAAACAGAAAATATAATAAATATTGTTTCTTTAAAACATAATTGTTATCATCAAAATATAAAATAAAATTATACCTATCAATCTCCCCTTTTTTGATGATGACAATTATAAATTTTTTTTTAGTTTTGAAGAAAACTCCCCCTTAAACTGTGAACCTTTTATAACAATTTAGATTCAATCATAGCAGTTAATAAAATCCATTCATAGCAGTTAGCAGTTATATAGTCCATTCATATTTTTCTTCTCCCCTTTGTCATCATAAAACGTGACAGGGTAAAAGAAAAGTGTAAACCTGCAGAAAATATGTTAGAAATCCTACAAAGAGAGTTAGTTAAAACTTATATAACCCAAGTGAAAAGAAGTAGTAGTAGTAGTAGTAGTAGCAGTAATGTGAAACAGTAGACTGGAGAGGGATTAGGGATTACAGGCAAGCCAAATAGTTAGTTGAGTTAGTACAAAGTCAGATTTCCTCGAGATCGAGAGGAGAGAAATGAGACAGATCAAGAATGTTTCCTTCAGGATCGGTGGGGGGGGAGAGCAGGAAGCGGTGAAGTCGATGGTAATCGACATTGAAAGGATCCATCAACAAAGTTCTTTGTTCTCGAGAGCGAAGCAAACCATGATTTAATTGTGAGCAAGGAGAACTGAACATCTTCTAATTTTTTCAACATGAGAGATTGATTTTGCAACAAAAGTTGGTTCATACTATTTAGGGGGTCGATTTTGGTAGCCATATTGATGTTGGCTTCAAGATTTTCATGATCAAGTGGTTTAAAAATGATGAGAGGCTGTGGTGGCAGATTTAGATGAGATACGATGTTGCTGGTAGGAACTAATTGAGACTGAAGATTGGACAAAGGAAGATTCAAATAGCGGAAGATATGTGTAAGAAGTAGGCCAAAACCAAGGCAATTGTGTTGAAAACAATATTCAAACGAAGATAACAGAAAATAGGCTATATTATAGGGCATGCATTCATTTAACATACTTTTGATTAGTTCCAGATCAAAAGGTAACATTTTTCTATCATCCCGGACAGGCATAAAATTGTTTCTTAAGATTTTGCCTAGAAATTGGCACTCAGCAGTGAGAAACTCCAGACCAACTTTGCATGGATAATCAAATTAAAGAGCTGGGACCATTTAATCAGTTACCACAGACAAATTAAACTTGAATAGCATGCATTCTTCTACAGATATGCCAGATGGATGAAGATATGAATTAATCCTAGGTAATTCAAGAGTGGAAGGATGCAACTGAAGGGCATGAACAAGAAATAATTCATCTATGATATAAGTCTGTCCTTGAATGCAAGTATTAGTGGTCTTTAATAAACCAGAGGAGTCATGTGAAAACTCCATATGAGCGTAAAATTCGGCCACAAGACTGGGAAAAACAGACTTAGGACTAGTAACATAGGACAAATGGTCATTTTCTTAGGTTTTCCCAGTCTTTGTAGGATTTCTAACATATTTTCTGCAGGTTTACACTTTTATTTTACCCTGTCACTTTTTATGATGACAAAAGGGGGAGAAGAAAAATATGAATGGACTATATAACTGCTAACTGCTATGAATGGATTATATAACTGCTATGAATGTATTATATAACTGTTGTGAATGGATTTTATTAACTGCCATGAATGAATTTTATTAACTGCTATGATTGAATCTAAATTGTTATAAAAGGTTCACAGTTTAAGGGGGAGTTTTCTTCAAAACTAAAAATATTTTTATAATTGTCATCATCAAAAAGGGGGAGATTGATACGTATAATTTTTTTTTTATATTTTGATGATAACAATTATGTTTTAAAGAAACATTATTTATTATTTTCTGTTTTTACTTGAATTAATTTTTTATTGACCTTGATAAATAAATTAAATTAATTCATATAATATTCAAGGCAAGGAAACCCTATTTCTTTTTCTAAACTAAAGTTGGGCAAAATATTTTTGATTATATACTAAAATATAATATATATAATAATAAACTTATTATATAATATAATACCGGATATATATATTACATTTAGTATACTACATATATATAAGATAAGAGTTTAATGCATGCATGTGCTGCCACCTTTTTTTTTAAGTGTTAAAACCGTGTGTGCAAAGTGACATTTTTTTTGGGACTAAAACGCGCGAGTGTTGGCAATTTTTAACATGCGATCAAATAGTTATTAAATGCTAAGTTGGCAAGAATTAGACCGGGCAAATTATGAAGCACTTCTGCGTAAATTTTTTTTGCTCCAATCTGGGTCATTTAATTAAAAAATATTTGATCAAGACCATTCATTCAAAAATCAGTTTTCAAAATTACACTTTTGCCCAAACTTCAAAAATTCTATAAATAGGGATTATTTCATTCATTTGGTTTTTACCAATTTAGTGAAAAGAAAATCATACTCTCCTTGCCTACATTCACTCTAAGCTTTATATCTCTTCTTACAAAAGTTCTGATTATTTTTGAAGAGAAAAATTAGTCCAAGTATTGAGATAAGTTTAATTTCTGTTGAATTATTTCTTACTTGCAATTATATCTATAGATATACAAATACATATTGTTCTACATAATTTTATATATCTATATTTCATCTATTTGTCAAATAAAAGGATACTTGGGCACCGCAAGGCTACGGAGATACACCTCTACGGAGAGGAATTCAAACCGTACGACAGTAACCTTTTATCGACATTATTTATATAAATATCGTAAAATAGATACGACACTTGATAGCTCAAAACAACACTAAGATACTGCTCCAAAAAGAGTAGTCATCCAAACCGGATTTGAGAATCGAGTGATCTATTGAAAATATTTATATAAATATCAATTGTGAAAATTATAAATTTTGTCATACGTAGACGCTTAGCAAGAAGGCTCTGAGATACATCTCTACCAAGAGAAATTGAACCGCATGACGATTCCTTTATAGTACTAAGTGACATTATCTATAAAACTTCACATAATAGATAAAATATTCTTATATATTATTTGAGTTAAACAAGTAATATTTGTTATATCAGTTTGTGCTTAACTGAAAATTATACTTGATAAATATTGTTTGATTCGATTTATTCTTTTATTCAAGTATTAATTCATAAAAATAAATTATATAATACTTGGTAAAAACTAACAATTCTATATAATCCATAGAAAAACACTCTTTATTTTATAGAATTGTTAATTCTTTATAAAGTGCTTTAATATCATATACTTGCTTAATCAGAAGCATAAGTGAATCTAAACAAAAGATCTATCTGCTTTAAAGAAGCTTATTATTGAATATAAAAGTCCTTGAACTTTTATACTGATATATTTGTTCTTAATTTTCTATCTACTTATTTGAGAAGCATTATTCAGTATTTAACTCTTATCAGCTTATTGAAGAAGTACTTTGTTGTTAACAGGGAAAGGATTAGAGTTAGTTTATTTTATGTACCTGTGAGAAAAACGAGTAATTCTTCAACCAAGACCAAGACCAGAGTCTTAGAGAGGTCAGCAGGAAGTTGGGTATCTAGTGTACTTGTGAGGTGAGGAAGAGACTGTTGTTTCAAGACTAGATCATAGAATAGAACTAATCTCAAAAAGTGGTACAACTAGACTTGAGGAAGGAGCAGGAAGCTTGCTGTCCAAGATAGAATAGTAGAGTAGTTGGAAGTTTGTCTGTAAAACTTTGTAAATGTTTTTTCGCCTGTTGAAGGAGTATTTATTACTGATAGTAATAGGATCTCAAGTTCCAAGTAGGGACTTGAGACTGGACGTAGCAACATACCAAAGTGTGTATGTTGTGAACCAGATAAATCTCTGTGCATTGTGATTGAATTTTTATCTTGCATGCTAATTCCTAAAACTGCTAATTAATATCTAAAAATTCAAAAAGGCCTAAATATAATTTTTTAACTAATAATATTCTATTCAACCCCCTTCTAGATTATTATTGACCTTTCACCTGTACTTGTAATAGTGTAGTAGTAAGATTTCCACTTAATGGTCATTTAAAATATATATCCTTTCTAAAGCTGGAAGCCCTTTCAAGTATAGGGTATGTGAGGGTTTCATGGATAAAAGTAGCGGCAGGGGAATTCCATTTTTTGACTCGGTATCGGTTTTGGTATAGGTATCGGGCGGTACACAGTACACACCGTTAGCTAGTTAAGAGATTCAAAAATAGTAAAAAAGTTGTGAAAAAATTCTAAATAATAAAAGCAATATGAGAAATTAATTAAGTTAAAAAAATACTATCTAGGACACACAATATTGTCCAAATTATAAACCTCTCGCATATATGCTTAATTAATTTTATGTTTGAATAAAGTTGATATTGATGTTGTCTTAGCTCAAATGCTTGAGACACGATCTGCATAATTTAAGTACAATTTAACTTAACTAAGTACATATTAAGTGTAATTTTTTTAAAGTTGTACTTAACTAGGAATTACAATTTAATAATAGTTTAAGAATAATTAAGCTTAATTAATTATATGTTAAGAGCATATATTTTATATTTTTTTAAGGTATACTTGACTAGGAACTTCATAGGTATAATTTATAGAAAAAAGTTCATTCTCTTTTGTTGTCTACTTTTATAACTTGTAGCATATTTGATTTTTTTTTTGTGGCATTCTCCCATTTACGCCGTGATTTCTTCTTTATTTGGTCCGAAACTGGTGTTGCCGAAAATTACTCTTTACATGAATACTTCCTAATTTTGCGATTCGGTACCAATCGTTACCTAACTTTGAACCATACTTGTGAACAATATTAATATCAGTGCCTATATTGGATTAGAAAAGCAGAGGGAAAAGGAGCATTAAGTTATTAACATATTTGGTTGCAAATGAATCTGTCTCGTATCTTGTATGAGTAGCTGACATTCTTGTGCACTACACTGGGGATTGGGTGATTTTGAACTGAAATTGGGACACGTGAAACATTTGTACCCTGATTTGAGTATTACATGTCTCCAATTGCTTTTGGGCTTGATTATAAAAGCAAGTGGGTGAGAAGTATTTTTTGGCCGTCTCTTCATTTATTGTGAACAGGGACTTCATTTGTTTATCCAGATGGAAAACAAGGTCTCATTGTGGGACTGAAGTCATTGCAATAGTGTACAAGGACCTTCCTTATGGTTCCAATTGTTTAGCAGTTCATATTCAATGTCTTGTACATACACTGAACTGGTTTGTTCCAATTGCAGGTTGCGAGGAAAAGCGCTGCTCCTCAAGAAGCTGCACCAGTTATGACATGGCCCCGAGTTTCTCGAGGATCCATATTTGCTGCATCTAGGTTTTCCGGAGTTCCCTTTCCAAGAGGAATCCCTGGCATGTATCGGGCCCGGCTTCCAATAAAAGCTGGTGCAAGGAGCTTCCAGTGGAAGCGGGATGCTCAGACAAATCCAACCGAGACCGTCAGTGTTTTCAACAACAGTGTTCCATCTCCCATCACTCCTCGGAGTCTAACTTATGTTCGAGCAGAGCCAAAAATAAATGGAAATTCTAGCACTGTCTAGTTCATCAATTATTTTCATTACCAGTTTGCACAGTACAAGGTTGCCAAATTTCAACCATTTTGTAGAGAGCACTAAACCCTCCAGAAAATAGGTCATGATACAAGGCTTCTTACTGATGATGCTTTTGATACATAGCACTAAAGGTTATTTTCACACCTTTCCTCGCTTATTCTAACGATTTTGGGTTTTGGAGGCAGCGGTCCAGGTGAAACGGGAAGAGTTATTGCGGATTCAATTGTCTTTTTATGTGGCGACTTGTGAATATCCTAGTTAAAATGTAACCAATGTTGATTAGCCTGAGTTTTGAGATTGTTTAGTTGGTCCAAGTATTTTTCACAATTGGTTTTTATTGGTAAATTGGCAAAAAGTTTACTCGACTGTAAAACTTGCCTTTGTTTTTCTATTTTATCGTTGGATTGGTAGACTGTAATGGACGGTGTACATATATTTTGATATTTAGTTTTTTCTTTTATTATCGTTCATTCCGTCTTTATTATAAAAAGCAGCGAGTTTTTGGTTTAATTTTCACACCTTATTCACCTAAAAAGGCTCCAATTTATCAATAGATTATGTTATCTTTCACCTGAATTATATAATTGCGGCTTATGACGACATGAGATATGTAAGAATTAAAAATAAGTATATCTTAAATTATTTTATTTTATCGTATAAATTTTTATGTTGTAGGAATTAAAAAAAGACTAAAAGACAAATTGCACTCCAAACTTTACACTTATGTTGATATTTGCACCCCAAAGTGAAAAAAGTGTCTAAGTACACCCTAAACTTTACTTATGCTAAATAAATTGCACACTTTGCACACTTTCTGAAGGGTATTTCAGACTTTTTCCTTCTTTATCTTCTCCAACGTTATTAGAGTTATTCAGTAGCATACAACAACTCTTAGAAAATCGATCAATAAAATCAAGAAAAATCTCTCCTTTTCAGCCACACGATCTATGAGGTCCTCATCTGCCCCATCATTTTGTCTAAACAACCAATCAGACCCTTCCAGCTTCAAGAGCTTCTGAATACAAATTCTGAAAGACAGAAGGAGATTTGCTTCAAAATCTACCGCAGATACATTTTCTTGAGTTATTGAATTCTACATACTTCCAACTCCTTCACCCTCAATCGAACGGGCTTTGTCAGCCATACCAAACTGTTCACAAGGCTGTCTAGACCACAGGGACCTAGTGTGTGAACTTGAATTGAACTGTAACGAGAAAGCGTCTCTGCAGACTTTTGAAGAAGAGAATTCATCAAAGACCAAAGGAGTTCCTACTGCAGATGAAGTGCTTGAGTAAGCCTTGGATATACCAGAAAACAAATGTCCATTAATCACAACCACCATATAAGAAAATTAGTTTCAAGCAAAATCATATGCAACATTCAGAAAACAGCATTACCCATAGTAACGAAGGCAGTCCCTTTGCAGAGAATGACCACAGCTTGCAACTCGATTACCAGTTGCATGATTTGAGAAGCTAAGTTCTAAAAACTTTCCAAAAGAAAGCCCCCAAGCAGCATCAGACATAACCACTCTCCGGGTTGCTGGTGGAATTCCACCAACATGTGCACACCTGAGACATCGATGCCACATCCATATTTTTCCATCTCGTTCCCCAGGTAGCTTCACTGAGGGAAGGCGTCTAACGTTTATTGTTAAATTTCCCTGCTGGTGGGTATAGCATACAACGTGGCCTTCAGCCGGCTATTTGCATGATCGACAGAGGGCCATCTAGAGCAAAGTGCAATTGTATAATAAATCCCCTCTTCTAACAGGTACAAAAAAAAAAATTTAGCACTGACACGGAAGAAAAAAGTTATCTGATCAAACATAGATCATCTTGAAGATACCTCCCAAGTGGCTTATCAAAACAGCCATAGAACTTAATTCGCAAGAGTCGAGAGCGTTCACATACAGTTCCATTAAGCACACAACGACTTGAAAAGGATACTAATATGCTCTGGTAATTATCAGTAGATGGTCTATAGACCGTGGGGAAGAGAAAGTCCAGAGATATCTGGCAAATTATAATATTTCTTTGTATTGATTATGCTTCTCACATTCTCAGCAGGTCCAGTGGAGGAAATACCATAAAGTGGTCTTTCAGCTTGCAGTGAACTATTTCTAGATACAACAAGACTTGGAAAACCAGGTGGTGTTTTGGCACTTAACCCGTTTCGAGGCTTTTGCGCAGAGGTAGTAGTGAATGGATCTCTGTAGTTTGATGAGACAAGGGATGGGGATTTTGGGCCTATTGACTCCATTTGACCTGTCAAAGAATCATAACTTCTTTCTTTGGCAATGTGACTGAGATATGCAATCTGCAACTTAAATCAATTCATATATTAATTTATAAAGAAAGAAAAATTAACAGAAGGAAATACTTTTATTGCGAGAAGTCCAAGCGTAAAAGCGTTTCCTTTCTCAACCTCGTGCTCGTATGGCTTCGGACCACTATCATCTTGTGGCGGCGGCGCCTGAAGATGCCTCACCAGAGCAGCAACCACGCTCAAATCAACAATCATGCTCACATGATCCTCTTCAACACATAAAAACAAAAATCAACATGCATGTCAAAAAAATAATACGAATTGCACAATCACGATAGAAATCTGCTTCGATCGATGAGAAAGTGGAGTCGAGGATTTCAACTTGGGCACGAACTTCGCGAATGAGATCTTGGTAAGATGAGAAAGAAAATACGCTGCGATCTTCTTCAAAATCTTCCTCCAGCGACACTGGGGCGGGGACATCCACTGCAGGGGAGAGGGGTTTTGGTGGAGGGATCAAGAACGACGGAAATGGAGAGAGATCGGGTGTCGAGGGTGAAGGGGCCGGAGTGAGGGGGAGAGAGGAACAGGGGAGAGAGGGAGGGTGGTGGAGGGTGAACGGGGAGATAAAGTGTCGAGGGTGAAGGGGCCGGAGTGAGGAGAGGTGAAGGGGCCTGAGTGGGTGAATTGTGTGAAATAAATGTAAACTCCTAATTTACCCCTCTCAAATAAATATTACGGTCTTAGCGGGTCACTTTGGACCGATTAAATGTGTAAAATATGCAATTTGTTTAGTATAAATAAAGTTTGGGGTGTACCTAGACACCTTTTTTATTTTAGAGTGCAAAAATCAACACTGATATAAAGTTTGGGGTGCAATTTATCTTTTAGTCTTAAAAAAATTATCTTAATTTATTTTATTTTATCGTATAAATTTTCACGTTGGTAACAATTCTATTTGATCACATATTTATCGATATATATACAGAATGAATCTAAAGCACGATTCGTATTTAAATATGTATTATTTATTTAGAGTGTGCATATATTAACACCATAAAAAAGTCATAATGTATGTATAAATTTAGTTATATTTTCTGAAAAAAATAGCATCTTTAATACTATTATTTTTTTCCCCAAATCAAGGTGGCCAATTGCCCATGTTAGAATATTTTATTCCTTATGTGGCCTCTACTATTTATGTAATTATTGGACTTACATATTGTATTAATTTAATCACTTTATTTATGGGTTTGGTAATTAATTATGTGGCCCATAAATAATATACTAATAGTATTTGGCATAATGGGCCCAGAGGTTTCATAATCTTGATGGATGATTTTTATTATTATTTATTCTATAAATAAAAAAGCTTAGTGTAGGGTCCCAATTGTTGCCTTCAAGAATTTTATTTACACACCTATACATCCATCCCAAGATGAGAGAGAAGCAATTGAAGACCTTCACCCTAAAAGCCTTGAGCGTGAAGCGTGATACATACAAGATGTCTTTCTCAATTCATGTAAGTACTTAATATTATGATTATTGATTTTAATTTTATTCTATGCAATAACACGTTCTTGTATAATTTATACAACATCTGGTATCAGAGTTTGGTTACGTTATTGTATAGTAAAAAAAATTAATTATGATGTTATGCTAGAATTTTAATTTCGCATAATCTCATTAATATATATATATATATATATATATATATATATAGTACTGTTCTGTTAATATATATAGTACTGTTACGTTTATATATGCAGCAATCATGTATATGCAGCAATCAGTACGTTAATATATATATGCAGTACTAATTTAAGAAAAATCAGCTTAATCAATGCCTTTGAATATGAATTTAAGGTAGTTACGTACACGCAATAAAATATTATATCAATATAAAAATATGTAATTGTACTCCAGTATAAATAAAGGGGGCACTCTAGCATATATTTTATCTATCTTCTTGCATATATTGCCGTCCCCTTGTTTTATTTTGTATAATGAAGGAACTGTTGAACTAAACATCTTTATGTCTTTTATGGTTAATGATAACCACGGTTAATTAATTATACATTAAAATAATTCATGGCTACTGTTATATGCATGTATATTATGCTTATTGAGACTTGGACATTTTGGAAATAATTATTAATGTATTTCTAATTATGTTCATATAATATTATTATTTATTATGTCCTTATGTACTTAATTATGAAATTAATGTGAATATATATAATCAATTCATGTTCATAATTATATATTTTAATTTAAAATTTGTGAACATGATGTGATATATTATTAGGGCTTTTAAGTTGTTACATGTAAATTTTAAATAATATTAATTTTATAAATTTTGATCATAATAATTTACATGTGTACGTGACTCTTTTATTGTTAAAATTAATAATCAGCCCAACGGAGGGTTATTAATTGAAACAATTAAAGATTAAGAAAAGTCACATAATGTTACATTTAATAAATAAAGATTTTAATTTTACCCAACGGAAAAATTAGAATTAGAATTTATTAAATGGAATTTTATTGCATAAATAACATGTTTATTTCGTTTCTGCCCAACGGTGATGCGTGGATAAATGTGTTGTGCATTATTTTATGGGGATGTTATTAGCATATTATTAATTGGACCAACGAAAGATTGATAATTATGCACCACCATCTCATTAAAATGTATTTTTTGGGTGTTGTAAATAGATTTTATCTAACTAACTGCTTGCCCTACAGTTGGTTTTTTATTATTATTTATTATTAATTATTGTTGTACATTGTGGATTTCTTTTAGTTTTTTTTTTGTAAGCATGTTTATGAGCTTGATTATGTTTCGACATTGACTCCAACTACTATTTCTGGGTATCTCTCTGGAATTGAAATCTTTAATGAAACTAATTTTACTGCTTGGAAAGTGTAAGTGAAAATTGTTCTCGGCACTATGGTTTTGGACTATGCATTACGAGTGGATCATCTTGCTCCACTTACAAGTACTAGCTCAATTGAACAAAAGGTTATTTATGAAAAGTGGGAGCGATTCAACTGCATATCCCTTATGATTATGAAAAACTCTATCACAACAACCATTCGAGGAGTCATTCCTGACTTTGAGAATGTTAAAGAGTACTTAACTTTAGTCGAGTAACAATTCAAGGGTTCTTCTAAAACACATACAAGTACCCTTATTTTGAAAATGCTCACTAGCAGGTATGATGGGGTTAGTGGAGTGCGCGAGCACATTATGATGATGAACGACATGACCTTTAAATTAAAGTGTATGGACATGACATTTTTTGAGAGTTTTCTTATTCACTTCATTATGACTTCTCTTTCTGCACAGTTTGATTCATTTAAGATCACTTATAACACGCAGAAAGAAAAGTGGAAGATGAGCGAAATTAATCTCTACGTAAGGCCCAAGATGAAGAAAGGCTTAAGGTTGAAAAACCTAATGTTGCTCATTTGACTATCACTGGGTCCTATAAGAAGAATGCTTATAAAAATGGCAAAGGTTTTAAGAATAAGGATAAACTAATTTCTACCAAAATAAATAAGGCAAATTATTCAGGTAACAACTCTTAGACATGCCCTAAATGTCACTTCTGTAAAAAGCAAGGACATATTTAGAAAGAATGTCCTAAATTAAGAGAATGGCTTGAAAAGAAAGGTAAATCGTCCATCAATTATGTAACTTATGAATCCTTTCTAATTGATGTTCCTTCTAATACATGGTGGCTTGACACTGGTGCTATGGTTCACATTACTAATTTATTGCATGGATTCCTTTCAAAGAAGACTCTCTAAAAAAGGGGAAAGAACCATTAAAGTTGGCAATGAAGAGTTTATACAAGTTGAAACTGTAGGAACTCTTCCTTTAGTTTTGGAGAGTGGTTTATACCTTGTATTTAAATGATACTCTTTATGTTCCCAGTATGACACGAAATTTAATTTCTGTATCTAAACTTGACGTTGATGGTTTTCGTTTAAGTTTGGGAATAATAAAATAATTATTTATCATTACTCTCATGTTATTGGTTCTGGCTCTTTAGAGGGAAACCTCTATAAGATAAATTTGGATAATGTCTTTGCTGAATCCTTATTAACAATGAATGTGACAGAAAATACCTCTAAAAGTGAAAATAAGAGAAAACTAAATAATGAGAATTCTTCAAAATTGTGGCATCAACGCTTAGGCCATATTTCAAAAGACAGAATGCAGCGTCTTATAAAAGATGGAATTCTTCATGCACTAGAATTTTCTGATCTTGACCATTGTATTGAATGTATAAAAGGAAAATTTGTGAAAGGTAATAAGAAAGGAGCAACTAGAAGTAGTGCACTTCTTGAGGTGATTCACACTGACATATGTGGACCATTTTCTCCAAAAATTGGTGGACATAAATCTTTCATTACGTTCATTGATGACTATTCTCGTTATACTTATGTGTACCTGATTAATGAAAAAAAATCTGAATCACTAAATATGTTTAAAGTTTTTAAGGCTGAAGTTGAAAATCAACTTGACTGAAAAATAAATAAATTAAAGTAGTGAGATCAGATAGAGGCGGAGAGTATTATGGTAAACACTCCGATACAGGTCATAGTCCTGGCCCATTTGTCTTATTTTGTCAAGAAAATGGAATCGTCACTTAGTATACAATGTCTGGTACACCGCAGCAGAATGGTGTAGCTGAGAGGCAAAATCGTACCCTTATGGATATGGTACGTAGTATGTTATGCAATTCTAGCTTACTTGTGTTTTTGTGGACTGAGGCATTAAAGACAGCTGTTTATATTTTAAATCGGGTTTCTAGCAAATCTGTCCCTAACACTCCTTATGAAATTTGGACAGGTAGGAAACCTAGTTTAAAATACTTACGGGTGTGGGGCTGTCCAGCCAAGGCTAAGATTTTAATCCACAAATAAAGAAACTTGATTCTAAAACCATTAGTTGTCATTTTATTGGATATCCTGAGAGATCTAAAGGTTTTCAATTTTACTGTCCCTCGTATACCACTAGAATTGTTGAGACTAGGCATGCAGAGTTTTTAGAGAATGGTGATTTAAGTGGGAGTGGTGAGCCTAAAAAATTGATCTTGAAGAAAACATGTTTTATGTTTCTAATCCTGAGCCACCACCTAATGTTGAATCTCACATTATTGAAAATCATATTCCTGAAATTGTGCAGCCTTTACGTATGTCCGAAAGACCTCAAAAGCCTATTAATTTTGATGATTTTATAACCTATCTTAATGAGATTGACTATGATTCAAGTAAAATTAATGATCCTATCTCCTATAAAGAGGCCATTACGAGTGCTCAATCAACTCAATGGCTTGAAACCATGAATGATGAGTTGAAATCAATGGAGCTTAATAACGTTTGGGATCTTGAGGAATTACCAAAAGGTTGTAAACCTGTTGGTTGTAAGTTGGTCTATAAGACCAAATTAGATCCTAAAGGGAACGTTGAAAGGTATAAAACTCGATTAGTTGCTAAGGGTTTCACTCAAAAAAAGGAAGGTGCGGATTATAATGAAACTTTCTCTCCAGTATCCAGGAAAGATTCATTTAGAATAGTCATAGCTTTAGTAGGTCATTATGATTTAGAGTTACATCAGATGGATGTTAAAACTGCATTCCTTAATGGTAACTTGCATGAGAATGTCTATATGACACAACCAGAAGGTTTTTAGTTAAAGGCAAGAAACATATGGTATGTAGACTTAAGAAGTTCATATATGGGTTAAAACAGGCTTCTCGACAATGGTATCTTAAGTTTCATGAGGTGATGAGTAATTTTGATTTTAAAAAAAATATAATGGATCAATATATATACTTAAAGGTCAGTGGGAGTAAATTTGTTATTCTTGTTTTTTATGTTGATGATATATTACTTGCAAGTAATAACTTAGACATGTTGCATGAGACCAAACCTTTCCTTTCTGGAAATTTTGAGATAAAGGATCTCGGTGAAACCTCTTATGTTATAGGTATTGAAATTCATCGAGATAGGTCTCGCGGGATATTAGGATTGTCCCAAAGATCTTATATTGACAAAGTTCTTAACAAATACAACATGCAAAATTGCTCCCCTACTGTCGCCCCTGTTGTTAAGGGTGACAAATTTAGCTCATATCAATATCCTAAGAACCACCTTGAACGTGATTAAATGAATCTTATTCCCTATACTTCTGTGGTTGAGAGTCTTATGTATGCTACTTATAGTGTACTAAGGATATTATGCTTACATTTAGAAAAAAACAGATAACCTTGAAGTTGTTGGTTATTCTGATTCTGATTTTGTTAAGTGTAAAGACGAAAAGAAATCTACACCATTGTACATCTTTATGTTTACAAGAGGCCCTATTTCGTGGAGAACTCATAAGCAGGAGTTAACTATCACTTCCACGATGATGGCAGAATATGTGGCTTGTTATCATGCTCCTTGTCACGCCATATTATAAAGGAATCTTATTTAAGGACTTAAGGTTGTAGATTCCATTTCAAGGCCATTGAAAGTATTTTGTGATAATAATTATGCTGTTAGTTTTTTCCAACAGCACCATTTCGAGTGGTGTTGAACTATACCTCGACACTAAGTACTTATTTGTCAGGGAAAGAGTTGAAGATCAAAACGTTGTCATTAAGTATATTAGTACGCATGATATGTTAGCGGATCCACTTACGAAAGACTTATCACCCAAGCTCTTTTAGAGCATGTTGCCGGCATGGGTTTAACTGGTAGTCTTAATTAGTAAGTTATTATGATGTAAAACAACAATTTTGAGCTCATTGTTTTGAACTTCACATTATGTTTATGGTTAGCTATTCTCTTTATTGTGCACACTTGAGAACTTATGAGCAAACGGTACAGTAATGTTTTGGACCATATGAATGAGTTTAATCTATTACCACTTATGTAAACTCTATTCATACCAGTTATGCTTAATGTTAATCTTTGTTCTAATAAAAGTACTAATTGTGTAACTAATGGGGATCTTGTGTTAATAGTGACACAAAGATTGTATTAATTCGCATTGATATTTTTATTTGAACGAGATGTAGATATTAAATTAATACTTGGCCAAATTAATGATTGTAAGCGTTATATTTTGTATATAAATAGTATTTCGGCCAAGTGGGAGAATGTTAGAATATTTTATTCCTTATGTGGCCTCTACTATTTATGTAATTATTGGGCTTACATATTGTATTAATTTAATCACTTTATTTATGGGTTTGGTAATTAATTATGTGGCCCATAAATAATATATTAATAGTATTTGGCATAATGGGCCCCAGGGTTTCATAATCTTGATGGACGATTTTGACCCTTAGCTATTCTATAAATAAAACAGTTAGGGTTTGGTCCCAATTGTCGTCTCAAGAATTTTATTTACGCACCTATACATCCATCCTAAGATTGAGAGAGGCAATTGAAGACCTTCACCCTTAAGCGCAGCGGAAGCGTGATACATACAAGATGTCTTCTCTCAATTCATGTAAGTACTTAATATTATGATTATTGATTTTAATTTTATTCTATGCAATAACACGTTCCTGTATAATTTATACAACAGCCCACACTGGAGGAAAGAAACCATACGCCCTTTATACTACATAAGACCGGAGTAGGTATCAGCTAATGTTTCAATTGAGTGCAAAAAATAAACTCATAGCTGACAGATGAGTTGTAGTCGCCTATGACCCTAATCTTGATGGCAAGTCCGTCGATTATGAGTTCCGTCGATTATGGGTGAAATATTGCATTTTTTATCATAAGAGTCGACGGACAGTCCGTCGAGATTAATAGTTGTCCATCGAGATTGTAGTGTAAAATTGGCGCACATTTTGGCGCTTGAAAGAAAAATGAGGGGCGACGGACTAATAGCATTGTCGACAGCACTGCCGTCGAAATTAAGGTCATTCTCGACGAGGTTGTTCTCGATAGATAACCTGTCGGGAATGACTAATGACTTTTAATTAAAATCCCTAGTTTGATACAACAGTTTCACTTTTCCTTTCCCCCTTCTTTTTGTCGTGATTTCTCTTCCTCTTTTCCATCACGTCGATCTCGTCTCCTCTCTCTCCGGCCGACAACACCTTCTCCTCTCTCTCCGACTGATAACACCTTCTCCTTTCTTTTCTCCGACGTAGTTTCTCTCATCTGACAGACTGTCCGTCGTCTATGAGTATGTCGAGATTGATCTTATTGTTGATGGAAGTTTTAAGCATCATAGCAAAGCGACCGGAGGGCTGACGGCGAGGGCGACAGACACATCCGTCGAGAATGATCTCATTGTCGATAGACAATTAGTTATTCTCAACGAAAGAGTCCGTCGCCTATGACCTAGTTTCTTGTAGTGTTGTATGTTTTATTTCACATTATGAATGAGTTATAAAGTAAAATAAAAGAAAACTTAAGTTTCACGTTTAAATTACTAAGTTTCCTTATATTAGTTTTATTATGCTTAAAATCTAGAGGGTATAATAGAGACTATAAAAGATGATTTTATGTTATTTAGTTTTTCGTTCAAATCCGAAGTGGTTAAATTTTTCGTCAATTTCTTAACTTTTTCATTCATTAAAAAACTCAATAACAAAGGAATTAGACAAGAAACTGTTGGAATATTTCACATGACATCAAATAAATTTAAAAGTGTAGATGAATTAATAAGTATGATAAAGACTCAACCTAATAAGTTAACTTTTTAGGTAAGAAGGTGGTCCAACATGCTTATTGAGCCAATTTACACAGGTATGTGTTGCATTGGTGATGGATTGTTCAATTCCACTACAGAAACTTATGTCTTTTGTCCGTTTCTTTTCTTTTGCATCCATTTTAAAACTCAATAACAAGAGTGTAGAGTGTCAATAATCTTGTGCACCAAATTGATGGTCCCGCGTAATCTTATACATCATCCACCAAGTCCACAAATTGGAAACGTAGCATCCTTGCAAAAAGTGAAACTAGAAAATGTTGGAAATATTGTTGGTGGTTGGATTTCAAAGTCAAGTTGCTTGTGAACATCACTTGCTTTTCTGAAAAACCTCAAGTTCCACATTGATAAGAAAATGCAAAACATTTTCCTTCTTTATTACTACAAACAATTGCATTGGTAGAATCATGGGCGAGTCACTAGGGTGGGCTTGGGCTTCATATCATAATTTAGAAGCACCTGACCAAAAAACCTTAATATCCACAGTATAATACACCTTCAAGCAATTAAGTAATGCTCAACTTTTGCACCACTGCAACTTTCACGACTACCCCCTCTGCAACTCTGCAACTTTCTCACCACTGAGATCTCTAGAGCTTCTTTTGTACAACAGCCAAACAAGGCTTGAAAGCATATTTCAATAAGAAGAAATAATTAAATATAACTATGATCTTCCAGCCAAAAGAGATTAATAACAAGGCAAAAATGATTGCTGGAAATTTTCCTTCAGAACTTCTTAAAATCAGAATATGTAACTTGTAAAGTTCTACCTTCTTTAGCCAAGAAAGATCAGTGTATATATTGAATAGACCAACAGCAATATAATCTTGTTAGCATAAAATGCTCAAGACTTTTGTTGGAATATAACATGATTTTAGCAAAGAGATTTTATCCAACAGATGTGATATGATATCTTTACAAAACAGTTTTTCAAATATTTTGAATTTTAAAATAAAGTAATTTGAAAAAACTTCAAAAAAAATCAGAACCTTAATTCTTGTCAAGATTTTTTTATATATTTCCAGTAATTAAAATATGCCTTGAAATTAAACACTCTGACCTGGAAAAAACTTACATAAATCCCAAGACCAAAACACATTCTAACAGACTTTATTTCCAAGTGGGTCTTCATGAGATCAACTGAACTCCATTAACAGCAACACCATATGAGATCAACTCAATCCATTTAGCTCAAAAACCAGTTCATCCACATTAGCTCCATACAACACATTGTCATCATTAAAATCCAAAAATACATAAATTAACAATACTTTCATATAATATAAGACTTGTATACAATTATATTTGATAATAAAGCACAACTATAGAATTTCTCAATTATTTTTCACTCTTATAAATACGATGTATATCTCATAAAAGAAGTACCAACTATATAATTCTCAAAACTCGATTAAAACGGGCTCTTATCTTTTGTATAAGAGCTGTAAATTATCCCACAAATGAAGAAAGATCCTGTAAACAACCCACAAGACAAGGATGAAACAAACTACAATACATAGATTCATAAGCAACACTGTCTTCAGCTTGATTCCTTCATCTTCGTCAGTCGTCTGTTCACACACTTGTACAAGGCATGTAGCTAGCTTGGTTGCCCGAGTTACGGTTCTTACGTACAGATATGTGTATGGGGTAATTCAGTTCTGATGGTAACTCGGCACAAATCCTATGACGATAGAATTTACATTGAACACAACCGTAGTATGGATCACTAGATAAAGGTATCTAGTAGTACTAGATAAAGGTTCTCTTTGTATATCAATATTTGCTCCTACCGCCATTATTCATCTACAAAGGGTCAAGCTAGTGAAAAAAACGATTTGAGGTAAAATCAAAAATTCATATGCGAATTCTACTATTAATTTTTCTCTTTTTATTCTTGTTTGCTTCTTCCTTTTTTAAATTTGGATAATCTTCTACTAATGGGTAAATATTTTTCTTCATCAGTCCTTTTTTTTTTGCTATGAACCCTAGTTTTTCAATTGTTTTGTATTTTCACCATTAGCATAGAAATATAAATTAATAACAAAATTCAGATTATATACACGTGGTAATTTTCATGAAAGATGCTACATTGATGCATCTATCATGTGACCATTAGTTGATGTATTTTTCAATATTTTTGTAATTTTTTTGGTATCAAAAACTTAATTTATGTATAATATATTTTTGGCATATTAATAATTATTTTATATTTGTTGGAGAATTATATGCCCTGTATTTGCATATTGTCTTACAAAAGTGTTTTTTATACTCGGGTATTTAGGTGTTTTTTTATACTCTATATTTGCTAAAGAAAAAGATTCGTTTGCTAGTTAGTTTGCTAAAGCAGAATCACTATATTTGCTAGTTAGTTTCACGGTCTCCATTTCTTTTGACTCTATTAAACGAAGAAAATGAGAGAAATAAAAACAGGAGATGAAAGAATCACTCAATTTTTAATTAAAAGATATATGCATGGGGTACGAATCAAATTTGATAGTTAGAATTTATTTGAATATCAAAATGACGACATGTTGTTTTGTCTTAGTTTTATTTGAATTGAATTTTGAGCAATAGTTAAAATAAATTAGAATTCAACTTTGATTAAATAAGGGTAAATTGGACATAAGAATTAAATCCTATAGTTAGTCTACTACACAAAGGATTAGTTTAGTTAAAAATAAGACCCACTTGTGGAAATATCAATTCCCTTTAATATTTATGTAAGAAGTAACTTGTGAAATTATTTTTTTTTATCTATAAATAAATATCAATTTCTATCCAAACCCTAAAAAATTGTAAAAACTTTTGTCCAATGGCTACTTTTCAATAAAGTGGGTTTCTTTTGCATAATGTGGTGGTGGCACTGATTTTTCTTTTTTCCCTTGGGAAGTTGATTCAATTTTATGCAAAGGATTTTGTAGTGTTACGAATGGGTAAGATCCCAATTTTTTTTAATGGGTGTAAACATGGAATTCATTTTTTGCAAGTAATTAAGTCTCAACTCTCAAGTACTCAATTTAACTTCTTAAAAGTTGACATTTTTTTAGTAGAGAGAAAATCTTTATATCACAATTCACATGGAAAGTGGTTATCCCGGTTAATTGATCAATACTGTGTCGATACGCACGTCGGGAGGTGATCTCTCTCTGCATGTTAGTACTGTAATTGATCAATTGACCAACTTAACATGACTAAGGTGGTGTTTGATAAAACTGAACGTTAAGATCTAAACAGTTTAGACATCTGAATAATATAGAGCATCTGTCTAGAATTGTGTCCGAATGAAAAAAATATTATTTGATAATTAATTTTTTCAAAATATTTGAATAATAGTATTTTACTATTTTAACCCTATATACAATTTAAGCAATTGATAGATATATCATTATTTGTTTAAAATCGGGTGAAGCAGTCTATATTATTTTGCAATATATGTTCAACTTATTTAGATTTGATGCTAAATATATTTGACTTTTTGATAACACAAAAATGATTTTATCCTCTGAAAATGGAAATAAATATAAATGGAAAACAGTTTGAATGAATATACAAGTCTTCATAGCTCAGCATCCACTTCTAACTCTTTCCTAAGAAATCTCCTAAAAAATAACAACCATTAATGCTATATCGGAGCTCTGATAATGCACCAACTTCATTAAGACTTGAAACATGTTACTAGGAGTAGGGTGTTAGTAGGAGTAGATTATTACGCTCAAAGAACTGAATATAAGTTTAGCAACTTTAGAGTTTAGATAGATAGCATAAGACCACATAGCTGTAAGCTATACCAATTGCAGCATAATACTAATAGTACAGCTCAGTTTGTGCATTGATATACATATTCACACAAGTAAATTTGCAATGTACACAAGTTAATCCTTATTTCTAAGTAGTCATTGTTGTTTGTTGGATTCAAAAAAAAGCTATTTCGTTAAGGTTGCAGAGCTGCTGCTATTCTTCCTGAATCCTCATATTCTCCTGATAATTTATGATAAAACCTATAAATATTAATTTCTCTTAGGCTAAACAATCTCTTAGGCTAACTGATGGAAACTGGCTTTAATAACGAATCCACTTTTAAAAGTGGTTAATAATTGGGTTACCATAGGAAATGTGAAGCAAATGGAAAGAGAAAAGGGCAGATAGATTATACATGACAAATATAAAGGAATTAAAAGATGGTTCATAGGGAAACAATCTATATTCTATAAAGTTCATAAATGATTGAACCCCAAACTTTTTATGTTCCAATAACCATTATCAAATTAAAGATGTAAAAAGGTTAATATTTAAACATACTAATTTATAGATTCAAAGGAATGGAGCGGCTGAAAATCTCAAAGTTTCACATTCATTCTCAGGCTCCTCAGCCATACTTAAAACAAATACAAAGATTTATGTCATTTTTAATGTATTCAAAATTAACCCTTAATCATCTAGCCAATCCACAATCTTTCTGAAATTAACTAATCTTCTTACTCATTCTCAATAAAAGAACAAGATTCATTCTCAGTAATGTACTAAAAACTGTAGCCTTAATCATCTATATAATGCAACAAACACCAATCCAATTGAAGCCCCAGCAACACACAAATACGAAACCCCACGCACCCTCACAAAAAACACATTTAAATTCTTAGCAATCTGAAGAGTCAAAGTCAAAATTTGCAACCTACCTTGCTCCTCCATCTTCCTAAAGAAATTCATCGGCTTCAAAGATCGCCTCAGCATGAATGCCAACGAAAATGGAAACCCAAATGCCAAGAAACTCAGTATTGACACCTCCGGAATCGGTGAAGCCCGAGTAATATATGAAATCCAAGCTCCCAAACCAAGATTAACCAAACCCAGAACAGCTAAAACCTTGCTCAAACTATAAATTGTCTTCATCATTGTTTCGAGCACTTCTCGGGTTTCATTGGCAAGAGCAGAGACATCACGCTCCACAGTTGGGCCAGTGATTTCTTGGTGCTTGAATTCGGGGTTTTGACTAGGGTACTGATCTGGGTTTTGGGGTTTTTCACTATTAGAAAATGAATCAGAGGTTGATAAGAATCTGGGATTTCCAAATGGAAACCAATTGAAGTTGGGGTTTTGCAGGGTTTTAGCGTTTACGATTCCCAAGTGAGATTGAGAAATGGGTTTTGGGGGTGAATCTGTGTATGATCTGATGAAAGAGTGATTGAAGGATATAGGTTTTTGAGATTGTACAGATTGGAGCTTGAATGGGGTGAAATGGGAGGAATTGAGATTAGGGTTTGAAGGGTTTTGTGGGTAAATGAGATTTGAAGATTGGGTATTCTGCAAAATCAAGTAAGAGGCTTGGGCTGAGAAGATATCAGTAGAGTGAGATGGTTTAAGAAGCTTGGAGGTCAGCCTGCGATATATTGTGGCGGCCATTTTTTCAAGATGCAGAACCGAACTCTGAATACAGAGAGAGAAGGAAATATGTACCTACAACTACAAGTTTTGGTCTCAAGTCTCAAGTCTCAACTTTGTCCTGATAGCAGCCAATATGATTTGATTTGTTTTTTTGTTTGTTGGTTAATGTTAGTACTCCCTCCATCATATATATATATATATATATATATATATATATATATATATATATATAGTTTTAAAATTGTGCACAAGAGTTAAAAAATAATTATATAATATTAAATATAATATTAATTATTTATAATATCTTTAAATTTTTATAATTATCATACTTATCTCATACCTTTTTTTCATCTGTAATATTTTTTTATGATAGGTAATTTTGAAAAGATTATAGTTAATTCTTCTAAATTATATAAAATGATAAATAATTTGAGAAAAATAAAATCATCTAAAACGACATATATTATAGGACGGAGGGAGTATGTTAAATAGTGATTATAAATTTTAAATGATCATCAAATTTTACACATTTATTATATAGATATAAATGTTAAAATTTAAAAAAGGGAGGACCTTTCACAATATTAGAGCTTCTTCAATCGTAGTAGTAAAAAATATTCTTCAAATTGAAGTTTGTTGACCTATGTGGGAATTTAAAGAACATTATTTATTACTTTCATATTTTGTGCCTCATCAGTCTCTTCAATTTGATGAGTTGTACATCAAACCCATCAAACAAAATAAATATTTTTAGTCTTTTCATATAATTTTGATTCTTCTAAAACAAAATAAATGTTTTGAACAGAGAAAATGAGGTTATAGATTTGAAGAGAGAATGAGGTTGCAGATTTGATGACTAATATTGAACAGGTTGTTGGAGATAATTTTTTTCTGATGTCTATTGAAACACAAATACACAATGTTGGGTAAGATAAAAAAAAGTACTTTGTTTTAATCCAAAACAAATTTCCTACTATAGTACAATGTTGTTCTAGTCAAGTTAGAGAAGTGATATTTTTACATTAGTTTTTGATATTTTTACGCGTATGATCCACATATTAGTTAATAAAAACTCGATACAAACCCGCGCGTTGCGGCGAGATTATTCAATTTTTTAATAATAAATGTGTACGTACAATTAATAAATTAAATTATAATAAGAAGATGGTAGATTGTTGTGCGATGATCAAATTTTACACAGAAAAATAAATGAATATATATTACAAATGAATATAAGTATGTGACTATTATTTTTAGGCTAATAAAGAAAGTAAGTGACCTCAACTTGTGGACAAATCATTTTTATACTCTTCCTTTTTCTATTCAAGACATTATGTAAGTGAACCGTATCAAGTTTTTGAAAGAAAAAAAACATTTGTTACAGTTACTTGTCAATACTTATTTTTAACGAATGACACATTAAACAGTGAGCATAAATCTTATTTTTAATTGTAAAAATAACTATAAGTAAACAAAAGTATAAGAATTGTTTTGGGACCGTAGAATATGGCATGTTGTACAATTACCAACTACATATTTTTCCTGAGACAAATATGAAATTACACATTCAGCTAATCAAAAGTAATTGTGTACTTTGATTAGTAATCCGATTCTTTCATCTCATGGAAGTAACTGGCGGAAAGGCGCCATCAGCAACAAAGCCACCATTGTAGGAGCTCTAGCACCTTCCTCCTGGGGTCAAGTGTCCTGTCACGAAAAGGGTCCCATCTCCCAAGAAGCTTCGTGAGTCTCCTCAAGCATACCAAAGACAACAAAATCCATTTATAATGGTGTTATGAGTTACTAAATTAAGCTCAATCTCCCTTTTCTCCATGTCCGCAATAAGCTCAAATGCCATCTTGTGAAGTTGTTCACTTTGAAGAGACCATTCAATAGCTCATTAAAAGAAGTAGCGTTAGGTGAGCATCCATTATTTTCCATCTGATCAAACAATTTCATTTCCCAATATATTCTTCCTTCAGCACACAAACCTTTAATAAATGTGTTCAACATAACTGTATTTGGTGAAAAGTTTTCCATCAATATATTTTCGAGAAGGTAATGAGCTTGGTCAAACATGAAATTCCTACAAAAAAATCCAACATGGAGGTGTATGCCACAACATTAGGATGGCAACCATGGGTTATCATCTCATTCCACGTCTCAAATGAACCTACCAAGTCCCTAGATTTTGCAAACCCAGCAATGAGCACAACAATAGGTTGTTTCATTCGGAGGCCAACCGTTTCTCTCCATTTGATTACAAACAGTTTCTGGACTAAATTCCTCAATTTTTTCTGTCAAATCATCAAAACAATTGTGATGAAAGCCTTGTGGCATCACCCCACCTAAGGATCTCAATTTGTTGTCAGGCTTCGAGGAATATTGCAAAAGAACAAAAGAAAAGAAGTGATAATCTAACACAAAGGTTTAAAAATTCACAAAAGTTAAATATCTGCAAATTAGATATCTGCATGATATTGAGCACATCACTTTTGATGAATTTCGCCTGAACTCATATGGCTCAAAATTAGTGTAAAAAATTTAAGAGTCAACATCAAGGCCCCTTCCCATGTGAGGAGAATGCCTATTTCAGTATGTTAGTGATAAATTGAAGAGCAATTCCAATATATGGGCATTCTTATTATAAATTAATGATTAGTTTTATATCATTCCTACGCCTGTATCATGGTTCCTCCTTTTCATGATCCCGAGTTGTATTGCATGTGTCAAGCTTCATATTATTGCTGACTAAACCTTGAGTGTCAAACCTGATCTGTAAATGATGGTCGTCTAGCCAGAGTAGTAGGTGTTTTTAATTTTGGTTTTGCAGGATGTCCGTATTCAGTGTTATATCTTGTAGGAACAGATGGCGGTATTTCTCCATGTCTAGGTATACATTTGTAGTAGCAGTTCTCATTTGGCAATCCCCCTTTGGTTCTAAAGCGCTGCTTTACCATAGATAAAGCGCAAGGCCTTTCCATTTGAATTGGAAAATCTTTGCAGAAGGAAATTCTTCACATCGGTGATTATTAACTAACAAAGACATGCAAGGCAAAAAGATTACAAGACATGATGAAACACAAAAGACATATAAGTTCAAAAAACATAACAAAAGAATTAGAAAAATAAACTGATTTAAAAATAAAATAAAAAATAGAGCACAATTGAGAGTCTGGAGAAAATTCTAAGAAAAACTTGCCCATTAGCCAACTTTGAACCTCTTGAAAACTGAAGCCTTTTAGTAGTAAAAAAATACCAAGTCTTGACAAATGTGCCTAATTAATTACTTTAAGCTTGCTATATCAGTTATTACCAAAAATATACATTATTCTTATGCCAAACAAAAGCGAATGAAGGAATGGAAAAAAATCAAAAATATTGTTTCAGAGTGAATGCGGACTTGGGATAGTTTATGTGAAATCATATAACCATTGAAGGAGATATTTTCTAATGCCAAAACAAAGCAAAATGACTTTGTAAACAACAACATGAGAAAATCAAAAATTCAGAACTACCTGTTTCTAAAGGCAAAAGATGTCTTATATATCTGCATTGTAGATTCCACCAAATCATCATTGAAAGGTACTAACTTGGGCTTACCCTGGTGTATCTACAATAGCCTTCGAACCAGGAGTAGCTACACACTGGGGAACTTTAGATGATGCTTCTAAGATAGTTCTCTGGTTATATACAACCCATAAGTGTTACATACAGCCCATAAGTGGAAGGATGCGCTTTAAAGGATCAAATTCCAAGACAATGCTTGTAAGAACTAAATAACAAAGAGTTACATGAATGCATACCCCATAATGTCAGATCATCTGAGCTTGTATTCACCATGTTAGAGATCAAACAAATTGAATGGGAATAACTCTTCAAGGAAGCACACAAGCAAATTTAAACCTTTAAAACAACCAAAAAACATACAGATAATAAAAGCAGTTATCACGTTACTAATTATGTATATTACTGAACCAATTTTATCCAAAAACGAAGACAGACACCACATAACAACATAAAACAACTCCAAAAGAAAAGCTACAGAAAAGCTGGAAGAAAGTTGGAAACCAAGGCAAGGGCTCTACAATGTTTTCAGCAACTCAGATATGATAAAGCGAATGAGTAAAATAATGACTCATACAACTACATGCTTGTTAGACATCACTGAAACTATTGGTAGCTAATAATACAGAATCAAATCCTCAACTTAAACGCTTAAAATCTCACTTATATTTACAATAGAATATGAAAATGGAAGAACAGACACAGGCACCAAACTACCAGTCAAACAAATATCTATCGAGCAGAGTGTTATTCGGTGGTTGCAAGAAATAAATGACCAAAGTGTTTTTCTACCTTTTGGTTCACTTGCATGTTTTCCTTGCCAAGCCCATTCACAAGTATATTTTTATGGTTGATGCTTCATGCAATGTCACTTATACGTGCTCAGGGCAACTGATTTCAGCATAATGCATCTAAAACTATCTAAAATCGAGGAATAATAACTTTAGTATGTTAAAATTTGTAAGGCTAAGTTTTGTTATATGCTTTTCCAACTGAATTGTCTTATGTTGCACCCTACCATGATCTTATAGCTGTGTCTTTGGCTTTGAAATTAAGTGTCTGTCCTATTGATATTGGTGTTGAATTCCTTTTGGTTTTAAGTCGCATTTAATTCTAGAAATAATACTATGGATACAGATTTTGGTGCATCTTTTTTTTTCTTGAACAATCAATTATATAATCATTTTTTTTAGCTTTTTTCAGTAGAGTGGACAGATATGACAAACAATATATTGAATACGCAAATATGTTTAATCACAGCAGACCGAACCTTCAAATATATTGAAATGGACTATAACATTTACAAACAGAAGCCAAAAGAGTGATATTGAAATGTAAAGGACAGTAGATATGAAATTTTCAATATAAACTCAATAGAAAAAAAAATCAGACAAAATTTTTGTCAAGATGGTAAAAAGAGTTGATGTGCTTTAACAACTTTATGTTTGTGAAGTTAACAACTTTAAGTTTTTGAGGTTTAAGCTGAGTTTACCTCAAGGCCTTCAGCAGCAACCCAAGCTTTAAACACATCCGGATCTATTGAGACCAAAGCAACCAAAGAGGAGTTCAGGCTGTCACCTATCAACAAAAAAATAGAGCAATCAGACTATAGCACTCCTGTATGCACATGGAAAGAAAGCAGGGGTTTTCATACAATAATAATGAGCAGCAAAAATATAATAGCTAGAAGATGTCAAACCTTTCTACATTAAATTATGAAAAACTTCCTTGAAAACTACATTCTTTGTAGTATTGTATGTTTTTCCATCCATGTCAGAAATTAATATTTTCAATCCACTTTTGCTTGTAACTCGTGATACTGCTACATACAATTGGCCATGGCTAAAAACTGGACGTGATAGATACAGTCCAACATGTGAGAGAGATTGCCCCTGACTCTTATTAATTGTCATGGAAAAGCAAACAACCAAAGGAAATTGTCTTCGTTGGAATTTAAAAGGTAATCTAAGGTCTGAAGGTGTTAAGACCAATTGAGGTATGAAAACCCTGTGCCCAAAGTTGTCGACTGAAATTACTCTGGCTTCTATCACATGTTTTCCCAATTGAGTTACTATTAATCTCGTGCCATTGCACAAACCAGAACACTGATCTATATTTTGGAGCAACATTACAGGAACCCCAATCTTCAACCGTAGCTTGTGGTTGGGCATTCCAGAAGATGTAATGCTATTCAAAAATTCTGGTGTGTAAACGCCTTCAGAGCCGTTTGAGTTTTCATCAACCTTACATATACTGTCCGAGCTTAGATATGTTACTTCATCACCTGGCCATAAAGACATCACATATTCATTCACCTCATTTACAACATCAAGTGTAGGAGCAAGGATGGCTCGGTCTTGGAAATAAAATCCATTGTCAAATTTTTCCAATAAATTAGGATATGTGCTATCAATAATTGCTATAAGGGGATTGATCGGATCTTTTATAAGAATATCATCAAAGATTTCTACATCTGCTTCACCATCATTAGGTCTGCCAATTGTGCCATCTCCAACCTTCAATATCCAATTAGAAAATTCTCTCAACTCCTCTATATCAAAATTTGAATTTTGAGATTGGAGTCTCATGTTTTTTGTTAAAGTCAAAACCTTGCAAAAACTCCACAAATATGAAGAATTCAGAGTTGCTAAAACAACATCTTGTCTACTAGCCTTGGGAATAACAGGTAATATCTGTCTAAAATCTCCACTAAATACAAATACTTTTCCACCAAATGGTTGATCTATACTATTCGACTTACTAAATCTTAGGACATCTCTTAATGTTTTATCCAAAGCTTCAAAACAATGTTTATGTACCATTGGAGCTTCATCCCATATAATAAGTCGAGTTTTTCTAAGCAACTCAGCCAATTGACTTCCCTGTTTAATGTTGCAAGTTGAATCCTCAGTAACAACTAATGGGATACAAAATCTAGAATGAGCTGTTCTACCTCCAGGGATAAGAAGAGAAGCTATTCCACTTGATGCAACGGTTAATATTATTTCTCCAGTTGATCGTAATGCAGAAGACAAAGTTTTCCATATAAAAGTTTTCCCAGTTCCCCCATATCCATAAACAAAGAAAACACCTCCTTCATCCCTTAAGACCGCATCCATGATTGTGACGCCCCCAAAATAGGTATACATCACCCATCTTGAGTCGCCAAATACATGGTACAAAATTCAAATACAACTTAATTATACAACAGTCGTGTAAAGTACGACAAAATACAGGCTGTGAGTTTTAATACAAATATTGTCTTCTAGACAATATCCACTCTCAAAAAAAGTCCTCATTACATTTATTATCACACTATTTATAGAATAGTGAGGACTACTAAGACACCATCTCGGACCATCACTCCGTCCCCCGACTAGTTCCAGCTACGTTTTCATTTCCTGAAGAGAACAGTGAAAGAAAGGGTGAGCTCAACTAGCCCGGCAAGACATATTATGACTAAGATAATGCAGAATAAATTATCATTAGTCTCCAACAATGTTAAACTGATAAAATACAATAGACATCAAGTTTAACTGCAGCAGAACAAACAATCCATTAAAAGAGTCAAGTAGAGAATAAAATCTACTATCTTTTATGTTTTAAAAGTTTTTTCATCACTTTTATCGCTGGGACTCAGCTTAATAAATAATCCATATCATCCCTACACTACGACCAAGGATATTCATTAGGGTCACAACGACAAATTCCATGCACTACAGGCCAAGGATATTTGTGTATTCATCAATGGTCATGATCATGCCAACACTGTCCATCAATGCACTACGGGCCAATGATGACTTTTACCACATCATTTGTAATATTACGGTCATGATTACACCGAATAATTCCTGGTCATAATCATACCAAGTCCATCTATGCACTACAGGCCACATATGACTTTTAAAAATAATATACACATAAGGATGATGACAATGATATAAGAATTCAATAAAATAAGTTCACGAATTAATTTATTCAGGAACTAATAACGTCCAAATTGTCAACATGATACTGATTTGTAGAGTAAAATTCAAGAATGCTCAGAAGAATATTTTCATGAAAAAATCTTTGGATGAAGCGCAAATATCAAGGATATCCCACTAATTTCATGGAGTATAGAAGTCAAAATTTTAACCAACTGAGTATAATAACGAATGGAATAACAAAAGAAATCACCATGCATGCGCAGAGACAGATGCATGAGTTATTCCAACGTAATAATAATAATGTAACCGTGTCGTGAAATTCACACCGGATGTAATGTTCCAATGTAATAATAAAGAATGAAATAACAATAGAAATCACCATGCATGCGGTATTTCGCATAGACGTGTTATTCCAAAGAATAATAAGTAATGGAACCGGTCCGATGTAAAACACACGCAGACGAGGATATTCCAACGAATAATAATAAAGATGTAATAATAGAAGAATGTCACTAAGTATAGGGTGCTTGGCGTGATCTGAGTTATTCCAATGTAACAATAAAGAAATGAAATAATGAAGTTCTCTTCTTGAATACAAAAGAAATAACACCCCTCACAGTAAAAGAAACTGAATATAAGAGTAGGGAAGTAGCGTAATACTTTTCTATAGTTTCTCTATAATTTCTCTCTCAGAGTTTCAAAGTGAATTGTAAGAAATAATGAAGGAATGAGCTTCTATTTATAAAAAATGGATTGCATAGTAACTAATTCATGAACGGTCCAGATTGATTTACTTTTAATCGGACGGTCCAGATTTAAAGCAAAATTTTTTAAATAAAATATAATATATTCTATTTATAAAATATATAAATATAACAATAATGTATCACTCCTTGCGTGACTGCCTCAAATTCTTTCCTCTCCCCACTTGAACTCAATCATACATATATATATATATAATATATATACTAGCACATGCCATATATATATATATATATATATATATATTATAATAAAACCTCCCTCCCGACCAAGTTAAACCACCACCCAATTTTGTCAACTTTTTCAATTATATATATATTATCCTAGCATAATAATACACCCACCATCTTCTTTTTTTTTTCTTCTTTACACATACACATATTCACATGTACACACATCACACTCACACACGTATAATGCTGTATAATCTTCTACTGATTATTTTGAAAAATGGGTAAATGGGTGTCTATAAAATAAGCAAAACTGAGTGACTTCTTACGTAAGCATCAATAATCAATACCGTGTGTGCTACTATGCAACCACGCCAGACATCGTACTTTTACTACCGAAAGTAGTTCAACAAGATAGCAGTAAAACTTCCGCCATAGTTATTTTCATAAAAATATTTTTGTCGTTTTCTCAATCCGACAATAATTCTGTTGTGGGGTCCACCAATGATTGAGCCGTTGTACGAATATTTCCTGCTAAACTGAATATTCCCCGACCAATCGAATATAATATAACAACTTGCATACTTTGCAAAATTTATAAATATTACCCACAACTATAATATTATTTCAAATTCATACCCTAATATTTAAAAATGATATTTATAGAGAATTCATCTTTATTCATAAAAGTTGGGGTCTTACAATGATGGTTTGATAAATGTTTCTATGCTCATTATTTAAACTGAAAAGAAGAGTTTTATGATCTCTTGCCAAGTTTATCCTATCATAACAAAGCTCATCTTAAATAAATCTATTTTGCCCGTCTTCAATAATTATCGAATTTGGAAAAGGCAGTGTAGGGCAGTCTCGCAAAGTTTTCCCATTGCTTTGCAGTAACTTTTCAATTTCGGCAAGAGTATAACTCTTCAATTGTTCATCACTCAATTCCAAATCTGCTCATTAAGAAAGAAAAATATTAAATTTAAGAATTCCAAGGTAAAGGTTAAATAGATAATTGGAAAAAATTATATATTTTTAAAAGTAGTATATTCTTAAAAAACTTGTATTATAATATAAACATGTACAACTCCACCTATAACTACCCATATCTATATCACGGGTGAATCAAATGCATAGTATTGCTTTTCTTTTTTAAGTTTATGTTTACTTAAGCATAGGATCCACTATACTTTTGAATAAAAAATAATTATTAAACAATGACCGACCAATTAATATAATTTACTATCAATACATAAAATTATTGTTTTAAAATTTGTCAGTAAAAACTAAAAAGCTAACAAAATGAAGAATATATATTATAAAGCAAATGTATAAAAATATTATGAAATATAATATTGGTTCGGGTTAGTATCTATCTTGTGTAATTCAAAATAAACGCAATGAAAATTAATATTATTTATGGAATTCAAAACAAAACGCAATAAAAGAGGAAGATTTAGTTTATATATCTTGTGTAATGAACGTTTTCCTAAAAAAATAATAATGTTTTTATAGTATTGCTAAACATACCTTTATATTGCAAAATATTTTTTTGTTTATGAAGAATATCTTCTGCAAGAAGATTCCATGTCTTTTCCCAAACTACTTCAGGCCTTGAAAGATAATTTGAAAATAGCAAAGTCACAAAAAGACTCCGTAGATAATGAGCTGAACCCCAAAATGATGCTTTTGATATTCCATCTATATATTCCTTATCATCATCCAATAAACCTAATGCATAACATGTCTCTTTGAATGAAGGATATAAAACTCCACTCACAGTCTTGATATCATCATAACATGTTGCACCTTTGACTGTGTTTAGCAAAACCCTCAAGTAATATAATTCTCCACTCCCTGGAGGAACGTAGAATATTCTACCAACGCTTACACGTTGCTTTCTTGGACACCATTTTTTCTTCTTTGTAACTCCATTACTTTCAAGTTGCTCCTTTCATACAAATTTTGATGGAAATTGAGCACAAGTAAGTTCTCTAGACTCTGGGTAATCCTTGTTGTTTTGCATCCAATCGTAAGAACATTGGTGATTATTAGTACACTTGTTCAAAACTGAGTCAATTGGATCATCATCTTCAAATACCACTGTCTACTCTTCTGGAAGATGAAAGCTTAACCTCTTTACAGCTGGATCCCTGTAATTAATTCCAAAACCATAGATTCTCCAGGCTGCCTCACATGGAGAAACATATCTATAATCATAATATATTTTGATTTCATCAAGGCCTTCATGTTCTTTTGTATTGTCTTTATTCTGATAAAAAGCAGTAGTGATCCGATCATGACCTTTGTTTATATATTTGAATAAATACTTTATTGACCTCGATTGATTGCACCACTCAACATTAATATGAGCCTGATATTTCAGCAACAGTTGTGGATTATAAGGAACAACAAACCTATTGTCAAGTACAACTCCATTCTTTTCCACAGTTCTACCATCATATCTTCGTCTGTATAGGGGATAACCATCACCATCTACAGTGGTTTGATCATTAAATCTTTTAGGAAAGTGTTTTGAACATTTTCCATCTTTTATACATGGAGAATTTTTGTTAGAAACACCGCACGACCCATGTATCATGAAGTTTTTCACAACTTCATATATCTTTGGATTAATTTCTTGATTCGGTATTTCCGCTGAAATTATTTTGTCAATATCATCACCAGTAGGATACTTGTCTTCTGGATGCAAGAACAGTAGAATATGAGCGTGAGGCAAGCCACATTTTTGGAATTCAACTGTATACACAACTGCAATAGATAAAAAATAATTAAAATATATTTTGATGAACTAATTAAATTATATAAAATTAGTAAAATTAAGCATACCTGCTTTTACCCTTCCAAAAACTTGCTTGTGTTTCAAATCTATAACTAACTGATCTAGTTTTATTTTGAAGACTCTACAAATTATGTCAGCTCTATCTTCGGGTCTAATGCCTCCTTGGTTAACAAACCTCTGTATCTCTTGCCACTTTGAATTGCACGTGAATGTAATAAAAAGGTCAAGGTATCCAACTCACCTACAAATCGCCATAGCATCTTGATAATTTTGGATCATGTATCGTGCACCACCAACATATGAAGAAGGTAATATAATTCGTTTCCCTCGTGATGATGGATCGGTTTCTCCTTTCAACAAAGCTTCAGTTAGACCTTTGTACATATCTGCTCTTAGATTCTTTTGATTAGTACGAATAAAACACAAATTATCTACCTCAATCATAGTGTAAGAATCTACCAAAAATTGTTGAAACAATTTCCCTGAATGTAAAAGTGTTGTTGATTCATTTTTCCTTTCTTGTATCCTAAAGACAAAAAATTGTCTCATGCTTACTCTTCCCCTCTTTCCTTTTGAATTTTTAGTTAGAAGAATATCATGTCTAAATCCATCTTCACCATATGGGAAAAGCAACGGGTACTGCATTGCAAGGTAAGAAGGGTGCAATTCGCTTATTCGTTTTAATAAACCATTCTGAGTCTCCACTATGATATCTCTATCACTATTTGAGCTTCCAATGTCACCAACAATTAAACCAGCAACTTCAGCTACAGTAGGGAGATTATACCTTCGTCCATCACAGTTCCTTTTTCCAATAAGCCTCAATTTAACATCTTTGAAATCTCTAGAATCAAATCTATCCCTAGCCATCCTGAATGATTGAGCCACAACATTGTTCTCGTCAAGCATCTTTTTTAAATCAGCTATAATCGATGATTCAAATGTTTTTAAATTATTTGCTGAACTGTTTAATAAAATAACAAAAGGAAAACTTAGTTAGTACTATATAATAATCATTAAATTTTAAAGATTATATAGAAAAGAGTAATACAAACCTGAGGGCACCGATTCTATTTGCAACTTCATTTTCTGTATCATAAATGTATAGTTGAGCAAACTTTGGAGTGGATCCTATATTTGGTATCAAACTTCCAATTTTGTGACAATTTTGGCCATGTAATCTAAAAACAGCTGGACCCTTTCCATTGTTAAGTGATGAATCAATCTTCCCACCCATTGATGTGAAAGAAAACATCATATTGTATGCACGAATGTTGTCAATGAAATGACTGCTTCTGTGATCAGAACCATTAAGAAGAGCTTTTAGAATATGGGGTGGTTCTTTCAGCAGAGGCAGTTGAACTTTTCCTCCAGCACAACACATTGAGAATTTTGGATTTTTGGATTTTTGATTCTTGTTTATTCTTTCGTGATACCACATCAACATATTACATGATGAACATTCCCAGTTTGGGTCACCGATGTCCCAATAATCTGAATTTAAAAAATTTAATTGAATATATCATAATTAAAGTACAATTATAATTAAAAATTAAAAATAATGGATCAGGCTAAATGATAAGCAAGTTGAAGAATATACCATCATTAGTAGAATGAACATCATAAACCATTTCAAATATAATAATTTATTAATAAATGTATTATAATAACAATTATTGTAAATATAAAAAATTGAAAAAAAATGGGAAAAAATATTATTTAGAATTTAAACATACTAATGCTTAATATATTTTTTAGATAAATAAAAATATTTTTTTTAATATAAAAATGAATTTAAATATGCATGGTGTTTATTAGTATAATAAGATATGATCATACCATTGTTAGGGGGATCTATAGAAACTCCTAAATTATGAAATGTGTCGGCATAAAGTACTTGTTCATTTATAGTGGAATTTACATGATCCGCAATATGTACCGATTCTGGTTGAGATGCTTTACTCTTCATATTTGAGTAACAACATGTATGTTGGAATGCGGAGGGTATTGTTGATTAAACCTTGATGTTTGCATCGATTCAGTAAAACATGATTTAGGATGATTGACATCTACTTCATTAAAGGTTGTACTAAGATTTGTACAAACTGCATAAAATAGATAAATTTATGCTTATGATAAATAAACATAGTTTAGCACATCTAGTAAGCAAAATAGTAGACGTTTATTACGGTTTGAAATGTCGGAAATCGACATTATTGACTTGTTATGTTTTCTATTAAGCAAATCTCTTGCAGTGGGTGTATTGGATGATTTGAGCAATAAAGTAAAAATAGTAGAAAGGTTTATTGGATAGGTACCTAGAATATAATAACAAATACACGAACATATATAAATCTAACATCCCGCATTTGTTGAATTATTATAACATTTTTAATTTATTAAAGCAAAGAAAATTAAAATGTGAAAATTACATACCATTACCCGAAAGATGAACACAGTTGTCTTTGCTAACCGGAGTGTTTCCTTTCCTTGAATAACTTGTGTGTCATGATTAAAAAAAAATTAGATTTCATGAAATTAATTTCAATTTCAAAGCTCAAAAATAAAGAAATTGAATATATAAATACCATCATTAGGTACTGGATGAACACAATCTTGCTGATTTATATGATGACAATGCTTTGCTGTTTGTAAATGTATATTTGGTATTGAATCAATACGACTACCAGCAACTTCATCGAAAACTGAATTGAGATTTGTACAAACTACATAAAAAATTAATATGATATTAGGATAAGCAATTATATTGAACATAAAGTAAATACAAAGATTTAATGAAATAATTACCATTTAAAATGTCACTTAGATGCATTCTGGGAGTTTTGCTTGCTCTCACAGATGTAGTACTTGTGCTCATTTTGTTGTTGGATTCTAACATGAAATAGAAAACACAATCAATATGCATAGGATAGTTTGGCCATAGAAAAATATTTTTATACACTTAATTAAAGATTAACTAATTAGAAAGTATACGTTGCAGATTTTTTTTTGTCGTTTTTCCAGCATTTTCATCCTTCTACGCATCCTTGACTGAGTTCCACTCCAATGGTTGATATTAAAATCATGTTTTTCCTTGCTTTCTGACATGTATGTCTTAAGGTTGATTTCCCCAATTTTTGGAATACTTTTTTGAAATATGTTCTTCAATCTTGTAATCTACATACAAGAATATAAGATCCAAAGCTGTAATTATTGCACAACATATTTAAAAAAAAAATAATATTAAAGATTAAATATTAATTCATATTATCTGAAACATGGAGTTACTGAAAGATGTATTTTTGAGAGATGGCTCTAACTATGAACGTGAATGGATACGGAAGAAAAATATATAAAATCTAGGATGACAATCATATATAACCGATAATCATCAGATTAGAACAAATATGCATAGAGAATAAATTTCACATCACCATAATCATATCGGTCATGTTATTCAACTATATAAGAATGCAATTCCATCATCATGCTTGATAATGATTTACATCATAAAGGTCATTTTAGTTCAAATATTTGTCATATTCAGCTGGCTATAAGTACAAAATAATTAAAATAAATTACTGTGGATATTTCAAAATTGTGGTATGTTGATCTTCATACAGTCTTATAAAGTCAACTTTAACGTATATGTCTAGAGAGAATTATAAGAAAACCTAGAAATACAAAAGAAATTTTTTTAGTAAAATAATGATAAGATAGAATAGGTTAAAATATATTAAATCTATTAAAGAATACTATATTAGATAATGATAATACTATGTTTTCATCCTCATTTGTTAGGTTAGTTGAACAGTTTTGTTAAGGGTCTTAAAGGAACATTAATTAGATAGAACACGTGTTGAATTATGAGAATGACAGATGTCAAGTTATGGTATCATGTACTGTGTTTTAGTATATATAATAGATTCGATACATCAACTAATATGTAAATCATATGTATAGAAATATCAAAAAATAACATAAAATTATCGGGTTCGTTAATGTGACGCCCCCAAAATAGGTATACATCACCCATCTTGAGTTACCAAATACATGGTACAAAAATACAAATACAACTTAATAATACAACTGTCGTGTAAAATACGACAAAACATAAATTGAGAGTTTTAATAAGAATATTGTCATCTAGATAATATCCACACTCAAAAGAGTCCTCATTACATTTATTGTCACACTATTTAACAGAATAGTGAGGACTACTAATACTATCTAAAATTCTTTGTATGTACACACCTAGAAGGGGGGTGGATAGGTGTTTAAGCTTAAAGTGATAAATAGTGAAAACTTTTTGAAATTTTCTGCTACAGGTATAATTCAGACAGCTACACCTATCTGCTTTAATGTCTGCTTTAGCTTATGTTCTTCGTTTTTATTATCGCATGACTAGACACTGCCTCGCTTTAGTGTCTGGATAGTGGCGTGAATAACAAAGAAGTGCAGAACGTGAATGACAGTTAAAGAGATAAACAGAAGTAAAAATTACACCAACATTTTTACACGGTTCGGCCCCTATCCTCTATCCAGTGGCCTAATCCACATCCAATACCAATTGGTATTGGAGACTCTATTTATTTCAATTTAACTTAATTAAATACAAAATAACTCCTTGTTTGAGAAAGCTTTCCGTTGGACACGACTGCCCCTTCTTGCACCTTTGCAATCCTTCTCACCACTGAGACCTCTGCACTACTGCAGCCTTGAAAGCTTGTCTACAAACAGATCCTATCAACTCTAGATAGACCAAGCCGATACACGGCTTAAACTAAGAACAAGGATATTGATTATAGACTATCAAGTTTCCAGCATAATACAATTTAAGAACAATACAAAAGGGTTGCTAGGAGAGATATATATAGTAGAGCTTCCAACGGCTGTGAGAGGGTTGATTCCATGAAATCCTCAGTCACAAGAAATAAGCACCAAAACAATAGATATATTGTTTCCTTGATAAGCTCAACCGAAAAGATATGATATCAATCATCTGATACGAAAGATATGGTTTGATAACAATATACTATATTTAGAGCATATACCTTTTGAAGCTTCTAGTTCAAATTTGAATCAACTAATCAGTTGACCAAATTTCATTCCCTGTCAATCAATTGAGATGAGATTACAACAAACATGCAATATAGATTTATATGGACTGCTATATGTTACCATAATGTCCTCCCATAATCCATGCATATAATATAATATTATATACTGCCAATATTCATGCATATTATATTATCATAGTTACAACCATAATCCATGCACATGTCTAATATACTTAAATTAGTCATCATTCAAAACATTATAAAATCAAAAACCAACATTCTCCCCCTTTTTGATGATGACAATTTATGCACCAACATGCTCCCCCTAAGTATATGGCTCCCCCTAAATTTATGCATATTAAGGAGAAAATTACTTTATCCAAATAACCATCATTGCATATTCCAGTATAATATAGTATCTCAATATCAACATGAATACCAATTCAAACCAATTTAAATATACGCAAATATCTCTCCCCCTTTGTCATTATCAAAAAGAAATAAATCATCGAGTTATATCTCTCCCCCTTTGTCACCAACAACAAATAATTCATATCAATTAAGTTGAAGATAGTTATCTCACCCCATTTGCTAAATTAAAAATAAGCATAAATAATGACAATAGAACAAGGTTATAACAAAATCACATATAACAAGTAAACAATATAATCATACCTTTGAAATTTGTTACCTATATATCAACCTTTTATCAAGATTATCATGTGTATTAAATATGGAGCATTTGACATAATAAATGATGTTATGAACCCTTGAAATCCATAGAGTTTTTATAATAATATATCTAATTAAAACTCTATTTTAAAAAACAAATTAAAGAATCATCCATCTCCTTTTTGATCTCGAGACACCTACAAACAAATAGTCTCTATCTTTTTGGTACCCAAATCTTCTTGGGTCCATTTGGGTTAGTAGCATATAAATCACATTTCTTCACCCAAATTTGTTTTATTCTAATTTTATTACAATTAGAATCAAAATGACCTTTAAAACCACATTTTCTACAAGTAACAAACGGTGAAAAATAAAGTGGTTTATGCCTTGATTTACTATTAATCATTCTAATATTATTATTAGTCCTATTTTCCACATTTTTAATAGGATTATACCCAATTCCTTGTTTATCAAGACTGGACCTTTGTGCCCCTAACATAACATTTAGGTTCTCTTCTCCTTGCACAAATTTAGCAAGATCATTTTTTAAAGATGCTATTTCTGCATTTATTACATTATCATCATGTTGCATATTCATAATTTTTCCATCATTAAAAGCATCTATGCAAACATCTCTCATTTTTAATTTTTCTTTTAAAATTTGATTTTCATTTTTAAGATATTCATTTTCTTTTCTTTCTTTAATAAGTGACTCAACTTCATTCATTAGCTCATTTACGCAGTTCTTAAAATAAGCAGTTTTCTTTTTAAGCCTTTGATTTTTATTTTGTAAAGCAATATAATCAGGCATAGATATTTCAAAATTTTCATGATAGTTCGTTACCTCAAGTTGATCACCGTCTTCTAGTCCCATGAAACATAATTGGCCAATTTCTTCTTCTTGTTTTGTTTTGGACTTACTCACTGGAGTTGAGCTACCTTTTTGATTTTTCCTTTGTTTCTTTCTTTAAAGTAGTCTCTCGAGTTTTCTTGAGAGTATTTCAATTTCTTCATCAAAATCTTCATCATTGCCTTCTATGCAGCTTTCAGTTTGTAGAGCCAAGGTCTTCTTCTTAGGTGCCTCATCTTCTTCATCGTACAATTTTAATTGGTTTTCAAACTCTTCAAGTTCTCCAAATAAGGTAAGAGTTTCCATTGTGCTAATTGTGTCTGAGTCCTGAAGTGTAGTAACCATTGGAGCGAATCGCTTTGGCATGACTCTGAGAAGCTTTCAGTTGATTTCCTTTTGATCAATCTTTCGTCCGAGCATGCTTAGAGAATTCATTAGAGTAAGGAATCTTGCTTGGGCATCTCTAATTGATTCATCTTTTTCTAATTTGAAGAGTTCATATTCTTGCATCAACATACTAAGCTTAACTTCCTTCACCTTAGTAGTTCCCTCGTGGCTCATGATGATTGTATCCCACATTTCTTTTGCTGTGTTGCACGATGATACTTTATCAATTTCAGCTTGGACCATTCCGCTTAGCAAGGTGTTCATGGCTCTTGAGTTGTAGGAAAACATATAGCTTTCGTTTGCATCCATCTCCATGAGAGCCTTTGGTTTGCCATCATCATGTCTAGGAATGATAGGTCCATTTTCAACAACCCACCATTCCCATGGGTTTCTTTTAAGAAAAATCTTCATTCTAAACTTCCAAAAGTTGAAGTTTTCACTTCCGAACAACAGCGGTGGCCTACTTGTGGACGGACCTTCTTAAAAGTTTAGGTATGCCATAGGATCTTCCCCTACGACCTGCAACGATCAATATTAGTAGAGCCAAGTTTTGATACCAAATGAAATTCTTTGTATGTGCACACCTAGAGGGGGGGTGAATAGGTGTTTAAGCTTATAGTGATAAATAGTGAATTTTTTTTGAAATTTTCTGCTACAGGTATAATTCAGACAGCTACACCTGTTTGCTTTAGCTTATGTTCTTCGTTTCTTATTATCAGACAGCTAGACCTGTCTGCTTTAGTGTCTGGATAGTGGCGTGAATAACAAAGAAGTGCAGAACGTGAATGACAGTTAAAGAGATAAACAGAAGTAAAAATCACACCAACATTTTTACGTGGTTTGACCCCTATCCTCTATCTAGTGGCCTAATCCATGTCCAATACCAATTGGTATTGGAGACTCTATTTATTTCAATTTAACTTAATTAAATACAAAATAACTCCCTGTTTGAGAAAGCTTTCGTTGGACACGACCGCCTTCTTTTGCACCTGCGCAATCCTTCTCACCATTGAGACCTCTCAGACTCATTGCACCTTGAAAGCTTGTCTACAAACAGATCCTATCAACTCTAGATAGACCAAGCTGATACACGACTTAAACTAAGCACAAGGATATTGATTACAGACTATCAAGTTTCTAGCATAATACAATTTAAGAACAATACAAAAGGGTTGCTAGAAAGAAACTCAGAGTCGCTATTGAATAAAACGTATGAGACTAATTGAAACTTTTCCAAGTTCTGTATTCCAATAGCTGAGCAAGAGAGATATATATAGTAGAGCTTCCAACGACTATGAGAGGGTTGATTCCATGAAATCCTCAGTCACAAGAAATCAGCACCAAAATAATAGATATATTGTTTCCTTGATAAGCTCAACCGAAAAGATATGATATCAATCATCTGATACGAAAGATATGGTTTGATAACAATATACTATATTTAGAGCATATACCTTTTGAAGCTTCTAGTTCAAATTTGAATCAACTAATCAGTTGACCAAATTTCATTCCCTGTCAATCAATTGAGATGAGATTACAACAAACATGCAATATAGATTTATATGGACTGCTATATGTTACCATAATGTCCACCCACAATCCATGCATATAATATAATATTATATACTGCCAATATTCATGCATATTATATTATCATAGTTACAACCATAATCCATGCACATGTCTAATATACTTAAATTAGTCATCATTCAAAACATTATAAAATCAAAAACCAACACTATCATCTGGACCGTCACTCCGTTCCCCAACTAGTCCCGACTGTGACGCCCCCAAAATTGGTATACATCACCCATCTTGGGTCGCCAGATACATGGTACAAAATTCAAATACAACCTTAATTATACAACTGTCATGTAAAATACGACAAATCATAAATTGAGAGTTTTAATAAGAATATTGTCTTCTAGACAATATCCACACTCAAAGGAGTCCTCAATACATTTATTGTCACACCATTTAACAGAATAGTGGGGACTACTAATACTATCATCTGGACCGTCACTCAATTTCCCGACTAGTCCCAGCTACGTTCTCATTTCGTGAAGAGAACAGTGAAAGAAAGGGTGAGCTCAACTATCCCAGTAAGAAATATTATGACCAAATAATGCAGAATAAATTATCATTAGTCTTCAACAATGTTAAACTGATAAAATACAATAGACATCAAGTTTAACTGCAATGGAATAAGCAATCCATTAAAAGAGTCAAGTAGAGAATAAAATCTACTATCTTTTATGATTTAAAAGGTTTTTCATCTCTTTTATCGCTGAGACTCAGCTTAATAAATAATCCACATCATCCCTGCACTACGGCCAAGGATATTTATTAGTATCACAACCACAAATTATCCATGCACTACGGGCCAAGGATATTCGTGTATTCATCAATGGTCATGATCATGCCAACAACTGTCCATCAATGTACTACACAGCCAATGAGGAATTTTACCACATCATTTGTAATAATACTTGGCCATGATTATACCGATTAATCCCTCGGTCATAATCATACCAAGTCCATCTATGCACTCATGTGCCACAGATGACTTTCAACATAATATAAACATGAGGATGATGACAATGATATAAGAATTCAATAAAACAAGTTCAAGAATTAATTTATTCAGAACTAATAACGCCCAAATTGTCAACATGATACTTCTTTATAGAGTAAAATTCAAGAATGCTCAAGAATATTTTCATGAAAAGATCTTTGGATGAAGCTTAAATATCAAGGATATTCCACTAATTTCATGGAGTATAGAAGTCAAAACTTTAACCAATTGAGTATAATAAAGAATGGAATAACAAAAGAAATCACCGGTGCATGCGATAGGCCGCATGCAGATAGGTTATTCCAATGTAATAATAAATAACGGAATTCGAGTCATGCGTAAACGCATGCAGACATGATATTTCAATGTAATAATAAATAATGTAACCGGTCATGTGTAAACGCACATACGAGGATATTCCAATAGAATAATAAATAACGGAACCGTGTCAGAAAAATTGCCGCAAGCAGGATGTTCCAATGAATAATAAAGAATGGAATAATGAAGAGTTTCACCATGTATGCAGACTTATCAGATAGATGAGTTATTCCAATATAATGATAAAGAATGGAATAATAGAAGAATTTCACCAAGTATAGGGTAGATCACAGCGTACAAAAGTTATTCCAAACAGAATAAAAAAAATGGAATAATGTAAGTTCTCTTCATGAATACGAAAAGAAATAATACCCTTACTTTAGAACATTTGGATATAGGAGTAGTGAAGTAGCGAATACTTTTCTTCTTTCTCTCTATAGTTTCTCTCTCTAGAGTTTCAATGAATTCGTAAGAAATAATGAAGGAATGAACTTCTATTTATATGAGAATGGACCTGAATAGTAATTAATTCTGAAACGGTCCAGTATTGATTTATTTTTAAGCAGACGGTCAGTATTGGTTTACTATAAAATATTTTAATAAAACAAAATCTTTTAAATAAAATATAATATATTCTATTTATAATCTAATAAAACGAATAACTTTATAAAAGTATTTTGTTTTATATAAAAAGATTTTACTATACAAAACACTACGCAGCAATATGCAAATACTATGCATAATAAAATATAATATATTCTATTTATAGTCTAATAAAGCGAATAACTTTATAAAAGTATTACATTTTATATAAAAAGATTTTACTATGCAAAACACTATGCATAATAGAATATAATATATTCTATTTATAGTCTAATAAAACGAATAACTTTATAAAAGTATTACATTTTATATAAAAACTTTTTGTTTTATTACATTAATAATACTAATAAAACAAAACTTCATCATCATTATTATAATTCACACTATTAATCGACTGTGTCGCTCACAAGAAAGAGGGGCTTTCAGATAAAGATTTCTCCTATTATGCCGCGCAATTAGGTGACAAACCTCTCCTCGCGTAACTTACAGACATCGTTAATATTGCAAATAATAATATTAATAACTTTGTTGTCTCAATTATTGATTTAATAATATATAAAATATCGATAATAATTGAATCAATTAACGTGAGATAATATGAAACAATTACTGAAGCAATAATTGAACAAAATTGAGTGACTTCTCACGTAAGCATCAATAATCAATATCGTGTGCTATTATGCAACCACGCGTATTCCTATACTTTTAACACCGAGTGTTTCAACAGTTAACGATAAAACTTCCGCCGTTATTTTCATAAAATATTTTTGTCGTTTTCTCAATCAAATAATAATTAAGTTGTAGGGGTCCACTAATGATTGTCATGCCGCATTGAATATATCCGTTAAAACGAATATTCCCAACCAATCGAATATTATATAACAACTTGCGTACTTTGCAAAATTTATAACTATTACCCACAACTATAACATTATATCAAATTTATTACATAATATTCAAAAATGATAATTATAGAAAATTCATCTTTATTCATAAAAGTTGGGGTCTTACAATCTCCCTTCTTATGAAATTTTGCCCTCGAAAATTAGGGTACGTGCACGGTATGTCGAAGAGGTAAGGATACCTTGATTTCATTTGATTCTAACTCTCGTGTCATTTCCTCAACATCGTTGTTCCTCCATAAAACTTTGACTTGAGGTATAACCTGGAGCGTAGAATATGTTCCTTCTTATCCAAGATTTGAACAGAACCTCTTCACACGTTAAATCTTCTGACTATTTTGTCCGGTTCTAACTCAATAATGTGGTTCGGGTCTTTCACATATTTACGTAACATGGATATATGAAAAATGTTATGAACACGAGACATACTTGGCGGTAAAGCGAGTCTATAGGCTACAGTCCCTACTCGATCGAGGATTGAGCTTTCCTCTCTTTCCAAATCTCGTAACTCCTTTCCATGGAGCAACACTTAACAACACATGATCTCCAATATCGAATTCCACGTCCTTTTGATGAAGATCAACATAACTCTTTTGTCGGTCTTGTGAGGTTTTTATACGTTGTCGGATCGTTTGAATCTTTTCCGTAGTTATACGTACCAACTCCGGTCCCAACAATAGTCCCAACAATGTTGCTTCACCCACCTCATACCAGCATACTGGAGAACGACACTTTCTTCCATACAACGCCTCGAATGGAGCCATGCCAATACTTGTTTGATAACTGTTGTTGTAAGAAAACTCTACCAATGGTAAGAACTTGTCCCAACTTTCCTTGAAGTCAAGGACACAGAGTCTTAATAAATCTTCAAGAGTTTGAATAGTCCTCTCTAATTGTCCGTCCATCTGAGGATGATATGCCGAACTAAATCGTAAATCCGTGCCCATAGCTTTTTGTAAACTAACCCAAAATTATGAAGTGAATCTTGGGTCTCGATCAGAAACTATGGATACTGGCATATCATGCAGTCTTACAATCTCATTTATGTACATACGAGCACGACGTTCAAGTGTATAAGTTTCTCGTATTGGTAAGAAGTGAGCAGACTTGGTCAATCTATCAACAATGACCCAAATTGCATCAATGCCTTGAGATACTTTGGGAAGACCAGTAACGAAATCCATGGTAATGTGCTCCCACTTCCTTTCTGAAATTTCAAGTGGTTGCAATGGACCTTTTGGTACTTGATGCTCTGCCTTGACTCGTTGACAAGTTAAACACCTTGAGATAAGTGGTTGCATGTTGAGTTCCTTTTGAGTGAAAAAATATTTAAGGATTTTATGATCCGTAAAGATCTCCACTTTCTCCCCATACAAGTAATGCCTCCAAATCTTTAGTGCAAAAACAACAGCTGCCAACTCTAGATCATGAGTAGGATAATTCCTCTCATATTCTTTGAGTTGTCGAGAGGCATATGCTATGACTTTCTCATGTTGCATGAGAACACATCCTAACCCTTTGCCTGAAGCATCACTGTAGATGACAAATCCCTCCGAGCTAGATGGTATTGTCAGAACAGGTGCTAAAATGAGTCTTCTCTTGAGTTCTTGAAAACTCTTTTCACATTCTTCGTTCCAACCGAATTTTGTATCTTTTCGAGTCAGCTGAGTTAAGGGAGTAGCAATTCGAGAAAACCCTTCTATGAATCTTCGATAATAACCAATAAGTTTAGAAAGCTACGATTCATCTTGATCCATCGATTTAGGTTGCTCCGACTTTGAATAGCTTCAATCTTTGCTGGGTCAACATATATTCCATGACTTGATACCACGTGCCCAAGGAATGCTACTTCCTCAAGCCAGAACTCGCATTTCTTCAACTTGGCATAAAGCTTATATTCACAAAACTTTTGAAGTATCAGCCTCAAGTATTGCTCATGATCTTCACGACTTTTGGAATAAATAAGGATGTCACCAATAAAGACGACCACAAAGTGATCCAAATATTCTTTGAATACTCGGTTCATCATATTCATGAAGGTAGCAGGAGCATTAGTCAATCTAAAAGACATGACTAGGAATTCATAATGCCCATACCGAGTTCTGAAAGCCGTCTTTGGAATGTCATTGGTTCTAATCTTCAATTGGTGATATCCAGAACGAAGATCAATCTTTGAAAAGAATTTGGCGCCTTGTAACTGGTCAAATAGGTCATCAATACGTGGCAATGGGTACCTATTTTTGATGGTGACATGATTCAAATCCCGATAATCAATACAAAGTCGCATACTCCCGTCTTTCTTTTTCACGAATAGAATAGGAGAACCCCAAGGAGACGTACTAGGACGAATGAAACCGATGTCTAACAATTCCTGCAGTTGGGTCTTTAACTCCTGGAGTTCAATAGGAGCCATTCGATATGGGGCTTTGGAAATAGGTTTTGTACCGGGTTCAAGGTCGATACAAAATTCAATTTCACGCTCTAGGGGTAGGCCAGGAAGTTCTTCAGGGAATACGTCAAGAAATTCATTAACAATAGAAATATCATTCAAACCTGACGTATTTTTGTTTAGATCAGTGACATGAGCTAAGAAAGCTTGACATCCGTTTTTCAATAAACGAATAACTTTATGGCTTGAGATGACAGTGATTGATTTGAATGGTTTGGTTGCTTGAATTCGCATAATAGGTTGGTTAGGAATATGAAAGCTAACAACCTTACGAAAATAATCAATTTTTGCATGATGAGTAGTTAACCAATCAATCCCTAGAATTACGTCAAATGCAAGTATTTTCAATGAAATAAGATCGAAAGGTCATGTGAGGGTACCGATTTGAACCAAACAATACTTATAAACAGTGGATGTAATGAAGGTTTCTCCCAACAGAGTTTCAACAGATAAGTCAAAGTCCAATTTCTCTCGAGTCAAATTTAAACGTTGAGCGCAAGTAGGAGAAATAAAAGAATGGGTAGAACCATTATCAAATAAGATATATACTTCGCTAGAGTTTATGATAAGCTTACCCGTGATGACCTCGTTCGGGTTCCTTCCTTTCTGGGAGGTCACGACAAACGCTCTCCCTTGCACTACTGGCTTTGACTTTTCTGGGATATGTCCTTTGGTTCCTCCATCCTAGCTGAACTTGTCTTCGGTGAATGACAAAATCGGGCTAGGTGACTGTGATGCCCCCAAAATAGGTATACATCACCCATTCTAAGTTTTCAATACATGGTACAAAAACAACTACAACTTTATTAATACAACATAAAAATTATGAGTTTAAATACAAATATTGTCATCTAGACAATATCCATACCCAACTAAGTCCTCATTATAATTATTGAAACATTATTTTACAAAAATGGTGAGGACTACTAAACAACTCTCTCTAGAACCATCATTCCATACCCCGACTCGTACTCGCTACATTCTCGCCTCCTGAGAAGAAAAATAGAATAAAAAGGAAAATGGTGAGCTCAACTAACCCAGTAAAGAATATTATGACTAAGATAATATAAAACAAATTATCGTTAGTCTTCAACAGGGAAAAATCTGAGAGAATATAATAAACAACAAGTTTTAGATCAATATTCGCAGCGGAAATAATAATTCATAGAAGAGTTACGTAGAGAATGAAATCTACTATTATCTATGAATTTAACGGTCCATCAACAAAGATATTTTTTATCCTGTAACATCAATTAATACACATCTTGAATCATATATTCATCTTTGCACTACTACAGCCAAAGATATTCATCGATTAAGTCATGTTCATCTCAACACTGTTCATCTTTGCACTACGGGCCAAAGATATTCATTATATAATCATTAATCTTTGCACTCTGGACCAAAGATATTCAATAATATCATCATTTAGGGTGAGAATAATGAAAAATATTTTAAAGAAAAGCGAATCCAAATTGAAACAAAAGAATAAATATTAAGGATTCAGTATTTCAATTTATTTCATGTCCAAAAATACCTCATAATCATAGTGGTGTAAAATTCAAGAATGATCAAAACATGGATACAATCAAAGCTAGTATCCATAATAGATATTTTGGACGAAAAGGAAAAATTTCATTTTTTTTGATGAATAGTGCCGTATTCGTGAATAATGTCGTATACGTGAATAGTACCGTATATGTGAATAGTAACCCCGACACAAAAAGTTCCAAATTTGATTAAAAGTTCAAACCAATATTTCGGCATAATGATATTGAAGAAGATAATATCATTTAAGAAGAAAATAACATCCCTTACCTCGAAAGAATAGTAGTTTTTCATTTGGAATCTGGGTATAGTCTTTGAAGGAACTTGCAAGTATAACAACACTCAAGTATAAAAATACTCACAAGAATACGCTCAAAATATCGAGAGACAAAGAGAGAAAACTTGAGTTTACGGTGTGATTTTCAATTATAACCTAAGCACCTATTTATAGGAAAATGCTTAGAACACAAAGCGAGAAAATTTAATAAATTATTAATATAATAAATTTGAATTCCTACGCCCAATTTTTTGTTCAAACTTCAGTAACACAAGTATCCCACCTTACAAAAAATGTTTTTCATAATTAATTAATTTAAAACTCCAAAAAATAATAATTAATTAATCCAGAACTTCAATAATTCACTATAAATATCCCTTTTGTCAGAAAAATTCGAACCTCATGTTTTTTTCATAGGAAATTTCATTCTCTACAACTTTGCAGAAGAAAATTTTTCCAAATTCCAAACAGAAATTGACCAAAATCCACAAACGAGCGATTTTACAAGCTATAATCTAATTTCAGTCAAGAAATGGGGTCCACCGACATGTTTAACATGTTTTTAACATTTATTGCAACAAAAATACTCTTCCTCCTTATATACTCATATATCCCACATTCATTGTAAAAATATCACCATTATTATATTATTAAAATATAATAATATAATTAAATAAATTATTTTATCAGAAAAATATAAAATATTAATTTTCAACAATTGTCATATTAAAAATGTTCTCCATCTATATCCACATAAAATAAATATTTTCCTCATCATATAAATCAATAATTAATTATTCACAAATAATATTATGAGAATCACAATCACGTGATAAAGCGGTTTCGGGATAGAGGGGTTTTCAATAAGGATTTCTCCTTCTTGGTAGCCTTGATTAGATGACCTAACTCTCTCTTAGGCGAGAACTTTCTAGACATTGCCAATAATGTTATCCAATAATATTATTAGGATAATATGAATTATTGTCTCCGATAATGGAAAATCTTGTGTAATGATAATTATTGAAACAACAAAGAATATAAAATATCAACGCAAAGATAATTGAATCAATAAAATAAAATCTTGAATCAGTAATTATTGTAACAATTATTGAGTAGTGCCTTCTTACGTAAGAATCAATAATTGGTGCAATACCGTGTATTCTATTGTGTTTTAACTAATTTGAGTATTTCAACGGTATTAGCTTGGTAACAACTACTGTAGTTATTTATAAACAACTTATACTTGTCGTTTTATTCATCCAATCGCTTTACATTATGGGGCCCACACAAGGTCAAGACCGTAAATGCGAATATTCCCAAGACGGTAAGAATATTCCCACGACTAATAGAATATTTTATAACCACTTGCTTATTTGAAATATTTGCGTATTTTACCCATAACTATCCACATTAATCAAATCAACCCTTACTATTTCAAAATAATAAATGGAGGAAATTCAATTTTATTTATAATAAGTTGGGGTCTTACAACCTCCCTTCCTTATGAAATTTTATCCTCAAAATTGACATACATACCTGGATTTTCGAAAAGGTGAGGATACCTCGCTTTCATTTCCGTTTCCAACTCCCAGGTCATTTCCTCTATAGCATGGTTCCTCCACAAAACTTTGACTTGTGGTATGACCTTTGTGCGTAGGACATGCTCCTTCCTATCCAAGATCTTGACAAGTACCTCCTCATACGTTAAATCTTCGGCTATCTCATCCGGTTCTAACTCAATGACGTGGTTCGGGTCTTTCACATATTTACGAAGCACAAATATATGAAAAACATTATGAACGCGAGACATACTTGGAGGTAACGCGAGTCTATAGGCTACATTTCCTACTCGGTCAAGAATCTGAAATGGACCAATAAATCGTGGATTGAGCATTCCTCTCTTCCCAAATCTTGTAAATCCCTTCCATGGAGCAACTCGCAACAATACATGATCCCCAATACTAAATTCCACGTCCTTTCGATGAAGATCCGCATAACTCTTCTGTCGATCCTATGCCATTTGTATACGTTGTTGAATCATTTGGATCTTTTTTGTAGTCATACGTACCAACTCAGGTCCCAACAATGTTGCTTAACCCACCTCATCCCAACATATTGGAGAGTGATACTTTCGTCCATATAATGCTTTGAATGGAGCCACACCTATACTTGCCTGATAACTGTTGTTGTAGGAGAATTCCACCAATGGTAAATACTTATCCCAACTGCCCTTGAAGTCTAGGACACAGAGTCTTAATAAATCTTTAAGAGTTTGAATAGTCCTCTCTGATTGTTCATCCGTTTGAGGATGGTATGCCGAACTGAATTGTAAATCCGTGTCCATAGCTTTTTGCAAGCTAACCCAAAATCTTGAAGTGAATCTTGGGTCACGATCCGAAACTATGGATACTGGCATGCCATGCAATCTCACAATCTCATTTACGTACATTTGAGCAAGACGTTCAAGGGAATAAGTCTCCCGTATCGGCAAGAAATGAGCAGACTTGGTTAATCTATCAACAATAACCCAAATAGCATTTATGCCTTGAGAAACCGTAGGAAGACCCGTAACAAAATCCATGGTAATGTGTTCCCACTCCCATTTCAGAATCTCAAGTAGTAGCAATGGACCCTTTGGCACTTGATGCTCCGCCTTTACACGTTGACAAGTTAAACACATCGAGATAAACTTTGCAATCTCTCTCTTCATATTGTTCCACCAAAATGTATGTCGAAGATCACGATACATTTTAGTACTTCCAAGATGAATTGCAAACGGTGTATTGTGTGCCTCCATCGTGATCTTGTACTTCAAATCAGAATCGTTAGGAACACAAAGTCTGGAGTGGACTCGAAGTATTCCTTCTTCATCGATTCTTGCTTCTGGAATAACACCTTCTTATACTTTTTTCTTCATAATCATTAGCTCCGGGTCTGTGGCTTGAGCAACTTTAACTTTCTCGATTAAATTTGGTTCTATACGTATACTTGACATCATTGCATTGGACCCCGGAGTCTTGAATTCTATTCTCATCTTTTGTAAATCACACAAAATGGGCCTTTGTGTTAACAACATCGCTTTTCGTTCAGTGTATGATCTCTACTCAATGCGCCACATACTACCGTTCGCTTTCCAGGATGGTATAGAATGGTGTGGTCGTAGTCTTTCAATAGCTCGAGCCAACGTCATTGCCGCATGTTGAGTTCTTTTTTAGTGAAGAAATATTTGAGGCTTTTATGGTCTGAAAAATGGGAAAAATTTTTATTTAGAATTTAAACATACTAATGCTTAATATATTTTTTAGATAAATAAAAATATTTTTTAATATAAAAACGAATTTAAATATGCATGGTGTTTATTAGTATAATAAGATATGATCATACCATTGTCAGGGGGATCTATAGAAACTCCTGAATTATGAAATGTGTCGACATAAAGTACTTGTTCATTCATACTGGAATTAACATGATCCGCAATATGTACCGATTCTGGTTGAGATGCTTTACTCTTCATATTTTGAGTAACAACATGTATGTTGGAATGAGGAGGGTATTGTTGATTAAACCTTGATGTTTACATCGATTCAGTAAAACATGATTTAAGATGATTGACATCTACTTCATTAAAGGTTGTACTAAGATTTGTACAAACTGCATAAAATAGATAAATTTATGCTTATGATGAATAAACATAGTTTAGCACATCTAGTAAGCAAAATAGTAGACGTTTATTACGGTTTGAAATGTCGAAAATCGACATTATTGACTTGTTATGTTTTCTATTAAGTAAATCTCTTGCAGTGGGTGTATTGGATGATTTGAGCAATAAAGTAAAAATAGTAGAAAGGTTTATTGGATAGGTACCTAGAATATAATAACAAATACACGAACATATATAAATCTAACATCCCGCATTTGTTGAATTATTATAACATTTTTAATTTATTAAAGCAAAGAAAATTAAAATGTGAAAATTACATACCATTATCCGAAAGATGAACACAGTTGTCTTTACTAACCAGAGTGTTTCCTTTCCTTGAATAACTTGTGTGTCATGATTAAAAAAAATTAGATTTCATGAAATTAATTTCAATTTCAAAGCTCAAAAATAAAGAAATTGAATATATAAATACCATCATTAGGTACTGGATGAACACAATCTTGCTGATTTATATGATGACAATGCTTTGCTGTTTGTAAATGTATATTTGGTATTGAATCAATACGACTACTACCAAAGAACTTCATCGGCGAATTGAGATTTGTACAAACTACATAAAAAATTAATATGATATTAGGATAAGCAATTATATTGAACATAAAGTAAATACAAAGATTTAATGAAATAATTACCATTTGAAATGTCACTTAGATGCATTCTGGGAGTTTTGCTTGCTCTCACAGATGTAGTACTTGTGCTCATTTTGTTGTTGGACTCTAACATGAAATAGAAAACACAATCAATATGCATAGGATAGTTTGGCCATAGAAAAATATTTTTATACACTTAATTAAAGATTAACTAATTAGAAAGTATACGTTGCAGATTTTTTTTTTGTCGTTTTCCAAAGATTTTCATCCTTCTACGCATCCTCGGTCGAGTTCCACTCCAATGGTTGATATTAAAATCATGTTTTTCCTTGCTTTTTTCGACATGTATGTCTTAAGGTTGATTTCCCCAATTTTTGGAATACTTTTTTGAAATATGTTCTTCAATCTTGTAATCTACATACAAGAATATAAGATCCAAAGCTGTAATTATTGCACAACATATTTAAAAAAATAATAATATTAAAGATTAAATATTAATTCATATTATCTGAAACATGGAGTTACTGAAAGATGTACTTTTGAGAGATGGCTCTAACTATGAACGTGAATGGATACGGAAGAAAAAAATATAAAATCTAGGATGACAATCATATATAACCGATAATCATCATATTAGAGCAAATATGCATAGAGAATAAATTTCACATCACCATAATCATATCGGTCATGTTATTCAACTATATAAGAATGCAATTCCATCATCATGCTTGATAACAGTTACATCATAAAGGCTGTTTAGTTCAAATATTTATCATATTCAGCTGGCTATAAGTACAAAATAATTAAAATAAATTACTGTGAATATTTCAAAATTGTGGTATGTTGATCTTCATACAGTCTCATAAAGTCAACTTTAACGTATATGTCTAGAGAGAATTATAAGAAATCCTAGAAATACAAAAGAAATTTTTTAGTAAAATAATGATAAGATAGAATAGGTTAAAATATATTAAATCTATTAAAGAATACTATATTAGATAATGATAATACTATGTTTTAATCCTCATTTGTTAGGTTAGTTGGACAATTTTGTTAAGGGTCTTAAAGGAACATTAATAAGATATAACACGTGTTGAATTGTGAGAATGACAGATGTCAAGTTATGGTATCATGTACTGTGTTTTAGTATATATAATAGATTCGATACATCAACTAATATGTAAATCATACGTATAGAAATATCAAAAAATAACATAAAATTATCGGGTTCGTTAATGTGACGCCCCCAAAATAGGTATACATCACCCATCTTGAGTCGCCAAATACATGGTACAAAAATACAAATACAACTTAATAATACAACTGTCGTGTAAAATACGACAAAACATAAATTGAGAGTTTTAATAAGAATATTGTCATCTAGACAATATCCACACTTAAAGGAGTCCTCATTACATTTATTGTCACACTATTTAACAGAATAGTGAGGACTACTAATACTATCTAAAATTCTTTGTATGTGCACACCTAGAAGGGGGGTGAATAGGTTTTTAAGCTTAAAGTGATAAATAGTGAAAACTTTTTGAAATTTTCTGCTACAGGCATAATTCAGACAGCCACACCTATCTGCTTTAGTGTTTGCTTTAGCTTATGTTCTTCATTTTTTATTATCAGACAGCTAGACCTGTCTGCTTTAGTGTCTGGATAGTGGCGTGAATAACAAAGAAGTGCAGAACGTGAATGACATTTAAAGAGATAAACAGAAGTAAAAATTACACCAACATTTTTACATGGTTCGGCCCCTATCCTCTATCCAGTGGCCTAATCCACGTCCAATACCAATTGGTATTGGAGACTCTATTTATTTCAATTTAACTTTATTAAATACAAAATAACTCCATGTTTGAGAAAGCTTTCCGTTGGACACGACTGCCCCTTCTTGCACCTCTGCAATCCTTCTCACCACTGAGACCTCTGCACTACTGCAGCCTTGAAAGCTTGTCTATAAACAGATCCTATCAACTCTAGATAGACCAAGCCGATACACGACTTAAACTAAGAACAAGGATATTGATTATAGACTATCAAGTTTCCAAAGATAATACAATTTAAGAACAATACAAAAGGGTTGCTAGGAGATATATATATATATATATATATATATATATATATATATATATATATATATATATATATATATATATATATAGTAGAGCTTCCAACTACTATGAGAGGTTGATTCCATGAAATCCTCAAATACAAGAAATCAAAGACACCAAAACAATAGATATATTGTTTCCTTGATAAGCTCAATCGAAAAGATATGATATCAATCATCTGATACGAAAGATATGGTTTGATAACAATATACTATATTTAGAGCATATACCTTTTGAAGCTTCTAGTTCAAATTTGAATCAACTAATCAGTTGACCAAATTTCATTCCCTGTCAATCAATTGAGATGAGATTACAACAAACATGCAATATAGATTTATATGGACTGCTATATGTTACCATAATGTCCTCCCACAATCCATGCATATTATATTATCATAGTTACAACCATAATCCATGCACACGTCTAATATACTTAAATTAGTCATCATTCAAAACATTATAAAATCAAAAACCAACATTCTCCCCCTTTTTGATGATGACAATTTATGCACCAACATGCTCCCCCTAAGTATATGGCTCCCCTTAAATTTATGCTTATTAAGGAGAAAATTACTTTATCCAAATAACCATCATTGCATATTCCAGTATAATATAGTATCAACATGAATACCAATTCAAACCAATTTAAATATACACAAATATCTCTCCCCCTTTGTCATTATCAAAAAGAAATAAATCATCGAGTTATATCTCTCCCCCTTTGTCATCAACAACAAATAATTCATATCAATTAAGTTGAAGATAGTTATCTCACCCCATTTGCTAAATTAAAAATAAGCATAAAGAATGACAATAGAACAAGGTTATAACAAAATCACATATAGCAAGTAAACAATATAATCATACCTTTGAAATTTGTTACCTATATATCAACCTTTTATCAAGATTATCATGTGTATTAAATATGGAGCATTTGACATAATAAATGATGTTATGAACCCTTGAAATCCATAGAGTTTTTATAATAATATATCTAATTAAAACTCTATTTTAAAAAACAAATTAAAGAATCATCTATCTCCTTTTTGATCTTGAGACACCTACAAACAAATAGTCTCTATCTTTTTGGTACCCAAATCTTCTTGGGTCCATTTGGGTTAGTAGCATATAAATCACATTTCTTCACCCAAATTTGTTTTATTCTAATTTTATTACAATTAGAATCAAAATGACCTTTAAAACCACATTTTCTACAAGTAACAAACGGTGAACAATAAAGTGGTTTATGCCTTGATTTACTATTAATCATTCTAATATTATTATTAGTCCTATTTTCCACATTTTTAATAGGATTATACCCAATTCCTTGTTTATCAAGACTGGACCTTTGTGCCCCTAACATAACATTTAGGTTCTCTTCTCCTTGCATAAATTGTTCCACCAAAATGTATGTCGAAGATCACGATACATTTTAGTACTTCCAGGATGAATTGCAAACGGTGTATTATGTGCCTCCATCGTGATCTTGTACTTCAAATCAGAATCGTTAGGAACACAAAGTTTGGAGTGGACTCGAAGTATTCCTTCTTCATCGATTCTTGCTTCTGGAATAGCACCTTCTTGTACTTTTTTCTTCATAATCATTAGCTCCGGGTCTGTGGCTTGAGCAACTTTAACTTTCTCGATTAAAGTTGGTTCTATACGTATACTTGACATCATTGCATTGGTCCCCGGAGTCTTGAATTCTATTCTCATCTTTTGTAAATCACACAAAATGGGCCTTTGTGTTAACAACATCGCACTCGTTCCCGCGTATGATCTCCTACTCAATGCGTCAGCTACCACGTTCGCTTTTCCAGGATGGTATTGAATGGTGTGGTCGTAGTCTTTCAATAGCTCGAGCCAACGTCGCTGCCGCATGTTGAGTTCTTTTTAGTGAAGAAATATTTGAGGCTTTTATGGTGCGAATATATCTCCACTTTCTCCTCGTATAGATAGTGCCTCCGGATATTTAGCGGCAGCTTGATTCATTTAACTCTAGATCATGAGTAGGATAATTCCTCTCATATTCTTTAAGTTGTCATGAGGCATAGGCTATGACTTTCCCCGTTACATGAGAACACATCCTAGCCCTTTGCACGAAGCATAGGCGTAGATAACAAATCCATCCGTGCCGGATGGTATTGTCGTAAGCAGTTCGAAATGAGTCTCCTCTTGAGCTCTTGGAAACTCTTCTCGCATTCCTCACTCCATACTGAATTTTGTATCCTTCCGAGTCGGATGAGTTAATGAGTAGCGATTCGAGAAAACCCTTCCACGAATCTCCGATAATAACCATTAAGCCCAAAAAGCTACGTGATTTGGTGGCCACCGTCTTGATTGTTCCCAACTTTGTATTGCTTCAATCTTGCAGGGTCAATGAGATACTCCATGTTTTGACACCACGTGCCCAAGGAATGCTACTTCCTCAAGCCAGAACTTGCATTTCTTCAACTTGGCATATAACTTGTTTTCACGAAGCCTTTGGAGTACCAGCTTCAAATGGTGCTCATGATCTTCACGAATTTTGGAATATATGAGGATGTCATCAATAAAGACAACAACAAATTGATCCAAATATTCCTTGAATACTCGGTTCATCATATCCATGAAAGCCGCAGGAGAATTAGTCAATCCGAAAGACATGACTAAGAATTCATAATGCCCATACCGAGTTCTGAAGGCAGTCTTTGGAATATCCTCGATTCTAATCTTCATTTGATGATATCCGTAAGCGAAGATCGATCTTTGAAAAGAATTATGCTCCTTGCAGCTGGTCAAACAGGTCATCAATACGAGGTAGCAGATACCTATTCTTAATGGTGACATGGTTCAATTCCCGATAGTCAATACAAAGTCGCATACTCCCGTCTTTCTTCTTTACGAATAAAACAGGAGCACCCCAAGGAGATGTATTAGGGACGAATGAAACCGATGTCCAACAACTCCACGTAGTTGGACTTTTAACTCCTCCTGAAGTTCAATAGAGCCATTCGATATGGGGTTTTAGAAATGGGCTTTGTGCGGTTCAAGATCAATAAAGAATTCAACTTCACGTTAGCTCCGGGGTAGGCGGGAAGTTCTTGAAATCGTAAGGGAAAGTCAATAACAACGGAATATTATTCAAATTTGACGTGTCTTTATTCAAATCCATAACATGGGCTAAGAAAGCTTGACATCCATTTTTCAATAAACGAATAGCCTTATGACTTGATATGATAGTGATTGATTTTAATGGTTTAGTTGCTTGAATTCGAACAACAGGTTGTTTAGGAATATGAAAACTAACAACCTTACGAAAACAATCAATTTTGGCATGATGAGTAGTTAACCAATCAATCCCTAAAATCACATCAAAAGCAAGTATCTTTAAAGAGATAAGGTCGGCAGTAGCGTGATGGTGCCAACTTGGATCAAACAAGATTTATAAGCGGTGGATGTGATGAAAGTTTCTCCTAACTGAGTCTCCACAGAGATAGGTCAAAGACTAATTTCTCCGAGTCAAGTTTAAGCGTTGAGCACAAGCAGGAGAGATAAATGAATGGGTAGCTAGGATTCAGTAATGTATAAACTTCACAAGAATTTATGATTAGCTTACCCGTGATCACCTCGTTTGGGTTTCTCGCATTTTGACCGGTCACAACAAACGCTTCTTCGAGAACAGATTGACTTTGACTTTTTTTGGGATGACCTTTTGAGTCACCGTCCCATTGAACTAGGTTTTCCTACCATACAATCTCGAGCGATATGTCCTTCCTTTCCACAATTATAGCATACCTTTAACTGTTGTGGGCAGTTTGGACTGATATGTCCTTCTTTCCCACATTTATAGCATACGACCGGTGGTCGTTCTCCTCCCTTAGAACCGATTCTTCTTTGGTCTTTGACGTCTTCGCATTGTCATTGTTGAATCTCTCTTTTAAAATCTCCCCGACTCTCTTCTTCTATTTTCATGGCCATGATTACCACAGAGTGGTTACCATTTTGTCCGCTTTTTCTTTCTTCTTATTTGGTTATCGTTATTCTGTTGACTACTATCTCCGGTATGATCCTGGTTATGGTCCCTCGGTTGAACGTACTCGTTATCTCTCTCTAACAATTGAGCCCTGTTGACAACATCTGAATAGAGAGAAAATTTATGAGAAATGAGATATCGACGTATCTTAGGGTTTCAAACCTCTCAGAAACATCCGCATCATACGTTCCTCATTCTCCACCAAATGAGGTGCAAACCTGGATAACTCTGCAAACTTTACCTCGTACTGGGACACCGTCATGTTATTTTGCTCTAGTCTAATGAACTCCACTTCCTTCATATGACGAATACTTTTAGGAAAGTACTTGTCATTGAAAAGTTTCTGAAACGTCTCCCAAGACATGCTGAGTGCGGCTGGATGGGTACGCTTCACAGATTCCCACCAATAATCTGCCTCATTACGGAACATAAAGGTGGTGAATGGAACCTTCTGTTCCTCCGTGCATCCCAAGACATCGAATATCTTGGTGATTTGTTTGACCCACGTTTCTGCCTTAATCGGATCTGGCTTTCCCCAGAATTCTGGTGGTCCCAACTCTTTGAACTGCTTGGCCGTGACAAACCGTGCGTTGTTATCATTTCCACCGGTATTTTGTACACGAGTCTCCCTCGTCTGATTTTGCATGAACTACAAAAAGCTTCTAAACATCCCGTCGTTCATCATCTGCTCAGTGGTGTTGTTCACAGGAGGAACATTGTTCACTGTTGCACGTTCTCTAGTAGGTTTTATACCTATGAAATCCGATATTATTAAACTTCAATATTGCTATCTTTAATTTTAATTTTTAGTATCTTTTTATGTGTTTTGTGTTTATTTCTTGTAGGTTGGAAATGGGAGGGACAAATTGGTCATTTTGGAGAAAAATTATTAAAAATCATTAAAATTAGATCTTTTGAGTGGCATTTTTGTAATTGGTATCGTTTGGTCTGGTCATGAAAATTAGCGCCTAGGCATTTTTGTAAAATAAAAGTAAGCGTTAAAGTTGACTATGGTACTATGCTAAGCGCTAGGCTATCATCTTAAAAAAAGAAGAATTTTTCTCTTGCTAGTGGGTTTTGAAGCCAAAAAGGAATCTGAATGAGGTGGGAGACTAATACAAATAGGAGAAGACTTTAGAAAAGACGTATCACTCAATTTTTCAAGAGATTTTTGAGAGAGAACAACAAAGAAAAACACAAAGGAGAATTGCAAGGGTTGAAGATCAAAGAGAGAGTATTGGAGAAAATTGAGAGTTTCTTCTTCTCTTCTCTAGTTTCATCTTTTGTAATTATCTGGGATGTTTGGATTATTAATTTGGATGATGTTTTTCTTTATTATTAGTATGAACTAAATTTTCATTAAGATTGCAACGGAACTTGGTATGTAGTTTAAATTGCAAGCTTCCCATTGAATGAAAGTTGGTTTTTATTGAATTGTTTATTATATCTTATGTTTATTGATTAATTGTTTGGCCAACAATTACTGTGATAATCTATATAAAATTGGAAGATGGAGTATAGATTGAGATCTGGATATGATAACATCTGTTCATATAATCTGAATAGGGTTAATATGATTAGCATGTAGGATAGGAATATACCTATGTGTCTTTTGTATCCATTGAAAGAATTTGTGCGTAAAACCCTAATTAACTTGATTCACATAGGAATATAGTGAGTTGATTAACTGGGGTGTTCCTTGTAATTTTGCGTCTTAAAGATTGGATTTAGGAGGATTTGTTCACGTGTCTTTGGAAGAAGTGCGTGAATTTTATAAAGCATTCTTGGATAATGATTCATATTAATTAATTGATTTAAATGGGAAGTAATTGGTTTAAATGAAATACCAAGGAAGTTGTAATCTTAACTTTATTAAATCTGCGATTATTCTTGTGAAATTACGATTTTAATTATTAGTTTTGTTAAGTTTAATTTTCAAATCACAAACAATATTTAAGTAGTTTAAAATAGGATTAATTGCATTTGGAATTAGTAATTGATAAATATTAGTCTATTTCCTCGTGGGAGCGATATCCTTGCTTCTTTGAATATTACAATTGAGCAGCGTATACTTGCGTGTTAAAGTGCTTATAAGAAATTAGGCACAAGTTTTTTGGCGTAGATTCTTAAGGAAAATTAGTTTAATATTTTGTCATTATTAATTTTGATAGAGTTAATCTTAATTTAACTTTTTTTCTTTTTATTATATTAGGTGTTCTTGACTAGTGTATGCAAAAGCGCTCGATCGAAGAAAAGGATTTATTGCCTCACGAGGGCGACATCGAGAAAAAATTTCAGCGGTTGCGTAAGTGGGTTAAAGAAACCAAAGAGGCACTTGATAAGAAAGATACTATGGTGAAGAAGAGCAAAAAAGCATTGCGGGATTATCTTCTACGCTGTGAGTTCTTTGAATTTGATCGAGTATTACGAGGCTGCCATTCTTGCTACAAGTTTTGAGATAAAGCGGGGACAATCTGAGATGATTCAAAATTCATATCGGTTTGGAGGTTCTTAGAATGATGATCGAAACGATCACATAGTCAGCTTTATAGAAATCTGCGATACTTTCAAGTACAATAATGTGTCAGATGATGCAATAAGGCTAAGGCTGTTTCCATTTACTCTTAGAGATAAGGCTAAGAGTTGGCTCCATTCACTACCACCAGGCTCGATTACTACATGGAATGACCTAGCCCAGAAATTTCTTGCAAAAGTTTTTTCCCCCTGCAAAAACAGCAAAGTTGCGGAACGATATCTTCTCTTTCGTTCAGCACGATTCAGAATCACTATATGAAGCTTGGGAGAGATTCAAAGACTCATTTTGAAAATGTCACACCATGGGATTCTAAATGGCTTGGTGCAAACTTTTTATAATGGTTTATTGAGCGGTGAGATCGAGTATAGATCTTTGCGGTGGGAGGAGCTATTATGGCCAAGAATTGTGATGAGGGTATCGGTTGCTTGAAACCATGGCGACTAATAATTATCGATGGCCATGACATGAAACGGCTCGACCCGAGACGGTCGGGGTTTATGAAGTGGATGCGATGGCAACATTATCGACTCAAGTGGCAGCTTCGATTTTGCTCTTACAAAGAAGATAGATGCACTTGGGGTACAACCGATTCGAGAAAATGGAAGCGATTTGTGAAATATATGCGGGTAGCCACTCAAGTGATCAATGTGCAATAAATCTGAGTCAGTCGGTTTGTTTCCAGTTATAATGAAGGCATGGCGATTATCCAAACAACTACAATCGAGGGTGAGAAACCACGAATTTTTCTTGGAGTAATAATCGGTCACATGCTCAATCCACAAGCTCCAAGGCAATCATATCCACGGATTTTGACCACATCAACAATCTCAACAACACCCACAACCTCAACAACACGATAAGCTATCACAAATGGAAGAATTGTTGGCAAGATTGGCAACTCGGTTTGAAACCACAACGAAAAACCAATAAAATTGCAATAAAGAACCTTGAGAACCAAATTGGGCGGATAGCTAGTGCTTTGAATACTAGAACTCGGGTTCTTTACCTAGTGATCTGGAGAAAAATCCAAGGAATGATGGAAATGAAGCAATGTAAGGAAGTTACACTCGAAGTGGGAAGGAGTTGACTCTGATTTAGGCGGACAAAAGAAAATAATTTACATTGAGGATGGTGAAAAAGAGAGTGGAAATTCAGAAAGTAAATCTAGGGAAAAAGTTGTGAAAAAACAACAAGAAGATAAGCAAACAAGCAGTCAGTACCACCTGTGCCGTTTCCTCAAAGATTGCAAAAGCAGAAATTAGATAGACAGTTTTTGAAATTTTTAGAAGTGTTCAAAAAGCTGCAAATCAACATTCCATTCGCAGATGCTTTAGAACAAATGCCTAGCTATATGCAAAATTCATGAAAGATATTTTAGCAAGAAAGAGGAAGCTAGGGGAGTTCAAAACTGTAGCGTTGACGAGAAGAATGTAGTATGATTACGCAAAAGAAAGTTACCACTCGAAGTTGAAGGATCGGGTAGCTTCACCCATGCAGTACGCGATTGGACCCCAGTTCTTTAACAGATGTTTGTGTGATTTGGGTGCGAGTATTAACTTGATGCCACTTTTCGATCTACACTCAGTTGGGACTACCAGCACCAAAGCCAACAAATATATCTTTACAACTTCATGAGATAGATCGGTGACATACCCTAGGGCATTGTGGAAGACATATTAGTGAAGGTGGACAAATTCATATTTCGGTAGACTTCATTGTGTTGGACTATGAAGAGGATAAAGACATACCCATTATCCTTGGAAGACCATTTTTAGCCCTTTGGAAGGACATTAATTGATGTACAAAGGGAGAGTTAACAATGAGAGTCAAGATGAAGAAGTAACTTTTAATGTTTTCAAAAGGCTATGAAATTTTGAAGGGAGAGGAAGAGTGCTTTAGAGTTGATCGATTGAAGAAGCAACTAGAGAGGTATTTAGTGAATCTGTGAATGAAGACCCTCTTGAAACCGCATTGGTTAGTGAAAATTTATTTGATGATTCAACTTGTGCTAGAATGGGTTCAAATGTTAGATTAACTCCGAAGTTCACACGATGTTTGCAAAAATTTGAACCTCTGGATTATTGGGGAAAGCCAGATGAAAAGGTGAAATCATCCTTAGAAGAACCACCTACCTTGGAACTTAAACCATTGCCTAACCATCTACGGTATGCCTACCTTGGTTCTTCTTCCTCCTTTCCAGTTATTATTTCTGCATCACTTGATAAGGTTCAAGAAGAAAAGCTACTAAGGGTACTTTGGCAATACAAGACTGCTCTTGGATGGACTCTTGCGGATATCAAGGGGATAAGCCCATCAATTTGCATGCATAAGATTTTGTTGGAAGAATGAAGCGAAACTGACTATTGAACAACAACGAAGACTCGATCCCATCATGAAGGAAGTTGTCAAAAGGAAATCATTAAATGGTTGGATCTGGAATTATCTACCCTATCTCTCAGATAGCTCATGGGTAAGTCCGGTTCAATGTGTGCCAAAGAAAGGGGAATATAGTGGTTGCAAATGAGCATAATGAATTGATCCAGAACTCGAGCGATTCACGGGTTGGCGGGTGTGTATGGATTCTGAGAAAGTTGAATAAGGCCACTCGTAAGGACCATTTTCCTCTACCATTCATAGATCGGATGTTGGGCGGGCTTGCGGGGCATGAGTATTATTGTCTCTTGGATGGATACTCGGGTTATAACAGATTGCCATTTGAGAGGATCGGGGAGAAAGCGACATTCACATGCCCATATGGTACCTTTGCTTTTCATGAGAATGTCTTTTGGATTATGTAATCTGTGGCGACATTTCAGCGGTGTATGATGGCTATTTTTTCGATATGGTGAACAAAATCTCGAGGTATTTATGGATGATTTTTTAGTTTTTGGGGATTCGTTTGATTATTGTTTGGAAAATCTCACTCTCGTGCTCAAGCGGTGTATGGAAGCAATTTGGTTTTAAAGCTGGGAGAAATGTCATTTTATGGTGCGAGAGGGAATAATCTTGGGTCATCGAGTGTCATCAAAAGGAATTGAGGTTGATAGAGCTAAGATCGAAACCATTGAGCACTGCCACCACCTATTTCAAGTAAAGGGTATTTGAAGTTTTTTGGGACACATTTGGTTTTTATAGGCGATTTATAAAGACTTCTCCAAAATCACGAAACCACTTTGTAATCTTTTGGAGAAGGATGTCCCATTCAACTTTGATCAAGCATGCACTGGAAGCTTTTGATGTGTTGAAGAAGAAACTAGTTTCACTTTTTGTAATCATAGCGCTTGATTGGAGTATCCGATTCGAATTAATGTGTGATGCTAGCGACTTTGCGATTGGCGCGATTCTTGTGACGAAAGGATAAAATTTTTCACGTTATATACTATGCTAGTAAGGCGTTAACGGATGCCAATTTGAATTATACCACTACTGAGAAGGAGTTATTAGCGATTGTTTATGCATTTGATAAATTTCGCTCATATTTGATTGGGACAAAGGTGATCGTGTTTCTGAGATCATTCGACAATTAAGTACTTAATAGCAAAGAAGGGCCTTGAAGCGAGATTAATTAGATGGGTATTATTGCTACAAGAGTTTGACTTGGAGATCCGGAATGAAAAGGAGCGAGAAAATCGGAGTTCTTGATCATTTATCACGATTAGAGAGAATGAGAACTAAAAAAAATGACACTGTGATGATCAATGAATATTTTTCGGATGAACAACTATTTGCGGTAAGGATGGATACACCATGGTATGCAGATTATGTAAATTTCATTGTGAGTAAGGTGTTTACCTTGATTTGACAAGTCGTGAGAAGAAGAAATTTCTCCATGATGTGAAGCAGTATTTATGGGATGAGCCATTTTATTTAAGCGAGTGTGGCGATCAAGTAATAAGAAGGTGTGTTCGGAAGTTGAAATGGAGAATATTCTATACCAATGTCATGCATCGACTATGGTGGACATTTTGGGGAGAAAGAGCGGCTGACTAAAGTGCTTGATGTGGATTTTTTACGTGACACTCTTTAAGGATGCCGTGTGTTTTCATTGAAATGTGACGGATGCCAAAAAGTTGGTAATATATCAAAGCGACACGAGATGCCACTTAATATGATCCTAGAAGTTGAATTGTTTGATGTTTGGGGCATCGACTTCATGGGACCATTTCCATCATCTTTTAGTAACTCTATATACTTCTAGCGGTGGACTACGTTTGAAGTGGGTAGAAGCTATAGCATCGCCCACCTGATGATGCTAAGGTTGTGGTTAAGTTCATTAGGAAGAATATTTTCTCTAGATTGGCACTCCTCGTGCAATCATTAGTGATGAAGGCACGCACTTACGTAATAAGCAGTTCTCGACTATTCATTAAATCTGAGTCACTCATAAGATAGCTCTTGCTTACCATCCACAAACAAGTGGTTGGTAGAGGTATCTAGCAGAAGTGTAAAAGCGAATCCTCGAGAAGATAGTGAACCCTAGTCGGAAAGATTGGGCTAGTAAGCAAGTTGGATGATGCTTTATGGGCATATCGTCTGACTTACAAAACTCCGATAGGGATGTCTCTCAAATCTGAGTTAGTATATGGGAAGGCATGCCATCTTCCGGTTGAACTAGAACATAGTGCTTATTGGGCAATTCGGAAGTTAAACTTTGATATATACTGCTGCGGGGAGAAAGCGCCTCTTACAATTGAACCAAATGGATGAATTAGGACTCGAATCATGCGAGAAGCGAAGTTATATAAAGAAAAGATTAAGAGGTGGCATGATGAGAAAATTACGGAAAAAGAAAGTTTGAAGCGAGGGCAAAGCAGTGCTATTATACAATTGAGGCTTAAAATTATTTCGAGGAAAGTTGAAATCCGTTGGTGGGGCCATTTATCATTACAAAAGTTTATCCTCACGAATTTGTGGAGGTGGAAGACCGGATGCCAAATGTAATTTCAAAGTCAGCGGTCAAAGATTGAAGCACTACTATGGGGTTGTGTTGATCGTGAAAAGACATCGGTCGACCTTCTTTGATTAGAGCGAGAGAAAAAAGTCGAAAGGTGAAGACTATAAACAAGCGCTAAGCGGGAAATGACCCAAGAATTTTTATTATTATTTTTTTTTTTTTTTTTTTTTTTATTTTATTTGCTTCTTTGTTAGTTTATTTAGTGGTTAAACTTTTATAGTTTAGGATTTGTTACACCCCTGATGTTCTCTAACACGATATTTAATTGATTTGGGATAGGAAACAAGATTTCATATTTGGCGGGTTTGACTAATGGCCCTCGACTACTAGTGAGATCCCGGGGGGGTTGCAAGCGGAAATGCCGGTACAGAAGCCAAACATTTATGAGCTTAATAGATGAATGTCCATTTGTCAAAATCTCAAATTTCTAATCATTTCCTTCATTTTTAGTGTTATTGAATTGCTTAATGGTGTAGGGTATCTTGTTTGTTTTTTTTTCTTTTCTTAGTATGTTAGTTTAGTTAATTATGTAGTTTATCTTAGTTTAGGGTTTTTAAAATAAGTCTTAATCTCCTTGTTAAAAGAAAAACTAACAATTAAAGTTGGGGTATTTTGAGGTGAAGGCAACAACAAGTTTGGAAAATTATCACCAAGACATGCCCAAAGCACTAGGCGCCCAAGCACACAAAACAAGCAACAAGCGCCACTCTGATAGAATGAGATGAGAACCAAGCGCTAAGCGCCCATGTCGAGCACAAAGCATAAGCGCCTAGGCGCCCTAATTGCGATGTGAGACAAGCCCCAAGCGCTAAGCGCTCCATCTAGGCCAAAACAAGCACCTAGGCGCTCTAAGTTTTTAGGCATTCTGCTTTTCACCGCTTTGGCGGTTCAGACAATTCAAAATCCAAGTGCTGGCGCTCCTCTTTGCAACGTGGAAAAAAAAAAGCCCTAATCGAGCATAACTTGTCCACACCCAATTCAAACACTCTCTTGTGCTCTCCCACTCCAACTCAAACTCACTCAAATCGCATCCCTCCTCTCTCTACCCACGATAATCAACTTTTTCTTGTATAAGCATAATCAAACACTCGATCTCCTACCCAAACTAAAGGCAATTAATCTCCATCTTGTCATCCTTCCTCACTGATTCGGACACCAACTTACATTTAAACCCCATCTATCTGAAGTAAGGGTTCAAAGCTCAAATTGCTCCATGCAACTTTGATTGGAACATCATATTTGGCTATAACCAAGTAAGTGTGCATGATTTTCGTGCAAATTGTTTGGATTCACTTGGATAATAGCTACGTTAGTACTTTGAAGCTAGTTTCTTTCATTGTGTTGGCTCAAGTGGGTTTGGGTACTCTTAATTGTTGCTTGTATTGCATTGGAAGGATATTGTGCTTAGTAATTGACAAATTTGGTGAAACTTAAGTTTGGGTGAGTGCTTCAACAATAGTGTTCAAAATTTTTTGCACCAAGTGTTCGATAATTTGTCACAAAGAGGATTTGACCATCTAACCCTTGAAACATCATTTGGTTGGGCAAGAAAATATCTCATAAGACTTATGGCTACTAAGAGGCATAGAGGAGAGACTTGGGCACGCCGACAAAGTTTGACAAAAAGAGATTTACAAGTGCTAAAGCGTCAAGAAAGATATTACAATTGCTTTCTAGTAAAATGCTAATTCTGGCGTGGATTATTGCTAGAGATAGAAGATGGGAAATTACTACAAATGATTGGGAGTAGAAGATGGGCAAACTTACATTCAACCGGATTCATCGGTCGTTAAAATTGTTAAGGAATTCTCGCATGATGCAAAAGATCATATTGGTAACATGATTTGGGTTCATGGAAAATCGGTGGAAGTCGGTTTCGGTCCATAAATGCTTACTACTGCTTGAACACAATACCCAATAATGGCTTCATGCAATATTTAGAGCATGAAATTTGGACTACTGTGAGGTCATTCAAGCTTTGTGTGTACTTGGAACACAATGGAAATTAAATGATCAACAAGAAAGCTATTTTGTTCCTACATCCGCATTAAGTAGTTACGGAAAGCATGGCATGCCTTTATTTGTGCCAAGTTGATGTCGTGTAGACATACTAGTGATGTTATAAATCAACGGGCAGCATTTCTTTTCTGTATTTCACAAGGAAAATCTATAGATGTGGGTCAGGTTATACATGATTCCATTGACAGAGCAATTGAGGAGGGACCTCGGGTGGACTACCTCATCCATCTTTGATTCTTTGGACTATGTCGACAAATTTGGAGTAAAATGGGATCTTAGGAAGAAGCTACACAACCTCCTTTAGCCACAATTGACCACTCAGTGATAAAAAAGTACAAGGTATGGGGCTGGGGCACACCACACCCGAGAGGGTTATGTTTCATTATTGTGCCTCCTGAGCTGCCGCAGACGAGTCTAATCAACAATCACCGACAATCCTTACTGCATTTGGAAGTTACGGGCCACCACCAAATTTTTTTTGAAGATATTCACGAGAATTAAGAAATGAAACTAGAAGGATTGACATGGTGGCTACTCGAGTTCGATGAGGGTTTTGGCCAAGAATGGAAAGAAATCAGGATAGCCTAGCTCAGCGATAAACGGAGGTGTATTAGAACTGTAGTGTAGCATTCCTAGAGATGTTTGCCCGCATGAATCCAGCTGCCGCTCCCTACCAATTTCCACCATTGTCTGCATACCCCCCGGCTGATGAAGAAGAAGAAGAAGAGGATACTGACGATGAATAAGGCTTCGATCTTTCAGGGAAGTCCTCAGTGCCTAATTTCTTATGTTTTGTTTATTATATACAATGAGGACATTGCATAGGTTAAGTTTGGGGGTGCATTCTTCCAGTTCCAGTTGCATTCATGTAGTATTCATTTAGTAGTTTTTCATGTAATTTTCATTCTAATTTCTTAAAAAAAATGGAAAAAGAAAAGAAAAATTCAAGTATTTGCATGTTTCCAGCTGTTAGATAGTTTAAGTCTGTTTTGGCCGTTGATGAGATTGGAATTGAGTAGACAAGTATAGTATTATTTATTAAGGCTGTGATGTGATTTCTTGTCATGATTTGAATCTTTACATTTGAAATTGATATAATAAAGGATAGCGATAAAAACAACTATGTTGGTGATTGAGTTTAAATTGACACATAATGGACTTCTTTAGGATAATACTAGTTTGAATGAATGAAAGACATGAATAGGTGGAGATGGTGAATTTAGACAAAAACTTAAGTTTGGGGGAAAATTTGGGATATATAAGCTTGAAAAAAAATGATGAAAAAAATATATCATGGCTAGTCTTGTTTGGGGCCTTTGTTACTTGAGAGCAGAAATACGCTTGGGGATTGTCTTTACACCTAGCGCCCTAAGGTCTTATATAGTGCAGGAGTCGTTGGTGGCTTCGCTAAGGGGTAACCTTTGTTAGCCTAATGGAATGAGACATTTGCGATCATGGTTAAAAAAAAATATGAAAAAAAACAATAAAAGCGGGAAAAGAGCAAAAAGCCCCGTAAAGCAAAGTAAAGCATAAGTATCCCGGATTGGACTCTTGAATTTGGTGGAAGTTTGACTTTAGTTTGATCTTGTTTGTTCATGAATTTTGTGAGTTTGAATTGTATAATGCCTTTAAAGAGATCTATTATGGGTTGTATTTAGCATTATATCAGTTAGCATGGATGTTGAGTATACACGCACTATATCAATAATAACAGGGTAAGATTTGATGATTGACAAGGAAATTATTGATCTGTCTTGATATGATGTATTAGCATGTTTATTGTGATTTCTCGAGGCTTGATGAATAGATTTTGTTACATTTGGCTTCTTTGGAATTTTAGGCATGTAGATAGTTGCATTTGCATTGCATAGTCAGTTTTTACATTGTGTTGTGTTGTTTGGGGACAAGCAATTGGTTAAGTTGGGGTATTTGATGAGTAGGTTTTATACCTATGAATCGATATTATTAAACTTAATTATTGTTATCTTTAATTTTTTTTAGTATCTTTTATATGTTTTTGTGTTTATTTCTTGTAGGTTGGAGATGGAGGGACAAATTGGTCATTTCGGAGAAGAAAAAGGTCAAAAATCATGAAAATTAGAGCTGAGTGGCATTTTTGTAATTATGTTGTCCTGAGCAAGCGCCTAGGCGCTTGGAAATGGTTTATGTTGAGCGCTAAGCGCTCATGTCTTGAAAAAAGGAGAAATTTTCTCTTTGTCGAGTGGGTTTTGAAGCCAAAAGGAATCGATTGAGGTGGGAGACTAATACAAATAGGAGAAGACTTTAGAAAAGACGTATCACTCAATTTTTCAAGAGATTTGCAGAGAGAACAAGGAAGAAAAACATGAAGGAGAATTGCAAAGGCTGAAGATCTAAGAGAGAGTGTTGGAGCAAATTCAGAGTTTCTTCTTCTCTTCTCTAGTTTTATTTTGTAATTATCGGGATGTTTGGATTATTAATTTGGATGATGTTTTTTTCTTTATTATTAGTATGAACTAAATTTTCATTAAGATTGCAACGGAACTTGGTATGTAGTTTAAATTGCAAGCTTCCCATTGAATGAAAGTTGGTTTTTATTGAATTGTTTATCATATCTTATGTTTATTGATTAATTGTTTGGCCAACAATTACTGTGATAATCTATATAAAATTGGAAGATGGAGTATAGATTGAGATTTGGATATGATAACATCTGTTCATATAATCTAAATAGGGTTAATATGATTAGCATGTAGGATAGGAATATACCTATGTGTCTTTTGTATCCATTGAAAGAATTTGTGCGTAAAACCCTAATTAACTTGATTCACATAGGAATATAGTGAGTTGATTAACTGGGGTGTTCCTTGTAATTCCTCATCTTAAAGATGGGATTTAGGAGGATTTGTTCATGTGTCTTTGGAAGAAGTGCGTGAATTTTATAAAGCATTATTGGATAATGATTCATATTAATTAATTGATTTAAATGGGAAGTAATTGGTTTAAATGAAATACCAATGGAAGTTGTAATCTTAACTTTATTAAATCTGCGAGTTATTCTTGTGAAATTACGATTTTAATTATTAGTTTTGTTAAGTTTAATTTTCAAATCACAAACAGTAGTTTATAGGATTAATTGCATTGTAATTAGTTTAAAATCCTCGTGGGAACGGATTAATTGCATTGGAAATTATTAATTGATAAATATTAGTCGCTATTTCCTCCTAAGAAGAAAAATGGAGCGATATCCTAGCCCAATAAAGAATATTATGACTAAGATAATATTATAATTGAGAAAAATACGAGAGAATATATAAACAACAAGTTTTAGATCAATATTCACAATGAAATAATAATTCATAGAAATTATATAGAGAATGAAATCTACTATTATCTATGAATTTGGTCCATCAACCGTATTTTTCCCCTGTAACATCAATCAATGCACATCCGAATCATATATTCATCTTTGCACTACTGCCAAAGATATTCATCATTAAGTCATGTTTCATCTCACTTACACACTGTTCATCTTTGCACTACTGGCCAAAGATATTCATTATATAATCATTAATCTTTGCACTATAGGCCAAAGATATTCAATAATATCATCATTTAGGACTAAGGATGATGAAAAATATTTTAAATAAAACGAATCCAGTGAAACAAAAGAATAAATATTAAGGATCCGTATTTCAGCTATTTCATGTCCAAAAATACCTCATAAATAATCATAGTGGTGTAAAATTCAAGAATGATCAAAACATGGATACAATCAAAGCTAGTATCCATAATAGATATTTTGGACGAAAAGGAAAAATATTATTTTTTTTTGATGAATATCAGATACGTGAATAAAGAAGTCAAGTATATACGTGAATAGTAATCCACACAAAAGTTCCTAATTTGATTAAAGTTTAAACCAATATTTTGGCATAATGATATTGAAGAAGATAATATCATTTAAGAAGAAAAATAACATCCCTTACCTCGAAAGAAGAATAGATTACTTAATTTTGGAATATTGGGTATAGTCTTTGAAGGAACTTGCACCAACACTCAAAGTATCAAAATACTCACAAGAATACGCTCAAAATATCGAGAGAAAGAGAGAAAACTTCGGGCCGTGTGATTTTCAATTCTAACCCAAGCACCCTATTTATAGGAAAATGCTTAGAACACCAAAGCAGTAAAATTTAATAAATTATTAATATAATAAATTTGAATTCCTACGCCCACTTTTTTGTTCAAACTTCAGCAACACAAGTAGCCCACCTTACAAAACTTACAAAAAATGTTTTTCATAATTAATTAATTTAAAACTCCAAAAAAATAATAATTAATTAATTCAGAACTTCAATAATTCACAATAAATAGCCCTTTTGTCAGAAAAATTTGAACCTCATACCTTTTTCATAGGAAATTTCATTCTCTACAACTTTGCAGAAGAAAATTTTTCCAAATTCCAAACAGAAATTGACCAAAATCCACAAACGGGCGATTTTACAAGCTATAATCAAATTTCAGTCAAGAAATGGGGTCCACCGACATGTTTAACATGTTTTTAACATTTATTGCAACAAAAATACTCTTCCTCCTCATATACTTATATATCCCACATTCATTGTAAAAATATCACCATTATTATATTATTAAAATATAATAATATAATTAAATGAATTATTTTATCAGAAAAATATAAAATATTAATTTTCAACAATTGTCACATTAAAAATTTTCTCCATCTATATCCACATAAAATCAATATTTTTCTCATCATATAAATCAATAATTAATTATTCCCAAATAATATTACAGAATCACAATACTGACAAACAAGCAGTTTCCAAGATAGAGGGGGCTTTCCAATAAGGATTTTTCCTTACTGGCGCGCAATTAGATGACCTAACCTCTCTTTAGACAGAACTTTCTAGACATTGCCAATAATGTTATCCAATAATATTATTCAGATAATATGAATTATTGCTCCAATAATGGAAAATACTGTGTAATGACAATTATTGAAACAACAGTAATATAAAATATCAACGCAGTAATTATTGAATCAATAAAATAAAATACTGAACCGTAATTACTGTAACAATTATTGAGTAGTGTCTTCTTACGTAAGAATCAATAATTGGTGCAATACCGTGTTCTATTGTGTTTTAACCATTGAGTATTTCAACAGTATTAACGGTAACAACTACGCCGTTATTTATAAACAACTTATACTTGTCGTTTTCTTCATCCAACCGCTTTCTGTTATGGGGCCCAGACAAGGCTGCGCCGTCGTATGAATATTCCCCGACAGTAAGAATATTTCACGACCAACCGAATATTTTATAACCACTTGCTTATTTGAAATATTTGCGTATTTTATCCATAACTATCCACATTAATCAAATCAACCCTTACTATTTCAAAATAATAAATGGAGGAAATTTAATTTTATTTATAATAAGTTGGGGTCTTACAGCGACCTTCTTTTCCACAATTATAACATGCTTTGGACGGCATCGCGCAGTTTGGACTGATGTGTCCCTCCCCTCCGCATTTGAAGCATATGATAGGTGGTCAACGGGTGCTGGTGCTGACGTCTTTCCATCATTATTGAATCTCCTCTTCTTGAAATGTCCATTCTTATTATTTTGGCCATGATTACCACCGAAGTGGTTACCATTTATGGCATATTGATTCCCTCCACACTTATTGTCACCGCTTCGATGACTGTTATCACTGGTATTATCATTTTGTCAGCTGCTCTCTTTTGGTTGGGTTGACTCATTATCGCGCTCCAATAATTGAGCCCTATTAACAACATCTGAATACAAACACAGTTTATGAGAGATAAGATATTGACATATCTTGGGTTTCAAACCTCTTAGAAACATTCGCGTCATTCTCTACTCATTATCAACCAAATGGGACGCAAACCGGGACAACTCGGCAAACTTGGCTTTGTACTGCGACACGGTCATGTTGTTTTGCTCCAGCTTGATGAACTCTACCTCTTTCATGTGACGAATACTTTCGGAAAAGTACTTGTCGTTGAACAATTCTTGGAACTTCTCCCAAGTCATCTTTAGTGCGGCAGGTTGAGTACGTTTTACAGAGTCCCACCAGTAATCTGCCTCTGCATGTAACATGAAGGTGGCAAAGGGAACCTTTTGCTCCTCGGAGCATCCAAGGACATCAAATATCTTGCAGATCTGCTTTATCCATGTCTCCGCCTTAAGTGTTTTTGGCTCTCCAAAAAACTCCGGTGGTCCCAGTTCCTTGAACTGCTTAGCGATGACCGTCCGAGAGTTACTAGTGTTTCCACCTGCATTTTGTACTGGAGCCGCTCTTGCCTGATGTTGCATGAATTGCATAAAGCCTCTGAACATTCCATCGTTCATCATCTAGTCAGTCTTGTTGTTTGCTTGAGGATTATCTCCTTCCTGATGCACATTATCCTGATTATTGATCTGTGGAGACTCAACGGTCTCCTGTGCTCCATTGATGTTCTCAACATTCTCGGATGTCATTTTCAAATACTGCCAAAAAATAAGGGTTAATTAACATATCACATATTATCCATATACTCTGACCGACCAATTAAATACCAAATAAACTTAGGTAGGTCATACTAGTGAAGGAATTCCCCGTCTCTCCCCTCCTAGTTCTTATCTCACATCTTAGCCAGGGATCATATCCCTAAGCTTTGATACCAACTGTGATGCCCCCAAAATTGGTATACATCACCCATCTTGGGTCGCCAGATACATGGTACAAATTTCAAATACAACCTTAATTATACAACTGTCGTGTAAAATACGATAAAACATAAATTGAGAGTTTTAATAAGAATATTGTCTTCTAGACAATATCCACACTCAAAGGAGTCCTCAATACATTTATTGTCACACTATTTAATAGAATAATGAGGACTACTAATACTATCATCTGGACCATCACTTCGTTCTCCGACTAGTCCCAGCTACGTTCTCATTTCTTGAAGAGAACAGTGAAAGAAAGGGTGAGCTCAACTAGCCCAGTAAGAAATATTATGACTAAGATAATGCAGAATAAATTATCATTAGTCTTCAACAATGTTAAACTTATAAAATACAATAGACATCAAGTTTAACTGCAGCGGAATAAGCAATTTATTAAAAGAGTCAAGTAGAGAATAAAATCTACTATCTTTTATGATTTAAAAGGATTTTTATCACTTTTATCGCTGGGACTCAGCTTAATAAATAATCCACATCATCCCTGCACTACGGCCAATGATATTCATTAGTATATCATAACCACAAATTATCCATGCACTACGGGCCAAGGATATTCGTGTATTCATCAATGGTCATGATCATGCCAACAACTTTCCATCAATGCACTACGGGCCAATGAGGACTTTTAACACATCATTTATAACATTTCGGTCATGATTATACCGATTAATCCCTGCTCATAATCATACCAAGTCCTTCTATGCACTACAGGCCACATATGACTTTCAACATAATATAAACATGAGGATGATGACAATGATATAAGAATTCAATAAAACAAGTTCAAGAATTAATTTATCCAGGAACTAATAACGTCCAAATTGTCAACATGATACTTCTTTGTAGAGTAAAATTCAAGAATGCTCAGAAGAATATTTCCATAAAAAGATACAGGATGAAACGTAAATATCAAGGATATTCCACTAATTTCATGGAGTATAGAAGTCAAAACTTTAACCAACTGAGTATAATAGAATATATGAAACTGCAAATGGATTTTCGCCCACCATGCGGTAATCCACGTATACAGATCATTTCCACAATTTAATAAGGAATAAATACAAAGGATCATTCACCATGCATGTGGTAATCCACATACAAAAGTTATTCCAAATGTAATAATAAAGAATGGAATAATGAAGGATTCACCATGCATGCGATAGATCGCATGCATGAGTTATTCCCAACAGAATAATAAAGAATGGAACCAGGTCATGCGTAAACGCATAGACAGGATATTCTGACAGAATAATAAAGAATGGAATCAGGTCAAGCGAAATTTGCACCGACAGGCTATTCCAACAGAATAATAAAGAATGGAATAACAAGAGAAATCACCATGCATGCGATAGACCGCATAGACAGGTTATTCCAATAGAATAATAATTAATGGAACCAGGTCAGGCGTAATATGCACCGACAGGATATTCCAACAAAATAATAAAGAATGGAATAACAGAAGAATTTCACCATGTATGTGGTACTTCACATATACATGTTATTCCAACATAATAATAAAGAATGGAATAATGTAAGAATTTCACCAAGTATAGGGTAGGTGGCAGATACAAAAGTTATTCTAATGAATAATAAAGAATGGAATAATGAAGTTTTCTTCATGAATCTGAAAGAAATAATACCCCTTACTAGTACAACAAATAATATCCCTTACCTTAGAAAGAAACCGGATATAGGAGTAGTGAAGTAAAGTAGAATACTTTTCTTCTTTCTCTCTATAGTTTCTCTCTAGAGTTTCAAATGAATTCGTAAGAAATAATGAAGGAATGAGCTTTATTTATAGGAGAATGGACCTGAATAGTAACTAATTCATGAACAGTCCAAGGTTGATTTACTTTTAAATGGACGGTCCATATTGATTTACTATGCAATATTAATAAAATATTCTAATAAAATAAAATCTTTTAAATAAAATATAATATATTCTATTTATAATCTAATAAAACAAATAACTTTATAAAAGTATTCATTTTATATAAAAATATTTTACTATGCAAACACTATGCGGATACTAAGCAAATACTATGCATAATAAAATATAATATATTCTAATTATTGTCTAATAAAACAAATAACTTTATAAAAGTATTCATTTTATATAAAAAGATTTTACTATGCAAAACACTATGTAGGCACTATGCAAACACTATGCATAATAAAATATAATATAAAATAACTTTATAAAAGTATTCTATTTTATATAAAAAGATTTTACTATACAAAATACTATGCATAATATAATATAATATATTCTATTTATAGTCTAATAAAATAAATAACTTTATAAAAAAGTATTACGCTTTATATAAAAAACTTTTCTGTTTTATTACATTAATAATACTAATAAAACAAAATTTATATATATATATATATATATATATATATATATAAATTTCCGTAACCTCATAATAAAACACCTCAATATATTTAATGTGACGCCCCCAAAATAGGTATACATCACCTATTTTGAGTCGCCAAATACATGGTACAACTTAATTATACAACTGTCGTGTAAAATAAGACAAAACATAAACTGAGAAATTAAACAAGAATATTGCCTTCTAGACAATATCCACTCTCAATGGAGTCCTCATAGACAGTATACAAACTCAAATTCAGTCCTCATTACATTTATTATCACACTATTTAATAGAATAGTGAGGACTACTAATGCTATTATCTGGACAGTCACTCCATTCCCCGACTAGTACCTGCTACGTTCTCATTTCCTGAAGAGAACAATGAAAGTAAAAGGGTAAGCTCAACTAGCCCAGTAAGAAATATTATGACTAAGATAATGCAAAATAAATTATCATTAGTCTTCAACAATGTTAAACTGATAAAATACAATAGACATCAAGTTTAACTGCAGCGGAATAAGCAATCCATTAAAAGAGTCAAGTGGAGAATAAAATCTACTATCTTTTATGATTTAAAAGGTTTTTCATCACTTTTATCACTGGACTCAAATTTTAATAAATAATCCACATCATCCCCCTTGACTACTACCAATGATATTCATTAGTATCACAACCACAAATTATCCAAGCACTACGGCCAAGGATATTCGTGTATTCACCAATGGTCATGATCATGCCAACAACTGTCCATTAATGCACTACGGGCCAATGAGGACTTTTATCACATCATTTGTAACATTACGGTCATGATTACACCGAATAATCCCTGGTCCTAATCATACCAAGTCCATCTATGCACTACAGGCCACAGATGACTTTCAAAAAAAAATAAATATGAGGATGATGACAATGATATAAGAATTCAATAAAACAAGTTCAAGAATTAATTTATTCAGGAACTAATAACGTCCAAATTGTCAACATGATACTTATTTGTAGAGTAAAATTCAAGAATGCTCAGAAGAATATTTCACTAATTTCATGGAGTATAGAAGTCAAAACTTTAATCAACTGAGTATAATAAAGAATGGAATAACAAAAGAAATCACCATGCATGCGGTACTTCGCATAAACATGTTATTCCAACAGAATAATAAATAACGGAACCAAGTCAGGCGTAATACGCATCGACAGGATATTCCAACAGAATAATAAAGAATGGAACAATAATAGAAATCACCATGAATGCGGTACTTCGCATAGACAGGTTATTCCAATAGAATAATAAATAATGGAACCAGGTCCGGCGTAAAACGCACAGACAAGATATTCCAACAGAATAATAAAGACGAAACTAGGTTCAAATGTAAACGCAAAAAAGAATATTCCAATGTAATAATAAAGAATGGAATAACAATGAGAATTTCACCATGTATGCGATTACTTAGCATAGACAAAGTTATTCCAGTGAGAATAATAAATAATGGAATAACAAAAGAATTTCACCAAGTATAGGGTAGACCGCGTATACAGGTTATTCTAACAGAATAATAAAGAATGGAATAACAGAAGTTCTCTTTATGAATACGAAAGAAATAATACCCCTTACCTCAAAAGAAGACTGGATACTGGAATAATGAGATAGCAGACTTCTCTTCTTCTTTCTCTCTATAATTTCTCTCTATAATAATGGGTCTAAAGCTTTAGTGAATTGGTGAGGAATGAAGGAAGAATGAGCTTCTATTTATAGAAAAATATAGTTTCGATAATTGCACGTTTTGGGCTCAAAAAATTACCGTACAATACCTCCAACTTTTTTTTCATTTTTAATTTAGTCCTGCAAGTATTATCAAACTTGCACCACCTCCCCTAATAGTAAATAATGTGAATCAATAGTTCAATCATGTGAATCAATAGTTATAATCATGTGAAAATACGAAATACAGTATAGTACCTCCATCTATACCTCCCTTTTTAACTTAGTCATACAAGTATTATCAATCTTGTACCAACTCCCCTAATAGTAAATGAATGTGACTCAATAGTACACACATGTGAATAAATAGTTATATAAGCATGTGAATTAGTAGAAATTAATTATTTATTTATCCGATAAATTACCTGATTTATCAATATAACCCCCAGACATCAATTATCATCGGAATAGATGTCGATTTTAACTAACATAAATAATCCCAACACAATGGAACTATTAAATTCATCTTTAATCAATACGAACTTATTCATCATTAATATCATAACTCACAATATTTAACAACCAGGTCGTTCCCAGGAAAGAGGGGGCTTTTCAATAAGGATTTCTCCCTATTGGCGCGCAATTAGGTGACCAAACCTCTCCTTGATAGAACTTCTAGACATTGTAAATATTGTAATTTAATAATATGAATAACTTTGTCGTCTCAATTATTGATTTAATAATATATAAAATATTATGCAGATGATACTGTGACAATAATCGAATCAATAATATGAGAGATATGATGTTAATTATCGTAGCAATAATTGAGTATAATTGAGTGACTTATCACGTAAAAGCATCAATAACCAATACCGGTGGTGCTATTATGCAACCCACGCCAGACATCTTACTTTAACAAGGGTGTTTCAACAAATTAACGATAAAACTTTCGCCGTTATTTTCATAAAATATTTTTGTCATTTTCTCAATCGACAATAATTCCGTTGTGGGGTACACTAATGATTGTCTTGCCGTCAGCATTTAATAATTCTCTCGTTAAAATGAATATTCCCCGAACCAATCGAATATTATATAACAACTTGCGTACTTTGCAAAATTTATAAATATTACCCACAACTATAACATTATATTAAATCCACAGCATAATATTAAAAAAAATATTTCGAAAAATTTAAATCTTTATTCATAAACTTTGGGGTCTCACATTTAATAACATTTATCATCATTATTATAATTCACAATATTAATCGACCAGGTCGTTCCCAGGAAAGAGGGGGCTTTCCAATAAGGATTTCTCCTATTCATGTAGCGCAATTAGGTGACCAAACCTCTCCTCGCGTAACTTCTAGACATTGTTAATATTGCAAATAATAATATTAATAACTCTGTCATCTCAATTATTGATTTAATAATATATAAAATATCGACAATAATTGAATCAAATAACGTGAGATACTATGCAACAATTACTGAAGCAATAATTGAACAAAACTGAGTGACTTCTCACGTAAGCATCAATAATCAATACCGTGTGCTACTATGCAACCACACTTATTACTGTACTTTTACTACCGAGTAGTTCAACAGTTTTAATGGTAAAACTTCCGACGTTATTTTCATAAAAATATTTTTGTCGTTTTCTCAATCCGACAATAATTCCGTTGTGGGGTCCACCAATGATTGTGCCATCGTACGAATATTCCCTGTTAAAACGAATATTACCCGACCAATTGAATATTATATAACAACTTGCATACTTTGCAAAATTTATAAATATTACCCATAACTATAACATTATCTCAAATCCACACCATAATTTTGAAAAAAATATTTTGAGAAATTTAAATCTTTATTCATAAAATTTGGGGTCTCACAATTAAGTTATTCCGTAATAATGTTTTGCCGAAGTCTTATTTTTAAATGTTAACCGATAGATCTTATAATAGACTATATAAAATTTGGTGACTAATTAAGCCTTAAAATCATCATTTATTAAAAATTAACTTCTAAAATTATACAAAATTTTGACTTTTGGAATTCATTGGATCAAAATAATGTCTCGTTAATGATAAAATTTCAACTCTTCAAACACACCAAACTCAACTTTAAGTGATAATTTTTTTTGTGAACAAGTCCATTAATATTGTTTGGGCAATAATTTGTACCTTTTTATTTAGAGTAAAATACACTGATATCCCCTATAAATAATTATAATAACACTCACCATCCCTCTAGTTTTTCAAGTAACAATCAATACACCTCTAGTCTATAATATATAATATTCAATACTCCTAGTGTGGTTGACCAATTAATATCCAAAAATATTTTGGCTTAAATATAAATTAATACCCTAAACTATAGGTTATATTCCAATTTGGTGATTCATCTTTCAATTTTATCGATTAGATGATTGAACTATTATTTTTTTTCAATTCCAACAAATTGCTGACGTGGCTAGCTGGGTGGGCCATTGGTCGGCTGAGTTGTAATGAGAAAATAGTATTTTATTTATTAATTAAACAATTTTGATATAATAGAGGGTAAAATGTTCACAACCCATACATTAATTAAAATTAAACAAATCAAAAGCTTCAAAAACAACAAAATCAACGATCAAAAGTAATTTGTGATTCTTAGAGCTACAGAACTGATTTACTCAGACCTTCTTCGTCGGAATCTGGCCATATCAAAAGTAAGGAGGGTGATTCAAGCGACGAATCTGGCAAGAAGAATGCATCTCCTTCAAAAAAAACCCTTGAAAGGTATCTTGAAGTGTCCATTTTCAGGTATGGATGCTTGCAAGTCTTCACCTTCTTCGCCTAGTTCCCCTCCATCCGAATCGAAAAGAGCCAACTCCAAGGGTCACAATGTATCTTTCAAGCACAGACATGGGTTCTGCATGAAGTAGCTCTATGTTTCTCTGTTTGTATATGAAACCTCTTTACTTGCTCTGATTTTTAGCTGGAAGGGATAACCCATTTAAATTGTTAAAGTTAATTGCTTCTTTTTTCCTTTCTTGTATGTATATATGGGGTTGAGATCCTACATACAAGAGATATGATTGTTGAAGCCTGATGCCCTGATCTCGCTTGTCCTGAACCCACCAAAATCAAGAATGGCCTCTTTTTAGGTTTAGGGTACTGATGGAGCATTTTAGGGTGATTTGCTTTTCTCAGACCTTTTTCGCCGGAATCGTTGAGCAATTTGTGATTCTTAGAGCTAGGGTTTTTTCGATCTGACTTTGGGGCTTGCTTTCTCAGACCTTATTTACTTTTGATCGATTATTGTTGTTTTTGAAGCTTTTGATTTGTTTAATTTTAATTAATGTATGGGTTGTGACCATTTTACCCTCTATTATATCAAAATTATTTAATCAATAAATAAAATACTATTTTCTCATTACAACTCAGCTGACTAATGGCCCACCCAGCTAGCCACGTCAGCAATTTCTGATGTGGCATGCTCAATTTGTTGGAATTAAAAAAAATTAATAGTTCAATCATCTAATTAACAAAATTAAAAGGTGAATCACCAAAGTGGAATATGGCCTATAGTTTAGGATAGTAATTTATATTTAAGCCAAATATTTTTAATATAATGTCTAATATACACCCTTCAAGTTATAATGTTTAATTTCTCCACTAAATATAAATTTGTATATTATAATTTTTACTTTACTTGATATAATTAATTAAATTATGAACTTGTGCAATAACTAATATAAATGTCAAAAATAATAAATAATCATTTTATCGAGGAAAATAAAGTCATACAATTTTTTCTAATTAAATTTTCAAAGATTAAAATTTACTTGATATATATTCAAATATATTTTTTTGTAATTACAAAGTAAAATTTTAATACCCATAAAAATTATAAATTAGCTTAATAAAATTATAATTATTTTTTCAAAATATTAAAATTTACGTAAAACAAAATCATTATTACAAATGAATCTTGTTATTCATATAAAAAAGTATTAAAAATAATATTAATTATTTTTCTTATATATTAAACTAAACATAAGTCACACTTAAATATAATTATTTACAAGAAAAAAGCACCTTTACCCCAATTCTGATCTTCGTGTTATAAGCAATTAGTCACTGTAGTTTAAAAAAATTCAATTGGTTCACTGAGTTTTTTACAAATTGTTAATCAAACTATTCCGTACAATTTTACTCACGGACGTTAAAAAGTGACTTTTAAAAAAAAAGTTATTTCCTACGTGTTATTTCCTAATTTAATATAAGTTAAATAGTTATCTTTAGTCCAAACGAAATTTAAAAGAACAAAAACCATTAAAAGAACACATAACAAAAAAGAAAAGAAAAGGAACATAAAGGAAAAATAAAAATAAAAAAGAAGAAGAGACCCTGTCTCCTCCTCTCTGTTTCTTCCCCCTTCACCGTTGATCCTCCCTTCCCTCCCCCTCTTCCTTATCATATCTCTTACTCTCTCGGGCCTAGTCCCCGCCGGTCCCCGACCACAAAATTCGTTCGTCGTCCGCCTGTCCCCTTTTCCCTGCGTTCCCGTCCCCCTTGCTCCGTCCCTGTCCTTCTCTGTTCACCTTTTAATTGTTTTTTCAATAAAAACTACTACAATCCAGATCTGACCAGAGAATGGCAGAGAAAGAAGAATTAAACTAAAAAATAGTTTTAAGATCTGCACATTTTGTGAGTTTTTAGGGTTTTATTATCTATTTGGGGAATAAAATTGATGAGGTAATAAAGAATTACGGCGGTGGCGTGAGATGGTATTGTGGGGGCAGGTGGCGTGACCGCGTGAGACAATGGTGTGGTGGTGTGCGGCTGTATGGTGGACTATAGGAGCTCACTGGTCGGAGATGAAGATGGGTCACAGAGAGAGAGCTGAAGATGAAAAAATAATCAAGACTTATAAAATTAATTTGATTATTGATAAGTAATTAAAAAAAATATCTTTAAATAAACAAAAAAAATAAGTTTTTAAATACTTATTCAAAATTTGGATAATTGTTTAAAATTTCAATGTTTTAGGTGTTAAAAAAAATAGTTTAATTGTTTTTCTCATAGCTTAATAATAATTAATTAGATTTTTTGGTAATTAAGTCTTCTTAAAATTTAAATTCATTACATAATTTGAAAGTTTAGAAAAAGAATCTTATACCAAGTTAATTTGATTGATAATAAAATTCTTACTTCAATTCTTCACATTTTAAAAGTTAAAATTAATCTTATATTTTAAAAAAGTATTTTTATTTTTAAAAATTTTATAAGTATTTTCAAACATAAAAGTATTTTTTATTTTTATTTTTAAAATAAAACATAAATATTATAATATTAATTTTTATTAATATTATACATATTATAAATATTTAGGTAAAAAAGAAAATAAAGAAAACATAAAAGTATTTTTATTTTTATTGTTAAAATAAAACATACATATTATAAATATTCTAATATTAATTTTTAATAATATTATACATATTATAAATATTTAGGTAAAGAAAAAGAAAGAAAATAAAATATAAAAGTATTTTCTTTTTTAAAATTTTATACGTATTTTAAAACATAAAAGTATTTTTATTTTTATTTTTAAAATAAAACATTCATATTATAATATTAATTTTTATTAATATTATTCATATTATAAATATTTTCTACCTCATTTTTAGCATTTGCATACCATATCCACGTGTGTCTGATTATTTGATTCCATGTCATTTCCTTGAATTTTTTTTTAAAATGTCATGTAAGAAATAAATATACAGACATCCACTAAATTTGACGAAATGACCCAATTAAACATTTTTTAAACCAGAGTAGGCTAATTGCATTTTTTTAAAGTAGTGGCTCAATATTTACAACTCGACGAACACAATGAGGTAAATGTGTTTTTTCTTTCTTTCCAATTTTCAAGTATTAGGAATTTGGCTGACTGGCTTGCCACGTAGAAAATAACTTGTTTTATTTATTTTTTTTCAAAAGCCACGCAGGAAAATTGGTCAATTTTTTTAACGTCCGTGAGTAAAATTGGACAGAATGACTTGATTAACAATTTTTAAAAAACAGTGGGCCAATTGAATTTTTTTAAACTACAGTGACTAATTACTTAAAACGCGACGACCCAGTGGAGTAAAGGTGCTTTTTTCCATTATTTACAGTAAAAATGATAAATATTATTACTCAAAAAAAAGAAAAAAAATATATTAAAAGAAAAATATTTTTACAAGATAGAGGTAGTAATAAATATTATTATATTTTTTTTAGTTAACATTGCACAAAAATAACGCCAACTGTATACTAAAGAAATGTAAACAAAACCATAAATATCCCAATTTTTGACACATACTCAAGAAAATTTAACATATAAAAATCATAATAAGAAACTAAGAATTCAAATAATATTTTTTGTTGTTAAGTACCAAAAACTAAACTATCAACATACTCAATCACTCTAATTAGAATAATTCCATTAATAATTTAATTTAAACATTTTAATATTTGTATCACTTATTCAAAAATATTTGTTAATTAAACTAAATTAGTTTTTTTATAAATTACCAACAATTTAAATGAGATGGTCTTAATTACAAATAAAACTATAATTCAAATGTATTGTATTAAAATAGGATAATATATATATATATATATATATATATATATATATATATTATTTAGGAATTAAAATTTGATAACATACAAAGGTTAATATGTAATTTTATTTATTTAATTAACCCTAAAAATTTACAAAAGTATTAATCTGTTACTTAAAAAATTAGAAAGAAGGTGAGTGTTATTATAATTATTTAAAGGAGATGTCAATGTATTTTACTCTTTTATTTATTTATCATTTTTGTAAGTTCGTCATGTTTTATTCATGATGGGTAGGTATTATTTCAAAAATTCCTCATGTAACTAAGTCACCGTCAAAAGAAAAGCATCTTAAAATTAAAATTAAGAAGCACCTCTGGACCATATTCAACTGAAACTCAGCATTTCATCTTCTATATCTCCCTAAAACAGACACAAATAAATTATATATATATATATATATATATATATATATATATATATATATATATATATATATAGTTCGGATCTTAAGCTCACCCTTATTCAACATACTTACTTACCCACTTTAGCGACGATGGACGGGCGACGATTCGATTAAAATCGCTATATATAGAACCGTCGATATATGTTTCCCGTCGCTAAAAGCTAAGACGAGCGGTTATATATATAGCGACGAACGAATCGTCATCGTCCGTCGCTAAAGGGAGGTGAGCAAGGTATGTTAGATAAAGGTGAGCTTAAGATCAGACCGTATATATATATATATATATATATATATATATATATATATATATATATATATATATTATAATTCTATAAATAAGCACACCTAGAGGAGGTGAATAGGTGTACAAACGCACAAATGATTAACAATGAACAATTTTTAAAGTTTACTGCTGCAGACTATAATCAGACATGTTAACTCTATCTGTTTTAGTATAAATTCTTTGTCTATTATAATCGAACAACTAAATCCTGTCTGTTTTAGTATATGTTCTTTGTCTGTTATAATCGGACAGTTAATCCCTATCTGTTTTAATGTATCTTTGAGCACACAGATAAACAAAAAACGCAAAATAGAAATCACACCAAAATTTATACGTGGTTCGACCCTTAAACCTCTAGTCTAGCGGCCTATATCCACGTTTAGTACCAAAAGGTATTGGAGACTCACTTTATTAAACTAATATTCAAAGGTTTACACAGAAAACTCCTTGTACAATGAAGATCGATTCTGACTTGGACACCTCTGCCCCCTTGCACCTCTGCAACTGTTCTCACCTCTGAGACCTTGATGCTTCCGTTGTACAAACTGAATATTACAAAAAAAAACCCAAGCCAACCTAGACTTGTACTCAATTACAAAAGATATTATATGAGGATTATAAAGACTTTCCAGTTTAATAAGGATTCAAGAGTAATACAATAACTGGAATTAAACTTAGATAGCTTTCTAAATATACTCAATAATGATTTTCAGATATAGATCTCCTGTCTTCTTTTGCCGATCAGATTGCATATATATAAAATAGAATGGCAACGACTAGTTCCAGCAGTTAGCAAGATTAGCTTCATGAATATTAGCAATACCAACCATCTGTTATATATATATCTAACGGATATAATATATTCAGCATGATAAGGATATAAGATATCCTATATTAAAGGAGTCAAAAAAGTATTAGAGATAAGATGAAAGAGTCCATACCAATATAATACTTGTTTTCTTAAAAGACTGCGTTAGTTCCCAGAGGGCACATAATAGATCTAGAAGGAGGGGTTGAATAGATCCTTTTTAATTTCAAAAATCTTTTTCATTTTAGTTTGCATTGCTGAGTAAATAGCAGATGACAAACTAAGGAATTATTTTAAACACAGCGGAACAAGTTAAGGTTGCCCTTCATAGATGTTATGTTAATGTACCATTTGTCTAGAGTTAGTTTAGTTCTAAGTAGTTATCATGTTGATAGCAGTTATAACATAAATGACAGAATGTAAAAGACACAAGGGATTTTAAGTGGTTCAGAGACTCAAGCTCCTAATCCACTCTTCTGCTTCAACGAGCAGAGATTCCACTAAGGAAGTCTTTACATCACTGAATCACTAAGATTCCTTCAAGGCCAGCAGCCTTGGAACTTTAGTTCACTAAGAACTCTTCAAGTCCAGCAGACTTGGAACTCCAGTTCACTAAGAACTCTTCAAGGCCTGCAGCCTTGGAACTCAATTTAGTCCCTTGGACAAGGACCCTTATGGCCTTGGCTTTTGTTGTTATTGTTGTTGTTGGTGCTGAGCTGCCAAGATGACTTTAAGCTTGTTCATCCTTGATTCTTGGCAGCTTGTTGTAATCCTCTTTGTATTCTGCATTGAGATTGGATCACCATTGGACATACTGCTAAGTTGTTCATGAAGCTCGATCTCTTTGAGTACTTAACATTGTGTCACTTCTTCCTTAGTGCAGTTGATCTTGAGGTTGGTCCTTTTCTGATCTCAGCTTGCACTCCTTCACCACATGAGGTTTGCTAAGTCTTTGCATCTTTGGTAGGCATCGTCTGGCACTTAGCATCCCCTAAACCTTGTTTATCTTGTGTACAGATTTGGTTCTGTATCTGTTCTTCTTTAGCTCTTGGTGGTTCATGGTGATTCGTAGACTGGCTCTTTGAATCTTTTTTCTGATTTGCCAATCTCTTGAATGCTATTATCTTGGCCTTCTCGGCTCTCAACTTGGCTAACATTCTTAATGGCATTCTCATCTTTATTGAGTGAATCCTTTTTCTATTAAAGCTCTTCTCTTAACTTGCTTCACTTCTCCTTTCGTAATCTCACTGCCACAGAGACATATTCTATTTTTGCTCTGTAGAACTCGTAGAGTCAACAACTTGTCAACCACCAACCACATCTCCTATTGAGCTTCTGCTGTTAAATAACCTCTCATAAGCTTCCCGTTGGATTATAGCCGTTAGGAGTTATTTGATTTGATTCACAGATCTCTAGTTATTTGGTGCAGACTGCAGATGTGACATGACATCCCCTTTTTCGCTTCTCTGACATTGCAGTTTACTATTTCACCTACCCCATTAGAAATGTCACTTTAGTGTCAGGCAAGTAGTCACCTTTATTTCTTCTTTCTGATTCCTCGATCAGAACATCAGGAGTTGTCCTTTTGCATCGATGCTTTAAATATCCAACGTTTAAATGTCAGTCTTTGCATTGAGACGTTCCCAAGGCTTCAATACTCAGATGATTGAACTCTACGATTCTGATGCAGATGACCTTGAACTTGATCGTAATTAGTCTATTGAATATTACTCGTTGACTGATTGAGACAACACTACGATTCTGAGAGTGTTCTTTGGATTTGCAATGTAGAACCTCTCTTACTCCACTCGTGCAGTGCTTCATCACTTCTACTTGCCTTGACATACATTAGGTACTGACAACTTGTCTGATTACTCTGGCCCTTCCTTAACTTCAAGACTTATCAGGTTTGTCATGCTCAATGTGACGCCCCTAAAATAGGTATACATCACCCATTCTGAGTTGTCAATACATGGTACAGAAACAACTTACAACTTTATTAATACAACATAAAAACTGTGAATTTAAATACAAATATTGTCTTCTAGACAATATCCATACCCAAATAAATCCTCATCACAATTATTGATACATTATTTTACAAAAATGGTGAGGACTACTAAACAACTCTCTAGAACTATCATTCCATACCCCGACTCGTACTCGCTACATTCTCGCCTCCTGAGAAGAAAAATGGAACAAAAAGGAAAAGGGTGAGCTCAACTAGCCCAGTAAAGAATATTATGACTAAGATAATATAAAACAAATTATCGCTAGTCTTCACGAGGAAAAATCGAGAGAATATAATAAACAACAAGTTTTAGATCAATATTCGCAGCGGAAAATAATAATTCATAGAAGAGTTACGTAGAGAATGAAATCTACTATTATCTATGAATTTAATAGTCCATCATCAACATTTTATCCCTGTAACATCAATCAATATTCATCTTTGCACTACAGGCCAAAGATATTCATCAGTCGGTCATGTTCATCTCAACACCTGCTCATCTTTACACTACGGGCCAAAGATATTCATCATAAAATCATTAATCTTTGCTGCACTGTGCCAAAGATATTCAATTATATCATCATTTAGAGGATGAGGATGATGAAAAATATTTTAAAGAAAAGCGAATCCAATTGAAACAAAAGAATAAATATTAAGGATTCAGTATTTGACTATTTTATGTCCAAAAATACCTCATAAATAATCATAGTGGAGTAAAATTTAAGAATGATCAAAACATGGATACAATCAAAGCTAGTATCCATAATAGATATTTTGGACGAAAAGGAAAAATTTCATTTTTCAATGAATAATGCTGTATTCATGAATAGTGCCGTATACGTGAATAGTGACACAAAAAGTTCCAAATTTGATTAAAAGTTCAAACCAATATTTCGGCATAATGATATTGAAGAAAATAATATCATTTAAAAAGAAAATAACATCCCTTACCTCGTAAAGATAGTACTTCTAGTTGAAACACTAGATATAGGCTATGACTTGAACTTGCACTGTATAGCAACACTCAAAGTATTAAAATACTCACAAGAATACGCTCAATATATCGAGAGAGAAAGAGAGAGAAAACTTCAGTTTCTGGTGTGATTTTCAATTCTAACCTAAGCATCAAATGCTTAGAACACCAAAGCAGAAAATTTATTAAAATATTATTATTATTAACAAAATTCATACGCATCCTTTGAAATCAGATTTCCCACATGCCACCTTCTAGAAAAAGTAAGAAAAACGTTTTTCATAAAATAAATAATTAAAACTTTCAAAAATCAATTATTTCGGAACTTCGAAACTTCAATAATTCATAATAAATAGCCCTTTTGTCAGAAAAATTTGAACCACATGTCTTTTCTATAGAAAATTTCATTATCTACAACTTTACAGAAGAAAGTTTTTCTAAATTCCAAATAAAAATTGACCGAAATTCACAAACAGGCGATTTTACAAGCTATAATTAAATTTCAGTCAAGAAATTGGCCTACAGACATATTTAACATGTTTTAAACAACTTTTGCAACAAAAATACTCTTTCTCCTCATATATTCATATATCCCACATTCATTGTAAAAATATCACCATTATTATATTATTAAAATATAATAATATATTTAAATGAATTATTTTATCAGAAAAAGATAAAATATTAATTTTTAACAATTGTCACATTAAAATTTTCTCCATCTATATCCATATAAAATTAATATTTTCCTCATCATATAAATTAATAATTAATTATTCACAAATAATATTCTGAGAATCACAATATCGACAACCAGTAGGTTCGGGATAGAGGGGCTTTCAATAAGGATTTCTTCTTCTTAAAGTGCAATTAGATGACCTAACCTCTCCTTAGATGAACTTTCTAGATATTTCCAATAATGTTATCCAATAATATTATTCGGATAATATGAATTATTGTAGATAATGAAAAATCTTGTGTAATGACAATTATTGAAACAACAAGAATATAAAATATCAACGCAGACAATTATTGAATTAATAAAATAAAATCTTGAATAAAGTAATTACTATAACAATTATTAAGTAGTGCCTTCTTACGTAAAAATCAATAATTGGTGCAATGCAGTAATCTTTCTTGTGTTTTAACCAATAGAGTATTTCAACAATATTAATTGTAATAACAATGCCGTTATTTATAAACAACTTATTTTTGTCGTTTTCTTCATCCAATCGCTCGCTAGTTATGGGGCCCACACAAAGGTCACATTGCCGTCGCATTTAATATTCCCAACAAAGAAGAATATTTCATGACCAACCGAATATTTTATAACCACTTACTTATTTGAAATATTTGTGTATTTTACCCATAACTATCCACATTAATCAAATCAACCCTTACTATTTCAAAATAATAAATGGAGGAAATTTAATTTTATTTATAATAAGTTGGGGTCTTACAACCTCCCCTCCTTATGAAATTTCGTCCTCGAAATTGATATACGTACCTGGTGTTTCGAAAATGTGAGAATACCTTGCTTTCATTTCCGTTTCCAAGTCCCAGGTCATTTCCCCTATAGCATGGTTCCTCCACAAAACTTTGACTTGTGGTATGACCTTCGTGCGTAGGACATGCTCCTTCATATCCAAGATCTTGATAGGTACCTCCTCGTACAGTAAGTCTTCGGCTATCTCGTCCGGTTCTAACTCAATAACATGGTTCGGATCTTTCACATACTTACGAAGTACGGATATGTGAAGAACATTATGAACACGAGACATACATGGAGGTAACGCGAGTCTATAGGCTACATTTTCTACTCGGTCAAGAATCTGAAATGGACCAATAAATTGTGGATTGAGCTTTCCTCGTTTCCCAAATCTTGTAACTCCTTTCCATGGAGCAACTCGCAATAATACATGATCCCCAATACTAAATTCCACGTCCTTTCGATGAAGATCCGCATAACTCTTTTGTCGATCCTGTGCCGTTTGTATACGTTGTCGAATCATTTGGATCTTTTCTGTAGTCATACGTACCAACTCGGGTCCCAACAATTTTGCTTCACCCACCTCATCCCAACATATTGGAGAGCGACACTTTCGTCCATACAATGCTTCGAATGGAGCCACACCTATACTTGCCTGATAACTGTTGTTGTAGGAGAATTCCATAAATGGTAAATACTTATCCCAACTTCCTTTGAAGTCTAGGACACAGAGTCTTAATAGATCTTCAAGAGTTTGAATAGTCCTCTCGATTGTCCGTCCGTTTGAGGATGGATGGTATACCGAATAAATCAAATTGCGTGCCCATAGCTTTTTGCAAGGTAACCCAAAATCTTAAAGTGAATCTTGGGTCACGATCCAAAACTATGGATACTGGCATGCCATGCAACCTTACAATCACATTTACATACATATGAGCAAGACGTTCAAGGGAATAAGTCTCCCGTATCGGCAAGAAATGAGCAGACTTGGTTAATCTATCAACAATAACCCAAATAACATTTATGTCTTGAGAAACCGTAGGAAGACCCGTAACAAAATCTATCGTAATGTGTTCCCACTTCCATTTCAGAATCTCAAGTGGTTGCAATGGATCCTTTGGCACTTGATGCTCCGCCTTTACACGTTGACAAGTTAAACACGTCAAGATAAACTTTGCAATCTCTCTCTTCATATTGTTCCACCAAAATGTTTGTCGAAGATCACGATACATTTTGATACTTCCAGGATGGATCGCAAATGGTGTATTGTGTGCCTCCATCATGATCTTGTACTTCAAATCAGAATCGTTAGGAACACAAAGTCTGGAGTGGACTCGAAGTATTCCTTCTTCATCGATTCTTGCTTCTGGAATAGCACCTTCTTGCACTTTCTTCTTCATCCGCATCAGCTCTGGGTCTGTGGATTGAGCAACTTTAACTTTTTCGATTAAAGTCGGTTTTATGCGTATACTTGACATCATCGCACGGGTCCCCGGAGTCTTGAATTCTATCTTCATCTTTTGTAAATCACATAAAATGGGCCTTTGTATTGACAACATCGAACTCGTTCCCGCATAAGATCTTCTACTCAATGCGTTAGCTACCACGTTCGCTTTTCCAGGATGGTATTGAATGGTATGGTCGTAGTCTTTCAACAGCTCGAGCCAACGTCGTTGCCGCATGTTGAGTTCCTTTTGGGTGAAGAAATATTTGAGGGTTTTATGGTCTGAATATATCTCCACTTTCTCCCCGTATAGATAGTGCCTCCAGATCTTTAGCGCAAAAATGACTGCTGCCAACTCTAGATCATGAGCAGGATAATTCCTCTCATATTCTTTAAGTTGTCGTGAGGCATAGGCTATGACTTTCCCATGTTGCATGAGAACACACCCTAAACCTTTGCCCGAAGCATCATTGTAGATAACAAATCCATCCGAACCAGATGGTATTGTCAGAACAGGTGCCGAAATGAGTCTCCTCTTAAGCTCTTGGAAACTCTTCTCGCATTCCTCGCTCCATACGAATTTTGTATCCTTCCGAGTTAGCTGAGTTAATGGAGTAGCGATTCGAGAAAATCCTTCCACGAATCTGCGATAATAACCAGCTAAGCCCAGAAAGATGCGTACTTCGGTCACCGTCTTTGGTTGCTCCCAACTTTGTATTGCTTCAATCTTCACCGGATCAACAGATACTCCATGTTTTGACACCACGTGCCCAAAGAATGCTACTTCCTCAAGCCAGAACTCGCATTTCTTCAACTTGGCATATAACTTGTTTTCACGAAGCCTTTGGAGTACCAGCTTCAAATGTTGCTCATGATCTTCATGGATTTTGGAATATATGAGGATGTCATCAATAAAAACAACAACGAACTGAACCAAATACTCCTTGAATACTCGGTTCATCATATCCATGAAATTCGCAGGAGCATTAGTCAATCCGAAAGACATGACTAAGAATTTATAATGCCCGTACCGAGTTCTGAAGGTAGTCTTTGGAATATCCTCAGTTCTAATCTTCAGCTGATGATATCCAGAACGAAGATCGATCTTTGAGAAGAATTGTGCTCCTTGTAACTGGTCAAATAGGTCATCAATACGAGGTAGCGGATACCTATTCTTAATAGTGACATGATTTAATTCCCGGTAGTCAATACAAAGTCGCATACTCCCATCTTTCTTCTTTACGAATAAAACAGGAGCACCCCAAGGAGATGTACTAGGACGAATAAAACCGATGTCCAATAACTCCTGTAGTTGGACCTTTAACTCCTGAAGTTCAATAGGAGCCATTCTATATGGGGTTTTAGAAATGGGCTTTGTACCAGGTTCAAGATCAATAAAGAATTCAACTTCACGTTCTGGAGGTAGACCGGGAAGTTCTTCAGGAAATACGTCAGGAAAATCAATAACAACAGGAATATTATTCAAATCTGACGTGTCTTTATTCAAATCCATAACATGGGCTAAGAAAGCTTGACATCCGTTTTTCAATAAACGAATAGCTTTATGACTTGATATGAGCGGTGATTGATTTTAATGGTTTAGTTACTTGAATTGAACAACAAAAGTTGATTAGGAATATAAAACTAACAACCTTACAAAAACAAATCAATTTTGGCATGATGAGTAGTTAACCAATCAATCCCTAAAATCACATCAAAAGCAAGTATCTTTAAAGAGATAAGGTCAACAGTAAGGTGATGGTGCCAACTTGGATCAAACAAGATTTATAAATAGTGGATGTGATGAAAGTTTCTCCTAACATGAGTCTCCACGAGATAAATCAAAGTCTAATTTCTCCGAGTTAAGTTTAAGCGTTTAGCAAGCAAGCGAGAGAGATAAATGAATGGATAGCACCAGATTCTAGTAAGGTATAAACTTCACAAGAATTTATGATTAGCTTACCCGTGATCACCTCGTTTGGGTTCCTTGCATTTTGACCAGTCACGACAAACGCTCTTCTAGGAACCGTTGACTTTGACTTTTCTGGAACAACCTTTTGAGTGACCGTCCTCGCTGAACTAGGTTTCGCTATCGTACAATCTTGAGCGATATGTCCTTCCTTTCCACAATTATAGCATACATTGAACTGTTGTGGGTAGTTTGGACTGATATGTCCTTCTTTCCAAAGCATTTATAGCATACGACCGGTGGTCGTTCTCCTCCCTTAGAACCGAGCTTGTTTGGTCTTTGGACGTCTTCATATTGTCATTATTGAATCTCCTCTTTTAAAATCTCCCCGACTCGCTTCTTCTATTTTCATGGCCATGATTACCACCACGAGTGGTTACCATTTTTAAAATCTTTTTCTTTCTCATTTGGTTATCGTTATTACATTGACCGCTATCTCCGGTATGATCCTCGGTTATGGTCTCTCGGTTGAACGTACTCATTATCTCGCTTCTAACAATTGAGCCTCATTGACAACATCTAAATAGAGAGAAAATTTATGAGAAATGAGATCTTGACGTATGTCGGGGTTTTAAACCTCTCAGAAACATCCGCGTCATACGTTCCTCATTCTCCACCAAATGAGGTGCAAACCTGGATAACTCCGCGAACTTCGCCTCGTACTGAGACACCATCATGTTATTATGCTCTAGTCTAATAAACTCCACTTCCTTCATATGACGAATACTTTCAGGAAAGGTCTTGTCATTAAACAGTTTCTGAAACGTCTCCCAAGACATTGTTATAGTTTATGCCCTAGAGGCCAATTATTTGATATAATTGCTTAACGTTTTGATATTATATTTGATTGAATAAATATATGATTTTATCATGGTTTTATTTACTGCGTAATATAATTGTTAACATAATAAAATTCCTTAGAATAGTGATACAAATTATATAGTTTCAAGTATGTGACTTGAACATGAGATTATATATTACCATTAGTATCAGTGTTCTTAAATGTCCCTAGTCGAGTATCATTGTTGATGGGACAACAATGATGCATTGAGACTAGTATGTGGATTGACTGATGACCAAATCTCATTGGTCATAAATATATGAGATATTAAGTTAATGCATAGGTACATGTTTGAGAACGATGTCTTTGGATGGACCCACCATGAGAATTCTATATGGAGCATTATGCGAAGTGTCATTAGCAATTCTCATAGTGACAATGATGTAATGGTCCTCCAGGCACGAAATCGCTATATTACTACACGAGAATTTATGTACTTTGATATCATCAAATGTCACCTTTAATAGGGTGGACTATAAAGGTGATTATTGGGTTCATCATTAATCGTGTGTGGGAAATATGAGTGATCTAGATGGAATTTAACCATCCTATATATTATGGGTGATATCCATAGGCCTCTTGATTGAGTAGGACTATGAAATGCATGGCCATGCTCAAATAGTGATTTGTTTCATATAGTCTACTCATTGATCAAGAAAACTCAGATTAAATTATGAAGAGTATGACACATTCCATGACTCGAGTTTAATCTAGGATATTAAGGTTAAAAGGATTAAATTACATTAAAACATTGGTCACGAAAAAGGTTGCATCGAATCGTCGATCTTATTATTACTTGGGTAGCAGTGATGCATTACTAGATGCCGCCAACATTTATAATTTTATAATATGATTTTAAAATTATTGCCAACGTAATAATAACTTATATAAGTCACACACATAGAAACGTTATTTAAAGGGAATTAATTTTAAATTTTAAGGATTTAAATATATTAATATGATTAATAGTATTTAAATCATTTAATTTAAATTAAAAGGATAATTTGTATATATATATATATATATATATATATATATATATATATTAAGTAAGACTTAATTAAAGATATATATATATATAAATTCGGATTTTATAAAATTAGGTTTTGATTTGATTAATTACTTTTAACTACTATATATATGATATATATAGTAGCTACTTAGGTAAGATATCATAATTGAAAACCTAGCCTCTCTTGAGAGAGACTAGAGAGAAAGCAATTTCGGAAAATCCATTCCTTTTGGTTGCTAGTACTGCAAGTCCTTCTTATTGCGAGAATCGCTCGACGGTTAAATGCGGCGTTCGATGTGGATCTTAGTAGAGGCGCAGCCGGTTTTGTATTGCGTTGGAGATTCGAGGCCTTGATCGGTTTTGATTCTCATTTTTTGTTTATATACGGTATAATCTCTAAACCTCACGAATTAATTGATTTTCGCATGGATCCTGTTTTAGGGTTTCGTAAATTGCTTTAAAATTTTAATTTAAAATTATGCGTTTACGTCAAGCCCAACAGACATCTTTGAGTCTACTGGATGGGTAAGCTTCACAGACTCCCACCAGTAATGTACCTCATTACGGAACATAAAGGTGGCGAATGGCACCTTCTGCTCCTCCGTACATCCTAAGAAATTGAATATCTTGGTAATTTGTTTGACCCACATCTCCGCCTTAATCGGATCTGGCTTTTCCCAGAATTCTGGTGGTCCCAACTCTTTGAACTGCTTGGCCGTGACAAACCGTGCGTTGTTATCATTTCCACCGGTATTTTGTGCACAAGTCTCCCTCGTCTGATGTTGCATGAACTGCAAAAACTTCTAAACATTCCTTCGTTCATCGTCTGCTCAGTGGTGTTGTTCATAGGAGGACCATTGCCAGCCTGTTGCATGTTCTCCTCGTTGGTAAGTACATGCATCTCCACGGTCTCATTTACTCCACTGTTAACATTCTCGGTTGCCATTCTTAAATACTGCCATAAAACACGGGTTAATTAAACCAATTAACATATCACATAATATCCTTAAATTATGACTGACCAACAAATAAGCTTAGGTAGGACACACTAGCGAAGGATTTACTCGTCTCTCCCCTCCTAGTTCTATTCCCCGATATCCGCCAGAGATCATATCCCTAAGCTCTGATACCAACCGTGGCGCCCCCAAAATAGGTATACATCACCCATTACGAGTTGTCAATACATGCATGCGAAACAACTTACAACTTTATTAATACAAACATAAAAGCTGTGAGTTTAAATACAAATATTGTCTTTCAGACAATATCCATACAAAAAAAATCCTCATCACAATTATTGATACATTATTTTACAAAAATGGTGAGGACTACTAAACAACTCTCTAGAACCATCATTCCATACCTCGACTCGTACTCGCTACATTCTCGCCTCCTGAGAAGAAAAATGGAACAAAAAGGAAAAGGGTGAGCTCAACTAGCCCAGTAAAGAATATTATGACGAAGATAATATAAAACAAATTATCGTTAGTCTTCAACAGGGAAAAATCTGAGAGAATATAATAAACAACAAGTTTTAGATCAATATTCGCAGCGGAAAATAATAATTCATAGAAGAGTTACGTAGAGAATGAAATCTACTATTATCTATGAATTTAACAGTCCATCATCAACATTTTATTTCTGTAACATCAATCAATATTCATCTTTGCACTACAGGCCAAAGATATTCATCAGTCGGTCATGTTCATCTCAACACCTGCTCATCTTTGCACTACGGGCCAAAGATATTCATCATAAAATCATTAATCTTTGCACTACAGGACAAAGATATTCAATTATATCATCATTTAGGACTGAGGATGATGAAAAATATTTTAAAGAAAACGAATCCAGTGAAACAAAAGAATAAATATTAAGGATTCGTATTTCATCTATTTCATGTCCAAAAATACCTCATAAATAATCATAGTGGAGTAAAATTCAAGAATGATCAAAACGTGGATACAATCAAAGCTAGTATCCATAATAAATATTTTGGACGAAAAGGAAAATTTTCATTTTCCAATGAATAGTGCCGTATTCGTGAATAGTGCTGTATACGTGAATAGTACCGTATACGTGAATAGTGACACAAAAAGTTCCAAATTTGATTAAAAGTTCAAACCAATATTTTGGCATAATGATATTGAAGAAAATAATATCATTTAAAAAGAAAATAACATCCCTTACCTCGTAAAGATAGTACTTCTAGTTGAAACACTGGATATAGGCTATGACTTGAACTTGCACTGTATAGCAACACTCAAAGTATTAAAATAATCACAAGAATACGCACGATGGTCGTGTCCCCTGTATTTTATATATAGTTTTCTTTAATTATATATAAATTGTTATGTGCTTATTGTGATATGCATGGTGCACAGTTATGGCCTTTTGACCCATAGGTTAGTGGTTTTTGGTTTTGAAATACGGCTTGCATGTCGTGCCTTTCTATAAATTCTAATGTAATATTCTCTTCTCATCTAAATCCCCTCGAATGTAACTCGAGGTTTCTTTATGTCATGTAATAATCTGTAATTGATGAAGATGTCAAGATAGAGAACACAATGGAAAGATGATGATGGAGGAGGCGCATGCTAGAGGAAGATCCAAGGAAGTTATTTATTTTAAGATCTTTTACCACCTTAGATTGACCTTCAATCTTTCATTAGCTTGAAAAGATTGACGAGTGGATTGGGCCATAATCGTGACACATTTAATTTTGCACTTTATTTATGCTTGTATGTGATATGATATGATTAATAATGTGCATGCTTAACAAGATTAAAATTGGTGAGATCTAAATTAATAAAATCCTCATTAAATTATTAAGTCTAAATCGGATGCCTTCCAATGAATAACACTCATCAATACCTTGATCAATAGATGTAGGTTTGCCAAAGCAAAGTACCCTATTTATCTAGGTAAGATGCGATAGGATAATTGTGATATCCAAACTATTAAAATCATTGGGTCCGACTTAACTAAGTTATCTCAATAGGATTATGGACTTAGAGGCATAGAGTTTGGTTGGTACCATTAGATGGACTAGAAACAAATGTTGTTTACCAAACTATCCGGGAGTTATATATGATATAATTGACAAAGGGTTGTCTACCTAAATAATTATGTTTTGAGAGAATAGCCAAAGCTAACTTAAGGCATAATGAAATATGGATCTTGGCTCACTAGAAAGATTTAATAGAAAATGCTTTCGAATTAATGGTGAGGGCTATTAATTTGAATAAAATAGTGGGAGGTATATTTTGAATGTAATATTATCAATTATATAATATCAACTCAGAATTTGACTTATTATTGTTGCACTTATAAATTGTAGATATCAAATGGCAAAGCAAAGAACAACACAAATAGTCTTTCATTACGATCGGTCCTTGAAAAGGACAAGCTAAGTGGAATTAATTTCCTTGACCTGGCATAGGAACTTGAGGATTGTCCTCAAACAAGAGCGTAAGCTATATATGTCCTTGATGGGCCCATTCTGCGGCACCGGTATCCATCGCACTACGTGCGGAGCATAATGCTTACAAGAAGCATCAAGATGATGCTCTGGATGTGAGTTGTGTCATGCTAGCAACCATGAACGTATTTGAGCTTGAAGCAACATGAGTTGATGGATGCTTATGAGATGATCGAGCATCTCAAGAAATTGTTGAAGGGCATGCTCGACAGAGAGGTATGATACAAGCAAGGCGTTGTATCAACGCAAAATGGGTGAACGTGATCCAGTTGGTCCACATGTCTTTGAAAATGATTGGGTATATTGAGTACCTTGATAGGTTGGGTTTTCCAATCACTCAAGGAAGCCCAAAGCCCGACCTTGTTTTGCAATCTTTGAACATCGCCTACTCTCAATTTGTTATGAACTATCTTATGAATGAAATTGAGAAACCCTTTCTTGAGTTGTTGAGCATGTTAAGAAGCTGCCGAGAACAACATGAAAAAGGCAGGACCGCTTCCCATAATGATGGTGCAAAAGGGAATGCTAAGGGAAATTGGAAAGGCAAGAAGAAGATAGGATCTAAATCTTTTGCCAAACCCAATTCCAAAACCAAACAGCTTTAAAACCTAAAGGTGGGGTGGCTAAAGAAGGTGAATGTCACTACGTGGAAAACACCGACCTTTGGAAAAGGAATTGTCATGCTTATCCGGAAGAAGTGAAGAAAAGAAAAGGAAGTACGACTTCCGATTCGTGTATATATGTTATAGAAGTCAACTTATCTACTTCTACATCATGGGTATTGGATCTTTGGATGTGGTTCTCACATTTGTGTTAATGTGCGGGGACTCAGAAGGAGTAGAACTTTAAGCGAAAGGAGAGGTTGACCTACGAGTTGGAAATAGAGCAAAAGTTCTTTGACTTTGGCCGTAGGAACTTATCATTTATCTTTGCCCACCGGGCTAGTTTTAGAATTAGAAGATTGTTATTTTGTGCTTGCTATAAGCAAAAAAACATTATTTCATTTCTTGTTTGGACAAGAAAGGTTTTTCATTTAGAATAAAGAACAATCGTTGTTTGTTTTACTTAAATGATATTTGTTATGGTGTTGCACAATTGTTTACTTCGGTCTCTATATTCTTGATTTAGAAATGCCTATCTATAACATAAATACAAAACGATTTAAATCAAATGATTCAAACCGACATATCTCTCTGCATCGTCGTTTAGGCCATATAAATGAGAAACGCATATCCAAACTCCATAAAGATGGGTTCTTGGATTCATTTGATTTTGAATCATGTGAGAAATGCGAGTCTTGTTTATTAGGCAAGATGATTAAAGCCCTTTCACTTGGACACGTTTGAGCAAGCTAGCGATATATTGGGACTTATACATAGTGATGTATGTGGACCCATGAGTTCGTTTGCAAGAGGTAGGTTTTATTACTTCATTACATTTCTTGATGACTTTAGTAGATATGGATATGTGTATCTTATGAGACACAAACCGAATCCTTTGAAAAGTTCAAGGAATTCAAGAATGAAGTTCAAAACCAATTTGGCAAAAGCATAAAAGCCCTTGATCCGATCGAGGAGGTGAATACTTAAGCCAAGACTTTGATGACCTTCTAAAGGAGTGTGGTATTATATCACAACTCACTCCACGGAACACCACAATGGAATGGTGTATCGAGAGGAGGCATCGAACCTTGTTGGACATGGTACGATCAATGATGAGTCATGCAGATCTTCCAATAAGCTTCGGGGTCATGCCCTAGAGACAATTTGCATTCACACTTAACCGTGTTCCTACAAAGACGGTTCGAAGACACCATATGAAATGTGGACCGGGAAGCGTCCTAGTATATGTCGTTCATGAAGATTTGGGGTTGCGAGGCGTTCAGAAAGCGTCTAAATTTCGACAAGCTCGGACCCAAATCGACAAATGTAATTTTGTGGGATACCCAAAGGAAACAAAAGGGTATTATTTCTACAAACCTTCCGAGAACAAAGTGGTTGTTGCTCGAACTGGTATTTTTCTAGAAAGAGAATTTGTCTCTAAAAAGGAAAGTGGGAGGAAAGTAGAACTCGAAGAAATTCGAGAACCACAAAATATCATTGAAACTGAGTTGGAACATGAGCAGAACCACAAGAAATTGTGGAAAGTGAACTCGCTCAAATTACACAAGTCATTCAGTAGATCTGTAGGACACGCCAAGAGCACGAGAGAGATTATGGATATCTTGTGACTCAAAAGCGGCGATGTGATGCTCATAGATCAAGATGAGCACTGTTTCCTACCAAGAAGCTATGAATGGACCAGATTTCGAGAAATGGCTTGAAGCCATGAAATGCGAGATGGACTCCATGTATACTAACCAAGTATGGACTCTGGTTGATCCACTTTAGAAGGGGTAAAACCAATCAGGTGCAAGTGGGTTTTCAAGAAGAAAACCGACATGGATGGTAATGTACAAACCTATAAAGGCCGATTTGGTAGCAAAAAGGTTTCAAACAAATTCAAGGTGTTGACTATGATGAAACCTTCTCTCCAAAGTGGCAATGGTTAAATCCATCAGGATCTTACTTGCTATTACTGACTTTTTATGATTACTTAAATCGCGCAGATGTGCTTTCCTTAACGGAAATCTCCTTGAGGATGTGTATATGACACAACCCGAGGGTTTTGTCACCCAAAGGATCTTTGGAAAGGTATGTAAGCTACAAATGACCCATTTATGGATTGAAGCAAGCCTCTCTGAGTTGGAATCTTCGATTTGATGAAGCGATCAAAGAATTTGGCTTTATTAAAAATGAAGATGAACCTTGTGTATATAAGAAGGTTAGTGGGAGTCACATTGTATTCCTAGTATTATATGTTGATGACATATTAATTATTGGGAATGACATTCCTTCCTTACATTTGTCAGAAAAACATGGTTAGGAAAATGTTTCTCCATGAAAGATTTGGGCGATCTTTTACATTTTAGGTATCAAGATCTATAGAGATAGATCAAGAAAAATGCTCGACCTAAGTCAAAGTACATATATTGATAAAGTGTTGAAGCAGTTCAAACATGCAAGAGGCTAAAAGAGGAAACTTACCCGTGACTCATGGTGTAAAGATCTCTAAGGCCCAATGTCCTAGATCACAAGGTGATGAGGGCGTATGAGAAAGATCCCTTATGCTTGACAATTGGATCTATTATGTATGCAATGATATGTACTCGTCCGGATGTCTCGTATGCTTTGAGCATGATGAGCAGATACCAGTCGAATCCAGGTGAAGGTCACTGGACAACATTCAAGAATATCCTCAAGTACCTGAAAAGGACTAAGGATTCATTCTTGGTATATGGAGGTGAAGACGAACTAGCAGTAAAGGTTACATGATGTTAGTTTCGACCCATCGACAATGATGACTATAAGTCTCATCCGGGTTTTGTGTTTGGCCTTAATGGTGGTGTCAATTTGGAAAAGTTTGAAGCAAGAGGCGAGAGTGATTCTACAATGAAATTTGAGTATATTCTTCGCTTTAGTGCGACCAAGGAGGCTGTATAGATTAAAAGTTCATCACTGAACTTGGTGTTGTTCCAACCATTATTGATCCGGTTGCTTCTATATCGTGATAATAGTGGAGCCATCAGACAAAGCTAAGGAACCCGAGATCTCACCAACGATCCAAGCATATACTTAGGCGGTACCATCTCATCCGTGAAATCATTGATAGAGGAGATGTACATATAGGAAGAGTGCCAACAGATGATAATGTTGCAGATCCACTAACCAAGGCTTTGTCGCAACAGAAGCACGACGGTCACACTAGTTCCATGGGTATTAGATACATGAGTGATTGGCTCTAGTGCAAGTGGGAGACTGTTAGAGTTTATGCCCTAGAGGCCAATTATTTGATATAATTGCTTAACGTTTTGATATAATATTTGATTGAATAAATATATGATTTTATTATGGTTTTATTTACTGCGTAATATAATTGTTAACATAATAAAATTCCTTAGAATAGTGATACAAATTATATAGTTTCAAGTATGTGACTTGAACATGAGATTAGATATTACCATTAGTATCAGTGTTCTTAAATGTCCCTAGTCAAGTATCATTGTTGATGGGACAACAATGATGCATTGAGACTAGTATGTGGATTGACTGATGACCAAATCTCATTGGTCATAAATATATGAGATATTAAGTCAATGCATAGGTACATGTTAGAGAACGATGTCTCGGATGGACCCACCATGAGAATTCTATATGGAGCATTATGCTAAGTGTCATTAGCAATTCTCATAGTGACAATGATGTAATGGTCCTCCGGCACGAAATCGCTATATTACTACACGAGAATTTATGTACTTTGATATCATCAAATGTCACCTTTAATAGGGTGGACTATAAAGGTGATTATTGGGTTCATCATTAATCGTGTGAGAAATATGAGTGATCTAGATGGAATTTAACCATCCTATATATTATGGGTGATATCCATAGGCCTCTTGATTGAGTAGGACTATGAAATGCATGGCCATGCTCAAATAGTGATTTGTTTTATATAGTCTACTCATTGATCAAGAAAACTCAGTTAAATTATGAAGAGTATGACACATTCCATGACTCGAGTTTAATCTAGGATATTAAAGTTAAAAGGATTAAATTACATTGAAACATTGGTCACGTAAAAGGTTGCATCGAATCATCGATCTTATTATTACTTGGGTAGCGGTGATGCATTACTAGATCGCTCACTATTTATATAATTTTATAATATGATTTTAAAATTATTGCCAACGTAATAATAACCTATAGGGTCACACACATAGAACGTTATTTAAAGGGAATTAATTTAAATTTTAAGGATTTAAATATATTAATATGATTAATAGTATTTAAATCACGCAATTTAAATTAAAAGGATAATTTATATATATATATATATATATATATATTAATTAAGTAAGACTTAATTAAGAGATATATATATATATATAAATTCGGATTTTATAAAATTAGGTTTTGATTTGATTAATTCCTTTTAACTACTATATATATGATATATAGTAGCTACTTAGGTAAGATATCATAATTAAAAACCCTAGCCGCTCTTAGAGAGAGACTAGAGAGAAAATAGTTTTGAAAATCCATTCCTTTTGGTGGCTGGTACCATGAAGTCCTTCTTATTGCGCAGAATCGTTCGACGGTTAGATGCGGCGTTAAATGTGGATACCGTAGAGAGGCTTAATCGGTTTGTATTGCGTTGGAGATTGAGGCGATCGGTTTGATTCTCGTTTTTTGTTTATATCGGTATAATCTCTAAACCTCTGAATTAATTGATTTTCGTATGGATCTGTTTTTAGGGTTTCTTGGAAATTGCTTTAAAATTTTAATTTCATTTGTGCGTTTTTGTGCAAAGCCAACAGACATCTTGAGTCTTGGTGGATGGGTACTCTTCATAGACTCCCACCCGTAATCTACCTCATTACGGAACATAAAGGTGGCGAATGGCACATTCTGCTTCTCCGTGCATCCTAAGAATCGAATATCTTGGTAATTTGTTTGACCCACATCTCCGCTTTTTAATCGATCCGGCTTTTCCCGCAGTGCGGTGGTCCCAACTCTTTGAAGCTGCTTGGGCGTGACAAACGAATGCGTTGTTATCATTTCCACCCCAGTATTTTGTGCACAAGTCTCCTAAATCGATGTTGCATGAACGCAAAAAGCTTTAAACATTCCTTCGTCATCATAAATCGCTTTCGGTGGTGTTGTTCATGGGGAGGAACATTGCCCACTGTTGCATGTTCTCCTCGTTAGTAAGTACATGCATCTCCACGGTCTCATTTACTCCCATTGTTAACATTCTCGGTTGCCATTCTTAAATATCGCCATAAAACAAGGGTTAATTAAACCAATTAACATATCACATAATATCCTTATATTATTACTGACCAACAAATAAACCTAGGTAGGACACACTAGCGAAGAATTTACTCGTCTCTCTCCCTCCTAGTTCTATTCCCGATCTCCGCATGGAGATCATATCCTAAGCTCGATACCAACCGTGGCGCCCCCAAAATAGGTATACATCACCCATTACGAGTTGTCAATATGGTATGTACGAAACAACTTACAACTTTATTAATACAACATAAAAACTGTGAGTTTAAATACAAATATTGTCTTCTAGACAATATCCATACCCAAAAAAATCCTCATCACAATTATTGATACATTATTTTACAAAAATGGTGAGGACTACTAAACAACTCTCTAGAACCATCATTCCATACCCCGACTCATGCTCGCTACATTCTCGCCTCCTGAGAAGAAAAATGGAACAAAAAGGAAAAGGGTGAGCTCAACTAGCCCAGTAAAGAATATTATGACGAAGATAATATAAAACAAATTATCGTTAGTCTTCAATGAGGGAAAATATCGAGAGAATATAATAAACAACAAGTTTTAGATCAATATTAGCAATGGAAAATAATAATTCATAGAAGAGTTACGTAGAGAATGAAATCTACTATTATCTATGAATTTAACAGTCCATCATCAACATTTTATTTCTGTAACATCAATCAATATTCATCTTTGCACTACAGGCCAAAGATATTCATCAGTCGGTCATGTTCATCTCAACACCTGCTCATCTTTGCACTACGGGCCAAAGATATTCATCATAAAATCATTAATCTTTGCACTACAGGACAAAGATATTCAATTATATCATCATTTAGGACTGAGGATGATGAAAAATATTTTAAAGAAAATGAATCCAGTGAAACAAAAGAATAAATATTAAGGATTAAGTATTTCATCTATTTCATGTCCAAAATACCTCATAAATAATCATAGTGGAGTAAAATTCAAGAATGATCAAAACGTGGATACAATCAAAGCTAGTATCCATAATAAATATTTTGGACGAAAAGGAAAATTTTCATTTTTCAATGAATAGTGCCGTATTCGTGAATAGTGCTGTATACGTGAATAGTACCGTATACATGAATAGTGACACAAAAAGTTCCAAATTTGATTAAAAGTTCAAACCAATATTTTGGCATAATGATATTGAAGAAAATAATATCATTTAAAAAGAAAATAACATCCCTTACCTCGTAAAGATAGTACTTCTAGTTGAAACACTGGATATAGGCTATGACTTGAACTTGCACTGTATAGCAACACTCAAAGTATTAAAATAATCACAAGAATACGCTCAATATATCGAGAGAGAAAGAGAGAGAAAACTTCAGTTTCTGGTGTGATTTTTAATTCTAACCTAAGCACCCTATTTATAGGAAAATGCTTAGAACACCAAAGTAGAAAATTTATTAAAATATTATTATTATTAACAAAATTCATACGCATCCTTTGAAATCAGATTTCCCACATGCCCACGTTCTAGAAAAAGTAAGAAAAACATTTTTCATAAAATAAATAATTAAAACTTCCACAAATTAATTATTTCGAAACTTCAGAACTTCAATAATTCATAATAAATAGCCCTTTTGTCAGAAAAATTTGAACCATATGTCTTTTCCATAGGAAATTTCATTATCTACAACTTTGCAGAAGAAATTGTTTCCAAATTCCAAATAGAAATTGACCGAAATCCACAAACGAGCGATTTTACAGGCTATAATTAAATTTCAGTCAAGAAATTGGTCCACAGACATGTTTAACATGTTTTAAACAACTTTTGCAACAGAAATACTCTTCCTCCTCATATATTCATATATCCCAAATTCATTGTAAAAATATCACCATTATTATATTATTAAAATATAATAATATATTTAAATGAATTATTTTATCAGAAAAAGATAAAATATTAATTTTCAACAATTGTCACATTAAAAATTTTCTCCATCTATATCCACATAAAATCAATATTTATCATATAAATCAATAATTAATTATTCACAAATAATATTACAGAATCACAACATCGACAACCCGTGCAGGTTCGAGGATAGAGGGGGCTTTCCAATAAGGATTTCTCTTTACTGGCGCGCAATTAGATGACCTAACCTCTCCTTAGACAGAACTTTTTAGACATTGCCAATAATGTTATCCAATAATGTTATCCAATAATATTATTCAGATAATATGAATTATTGCTCCGATAATGGAAAATACTGTGTAATGACAATTATTGAAACAACAGTAATATAAAATATCAACGCAGCAATTATTAAATTAATAAAATAAAATACTAAACAATAATTACTTTAACAATGATTAAGTAGTGCCTTCTTACATAAAAATCAATAATTGGTGCAATACCGTGTGCTATTGTGTTTTAACCACCGAGTATTTCAACAGTAATAACGGTAATAACAATGTCGTTATTTATAAACAACTTATTTTTGTCGTTTTCTTCATCCAACCGCTTTCCGTTTTGGGGCCCCACAAAAGGTCGCTTGGCCGCCGCATTTAATATCCCAAGCAAAAAGAATATTCCACGACTAAACGAATATTTTATAACCACTTGCTTATTTGAAATATTCGTATTTTACCCATAACTATCCACATTAATCAAATCAACCCTTACTATTTCAAAATAATAAATGGAGGAAATTCAATTTTATTTATAATAAGTTGGGGTCTTACACTCAATCTCTTTTTCCTTGTGATCTCCCATTCACATATCATCAATGGTCTGACCTATGTTTAATCTTCTATGTCTATTCTGTATAGGTTGGCCAGTGTCTCTGTTATAGACCCCATCAGTTTTTGCTTCTATCCTGGCAAGCACTACGATCATAGTTATACCCAAGATAGTCATCTTTTGTTTATCTTGACAGCTACTACATTGCTGACTTCCTTTAGTCATTCACATCATCTTAAATGGCTTCACTACTCAATCAGGATGCTGATTGAATTTGTGCTTGGATCTTCTGTTTGCTTATTCGCCATTTGGTGAATGCTCTCTGGCATCCTTTCAGGTAGATTGCATCTCTACAGTTCTATCCAGAGGCTTCATTCTTTGGATGCTTTGGGAGTGCTCATGTGTTGAGAATCATGTTAATACTACGACTCTTTCTTGTCGTTGTGAGCACTGATAGGCTTTGTTGAAGACTTTGTTCTGCTGACTACGATCTAGCTTTGGTTCTGCAGACACTGCGACTCCGAGAGCAGATTATACATCAGACCACGATTTCTGTCTTGACACTTGTTGTCCTTGTCTGATCTAGCTCGACTACGATTTCTGCCTCTGATATGATTAGTAGACTCCAAGAATTCAAGTGTAGTCTACGATTCTTAACTTGGCTCGGCAGGCGCTTGGATCAACTCTAAGATTCTGAGTGAGGCCCTCCAAGGCAGACTACGATCTATAGCCACTTTCTCGATACTCTACGATTCTGCCTTGGATTCTGCAATCCCTCGGCTGGCTCGACGGACTACTATTCTGCCTTGATAGTCTCCAAGTTCTTTGTTTCTCCTGGAAGTCTTCTAAGGCTTGTTCTGTAATACCCGAGAATTTCCACGTATTATTAAATGAATATATTAATGGACATAAAATTTCTGTGAATATAAGTGTTATTATTTTGTGAGTCGGTTCAATCAAGTGATTCGTATTTGATCGATGAGTATTAAGAAGTGTGAATTGACAATGAGGATTGTGAAATGCCTTGTGTGGTATAATGTGAAAAGAGGAAATCCGTTAAGCAAATTAAAACGAGAGTTAAGAAGATTAATCGTGTTGATCAGGTGATTTCATATAGGTAATCAATACACTCGTAGACTCGTAGTAACACTCATGTGGACAGTAATTTATGTCATGTAAAACAAGTATGACATTAGAGGTTGACACTGGCTTAAGCTAAACCGGTTTAGCCTTTGTCGAGAACGCAGTAGCGATTGCTTGGCCGTAGTCAAAGAAAGAGATAGCCCAAGCAATTAATGCCGATGGTCGATTGGAGAAAATAAAATTTTCTACTTTGGAAATTAAATGAAGCAATTATGTGATTTGTGTGACATTGATGAACCATGAAATAAAGTGCACAATTAAGTAATATTAAATGATAATTTTTATATTAATTAATTGATAACGGTTGTGGTAGAATATTGAATTCTTAGTAATTAACTAATAATGTGTCATTACTATTATTTGCAATATGATTATGGAAATGCATAAATACATGATGGTTGGATTAATTAATATTGGTGTTAATTAAGTAAGGAAGTGCATAATTTATTTATTTAACAAAAATAAGTAAGTTAGTAAGATAATAATATTATATTAGCAGTTATGTGCATACACAACTATATTATATAGTGCAGTGTGACATTTGTGTGACTATATATATTAAGTTGTATAAAACTATATTGTATGAGACAATGTGGTTAAACATATTGGAACTATATGTTATAAATACATTATCTATGTGACAATATGTATGTGGGTATGTATTAAAATAATATACCATGAGCATATTGTAAACTGTTATTTTAATAAAGTAACCATGTGTATGTGGGTTTGTATTAAAATAATATACCATGAACACATTGTAAACTATCATTTTGATAAAAATGTACATGGATTATATGTATGTTGCATAACATCTACTGTAAGACCCCGAATTTTACGAAATAAAACTATTCAATTTTTATAATTATTATTCTATTTAGTAAATGGTTAAATTGATAAAAGTACAGTAATACGCGTGGTTTCACAGTGGCACACGATATTGATTAATGATGCTTACGTAAGAAGTTACTCAGTTATACTCAATTATTGCTACAGTAATTGCTGCATCATATCTCTCATATTATTGATTCAATTATTGTTACAGTATCATCTGCATAATATTTTATATTATTAAATCAATAATTGAGATGATAAAGTTATTCATATTATTATTTGTAATATTGACAATGTCTAGAAGTTCTGTCAAGGAGAGGTTTGGTCACCTAATTGCGCGCATAATAAGGAGAAATCCTTATCGTAAAGCCCCTCTTTCACAGGAACGACACTGGTTGTTAAATATTGTGAGTTATAATATTAATGATGAATAAGTTAATGTTGATTAAAGATGAAATTGCTATTTCCATTGTGTTGGGATTATTAGTGTTAGTGGAAATCGACATTTATTTCGATAATAATTGATTTCTTGAGGTTATATTGACCAATCGGGTAATTAATCGGATAAATGAGCAAATAATTGTTATTAATTCATATGCTTATAACTACGTGTTCACATGTGTGTACTATTTATTCACATGTATGTATATTAGGGGAGGTGGTGCAAGATTGATAATACTTGCATGACTAAATTAAAAATGGAGGTATAGATGAAGGTACTATACTGTAATTATTTTTTTCACATGTATAAAACTATTGAGTCACATGATTGTACTATTAATTCACATGATATACTATTATGGGAGGTGGTGCAAGTTTAATAATACTTATAGGACTAAATTAAAAATGAAGGAAAAGATGAAGGTATTATACTGTAATATTTCGAGCCCCAAAATGTGCAATTATCTAAACTATGTTTTCCTATAAATAGAAGCTCATTCTTCCTTCATTCTCACCAATTCACTAAGACTCACAAGAGAAATTATAGAGAGAGAAGCTATATAGAGAGAAGCTATAGAGAGATAGAAGAAGAGTAGTTTGCTACTTCACTACTCCAGTATCCAGTCTTCTTCTGAGGTAAGGGGTATTATTTATTTCATATTCTGAAGAGATGTTATTTTTCGTATTCGTATGAATATTATATTCGTTCAATATTCGTAAGGAATATCATCTTTGTTCAATATTCGTAGGAATATTATTTTTGTTCAACAGTTGTAAGGGGTATTATTTATTTCATATTCTTAAGAGAATTATTTTTCGTATTCGTATGAATATTATTTTCATTCAATATTCATAAAGAATATTATCTTCGTTCAATATTCGTAGGAATATTATTTTCGTTCAACAGTCGTAAGGGGTATTATTTATTTCATATTATGAAGAGATATTATTTTTCATATTCGTATGAATATTATTTTCATTCTATTCATAAAGAATATTATCTTCGTTCAATATTCGTAGGAATATTATCTTCGTCAAATATTTGTTAGAATATTATTTTCGTTCAACAGTTGTAAGGGATGTTATTTTTTTTTCAATATTCGCTTGATATAATATTTTCTTCCATACTCTATAGTATGTAAGTAATATTATTTTGTTTTAGATTTTGAATTCTATACTCATTTTGTTAAAGTTTTGACTTCTATACTCCACGAAATTAGTAGAATATCCTTGATATTTGCGCTTCATCCAGTATCTTTTCATGGAAATATTATTCTGAGCTATCTTGATAATTATTGATCTTTTCATGACAGAGTACTATTCACGAGTTACTATTTATGGGTTACTATTCACCTGGTTAGTATTCACTTAAATATTATTCACTCGGGTATTCGGGGCACTTTTTATGCCAGAGTACTATTCACGAGTTACTATTTACCTGAATATTATTCACTCGGCTATTTGGGGTACTTTTCATACCGGGGTACTATTTATGAGGTACTATTCCCGAAGTACTATTCACAGGGTACTATTTACGGGGTACTATTTACCCAAAAAATATATTTCTTTTCTGTCCAAATTATTTTTGGTATATGAATATTATTCTTGAATTTTACTCCACAAAGCAGTATCATGTTGACAATTTGGATATTTTTAAACTCTGGATAAATTTAAAGTCTTTAATATTTATCATTGATTTCGTTTGATTTGATTTTGTTTGATTAATGCTTATATCATCGTCATCATCCTCATACTTATATTGTGATGAAAGTCATCTTTGGCTTACGTGCAAAGATGGACTGTTGATTATTGGTTTTACAGTTGTATATCTTTGGCTTACGTGTAAAGATTGACTATTGATTATTGGTTTCTGAGTTGTATATCTTTGGCTTACGTGAAAAGATGGGTGTTGATTATTAGTTTTCTGATTGTATATCTTTGGCTTACGTGCAAAGATGGATTTGTTGATTATTGGTTTTACAATTGTATATCTTTGGCTTATGTGCAAAGACGTACTATTGATTGATAGCTTTAGCCCATAGTGCAAAGATGGACAGGTGTATGACATGGTCATGACCACTGGTGAAAATAACGAATATCCTTGGCCTGTAGTGCATGGATAATTCGATGATGTGATTGGCAGGATCATGACCATTAGTTAACAATTGAATGTCTTTGGCCGTAGTGCACTAACAGACAATTGATTGGTATGATCATGACCATTGGTTTTATAGTTGAATATATTTAGCCCGTAGTGCAAAGGTAGACAACTGATTCGTATGATCATTGTTATTACATTTGAATATCTTTAGCCTTTGGGGTAAGGATATTGAGTAAACGTTCTATTAAGCCTTTGTGGTAAGGAGAAACTGTTGGTTTACATGATTATAAATATGAATTTTGGATCTAACTATAATCTTTGGTGGTTCAGGTGAAGACAGGTGATGAGAGTTCTTTTTGTTTGGGTATAAAAAAGAACTGTTGATTAGTATTACAGGAATGAAGTATTAAAGATAGACTTTTAATCTAGAGGAGATAGTAGACATTATGTTCTAATTAACTCTTCTAGTGAATTGCTTATTCCGCTGTAGTTGTTGATTTAAAACTTGTTGTCTATTTTATTCTATCAGTTGTTATACTGTTGAAGGCTAAGGATAATTTATTCTGCATTATCTTAGTCATAATATTTCTTACTGGGCTAGTTGAGCTCACCCTTTCTTTCACTATTTGTGACGCCCCCAAAACAGGTATACATCACCCATCTTGAGTCACCAAATACATGGTACAAAATTCAAATACAACTTTATTATACAACAGTCGTGTAAAATACGACATAACATAATCTAAGAGATTTAATAAGAATATTGTCATCTAGACAATATTCACACTTAATGGAATCCTCATTACATTTATTGTCACACTATTTTATAGAATAGTGAGGACTACTAAAACAACCATCTGGACCGTCAATCCGTTCCCCGACTCGTCCCAGCTATATTCTCATTTCCTGAAAGAACAGTGAAAGAAAGGGTGAGCTCAACTAGCCCAGTAAGAAATATTATGACTAAGATAATGTAGAATAAATTATCCTTAGCCTTCAACAGTATAACAACTGATGGAATACAACAGACAACAAGTTTTAGATTAACAACTGCAGCGGAATAAGCAATCCATTAGAAGAGTCAAGTAGAGCATAAAATCTACTATCTTCTATGATTTAAAAAGTTTTTCATCAACTTTATCACTGAGACTCAGCTTAATAAATAAAATCGAATCATCCATGCATCACGACCAAGGATATTCATGTAATCATCAATGGTCATGATTATACCGAATAATCCCTGGTCATAATAATACCAACAACTGTTCATCAATGAACTACAGGCCAATGAGGACTTTTACCACATCATTCATCACATTACGGTCATGATTATACCGAATAATCCCTAGTCATAATTATACCAAGTCCATCTATGCACGTAAGCTAAAGTTGACTTTCATCACAATATAAGCATGAGGATGATGACAATGACATAATAATTCAATAAAACAAGTTCCAAGATAAATTTTAAAGATTTATAATTTAATTTATCAATAAATCAATAATGTCCAAATTGTCAACATGATACTGCTTTGTGGAGTAAAATTCAAGAATACTCAGAAGAATATTTCCATGAAAAGATACTGGATGAAGCGCAAATATCCAGGATATTCTACTAATTTCATGGAGCATAGAAGCCAAAACTTTAACCAACTAAGTATATTAGAATATATGAAACTGCAAATGGATTTTCGCCCACCATGCAGTAATCCACGTAGACAGATCATTTCCACAATTTAATAAGAAATGAATATGAAGGATCATTCACCATGCATGTGGTAATCCACATAGACAGGTTATTCCAACAGAATAATAAAGAATGGAATAACAGAAGAATTCACTATGCATGCGGTAGTCCGCGTAGACATGTTATTCCAACAGAATAATAAAGAATGGAATAACAGAAGAATTCACCAGGCATGCGATAGGCCGATGCATACGAGGTTATTCTAACGAATAATAAAGAATAGAATAATGAAGAATTCACGGGCATGCGGTGAGCCATGCAGACGAGTTATTCAATGAGAATAATAAAAAATGGAATAAGAGAAGAATTCACCAGGCATGCGAAAGATCGCACAGACAGGTTATTCCAACAGAATAATAAAGAATGGAATAATAGAAGAATTCACCAGGTATGCGATAGATCAAGATGCATGTGAGTTATTCCAACGAGAATAATAAAGAATGGAATAATGAAGAATTCACGAGCATACAATAGAAATAGCATGCAGAAAAGGTTATTCTAACAGAATAATAAAGAATGGTATAACAACCCTTACGAATATTGAAAGAAATAACTCTCTTCATGAATACGAAAGAAATAATACCCCTTACGAGCATTGAATGAAAATAATTCTCTTCATGAATACGAAAGAAATAATACCCCTTACTTTAGAAGAAAACTAGATACTGGAATAGTGAGGTAGCAAACTTCTCTTCTTCTTTCTCTCTATAATAATTGCTCTTGTGAGACTTAGTGAATTGGTGAGAAATAAAGGAGGAATGAGCTTCTATTTATAGGAAAATATAGTTTCAATAATTCCACGTTTTGGGGCTCGAAATAATACAGTATAATACCTGCCTCTTTTTCTTCATTTTTAATTTAGTCATGCAAGTATTATCAAACTTGCACCACCTCCCCTAATAGTAAATCATGTGAATTAATAGTTCATTCATGTGACTCAATAGTATAATCATGTGAAAAAACTAATTACAGTATAGTACCTTCAACTATACCTCCATTTTTTAATTTAGTCATGCAAATAATATCAATCTTACACCAACTCCCCTAATAGTAAATCATGTGAATCAATAATACACACATGTGAATACATAGTTATAAGCATGTGAATTAATAGCAATGAATTGCTCATTTATTCGGTTAATTACCCGATTGGTCAATATAACCTCCAGACATCAATTATTATCGAAATAAATGTCGATTTCCACTAACACTAATAATCCCAACACAATGGAACTATCAATTTCATCTTTAATCAACGCGAACTTATTCATCATTAATATTATAACTCACAATATTTAACAACCAGGTCATTCCCAGGAAAGAGTGGGCTTTTCGATAAGGATTTCTTCTTATTGGCGCGCAATTAGGAGACCAAACCTCTCCTTGACAAAACTTCTAGATATTGTCAATATTGCAAATAATAATATGAATAACTTTGCCGTCTCAATTATTGATTTAATAATATATATTATGCAGATGATACTATGACAATAATTGAATCAATAATATGAGAGATATGATGATCGCAATTCTTATGACAATAATTGAGTATAATGAGTGACTTCTTACGTAAGCATCAATAATCAATACAGGTGTGCTACTATACAACCATGTGTATTCTTTGTACTTTTACTCTAGGATAGTTCAATAGTTTAATGGTAAAACTTTCGCCGTTATTTTTATAAAAAGATAATTATGTCGTTTTCTAAATACGACAATACTTCCGTTGTGGGGTCCACCAATGATTGTGCTGTCGTACAAATATTCCCTGTTAAGACGAATATTCCCCAACACAACGAATATTTTATAACAACTTGCATACTTTGCAAAATTTTCACATATCACCCTTAACTTTAACCTTTTATCAATTTAACCATTTACGAAATAATATAATAATTATAAGAAAATTGAATACTTTCATTTCATAAAATTCGGAGTCTTACAACCTCCCCTCCTTATGAAATTTTGCCCTCAAAATTTACGTCGTCACGCACAGTATGTAGAAGAGGTGAGGATACCTTGACTTCATTTCAGATTCTAACTCTTGAGGTATAACCTTTGAGTGTCGAATAGGATCCTTCTTATCCAAGATTTTAACATGTATCTCCTCATACATTAAATCTTCTGCTATCTCGTCTAGTTCCAATTCAATAATGTGGTTCGGGTCGTCCACATATTTACGTAACATCGATACATAAAAAAAATGTTACGAACACACGACATACTTGGCGATAAGGTGGGTCTATAGGCCACAGTTCCTACTCTATCGAGGATTTCAAATGGGCCAATTAAATCGAGGGTTGAGATAACGCCTTCTTGAACCTTCTTCTTCACATTCATCAGATTCGGGTGTGTAGCTTGAGCGGCTTTAACTTTATCGATTAAAGTTAATTCTACTCGTATATTCGTTATCTTCACGTGGGTCCCTAGATTCTTTAACTCTATCTTCATCATTTGTAAGTTATACGAAATGGGTTTTTGTGTTAACAACATCGCACTCATAAACGCATACGATCTTCTACTCAACGCGTCAGCTACCACGTTCGCACTTCCATGATGATATTGAATGGTATAGTCGTAATCTTCAACAGCTCGAGCCAACGTCTTTGGCACATTATACGTTCATTTTGGGTGAAGAAAATATTTGAGGGTTTTAGAAATGGGTTTTGTACTGGGGTTAATACAAAATTCGATTTCACGCTCTAGGGTTAGGCTAAGAAGTCTTCAAGAATACGCCAGGAAATTTATTAACAATAGAAAAATCATTCAAAATTGTGACTCTCATCTCAAGACTTGGATATCACGTCACATTGATACCTATCAACTTGCCACTGTTATTCACAGCATCCCCTACAGATAGTCTGGCTTCGGTGTATTCCAAGACTTGGAAGTCACCAGCGAAAGGCTTGGGGCTCTTTACTTATGGCTTGATATGACAATGATTGACTTTTGTGGTTTGGTTGCTTGAATTCGCATAATAGGTTGGTTAATATGAAAGCTAACAACCTTACGAAAACAATCAATTTTAGCATGATGAGTAGTTAACCAATCAATCCCTAGAATCACATCAAATGCAAGTATTTTCAAAGAAATAAGATCGACAAGTAACATGCAGTTACCAATTTGAATCAAACAAGACTTATAAACAGTGGATGTAATGAAGGTTTCTCCCAATGGAGTTTCAACAGATAAGTCAAAGTCTAATTTCTCCGGAGTCAAATTTAAACGTTGAGCGTAAGTAGGAGAAATAAAAGAATGGGTAGAACCAATATCATATAAGGTATATACATCACTAGAGTTTATGATTAGCTTACCCGTGATCACCTCATTCGGATTCCTCACTTTTTGGGAGGTTATGACAAACGCTCTCCCTTGAACTACTGGTTTTGTCTTGTTTGGGACGACCTTTGATGCCTCCATCCCAGCTGGACTTGACTTTGGTGCACGACAAAATCGGGCTAGGTGACCTTCTCTTCCACAATTATAACATGGTTTGGACTGCATCACTCAGTTTAGACTGATATGTCCCTCCCCTCCGTATTTGTAACATACGACCGACGGTTATTCTCCTTCCTTAACAACAGGTGTTGGTGCTGACGCCTTTCCGTCGTTGTTGAACCTTCTCTTCTTGAAATTACCACTCCTATTATTTTGGCCATGATTACCACCGAAGTGGTTACCATTCTTGGCATGATAATTTCCCCCACGATGGTTATCATTGTTCCGATGGCCGTTGCCACCGGTACGATTATTATCGTATTTTTGCTCGTTGCCTTTTGGTTGCTGACTCATTATCGCGCTCCAATAACTGAGCCCCATTCAAAACATCTGAATATAAACAAAGTTTGTGAGAAATGAGGTATTGGCGTATATCAGGTTTCAAACCTCTTAGAAACATTCGCGTCATTCACTCCTCATTATCAACCAAATGGGATAAAAACCGGGATAACTTCACAAATTTAGCCTCAAACTGCGACACAGTCATATTGTTTTGCTCCAGCTTGATGAACTTTACCTCCTTCATGTGACAAATACTTTCGGGAAAGTACTTGTCGTTGAACAGTTCTTGGAACTTCTCCCAAGACATCTTGAGTGCGTCAGTTGGAGTCGTTTCTGATTCCCATCGATGTCGCCTCTTCACGCAACATAAAGGTGGCGTGAGGAACCTTTGCTCCTCGGAGCATCCCAAGACATCAAATATCTTGGTGATCTGCTTTAACCACGTCTCGCCTTTAAGTGGTTACGGCTTTTCCAAAACTTGGCGGTCCAGCTCCTTGAACTGCTTAGCAATGACCAGTCGTGGGTTGCCATTGACTCCACCTGCATTATGAACAGGAGTCTCTCTCCATTGGTGTTGCATGAATTCTAAAAAGTTCCTAAACATACCATCGTTCCTCATTTGGTCGGCATCGTTGCACATTATCCTTGGTATTGATCGTTGGTGACTCAACGGTCTCATGTGCTTCATTGCTAATCTCAACATTTTCAGATGCCATTTTCAAACACTGTCACAAAACAAGGGTTAATTAACATATCACATATTATCCCTATACTCTGACCGACCAATTAAATACCAAATAAACTTAGGTAGGTCATACTAGCGAAGGAATTTCCCGTCTCTCCCCTCCTAGTTCTTGTCTCACATCTCAGCCAGGGATCATATCCCTAAGTTTTGATACCAACTATGATGCCCCCAAAACAGATATACATCACCCATCTTGAGTCGTAAAATACATGGTACAAAGTTCAAATACAACTTAATTATATAATAGTCGTGTAAAATCCGACATAACATAATCTAAGAGATTTAATAAGAATATTCTCATCTAGACAATATCAACACTCAACGGAGTCCTCATTACATTTATTGTCACACTATTTTATAGAATAGTGAGGACTACTAAAATAACCATCTGGACCGTCAATCCGTTCCACGACTCGTCCCAGCTATATTCTCATTTCCTGAAAGAATAGTGAAAGAAAGGGTGAGCTCAACTAGCCCAGTAAGAAATATTATGACTAAGATAATGCAGAATAAATTATCCTTAGCCTTCAACAGTATAACAACTGATAGAATACAATAGACAACGAGTTTTAGATCAACAACCTGCGGCGGAATAAGCAATCCATTAAAAGAGTCAAGTAGAGCATAAAATCTACTATCTTCTATGATTTAAAAGTTTTTCATCAACTTTATCGCTGAGACTCAGCTTAATAAATAAAATTGAATCATCCCTGTATCATGACCAAAAATATTCATGTAATCATCAATGGTCATGATTATACCGAATAATCCCTGGTCATAATCATACAAAAAACTGTCCATCAATGAACTACAGGCCGATGAGGACTTTCACCACATCATTCATCACATTACGGTCATGATTATACCGAATAATCCCTGGTCATAATTATACCAAGTCCATCTATGCACGTAAGCTAAAGTTGACTTTCATCACAATATAAGCATGAGGATGATGACAATGACATTATAATTCAATAAAACAAGTTCAAGGATAAATTTTAAAGATTTATAATTTAATTTATCCAGAAATCAATAATGTCCAAATTGTCAACATGATACTGCTTTGTGGAGAAAAATCCAAGAATGCTCAGAAGAATATTTCCATGAAAAGATATAGGATGAAGCGCAAATATCCAGGATATTCTACTAATTTCATGGAGTATAGAAGCCAAAACTTTAACCAACTGAGTATATTAGAATATATGAAACTGCAAATGAATTTTTGCCCGCCATGCGGTAATCCACGTAGACAGACCATTTCCACAATTTAATAAGGAATGAATACGAAGGATCATTCACCATGCATGCGGTAATCCACATAGACAGGTTATTCCAATAGAATAATAAAGAATGGAATAATAGAACAATTCACCATGCATGCGGTAGTCCGCGTAGACAGGTTATTCCAACAGAATAATAAAGATTGGAATAACAAAAGAATTCACCAAGCATGCGATAGACCGCATAGACAGGTTATTCCAACAGAATAATAAAGAATGGAATAACAGAAGAATTCACCAGGCATGCGATAGACCGCATGCATGTGTTTTTCCAATTGAATAATAAAGAATGGAATAATGAGAAGAATTCACCGGGCATGCGATATAACCATGAATGATTATTACAATGAGAATAATAAAGAATGGAATAATAGAAGAATTCGCAAGGCATGCGATAGATCGCACAGACAGGTTATACCAACAGAATAATAAAGAATGATATAACAACCCTTACGAATATTAAAAGAAATAACTCTCTTCATGAATACGAAAGAAATAATACCCCTTACGAGTATTGAAAGAAAATAATTCTCTTCATGAATACGAAAGAAATAATACCCCTTACCTTAGAAGAAAACTGGATACTGGAATAGCGAGGTAGAAAACTTCTCTTCTTTTTTCTCTCTATAATAATTGCTCTTTTGAGACTTAGTGAATTGGTGAGAAATGAAGGAGGAATGAGCTTCTATTTATAGAAAAATAAGTGAAGTAAGACCATATTACAGTAGAATACCTCCCTCTTTTTCTTCATTTTTAATTTAGTCCTGCAAGTATTATCAAACTTGCACCACCTCCCCTAATAGTAAATCATGTGAATTAATAGTTCATTCATGTGACTCAATAGTATAATCATGTGAAAAAACTAATTACAGTATAGTACCTTCAACTATACTTCCATTTTTTAATTTAGTAATGCAAGTAATATCAATCTTGCACCAACTTCCCTAATAGTAAATCATGTGAATCAATAGTACACACATATGAACACATAGTTATAAGCATGTGAATTAATAGCAATTAATTGCTCATTTATTCGGTTAATTACCCGATTGGTCAATATAACCTCCAGACATCAATTATTATCGAAATAAATGTCGATTTCCACTAACACTAATAATCCCAACACAATGAAACTATCAATTTCATCTTTAATCAACACGAACTTATTCATCATTAATATTATAACTCACAATATTTAACAACCAGGTCATTCCCAGGAAAGAGGGGGCTTTCCGATAAGGATTTCTCCTTATTATTGGCGCAATTAGGTGATCAAACCTCTTCTTCGATGAGAACTTCTAGACATTGTCAATATTGCAAATAATAATATGAAAAACTTTGTCGTCTCAATTATTGATTTAATAATATATATTATGCGATGATGATCTTTGTGACAATAATTGAATCAATAATATGAGAGATATGATACAACAACCATTTGTAGCAATAATTGAGTATAAGCGAGTGACTTCTTACGTAAGCATCAATAATCAATACCATGTCTACTACTGCTATGCAATGCCAGCGACATCTTTTGTACTTTTACTATCGAGTAATTTAATAGTTTAATGGTAAAACTTTCGCCGTTATTTTTATAAAAAGATAATTATGTCATTTTCTAAATACGACAATACTTCTATTGTGGGGTCCACCAATGATTGTGCCATCGTACAAATATTCCCTGTTAAGACGAATATTCCCCGACACAACGAATATTTTATAACAACTTGCATATTTTGCAAAATTTTCACATATCACCCTTAACTTTAACCTTTTATCAATTTAACCATTTACGAAATAAAATAATAATTATAAGAAAATTGAATACTTTCATTTCATAAAATTTGGGGTCTTACACTATTCTCTTCAGGAAATGAGAATATAGCTGGGACGAGTCGGGGAATGGAGTGATGGTCCGTGATGGTGGCTATAGTTGTCCTCACTATTTTTATAAAATAGTATAATAATAATTGTAATGAGGACTCCATTGAGTGTGGATATTGTCTGGAAGGCAATATTCATGTTTAAACTCTCAGCTATGTTTTGTCGTATTTTACACGACAGTTGTATAAAAGAAGTTTATAGTTGTATTATGTACCATGTATTTGGTGACTCAAGATAGGTGATGAATACCTGTTTTGGTGGCGTCACAGTTGGTATCAAAGCTTAGGGATATGATCCTTGGCTGAGATGTGAGACTAGAACTAGGGGAGAGAGACGGGTTAATCCTTCGCTAGTATGATCTACCTAAGCTTATGTGTCATTTAATTGGTTGGTTAGAATATAGGGATAATATGTGGCATGTCAATTAACCTTTTTTTTGAAAATGTATTCTAGAATGATATCTGAAATACAGGAGATGAGCAATGGAAAAATCATGATACAGATGAAATAATTGGGAAGGTACAATCCGAAAAGAAAGTAAGGTATTTCATCTTTTCGAACAACCAAGTACGTAAATTTCGAGGGCGAATTTTCATAAGGAGGGGAGATTGTAAGACCCCGAATTTTACAAAATGAAACTATTAAATTTTTATAATTATTATTCTATTTAGTAAATGGTTAAATTGATAAAAGTACAGTAATACACGTGGTTGCACAGTGGCACACGATATTGATTAATGATACTTATGTAAGAAGTTACTCAGTTATACTCAATTATTGCTACAGTAATTGCTGCATCATATCTCTCATATTATTGATTCAATTATTGTCACAGTATCATCTGCATAATATTTTATATTATTAAATTAATAATTGAGACGACAAAGTTATTTATATTATTATTTGTAATATTGACAATGTCTAGAAGTTTCATCAATGAGAGGTTTGGTCACCTAATCATGGCGCCAATAAGGAGAAATCCTTATCTGGAAAGCCCCTCTTTCCGAAGGAACGACATTGGTTGTTAAATATTGTGAGTTATAATATGAATGATGAATAAGTTCGTGTTGATTAAAGATGAAATTGATATTTCCATTGTGTTGGGATTATTAGTGTTAGTGGAAATCGACATTTATTTCGATAATAATTGATTTCTTGAGGTTATATTGACCAATCGGGTAATTAATCGAATAAATAAGCAAATAATTGCTATTAATTCATATACTTATAACTATGTGTTCACATGTGTGTACTATTGATTCACATGTATGTACTATTAGGGGAAGTGGTGCAAGATTGATAATACTTGCATGACTAAATTAAAAATGGAGGTATAAATGAAGGTACTATACTGTAATTATTTTTTCACATGTATAAAACTATTGAGTCACATGATTGTACTATTAATTCACATGATATACTATTAGGGGAGGTGGTACAAGTTTGATAATACTTGCAGGACTAAATTAAAAATGAAAAAAAGATGAAGGTATTATACTGTAATATTTTGAGCCTCAAAACGTACAATTATCGAAACTATGTTTTTTTATAAATAGAAGTTCATTCTTCCTTCATTCTCACCGATTCACTAGGACTCACAAGAGAAATTATAGAGAGAGAAGCTATATAGAGAGAAGCTATAGAGAGATAGAAGAAGAGTAGTCTGCTACTTCACTACTCCAGTATCCAGTCTTCTTCTGAGGTAATGGGTATTATTTATTTCATATTCTGAAGAGATGTTAAATATTATATTCGTTCAATATTCGTAAGGAATATCATCTTCGTTCAATATTCGTAGGAATATTATTTTTGTTCAACAGTTGTAAGGGGTATTATTTATTTCATATTCTTAAGAGAATTATTTTTCGTATTCGTATGAATATTATTTTTGTTCAATATTCATAAAGAACATTATCTTCGTTCAATATTCGTAGGAATATTATTTTCGTTCAACAGTCATAAGGGGTATTATTTATTTCATATTCTGAAGAGATATTATTTTTCATATTCGTATGAATATTATTTTCGTTCAATATTCATAAAGAATATTATCTTTGTTCAATATTCGTAGGAATATTATCTTCGTCAAATATTCGTTGGAATATTATTTTCGTTCAACAGTTGTAAGTGATGTTATTTTTGTTCAATATTCGCTTGAAATAATATTTTCGTCCATACTCTATAGTATGTAAGTAATATTATTTTGTTTCAGATTTTGAATTCTATACTCATTTTGTTAAAGTTTTGGCTTCTATACTCCATGAAATTAGTAGAATATCCTTGATATTTGCGCTTCATCCAGTATCTTTTCATGGAAATATTATTCTGAGCTATCTTGATAATTATTGATCTTTTCATGATAGAGTACTATTCACGAGTTACTATTCATGGGTTACTATTAACCCAGTTACTATTCACTCAAATATTATTCACTCGGGTATTCGGGGTACTTTTCATGCCGGAGTACTATTCACGAGTTACTATTCACCTAATTACTATTCACCCGAATATTATTCACTTGGGTATTTGGGGTACTTTTTATGTCGGGATACTATTCACAAGGTACTATTCCCGAAGTACTATTCACGGGGTACTATTTACCCAAAAAATATATTTCTTTTACATCAAATTATTTTTGGTACATGAATATTATTCTTGAATTTTACTCCACAAAGCAAAGGTATCGTGTTGACAATTTGGATATTTTTAAACTCGGATAAATTTAAAGTCTTTAATATTTATCCTTGATTTCGTTTGATTAATGTTTATATCATTGTCATCATCCTCATACTTATATTGTGATGAAAGTCATCTTTGGCTTACGTGTAAAGATGAATTTGTTGATATTGGGTTCTGATTTGTATATCTTTGGCTTACGTGCAATGATGGATCATGTAGATTATTAGTTTCTGATTTGTATATCTTTGGCTTACGTGAAAAGATGGACTGTTGATTATTGGTTTTACAGTTGTATATCTTTGGCTTACGTGCAAAGATGGACTGTTGATTATTGGTTTTACAATTGTATATCTTTGGCTTATGTGCAAAGACGCACTATTGATTGATAGCTTTAGCCCATAGTGCAAAGATGGACAGGTGTATGACATTATCATGACCACTGGTGATAATAACGAATATCCTTGGCCCGTAGTGCATGGATAATTCGATGGTGTGATTGTCATGATCATGACCATTAGTTAACAGTTGAATGTCTTTGGCCGTAGTGTACTGACAGACAATTGATTGGTATGATCATGACCATTGGTTTTATAGTTAAATATCTTTGCTTGTAGTGCAAATGTAGACAACCCGATTCAGTATGATCATTGTTATTACATTTGAATATCTTTAGCCTTTGGGGTAAGGATATTGAGTAAACGATTCTCTATAAGCCTTTGTGGCAAGGAGAAACTGTTGGTTTACATGATTATAAATATGAATTGTGAATTTAACTATAATCTTTGGTGGTTCGGTGAAGGCGGTGATGAGAGTTCTTTTTGTCTTGGGTATAAAAAGAAGCTGTTGATGATATTCTGAGAATGAAATATTAAATATGGACTTTTAATCTAGAGGAGATAGTAGACATTATGTTCTAATTAACTCTTCTAATGGATTGCTTATTCATTGCGATTGTTGATCTAAAACTTGTTGTCTATTGTATTCTATCAGTTGTTATCCTTGTTGAAGGCTACGGATAATTTATTCTGCATTATCTTAGTCATAATATTTCTTACTGGGCTAGTTAAGCTCACCCTTTCTTTCACTATTCTCTTCAGGAAATGAGAATATAGTTGGGATGAGTCGGGGAATGGAGTGATGGTCCGTGATGGTGGCTATAGTAGTCCTCACTATTCACTATTTTTATAAAATAGTGTAATAATAATTGTAATGAGGACTCCATTGAGTGTGGATATTGTCTAGAAGGCAATATTCGTGTTTAAACTCTCAGCTATGTTTTGTCGTATTTTACACGACAGTTGTATAAAAGAAGTTTATAGTTGTATTATGTACCATGTATTTGGCGACTCAAGATGGGTGATGTTTACCTGTTTTGGGGGCGTCACATCTACTACTTTGAAATATTAGGTTATGTTGTAACATTAGGTTATAATATATGGTTGAGATGTGTATTAAAAATATAACATAATAGTGATAATGTGTAGGAGTATACAAGAATGTTGGGATTTTTCTCCTTTGTCCCAAATTGAGTGTCCCATTTACTTCTCATTTCTCATTCACGTGTATTTCAAAAAGGCTAGCCTATATTCTTCATTTTCTTCCAACTCCCTAGCTCATGATCATGGGGGAGTGGTGATTATGATGAGTTCCAACAACAAATCTAACAACTCCTCCATAACCTTCATGCAATCCTACAATCCATGGGTTTGATTCAATGGAAAATTTCTATGTCTGTGTATTGATTTTTCTATAAATAAGAGCTCTCCTTCCATTTTTCCAACTGTTGAGAATTGCTAAGTGAGAGTTGAGAGCATACAAGTAATCTAGAGCTTGGGAGTTCATTAGGAGCAAGTTCATTGCAATTATAAAGGTATAAAATTCCTTCTTATTCTTCATTTTTAGTTTCTGTTAAATTTCCATTCTTGAAATTCAAATTCTTGATTTTGTGGAATTGGTTGTTAATGAGGTTGGGTAATGTCCATATAGTTGTTATATGACCATATGAGCATGATACAACTGATATATGATGGTTTAAAATCGAAATCATGAGTAATTTTTGAGGTTGGCCTGGAGTTCTGCTGAAAGTCGGCTGCTTTATACTTTGAACGAACGCAGTACAACTACATTTATAGCATTTGTATTGGAAAGATTAATTACTATGGATTCTTAATTCGATTGAGTAGTATGTTTTCAAATCTGATCAATATTAGCTAGTTGTTTTGACTCAAGCTAGCATGTAAGCATGTGTATGATGTATATATGGATACGTTAACCTAATGTGAGCATGTTTAGACTAGACTTGCATGATTAACGAAGGCGTATGGTTTACATGGAGATTTGGACTATGTTTTGAAAACAAACTATGTTAAAGACCATGTTCTACAAATTGTGAACCTAGTAAGCTATGCATGACTGATTTTGCACATAGATGAGCATGTTGTAGTGTATATAGTTCTTTTGAGCATGATCAAACTAATTAAGCCTTATATTAGAAATATTTTCAATAAGAAGCTTAGCCTAGTGAGCTAACATGCATGATTTCTACATGGTTTATATTCTGACTTTGAAAGCATATGAGTATGACTTTAAAATTCATGAATAAACCTTTAGCTTGTTTATATTTGATTAGTAAGGAAACATGAGCATTTTGAACCTATTAGCAAGCTTTGAATGTGAATATTGTCAAGATACCATGAGGACTAAGATCTGACATTTGTGATCTTGTTTGATGACACTCTTAGACTCGTTCATATAGCATAAACATATATATACCATGCTTGTGTAGCACATTTCAAGAAAAGCATGAATGAAGCCTGTGAGATCCCGAATTTTATGAAATAAAAGTATTCAATTTTTCTATTTTGGTAAATAGTTAAATTGATAAAAGTTTAAAGTTAAGGGTGATATGTGAATTTTTTTTGTCATAAAATATCCGGTAGTAAAAGTACAGTAATACGCGTGGTTGCATAGTAGCACACGGTATTAATTATTGATGCTTACGTGACAAGTCACTCAGTTATACTCAATTATTGCTACAGTAATTGCTGCATCATATCTCTCATATTATTGATTCAATTATTGTCACAGTATCATCTACATTATATGATATGTTATTAAATTAATAACTGAGACGATAAAGTTATTCATATTAATAAATTGTAATATTTACAATGTCTAGAAGTTCTGTCAAGGAGAGGTTTGGTCATCTAATTGCGCGCCAATAAGGAGAAATTCTTATCGGAAAGCCCCCTCTTTCCTGGGAACGACCTGGTTATTAAATAATGCGAATTATAACAATAATGAATAAATATTATTAAAAATTGAATTTGAGTTCAGAGTTGAATTTGGAGATGCGAACGTGATATTTGAGTCCAGAACAATGAAATTAGTAAAAATAGACTATAAAAACAAAATTTTCCGGGATTGACTTTTTAGTCAAAAAGTCAATAGTTGACTTTTTTGGGAAAAAGTCAAACTTCGAAATTTCAAAATTTATATTGTTGATAAAAATAGTTTCATTGTGTTGGAATTATTAGTGTTAGTGAAAATCGATATTTATTTCGATAATAATTGATGTCTGGAGGTTATATTGACCAATCGGGTAATTAACCGGATAATTGAGCAATTAATTGCTATTAATTCACATGATTATAACTATTTATTCACATGTGTGTACTATTGATTCACATTCTTGTTACTATTAGGGGAGTTGGTGCAAGATTGATAATACTTGCATGACTAAGTTAAAAATGGAGGTATAGATGGAGTCTTATCTTGTAATTCGTATTTTCACATGTCTAGAACTATTGAGTCACATGATTTACTATTCATTCACATGATTTACTATTAGGGGAGGTGGTGCAAGTTTGATAAGTCTTGCAGGACTAAATTAAAAATGAAGGAAAAGATGAAGGTATTGTACTTTAATATTTTGAGCCCCAAAACGTGCAATTATCGAAACTATGTTTTTCTATAAATATAAGCTCATTCTTCTTCATTTCTCACCAATTCACTAAAGCTATAGAGCAATTATTATAGAGAAATTATAGAGGGAGAAGCTATAGAGAGAAAGAAGAAGAGAAGTCTACTACCTCTCTACTCGAGTATCCAGTTCTTTCTAAGGTAAGGGATATCATTATTGTGTAAGGGATATTATTTGTTGTACTCGTAAAGGGTATTATTTCTTTCGTATTCGTGAAGAGAACTTCTGTTATTCCATTCTTTATTATTATGTTGGAATAACTTTTGTTTATCTGCAATACCGCATACATGGTGAAATTCTTCTATTATTCCGTTCTTTATGATTACTTTGGAATATCACAATCGGTCGGTCGTATTACGCTAACTTGGTTCCATTAATGATTACATTGGAATAACTTTGTGCATATGCGGTCTATCGCATGCATGGTGATTTTTGTTGTTATTCCATTCTTTATTATTATTATTTGGAATATATCACATGCTGTGTGTTTTACGCCGGACTGTTTTAAAATCTTTTTCTTATTACCTTTAGAATATCTTTATCACGTGTGTTTTCTGTGGGACTGGTCCGTCTTTATTATTCTGTTGAGAATAACCTGTCTGTGCGGTCTCTATCGCATGCATGGTGAATCCTTATGTTATTCCATTCTTTATTATTCTGTTGGAATAACCTGTCTATGTAGATTACCACATGCATGGTGAATGATCCTTTGTATTTCATTCCTTATTAAATTGTGGAAATGATTTGTTTACGTGAATTATGATGAAAGTCATAATAAAAGTATTGGACTGATGAAAATCATGGGTATATGTGGTATTAGTAAGTGTTATGATGAGTTATGTTGGTTATTATGTGAAAACATGAAAGTTTCTTAGAAATCACAAAGAGTTGAAAAATCAGATTTTGGTGAAAATAGAATATGAAATTCAATTGACCATATCTCCTATTATATTTCGAATTTTTGAGTGAGGTCAAGTTCTAAAGTTAGGTCTATGCGTTTTGTAACTTATCCAAGTGGAATCACTGGAAAAGGTGTTGTAGATTTTCGTGTGAACTGATTTTAGCAAAGGAGTCAAAAGCTGCAATTTACGAAAAAGCTACTGCCCATAAATTTAAAAGGGTATTTTCGGATACTTAATTTTTGAGAAAAATTCTGGCCTTTTGGGACATGAAAGTATATGGTATAAAGTACCTCCTGTCCAAAAATGAGCTCATTCTGACTTAAAATGAGCAAGTTATGACCATTTCAATATTTAGGTTTTTTCGACAAAAAATGCTATAACCGGAGTTCTATAACTCCAATGACCATGAAATTTAAACTAGAAGCTCACGTTAACATGTGTAAGATTTTGCCAAGATTTGGGAATTTTTGGAGTTAAACTTGAGGTAGCTAATTTCTTAAGGAATTAATTAGAAATTGATTTTTGAAAAATAGTAAATGAATTTTAAAAATTCCAAAAAAAATATATGTTCAATATGGGACTATATTATGCTTAATCCCAGAAAAGAATAATTTTTGGGACTGATTTGGTATTTTTCATGATAATAGTTTAGTTATGAACATATGAGTTAAATATGTTATGTGAAGTTGAAGAATTGGTAAATAGGATTTTAGGGCTTGAAAATCCTATATAAAGTATGTGCAGATTTTTGATGAGTAATTTGATTATTGGTGATGAAATCTTATGAGTATGGCATTTTTGAATGATTAAATGCATTATTTGGAAAAGTGTAAACAATTAAATAAAATTGTTTATAAGTTTATGAAGTGATTAAAATATTGTTATAATATTAACAATATTAGATTATGATTGATAATATTTGGATAAATTTAAAGTCTTTAATATTTATCCTTATTTTCGTTGGATTAATGTTTATATCATTGTCATCATCCTCATGCTTATATTATATTGAAAGTCATCTATGGCCTGTAGTGCATAGATGGACTTGGTATGATTATGACCAGGGATTATTCGGTATAATCATGATTGTAATGTTACAAATGATGTGGAAAAAAGTCCTCATTGGCCCGTAATGCATTGATGGGACAGTTTTTGGTATGATTATGGCTATGGATTTCTTCTTGCCGAGGTGCAAAGATGAATTGTTTTATGGCATGATCGGGGAATAGTTGATGAAAACACGATTATCTTTGGGCGTAGTGCATGGATAATTCGTGTTCGTGGTCGTGATACTAAAGAATATCCTAGGCACCTGTACGTAGTGCGGGGATGATTCGATGATGTGGATTAATTATTGAGGTGAGTCTCGACAATGAAATATTAATTCATGGATGTGATAATAATGAATATCCTTGGTAGTAGTGCATGGATAATTCATGGATGTGATATTAACGAATATCCTTGCCGTAGTAGTGTGGGTGATTCAATGATGTGGATTATTTGTTAATTTGAGTCTCAAGCATTATTGGTTTTCTGATTTGTATATCTTTGGCTCTGTAGTGCAAAGATGAATTTATTAGTATGATTATGAGCAGGAATTGTGATTTGGTATAACCATGATTTGTGATATTTCAGGTGAAGATAGGTGATGAGAATTATCTTCGTCCTGGGTGCGAAAAGGGAATTCAGAATCACAATTAGGATTATGAGTTATTCATATGATTGTGGACAGGAATTGTTGATTGATGTTACAGGGATAAAACATTATTGGTGGACTTTTAACATGGAGAAGATAATAGACCTGATGGTCTATTTGACCCTTTTAATGGATTGCTCATTCCGCTGCAACTATGATTGAAAATTTTTGTCATCTACCATATGTTCTAAATCTCTGAGTTATTATTGATGAAAACTATTGATAATGTAATTATCTTTAGTCATGATATTCTTTACTGGGCTAGTTGTGCTCACCCTTTTTCTTCACAATTCCTTTAGGGTAATAAAGTGTAAATTTGGGTCGAACGGGGATAATGAGGAAATAGTGTGATGGTCCAGATCGTCGAAGTTTCTCAATACATTATAAAAGCGGCATGACATGCAATGAGATAATTGTATTGAAGACCTAAGATGTGTGTGTGTCGTATTTTATCGTCACTTAATAATTGATTTTGGCGAACAACAATATGGTGATGAGAACCAGAGCTTTGAAAGCGTCAAAAGTGAACCTCATTAGAATGAATATGATAGTAATCTTCTCGTTCTTCTTTGGGGTCTTAAAATAATTACTGCTGTATTTTATATAGCATTGTAACAATTTGAATTTGGATACTGTCTACGAGATAATATGGTATTAAAACTCACAGTTAAGCTTTGTCGTCGCATCGCATTTGACGATTCAATGATTAATATAAATAAAGTTTGTATTTGATTTTTATAGTGTGATATCTGGCGACTCAGAATGGGTCGTGTGGACCTATTTTGGGGGCGTCACAAAGCCTATTTTCAACTAAAGTGGTGTTAGTTTCACGTATGTGTTATGAATACACACAAGCATGCCTAATATGAGTTTTATAACAATCTTGTATGTTTAGAGAGCAAGCATGATAGACCTTGTGAATTCATGACCTTGAATGGCCTTAAATTGTGGAAATGAGCAACTAAGAACCATGTTATGAAAAAAGGAACCTAGATTGACTTAAGGAGCATGAAAAGACCTTTAACATGACAAATATATTATGTGTGATTGTTTTGGTTGAGCCGGACAGAAACCACAAGGCAACAGTTGAGTCTTGGCATGGCCAGAGGACGGCGCAGCTGCGCCGGTCCTAGGCCTAGCCATGGTGCAGCTGCGCCAGTCTGGAATCCCAGATAGTGAATTTTGACTTTTGGACAACAACTTGCATGATGCGTATGATGCTAAATGTGATCTAAAACCTAATGATGTATATATATATATATGAGTGATGCATAGTTGATAAGTCGGTGTTGCATTGTAATGATAAGTCCAAAGAATATTTTTAAGAAATAAAGCAATCAAGACTTTGTAGTAATTGTGATGACTTACAAACTGAATTGTGCTATAAAAATATAGGGTAAGCGATGTGTATGAAGTTATATCTAAGTTAAACGTTTATGTGTACGTTGAACTTACCTATATGTGTTGGCTAATGAACATCTTGAACATATGATACGCTATAAATAGGATTCGAAAGTGTTGATTTCTTAAAGTGGATAAACTACGCTTAAGGCAAGTTTCTCTAACCTTACTCAAATTATATTGAGCAAGTATCCGAACCCTACTCTTATTGTGAAAGTATAATTGCATTCTTTATTCGACAAATACCGTAAGCTTATCCCTTTGAATACAAGTTATATTATTTTCTCTTTCAAATGAGCTAATATGCTTAAACCCTTGTGAAAGTGATTATTCATGTTGAACTTAATATCGTTCTTGAATATTGTAAAAGAGTCGATGCCATTTGATCCGGCTAGACTATATGCATGTTTCTAAAAGCTGTCCAAACCAATTAATTGGTGCAGAAATCTTGAAAGCTGAGTTGGACAACCCTTTTAGTAAAGGGAGTGTATGTTGTTGGAAACCCCAACACATGAATAAATATTATTGTGGATTTTGCATAACGTAAAGTATTGTAGACTGATCATCTATAGTACTTGATATTTTTGGGTTATCAGTTTAATATTGGTAACTCTAGTGGAAGTTCAATGGTCCTTAGTGACTGCTCAATATAAATTATTTATCCAGTTGGATACCTTGATAGTTGTTGAATTCGTATATATCTATTGATTTATATTGAATTATCGTTCTTATTCAAAGAATTGTTAATATTTCTTACCCATGATGTTATTCTGATACTTTGAACTATCCTAGAAATGACACTTCGATATTTCAAACCTTGTGATATTATATCCTATACCCTTGTTGTATATTACTTGCTGGGCAATTTGTGCTCATCCTTGCTTTTAAAAACCTTTTAGTTAAGGCAGAACAGGGAAGTGTATCCGGGCAGGACAAGGGCAAGGGCAAGGCTACCAACTAGCTTGTCCTTTTTATGTTTAAAGTCTATTATGTTGTATTAAGACTATTTCAGACTATGTTTAAGCGTAAGTAAGATCATTTAATAAGTCTTTATTAGATATTATTATGTAATCTATTAAGCATTGTAGGTTGCGAGACTTGGGGGAATAATTATAATAAATCATTGTATATTATTCTAAAGTAGATTTTCCGTTGTGTATGCGTTATTTTAGATATTATGGTTTTACCATGAGAACGTGATGAACTGAATTTGAGTGAACAAGTGGAGGTCCGAATTTGGGGGCGTCACATGTGCAGTACTCGACGATCAGGCATGCCTATCTATTACACTATATAAGATCAATGTACCAAGCTTGATCTTTTTATATTTAGTCCTTGTACATCATATTCTTTTTAAGGACTTTACACAAGCTGTTTGTTCATGTAGAATCTGTTAGTTCCCAGTAGGCACAATATAGATCTAGAAAGGGGGGTTGAATAGATCCTTTTTCTTTTCAAATACTTTTCTCATTTATTTTATATGGCTAATGAATTAGCATATAACAAACATAAGAATCTTTTCAAGCACAGCGAAATAAGTAAAAGATCCCCTTCATTGATATATTCATAATCATACATACATTGTTCTTAGAGTTAGTTCGGTTGTAAGCAGTTAAGACATATATAGCAGTTATAATAATTAATGTACATAATGTAAATGACATAAAGTAAAAGACACAAGAGGTTTTAAGTGGTTCAGAGACTCAAGCTCCTAATCCACTCTTCTACTTTCAACTAGCAGGATTTCTACTACTAAAGAAAAAGACCACGAATCACTAAGATTCCTTCAAGGCCGCTGACCTTGGGACTTCAGTTCACTAAGAACTCTTCAAGGCCAGCAGCCTTAGAACTTCTCTAGTTCCCTAGGAACTCTTCAAGCCCAGCAGGCTTGGAACTTCGTTTAGTCCCTCCGGACAAGGACCCCTCAGGCCCTGGCTTCTTGTTGTTGTAGTTGTTGTTGTTGTTGGTATTGAGCTGCTAAGATGTCATTAATCTTGAACATCTTTTGTACTTAGTAGCTTGGTGTGGTCCTCTTTGCATTCTGCGTCGAGTCTGGACCACATCCTCTCTGGTGCAGCTGATCTTTACTCCTTTCTGCTCATCTTCATCTGATGTCAGTTGTGCACCATCACCATCTGGATTTGCTAAGTCTCTGAGCTTTTGGTAGACTTCGTCTAGCACTTAGCAATCCCTGGACCCTTCTTTAATGTTTTGCAGACATGGTTCTGCACTTGTTCAGTTTCAACTTTAGGTTCATAGTGATTCGTAGAGTGGCTATCTGGATCTTCTTTATGCTCTGTCACTCTTCTGAAAGTTATCTTTTTATCCTTCCCGGCTCTCAGCTTAGCTGCTATTTTTAGTGGCAATTTCATCTTTGTTGAGTGAAACTTTAGTCTGTTTAAGTCCTTCTATAAAGTTGCCTCACTTCCACCTATGTAGTCTCATTGTCATTGAGACTTGATCAGTTAATCTTTTCATGGAACTCGTAGAGTCAATAATAGCATTCTACCAACTCAACGATTCTACAACATTGCAATCATCAGCTTACCCTTGATCGTTGAAGCTCTGGCTTATTTATATTCCTTCCCAATCTTCCCATTGAGAAGTAGTCGTTGAAAGCTCTTTGAAATACTTCACAGATCTCGAGTTATTTGGTTTAGACTGCAGATGTGACATATCAACTTTTTCTGACTTTCTAACACTGCAGTCTACTATTTCACCTACCATGTCAGAGATGTTACTCTGATGTCTCGGGCAGGTCGATGACTTTATTTCCTCCTTCTGATTTCTCGATCAAAAGTTATCCTTTTGCATCGATGCTCTCAATAAGCTCTTGTCCGAATACCAACCTTCAGATTGAACCGTTGTTAATGCTTCAATCTTTGGATGACCGAACTCTACGATTTTGATGCATGCATTTCTTGGACCGGATCGTAGTGTCTTGTTAACTGTTGCTCATACGACACGTAGAGACAACACTACGATCTTTGAAGGGTGTTCATTAGATCTTCAGTGTAGAACACCTCTTCCTTTTATTTTGCAGTGCTTCAACACTTCTGGTTGCTTCGACTGTTCTCAGATACTGATGGTTTGACTCCTTGCTCTGGTCCCTTCTGAATATCAAGACACTTCAGATTTGTGGCGTGTCCAGCTCACTTTCTCCTTGTGATCTCCCGTTCACTTATCATCAATGGACTGACCCAATGCTTAATCATTTTAGCCTTGTTCTTCAGAGGCTAACCAGTATCTCTGTGTACACTCCATTAGTTCTTTCTTTGTTTGGCAAACACTACGATATTGGTGCTTCCAAGATCGTTGTCTTCTATTTATTTGACAGCAACTGCATTTGCTGACTTTCCTTAGTCAGTTACTGAAGTCTTCTTTAAATCAACTTGTGGAAGACTTTATCTCGAATGGCTTTACAACTCAATCTTGGATGTTGATTGAGTTGGTGCTTAGATCTACTGTTAGTTTACATGCCATTCGTTGAGTGCTCTCTGGTTTCCTTTAGGTGGGATGTATCTTTGCAGTACCAACCAGAGGCTTGGTTCCTTTGGATATTCTGGGAGTGCTCAATTGTTGAGAATCGTGTTTGCTCTACGATTCTTCCTTGGCTTTGTGAGCACATCTGTTGAGGTCTTAGTTCTGCACTCGACGATTCAGCTTCGGCCGTGCAGACACTACGACTCCGAGATCAGATCTTGACACTCTACGATTTTTGTCGTTGTGCTTGTTGTTTTCATCTGATCTTGCTTAACTATGATCTCTGCCTTTGATATGATCAGTAGACTCTATGGCTCTGAGTGTAGTCTACAATTATTGACTTGGCTTTGAAATCAGTAGACTCTATGACTCAGAGTGTAGTCTACGATTCTTGACTTGGCTTCGACAGATGCTCGGTCGGCTCATAGGTAGTCTGTCTCTACGATTCTGAACATGACTACCTCAGCAGACTACGGCTCTGAGGAAGTTCTACTCAACACACTACGATCCTTCTTCATCTCTCTAGGCCGTCTATGAACTCCGAGATCTACTATCTTGCAGATTACGATTCTGCCTCGATAGCTCTCGAGTTATCCTTGACTCTCCTGGCAGATTACGATTTCTGGTGCAGTGCTCGACGATCAGACAAGCCTATCTATTACATCATAAGATCAACCTAACATGCTTGATCCTATATTTATAGTCCTTGTACATTATTTCTTTTTAAGGACTTTACAAAGCTGTTTTGCTTATGTAGGATCAACCTAACATATTTGATCAATTCATTCAAAGTCGTTGTACATATGTTTTTATTATCTATCAAAGGACTTTATAGCTTTTCTTAATGCAAGCATACTTGCATATTCATTCATATATATATATATATATATATATATATATATATATATATATATATATATATATATCATAATCAAATCATATATAAATAGGAATATCATTCACATATTTATTCCTGACAATCTCCCCCTATTTGATTATGACAAAAATAATAAGTGCATATGCATGTTATGAATGAATCATATATATCTGGTGCAATTTTGTATTTCTAAGATAGATAATCATGAATGTCATTTATAATGATGTGAAATTTAATACACTGACATTTTACATCTTGGATCTAGAACATACCTAACTAGTTAGAGAAGTACCTCTTTGGCTCCATGTATGCTACTAGGATGTCTGTTGATCAACTATTCATCTGTTTGATCTCCTTGCACCTGCTCACCCTGAGATGTATGCTTATCTTCTTCTTCTTCTTCTGGCTCCCCCTCAGCTTTTCCAAACACAGGCTCATCATCCTTTGGCTCCCCCTCAGATGATGAGCCAGCTTCTTGTTGTGCTGTCTTCTTCTCTTGTTTCCTTTTGCTCTTCTTGCCCTTTCTTGAATGCCTCATATTATGTCTCTTTCTATGTCTCTTTTTCTTCCCTTTTTTTATCATTAATCACTTGAGAGAGCTGTTCTATGTTGGACATAAGCTGCTCCATCAGATAAGAGGAGTTAGCAACTTCAATCTTGAGTTCTTGTTGGCTCAGCTCAAGTTACACGGAGAGAGACTGATTCATGTTGTCAATCTTGTCAGAGAAGACTTGGAGTTGTTCTTCATTTGCCTTCTATGCTCATAGTGCATCAGCCTTCTGATCATTCATGGCCTTCAGATAGATGTTATCTCTCTCTTTAATTTTGAGAGATACATCAACCATCAATGCTTGGAGTGTGTCTTGAACTAAATTATCTCCTGCTTCTGTCAACCTTTTTGATTCTTCATTGATTAGAGATATCTTCTCAATCAGCTCGTCAGAATTCTTCAATAGTTCCTGCTCCATAGGGATTTGGTCATTTGGTTGGGCAGCCTCTTGTTGAACACCAAATTGGACTCTACGATTTTCATCCTTGGACAGATTTGTGAAGGTGTTGAGAATCTAAAAAATTGTTGAGTACCAATCGCTATTGGAGGATGAAGGAAGGTCAGATAGCTGAGCTTGGGCAAATGGTCAATTTGGATTTGAACAACATCAGTGGTAGAGTGAACAGACTCTACGATTATTCCCTTGGCCATAATCCTTCTGCCTTCAGTGTCCACTCTACGATCAAAGGGAATATAGTGGTTGCCAACATGTCTGTAGACTTTGTAGTGGGGCTGGTCTTTGATCATAATTGTTGCATGACTCTTCACCCTTGCGAAGTTCTGAGCCACCAGCTCAAGGCTTGGAATTTCTGGAAGTACTTCTTGTGACTCCCCCAAAATAGGTATACATCACCTATTCTGAGTCGCCAAATACATGGTACAGAATAAAAATACAATCTTAATTATACAACAAGAGAGCTGTGAGTTTAAATACAAATATTGTCTTCTAGACAATATCCACTCTTAGAATAAGTCCTCATTACATTTATTGTCACACTATTTAACAAAATAGTGAGGACTACTAGCTAATACTATCATCCGGACCATCACTCCGTTCCCCAACTCGTCCCAGCTACGTTCTCATTTCCTGAAGAGAACAGTGAAAGAAAGGGTGAGCTCAACTATCCCAACAAGAAATATTATGACTAAGATAATGCAGAATAAATTATCATTAGTCTCCAACAATGTTAAACTGATAAAATACAATAGACATCAAGTTTAACTGCAGTGGACAAGCAATCCATTAAAAGAGTCAAGTAGAGAATAAAATCTACTATCTTTTATGATTTTAAAAGTTTTTCATCACTTTTATCGCTGAGACTCATCTTAATAAATAATCCACATCATCCCTGCACTACGGCCAGGGATATTCATTAGGGTCACGACCACAAATTCCATGCACTACGGGCCAAGGATATTTGTGTATTCATCAATGCTCATGATCATGCCAACAACTGTCCATCAATGCACTATAGTCTAATGAGAACTTTTACCACATCATTTGTAACATTACGGTTATGATTACACCGAATAATCCCTGGTCATAATCATACCAAGTCCATCCATGCTCTACAGGCCACATATGACTTTAACAAAAATATAAACATGAGGATGATGACAAAGATATAAGAATTCAATAAAACAAGTTCAAGAATTAATTTATTCAGGAACTATTATCGTCCAAATTGTCAACATGATACTTCTTTGTAAAGTAAAATTCAAGAATGCTCAGAAGAATATTTCCATGAAAAGATACTAGATGAAGCGCAAATATCAAGGATATTCCACTAATTTCATGGAGTATAGAAGTCAAAATTTTAACCAACTGAGTATAATAACGAATGGAATAACAAAAGAAATCACCATGCATGCGGTGATTGCAGATAAGCAAAGTTATTCAACAGTAATAATAATAACGGAACCGGTCGGTGAAATTCACATCGACGGGATGTTCCAATGAGAATAATAAGGAATGGAATAATAACAAAAATCACCATGCATGCGGTACTTCGCATAGACAGGTTATTCCAACTGAATAATAATAACGGAACCGGTCCGGTGTAAAATGTCTGATGAGGATGTTCCAAATGAATAATAAAGACGGAACCGGTAGTCCCACAGAAAACCAAACTGGGATATTCCAACAGAATAATAAAGGCGGAACCGGTCGGTGTAAAACACATGCACGAGGATATTCCAATAGAATAATAAAGACGAGAATAATAGAAGAATGTCACCAAGTATAGGGTAGTAGCAGCGATATCTGAGTTATTCCAACATAATAATAAGGAATGGAATAATGAAGTTCTCTTCATGAATAGAAAAGAATAATATCCCTCACCGTAAAAGAAACTGAATATAAGAGTAGTTAAGTAGCGAATACTTTTCTTCTTTTCTCTCGGTTTATCTCTAGAGAGTTCAAGGTGAATTAAGTAGGAAATAATGAAGGAATGAACTTCTATTTATAGGAAAATGGAAAGACACTGTGTAAGGATTTTGACTACTGACTTAATAATTTTTTAAATCACGGATGAAATAATTCTCATGATACATGCACGGAAAAAAAAATCTCTTGACGTCTCGATTTTTCAAATTATTAATATAATAATCAAATATAATATATATATATATATATATATATATATAAATCATCACATGTTCTTTGAAAAAAAACACCGGGTGCCTTTATTGCCACCCCTTTTTGCCAACTTTGTTAAACCTAGATATATATATATATATATATATATATATATATATATATATATATATTAAAAACACACTAACACTAGATTATATATATATATATATATATATATATATATATATATTCACACACTCCATCACATGCCACTAACATTATATATATATAAATCACATGCCTGCAGTACATATATATAGGAAAAATTGATATTACTTTCTCCCGACGATTTTGAAAAATAAGAAAGTGGGGGGGTCCAAATAATACTCCAAACTTTACAACAAATACTGTGGAAATAATAAAACCAAACTGAGTGACTTTTCATGTAAGCGTCAATAATCAATACTGGTGTCTTCTTATGCAACCATGCGTATTCTTGTACTTTTTACTCTTGAGTAGTTCAACAAGATAATAAAGTAAAACTTCTGTCGTTATTTTCATAAAATATTTTTGTCATTTTGTCAATCCGACAATAATTCTGTTGTGGGGTCCACCAATGATTGTACCGTCGTATGGATATTCCCCGACAAAAAGAATATTCCCTGACCAATCAAATATAATATGACAACTTGCATACTTTGCAAAATTTATAAATACTACCCACAACTATAACATTATATCAAATCCACTCCATAATATTTTAAAAAATATTTTGAGAAATTTAAATATTTATTCATAAAATATGGGGTCTCACAATCTCCCCTCCTTATGGAATTCCGCCCTCGAAATTTACGTACGTACCTGGTATGTCGAACAGATAAGGACACTTCGTCAGATTCTAACTCTTGAGGTATAACCTTTAAGCGTAGAATATATTCCAGGATTTTAACAGATGCATCTTCATACGTTAAATCATTCGCTATCTCATCCGGTTCTAAATCAATAATGTGGTTCGGGTCATCCACATATTTACGTAACATCGATACGTTAAAAACGTTATGAACACGCGACATACTTGGTGGTAAAACGAGTCTATAAGCCACAGTTCCTACTCGATCAAGTATTTCAAATGGGTCAATTAAATCGAGGGTTGAGATTTCCTCTCTTCGTCGATTCTTGATTCTAGAATAACGCCCTCTTGAACCTTCTTCATTCATATGCTCTAAGTATGTAGCTTTAGCGGCTTTAACTTTATCGATTAAAGTCGATTCTACTCGTATATTCGTTATCTTCACGTGGGTTCATATATTCGAACTTGTAAACTCATACGATCTTCTACTCAACACGTCAGCTACCACGTTCGCTCTTCCACGATGATATTGAATGGTACGATCGTAATCTTCAATAGCTCAAGCCAACGTCTTTGGCGCATGATACGTTCGTTTTAAGTAAAGAAATATTTGAGGGTTTAAGAAATGAGTTTTGTACTGGGGTCAATACAAAATTTGATTTCACGCTCTAGGGGTAGGCCAGGAAGTCTTCAAGAATACGTCAGGAACTTAATTAACGATGGAAATATCATTCAAAATTGTGACCCTCATCCAAGACTTGGATAGCACGTCACATTGATACCTATCAACTTGCCATCTTCATTCACGATGTCACCTACAAAAAGTCTGGTTTCGGTGCATTCTACACAAGGAAATCAACAACGAAAGGATCGGGCTCTTTACTTATGGCTTGATATGACAATGATTGACTTTAGTGGTTTGGTTGCTTTGAATTCGCATAACAGGTTGGTTAGGAGTATGAAAGCTAACAACCTTACGAAAAGCATGATGAGTAGTTAACTAATCGTTTCCAAAAATCACATCAAAGGCAGGTATTTTCAAAGAGATAAGATCGACAGGTAACGTGAAAGTGTTGATTTGAACAAGATTTATAAATAGTGGAGGTAACGAAGGTTTCTCCCAACTGAGTTTCAACAGATAAATCAAAGTCTAATTTCTCTGGAGTCAAATTTAAACATTGAACATAACTAGGTGAAATAAAAGAGTGAGTAGAACCGGTATCTAATACGGTATAGACTTCGCTAGAGTTTATGATAAGCTTACTCGTGATAACTTCATTTGGGTTCCTCACTTGTTGGGAAGTCATGACAACCGCTCACCTTTGAACTACCCGGCTTGGACTTGTCTAGGGTAGCATTTGGTGTCATCACTATCGTTGGAATTGACTTTTCTATAGGGCATATTCCACCCTCAACTGCTTCATCGTACTCCTGATTCATGATTTGAATCATCAATCTTCGATCCATATCGAATTGAGATTGACTACTCTGTATAGAGTAATTCAAAACTCGATGTTGGGTTCTTCCAATTGCTGTCCAAAAAGAGAAATGTATATAATCTATTTTAGCATTTTTGGATCGAACGTCTCTTTCTACAATATCAACATGTCGTGCGGCTTTTACCCACACATCCTTCATTCTCACTCGTTCAGTTGTTTCTTCTTTCAGCTGATCTTTGATATTTAAATTCTCAGATTCCAACTTTAATATCTTACACCCTGCCAAAGCGTGATTTTGTTCAAGCATCACATATCGGGTAACACAATTTTGAATTGTTGCATCCCTTTGCTCCACGACCGCTTGTCGTTCTTCAACCTGTTCTTCTAGCTCACGAATACGATCTCGCAGTTCTATATTTTGATAAAAAAAAAATTCTAATAAATTCTCCTCAGGTTCCTCTTCTTCCTCACTCTCAGCTGCTACCCTTGTATTTCCTTTATGCAATGGACATGAGTAAGAATGTTTCAGAATTATATTATTACTGTACAGATTATTAACCCTATATGATATACGCCCATTGATTATCAACATGTTAGTATATGGTAATTCAGATATATATTCTCTGTTCGTTAATTTCTATAAATGGTTAAACAAGTGTCCCCACTTGGATAATCATTGCATTTAAACACATGTTGATACACCTTTGATATACATATATGTTGAATTATAGATTATTGTTGAACAAGATAAAACCTTTTGTTTGGAACCCTGACAAGTATGAACATCCCGAACATGGGAAAATTTTTATGTGCTACGGCGAACAAAGGATGAACGATAATATCGTTCTAGCAATGTAGTATTGATCAATACAGGGTCCATGGACTGTACACCCTCAGGCCCGTAAGTTATGATAATGATTTGCGAGATGAATTTACATCTAACCTATTCAAAATGAAAATAATGTTCATAATCTGTCGACTACCCTATATATATTGACACGTAGTTTCAAAAATTTGAACGAGGGTTGTTATGTTATTATTATTGGTACAGATTACTTCACAACTATTGACTTCTTGTAGAAGGGTATTATAAAGAAAACATTTAAATTCTTTCAGCTTATATATATATAATACTTGCTGGGCACTCAAATGCTCATCCTTGCTTAATTTAAATGTTTTCAGCTAAGCGTGAACAGCTAGAAAGCTCGGCCAAGAACAAGTGAAAAGGAAAGAAAACAGAAATAAGCCGGGAATGTGATTAAAAGGAAAGTTTATGTGTGGTAAGTGAGGACAGGAGAGATATATTTCTCCTAACTGTCCCAATCCAAGAATGTATAGTAGGTGTGTTATGTGTGAATCAATGAAGTATAAGGTGAAAGACTGTTCAAGAAGGAAAAGGGAAAAACAAGGAATGCGAATACGGAAAAAGGTAGCAGGACATTGGCAACAACGGGACCAACTTCAACAAACAAACCAACGAAATCAACTGCAAGCGTCTTTCAAATTTAATCGTTTCAAGATTCGAGTAGCAGTATGCGAATGCAACTCGTGTATTACTCTAACCAATTTTATTTTCTTATATATATAATAACTTATTTTATAAAATATTTTGAAGGAGGAATTTGAGTTCTCGTAGAAATCAAATTTACATTTAAGAAAGATAGATAAGCTTTTTCTTTGAATAGTTAAAAATCGGATCGATCAACTATGATCGAGATCTATTTGCAATGGTTGTGTATGTTATGTACCCTGGTAAGTATAGGTTTTTAAACGGTGATTCCGGGGACGGAATCTTTATAAGGGAGGGTGAATGTAATAACCCGATATTTTCCATATAATTAAATAAGAAATTTTGCGTATAATTTTTTTTTTTTATTATTAATTATTTATTTTAAAGGTAAGAATGCGTGAAAGGTATTATGTATGTATTTATGTGATGAATATAAAATATATTTATTACATGAATGATTATGAATAATTTTATTTTAGAATTTTTGCTCATTATAAATTATAGTCTAATAATGATTAGTTTTATAGTAAAAATGTTTTTAATGTTTATTTTCCATGAAAATATGATAATTATATTATTTAAATAATATATGATATGATTATAAATTTTTATAATACTTATTTTATTATATGAATTTATTTGAGAATAATTTAGTTAATTATTTAACTTAATTATTGATGTTAAATATGAAAGATAAATCGAGATATGGAATCCAAACCCTAATTACAGGTTTTGATCAAGGAATGAGAATAATAATATATATTATTATTCGATGTTATAATTATGTATCTTTGTGTGTGTAAGGTTATTATGAGAGCAGTTTTGAGAAGCAGATTTTTATGTTAATGATAAAACCTAATTTTGGTTCGGAATAAGGAATGATGATAATATAGTAATATTAATTATATTTTGATTTTTCAGTGCTATAAATATGTATGTTATGCTTGTAAGGTTAATCTGGAGAGCAATTTCCTTATGACCTGATAAAACCCTAATTTAAAACTCAGCTTTGAGTTCAAGACTGTTGTTTAACTGTGTTATATGATATATGTTATGCCTTTATATAATTTTATCATTAAACCCTATTTAATATTTAGAAACCATAATTTAAAAATAGAAACCCTAGTTTCATTTGTTAAACCCTAATGAATTACTTGAAACCCTAAGTGCTTACTTAGAAAACCCCATTACCTGGCTATGGAAACCATAATTATGAGTTCGAGAATCAGTAACCCTAATTGGGATATTAAAACCCTAAATGGGAAGCTTGAAGATAAGTATAGAGTTTCTATGTTATTAATTGTAAGTATAATTAGGGATAACCCTAATTGATTAATTGGAAAGCCCTAATTTCTAATGTAGGAAACCCTAGCATGCAATTAGAGAAAACCTAATTATTAGCTTATAGAGTGTAATGTTAATAAGGAAGCTTTAACCCTAATTAGCAAGCTTGAATGAGATTAGTAAACTTCTTTGTTATTATGGAACCCTAATCAAAGAAAGCGAAGACTTCCATATTTTCCTTAATACACAACTCTAGATTTAGAGCTTATGAAACCCTTGAGGTCAAACCCTAAGGGTTAAAACCTAATAGGTGTGAGAAGTTACCAAAGTACCATGCACTTTATGAGCCAAATGACCAAAATGCCCTTTTACCATTATTTAATAAGATAACTTGTGTAGGTTGCCATAACTTTAGTTGGTGACCAACCTTTGCTAGGCATGTGGTCTATGTGCTAGCCTTTAATCATCAACCATCAACCATCTAGCATCCTATAAATACATTGGACCTAAGATCAAAGTTCAAAAGTAAGCAAAAATTCACTTACTTTTTTTTTCAAGTTAGTTAAACCTTCTCTCTCTCCCATCCGAAATTGTAGAGTGAGAGTGACTAATAAGCTAAGCCAAGATCATGTGTTAGCTTGCAAGAACAAACACCAAAGATCGATTCAAAAATTGAGCATTTATGAGGTATAAACCCTAATTCTAGAAATCCTTGGATCTGTTGTTCGATGTTATGATTTTATGTTTAAATGTGTGGTATGTAGTATATATTAGTGATCTGGGTTGTAATATCACAGATCCATAACACTTAGATGCTCGGATTTGACATTTTTAGAAATCTGGAAAATTGGAAAAAAAATGGCCTGACAGTCGAATGTCAGAGGCCTTAGATCTATGTGTGTTTAATGTTTAGCGTGTTTGTTGTTTTATATATGTTCTATGACGTGAGGTCTTTACTCTGCAACTTGAATCAGGTTCATATCATGTCTAGATCAAAAGATATGAACGGTCAAACATGGTTGACTGAACACAAATCTGTTTCTGGGCAACCCAGAAAAAAAATAGTTTCCAAAATTTTGACATGATATTCATGGCCTCTGATCTTGCTAGTTTTTATGTTTTTGGTCATGTTGTTAGTCGGATATTATAGGCTGGTACATGAACTACAAATCCATGCCATCAGATCTCCTTGATTAGCAACAGAATCGTAGATAATCACGGTCAAACAACCGTTGACCAACTATCTAGGTTACTTTTTCTGGAAACCCAGATCCGTGAAGAACAGTTATTGAGGCCAACTTTGACCGACCCAGATCTTGTGTATGTGATGTTTTTATGTTGTGATGATAGCACGTTATTGTACCCTGACACCTTTACTACACTTTTGAATTCATAGATCGCATTAAAAATGCTTAGAATCAAAATTAAAGAGCACCAAAGTAGGTACCCCGATTCTGGTAAACCCAGAATTTGAAGAAAAGCAGCCTAACAAGATTTACATTACTACGATCTTGCGGAGTTGTTCAAGTTTTGATCTTGTAATTTGTTTAGGGTTGTAGTACTACATTAGTACTACAACATTATCGAATTATACAACACAGAACACATAAATATCACTGTTTTAAAGCTGGTCAAACCTACCCACTTGAAAGATCGACACGGTTTTACGGAAATTGGCCAAGAAACACCTATGGCGGCGATTACTGTATTTATAGGGCCCTTTTAATGGCGCTTATTTTCCGTAAATTATTTATTTTATTTAATAAATAGAGAAAATGATTTTAATTATTAAAATATATAATAAATTCTAAAAGATTATTTTAAAGCCCTGAAAAATAGTTTTTAATTATTTTGAGTATATTCAAGAATATTTAATATTTTTGGGAATATAAAAGGTATTTATTTATTTAATTATAATATTAAATAAATTATTTAAAAATAGTTTTAATTCATGAAAAATTATTTTATGGTGTTAGAAAATATTTTAAGTTGTGATTAAGGACTTTTACTATTTGGATAAATAGTGCATTAATATTTTAATATTAATGGTAAATATTTAATAATGATTTTAATTTTTTAAAAATCATTTAAGGGTAATATAAGTACTTTAATAATATTCTCGAGTTATTATAAATAACTTTAATATTTTGGCAATGGTTTCATTAATAGTTTAATGTTAATTAGATATTAATGATAATAGAACTATGTACTATTTAAATCATTTAATAATGATTCCGGTGTTTGAAAATTCGTGATAAATTATAATAAATGTTTAAAAATTATATTAAGTCATTTAAAAATAAATTTGATTGATACTTGTAGATATTGATATACGGGATAGAGTCTTAGACTCAATTATTACCCGATAAAGCCGTCGGTTGACCAACATGTTTCAGAAATTGATCTGAACTTATATATTTTGACTGTATGAGTGTTTATTTGTGATTTAATGACTGTGAAACGTGTGTGACAATGTGATTAGGTTATGTGTTGACTGCAATAAGCAGTGTTATGTGTTATGATATGTGATTTTAATCGATCAAATGATCTTATTAATGATAGGTTTCTGTATAAAAGATAAAAACCGAGTTAACGTAACTATAAGCGGCCAGACCAGTGCAAGTATCCTACCCTGCATTTCCTTTATGCAATGGACATGAGTAAGAATGTTTCGTAATTATATTATTCCGCATGATTATTAACTCTATATAATATCGCCCATTGATTATCAACATGTTAGTATATGGTAATTCGGATATATATTCTACATTCGTTAATTTCTATAAATGGTTAAACAAGTGTCCCCACTTGGATAATCATTGCATTTAAACACATGTTGATACACCTTTGATATACATATATGTTGAATTATAGATTATTGTTGAACAAGATAAAACCTTTTGTTTGGAACCCTGACAAGTATGAACATCCCGAACATGGGAAAATTTTTATGCGCTACGGCGGACAAAGGATGAACGATAATATCGTTCTAGCAATGTAGTATTGATCAATACAGTGTCCATGGACTGTACACCCTCAGGCCCGTAAGTTATGACAGTTTGCAGATGAATTTATGTCTAACCTATTCGAAAACAGAAAATAATGTTCATAATCTGTCGACTACCCTATATATATTGACACGTAGTTTCAAAAATTTGAACGAGGGTTGTTATGTTATTATTATTGGTACAGATTACTTCACAACTATTAACTTGTTGTAGAAGGGTATTATAAAGAAAAAATTTAAATTCTTTCAGCTTATATATATATAATACTTGCTGGGCACTCAAATGCTCATCCTTGCTTAATTTAAATGTTTTGACTAAGCGTGTGAAAATTAGAAAGCTTCGGCCAAGAACAAGTGAAAAGGAAAGAAAACATAATATGTTATTGGTATCATTTGTAATAGATAGACTGTATTAAGTTAATGATATGTATTATATATCATGTAAAGAATGTAGTAAAAGTTGCGTACTTGGGATTAGACTCTGATAAATGTAAGTTAAGTTTTATATTTATATTATTGTTATTATTATTAGTATTATTCCGCTTATAGAAATGGTATCGTGTAGAGGCAAAGTTAGGGTTTCAAGCAATCTTAGAGTTTGGGGTCTTCACAAGTTGGTATCGAGCTATAGGGTTAAAAACCTTAGGTGGGTTAGGCCTTAGGCTATAACCTTAGAAAACGTAGGGAAGCGTTGAAAATATAAATAACTCATATAGAGTTTAAAAGGAGATGAATTGTATAAATTCATCGTCAAACAAAATAAAAGATAACTTATAAAATTATTATATACTGTGTATATTTATTTGTTAGTCAGGATAATTTTTGTGTATAGATGTCAGATAGAAAGACTTAGAATACCCTCGGATCGTAAAGAAGAACATCTCACCATGGTAAGAGCCAATATCAAAGCCAATAGCTGAAATAGAGGCTCACATTGAAAGCTACCTCAGAGAGGTGGTTATTTTGGAAAGTATGGTACTGGATACAGAAACGGTAATGTAAATGATAGGTAAAGTATAAGAATATGGTTAAGCTTGAGTTCTTAAACTCATAATGTATGGTAAGAAAAAGGAAAGTGTTTTAGAATACCTCATATCATTCATGAATTACTACTCCATCTCATCACCAGCTCTTGAACCCTTGACCTTTAGAAACTCAATTACCAAACGAATACCAAATGGCTACAAGAGGACTAGTATAGTTATGTGCTAATAGATTATTGAAGATAATGGGAATATATAGAATAGTAAGCAAATGATCATTAGGGAAGGTGTAAGGAATAGATAGTGTTAAGTGTTACTGGAATATATATGATTCAATGTGGTGTAAATAATAGATATGTCTATATCAAAGAATATTCTTAACTTTTGTATAAGTTATGGCAGCAATTCCCGACTTTCGAGTCACAAAGGGATAGCGGATGTTTAAAGTAGTATGTGCTAAGGTATGTCAAGCGTTATGAATATGAGTCTATGTTGGATTAATGGGATAAGTTGGTATAAAGATAGTAGATATTTATTTGGTCACTGGTTATTACAGTAAACCGAGTTTTCAAAATCTAATATTTTGAGTACATGATTATTTGAATAGAAAGTTTTGCGTTATATGTTAAGTGTTTATGATAAGGCTTAGAAGGTAAGAATAATTTATGATAATTCGTCAAGACGAAAAACGAAACCAAGTATAGAAGAACACATCAACAAAGCTAAAGGACAACCGGACGAAACCTTTGAATTTTTTGCGAATGTGCACGATAAAGCTATGCAGAGCGGAATACGGACGCGGAAATCACCGGATAATCGATCGACAAACTTGAAGACTTCAAGACAATTGGACCACTGGATTTAGAATATCAAGTGACCGGTAGAAGCGTATGTGATAGCTAGGATAACAGTGAGACAATGATCCGCTCTTTGCCACTTACAAGATAAAAGAAGATAATTTCAATAATACCGGAAATAAGCCGGGAATGTGATTAAGAGGAAAGTTTATGTGTGGTAAGTGAGGACAGGAGAGATATATTTCTCCTAACTGTCCCAATCCAAGAATGTATAGTAGGTGTGTTATGTGTGAATCAATGAAGTATAAGGTGAAAGAGGCATTCAAGAAGGAAAGGGAAAAACAAGGAATGCGAATACGGAAAAAGGTAGCAGGACATTGGCGACAACGGGACCAACTTCAACAAACAAACCAACGAAATCAACCATAAACGTCTTGACATTTAATTGTTCAATTCCGATGTAGCAGAAAGGGAATGTAACTCCAGGTATTACTCTAACCAATTTTATTTTCTTATATATATAATAACTTATTTTATAAAATATTTTGAAGGAGGAATTTGAGTTCTCGTAGAAATCAAATTTTTGTTTAAGAAGATAGATAAGCTTTTTGCTGAATAGTTAAAAATCGGATCGATCAACTATGATCGAGATCTATTTGCAATGGTTGTGTATGTTATGTACCCTGGTAAGTATAGGTTTTTAAGCGGTGATTAGGGGACGGAATCTTTATAAGGGAGGGTGAATGTAATAACCCGATATTTTCCATATAATTAAATAAGAAATTTTGCATATAATTTTTATTATTATTATTAATTATTTATTTTAAAGGTAAGAATGCGTGAAAGGTATTATGTATGTATTTATGTGATGAATATAAAATATATTTATTACATGAATGATTATGAATAATTTTATTTTAGAATTTTTTGCTCATTATAAATTATAGTCTAATAATGATTAGTTTTATAGTAAAAATGTTTTTAATGTTTATTTTCCATGAAAATATGATAATTATATTATTTAAATAATATATGATATGATTATAGAATTTTTATAATACTTATTTTATTATATGAATTTATTTCAGAATAATTTAGTTAATTATTTAACTTAATTATTGATGTTAAATATGAAAGATAAATCAGATATGGAATCCAAACCCTAATTACAGGTTTTGATCAAGGAATGAGAATAATAATATTATATTATTATTGGTCAGTGTTATAATTATGTATGCTGTGTGTGTAAGGTTATTATGAGGAACAGTTTTGAGGAAACAGTTTTTATGTTAATGATAAAACCTAATTTTGGTTCTGGAATAAGGAATGATGATAATATAGTAATATTAATTATATTTTGATTTTTCATCTTTATAAATATGTATGTTATGCTTGTAAGGTTAATCGGAGAGCAATTTCCTTATGATTTGATAAAACCCTAATTTAAAACTCTCACTTTGAGTTCAAGACATTGTTTAAGCGTGTTATATGATATATGTTATACCTTTATATAATTTTATCATTAAACCCTATTTAATATTTAGAAACCATAATTTAAAAATAGAAACCCTAGTTTCAAACTGTTAAACCCTAATGAATTACTTGAAACCCTAAGTGCTTACTAGAAAACCCCATTACCGGCTATGGAAACCATAATTACAGTTCGAGAATCCGTAACCCTAATTCGGGATATTAAAACCCTAAATGGGAAGCTTGAAGATAAGTATAGAGTTTCTATGTTATTAATTGTATGTATAATTAGGGATAACCCTAATTGATTAATTGGAAAGCCCTAATTTCTAATGTAGGAAACCCTAGCATGCAATTAGAGAAAACCTAATTATTAGCTTATAGAGTGTAATGTTAATAAGGAAGCTTTAACCCTAATTAGCAAGCTTGAATGAGATTAGTAAACTTTACTGTTATTATGGAACCCTAATCAAAGAAACGAAGACTTCCATATTTTCCCTTAATACACAACTCTAGATTTAGAGCTTATGAAACCCTAGGGTCAAACCCTAAGGGTTAAAACCTAATAGGTGTGAGAAGTTACCAAAGTACCATGCACTTTATGAGCCAAATGACCAAAATGCCCTTTTACCATTATTTAATAAGATAACTTGTGTAGGTTGCCATAACTTTAGTTGGTGACCAACCTTTGCTAGGCATGTGGTCTATGTGCTAGCCTTTAATCATCAACCATCAACCATCTAGCATCCTATAAATACATTGGACCTAAGATCAAAGTTCAAAAGTAAGCAAAAATTCACTTACTTTATTTTTTCAAGCTAGCCAAACCTTCTCTCTCTCTCCCATCCGAAATTGTAGAGTGAGAGTGACTAATAAGCTAAGCCAAGATCATGTGTTAGCTTGCCAAGAACAAACACCAAAGATCAGATTCAAAAATTGAGCATTTATGATGTATAAACCCTAATTCTAGAAATCCTTGGATCTATTGTTAGATGTTATGATTTTATGTTTAAATGTGTGGTATGTAGTATATATTAGTGATCTGGGTTGTAATATCACAGATCCATAACACTTAGATGCTCGGATTTGACATTTTTAGAAATCTGGAAAATTGAAAAAAAAAATGGCCTGACAATCAAATGTCAGAGGCCTTAGATCTATGTGTGTTTAATGTTTAGCGTGTTTGTTGTTTTAGATATATTCTATGACATGAGGTCTTTATTCTTCAACTTGAATCAGGTTCATATCATGTCTAGATCAAAAGATATGAACGGTCAAACATGGTTGACTGAACACAAATCTGTTTCTGGGCAACCCGGAAAAAAAAAAGTTTCCAAAATTTTGACATGATATTTATGGCCTCTGATCTTGCTAGTTTTTATGTTTTTGGTCATGTTGTTAGTCGGATATTATAGGCTGGTACATGAACTACAAATCCATGCCATCAGATCTCCTTGATTAGCAACAAAATCGTAGATAATCACGGTCAAACAACCGTTGACCAACTGTCTAGGTTCCTTTTTCTGGAAACCCAGATCCGTGAAGAACAGTTGTTGAGGCCAACTTTGACCGACCCAGATCTTGTGTATGTGATGTTTTTATGTTGTGATGATAGCACGTTATTGTACCCTGACACCTTTACTACACTTTTGAATTCATAGATCGCAGAAAAAATGCTTAGAATCAAAATTAAAGAGCACCAAAGTAGGTACCCCGATTCTGGTAAACCCAGAATTTGAAGAAAACGGTCTAACAAGGATTTCTGTTACTCTGATCTTGCAGGTTGTTCAAGTTTTGATCTTGTAATTTGTTTAGGGTTGTAGTACTACATTAGTACTACAACATTATCGAATTATACAACATGTAACACATAAATATCCTTTGTTTTAAAGTTTGGTCAAACCTACCCACACTTGAAAGATTGCACGGTTTTCTAGAAATTGGCCAAGAACACCTATGGCGACGGTTCTGTCGCTATAGGGCCCTTTAGTGGCGCTTATTTTCCAGAAATTATTTATTTTATTTAATAAATAGAGAAAAATGATTTTAATTATTAAAAATATATAATAAATTCTAAAAAATTATTTTAAAGCCTGAAAAAATAGTTTTTAATTATTTTGAGTATATTCAAGAATATTTAATATTTTTGGGAATATAAAAGGTATTTATTTATTTAATTATAATATTAAATAAATTATTTAAAAATGGTTTTAATTCATGAAAAATTATTTTATGGTGTTAGAAAATATTTTAATTTGTGATTAAGGACTTTTACTATTTGGATAAATAGTGCATTAATATTTTAATATTAATGGTAAATATTTAATAATGATTTTAATTGTTTTAAAAATCATTTAAGGGTAATATAAGTACTTTAATAATATTCTGAGTTATTATAAATTACTTTAATATTTTGGCAATGGTTTCATTAATAGTTTAATGTTAATTAGATATTAATGATAATAGAACTATGTACTATTTAAATCATTTAATAATGATTCCGGTGTTTGAAAATTCGTGATAAATTATAATAAATGTTTAAAAATTATATTAAGTCATTTAAAAATAAATTTGATTGATACTTGTAGATATTGATATACGGGATAGAGTCTTAGACTCAATTATTACCCGATAAAGCTGTCGGTTGACCAACATGTTTCAGAAATTGATCTGAACTTAGATATTTTGACTGTATGAGTGTTTATTTGTGATTTAATGACTGTGAAACGTGTGTGACAATGTGATTAGGTTATGTGTTGACTGCAATAAGCAGTGTTATGTGTTATGATATGTGATTCTAATCGATCAAATGATCTTATTAATGATAGGTTTCGGTATAAAAGATAAAAACTGAGTTGCGTAACTATAAGCAGCAGACCAGGCAAGTATCCTACCCTTGCATTTCCTTTATGCAATGGACATGAGTAAGAATGTTTCAGAATTATATTATTACTGTACAGATTATTAACCCTATATGATATACGCCCATTGATTATCAACATGTTAGTATATGGTAATTCAGATATATATTCTCTGTTCGTTAATTTCTATAAATGGTTAAACAAGTGTCCCCACTTGGATAATCATTGCATTTAAACACATGTTGATACACCTTTGATATACATATATGTTGAATAAGATAAAACCTTTTGTTTGGAACCCTGACAAGTATGAACATCCCGAACATGGGAAAATTTTTATGCGCTACGGCGGACAAAGGATGAACGATAATATCGTTCTAGCAATGTAGTATTGATCAATACAGGGTCCATGGACTGTACACCCTCAGGCCCGTAAGTTATGACAATTTGCAGATGAATTTATGTCTAACCTATTCGAAAACAGAAAATAATGTTCATAATCTGTCGACTACCCTATATATATTGACACGTAGTTTCAAAAATTGAACGAGGGTTGTTATGTTATTATTATTGGTACAGATTACTTCACAACTATTGACTTGTTGTAGAATGGTATTATAAAGAAAAAATTTAAATTCTTTCAGCTTATATATATATAATACTTGCTGGGCACTCAAATGCTCATCCTTGCTTAATTTAAATGTTTTCAGCTAAGCGTGAACAGCTAGAAAGCTCGGCCAAGAACAAGTGAAAAGGAAATAAAACATAATATGTTATTGGTATCATTTGTAATAGATAGACTGTATTAAGTTAATGATATGTATTATATATCATGTAAAGAATGTAGTAAAAGTTGCGTACTTGGGATTAGACTCTGATAAATGTAAGTTAAGTTTTATATTTATATTATTGTTATTATTATTAGTATTATTCCGCTTATAGAAATGGTATCGTGTAGAACCGAGTTCGGGTTTCAAGCACCCGAGTTTGGGGTCTTCACAAGTTGGTATCAGAGCTATAGGGTTAAAAAACCTTAGGTGGGTTAGGCCTTAGGCTATAACCTTAGAACAGAGGGAAACGTTGAAAATATAAATAACTCATATAGAGTTTAAAAAGGAGATGAATTGTATAAATTCATCGTCAAACAAAATAAAAGATAACTTATAAAATTATTATGTACTGTGTATATTTATTTGTTAGTCAGGATAATTTTTGTGTATAGATGTCAGATAGAAAGACTTAGAATACCCTCAGATCGTAAAGAAGAACATCTCACCATGACCGAGCCAATATCAAAGCCAATAGCTGAAATAGAGGCTCACATTGAAAGCTACCTCAAAGAGGTGGTTATTTTGGAAAGTATGGTACTGGATACAGAAACGGTAATGTAAATGATAGGTAAAGTATAAGAATATGGTTAAGCTTGAGTTCTTAAACTCATAATGTATGGTAAGAAAAAGGAAAGTGTTTTAGAATACCTCATATCATTCATGAATTACTACTCCATCTCATCACCAGCTCTTGAACCCTTGACCTTTAGAAACTCAATTACCAAACGAATACCAAATGGCTACAAGAGGACTAGTATAGTTATGTGCTAATAGATTATTGAAGATAATGGGAATATATAGAATAGTAAGCAAATGATCATTAGGGAAGGTGTAAGGAATAGATAGTGTTAAGTGTTACTGGAATATATATGATTCAATGTGGTGTAAATAATAGATATGTCTATATCAAAGAATATTCTTAACTTTTGTATAAGTTATGGCAAAGAATTCAACTTTTCGAGTCACAAAGGGATAGCGGATGTTTAAAGAAGTATGTGCTAAGGTATGTCAAGCGTTATGAATATGAGTCTATGTTGGATTAATGGGATAAGTTGGTATAAAGATAGTAGATATTTATTTGGTCACTGGTTATTACAGTAAACCGAGTTTTCAAAATCTAATATTTTGAGTACATGATTATTTGAATAGAAAGTTTTGCGTTATATGTTAAGTGTTTATGATAAGGCTTAGAAGGTAAGAATAATTTATGATAATTCCGTCAAGACGAAAACGAAACCGAAGTATAGAAGAACCTGTCAACAAAGCTAAAGGACAACCAGACCCGACACTGAATTTTTGCGAATGTGCACGATAAAGCTATGCAGAACGGAATACCAGACGCGGGAAATCAGCCAGATAATCGATCGACAAACTTCGAAGACTTCAAGACAATTGGACCACCAGGATTTAGAATATCAACTGACCCGGTAGAAGCGTATGTGATAGCTAGGATAACGGCGGGGCAACAGACCGCTCTTGCCACTTACAAGATAAAAGAAGATAATTTCAATAATACCGGAAATAAGCCGGGAATGTGATTAAGAGGAAAGTTTATGTGTGGTAAGTGAGGACAGGAGAGATATATTTCTCCTAACTGTCCCAATCCAAGAATGTATAGTAGGTGTGTTATGTGTGAATCAATGAAGTATAAGGTGAAAGACTGTTCAAGAAGGAAAAGGGAAAAACAAGGAATGCGAATACGGAAAAAGGTAGCAGGACATTGGCGACAACGGGACCAACTTCAACAAACAAACCAACGAAATCAACCGCAAACGTCTTCAGCATGACTGTTCAAGATTCGGTAGCAGCCGGGAATGTAACTCCAGGTATTACTCTAACCAATTTTATTTTCTTATATATATAATAACTTATTTTATAAAATATTTTGAAGGAGGAATTTGAGTTCTCGTAGAAATCAAATTTTGTTTAAGAAGATAGATAAGCTTTTTGCTGAATAGTTAAAAATCGGATCGATCAACTATGATCGAGATCTATTTGCAATGGTTGTGTATGTTATGTACCCTGGTAAGTATAGGTTTTTAAACGGTGATTCCGGGGACGGAATCTTTATAAGGGAGGGTGAATGTAATAACCCGATATTTTCTATATAATTAAATAAGAAATTTTGCATATAATTTTTATTATTATTATTAATTATTTATTTTAAAGGTAAGAATGCGTGAAAGGTATTATGTATGTATTTATGTGATGAATATAAAATATATTTATTACATGAATGATTATGAATAATTTTATTTTAGAATTTTTGCTCATTATAAATTATAGTCTAATAATGATTAGTTTTATAGTAAAAATGTTTTTAATGTTTATTTTCCATGAAAATATGATAATTATATTATTTAAATAATATATGATATGATTATAGAATTTTTATAATACTTATTTTATTATATGAATTTATTTCAGAATAATTTAGTTAATTATTTAACTTAATTATTGATGTTAAATATGAAAGATAAATCAGATATGGAATCCAAACCCTAATTCTGGGTTTTGATCAAGGAATGAGAATAATAATATTATATTATTATTGGTCAGTGTTATAATTATGTATGCTGTGTGTGTAAGGTTATTATGAGGAACAGTTTTGAGGAAACAGTTTTTATGTTAATGATAAAACCTAATTTTGGTTCTAGAATAAGGAATGATGATAATATAGTAATATTAATTATATTTTGATTTTTCAGTGCTATAAATATGTATGTTATGCTTGTAAGGTTAATCTGCAGAGCAATTTCCTTATGACCTGATAAAACCCTAATTTGAAACTCAGCTGTGAGTTCAAGACTGTTGTTTAACTGTGTTATATGATATATGTTATGCACTATATAATTTTATCATTAAACCCTATTTAATATTTAGAAACCATAATTTAAAAATAGAAACCCTAGTTTCAAACTGTTAAACCCTAATGAATTACTTGAAACCCTAAGTGCTTACTAGAAAACCCCATTACCGGCTATGGAAACCATAATTACAGTTCGAGAATCCGTAACCCTAATTCGGGATATTAAAACCCTAAATGGGAAGCTTGAAGATAAGTATAGAGTTTCTATGTTATTAATTGTATGTATAATTAGGGATAACCCTAATTGATTAATTGGAAAGCCCTAATTTCTAATGTAGGAAACCCTAGCATGCAATTAGAGAAAACCTAATTATTAGCTTATAGAGTGTAATGTTAATAAGGAAGCTTTAACCCTAATTAGCAAGCTTGAATGAGATTAGTAAACTTTATCGTTATTATGGAACCCTAATCAAAGAAGCGAAGACTTCCATATTTTCCCTTAATACACAACTCTAGATTTAGAGCTTATGAAACCCCAAGGTCAAACCCCAAGGGTTAAAACCTAATAGGTGTGAGAAGTTACCAAAGTACCATGCACTTTATGAGCCAAATGACCAAAATGCCCTTTTACCATTATTTAATAAGATAACTTGTGTAGGTTGCCATAACTTTAGTTGGTGACCAACCTTTGCTAGGCATGTGGTCTATGTGCTAGCCTTTAATCATCAACCATCAACCATCTAGCATCCTATAAATACATTGGACCTAAGATCAAAGTTCAAAAGTAAGCAAAAATTCACTTACTTTATTTTTTCAAGCTAGCCAAACCTTCTCTCTCTCTCCCATCCGAAATTGTAGAGTGAGAGTGACTAATAAGCTAAGCCAAGATCATGTGTTAGCTTGCCAAGAACAAACACCAAAGATCAGATTCAAAAATTGAGCATTTATGATGTATAAACCCTAATTCTAGAAATCCTTGGATCTGTTGTTAGATGTTATGATTTTATGTTTAAATGTGTGGTATGTAGTATATATTAGTGATCTGGGTTGTAATATCACAGATCCATAACACTTAGATGCTCGGATTTGACATTTTTAGAAATCTGGAAAATTGAAAAAAAAAATGGCCTGACAATCAAATGTCAGAGGCCTTAGATCTATGTGTGTTTAATGTTTAGCGTGTTTGTTGTTTTAGATATATTCTATGACATGAGGTCTTTATTCTTCAACTTGAATCAGGTTCATATCATGTCTAGATCAAAAGATATGAACGGTCAAACATGGTTGACTGAACACAAATCTGTTTCTGGGCAACCCAGAAAAAAAAAAAGTTTCCAGAATTTTGACATGATATTTATGGCCTCTGATCTTGCTAGTTTTTATGTTTTTGGTCATGTTGTTAGTCGGATATTATAGGCTGGTACATGAACTACAAATCCATGCCATCAGATCTCCTTGATTAGCAACAAAATCGTAGATAATCACGGTCAAACAACCGTTGACCAACTGTCTAGGTTCCTTTTTCTGGAAACCCAGATCCGTGAAGAACAGTTGTTGAGGCCAACTTTGACCGACCCAGATCTTGTGTATGTGATGTTTTTATGTTGTGATGATAGCACGTTATTGTACCCTGACACCTTTACTACACTTTTGAATTCATAGATCGCATTAAAAATGCTTAGAATCAAAATTAAAGAGCACCAAAGTAGGTACCCCGATTCTGGTAAACCCAGAATTTGAAGAAAACGGTCTAACAAGGATTTCTGTTACTCTGATCTTGCAGGTTGTTCAAGTTTTGATCTTGTAATTTGTTTAGGGTTGTAGTACTACATTAGTACTACAACATTATCGAATTATACAACACAGAACACATAAATATCACTGTTTTAAAGCTGGTCAAACCTACCCACTTGAGCACTGGCACGGTTTTCTAGAAATTGGCCAAGAACACCTATGGCATGCAGTTACCTCAAGCTATATAGGGCCTTTTTAGTGGCGCTTATTTTCCAGAAATTATTTATTTTATTTAATAAATAGAGAAAAATGATTTTAATTATTAAAAATATATAATAAATTCTAAAAAATTATTTTAAAGCCTGAAAAAATAGTTTTTAATTATTTTGAGTATATTCAAGAATATTTAATATTTTTGGGAATATAAAGGTATTTATTTATTTAATTATAATATTAAATAAATTATTTAAAAATGGTTTTAATTCATGAAAAATTATTTTATGGTGTTAGAAAATATTTTAATTTGTGATTAAGGACTTTTACTATTTGGATAAATAGTGCATTAATATTTTAATATTAATGGTAAATATTTAATAATGATTTTAATTGTTTTAAAAATCATTTAAGGGTAATATAAGTACTTTAATAATATTACGAGTTATTATAAATTACTTTAATATTTTGGCAATGGTTTCATTAATAGTTTAATGTTAATTAGATATTAATGATAATAGAACTATGTCTTATTTAAATCATTTAATAATGATTAGGTGTTTGAAAATTCGTGATAAATTATAATAAATGTTTAAAAATTATATTAAGTCATTTAAAAATAAATTTGATTGATACTTGTAGATATTGATATACGGGATAGAGTCTTAGACTCAATTATTACCCGATAAAGTCAGTTTCGGTTGACCAACATGTTTCAGAAATTGATCTGAACTTAGATATTTTGACTGTATGAGTGTTTATTTGTGATTTAATGACTGTGAAACGTGTGTGACAATGTGATTAGGTTATGTGTTGACTGCAATAAGCAGTGTTATGTGTTATGATATGTGATTCTAATCGATCAAATGATCTTATTAATGATAGGTTTCGGTATAAAAGATAAAAACTGAGTTGCGTAACTATAAGCAGCAGACCAGGCAAGTATCCTACCCTTGCATTTCCTTTATGCAATGGACATGAGTAAGAATGTTTCAGAATTATATTATTACTGTACAGATTATTAACCCTATATGATATACGCCCATTGATTATCAACATGTTAGTATATGGTAATTCAGATATATATTCTCTGTTCGTTAATTTCTATAAATGGTTAAACAAGTGTCCCCACTTGGATAATCATTGCATTTAAACACATGTTGATACACCTTTGATATACATATATGTTGAATTATAGATTATTGTTGAACAAGATAAAACCTTTTGTTTGGAACCCTGACAAGTATGAACATCCCGAACATGGGAAAATTTTTTATGCTTATTACTACGGACAAAGGATGAACGATAATATCGTTTCTAGCAATGTAGTATTGATCAAATACAGGTCCATGATCGCATACACCCTCAAAGCCGTAAGTTATGACGGTTATGAGATGAATTTATGTCTAACCTATTCGAAAACAGAAAATAATGTTCATAATCTGTCGACTACCCTATATATATTGACACGTAGTTTCAAAAATTGAACGAGGGTTGTTATGTTATTATTATTGGTACAGATTACTTCACAACTATTGACTTGTTGTAGAATGGTATTATAAAGAAAAAATTTAAATTCTTTCAGCTTATATATATATAATACTTGCTGGGCACTCAAATGCTCATCCTTGCTTAATTTAAATGTTTTCAGCTAAGCGTGAACAGCTAGAAAGCTCGGCCAAGAACAAGTGAAAAGGAAATAAAACATAATATGTTATTGGTATCATTTGTAATAGATAGACTGTATTAAGTTAATGATATGTATTATATATCATGTAAAGAATGTAGTAAAAGTCACAGTACTTGGGATTAGACTCGATAAATGTAAGTTAAGTTTTATATTTATATTATTGTTATTATTATTAGTATTATTCCGCTTATAGAAATGGTATCGTGTAGAATCAGGAGTTAGGGTTTCAAGCTTTTAGAGTTTGGGGTCTTCACAAGTTGGTATCAGAGCTATAGGGTTAAAAAAAACCTTAGGTGGGTTAGACCTTAGGCTATAACCTTAGAACAAAGGGAAACGTTGAAAATATAAATAACTCATATAGAGTTTAAAAAGGAGATGAATTGTATAAATTCATCGTCAAACAAAATAAAAGATAACTTATAAAATTATTATGTCTTTGTGTATATTTATTTGTTAGTCGGGATAATTTTTGTATAGATGTCGAGATAGAAAGACTTAGAATACCCTCGGATCGTAAAGAAGAACATATCACCATTTAATCGAGCCAATATCAAAGCCAATAAATGAAATAGAGGCTCACATTGAAAGCTACCTCGAGAGGTGGTTATTTTGGAAAGTATGGTCTTTGGATATCTAAAGCAGTAATGTAAATGATAGGTAAAGTATAAGAATATGGTTAAGCTTGAGTTCTTAAACTCATAATGTATGGTAAGAAAAAGGAAAGTGTTTTAGAATACCTCATATCATTCATGAATTACTACTCCATCTCATCACTGACTCTTGAACCCTTGACCTTTAGAAACTCAATTACCAAACGAATACCAAATGGCTACAAGAGGACTAGTATAGTTATGTGCTAATAGATTATTGAAGATAATGGGAATATATAGAATAGTAAGCAAATGATCATTAGGGAAGGTGTAAGGAATAGATAGTGTTAAATGTTCTTTGGAATATATATGATTCAATGTGGTGTAAATAATAGATATGTCTATATCAAAGAATATTCTTAACTTTTGTATAAGTTATGGCAAAGAATTCCAAACTTTCGAGTCACAAAGGGATAGCGGATGTTTAAAGTAGTATGCTAAGGTATGTCAAGCGTTATGAATATGAGTCTATGTTGGATTAATGGGATAAGTTGGTATAAAGATAGTAGATATTTATTTGGTCCTTTGGTTATTCTGAAGAAGAGTTTTCAAAATCTAATATTTTGAGTACATGATTATTTGAATAGAAAGTTTTGCGTTATATGTTAAGTGTTTATGATAAGGCTTAGAAGGTAAGAATAATTTATGATAATGCCGTCAAGACGAAAATGAAACCGAAGTATAGAAGAACCTATCAACAAAGCTAAAGGACAACCAGACCCGACACTGAATTTTTGCGAATGTGCACGATAAAGCTATGCAGAACGGAATACCAAACGCGGGAAATCAGCCAGATAATCAATCGACAAACTTCGAAGACTTCAAGACAATTGGACCACCAGGATTTAGAATATCAACTGACCCGGTAGAAGCGTATGTGATAGCTAGGATAACGGCGGGGCAACAGACCGCTCTTGCCACTTACAAGATAAAAGAAGATAATTTCAATAATACCGAAAATAAGTCGGGAATGTGATTAAAAGGAAAGTTTATGTGTGGTAAGTGAGGACAGGAGAGATATATTTCTCCTAACTGTCACAATCCAAGAATGTATAGTAGGTGTGTTATGTGTGAATCAATGAAGTATAAGGTGAAAGACTGTTCAAGAAGGAAAAGGGAAAAACAAGGAATGCGAATACGGAAAAGGTAGCAGGACATTGGCGACAACGGGGCCAACTTCAACAAACAAACCAACGAAATCAACCGCAAGCGTCTTCAGCATGATTGTTCAAGATTCGGTAGCAGCCGGGAATGTAACTCCAGGTATTACTCTAACCAATTTTATTTTCTTATATATATAATAACTTATTTTATAAAATATATAAAATCACATGCCTAAAATCACATGCCTGCAGTATATATATATATATATATATATATATTCGCACACTCCATCACATGCCACTAACATTATATATATATATATATATATATATATATATATATATATCCGAAAAATTGATATTATTTTCTCCCGACGATTTTGAAAAATGAGAAAGTGGGGGGTCCAAATAATACTCCAAACTTTTTAACAAATACTGTGGCAATAATAAAACCAAACTGAGTGACTTATCATGTAAGCGTCAATAATCAATAATGTGTGCTACTATGCAACCACGCCAGACATCGTACTTTTACTACCGAAAGTAGTTCAACAAAGATTAATCAGTAAAACTTCTGCCGTTAATTTTATAAAATATTTTTGTCGTTTTCTCAATCCGACAATAATTATGTTGTGGGGTCCACCAATGATTGTATTGTCGTACGGATATTCTCTGATAAAAAGAATATTCCCTGACCAATCGAATATAATATGACAACTTGCATACTTTGCAAAATTTATAAATATTACCCACAACTATAACATTATATCAAATCCACTCCATAATATTTAAAAAAATATTTTGAGAAATTTAAATCTTTATTCATAAAATCTGGGGTCTCACACTTCTGCTTGTTCATTTGAGACTTCCTCTGCTATTTTTCTATTACTCCCATCTGGAGAGATGACAGGATAGTATTCTAGTTCCTTTGATTCCTGATGTGCAGAATCAGAATCTTTCTCTATTTCTTCTCTTTTTGAACCTGAATCTTGCTGACTCCTTTCATCAGATTCATCAATGAATTCTTCTTGTTGATTTTCATTTTCAGAACCTTATTCAGCACCATCTTCCTTGGAATTTTCTTCTTCAATGCTATTCCCATCTTCAGCACTTTCTTCCTGTGATTCAGATTCATCATCACTTAATTCAATGACTTCAGTAGAGTGATTATTTTTCTTTGTGGAGGCAAATTGAGCAAGTAATTTGTAGCTTTTCCTACTTCTTGGAGGTTCAGTTATGGAAGAGTCAGACTCTTCTTCCTCTTCAGACTCTGAGGCCTTTGAATCATCAGGCAAACTTCCTTGACTTTCAACATTGACAGGGGCATGTCCTTCTCCTTCTGAATCAACATCATTTGACTTATCATCTGGGCTTGTTGGAGCATTTGCATTTGGAGATGCAGTTGGGTCAGTTTGTAGCTTTTCTTCATCACCAGAATGAGTGCTCTGAGAGTTAGCCACATGCCTTGTTCATTTTTCTTCATCGGCAGATTCTGCATTTTCTTCCATGAATCCAGCTTTAGCTTCATTGTTGGATTCGTTCTTCGGGGACTCATTCTTGAGACCATCAGTTCTCTTTTCTTCCTCTGACTCTACGTTCTCTTTTTGGTCAGATGTACTTTCTTGGGAAATTGGGACTGGTCTGTTTACCACCTTAGCTTTCTTTCTGGATGGCCCTTGAGATAGTCTGTTACTTCTCCTCTTTGTGGTCTCTGTAGTTGAGACCTTTTCATCTTCATCTTTATCTTTGGTGGAAAGACTTCTTGGTGGGGCCTCAGTTTTCCTCACACCTTTTTTTCCTGGCTGGTGTGGTTGTTGCTGGTACAGAGTTACCAGATTTAGAACTTTCCACCTCTTTTGCCTTTCTTTTCTTAGTAGAGTTCTTTCTGCTACCCCCAGTTGTTGTTAGCCTCCTGTTTTCCTTTGGGTTCTTCTTCCATTTTACGAACAGCTGAGAAGACATTACTTTGTGAACATTTAGAGGCTCTCCTTCATCATCCTTGATTTTGCTTCCCAGCTTCTTCTTTAGCACTATACTCAACAGTCTTCCATGAAACACCTTTGTCAGGGGTTTTTCTGTAGACTTCTTCAACTCAGCCTTTTTTACTCATTTGGAGATCTGATCAAACAGGATAACTCCAAAGTTGATTCGCTTCTTCAGAACTATTGCAGACATAATCTTCAGTTGTTGATCAAGTACAGTGTCATGTGCTTTATCCTTGCATAATATGCATTTGCCTACTATCTCAGCAAGGAACTCGAATTCTTCAGGAAACTCCTTCTTCTTCATGTCCTTCAGACTAGGGTTTCTTTGGTACCGCATTAGCCTCTTTCCTTCTTCAATGTAGACTTCATCCAGGTTTATCAGACCTTGATTGGGAAACCCTAGACATTGATTGATGTCTGATGCTCTTATCTTCAGACTTGATCCTTTCACCTTAGTGGTCAGAAGCCCAGAATTCGTTGAAGCATTTGAGTAGAACTACTTCACTAACTCTGTATAGACTGGAGTGTCGACCTCCAAGCACTCAGAGAACCCAGCCTTCTTTACGAGCTCAAGTATGTCCTTGAATTTCATTTTTGATTTTTTGAACTTTTTGAAGCCGAGTTGGATTCCTGTTATAACTCGTCATTCTGCCATTTGAAGAGTTTAAGGTATATGGGTATGTGATTCAGAGAGATTTATGAGAGATAGTTGATTGTGATTCGGGTTCTGAAGGTTTAATTGATTTAAGCTTCGAAGAGGATTCTAGGGTTTAAAAAATGGGAGGGAGAGAGGTTTGATAGTTTCTGGTAACTGTTTATAGATTTTGAATTTGTCTTTATGGCAGTTCCTTCTGACTCTGACGCTGTGATGTGTCAACTAGCCATTGGTTGCACGATGCCCAGTAATAAGCTGTAACTCCCCCATTAACTCTTCAGTTTAATGTCCCTTTTTAAAATAAATAGTCGTCAATGACGTGGATTAACCGTTGACCATCTTGGTTCGTAGAGTAGCATGGTAAGACAGCTATGGACTCTACATTTTCCTTTGTTGACTCAACGATCAACTTTTGAGAGATGCTGCAGTGGATGGTTTAAACATTAATCCTCATCTTGAAACTGCATAGCTTGATCACTGATGTACCCCAAGCCAGTTTGGGCACTTAAGTTCTGAGATGTGTTTGCATGATATCTTTCCAAACTGTATTCGAACTTATCTCTCTCATAATTTGAATGGTTGAGCAATTGTCCCGTTCTTTCAAGCTCCTCATGAGTTAGAGTAACCTCTTGTAAGACTGCGACCGTCGAGTCTGCTTCTACGTTGTATCACGATCGTTGAGTTTTCTTCAAACTTTACTCTACGATCGTTGAGGTTTCATCACGATCGTTGAGTTTTCTTCAAAATTTTCTCTACGATCGTTAACTGCCTTGGTCCTTGAGATGAACTTGATCAAGCAATCCTTCTGGGTTAAGGTATCTCAGGAAGGGCCAACCTCTTAGAGTGAGCTAAGGGTCAGGTTTGTCCCTGAGGCGCTTTCCAGATGAAATACTTTAGAAGTGATTTGCACCGATAGCTCATTTGACCTTTTCTGGTGGTGAGGTCCTCTACCAACTTTAGACAATTGCATTTTTTGTAATCGTGGTATCCTCCTGCTCTTACACTATGATTAGGTGTTTGATCATAGGTGCTCCACGATTTTGAGCTGGGTGGCTGAAAGGTTATTAGTAGTACATTTTGAGACGTTCCTACTGACTATGGATCTTCATTTGGTTCATCAGCCACAAAGTTTTGGGACTCTGTAGCTGGTACACTGCTTCATAGTATATCTCAGTGATGTTGTTTCTTAACAGATCACTACTTCCCCATGTTTATGCTATCTTCTCAGTGAGGTGTGATTTCCTTTTCTTCATGTGCATTAGGAAGCATCCTTGCATATCTCCTTCTGACTAGAATCACCACTGATAGTCAAATCTATTTACATCGTAGACATGAATATCTCCAGAACTGATCTTTCTACGATCATTTGACATTACTACGAACGTAGTCTTCTTTATCAACTTGTGCTCGTGGAGTTCTGCTCCCGAAATGAGTTCCTCATTTTTGATGCTTGATATCCTCTGTGGTGAGCTTCCTTGAGGATTCTTCTTTTATGACATGCTTTGCATGATTGAGCATCTGAGACCCTTTTTCATCTCTGGTTCAATGGCCTGCTCTCATATAAAGATCAGCAGCCATGTGAGCTTTATTCAGATCAGCTCAGCAGGTCTTTAAGGACAGGCTTTGACATATAGGATTTTTATCAGAATCATTTCTGAGCAGTCTTAAGCCTTCTGCTGATTGAATTTTCTTGACTGAAGTCTTCTGCTTCAGCATTCCTTAGTGTGGCCAGATAGACCAAGTACATGCAGGTTATAAATTTCTATTTTTGGTACCCATGGTTAAATGGGTCCTGCTAGGTTAGTTTTCTAAACCCCTGTTCCTCATATATTTGGATAATCATCATATTTATCACCAACAGTCATATTCATGCATGTAACTAATTTGGATAACACATTTTGAGATGCATGATGGTGAGTGTGTGTAAGATTTGCTATTTTAATAAAAACACTCCTTTTCTTTGATGGTTTCACTATTTGCTAGGTTATGTTCACAGAGTGAGAATCAATTCTACGATTTATTTATATCTGGTTGATTCATGGAGGTGATCAGTTTCTATGAATCTTCAAGATACTATTGTAGAACTGATCATACTCTGTGTGTTATTAAACACTTAGAACATAGGTTGTACATACATACTGACCCATCAGCAAAGATTACTTCACATAAAGTTAATTCGACCTGTGATGCTCTTATGACCCATTTCAGATTTTCTTCAAGATGTCATCTTCAACCTAAAACTTGGATGGAGAGAAAGTTTATAAGCATTTGAGTTTCCACCCTCAGTGTACTTTCTCTCTTCACCTTTTAGGTAGATTATAATTCCTTGAAAGAATACTGTTATAGTTCATAAGGAGGTGCAATCATGATGTACATATTTATATTAATGAGGAATCGTACCTTTTTATTGTTAGTTTCTTAATAGTTATTTATCTTAGATATACTGAGGTTAGGAATTGATGTGCATAGTTTCTCATTTGCTCCTGACAGCTAGTTGGTCCAGTTGACCTTCAATCAATCAGTCGTGGTTTTGAAGATGCAAGCTAAGAGAATATCAGCATCTTTAGTTATTTGACATCCTTGAGTTCACAAGGTTTACATCCAGCTTCTGGTTGGCCAGATACATGATTGAGAAGTTCTTCTTTCTTCTTTGGATAAGCATTTCTTAGCATGTGTGGCCTTTTCATCTTTTCAGTCTGGTGGATGTTTGACTCTTTTCTGTTGATGTCTCTTGAGCTTTCTAGCCTGGTCTTCAGACTGCAAGATTGACCATGAGCAAGGATTGGTCTTGTTGATATGATAATCAAGGGCATGGACCAATCTAAGCAACTTCAGGTGTATATACACATTTTACCTGTACACAGTATTTCCAACGTGTGAGCTCATCTGCATACAATAATTGACTTACTACTAAACTAAGTCTAGAACAATGTTTGTGCCTTGGATCAGGCTCAAAGCAATTAGCTTTAGAAAATAGCATGAGAACCTACTCTGATACAAATTGTTAGTTCCCAGTAGGCACAATATAGATCTAAAAGGGGGGGTTGAATAGATCCTTTTTCTTTTCAAATACTTTTCTCATTTATTTTATATGGCTAATGAATTAGCATATGACAAACATAAGAATCTTTTCAAGCACACCGGAATAAGTAAAAGATCCCCTTCATTGATATATTCATAATCATACATACATTGTTCTTAGAATTAATTCGGTTGTAAGCAGTTAAAACATACATAGCAGTTATAGTAGTTAATGTACATAATGTAAATGACATAAAGTAAAAGACACAAGAGGTTTTAAGTGGTTCAGAGACTCTAGCTCCTAATCCACTCTTCTACTTTCAACTAGCAGGATTTCCACTAAGGAAGGGCAGCACCCTGAATCACTAAGATTCCTTCAAGGCCCGCTGCCTTGGGACTTGATTCACTAAGAACTCTTCAAGGCCGGTGACCTTGGAACTTCTCTAGTTCCTAGAACTCTTCAAGCCAAAGAGCTTGGAACTTTGTTTAGTCCCTCCGAAAAGGACCCCAAAGCTTTGGCTTCTTGTTGTTGTAGTTGTTGTTGGTGTTGAGCTGCTAAGATGTCATTAAGCTTGAACATTTTTTGTACTTAGCAACTTGGTGTGGTCTTCTTTGCATTCTGCTTCGAGTTTGGACCACATCTTCTCTGGTGCAGCTAATCTTTACTCCTTTCTGCTCATCTTCATCTGATGTCAGTTGTGCACCATCACCATCTAGATTTGCTAAGTCTCTGAGCTTTTGGTAGACTTCGTCTGCCACTTAGCAATCCTTGGACCCTTCTTTAATGTTTTGCAAACATGGTTTTTGTGACGCCCCCAAAATAGGTATACATCACCCATCTTGAGTCGCCAAATACATGTTACAAAAATCAATTATAAACTCCATTTATACAACTGTCGTGCAAAATACGACGACATATATACTATGAGTTTCAATATAATATTGTAACGTATATAATAAGACAATATTCATACTCAAATTATTACATGCCGTATAAAGTACAACAGCAAATATTTCAAGTCTCCAAAGGGACATGAGAAGATTTCTGTTCTCTTCATTTTAATGCGGTACACTTTTGACGCTTTCAAGGTCGGGTTCTCATCACCCTATTGTTGTTCACAAAAATCAATTATTAAGTGACGTATAAAATATGACACACACATCTTAGGTCCTCAATGCAATTATATATTGCATGTCATGCCATTTTATAATGTATTGAGAAACTTCAATAGTCTCGGACCATCTCACTATTTCCCTGCTATCCCTGCTCGACCCAGCTACACTCTTATTACCTGAAAGGAATTATGAAGCAAAAGGGTGAGCAAAACTAATGAGAAAGAATATCATGACTAAAGATATTTTACATCATCAATAGCTTTTATCCATAATAAATCGTAGATTTAGAACATATGGTAGATGATAAAACTTTTTGTACCAGTAGTTGCGGTGAACGAGCAATCCATTAGAAGAGTCAAATAGACCATCCGGTCTATTATCATCTTCATGTTAAAAGTCCACCAATAATGTTTTATCCCTGTAACATCAATCAACAATTCACCCACAATCATATGAATAACTCATAATCATAATTGTGATTCTAAATTCCTCTTTGCACCTGTGATTTAAGATAATTTTCATCACCTATCTTCTGAAACATCAAAAATCATGGTTATACCAAATCACAATTCCCGCCATAATCATACTAATAAATTCATCTTTGCACTATGGCCACTGAGATATACAATGTTGATAACTAATAACCAACAGTTCATCTTTTGCACTACAGGGCCAAAGATATACAATCAGTAAAACAAATAATCTTGAGACTCGACCAATAGTATCACGACCACTTAATTATCCATGCACTCGGGCCAAGGATATTCGTGTGTTTTCAATTACTGGTCATGATTATACCGAATAATCCCTGGTCATAATCATACCAAATCCATCTATGCACTATGGGCCAAAGATGACTTTTACCACTTCATTTATAACATTACGGTCATGATTATACCGAATAATCTCTGGTCATAATCATACCAAGTCCATCTATGCGCGTAAGCCAAAGATGACTTTCATCACAATATAAGCATGAGAATGATGACAACGATATAAGCACTAATCAAACGAAAACAAGGATAAATATTAAAGACTTTAAATTTATCCAAATATTATCAATCACTTAATAAACTTATAATCAAATATTATTAATATTATAACAATATTTTAATCACTTCTTAAACTTATAAACAATTTATTTTAATTGTTTACACTTTACTAAATAATGCCTTTAATAATTCAAAAATGTCATACTCATAAGATTTCATCACCAATGATTAAATCCCTTATCAAAAATCTGCATATACCCTATATAGGATTCCCAAGCCATAAAATCCTAATTTCCAATTTTGTTACTTCACATAACATATTTAACTCAGTTACTCATAAATAGATTATTTTCATGAAAAATACCAAATCAGTCTCAAAAATATTTCTTTTCTGGGATTTAGAAAAATATAGTCCCATATTGAACATATATTTTTCTCAGAATTTTTAAAATTCATTTACTATTTTTCAAAAATAAATTTCTAAGTAATTTCTTAAGAAATTAGCTACCTCAAGTTTAACTTCAAAAATTCCCAAATCTTGGCAGGATCTTACACATGTTAATATGAGTTTCCAATTTAAATTTCATGGTCATCGGAGTTATAGAACTCCGGTTATAGCGTTTTTCGTCAGAAAAACCTAAATATTGAAATGGTCATAACTTGCTCATTTTAAGTCGGAATGAGCTCATTTTTGGACAGGACGTACTTTATACAATATGCTTTCATGTCCTAAAAGGCCGGAATTTTTCTCACAAATTAAGTGGCCGAAAATGCCCTTTTAAAAATCTGGACAGTAGCTATTTTCCATTTTCCAGTTTTTTAGTGCTTTACTAAAATCAGTCCACGCGAAAATCTACAATACCTTTTCCAGTGATTCCACTTGGATAAGCTAGGAAACTCATAGATCTAACTCTAGAACTTGACCACACCCAAAAATTCGAAATATAATAGGAGATATGGTCAATTGAATTTCATATTCTATTTTCACCAAAATTTGATTTTCAACCCTTTGTGATTTCTAAGAAACTTTCATGTTTTCACATAATAACCAACATAACTCATCGTAACACTTAATAATACTACATATACCCAAGATTTTCATCAGTCCAATGCTTTTATTATGACTCTCATCATAATCAACGTAAACAGGTCATTTCCACAATTTAATAAGGAATGAATACAAAGGATCATTCACCATGCATGTGGTAATCCACATGCATAAAAGTTATTCTAATGAATAATAAAGAATGGAATAATGAAGGATTCACCATGCGTGCGATAGATTCGCATGTATAGGTTATTCCCAATAATAATTAATAATTAATGGAACCAAGTAAGATAAACAGACGCATGAATATTACGACAGAATAATAAATAATGGAATCAGTCCAACAGTAAGCGCACAGATGAGGATATTTCGACAGAATAATAAATAATGGAATCAGGTCCGGCGTAAACGAACAGACAGGATATTCCGACGGAATAATAAAGAATGGAATAATAGAAGAATTTCACCATGTATGCGGTACTTTGCATATACAGGTTATTCCAACATAATAATAAGGAATGGAATAATAGAAGAATTTTACCAAGTATAGGGTATTCCACGTATACAGGTTATTCCAATAAAATAACAAAGAATGGAATAACAAAAGTTCTCTTCATGAATACGAAAGAAATAATACCCCTTACGAATACAACAAATAATATCCCTTACTTCAGAAGAAACTGGATACTAGAATAGTGAGGTAGCAGGCTTCTCTTCTTCTTTCTCTCTATGGAATGGAATAACAGAAGAATTTCACCATGTATGCGGTACTTCACATAGACAGGTTATTCCAACATAATAATAAGGAATGGAATAACAATAACTCTCTTCATGAATAAGAAAAAAATTATACCCCTTACCTTAGAATAAAGCTGGATACTGGAATAGAGAGGTAGCAGACTTCACTTCTTCTATCTCTCTATAATTTATCTCTATAATAATTGCTCTATAACTTTTGTGAATTCATGAGAAATGAAGGAAGAATGAGCTTCTATTTATAGAAAAATATAGTTTCGATAATTGCACGTTTTGGGGCTTGAAATATTACACTACAATACCTCAAACTTTTCTTTCATTTTTAATTTAGTCCTGCAAGTATTATCAAACTTGCACCACCTCCCCTAATAGTAAATAATGTGAATCAATAGTTCAATCATGTGATTCAATAGTTATAATCATGTAAAAATATGAATTACGGTATAGTACCTCCATCTATACCTCCATCTTTAACTTAGTCATGCAAGTATTATCAATCTTGCACCAACTCCCCTAATAGTACATGAATGTGAATCAATAGTACACACATGTTAACAAATAGTTATATAAGCATGTGAATTAGTAGCAATTAATTGCTCATTTACCCGATTAATTACTCGGTTGGTCAATATAACTTCCAGACATCAATTACTATCGAAATAAATTTCGATTTCCACTAACACTAACAATCCCAACACAATGGAAATATTTTTCTCAAAAAATTCATTTTTGAAGTTTGACTTTTTTCGAAAAATCAATCGCTGATTTTTTTGACCAAAAAGTCAACCTCAGAAAATTTTGTGTTTATAGTCTATTTCTACTAATTTCATCGTTCCGGACTCAAATATCACATCCGCGTCTCGAAATTCAACTCCAAACTCAAATTCGATTATTAATAACATTCATCTTTAATATCATAACTCACAATATTTAACAACTAGGTCGTTCCCAGGAAAGAGGGGGCTTTCCGATAAGGATTTGTCCTTATTGGCGCACAATTAGGTGACCAAACCTCTCCTTGACAAAACTTCTAGACATTGTAAATATTGCAATTTAATAATATGAATAACTTTGTCATCTCAATTATTGATTTAATAATATATCATATTATGCAGATGATACTGTGACAATAACTGAATCAATAATATAAGAGATATGATGCAGTAATTACTGTAGCAATAATTGAGTATAACTGAGTGACTTCTCACGTAAGCATCAATAACAAATACCGTGTGCTACTATGCAACCACGCGTATTTTACCACCGATTATTTTATAACAACATGCTTACTTTGAAAAATTTTCAAATGTCACCCTTAACTTTAACCTTTATCAATTTAACCATAGAAAAATTGAATACTTTTATTTCATAAAATTTGGGGTCTCACAGTTTTGTACTTGTTCAGTTTCAGCTTTAGGTTCATGGAGATTCGTAGAGTGGCTCTCTGGATCTTCTTTGTGCTCTATCACTCTTTTGAATGCTATCTTTTTATCCTTCTCGGCTCTCAGCTTAACTGCCATTTTCAGTGGCATTCTTATCTTTATTGAGTGAAGCTTTAGTCTGTTTAAGTCCTAGTATAAAGCTGCTTCACTTCCACCTATGTAGTCTCACTGTCACTGAGACTTGATCTGTTAATCTTTCCGTGGAACTCATAGAGTCAAGAATAGCATTCTACCAACTCAACGATTCTACAACATTGCAATTGTGACGCCCCCAAAATAGGTATACATCACTCATCTTGGGTCGCCACTTTCATGGTACATAAAATTCAAATACAACTTAATTATAAAACAGTCGTGTAAAATACGACAAAATATATGCTGTGAGTTTTAATACAAATATTGTCATCTAAACAATATCCACACTCAATGGAGTCCTCATTACATTTATTATCACACTATTTTATAGAATAGTGAGGACTACTATGACACCATCTCGGACCATCACTCCGTTCCCCGACTAGCCCGCCACGTTCTCATTTCTGAAAAAGAACAATGAAAGCAAAAGGTGAGCTCAACTAGCCCAAGAAGAAATATTATGACTAAGATAATGCGGGATAAATTATCATTAGCCTTTAACAATGTTAAAGCGATAAAATACAATAGACATCAAGTTTAAGCTGCAATGAATAAGCAATCCATTAGAAGAGTCAAGTAGAGCATGATATCTACTATCTTCTATAATTTAAAATATTTTCATCAATTTTTGTCGCTGAGACTCAGCTTAATAAATAAACCACATCATCGAATCATCCCTGCACTACGGGTCAAGGATATTCATTAAATCATCAATGGTCCTGACTATACAGAATAATCCCTGGTCACAATCATACCAAAAACTGTCCATCAATGCACTACAGGCCACTAAGGACTTTCACCACATCGTTTATAACATTACAGGTCATGATTATACCGAATTATCCCTGGTCATAATCATACCAAGTCCATCTTTGCATGTAAGCCAAAGATATACAATTCAATAATCAACAATCCATCGTTGCACGTAAGCCAAAGATAACTTTCATCACCATATAAGCATGAGGATGATGACAATGATATAAGCATTAATCAAACGAAAACAATGATAAATATTAAAGACTTTAAATTTATCCAAATATTATCAATCACTTAATAAACTCATAATCTAATATTATTAATATTATAACAATATTTTAATCACTTCTTAAACTTATAAACAATTTATTTCAATTGTTTACACTTTACCACATAATGCATTTAATCATTCAAAATGCCATACTCATAAGATTTCATCACCAATGATCAAATCCCTCATCAAAAATCTGCATATATCCTATATAGGATTCCCAAACCAAAAAATCCTATTTTACCAATTTTGTTACTTCACATAACATATTTAATTCATTTACTCATAACTAGTTTATTTTCATGAAAAATACCAAATCTATCCTAAAAATTTTTTTTTCTCGGGATTTAGCGAATATAGTCCCATATTGAACATATATATTTTTCTCGAGAATTTTAAAATTCATTTACTATTTTTCATATGGCCAAAACCACTTAATATTTAGACATTTATCATAAATTGTACCTTTGTCCAAAAATTTCAAAATTTCTGTAATATAACTGTTATATACATGTACTCTCAATAAAAATTTCACCAATTTTGGAGTTAACCACAAAAGAGTTATAAGGGTTTACTTTTAAAATAGTCTTTTCCCATAAAATCCATAACTCTTAATCTATACATCCAAAAATCGCCATCTTTGGACACAATATAGAAAACTCATCAAATTATCATTTCAATTTTTTCCAGAATTTTTGAGTGTCAGAAAAATTACGAAACTGCAAATGGATTTCCACCCGTCATGCGGTAATCCACATAGACAGATCATTTCCACAATTTAATAAGGAATGAATACAAAGGATCATTCACCATGCATGTGGTAATCCACATATACAGGTTATCCCAACAAAATAATAAAGAATGAAATAATGTAAGAATTCACCATGCATGCGATAAACAAGATGCAGACAAAGTTATTCTAACAGAATAATAAATAATGGAACCAGTCATGCGTAATTCGCATGCACGTGATATTCCAAATGTAATAATAAAGAATGGAACCAGTCATGCGTAAGCGCGCACGCATGATGATATTATTCGGCGTAATAATAAAGAATTGAACCAGTCATGAGTAACGCATTGCATGGATATTAGATAGAATAATAAAGAATGGAATAATAGAAGAATTTCACCATGTATGCGGTACTTCGCGCATATGCAAGTTATTCTAATATAATAATAAAGAATGGAATAATGAAGAATTTCACCATGTATGCGGTACTTCCGCATAATAAGGTTATTCTAACATAATAATAAGGAATGGAATAACAATAGCTCTCTTCATGAATACGAAAGAAATAATACCCCTTACCTTAGAATAAAGCTGGATACTTGAATAGAGAGGTAGCAGACTTCTCTTCTTCTTTCTCTCTATAATTTCTCTCTATAATAATTGCTCTATAGCTTTAGTGAATTGGTGAGAAATGAAGGAAGAATGAGCTTCTATTTATAGAAAAATATAGTTTCGATAATTGCACGTTTTGGGGCTCGAAATATTACAGTACAATACCTCCCTCTTTTTCTTCATTTTAATTTAGTCTTGCAAGTATTATCAAACTTGCACCAACTCCCCTAATAGTAAATAATGTACCTCCATTTATACCTCCATTTTTAACTTAGTCATGCAAGTATTATTAATCTTGCACCAACTCCCCTAATAGTAAGTGAATGTGACTCAATAGTACACACATGTGAACAAAAAGTTATATAAGCATGTGAATTGTAGCAATTAATTGCTCATTTATCCAATTAATTACCTGATTTATCAATATAACCCCCAGACATCAATTATCATCAGAATAGATGTCGATTTATACTAACACTAATAATTCCAACATAATGGAACTATCAAATTCATCTTTAATCAACACGAACTTATTCATCATTAATATTATAACTCACAATATATAACAACCAGGTCATTCCCAGGAAAAAGGGGGCTTTCCGATAAGGATTTCTCCTTATTGGAGCGCAATTAGGTGACCAAACCTCTCCTTGACAGAACTTCTAGACATTTTCAATATTGCAAATAATAATATGAATAACTTTGCCATCTGAATTATTGATTTAATAATATAGCATATTATACAGATGATACTGTGAAAATAATTGAATCAATACTATGAGAGATATGATGCAGCAATTACTGTAGCAAAAATTGAATATAACTGAGTGACTTTTCACGTAAGCATCAATAATCAATACCGTGTGCTACTATGCAATCACGCATATTACTGTACTTTTACTACCGAGTAGTTCCACAGTTTTAACGGTAAAACTTCCGCCGTTATTTTCATAAAAATATTTTTGTCGTTTTCTCAATCCGACAATAATTCTGTTGTAGGGTCGATCAATGATTTATGCATCGCACGGATATTCCCCGATAAAAAGAATATTCCCCGAACAATCGAATATTATACAACAATTTGCATACTTTTCAAAATTTATAAATATTACCCACAACTATAACACTATCTCAAATCCACACCATAATATTCAAATAAAATATTTCGAGAAATTTAAATCTTTATTCATAAAATTTGTGGTCTCACAATCTCCCCTCCTTATGAAATTTCGCCCTCAAAATTTACGTACGTACCTGGTATGATGAGGATACCTTGACTTCAATTCAAATTCTAACTCTTGAGGTATAACCTTTGAGTGTTGAATACGATCCTTCTTATCCAAGATTTTAACAGGTATCTCCTTATACGTTAAATCTTCTGCTATCTCATCTAGTTCTAATTTAATAACGTGGTTCGGGTCATCCACATATTTATGTAACATCGATACGTGAAAAATGTTATGAACACGCGACATACTTGGCGGTAAAATGAGTCTATAGGCCACAGTTCCTACTCGATCAAGGATTCCAAATAGGCCAATAAAATCAAGAGTTGGGATTTCCTCTCTTCATCGATTCTTGTTTCTAGAATAACGCCCTCTTGAACCTTCTTCTTCATTCATCTGCTCCGGATCTGTAGCTTAAGCAGCTTTAACTTTATCGATTAAAGTAGATTTTACTCGTATATTCGTTATCTTCACGTGGGTCCTTAGAGTCTTTAACTCTATCTTCATCATTTGTAAGTTATACGAAATGGGTCTTTGTGTAAACAACTGTGCACTCATAAACGCATACGATCTTCTACTCAACACGTCAGCTACCACGTTCGCTTTCCCACGATGGTATTGAATGGTATGATCGTAATCTTCAACAGCTTGAGCCAACGTCTTTGGCGCACGTTACGTTCATTTTGGGTAAAGAAAAATATTTGAGGATTTTAGAAATGGGTTTTGTACTGGGGTCAATACAAAATTTGATTTCACGCTCTAAGTAGGCTAAGAAGTCTTCAATAATACGTCAGAAAATTTATTAACAATAGAAATATCATTCAAAACTGTGACTCTCATCCAAGACTTGGATAGCACATGTAATGAAGGTTTCTCCTAACGGAGCTTCAACCGATAAGTCAAAGTCTAACTTCTCTGGGGTCAAATTTAAACGTTGAGCGCAAGTAAAAGAGATAAAATAATGGGCAGAACCGGTATCTAATAAGGTATAGACTTCGCAAGAATTTATAATTAACTAACCCGTGTTAACTTCGTTCGGGTTACTCGCTTTTTGAGAAGTTATGAAAAACGCTCTTCCTGAAACCACCGACTTTGTTTTATCCGTATCCGCCTTTGATGCCACCGTCCCAGCTGGACTTGACTTTGGTGCACAACAAAATCGGACTAGGTGACCTTCTTTTCCGTAATTGTAACATACTTTGGACTGCATCACTCAGTTTGGACTAATATGTCCCTCCCTTCCGCATTTGTAACATATACGACCCATGGTCGTTCTCCTTCTTAACAACAACGGTCTTTGGTCTTGACATCTTTCCATCATTGTTGAATCTCCTCTTCTTGAAATTTCCACTCCTATTATCTTGGCCATGATTACCACCGAAGTGGTTACCATTATTGGCATGATAATTTCCCCCACGATGGTTATCATTGTTAGAATGGTCGTTGCCACCGGTACGATTATTATCGTTGCCTTTTGGTTGGGTTGGTTCATTATCGCGCTCCAATAACTGAGCTCTATTCACTACATCTGAATATAAACAAAGTTTGTGAGAAATGAGGTATTGACGTATATCGGGTTTCAAACCTCGCAGAAACATTCGCGTCATTCACTCCTCATTATCGACCAAATGGGATGCAAACCGGGATAACTCCACAAATTTAGCCTCGTATTGCGACACGGTCATATTGTTTTGCTCCAACTTGATAAACTTCACCTCCTTCATGTGATGAATACTTTCAGGAAAGTACTTGTCGTTGGAACAGCTCTTGGAACTTCTCACAAGACATCTTGAAAAGGCCAGTCGGTATGCGTTTATGATTCCCACCAAATAATCTGCCTCTTCACGCAACATAAAGATGGAGAAGGGAACCTTTTGCTCCTCTGAGCATCCCAAGACATCAAATATCTTGGTGATCTATTTAACCACGTCTCCGCCTTAGGTGGTTCTGGCTTTCCCAAAAACTCTGGTGGTCCCAGATCCTTGAACTGCTTAGCGGTGACCGACCGTGGGTTGCCATTATTTCCACCTATATTTTGAACAGGAGTCTCTCTTACCTAATGTTGCATGAATTGCATAAGGCCTCTAAACATCCTATCGTTCATCATTTGATCGGTGTTGTTATTTACCTGAGGATTATTGTCTTCCTGTTGCACATTATCCTGGGTATTGATCGTTGGTGACTCATCGGTCTCATGTACTTCATTGTTGATCTCAACATTTTCAGATACCATTTTCAAATACTGTCATAAAACAAGGGTTAATTAACATATCACATATTATCCCTATACTATGACCGACCAATTAAATACCAAATAAACTTAGGTAGGTCATACTAGCAAAGGAATTCCCCGTCTCTCCCCTCCTAGCTCTTGTCTCACATCTCAGCCAGGGATAATATCCCTAAGCTTTGAAACCAACTGTGACGCCCCCAAAACAGGTATATATCACTCATCTTGGGTTGCCACTTACATGGTACATAAAATTCAAATACAACTTAATTATACAACAGTCGTGTAAAATACGACAAAACATATGCTGTGAGTTTTAATACAAATATTGTCATCTAGACAATATGCACACTCAATGGAGTACTCATTACATTTATTATCACATTATTTTATAGAATAGTGAGGACTACTATGACACCATCTCGGACCATCACTCCGTTCCCCAACTAGCTCAAGCTACGTTCTCATTTCCTGAAGAGAACAATGAAAGCAAAAGGGTGAGCTCAACTAGCCCAGTAAGAAATATTATGACTAAGATAATGCAGGATAAATTATCATTAGCCTTTAACAATGTTAAACTGATAAAATACAATAGACATCAAGTTTAACTGCAGCGGAATAAGCAATCCATTAGAAGAGTCAAGTAGAGCATGATATCTACTATCTTCTATAATTTAAAATGTTTTCATCAATTTTTGTCGCTGAGACTCGGCTTAATAAATAAACCACATCATCTAATCATCCCTGCACTACGGGTCAAGGATATTCATTAAATCATCAATGGTCATGACTATACAGAATAATCTCTCGGTCACAATCATACCAAAAGCGCATCCATCAATGCACTACATGTGCCACCGAGGACTTTTACCACATCGTTTATAACATTTATTAAGTCATGATTATACCGAATTATCCTCGATCATAATCATACCAAGTCCATCTCTCGCACGTAACGTAAGCCAAAGATATATAATTCAATAATCATCAATATCCATCTTTGCACGTAAGCCAAAGATAACTTTCATCACCATATAAGCATGAGGATGATGACAATGATATAAGCATTAATCAAACGAAAACAAGGATAAATATTAAAGACTTTAAATTTATCCAAATATTATCAATCACTTAATAAACTCATAATCTAATATTATTAATATTATAACAATATTTTAATCACTTCTTAAACTTATAAACAATTTATTTCAATTGTTTACACTTTACCACATAATGCATTTAATCATTCAAAATGCCATACTCATAAGATTTCATCACCAATGATCAAATCCCTCATCAAAAATCTGCATATACCCTATATAGGATTCCCAAACCAAAAAATCCTATTTACCAATTTTGTTACTTCACATAACATATTTAATTCATTTACTCATATCTAGTTTATTTTCATGAAAAATACCAAATCTATCCCTAAAATATTTCTTTTCTGGGATTTAGCAGAATATAGTCTCATATTGAACATATATTTTTCTCAGAATTTTTAAAATTCATTTACTATTTTTCATATGGCCAAAACCGCCGAATATTTAGAAATTTATCATAAATTGTACCTTTGTCCAAAAATTTCAAAATTTACAGCATATAATCCTGTTATATACATGTACTCCCAATAAAAAAATTCACCAATTTTGGAGTTAACCACAAAGAGTTATAAGGGTTTACTTTTAAAATAGTCTTTTCCCATAAAATCCATTACTCTTAATCTATACATCCAAAAATAGCCATCTTTGGACACAATATAGAAAACTCATCAAATTATAATTTCAAATTTTTCCAAAATTTTTGAGGGTCGAAAAATTATTTAAAGCGCAAATGGATTTTCACCACCATGCAGTAATCCACATAGATGATCATTTCCACAATTTAATAAGGAATGAATACAAAGGATCATTCACCATGCATGTGGTAATCCACATAGATAGGTTATTCCAACAGAATAATAAAGAATGGAATAAAAGAAGAATTCACCATGCATGCGATAGATCGCATGCATAAAAGTTATTTCCAATGAATAATAAATAATAGAACCAAGTCATGCGAATCCGCATGCATAAGATATTCCAAAGAGAATAATAAAGAATGGAACCTGGGTCATGCGTAAACGCATGGACAAGATATTCGACGACGTAATAATAAAGAATGGAACCGGTCATGAATAATAAACGACGATAGGATATTAGATAGAATAATAATAAAGAATGGAATAATAGAAGAATTTCACCATGTATGTGGTATCAGCATGTACAAAAGTTATTCCAATATAATAATAAAGAATGGAATAACAGAAGAATTTCACCATGTATGCGGTACTTCGCATAGACAGGTTATTCCAACATAATAATAAGGAATGGAATAACAATAGCTCTCTTCATGAATAAGAAAGAAATAATACCCCTTACCTTAGAATAAAGCTGGATACTAGAATAGAGAGGTAGTAGACTTCTCTTCTTCTTTCTCTCTATAATAATTGCTCTATAGCTTTAGTGAATTGGTGAGAAATGAAGGAAGAATGAGCTTCTATTTATAGGAAAATATAGTTTCGATAATTGCACGTTTTGAGGCTCAAAATATTACAGTACAATACCTCCCTCTTTTTCTTCATTTTTAATTTAGTCTTGCAAGTATTATCAAACTTGCACCAACTCCCCTAATAGTAAATAATGTGATTCAATAGTTCAATCATGTGAATCAATAGTTATAATCATGTGAAAATATGAATTACAGTATAGTACCACCATCTATATCCCCATTTTTAACTTAGTCATGCAAGTATTATCAATCTTGCATCAATTCCCCTAATAGTAAGTGAATGTGACTCAATAGTACACACATGTGAACAAATAGTTATATAAGCATGTGAATTAGTAGCAATTAATTGCTCATTTATTTGATTAATTACCCGATTTATCAATATAACCCCCAGACATCAATTATCATCGGAATAGATGTCGATTTCTACTAACACTAATAATCCTAACATAATGGAACTATCAAATTCATCTTTAATCAACACGAACTTATTCATCATTAATATTATAACTCACAATATTTAACAATCGGGTCATTCCCAGGAAAGAGGGGGCTTTTCGATAAGGATTTCTCCTTATTAGCCAAGTAATTAGGTGACCAAACCTCTCCTCGATGTAGCTTCTAGACATTGTCAATATTAAATAATAATATGAATAACTTTGTCGTCTCAATTATTGATTTAATAATATAGCATATTATATGAGATGATATAATTGTGACAATAATTGAATCAATAATATAGAGAGATATGATGCAAAGAATTATCGTAGCAATAATTGAATATAACCGGGTGACTTTTCACGTAAGCATCAATAATCAATACCAGTGTGTTACTATGCAACCACGCAGCCAGACATCATTTCTTTTACTATCGATTAGTTCAACAGTTTTAGCGGTAAAACTTCCACCGTTATTTTCATAAAAATATTTTTGTCATTTTCTCAATCCGATAATAATAATTTTGTGGGATCCACCAATGATTGTACCATCGCACGGATATTCCCCCGATAAAAAAGAATATTCCCCGACCAATCTAATATTATACAACAACTTGCATACTTTTTCAAAATTTATAAATATTAATTTATAACATTATCTCAAATCCACACAATTTGAGAAATTTAAATATTTATTCATAAAATTTAGGGTCTCCACACAATCATACCCTTGATAAGCTCTAGCTTATTTATAAAAATCTTTTGAGAAGTAGCCGTTGATAGTTCTTTGAAATATTTATGAATCTTGAGTTATTCATGTGACATCAACTTTTTACGACTTTCTCGGGGTCTACTATTTCACCTACCACGTTAGAGATGTTACTCTGATGTCTCGGGTAGGTCGATGACTTTATTTCCTCCTTCTGATTTCTCGATCAGAGGTTGTCCTTTTGCATCGATGCTCTCAATAAGCTCTTATCCGAATACCAACCTTCATATTGAACCATTGCCAATGCTTCAATCTTCGGATGACCGAAATCTACGATTTTGATGCATGCATTTCTTGGACCTGATCGTAGTGTCTTATTGACTGTTTCTCAAATGACACGTAGAGACAACACTACAATCTTTGAAGGGTGTTCATTAGATCTTCAGTGTAGTACACCTCTTCCTTCTATTTTGTAGTGCTTCAACACTTCTGGTTGCTTCGATTGTTCTCAGATACTGATGGTTTAACTCCTTACTCTGGTCCCTTCTGAATATCAAGACACTTTAGATTTGTGTCGTGTCCAGCTCGCTTTCTCCTTGTGATCTCCCGTTCACTTATCATCAATGGACTGACCCAATGCTTAATCACTTTAGCCTTGTTCTTCAGAGGCTAACCAGTATCTCTGTGTACACTCCATAAGTTCTTTCTTTGTTTGGCAAACACTATGATCATGATGCTTCCAAGATCGTTGTCTTCTATTTATTTGACAGCAACTGCATTTACTGACTTTCCTTAGTCAGTTACTGAAGTCTTCTTTAGATCAATTTATGGAAGACTTTATCTCGAATGGCTTCACAACTCAATCTTGGATGTTAATTGAGTTGGTGCTTAGATCTACTGTTAGTTTACATGCCATTCGTTGAGTGCTCTTTGGTTTCCTTTAGGTGGGATGTATCTTTGCAGTACCAACCAGAGGCTTGGTTCCTTTGGATATTCTAGGAGTGCTCAATTGTTGAGAATCGTGTTTGTTCTACGATTCTGCCTTGGCTTTGTGAATTAATAGCAATTAATTCCTCATTTATCCGATTAATTACCCGATAACTTCCAGACACCAATTATTATCGAAATAAATGTTGATTTCCACTAACACTAATAATTCCAACACAATGGAACTATCAATTTCATCTTTAATCAACACGAACTTATTTATCATTAATATTATAACTCACAATATTTAACAACCAAGTCGTTACCAGGAAAGAGGGGGCATTCCGATAAGGATTTCTCCTTATCGGCGCGCAATTAGATGACCAAACCTCTCATTAACAGAACTTCTAAACATTATAAATATTTCAATTTAATAATATGAATAACTTTGTCATCTCAATTATTGATTTAATAATATATCATATTATACAGATGATACTGTGACAATAATCGAATTAATAATATGAGAGATATGATGTAGCAACCATTTGTAGCAATAATTGAGTATAAGCGAGTGACTTCTTACGTAAGCATCAATAACCTGGTAGTGTGCTTCTTATGCAACTAATGCCAGAGCATATTCTTTACTTTACTCTTTGGGTAGTTCAACAGTATTAACGATAAACTTCCGTCGTTATTTTCATAAAATATTTTTGTCATTTTCTCAATCCGATAATAATTCTATTGCGGGGTCCACCAATGATTGTGCCGTTGTACGAATATTCCCTGACCAATCGAATATAATGTAACAACTTGCTTACTTTGCAAAATTTATAAATACTACCCACAACTATAACACTATCTCAAATCCACACCATAATATTTAGAAAAATATTTCGAGAAAATTAAATCTTTATTCATAAAATCTGGGGTCTCACAATCTCCCTCCTTATGAAATTTTGCCCCAAAATTTACGTCGCACATTACTGGTATCTTAGAAGAGATGAGGATACCTTGACTTCATTTCAAATTCTAACTCTTGAGGTATAACCTTTGAGTGTTGAATACGATCCTTCTTATCCAAGATTTTAAAAAGTATCTCCTCATACGTTAAATCTTCTGCTATCTCGTCTAGTTCTAATTCAATAATGTGGTTCGGGTCGTCCACATATTTACGTAACATTAATACGTGAAAAACGTTATGAACACGCGACATACTTGGCGGTAAAATGAGTCTATAGGCCACAGTTCCTACTCGATCGAGGATTTCAAATAAACCAATAAAATTGATGGTTGAGATAACGCCTTCTTAAACCTTCTTCTTCACATTCATCAGATTCGGGTGTATAGCTTGAACGGCTTTAACTTTATTAATTAAAGTCGATTCTACTCGTATATTCGTTATCTTCACGTGGGTCCCTAGAGTCTTTAACTCTATCTTCATCATTTGTATGTTATACGAAATGGGTCTTTGTGTTAACAACATCGCACTCATAAACGTATATGATCTTCTACTCATCACGTCAGCTACCACGTTCGCTTTCCCACGATGGTATTGAATGGTACGATCGTAATCTTCAACAGCTCGAGCTAACGTCTTTGGTGCATGTTACGTTCATTTTAGTTGAAGAAATATTTGAGGGTTTTAGAAATGGGTTTTTGTACTGGGGTCAGTACAAAATTCAATTTCACGCTCTGGGATAGGCTAGGAAGTTCTTCGAGAATACGCCAGGAAATTTATTAATGATAGAAATATCATTTAAAACTATGACTCTCATCCAAGACTTGGATAGCACATGAAATGAAGGTTTCTACTAACGAAGTTTCAACCAATAAGTCAAAGTCTAATTTCTCTCGAGTTAAATTTAAACGTTGAGCGCAAGCAAGAGAGATAAAAGAATGGGTAGAACCGGTATCTAATAAGGTACAGAATTTATAATTAATTAACCCGTGCTAACCTCGTTCGGGTTACTCACTTTTTGAGAAGTCACGAAAAACACTCTCCCTAAAACCACCGACTTTGTTTTATCCGTATCCACCTTTGGTGCCACCGTCCCAGCTGAACTTGACTTTGGTGCACGACAAAATCGGGCTAGGTGACCTTCTCTTCAACAATTGTAACATGCTTTGGACTGCATCACATAATTTGGACTGATATGTCCCTCCCCTCCGCATTTAATACATACGACCGGCGGTCGTTCTCCTTGCTTTAAAACAAGTGTTGGTGCTGCTGTCTTTCCATCATTATTGAACCTTCTCTTTTTGAAATTTCCACAACTATTATCTTGGCCATGATTACCACTGAAGTGGTTACCATTCTTGGCATGATAATTTCCCCCATGATGGTTATTATTGTTCCGATGACCGTTGCCACCGGTATGATTATTATCGTGTTATTGGTCGTAGCCTTTTTGTTGTGCTGACTCATTATCGCGCTCCAATAACTGAGCCCTATTCACAACATCTGAATATAAAAAAAGTTTGTGAGAAATAAGGTATTGACGTATATCGGGTTTCAAACCTCTTAGAAACAATCACGTCATTTGCTCCTCATTATCGACCAAATGGGATGCAAACCGGGATAACTCCGCAAATTTAGCCTCGTACTGCGACACTGTCATATTTTTTTGCTTCAACTTTACGAATTCCACCTTCTTCATGTGACGAATACTTTCGGGAAAGTACTTGTCATTGAACAACTCTTGGAACTTCTCCCAAGACATCTTGAGTCGCCAGTTTGGTATCGCTTTTCTGATTCCCACCGAAGAATCCTCTTTCACGCAACATAAAGGTAGCAAAGGGAACCTTTTACTCCTCGGAGCATCCCAAGACATCGAATATCTTAGTGATCTATTTTAACCACATCTACGCCTTAAGTGGTTCTGGCTTTCCCAAAAAGTTAGGCAGTCCCAGCTCCTTGAACTGCTTAGCAGTGACCAGCCGAGGGTTGCCATTATTTCCACTTGCATTATGAACAGGAGTCTCTCTCGTCTGATGTTGCATGAATTGTATAAAGCCTCTGAACATCCCATCGTTCATCATCTGATCGGTGTTGTTATTTACCTGAGGATTATTGTCTTCCTATTGCACATTATCCTGGGTATTGATCGTTGGTGACTCAACGGTCTCATGTGCTTCATTGCTGATCTCAAAATTTTCAGATGCCATTTTCAAACACTGTCACAAAACAAGGGTTAATTAACATATCACATATTATCCCTATACTCTGACCGACCAATTAAATACCAAATAAACTTAGGTAGGTCATACTAGCGAAGGAACTCCCCGTCTCTCCCCTCTTAGTTCTTGTCTCACATCTCAGCCAAGGATCATATCCCTAAGCTTTGATACCAACTGTGACGCCCCCAAAATAGGTATACATCACCCATCTTGAGTCGCCAAATACATGGTATATAAATCAAATACAAACTTAATTATACAACAGTCGTGTAAAATACGACAAAACATAGCTGAGAGTTTAAACAAGAATATTGTCATCCAGACAATATCCACACTCAAATTCAATCTTATTACATTTATTATCACACTATTTCACAGAATAGTGAGGACTACTAATGCTATCATCTGGACCGTCACTCCATTCTCCGACTAGTCCCTGCTACGTTCTCATTTCCTGAAGAGAACAATGAAAGCAAAAGGGTGAGCTCAACTAGCCCAGTAAGAAATATTATGGCTAAGATAATGCAAAATAAATTATCGTTAGCCTTCAACAGTGTTAAACTGATACAATATAACAAACACCAAGTTTAACTGCAGTGGAACAAGCAATCCATTAGAAGAGTCAAGTAGAGAATAAAATCTACTATCTTCTATGATTTAAAAGGTTTTCATCACTTTTATCATTTGAGACTCAAATTTTATTAAATAAACCACGTCATCCCTGCACTATGGCCAAGGATATTTATTAGTATCACGACCACAAATTATCCATGAACTACGGGCCAAGGATATTCGTGTTTTCATCAATGGTCATGTTCATGCCAACAACTATCTATCAATGCACTACGGGCCAATAAGGACTTTTACCACATCATTTATAACATTACGGTCATGACTATCTTTGAATAATCCTTTGGTCATAATCATACCAAGTCCATCTATGCACTCTACTGAGGTGCCATGATGACTTTCAACATAATATAAATATGAGGATGATGAAAATGACATAATAATTCAATAAAACAAGTTCAAGAATAAAATTTTAAAGATTTATAAGTTAATTTATCCTGAACTCAAAAACGTCCAAATTGTCAACATGATACTGCTTTGTGGAGTAAAATTCAAGAATGCTCAGAAGAATATTTTCATGAAAAGATACTGGATGAAACGCAAATATCCAGGATATTCTACTAATTTCATGGAGTATAGAAGCCAAAACTTTAACCAACTGAGTATAATAGAATATATTAAACTGTAAATGAATTTTCGCTCGCCATGCGGTAATCCACGTAGACAGATCATTTTCACAATTTAATAAGGAATGAATACAAAGGATCATTCACCATGCATGTGGTAATCCATATAGACAAGTTATTCCAATGTAATAATAAAGAATGGAATAATGAAGAATTCACCATGCATGCGATAGCCCGCATGTGATGAGTTATTCCCAGCGAGAATAATAAAGAATAGAAACGAGGTCATGCGAAATCGCATGCAGGCGAGGATATTCAGCGAGAATAAAAAGATTAGAATAACAACAGAATTCACTAGGCATGCGATAGGCCTTGCAGACGAGTTATTCCAGCAGAATAATAATAAAGAATGGAACCGGTCATGCGAAATCCATACTGCAGCCGAGGATATTCCAACGAGAATAATAAAGAATGGAATAACAACAGAAATTCACTAGGCATGCGATAGTATAGCGCAGACGAGTTATTCCAATGAGAATAATAAATAATGGAACCGGGTGTACATGAATACATACGACGGTGATATTCAACATAATAATAAAGAATGGAATAACAAAAGAATTTCACCATGTATGCGATAGATCGCCATGCAGACGGAGTTATTCCAACAGAATAATAAATAATGGAATAACAATAGCTCTTTTCATGAAAATAAAAGAAATAATACCCTTTACCTTAGAATAAAGCTGGATACTGGAATAGAGAGGTAGTAGACTTCTCTTCTTCTTTCTCTCTATAATTTCTCTCTATAATAATTGCTCTATAGCTTTAGTGAATTGGTGAGAAATGAAGGAAGAATGAGCTTCTATTTATAGAAAAATATAGTTTCGATAATTTGCGTTTTGGGGCTCCAAAAATTACAGTACAACACCTCCAACTTTTCTTTCATTTTTAATTTAGTCCTGCAAGTATTATCAAACTTGCACCACCTCCCCTAATAGTAAATCATGTGAATCAATAGTTCTAGACATGTGAAAATATGAATTACAGTATAGTACATCCATCTATACCTCCATTTTTAATTTAGTCATGCAAGTATTATCAATCTTGCACCAACTCCCCTAATAGTAACAAGAATGTGAATTAATAGTACACACATGTGAACAAATAGTTATAATCATGTGAATTAATAGCAATTAATTTCTCATTTATCCGATTAATTACCCGATAACATCCAGACATCAATTATTATCGAAATAAATGTCGATTTTCACTAACACTAATAATTCCAGCACAATGGAACTATCAATTTCATATTTAATCAACACGAACTTATTTATCATTAATATTATAACTCACAATATTTAATAACCAGGTCGTTCCCAGGAAAGAGGGGGTTTTCCGATAAGGATTTCTCCTTATTGGCACGCAATTAGATGACCAAACCTCTCCTTGACAGAACTTCTAAATATTGTAAATATTGCAATTTAATAATATGAATAACTTTGTCGTCTCAATTATTGATTTAATAATATATCACATTATACAGATGATACTGTGATAATAATCGAATTAATAATATGAGAGATATGATGCAGCAATTACTGTAGCAATAATTGAGTATAACTGAGTGACTTCTTACGTAAGCATCAATAACCAATACCGTGTGCTACTATGCAACCACGTGTATTACTGTACTTTTACTATCGGGTAGTTCAACAGTATTAACGGTAAAACTTTCGCCGTTATTTTCATAAAATATTTTTGTCGTTTTCTCAATCCGACAATAATTCTGTTACGGGGTCCACCAATGATTGTGTCGTTGTACAAATATTCTCTGACAAAACGAATATTCTCGACCAATCGAATATAATACAACAACTTGCTTACTTTGCAAAATTTATAAATACTATCCACAACTATAACACTATCTCAAATCCACACCATAATATTCAAAAAAAATATTTCGAGAAAATTAAATCTTTATTCATAAAATCTGGGGTCTCACATCGTAGGTAGGTTGTCTCTATGATTCTGAACATGACTTCCTAAGCAGACTACGACTCCGAGGAAGTGCTACTCAACACACTATGATCCTTTTTCGTCTCTCCACGCCGTCTACAAACTCCGAGATCTATTATCTTGCAGACTACGATTCTGCCTCGATAGCTCTTGAGTTATCCTTGACTCTCTGATGATTCACGATTTACGTGCAAAGGTTTCGACGATCGACATGCCTATCTATTACATCATAAGATCAACCTAACATGCTTGATCTTTCTATATTTATAGTCCTTGTACATTATTTCTTTTTAAGGACTTTACGAAGTTGTTTTGCTTATATAGGATCAACCTAACATATTTGATCAATTCATTCTAAGTCCTTGTACATATGTTTCTATTATCTATCAAAGGATTTTGCAGCTTTTCTTAATGCAAGCATACTTGCATATTCATTCATATATATATCATAATCAAATCATATATAAATAGAAATATCATTCACATATTTATTTTTGACAGAATCAACCTAACATATTTGATCATTTCAGTATAAGTCCTTGTAAATATATTCCTGTTGTTTATTCAAGGACTTTACAGCTTATTTCAATGCAGACATATTTGCATATTCATTCATTAAGATCATAATCAAATCTTATATAAACAAGAATATCATTCACATTCTTATTTTTAACAGACTGTTATATCAATTTAAATCAGATTCCTTAGCAAATCAAACTCCTTAAAACACTCTAATTCGAATTAGTTGCATAGCTAAACAGCTTATTATGATATACCAATATAACAACTGTTTAAACATATATTAAAAAGATACTTTCAAGCTATAAAAGAAAACCAACTTGCTGCAAAATTCTTTGGACTAAAAGGCGATTATCCAAATTGGACCAAACTAACTATATCATCATTATTCAATTAGCCCAAAATATATTCACTGCATGCCATAAAATAACCAACATATTTAACCATCACTTAACCAAACTAACTATATATTATTTTTCAACAAATCATTTCAAAATCAATTCATTCCATTTAATAACTCATATACTTATGCATATTATTTTTCAACAAACCATTACAAAGTCAATTCAACCCATTTAATAACTCATCATATACTTATGCATATTATTATCATTAAAATTATAAAATATAAAAACTAACATTCTCACCCTTTTTGATGATCGACAATATATTTTGTAATTAACATGTTCCCCCTAAGTATATGGCTCCCCCTAAATTTATGTAAATTAAAAAAATGACTCCATCCAAATAACCATCATTTGAATATTCCAGCAGAATATAATTATCCAATTCAAATATATCCAAATATCTCTCCCCCTTTGTCATTATCAAAAATTAAAATAAAACCATGCATATTAATCATTAAACACAAGTAAGTTGATTATAACATAATCATACCAAATATATATCTCCTCCTTTGTCATCAATAAAAATAATTCATAAGAACAAACTTTTTGAAGCAAAGCCACCGGAATTCTAGAATTTTGTTATCTTTCCCCCTTTGACATCAAAAAATAAGCACAAAGATAAAGAATGACCATGGAGCAAGCTTATAACAAAAACACATATCAAGTAAACAAAATGATCATACATTTGTGATTTGTTACCTATATATCAATATTTTGTTAGCAGGAGTAAGCTTGATAGATGTGCTCTTTAATGTAGCAAACAAATCTCTCCAAAACCTCTTCTTGTGGACATCCTTATGTTGAGATTTCCGATGATCAGACTTGGAGGATGATTTTCCACAGTTCTAGATGATCTAGGAAGCCTAGCAATAGACATTTGCTCTTCAGATTCAGCCTTTTGAATATCAGATTTTGCATTTGAATTTTCTTCTAAAACAGACGAGTCCAGGTGTCTGCATATCTGAGTTTTCAATTAAAACAGATGGGTCAGACTGTCTGATTTCATTAGTCTGTTTTCTTGGTTCATCTGTTTTTCCTTTTGATACAAACAACTTAGGCTGTCTGAATTGAGCTGCTTGCTTTCCAAATTTCAGATTCTTTATTAATTTATAGGTAACCTATTCTCTCAAAGTAAAGTACTATCCGTCTCCTTTTTGACATTGAGATATCTACAAAACAAGCAAATAATCTCTACCTTTTTAGTACCCAAATCTTCTTGGATTTTTTTGGGTTAGCAGCATATAAATTACATTTCTTTACTCAAATTTATTTTATTCTAATTTTGTTATAATTAGAATCAAAATGACCTTTAAAACCATATTTTTTACAAGTAACAAATGGTGAACAATAAAATAGTTTATACATTGATTTACTATTAATCATTCTAATATTATTATTAAATCTATTTACCACATTTTTAATAAAATTATACCCAAATAAATTCATCACATCAAGAGTTCCCAACTTAAATAGATATATTTCAATTTACGAGGATTCACATATCCTGAAAACGTTTCATAGAGAACCTTTGGGTGCATTTTATTGATAATTCATTTAAATTGCTCATCAATTATTTGGGATTAAACTTTGGTAGCTGTAATACCAATTGTTAAGTGAGATTTGGTGCATGCAGATCCACACTGAAAGGTCCAAATATACGTATCTTTATTCATTGAAATTTTTAGGTAAGAATATTCGGTCATAATCAACAATAATTAAGGTGGACATAAGAATCATTATTCAATAAATATTTGTAATAATTTATATAAAGATTTCTAATTCAAAAACACTATTTTTTTTATTGAATAAAACTTTTAAATTATTTAACATTAAGAATACTAATTCAATAAACATATCAACGGCTTCTAAGTTTGTAAGCTCTCTCAGTCATCCAGAATTAAGTATTCTATTTTATTATATTGAAAGTTTTTCCCCACATATATTCAAACGCTGCTCATGCTTTTGCCTGAACTAAGGGTTTTTTTTTATATATATATTTTTTATTATTATTACAAGTTTCAAATATATTTTAGTGAATTAAACAGTATAAATTTTTTAAAATATCCAAAATCAAGTACTATATGTATTGCTAAATTTTAGTGTAACGGACTGTCAACTTTGTTCTTCATAGGCTAACGTTAAGTTGCCTAGCGAGACGCACTAGATTAATTTTTATAAGCTTTTGATATTTTCTTTTAGTTCTACACAGCATTAATAATGATTAGGAGTGGACACAAAAATTAATTTTTTTCAGTTTTTTGGGTAAACGAACCGGTTCGAACCGATTGATTTGGTATAAAACGAAATCGGTTTGGGATCGGTATATATAACCGGAATATACCTGTTATTCGGGATCCATTTTGGGAAGGAGTTTGGCTAGTTCAGTATATACCGAATCGAACCGGTTGTACCGGTTTATTTAATAAAGACTTATTTACTGTGTAAGCCTTTCTGCCTTTATCCCAAATCAAAATTCAAAGTCCCTCTCATCTCCAACTCCACTACTACTCGGACTCTCTCTCCTCTACTGAAGATACCTGAAGCAATTAGTAGAGATCTTCTCTGAAAATCACTTTGTATACAGAGAGTATGAATTATCAGAATAATATGACATGAATATATATATATATATATATATATATATATATATATATGAAATATTGAAGAATTCTGTTGGTCTACTTCCTCTTTTGAGTCTTCGCAGTGTTCTTCTTCGTGAGTGTGTGATTCTGCTTCAGATCTGAGTGAAAGTTTCAAATCTGAGTCTGAAATTCTTCTTCGTTGTTGTGTGATTCTTCTTCGTGGGAAAGAGAAATTGGTTAGAAATTACAAAAGAGGTGAGAGAGAATTAATGGGTGAGGTAACTTCTTAGAAAAATGGATTTTTTTGAAAAAATTCTTCAGCAGAGACTGATTTAGGAGTCAATGATGCTTTACAAAGGCAAAATTTCATAACAATTAACAGTGAATCGAAGCTACGTAAAACTGGTATAAATGTAGGTAAGAATCGGTACCGAACCGGTTAATTATTTCGAGATACCGGTCTAACTAATACCGGTATCAATAAACAATTTTGGACAATTTCCATAATCGGTTTGATACGGTTATTTACTGATACCCACCCCTAATAATGACTTAAGTATTAAGGTCTATAAGGTTTATTTTCGACTATTGTATTTGAAATAATCCGAGTTTAATTTTAAGTCCGGAACAAATTTTGAGTTAAATTTTACATTCGAATCGTCATGAAATACACATTTTTCCTATATGAGCTTTCGAGAGTCGGCTCTGATATCATATGAAATAATCCGGGTCAAATTCTGAGTCTGAAACAAATTTCGGGTCAAATTATAAGTTTGAATCGAATCAAATCTATTTAAATAAGACTTTAAACTACTGACTCAATAGTATTTTATTGAGTCATCTTAGTTCAATATAAACTCACTCATAAAATCACGACTAAAAATATTATTATTAATAATTTAATTTTTTATATGAAATTGGGGTGTTACATTATTTATATAGAGTTCTTTTCCTTTCCATTAAAAGCTTGTGGTCCTCGTGGAGCTTCATTGTGAATTAAAAAGTGTTTATATTATTGGTACTCAAAATGCATAATTATCCCCGTGGCAATAGCTCCTTGTTTTCTGAAATGAAATTGGGAACATACTGGTGCTATCAAATGTAGTGAAACAGTGGCAGCATAAGAAAGAATTTTCAGTGATTCATTAAAAGTTGTTCCCTCTAAAGTTGCAAAGTTCTCGATGTGTCATCAAATGAATCATTATATATACATATATATATATATGACACTATTTGAGTAAATTTATCTATGATCGTCCATAAAAAAAATAGACCTCCCATTTAAAAAATAAATAAATATTATTCGATTATTTCTACTTTCTAATATGAATGATCTGAATCACTTTTTATATATATATATATATATATATATATATATATATATAGTTCGAATCTTAAGTTTTCACTTTTATTCAATCATCCAATCATTTCTTTTTAATGAATTAATATGATTGATTAATACATAACCGTCGTCATACTTTTAGCGACACTATATATGTCCGTCATCGCTAAAAGTATAGACGACGATCGTATATAACCGAATCGTCATGGATCCGTCGCTAAATGGGAGGTGAGCTCGGGTGAGTTGCATAAAGGTAAACTTAAGATCCGGGACATATATATATATATATATATATATATATATATATATATATATATATTGTCCGGCTCTCTCCAACACTGAAAAGAGCAAATTAAGAGCGAATCGGCTATAACGACGGTTTTCTTCGTCCCTATGTCATAAAAAAACCGGTTTTATATGCTATAGCGACGGAAAAAATCGTCGCTATAGTCGGTTCGTTTTTAGTTCGCTCCTTCAAGTTCGCTAGAGAAGCGGATATATATATATATATATATATATATATATATAACATGTTGTACCGGCTGGGTATATTTTATGTTTCAATCTAAGCCTTCCAATAAGTTGATAACGGTCCGAAAGTGGGTTGTTAAAATAGTGTCCATGACAACCGGTTGTTGTGTATATTTTATGTTTCAATCTAAATCTTTCAATAAGTTATATATATATATATATATATATATATATATATATAGGATTCCATGCATGGCAACCGGTTGTCATGGACACTATTCTAACAACCCACTTTCGGATCGTTGATCAACTTATTGGAAGGCTTAGATTGAAATATAAAATATACCCAACCGGTACAATATGTTGTGCCTAAAAAACAAGTTGTATCGGCTTTTATTTTAATATAAGGACCCCATGGTCAAACATGTTGTCAGTTTGGTTAAACAAAAAGTTTTTTTAATATAATACACCAACCGCTACAAGTTGTAGCGACTTGTCTTTTGTTCTAAATATTATTTTAATTGATCAATTCCATAATTAGCTTTTATTCTAAATATTATTATATTAAAATTAGAACAAAAGCTAATTATTTTAACTTTTGAAATGAGCTTTATAATGTGCATTTATTTTAACCTCAATTAATATTCGTACATTTTTTTTATTAAATCAAATATTTTGTAAATTATTGAAGAAGAAACTAATTAATGATATCAAATTAATTGTAAACAATGTAATAATTTAGTATAAGTTTTAATAAATTATTTCAAAAGTTTAAACATATCAAATTAATTAATTTAGTATGGGGGAAATGATTTTAAAAAAATAAGAAAAAAAAGCCAAGCCGCTACAACTTATAGTGGTTGGTGTATTATATTAAAAAAAATCTTTTTGTTTAACCAAACTGACAGCATGTTTCACTATGGGGCCCTTATATTAAAATAAAAGTCGGTACAATTTGTTTTTTAGGCACAACATGTTGTACCGGCTTGGTATATTTTATGTTTCAATCTACGTCTTCCAATAAGTTGATCAACGGTCCGAAAGTGAGTTGTTAAAATAGTGTCCATGACAACCAGGTGCCATAGATAGAATCTATATATATATATATATATATATATAATAAAGAGATTTCATAAACTGAAAAGAATGTTACTCTTTCATCATTACTTTCACCTTCCTCTTGAAAAGCTATACATTCTAGCTTGTTCTTTAGGTATTTTTCATTGTTTAAGATCCCCATAATTTCATTTCACTTATCCATGCATAAATTAACTAACCTTACCTAGACCAAAATCATATTCACTTAATAAAATAAGGTGATGCCTTAATCATTTCACTTTTGAAGACTAAGAAGGCAAAATATATATGAAATTAACTTGAATGATATATTAGACTGAGTCTTCTATTAGATACATCGTCCTTTATTTATTTATTTTTTAACAAATAATTCTCCCAAAATATAACAAATCATTTGAAAATTGAAGTTTGGAGGGAATTCCTTACGATCATTAAGGAAAATTTGAAACACGAAGCAACCTTTGAGACTACGTTTGAAAAAGGATTCTCATGTTTGAGCGTACAAATAAATAAAAATTACATTATTATTTTGGGATTGAGGAATTATTATGAGAATTGTTAAAATTTAAGAACGAATAATATTGCAATCAAACATATATTATATGAAAGACGGAAAAGTAATAACACACGATATACTCAGGTTCATCAATTTGGCTAGTCCTGTTTGTCTGATGTATTCATAAGACGCCTCACACACTCTATAATGATCCACACACCAAACAATGTTTTTATAATAACTAAAAAACCTCTAGCGGTTATAACATGACGCCAAACACATGAGGCTCAATACATTAGTAAAATCTAAGATCGAGCTACTAATAAATCTCTAAGTCCAATACCCGCAGAAGTATAAGTCAATCTCAACAATAATGAAAAAAAGAAGACTAATAGATAGACTCCAATATAAATTTAAATGAATTTTATAATCAAGATCAAGAATCTCGAGTTACAAACTTACAATATTATTTAACCTCATCTTATGGGTGAAAATACAAGTCTCGTAATAAGAATAAAATGAAGTGTCATAAAAAGAGAGTTGTTTATATTAATAAGAAACACAAACCAACACAAATTGTGAGAATCAAAAATGGGACTGGGACTAGGACCTCAATCTTAAACATATACTCCCCCTTATAACTCGTTTTAGACTTGTGTAAAAGTATTAAAAAATAATAAGATAAATATTAAAATATTATTAAATATATTTTTATTGGTCTATATATTTATTTGATTGAGAATAAGAGAGAGTGTTAAAATTATACTATTTATACTTGAGTTAATATTAGAAACTAAACAATTATATTAAGAGACAAAAACATTTCTCTAAAACAACTTATATTAAAGAACCGGAGTATCAGACTAAGAACTCATTAGCAGAAGACAATAAATACTTCAATAAATTGATTGTGATACTAGGCTATCAAATGTCCACATAACTAGAATTATAGTATCCTATAAGTCAATATACTCAACAAATATCATACTCTTGACTGTCCTCTAAAAGCAAAACCCTAGTTTGTAAGAAAACCTTAAATAAATAGTTGGTCTGGAAAAAGAAATCCTAATAAACGTTCTTGAAGAAAATTTCAAACAAGATTACCATTTTGCCCTCCACAAACTACCAAAATTCCCATGTGATGTGCTTCAGCAATTTGGGTTTAAAAGCGAAAGCAAAGCAAAACTTCAGTCAGAAAATCATACATGTAAAATTCCTTGTTATTCCAATAAAAGTCCAAACACTAGATTCTTTGCACAAGAACTGTGCCAACACTTTGCAGCCTTTTGTAAATCTAAGTGCCTCTATTCTCTCTCAAATCATTCTTTGCAGTTTTGTGTGTTCAGCCAGAATTATGCATTCCATGGCCACTAGAAGCTCACTTGAGCTTATGCTTGACAAACTCCAGCAAAAAACAGAGCAAAAAACAGAGGATCTTCCGCCGGCATTGCCGGTTCGTCCCGTATCTAAGGCCCGGTTGCCTCCTGGGAAAAGGGCTAGGCCTATTAAGTTCCAAGAGATTGATTTAACTCATGAAAATAGAAAGAATCAAGAGATCACAAGAAGGGAAGCCAAGCAGGAATGTAGCTATGGAGACAATGGTGGCTGCCTTATACAGAAGGTGAAGAGCTCAATTTTCTTCATTTCCAGAGTTCTGTTTGATTTTTATTGTAGTTAAGTCCAGAATCTTAAAATTCAGAATTTATTTTTATTTTCAAAATAATAAGTTTTGTACTCGTTGAGTAGTTTACGATATTAAGTACCGTATAATCAAAATAGGATGTATTCTCATCACTTTTGAATTTAAGGATTTTACAAATTGACTAAGAAAAAATCATATGAGACTCTTTTATGGGACATGCATGTTATGTAGTATGTTTTTTTGACTTGAGAAATGCTATTGGAACCCCAAAAATTGGAAACAAATTTGCCTGAAATATAGGTACTTTAGTGTTAGTTTACCATTTTGGAGTGCCATAAGCATCATGACCTTTCTATTATGTTTGACCCTCTATTTTGTATATTCATCATGTTTATATAAGGAGCTAAAACAAAAAATGTTTCTTAAAGTGAAAAGCAAATGGATTGCTTTGGAATTACAAATCTTCAAGCACAGAGAAAAATGGAACTGATAATGCCACATCAGTTTTTCTTAATGCCAACACTACATCTTCTCTACAAGTTAAAGTGTTAGTTCCACGAGGTACTCTCTCACATGAGCAGCATCGGCTCTGGGCTAAAGCCCAAGGTGCCTGCGCTTTAGGCCCATTAAAATTTATAAATTTTTAGGGCCCAAGAGGTATTTATGTTATGTATATATATACCCAAAATAAAAGAACCAAACTCACGTCAGTTTAAATTTAAAGACCTACAAAAAATTTACCCAATGAAATAGACCCAAATTTCAATGGCAGACTTGTATTCATTCATATTGATGCTCTTTAGTTCAGAGAAAGTTCTTATTTTTTTTATGTCTATCTTAATAGCAATTCGCAAAAGGCCATTTTTTTGTTATTGCTTTAGGCCCTTAAAAACGACCGGCCCTGCACATGAGGGGAGACCCTACTTACTATTCAGGGTGAGAAGGAGCTTATGGAACTATCATGGCACAACACTATTCAATGCACTTCTTCTAATCATAAAACCGACGTCAGAGTGTATCTAACATTTTCTAAATCATGTTATTTGTGGGAGTCTTGTGCACTGAGTACGACCTATAAAAACAGCGGTGTGTTGGTTTATCCAAAGGGCTTTATTTGTTATAGTCCACAATCATTGAATATTAATGGTTCATTTAGTAGAAATTGAATGATAATGAAGAAAGATTGAGAGAAATCATGTAGATGTGAACCACATTATAGACTATTTATAAGTGAATTTATTTAACAAATATGTTATGCTGATGCCCATAAAAAGCAAACCAATGGATTTTTTAATCTTGTACTTGAGGGAACAAGCTAAATCTAACACTAGATTTTTGAAACATCTATTTTACTACTTCCTTTTGTTCTGAAAAAATTAAACTATATTGTCTTATTCTTATGAGTTGATTGCAATATTCTCTCATAGTATATATTTATTTATTAAATTACAGACTGGTACAATGGATTATACACCAGAAAGGGAACTACAAGGGATACTTGGAATTCAAAAATACTTCCGCGGCCACCAAGCACGCTGCTGTTATCATGAGCTTAAAAGAGGGATAATTACACTTCAATCATGTAATTCATTTTTAATCAAGTTTATTTTTATGATTACCTTTAGACAATTCCCCTTTACAGTTCATACCAGTATTCAATATGTCACATCTGTTTTGAGGACTTCATATTTTTTGGTGAAGTGTATAAATTTTAATCTTTTTTCTTTTTCTATATTAGACTGAAATTTAAACACACTCACACACCTTACCCTGACATGCTAAGGCTCGATCTCTCAGCCTCATGGTTATCATGGGTGGAGTAGTACCACTCGGGCCAAAGCAAGATTTTTTTTTTTTGTCCATTGATATTATCGGAGCAATTAGTGTTGCTTAAAGTGTCAACTGTCGCTAGAACAGATGTAAAAGAGTTGTTAGGATTGGATCACACACACATACAACAGTAAAGAATCAACACAGGGATTTACGTGGTTTCCCAAATTTAGGTACGTTCACGGGAGCGGAGAGAGATGTTTTATTTATTATCTGAGTACATAGCCGTTCGGTCGCTTCGCTTCCCTCACTCCGCTCCCGCTGCTCCGCACTTGACCTTTTTCAAAAAACTTGTTAGTATCTCTCATACACACTATATGAGCCACAAGTTCGAACAAGAGTCCTTATATCTTTCCATTTCAAATGAATTCTGGCTTTTTTTTGGTTATCTCAAAGTAGCACTAGTTAAATTTTTCTGATGCTACATTTATTGCTTGTAGACTCTAATCAAAATTTGTTTACCTTGCAGTCGTTCGTGCTGAAAATGCTAGAAATAAAAAGAACATTGCTGGTAGAACATTACAAACTCAACAGACAGCAGTCATACTTTTGCAATCTGGTATAGATATTAAATTGTTAGTTGATTGCTTTGTGAAATTTTTATCACACGTATCTCATTCTTTTTTTATTTTATAACTGCAGTAATTCGAGGTTGGTTGAGTAGAAGACATCTTAAATGTACTGAAAATATGAAAAAGCTAAGCACAGAGAATGCAGAGAAAAAGGTTTGCCTCTTTTAGTTACGAGTCAATTTGCAAAACTGTCCCTTCATGTTGACGCTCAATTGCAAAATGGATGCTTATGTTTCAATTTTTGCAATGTCAAAGCTAATATTTTGATTTTTTGCAAAACTATCCTCCTAACCAAGGGCGATCAAATTAAGTCAATCATGTGGGTAATTGAAGGGGCAAAATAGTCTATGTGCTGACGGTTTTATCCCTATGTTTCGAGGAAATATATATATATATATATATATATATATATATATATATATATATATATATATATATATATATATATATATATGAGAAGTTTTCGGCCTTGCGATCAGATTATGTCTCCCCTCCCCAAACAAGGCTTTCAATAACAGACTTTCGCCCGCGGTCCGTGACCCCTATACTTGATGTCAGTCGAAATCAAGACCTATGGGTTTACGACTAGTCCCAAGTTCTCTCTTAAACTACCGAGCCAAGCGGCGGGGTTCGAGGGAATATATTTTAATGTATAAACTAACTACTTTGCCCCTTGAACATGCACATGATATACTTATTTTGACCAAAATTGGTTAGAGGGATAGTTTTGCGAAAAATTGAAACATTGACTATGACCTTGTAAGAAATTGAAACATGAGCGTCTATATTGCAATTCAACATGAGGGGACAGTTTTGCAATTTGCCCTTTCGGTGATGTTATTTACTATGAAATTTCAGTTTCTATTGCTTATAATTTCCACAATTTCTGTCTTTTGTGCATTCAGGATTATGTTCATATTCCATATTCTAATGTACTTGATCTCCAAAGGCGAGTTCTTAAGACCGAGGCAGCAGCGCAGTATAAAAAGGAGGAAAATGCTGGTTTACGACTACAACTTGAGAAATATGAGAAAAAATGGCAACAATCTGAAGCAAAGATGAAATCCTTGGAGCAAATGTGGCAAGATCAGTTGACATCTATACAAGTCAGTTGCACCAACTGAAATTCTTGCTCCTCTCAATCCAATTCATTTTGTCATAGCAGTATATGGTTTAGATTGCAATTTATTTTTGTGTTGTAGATTGAAATAAGAAGAAAATCACTAAAAAACATTGGAAATTTCTTAAACAACTTCTGTCATGTTTTGTATAAGACCTGGCAAGAGCAGCCACAGCTCACGGGCTAGCCTAATCATAAGTGGGCTATGTGTTGGGACTTGTGACTCATAACCGAGAGGGATCTAAAATTCCTTTGCCACAACTGTGTAAAAACAGAACAATTGCAGTGATTAAGTGACCTTATTCCAAATATTATGCAGGTGAGTCTAACTGAGGTGGCTAAGAGGAGTACTCATGCTGCTGAAAATGCTGCAAATCAAATCGGAATAATGGATTATACTCCATTGCATCATGATATTAATGTTGATCATACAATGCATACTGCCCCCAACGGATCGTTGGTAAAAACAGGACAGTTAGGTTCGGATATAAATCCAGAAGATGGGCTTCGAAAGCTGAAGCTCAGGTTTGAAGCATGGAAGAAAGACTACAAAAATCGGTTGCATGAGACAAAGGCAACATTTCAGAAGATTGGTGCAACCAAAGTGGGAAAAAGCAGTAAGAAATGGTGGGGAATATGAACATGACAGGGAATTGAAATTCCAAACTATTCACAACACAAATTGTAATGTTTTTGTCGCGCTATGTAGAAGAACTCAGCGACCAAATTCCGATAGAATCACAAAAACGTATTTTTCATTTACTTGCCAGAGCTTGAGTGTAAGGTTTGCAATTATTCATGTACAATTTCTACATATTGTTCCTGGAGAATAGTGTGAAGCAAAAATTTAAAGAAAGCAAAATCTTGTATAGTTTGTTCATTTTAGTTTAACATTGATGCTCCTCTTGGATTGAAGGAATGGAATGGAATGGAGGACGGAATGGAATGATTTTAAGGTATTTTAAGTGTATGTTTGGTTGTTGGTGATGGTAGGTGTTGTCTTATATAATGACAAAATTATCATATATATCCATTCCATTGGAATGAATTTTATTCAACATTCTCCACATGGAATAAAAAAAGAAAAATGATGAATTTTCATTCCATTTGAATGATTTATCCTCCAAAATGATCATCAAATACACTATTTTTATTTTATTCGTTCCTCTATTCCATTCCCTCACTTCAAACGTAGCATGATGGCTGTCATATTGTCACATCATGGGCGGCCGCAATTTTGAGTGATTATAAGCCACACTACATTTGTGAAGCATACATAATTTGCAGACAAAATCAACATTAAATATGAAGACTATGAAATGAATATCTTCGAAATTAATATATTCACACTAGTTCTAGGTGTAACCAAAATGTTGTAAAGAATAAAATATTAACATTTGAACCAAATCCAACTCCTTGAAAATTCACTATATTTATAAAATGTTTAACATACACAACTTTCACACAAAATCATAGTTATATATATGAAGACTATAACATTAATTAATTAATATCTTCGAAATTAATTAAGGGGAACACTAAATCCACAGTATCCCCTCTCATATGGATCCCACTTTCACGCAAAAGGAGAACATGTGAAAATATCAATTGCAATATTTGTACAAATATAGTTAGTTCCCTTAATTAATTTCACATAACAGAGATTTCCACAATTTTAAAAAAAATGGGAATCACAATAAACACATCGAAATTTCGTTCTTTTATTATAGTTTACCAAATAGATTACAAGACAGAGAAGAGAGAGTAGAATCCATGCATGCCCATTGCTCACAAACCTCTAACTAATCTTTTATTTCCCTCATTACATTGAGAGGCAATTTTTAGTGCATGTAGAGGGCAAAGAAGGACATAAGGGAAGCCCCTACCAATCCGATCACGGGCAAAGCAACGCTGGCATCACTAGCTGCTGGTGCTGCTAGGGGAGACTCTGTTGGAGCTTGAGCCAAAACGGCGCTCATGGAGGCCTGCGGCAACAAGGGCAGCACAAGCAATCTTCTTCATTTCCATGGTGAAATTAAGGCAGGAGGTATCGGCAAAAACTCTCAAACAAAATGAGAATATTTACCAAATGTTGTCTTTGTCTATTTTTTGCCTTGAGGAGATGGGAGGGTGGTGGGGAGGTATTTATAGAATTATTATAGGGTTAGTTTGTAGGGTATTTTTGGAATAGACAAAAAGTTTTGTTGTCCAATAATTTTATTTTATGGTTTTGTTATTTTTAGGAAAGATTGTGTGGTAATTGGATTTTGCATGTAAGGGGGATGGTTGAGTGGGTTAAGGACTTTAGAACGAGTCTTCCGCTAGGGTTATAATTTGGAGTTTAAATTTTCTGTCCAAACTTAGATATTTTTGTCAAGTGTTACTTAATCTTTTATCTTCAATTAATTTTGTAGGTTAATTAAAATTATCTTATATGAAATGAGATCTTGAGTACAAATTAAATTAAAGCACAATGAATTCTGTTATATATTGCGATAAATTTATGTCGAATTATATTGCGACACTAATCAATAAATAAATTTGGTAAGAATTATAGAAAAACTCCACTTATTACATCTCTCTAAAAAATTAGCATATATATATATATATATATATATATATATATATATATAGAGAGAGAGAGAGAGAGAGAGAGAGAGGATCCGATCCAAAGGAATCGAGACATTTTATAAAAATACGGACCTTTTTTTTTTTTTTCTTTTTTTAAAACAACTAAAAAAAAAGTTTAATATTTTATGAAACTTGAATTTTTACATAATCTGATGTTTTAGTTGTTTTTTTTTAAAAAAGTCTGAATTTTAGTCGACCAGAGTCCAGGACTGATCTCGATTCATATATATATATATATATATATATATATATATATATCAAAGATCAAGAGCATTCTCCTTAAATAACATTCCCTCTTAAATAACACTCCTTTATTAAAACTACGTCGTTTTGGAGGCTTTTAAAAGAGTGGTTCCACTTGTTTTTCTTTTATTTACAAAATGTCACTCACGGCCCCACTTGTTTTTTAAAAAAGACTTCAAAACGATGTAGTTTTAATAAAGGAGTGCTATTTAAGGAGGAATTCTATTTAAGGAGAATGCTCTTGATCTTTTGATATATATATATATATATATATATATATATATATATATATATGTCTTGATAAAAATATTTATAATGTAACCAATATGGTTAAAAATGGGTAACTCTTTCATTCTAAAGCACTAACAAATATTTAGAAAGTGTCATACACAATGCCATCGAATTGTTATATTGATATGATTCTTAGTGGTATATTTGAGGTGCATTACACATTACATTAAACCTCACCAAGCCTCAAATATCGACACATGTATTTGATGCATTTTGAAGAGTCCGTGTCTCGTACACGCATTTACTTGCACCGTAATTCTAACATCCAAACGAAAAGGAAAAGCAATGAAAGAATGTCTCGGTTTCCCCTCGGACATGAAGGGAAAGCACATGTTACATGCTAAAACCGAAAAGAGCGAGAATTAATAATTATGTTGGATCTTCATGTCAAACAAATACCATGTCCAAAAACATAGCAATATAGCACCATGTCATACATAACACAATGTTATAGTTAAAGAACGAATACATTGCCTCATTAGTTTTTTTTTTTTTATCAATTTTTGACAATTGTATAGGCACTCACAGTATTACCATAATGCCAAAAAAATTTATTAATGATGATGAAAATAATTTACCGGATGCTAGTACTTAACAAATCATGCAAAGGCACAATCCATATAATAGAATGCAATAAATGAAGAAGCCATAAATATAAACACCGTGAGATATAGTCCACAAAATGAAGCCATAACCCCTCCCATTGAATGCACTGTCCCATAATCTGAACGTCTTCATATAACTCCTTTGCACTTTCAACAATATTTAAAATTGTAGGGCGCAAAATTTTGTTGTGCTGAGGAGAAAAAAATTCATGATGCACCTAAAATAATGCAAGAAGCATGACAATAAAAATTTAACTCTGCCAAGAACTGCATACACCAAATTCATTGTCACATTACCATTGAACCATAAAATTTTGATTATCACATTTAAGCTTCTTACAGTTTAGGTCTTCAATCCGATTATATTTATTGAATGTGCAATATATTCACACAAACAAAGCACTTAAATTTTCTTTTAACGATCGTTTGCAATCTTATAAATATTTGCGACAAGAATCACGGACAATAGTGAAATATAAGAATTTAGACATACTTAATAGTTGATTTCAACATTGCATAAACTATCAACCAAATAAATAATTATTATTTTTACAACTCGTTTATAGGAAATAGTATTGCGAGAGAAAAAAAAGTCTCACATTTAACTAAAAATTCATGTATTTGTCGGATTGAAAACTAATGAACATAAAGGAATTTAGCTCTATATTAAATAAAAGCGAAAAGAATTAGAGTAAAACACATACGAAATGGACTTACATAGAATTTCAAATATTGTCATCCAAAAAGTAAAAGACAAACTGTTATACTCTTATTTAAAAGTTTTTCAATGGTTATACATGAATATATATACAGAAAAAAAAATGAATATACATAACTCTACTCAAGATACATGTATTAACAAAATTTTGAGTTGAAGGTATAATAAAAACTAAACAATTTTGTAGGGATAGTGTTGAGAGAATGACATTATGCTATTAAGCTTGTTTTGATTTGTAGTGATTTAGAAGATTATAAATCCAAAAATTAATTAATAGCATAAAGTAGTGATTTTATTAAATAATAATTAAATTACAAAGGATAATATCAAAACGGTTGATATTATCAAAACAGTTTAGATTTGTAGTGATTTAGAGAATTATAAATCTAAAATTTAGGGGAATGAATTAGGATTTATTTTCATCCTCATTTGTTAGGTTAGTTGGATAATTTTGTTAAGAGTCTTAAGGAACATTAATTAGACAGGACACGTATTAAATTATCGGAATGACAAGTGTCAAGTTATAGTATCATGTACTTTGTTTTAGTATATATAATAATAGATAATAGATAATAGATTTGAATAGTTGATTCCAGTTTTAGGGGAATGAATTTAGGTTTGTTTCAATCTCATTTGTTATGTTTGTTGGGCATTTTTGTCAATAAAAATAAGGAGCATTTATTAGGCATGATAGGTGTTAATTTTTTAAGATGACAGATGTCAATCTATTGTGCTATGTACTGTGATTTAGTATATATAATAGATACTTGGCAGACAGTTCATTTAATGGCTTGGTTTGCGTTTGTTTAGAATAAAAATGGTCTAAATGACTAAATTATTTAAATTTAATAATTATTTAAAATTTTGAATTAAATGATCAAGTGTAATTTATTTGATTGGATGAATTATTGAATAAAATATTTATATATTTTTTTTATAAATTTAATTATTATATTAATATTAAATAAATTTACAATAATTTTGAATTTTTTCAGAGTGGTAAAATAATAAAAATCTGTTATTGATATGTTTCACACATGTTAATTGTCAAATAACTTTTTTTATTTAATATTTAAAAATTTGTTTCATTCAGTTCATACAAATTACTTAATATTCAGAACTATTTCATTCATTCAGTTCATACAGATTACTTATATTTTCAAAACTATTTCATTTAATTTTATCAAATATTCCCTCAGTTGAACAACTTAATTTCGAGTGAAATACTAAAAGATGAGTTAATGAGTGAAATTATATTTATATACTTGATGCGGTTTGCACCCTAATATTTATATGTATCCTTTTAATCAGTTAAAAACACCCAAAATAGTCAATTACTTTACATTTTTAAGAATAAAATGAGTAAATCTTTAAAATATTACAAAATTACATTAAAAATTATTAAAACCTCTTACCTAGCATTGACCATAGCAATCACTCTTCGATGGTGATAACTTCTAAGTGAAGCTTGAGGAATTTTGTTTTCTTGTTCATTAATTTCATGTTAACAGCCATTTAAATGATGATTTCATTCAAATAAGTGATTGGTTATTGATTAATAATCTAGTCCCTCATTGATCGCCTAAGATCGCATCTCCTCTAGAAATCATCTCACACCCATATCTCCTCTAAAAATCATCTCATACTCCCATCTCCAATCAGATAATCAGATGACTTGATGAAACAAAAAATAATTATTGTATTACATATTATGGATTCACGAGTTACCAGAACGAAAAATAGATCTGGTATATTTAAATTTTGAAAATTATTCTGCATATTACAAACCCGGATTCAAGAGTTACAATTGATCTAAATATATTTTTTCGGTGCAAAATTGATATGGGTGTGATTAGGACTGAGCAAGTAACCAAATTAAAACCGAAATCGCACCAAAAATCGCACGAACCGCATCAATTAAAACGCACCAACGGTTTCGACGTATGTGACGGTTTTAGGTGAGTTGAATAACCAAAATTACGGTTCTGATTTGGTTACTAGCCGAAACCGCATGCATAAAACCGAAACCGCACCATGTGTGTATGAATGTTTTATCTCTAGTAAATTCTAAAGTTACTTTTCACTTGAACACGCTCAGAGAAAACTCCAGTCTTGCATTGTCATTTTTTCACCAATTGAAAGAAGATGATTAGAGGTTATAGAGTCAAAAATTGAGCATTTAGGTTTTTGAATTTCGGATTTGTTTGATGTGTTACTAGAGGGGCTTATAGGTGAGGGGCCAAATTCGTTGGTTCGAGCACTTGATGCATTGGTTAAGGTCTATACTATAGTAGTAATAGTCTAATAGAATATTGTTCAAATTAGATATAGTTAGGATTATATTCTATAAGTCCTCCCTACAATATATAAGATAAAATTTCATTCTATCTCCATTATATATTTTTAATTTTTGGGAAATTAAATAAACATTCTTGCTTGTTATCGAATATATGGTCTTCGTTGTGTTATATAGTGTATGTTTTAGTTTTTACAGCATCATTCCTTTATTATAAGCTCAAACTATTTTATGTGTCTCACTATTCTATAATTTGATGATGAATTTGACATGTTTGGCAGAAGGAGCTATGGTTCTATACTTGATATAATTCCCATTGTCGACTCTGTCATTAAGTTAATTGCTAGATGTGAGCTCTATGTTAAATTCTATTCAGGGCTTGGAAATTTTTTGTTGTTTCTAGTGTAAGATCGCAGAGCACACTTGGAAGTTCACAGAGTCTCGCAGAAGATCGAGAGCCATCTCAAGGATCGTAAAGAAAAGTGAAGATTATAAAGTATGCTCTAAGATTGTAAAGTGAAGAAAGATCGTAGAGTGCCTTCCAAGCATCGTAAAGTGCTCATTGTAGATAGTCATTCGTACTTTTCGTAGAAGAGCAGTTATAGAGAGCACATCGTAGAGTGTCTCTCTACTCGTAGAGTAAGCAATCGTAAAGTACAATATTGTTGAGTAATTCAAGCATTAAGCTCTATGACCATTATAAAGCTCTATGATATGTCCAAGTCGTAGAACATGTCAGACTTGTCATAGGACTGACAATGAGGAGTCTTGTAGAATGAAATCTCAAGATGTTTGTCAATCATTCTTAATTCAAATAGAAGATCAGATAGTGTTATGTCTAACAACTATCTTAGAGATGTGGCACCACTCATAAGTGGTAGGTGAAGTCTGATGTGACCAGTCGAATTGAAAGCAATCTGACATATTTACCCTAAAAGTCAACATCAGAGATCTTCTAGGATCAATGCATTAAATGCACAATGGCAACATTCCAACAGGAAGATTTTCAAGGAGGTCTATAAAAGAGTGCGAGGATTCAAATCCAAGTACGAATCATAATAGTAAAAAGTTGAACCTCTGCCAAAGTCAAAAGAGCATCACTCTACGAAAAGAGTCCAACTATTTTTGCTGTTGAGTTTTTAAAAAGTCAAACTCAACGTGTGACGCCCCCAAAATAGGTATACACAACCCATTCTGAGTTTCCAGATACACGGTACATAATTTAAATACAAACTTCATGTATACAACTGTCGTGCAAAATATGACAACATATAAGCTGTGAGTTTCAATACAAATATTGTTACGTATATAATACGATAATATTCATACTCAAATTATTACAATGCCATATAAAGTACATCATCAAATATTTCAAGTCTCCAAAGGAACACGAGAAGATTTTTGTCCTCCTCATTCTAATGGAGTGTATTTTGACGCTTTCAAAGTTGGGTTCTCATCCCCCTATTGTTGTTCACCAAAATCAATTATTAAGTGACGTATAATATATGACACACGCATCTTAGGTCCTCAATACAATTATGTATTGCATGCCATGCAGTTTTATAATGTATTGAGAAACTTCAACAGTCTCAGACCATCACACTATTCCCCTGTTATTCCCGCTCAACCCAGCTATACTCTTAATACCTGAAAGGAATTGTGAAGCAAAAGGGTGAGCACAAATAACCCAGTAAAAAATATTATGACTAAGATAATTAATTTATCAATAGCATTCATCAGTAATAAATCAGATATTTAGAACATATGGTAGATGATAAAAGTTTTCAACCATAATTGCAGCAGAATCAACAATCAATTAGAATAGTCAAGTAGAACACAATGTCTATTATCTTCTCCAAATTAAAAGTCCATCATCAATATTTTATTTCTGTAACACTAATCAACAGTTCTTCGTTGTACCCAAGACAAAGAGAACTTTCACCACCTGTTCTTACCTGAAACACAAAGTTCTATGGCCAAATACATATAACTGTAAAACCAATAATCAATAGTCTATCTTTGCACTACGGGCCGAAGATATACAACTGTAAAACCAATAATCAACAGTCCATCTTTGCACTACAGGCCAAAGATATACAACTATAAAATTAATAATCAACAGTTCATCTTTGCACTATGGGCCAAAGAGGACTTTCACCACATCATTCGTCTGTAACATTAAATATTTCACATCATCGAATTATTCATGCACTACGGGCCAAGGATATTCGTTAGTATCACCAGTGGTCATGATCATGCCAAACAACTGTCCATCAATGTAGTACGGGCCAATGAGGACTTTTACCACATCATTCGTCTGTAACTTTAAATATTTCACATCATCGAATTATTCATGCACTACGGGCCAAGGATATTCGTTAGTATCACCACAATATAAGCATGAGGATGATGACAATGATATATATAATGAATGAACATAAATAATCAGAATAATAAGATAAAATAGATCTCAGTGATTTTCAACTTAATTATCTAGAGTCCAAATTTCCAACATGATATTAGATGAAGCACAAACTATTAAGGATATTCTAATCATTTCAGGACTTTTCACCATTTAATGATAAGCTGAAGAAACGATTAATAATATCTTATCATAATATGGAGTATGAAAGAAAATGACATCCCTTTACCATAAAAATGATAACCCCTTACCTTAAAAAGAGAGCAATTTCGACTGGTATAACGGAGATATTCTTGAAGAAAACTTGCACTATTTTCTACATTCAAAGCTTCTTTAAACTCAAAAGAAATACGCTCAATATTATAGAAGAAGAATTCTCTGATTCTGATGTGATTATAATTTCTAAACTGAGTATCCTATTTATAGGAGAATGGCAGGATACTATTTAAAAAAAATAATCACGGACGCACAGTAACTTTCAAATGAATTCATGGGCGTTCGGCTGAAAAATTTTGATTTTACTATGTTGTACTATGCAGTACTATGCAAACACTATGCATTATTATGCAGTACTATGCAATAAAATAAAATATAATATATTCTATTTTATATAAAAGTTTTTTGTTTTATTACTATAATAATAATAATAATAATAATAATAATAATAATAATAATAATAATAAAACTTATATAATATATATATATATATATATATTATAATAATAATAATAATAATAATAATAATAATAATAATAATAATAATAATAATAATAATAATAATAATAATAATAATAATAATAATAATAATACTTAGTGACTATATATATATATATATATATATATATATATATATATATATATATATATATATATAACAAAAGCTGAGATAACTTTCTCACCGACGATTTTGAAAAATGAGTAAGTGGGGGTCCATGTAATAAGCCAAATTTATAACAAATACTTCATAAAAAATCCCTCTATTTATCTCAATTCACTTGGCTTCACTAAACACATTTTTAATAACATTTATTCATCATTAATATTATAACTCACAATATTAAAAACCAGATCATTCCCAGGAAAGAGGGGGCTTTCTGATAAAAACTTCTCCTTATTGGTGCGCAATTAGGTGACCAAACCCCTTTTCTCGACAGAACTTTCTAGGTATTGTCAATAATATAAATAATAATATGAATAATTATGTTGTCTCATTTATTGATTTAATAATATAAAATATTGTGACAATAATTGAATCAATAATGTGAGATATTATGCATCAACTACTGTTGCAATATATGAATAAACTGAGTGACTTCTCACGTAAGCATCAATAATCAAAAAAATATTGTACAATATCATGTGCAACTGTGCAACCACGCGTATTAATGTATTTTTATCACCGAGTATTTCAACAGTTTAACGGTAAATGTAAGACCCCAACTTTTATGAATAAAGATTAATTTTCTCTAAATATCATTTTTGAATATTATGGTGTGGAGTTGATATAATATTATAGTTGTTGGTAATATTTATAAATTTTGTAAAGTAAGCAAGTTGTTATAATATATTCGTTTGGTCGGGGAATATTCTTTTTGTCGGGAAATATTCGTACGACGACACAATCATTGGTGGACCCCACAACAGAATTATTATCAGAGTTAGAAAACGACAAAAATATTTTTATAAAAATAAACGGCGGAAGTATTACCAATTAACCTTTGTTGGAATACTTGGTGGTTAAAAAATATAGTAACACGCGTTGTTGCATGAAAATGTACCACAGATTGCCACAAGTATTTTGAATTATTGATTCTTACGTGAAGGCCTTTACTCAATAATTATTATAGTAATTATTGTTTAATATTTTATTTTATTGATTCAATAATTGATACGTTGATATTTTTGATTCAATAATTGTCATTACACAGTGTTTTAAATTATCAAATCAATAATTCATTTAAATATATTATTATAATATTATATTATAGTAGTATGATGTGATTATATGATAGTATGTTTTTTATAATTTGAATGGTAACATTATTATAATAAATTCATGGTATAAAAGTAAAATGAGGTGGAAGAGAACAAATTAAATTTGAATTATGAGGATGTAAGCGATGATGTCATCGGAACGATGAGTTAAGCAATGATGTCATCGGAAGGATGATGTAAGCATTGATGTCATATGATCGATGATGCAAGCAATAATGTCATATGATCGATGATGTAAGCGATGATGTCATAAATTATGGCGAAAAGACTATTTTACCCTTACTCTACCAAGCTTATAAATAGAAGCTCATTCCTTCATTATTTTTCACGAATTCACTAAAGCTATAGAGCGAGAAAGAATAGAGAAAATAAGAGACAAAGAAGAAGAATCTTCTGTTACTACAATATTGTAGTTTCCAATTTCCTACTAAGGTAAGGGGTATTATTTCTTTCTTTCGTCTTCATGAAGAGAACTTCTGTTATTCCATTCTTTATTATTACATTGGAATAACTTTGTATCTGCGGACTACCCTATACTTGGTGAAATTCTTACATTATTCCATTCTTTATCATTATGTTGGAATAACTTTGCATACGCAAGCAATCGCATACATGGTGAAATTATTACGTTATTCCATTTTTATTATTCTATTAGAACATCCATGCATACGTTTATGCATGACTGGTTCCGTTATTTATTATTACATTTGGAACATCACATGCATGCGTTACGCATGACTGGTTCCGATTATTTATTATTACATTGGAACATCTTGTCATGCGTTTACGCATGACTTGGTTACGTTATTTATTATTACATTGGAATAACACATGCATGCGATCTATCGCATGCACGGTGATTTCTTTTGTTATTCCATTCTTTATTATACTCGGTTGGTTAAAGTTTTAACTTCTATACTCTATGAAATTAGTGGAATATCCTTGATATTTGCGCTTCATCCAAATATCTTTTCATGGAAATATTCTTACGAGCATTCTTGAGTTTTACTCTACAAAGAAGTATCATGTTGACAATTTGGGCGTTATTAGTTCTGGATAAATTAATTCTTGAACTTGTTTTATTGAATTCTTATATCATTGTCATCATCCTCATGTTTATATTATGTTGAAAGTCATACGTGGCTTTTGTAGTGCATAGATGGACTTGGTATGATTATGACCAGAGATTATTCGGTGTAATCATGTCCATAATGTTACAAATGATGTGAAAAAAGTCCTTATTGGCCCGTAGTACATTGATGGACAGTTGTTGGCATGATCATGACCACTGATGAATACACGAATATCCTTAGCCCGTAGTGCATGGATAATTTGTGGTTATGATACTAATGAATATCCTTGGCCGTAGTGCAGGGAAGATGTGAATTATTTATTAAGCTGAGTCTTAGCGATAAAAGTAATGAAAAACCTTTTAAATCATAAAAGATAGTAGATTTTATTCTCTACTTGACTCTTTTAATGGATTGCTTGTTCCACTGTAGTTAAACTTGATATTGGTTATATTTTATCAATTTAACACTGTTGAAGGCTAACGATAATTTATTATGCATTATCTTAGTCATAATTTCTTACTGGGCTAGTTGAGCTCACCCTTTCTTTCACTGTTCTCTTCAGGAAATGAGGACGTAGCCGGGACTAGTCGGGGAATGGAGTGACGGTCCAGATGATAGTATTAGTAGTCCTCACTTTTCTGTTAAATAGTGTGAAAATAAATGTAATGAGGAATCTTTTGAGTGTGGATATTGTCTAGATGACAATATTCTTATTAAAACTCTCAGTTTACATTTTGTCGTATTTTACACGACAACTGTATTATTAAGTTGTATTTAAATTTTGTACCATATTTTTGGCGACTCAAGATGGGTGATGTGTACCTATTTTGGGGGGCGTCACAAAGAAAAATCTTCTTAGTTATTTTTATAAAAGGTTATTTCATCACTTTCTAAATCTGGCGAGTTTATTACGTTGTAGGGTCTACTAATGATTGTCTTGAGTAAATACGAATATTCCCCGACAAAAAGAATATTCCTCGACCAAACGAATATTTTATGACAACTTGCTTACTTTGTAAAATTTTCAAATATCACTCTTAACTTTAACCTTTTATCAATTTAACCCTTTATTAAATATAATAATAATTATAAAAAAATTGAATACTTTCATTTCATAAAATTCGGGGTCTTACAATCTCCTCTCCTTATGAAATTTCGCCCTCGAAATTTACGTACCTGGTAGTTCGAAGAGATGAGAATACCTTACTTTCTTTTTGGATTATACATTCCCGAATATTTCCTCTGTATCATGATTTTCCCATTGCTCATCTCATGTATTTCAGATATCATTCTAGAATACATCTTCAAAACAAAGGTTAATTGACATATCACAATTTGTCAACTTAAGTAAGAAAATTCAGCTTAGGTAGGACACACACTAGCGAAGGATATTACTCGTCTCTCTCTTCCTAGTTCTAATCCCGGATCTCCGCCAAAGACCATATCCATAAGCTCTGATACCATTTGTGATGCCCCCAAAATAGTTATACACAACCCATTCTGAGTCGCCAGATACACAGTACATAATTTAAATACAAACTTCATTTATACAACTGTCGTGCAAAATACGACAACATATAAGCTGTGAGTTTCAATACAAATATTGTTACGTATATAATACGACATTATTCATACTCAAATTATTACAATACCATATAAAGTATAGCAACAAATATTTCAAGTCTCCAAAGGAACACGAGAAGATTTATGTCCTCCTTATTCTATTGGGGTATATTTTGACGCTTTCAAAGTTGGGTTCTCATCACCCTATTGTTGTTCACCAAAATCAATTATTAAGTGATGTATAATATATGACACACCCATATTAGGTCCTCAATACAATTATATATTGTCTGTCATGCAGTTTTATAATGTATTGAGAAACTTCCACAGTCTCGGACCATCACACTATTCCCCTGTTATCCCAAAAGCTCGACCCAGCTACACTCTTAATACCTGAAAGGAATTATGAAGCAAAAGGGTGAGCACAAATAGTCCAGTAAAGAATATTATGACTAAGATAATTAATTTATCAATAGCCTTCGTCAGTAATAAATCAGATATTTAGAACATATGGTAGATGATAAAAGTTTTCAACCATAATTACAGCGAAATCAACAATCTATTAGAAGAGTCAAGTAGAACATAATGTTTACTATCTTCTCCAAATTAAAAGTCCATCATCAATATTTTATTTCCGTATTACTAATCAACAGTTCTTCGTTGCACCCAAGACAAAGGGAGCTTTCACCACCTGTTCTTACCTGAAACACGAAGTTTATGGTTATACTAATTCACAGTTTATGTTTATAATTATGACATTAAATTTATCTTTGCACTACGGCCAAAGACATATAACTGTAAAACTAATAATCAATAGTCCATCTTTGCACTACGGGCCAAAAATATACAACTGTAAAACCAATAATCAACAGTCCATATTTGCACTACGGGACAAAAATATACAACTATAAAACCAATAATCAACAGTCCATCTTTGCACTACGGGCCCAAGATATACAATTGTAAAACCAATAATCAACAGTCCATCTTTGCACTACGGGCCAAAGAGGACTTTCACCACATCATTCGTCTGCAACATTAAATATTTCACATCATCGAATTATCCATGCACTACGGGCCTAGTATATTCAATAGTATCACCAGTGGTCACGATCATGCCAAACAATTGTCCATTAATGCACTACAGGCTAATGAGGACTTTTACTACATCATTCGTCTGTAACATTAAATATTTCACATTATCGAATTATCCATGCACTACAGGCCAAGGATATTCGTTAGTATCACCAGTGGTCATGATCATTGTGACGTCCCCAAATCCGGGTTCCTTCAAACCTCGGATTTGGTCCGCCACGATACTACTATCGTCAAACTATTTATATCTTTTATTCACAACTTAATGAATATAACTTTGTTTATTACAATATATAACTTTGTTTATTACAATTTATAATATAAATTCTTTCCATTTCCAGGATCTGTATAACGACCCCAAACTTTTATAAGTTTCAAATATTGGTCATTTACCATTCCTGTCTTACATCATATTCGATGTTATAAAAATATGCGGAATAATTTAAACTTTTTCAATCTCCTTTAAAAATAAATCTTTATTGATGTCTTAACTTGAATCAATTACATATCCTTGAATCAAATTATGTTATGATTCATTCTATTCGAATTACTGTATAAATCTTTTCATCTCAATTCAAATTCCTCTATGTATCACATAGTACAACTTAACATGTATTACACATCATAAACTACTATCATGTACATTTCCTAGAACCTAAACATGGTTCAAGAGTATATATTTAAGCAAATGAATCAATCTCCTTTGATACTATTGATCTTTATCAATCAAATAACATGTAATCTTTACTGTGTGTCCTTAACCTGCAAAAGTGGTTATTTGTAATGGTGAGCTCGACAGCCCATCAATTCTAACAGTTTTTATGCAGCACATATCATATAATAGCATATTCAGTTCATGCATTCATAATCGATTAATATTTACTACACATGTTACTTCTCACATAACAGGCATATAGGTTTATATCACAAGCATATCATCAAAGATCAACTTTCACATTTCATACATATCTCATATGCATTTCATATATATACATCATTAGTTTTATAATTCATATATCAAATAGGAATTGAAAGACTTGCCTGATTCGTAGTTTATCAACTACGACTTAACTGCTTCTAGTTATATGCACTTTGTGTATTCCTACACAGTTATAATCATGGATTCACATCCATTAGTCACATATTTCATACATTCTTAATACAATAATAATGTTACGTTATTTCCTAACTAGGTTTGTAAAACCTACATTTCACTTTCTCATCATACTCTTAGAATAACTTGGTATATATAGGTATACCTTAACCACTTGTACTTGACATCAACATTCATATATATCTATCACACACTTGACTCGCTATATGTTCAACACATTTAACACTCATAGATGCATGATTCACATAGTTCTTGCATTTTGCAAACCTTAATAAAATTTAACAAATTTGGATTTTATATAACCATTACATGTTCTTATGCTTAAACATCATCTATGTTAAGTATTATAGCTTTAGACCTTCATTACACATATGCTTTAAGGTTCAGATCAAAGTTAACATAATCAGGCATCAATGCCTATGGGCGTAGTCGCTATATTGTAATTTGGCACAGGATGGGCGCAATTGCTTGTGATCCCTTAGCCGGACTAAAATTGAGTATTTATTTTCTGGTTTCATCTGGGTTCTTAGCATGCATTACTGTTAACACATAACTTATCCACATGTTAAGAGGTCTTAACCCAAGTTGGGTGTCTCTTGTATTTACCTTAAGTTGTTTTACACTTTATAGTTTTATTGCCATTTATTTCACGGCTATGTAAGTTCATACAACAAGGGTTTAACTATATGACCACCGACGAGGTTAAACAACTTTCAATACACATGCTTTCATGTAATCATATGTCTAGTATGGTTTATCACTTGGAATCTTACTTTAAGACATGCATAGTTCATATTACGTCTATCTAGTAGTGTGTACGTACCCATCATGCCTAGAGGCATAAAAGTCCTATCATGTTTGCACATAAGATCAGAACACAAGTACTTAATGTTCGTCCCTCTTAGTTTTAAAACTTCAAAGCTTTATTCTCAAAATCAATGTCATACTAAACTAGTCATGCAAGGCAACTTCAACTTACATGTCATACGCATTTGTACATGTTTCTCTCTACATTTGCAAGGTCAAAATATAACCACTTCATGTTTTAAAACTTAGTTTACAAAAGATAATGGAGTTTGCCTTTGAAATCGTTTTAACCAAAACAAGTTATCTATCACACATACGATTCAACTTTGAATCTTACATCATGCGTAATTAGACCTCATGTATATGCTATCAAGGTCAGAATTAAAGGTACACAATTTCGTCAAATTTTGTTTTCAAAATCTTGTAAGTTTCTTTTCAAAACACATACTAAGTCATGCTATTATCATGCATATTTATGTTTTATCACTTAGAATAACATATTCCATCGTCGGGAGCACTATACTTGTGTATGTGTTCGTTCGACGCCCTCCGATTGTCTCCTAATACGTAACAGTCACAAAGATTACTGTTTTTACCCCCTCTAACGATCTCAAATTGAAAAACTTAAAGAAAAAAAGTTTTAGTTCTATTCGTCCTCGTTCTGGATCATCTTGAATCACCTCAATCGGAGTTCGTATGAAAAAGTTATACCTAATTTACCACAACAGGTCAAAGCAGTCTACGATCAGCGATGCTCGGTCAGCATTGTGCCCCAATTAGCCTCGAAGGCGGCGGCATTTACTGGGAGGCGAAACGACCCCTCGAGTTACATTCTTCGTGATTTTACAGACTCATACTCCTTCCGATTTTCATAACATGAGTTATACTCAACCAAATTAGTCCATTTTCGATTCTATGAGTTTGTAACTCATAAAACTACAACATACCAATTAATCAACAATTAACATAACCATTAACTAACCCAAATATTAATCCAAAACTCATATTCATACTTAGTTTTCATGTTTTGAAAAGTTTAGCGAATTCATTCACTACGAATTCGTTTCTCAACCAAATTGGTTCGTTTAACTTCCGTTGTTTTCGTATTGAACTATATTAACAACATCTAACAGAATTTCATGGATTGCAACAAGTTTTAGCCATCAAGTTTGTGACTCAAAAGTAACTTTTTCTTGTCATTTCTAAGGAATTGTAAAACTTAGGAATCAAGAACATATATGTTAGAATCATTACCTCTTGATGGCTTCAATTTGCTATTTATAGCTCTCCAAACCTCTGCTTGCTCTCAATTATACAATCCTTCCACATCCAATTTTCTCAGATAACTAAACCCACGTAAATGAGAAGAGAGAGCTCCATTTATGGAGGTTTCAATACCCAGACATTAGCTTTGCCCAGCATTACTAACTAACAGGAAGAAGAAACCAGTGGATTGAGAATAGTTGGTTACCAACTCCATCTCCTCCATCCCCCACTTCATCATCAGCTCTATATCTTAATAATGAAGGAATAGGATAGGCCAATGGCCTATTTATACGACATTTATATAAAAGTGACACTGATTTTGGGACAAAAGCTTATACTCAGCACTTTAGCAATTTAGCTTATCTAGTAAATTTTTATAGCTTAATATTGCTACATTATATAAAGTTATGGGTACATATACACCAATAAATAATATCATGTATCTCATGTACATTGGTTTAATTCAATTAATATTTTAATATAATTCAGTTGGGTACTCTCAACCCATTATTTCCTATTACACATAAATATCACAATGATTATTATCAATTATTTATTATTTTTCCATTAATTCTCTTTTAATAATTCCAATTAAACCTTCAGTCTAGTTTAACTTTAATACTTAGGCCACACAAGGCTCATTTATCTCATTTACTGAAGTTATATAACTCAAGCTCATTATTTTTACAATAAAATATTAGTGGTCTATGCCACGTTTGTCTTTTCCCCAATTCCACATTATTTTAATATTTAATGTAAAGCTTAGGTGTCACACCTTACCTTAATACTTAATTACCTTAGATGAGTATATACTATAAACTTATACTCATAACATCTTTATCCAAATAGTCATTTCCTTACAATAATTAGTATGCATTACACTAATTAATATAATATAATTCTTTCATTTCATTTCTTCTATAAATTGTTCCAAAACAATATCTCTCTTAACAACATCTCTTAAGCTTCATAATATCATATTCTATAATATCTCTTAATTAACCATATTTATTCCGGGTTAATTAATTAACTCTTATTCAAATCCATTTATGGACAACTTAATTATAATTTAAGATGTTATTATCCCTATGAGTCCTTAATATCCATTTCTTGAATTTAAATTCCACAAACCGGCGCAGCTGCGCTGGTCATAGGCTTGGAAATGGCGCAGCTGCGCTATACCAAGTTTAGAGGCAGACAAGTTCTACTTGAGCAATACCTTAGCTTCAATTCATGAATAATTCATGCTTTTAAATTACTAACTTGCTATACCAGTTAACTAACATCTACCACAACATTCTTCAATGATTTAGAGATTAACTTCAAGTTCAAACTCTATTTCCCTTAATAGTTAGTTAACTATAAAGATCTCATATATTTCTTTCCACAATTCAAGATATATATATAACACATACATACATTCCTTTAATCTTCACTTCTCGTCGTGTATTGAATTACTTAATAATTCTCTAACCAATTTAAAGGTATATCGATTTTCTACTCTCGTCAACAACGTACACTCATACAAGTCTAAACCTAGCACGCGTCGAATCTTTAATAGTATTCAATATAGTATACTGAGTGGTTTCCCACAAACAACCAACAAATTAGTTTCCGTCTCGTCTACACTGTTTTCACAGTGAGTTAGATCGGTTACTAATTCGTATATACTTCCGCTCTCTGAAGGAATTGTTTAGCCCAACGCCTATACATCCACCATTAAATGTACGGTTGCACTGCCTTAGAGTTGATACTTACTCGTACATATACTCAAGAAATTGGTGATTATCAAAGATATTCAATGTCACCAATTATGATAAAATAATTCTATAAATTATTTAATGCCGATAGATAAATCTTATCCATCTTCTTGTTAATTCATCTCTATAATATATAACAAATATATAATAATGATATATATTTATTAACACAACATCACTTATTACATAGCTCATATTACCCTATGTAACACAATACAACATACCTCGTATCACATATATTCTTGTTCGAACCCATCTTATGCTTTAAGAATTTTATTTACTAAATTCTTATTTTAATATTTTATGAAAATTCGGGTTCTTACAATCATGCCAAACAATTGTCCATCAATGCACAACGGGCCAATGAGGACTTTTACCATATCATTCATCTGTAACATTAAATATTTTACATCATCGAATTATCCATGCACTACGGGCCAAGGATATTCGTTAGTATCACCACAATATAAGCATGAGGATGATGACAATGATATATATAATGAATGAACATAAATAATCAGAATAATAAGATAAAATAGATCTCAGTGATTTTCAACTTAATTATCTAGAGTCCAAATTGCCAACATGATATTAAATGAAGCACAAACTATTAAGGATATTCTAATCATTTCAGGACTTTTCACCATTTAATGATAAGCTAAAGAAACGAATAATAATATCTTACCATAATATGGAGTATGAAAGAAAATGACATCCCTTTACCATAAAAATGATACCCCCTTACCTTAAAAAGAGAGCAATTCTGACTGGTATAACGGAGATATTCTTGAAGAAAACTTGCACTATTTTCTACACTCAAAGCTTCCTTAAACTAAAAAGAAATACGCTCAATATTATAGAATTCTGGTGTGATTTTCATTTCTAAACTGAGCATCTTATTTATAGGAGAATGACAAGATACTATTTAAAAAAAATAATCACGGGCGCACAGTAACTTTCAAACGAATTCATGGGCGTTCGGCTAATTTTTTTTGATTTTACTATGCTGTACTATGCACACAATATGCAGTACTATTCAAACACTATGCAGTACTATGAAATAAAATATAATATATTCTATTTTATATAAAAGTTTTCTATTTTATTACTGTTATAATAATAATGAAAACAAAACTTATATATATATATATATATATATATATATATATATATATAATGTGACGCCCCCAAAATAGGCATACATCACCCATCTTGGGTCGCCAAATACATGGTACTGAATACAAATACAAACTTAATTATACAACATGAGCAGAGAGTTTTTACATGAATATTGTCTTCTAAACAATATCCAAACTCAAATGGAGTCCTCATTACATTTATTGTCACACTATTTTATAGAATAGTGAGGACTACTATAACACCATATCAGACCATTACTCCATTCCCCGACTAGTTCCGGCTACGTTCTCATTTCCTGAAGAGAACAATGGAAGTAAAAGGGTGAGCTCAACTAGCCCAGTAAGAAATAATATGACTAAAATAATGCAGAATAAGTTATCATTAGCCTTCAACAATGTTAAACTGATAGAATATAATAGACAACAAGTTTAACTGCAGCGGAACAAGCAATCCATTAGAAGAGTCAAGTAGAGCATGATATCTACTATCTTCTATGATTTAAAAAGTTTATCATTAACTTAATCGCTGAGACTCAGCTTAATAAATAAATCACATCATCGAATCATCCCTGCACTAAGGGCCAAGGATATTCATTAGTATCACGTCCATAAATTATTCTTGCACTACGGGCCAAGAATATTTGTGTAATCATCAATGGTTATGATTATACCGAATTATCCCTGGTCATAATCATACCAATCAACAGTCCATCTATGCACGTAAACCAAAGATGACTTTCATCACAATATAAGCATAAGGATGATGACAATGCTATAAGAATTCAATTAAAAAAAGCAAAGGATAAATTTTTAAATATTTATAATTTAATTTATCCAGAATTCAATAATGTCCAAATTGTCAATATGATACTGCTTTTGGAATAAAATTCAAGAATAATATCCATGTATCAAAAATAATTTGGATAGAAAAGAAATAAGATTTTCGATGAATAGTACCCCATGAATAGTATCCTGTGAATAGTACTTCAGGAATAGTACCCCGTGAATAGTACCCCGACATGAAAAGTGCCCTGAATACTCGAGTGAATAATATTTAAGTGAATAGTAATCGAGTAAATAGTAACCCGTGAATAGTATCCCAACATGAAAAGTGCCCCAAATATCCGAGTGAATAATATTCTAGTGAATAGTAATCGAGTGAATAGTAACCCGTGAATAGTATCCCGGGTAAAAATATTGATATTTAATAAGAAAGTTCAGATCAATATTTCAATGAAACGATACTGGATGAAGCGCAAAACTCAAGAATATTCCACAAATTTCAAGGATTATAGAAGCAATACTTACCATAGTAAATTTAGATTTAAGAATATGAAAAGAAATAACATACGAAACTGCAAATAGATTTTCACCCGTCATACGGTACGTAATCCACGTAGACAGGTTATTTTGACATATTAAAGGATGAATACGAAAAATAATATTCCTTACGAATACGAAAGAAATAATACCCCTTACCTTAGTAGAAGGTTGGATATTGCAATAGTGAAGTAGCAGAATACTCTTTTTCTTGCTGTCTATAGTTTCTCTCTCTATAGTGTCTCTTGTGAATCTCAGTGAATTGGTGAGAACGAAATAAGAATTAAGCTTTTATTTATAGGAGAATGGACTAAATAGTAACTGATTCATGAACGGTTCAGATTGATTTACTATTAGAACGGACGGTTCATATTGATTACTATTAAAACCACAACCGACGGTCCAGATTGATTTAATTTTAAAACCACCACCGACGGTCCAGATTGATTTACTATTAAAACCACCATCAATGGTCTAGATTGATTAACTATTAAAACCACCATCAATGGTCCAGATTGGTTATCTATTAAAACCACCATCAACGGTTCATAAAATTAGTAAATCTTCTTATGAAATACTAAGTCAAATTTACAACAAATGCCTCATAACAATCCCTATATTTATATCAAAAATTGAATAAATATGTACCATAAATTATTTATCTTTAATAAATATAATTTTAATCTATTAACAATTATTCTTCATTAATATTATAACTCACAATATTTAACAACCAGATCATTCCCAAGAAAGAGAGGGCTTTTCGATAAGGATTTTTCCCTTTTGACGCGCAATTAGGTGACCAAACCTCTCCTCGACAGAACTTTCTAGACATTGTCAATATTGTAAATAATAATATGAATAACTTTGTCATCTCAATTTTTGATTTAATAATATAAAATATTAATACTGTGATAATAATTGAATCAAATAACATGAGATACTATGCTGCAGTTTGTAGCAATAATTGAGTATAACCGAGTGACTTCTCACGTAAGAATCAATAATCAATACCATGTGCTACAATGCAACCACGCGTATTACTGTACTTTTACCACCGGGTAGTTCAATAATTTAACGGTAAAACTTTTATCGTTATTTTTATAAAAAGATATTTCTATCATTTTCTAACTACAACAATACTTCCATTGTGGGGTCCACCAATGATTGTGCCGTCATACAGATATTTCCTGTTAAAACGAATATTCCCCGATCAATCAAATATTCCCGACACGAATATTTTACATCAACTTGTTTACTTTGCAAAATTTTCAAATATTACCCACAACTATAACATTATATCATATCCACACCATAATATTCAAAAATATATTTCGAAAAAAATTATTCTTTATTCAAAAAAGTTGGGGTCTTACAACCTCCCCTTCTTATGAAATTTTGTCCTCAAAATTAGGGTATGTACCTGATATTTCGAAGAGGTAAGGATATCTTGATTTTATTTCAGATTCTAACTCCCAAGTCATTTCCTCTACATCGTGGTTTCTCCACAAAACTTTGACTTGAGGTATAACCTTAGAGTGTAGAATATGATCCTTCTTATCCAAGATTTTAACAAGTACCTCTTCATACGTTAAATCTTCGGCTATCTCGTCTGGTTCTAATTCAATAATGTGGTTTGGGTCTTTCACATATTTACATAACATAGATATGTGAAAAATGTTATGAACACGAGACATACTTGGCGGTAAGGCGAGTCTATAGGCTACAGTTCTTACTCGATCGAGGATTACAAACGGGCCAATGAATCAAGGATTAAGCTTTCCTCTCTTTCCAAATCTCGTAACTCCTTTCCATGGAGCAACACGTAACAACACATGAGCTCCAATATTGAATTCCACGTCCTTTCGATGAAGATAAACATAACTCTTTTGTCGATCTTGTGAGGTTTTTATACGTTATCGGATCGTTTGAATCTTTTCCGTAGTCATACGTACCAACTTTGATCCCAACAATGTTGCTTCACCCACCCAACATACTAGAGAACAACACTTTGGGTCCCCGCTATCTCTTTTTTCATATTGCTCCACCAAAATGTATGTCAAAGATCACGATACATTTTGGTAATCCCAGGATGGATTGCAAACGGTGTGTTATGCACCTCCATCATGATTTTATACTTCAAGTCAGAATCGTTAGGAACACAAAGTCTGGAGTTGACTCGAAGTATTACTTCTTCATCGATTCTTGCTTCCAGAATAGCACCTTTTTGCACTTTCTTCCTCATACGCATTAGCTCCAGGTCTGTAGCTTAAGCAGCTTTAACTTTATCAATTAAAGTCGGTTCTACTCGTATATTCGCCATCATCACATGGGTCCCTGGAGTCTTTAACTCTATCTCCATCCTTTATAAGTCATACAAAATGGGCCTTTGCGTTGACAATATCGTACTTGTACCCGCATATGATATTCTACTCAATGCGTTAGCTACTACGTTCACTTTTCCAGGATGGTATCGAATGATATGATCATAATCTTTCAACAGCTCAAGCCATCGTCGTTGACGCATGTTGAGTTCCTTTTGAGTGAAGAAATATTTGAGGCTTTTATGATCCGTATAGATCTCCACCTTCTCTCCATACATTTAATGCCTCCAAATCTTAAGCGCAAAAACGACAACTGTAAGACCCCAACTTTTATGAATAAAGAATATTTTTCTCGAAATATATTTTTGAATATTATGGTGTGGATTTGATATAATGTTATAGTTGTGGGTAATATTTATAAATTTTGCAAAGTAAGCAAGTGGTTATATAATTTTCAATTGGTCGGGGAATATTCATTTTAACAGGGAATATTCGCATTTGACTCAAGACAATCATTGGTGGACTCTCTAATCTAAGTATTGTCGTAAAGCAATCAATTATCTTTTATAAAAATAACGGCGAAAGTGTTACCGTTAAAACTGTTGAACTACCCTGTAGTAAAAGTACAGTAATACGCGTGGTTGCATAGTAGTACACGGTATTGATCATTGATGCTTATGTGAGAAGTCACTTAGTTATACTCAATTATTGCTACAGTAATTGCTGCATCATATCCCTCATATTATTGATTCAATTATTGTCACAATATCATCTGCATAATATGATATATTATTAAATCAATAATTGAGACGACAACGTTATTCATATTATTAAATTGCAATATTTATAATGTCTAGAAATTCTGTCAAGGAGAGGTTTGGTTATCTAATTGCGCGCCAATAAGGAGAAATCCTTATCGAAAAGCCCCCTCTTTCCTGGGAACGACCTGGTTGTTAAATATTATGAGTTATAATATTAATAATGAATAAGTTTGTGTTGATTAAAGATGAATTTGATAGTTCCATTGTGTTAGAATTATTAGTGTTAGTGGAAATCGACATTTATTTCGATATTAATTGATGTCTGGAAGTTATACTGACCAATCGGGTAATTAATCGGATAAATTATTCTTTATTCAAAAAAGTTGGGGTCTTACATATAATACTTATATATATATATATATATATATATATATAAAATAAAATTGAGATAAGTTTCTACCGATAATTTTGAAAAATGAGTAAGTGGGGGTCCATGTAATATGTCAGATTTACAACAAATACTTCATAAAAAACCCCCACTATTTATCTCAATTCACTTGGCTTCACTATACATATTTTTAATAACATTTATTCATCATTAATATTATAACTCACAATATTAACAACCAGGTCATTCCCAGGAAAGATGGGCTTTTCGATAAGGACTTCTCCTTATTGGCGCGCAATTAGGTGACCAAACCACTTTCTTCGAGAGAACTTTTTTAGGCATTGTCAATAATGCAAATAATAATATGAATAATTGTGTTGTCTCGTTTATTGATTTAATAATATAAAATATTGTGACAATAATTGAATTAATAATGTGAGATACTATGCATCAACTACTGTTGCAATAATTGAATAAATTGAGTTACTTCTCATGTAAGCATCAATAATCAAAAAAATATTGTACAATATCGTGTGCTACTGTACAACCACGCGTATTACTGTATTTTTATCACCGGGTATTTCAACACTTTAACGGTAAAAGTCTTGCCGTTATTTTTATAAAAAGATTATTTATGTCACTTTCTAAATCCGACAGTTATTCCGTTGTGGGGTCCACCAATGATTGTGTTGTCGTACGAATATTCCCCGAAAAAAAGAATATTCCTAGACCAAACGAATATTTTATGACAACTTGTTTACTTTGTAAAATTTTCACATATCACCCTTAACTTTAACCTTTTATCAATTTAACCATTTACTAAATAGAATAATAATTATAAGAAAATTGAATACTTTCATTTCATAAAATCCGGGGTCTTACACAATGCAACTTAAGCAACACCTCAACAACAATCATTCAACTGATTCGTTGGTCTAAGTGACCATCATATCAAGTCTAAGTGTCCCTTGATGTAACGACCCCAAAATTCATACAATTTAATTCTCGACTTTGGTCGTTAATAATACATTCAACCTCTAATTTTACATCATTAAACGATAATACAACCATTGAAATTTGCAAAATAATTAAAATTTTCTATTACAAACTATCCTTGTTCCCAAAACCTTCAACCTTTACATCTAAATATCTCAGAATTTTTCAAGCAACATAGCTATTCCAGAATTTTGACACTATAGTCACTGTTCATTCAGTTTTCATTTCTAGACGTGGTTTACTAAAATCTTCACCACGGATTCATTTTAACTTCGTTTTGGTTCATTCAAGTTAGGAAATCTTCAGAACTTAGAGGGATATCACATACAATCATTAAATTAAGCTTTTAGACATAAATCAAAAGCACAAATGGTCCTCAAGCTCAGTCCCAAAAACTGCCCAACAAGGTTCTTTGTAAATCTTTTATTTTGTGAGTTTTGGTTACACTTGGATGATGTTAAGGCTTCATATCTCTAATTACAATCATTAGAACTCATTTAAATAATCAATTACAAGCCAAAACAAACATAGTAAACTAACTAGTTTACTAACAAAACTAACTAAACCTCCAAAATACAAACTTTAACTAACAAACTAAATACAATATTTAAAATAATAACATTTCCAAAAATTAAATAAGAAACAAACCCGAAAATCTGTAATTCCACATTTAACCGAATAATCTTTCACCAAAATTTAACTAAGAAGATCTTTATAAAAGTCCTCCCACAACAAAGCCTTTCTCAAAATTGGAGGTAGTATTGTTGGTGAATGAAACAAAGGATCAAGCCCTTCTATTTATAGGTTTAGCAAAGGGTAAAGTTCTCAATCTAGTTGATGTGGGACTTGGTTTATACTAATTCTAATTTGTTTATACTAATTTTTCCCATTTTCAACATGCTGAGTGTATTCATTCATCATGAATTCGTTTCTTAACCAATTCGATCCGTTCAAGTTGTGTTGTTTTCGTTTTATAGAGGAGAACAACAATCATCCATCAATTTAAAGTTTCCATCATGAATTCATCATCAACTTTAGTCCCAAAGTACACCAAAACACACATTACAATCAAAACCTAAATTCCTCTTCTTTAGTATAAATGCATGAATTTGATTTCTGAAAATTTGTTTCTAGATGACCACTATCAAATTATAAATATCTAATAACATATATAACATCGTAACCCACAAATTCATTAACCAAAACTCAAATTTTAAAAGAAACTCAAGAACACATAAACTAGAAATATAAACTAGATTATGTACTTTTAATTCCTTAAGAAATAAAATTAACCTTATCAGTAAAATTATAATTTCTATTCAACCATTGTAATCATAACATTATTTAACAAATTCTCACTCCTCTAATTTAATTATTTAATTAAATTAGAATATCCTAATTATACTCAAGCGTAATAAAATACGATAAATCTCATCTATTTTATCACACTTAAATAAACTATCCCATAACAATTTTCATCAAATATTTATTTAATATCATAAATATTCATTCTATTCCATAAAGTTTCCAACTAAAATATTTAATGTACTTAATAAATATTTTACTCGCATTATACTAATATTTACATTTTCATGCAATATATTACCTTCTCACTTTATTAAATCAATTATACTTGTATTAATTCACTATTTTAATTAAGTGAATTATTCACACTATTTATGAAACTTAACTCATAATAATTTCCATTGCCCATAAGGCATAATAATTAAAATTATATTATCTCATAACATAATTTTAACTTAATTAAATTAACTAATATTATTTAATTTCTTTAATAGTTTAATTAACTATTAAATCTCACATTCTCCAATATATGAATATATAATTCTCTTCACACCAAATCATATAATTCAAAATATATACACCTTATAATAAGAATTTTAATTATTAAATTCTTATTTTAATAACTTATGAAAATTCGGGTTGTCACATCCTTCCCTTCTTAAAAGGATTCCGTCCTCGGAATCAAAGAAACCTCACTTACTCGGCTTTCACCAAATCTCTTTCAAAATTTACTTGGAATATTACACTTGACTTGAAGAGTTCTTAGTTAACTAGACTAAGTGTCCCTTAACTTAGTGTCATCTACTGAGACTAAGTCTCTCGAAAGAATCTTTGTGATTCACTTGTAATAGATTTTAGTGATCTGGTCTTAGTGACCCTCTGTATCCTTAGTGGATTTCCTACTTGTAGAGTAAAAGAGTGGACTAAAAGTATTTTATACTTCGAACCACTTAAATATCTTGTGTCATTTACTTTCTTCATTTACATTCTACTTATTAAATGTTATATCAATTGTGAATGATATCCATAAAAACTAAATTTAGAGTTGTGATTCATTATATCTTTAAGGGGATTTCAAATTAATATTCAGGTTTGCTTAAAAATTAAACCAATGTAATTAACTATCTGGTAATACATTCTTAAACAATCAAAAAGTTTTAAAGGATCTATTCAACCTCTCTTTTAGATCTATTTTGTACCTCTCAAAAACAACAAATGGTATCAAAGTTAGTTCTCTTGAACATTTGCTAATCGTTTTGAGTTGATTTATAAAAAATAATAAAACTGATTCTAAGCTTGGTGGTGGAAATAAGCTACCCCTTTGCAATAAAGATAAATTTGCTAACTAAAAAGTTTGCTTGCAGACATATATGGATGTTATAGGTGAAGATCTACAGCAATGTCACATACACTCCATTAAAGCTAGCTCAAATAACTGATGATTCAAACAAGATGTCTTTAAAACATAGAGCTGAATGGAAAAATAATGAGAAGAAGCTAGTGCAGCTTGACAAAAGGGTCAAGAACATTTTATTCATGGCTCTAGAAAATAAGTTATTTGAAAAGGTGGTCAACTACACAACATCTAAGGAAGTTTAGGAAGCCATGTTGGTCATGCATGAAGGTACTTTAGAGGTCAGAGAGAATAAGCAATCTCTTCTGACTTAGCAGTACGAAATGTTCTCTCACATACCTGGAGAGAATATGACTGCTACATATGAAAGGTTCAATGTGCTGCTAAATTCATTGTGAGCTTATGGAAAGGTATATTCAAATAAGAACCTCAATATCAAGTTCATGAGGGCTCTGCCTAGCAGTGGGATGCTCAAACCACTGCCATTAGATAGTTAAAATAATCTGCATGAAATGACTATGTAGAAGCTCTACGGTAATCTTCTTACTTGTGAGCTATAGCTGAATCAACGGGCTGAGACCATCTTTGAAGGAAAAAAGTAAGAAAAATGTGTTGCTCTAAAGGCATCTGAGGCAACCTCTAAAGCCCTAGCAATAGCATAGTCTGATAATGATGTTGATGATGATGAAGATATAGCGATGCTTGCCAGAAGATTGAGAAAGTTCATGTGAAAGGGAAGTAACAGCATACCAAGAAAGTTCTTCAACAATAATAAAAGCAGCAGAGACCAAGAAAAAGATATGTGCTACAATTGTAAAAATCCAGGTCATTATATCGCAAAGTGAAATAAGCCCATGCAACAAGAGTTAAAGAGAGATAAAAAGAAGTTAGCCCCAAGAAAGATTTCAAGGGCTACAAGAAGTTTCACAAGAAGGAAAAATGCTTTGTAGTTTAAGGGTGATGGAGCGACTCAGAGAATGATTATAGCTCTGAATCCAGTGAAGATGAAGGACCCCAATTGACCAATCTCTGTTTAATGGCCATAGAATCTGGTGCTAGCAAAACCACTAACTGTCAAGAAATTGACATCAATGAGGTATTTGACTTCAATTCTTCTGATGTAGATATAAATGATCTTAGAACTGCATTACATGATATAAGTGTAGATCTGCATCAATATATGAAAAGGTCCAGGGTTCTATTAAAGGACCATTCCCTTCTTCAAGAGAAGAAAGAGAAAGTTCAAGTAGAGTTGGATACAGATCTACAAAGTGTTACCTCTCTCTCCAACCTTAAGGCTGAGAATGCAAGGTTTAGGCAGATAACTAAATGCAGTGCACATCAAAACACTATCAATCAATAATGATTCATTGTATGTATGACAATCTTCCAAGTCTAAGTGACTTGAAGAGATCTTAGTAATGTAGGACTAATTATCCATATTTCGAGACTTAGTGACTCCAAGTAACCTAGGTGGTTCAGTTGTAATAGATCTTTGTGATATGGTATTAGTGACCCCATCTATAGTGAATTTTCTAATTGTTAAAGTAGAAGAGTGGACTAGAAGGTATTCATTCTCCAAACCACTTAAAACTTACTTGTGTTATTTACTTTTCAGTATTTACTTTCTGTTATACGTTTTATCATGTTTGTGTGACTTAAAACCTCAAGACTAAATTTGGAACAAAGATTTTCCATAATCTTTAAGGGGGGGGGGGGGTGTGTGTGACGTCCCCAAAATAGGTATACATCACCCATTCTAAGTCGCCAAATACATGGTACAGAATTCAAATACAACTTAATTATACAATCGTCGTGTAAAGTACGACAAAACATAAGCTGAGAGTTTTAAAACGAATATTGTCTTCTAGACAATATACACACTCATTGGAGTCCTCATTACAATTATTATCACACTATTTCACATAATAGTGAGGACTATTAATGCACCATCTTGGACCATCACTCCGTTCCCCGACTAGTCCCGGCTATGTTCTCATTTTCTGAAGAGAACAATGAAAGCAAAGGGTGAGCTCAACTAGCCCAGTAAGAAATATTATGGCTAAGATAATGTAGAATAAATTATCGTTAGCCTTCAATAGTGTTAAACTACTAAAATACAATAGACATCAAGTTTAACTGCAGCAGAACAAGCAATCCATTAGAAGTCAAGTAGAGCATGATATCTACTATCTTCTATAATTTAAAAAGTTTATAATCAATTTTATCGCTGAGACTCAGCTTAATAAATAATCCACATCATCGAATCATCCCTGCACTAAGGCCAAAGATATTCATTAGTATCAGGACCACGAATTATCCATGCACTACGGGCTAAAGATATTCGTGTTTTCATTAATGGTCATGATCATGCCAACAATTGTCCATCAATGCACTACGGGCCAATTAGGACTTTTACCACATCATTTGTAATATTACGGTCATGATTATACCGAATAATCCATGTTCATAATCATACCAATCAACAGTCCATCTATGCATTACGGGCCAAAGATGACTTTCATAATAATATAAGCATGAGGATGATGACAATGATATAAGAATTCAATTAAATGAAAGCAAAGGATAAATTTTAAAGATTTATAATTTAATTTATCCAGAATTTAATAATGTTCAGATTGTTTGGACCGAAAAGAATAATATTGTATCAAAAATAATTTAGACCGAAAAGAAATCAATTTTTGTCATGAATAGTACCCCGGGTGAATAGTAATCGAGTGAATAGTATCCCGTGAATAGTACTTCGGGAATAATATCCCGTGAATAGTACTCCGGCATGAAAAAGTTAAAACTTATCAAAAATGCTCAGAATAATATTTTCATGAAAAAGATATTGGATGAAGCACAAATTTCAAGGATATTCTACTAATTTCAAGGAGTATAGAAGCCAAAACTTAACAAAATGAGTATAAAATTTGAAATCTGAAACGAAATAATATTACTTACATACTACAGAGTATGAAAGAAAATATTATTTCTTACGAGTATTAAAAAAAAATAATATCCCTTACAACTGTTGAACGAAAATAATATTCCTTACGAATATTGAATGAAGATAATATTCCTTCAGAATGTTGAACGAAAATAATATTCCTTACGAATATTGAACGAAAATAAAATTTCTTACGAATATGAAAAATAATATAAATGGCGAATATGAAATAAATAATACCCTTACCTTAAAAGAAGAGTATTCAATTTGGTAGTAGAAGGGATATTCTTGAAAAAAATTTCACTTTTTTTTACGCTCAAAGCTTCTTAAAACTCTAAAGAAATACGCTCAATATTATAGAAGAAGAATTCTCTGATTCTGGTGAGATTTTCAATTCTAACTAAGCATCCTATTTATAGGAGAATGGAAATGATATTATTTGAATTTTTTTTTCACGGGTGAACAGTTTGATAATTCACGGGCGTCGAATTTCTGATTTCATAAGATTTACTTTACACTGAATAGTAAAATACTATGCAAATAAAATATAATATATTCTATTTTTTATAAAAATAAAATTTATAAAATATATATATATAACCTTTGCCTTACGGCAAAGGCATATCATTCTACACCAATTTCTTAAAACCCACACACAATATTCCACTCACACACCCACATAATTCCACTCACACACCCATATGTCATATATATATATATATATATATATATATATATATATATATATATATATATATATATATATATATATATATGTATAATAATAATAAAAGTGGGAATGGTGGGAGAAAGCGTGTGAATTTTTGTGTGTGTCGTGTGGTGTGTGTAATATGTAACGACCCCAAAATTCATACAATTTAATTCTTGACTTCTGTCATTTATAATACATTCAACTTTTAATTTTACATCATTAAACGATAATACAACTATTGAAATTTGCGGAATAATTAAAATTTTCTATTACAAACTATCCTCGTTCCCAAAACCTTCAACCTTTACATCTAAATATCTCAAAATCATTTTAGTACTACAATAGTTTACATCGCAAAACGATATTACAATTTAACATTAATACAATATTCGGAACCTTAAACATACTTTAAATAATAATAACACAACCAAAGTGTATAAATCTTCAAGTATCACATCTGTTACACGTCTTTCAAGTAACACATAACTTTACCTTGAATCTTGAACTTGCAAAACTGGTTATTTACACGGTTAAGCTCGACAGCCCAGCAAAATCTAACAGTTTTCATGCATCACATAGCACATAATGATATGCTTAACATATAACATACATGCTACAGTTCATATAACAGGTATAAGGATTGAGTCCTTACTCAATCAGCATGCTTTAATCAATCAACATAGTCATAAATTGACTTTAATATTTCATACTTTCAAAATATATATAACACATCATGCTTTTTGCAATAAAGATTTAAAAAAATTAATCATCACATAGCAAATAGGAACTGAAAGACTTGCCTGATTCGCAGTTTATGAACTACGACTTAACTGCTTAACGCTTATCTGTACTTCCTATATTCCTACACAGTTATATAATCATGGATTCACATCCATTAGTCATATATTTTACATGCTCTTAATATAAAAGCAAATATTGTTTCCTAACTTGGTTTCATTTTTACTTGAACTTAGTATAACTATGAGACTAGTTCATTCTATTATCATATTTATCTAAACAATCTTGTTTCATATCTTGTAGTCCTTAAAGAAAATATATAACCATAACTTAAGACCATGTAGTTAACAAACTGCTCTTGGTCACTAAAGACGCCATGATCATTGGCTGCATTTAAGCTTAGTAGTGGTGCTTGTAGCGCTTACTCCCAGCCAAAACCAGACTTGAGCTTTTCATTGCTCAGTTTAGTCCTAACCTACTATGCATTCTAATACATACTATAAACATACATCAAGTAGGTTCTGATATTTCTTCAAGTTCACATTTCAAATCATTTAGTTTTGAATTACATAGTTCTATGTTGAATTATTTACATCAACAAGGCTTAGCAACTTCTTTTAACAAAGGTTCAAGGTTTATTAGATTTTAAACCTTAAATTGGTACTAACAACCTTTAATACGCATGTTCACATGTATCTATCTCATTTACATAGACATAACATAGTTCATACTTTTAAAACGTGCTTAAATAACTTATGTAATGCTTGACTAGTTGAGTGCACATATCATTCATGTTCAAAGGCATAAATAACTCTATCATGCTTGCTTATAAGGTCGAATGCAAGTAACAATGCTCATCAAAGTTAGTTTCGAAACTTTTGACAACCCTAATTTTCATAGTTATTAAAATAAGAATTTAATAATTAAAATTTTATTATGAGGTGTATATATTTTGAATTATATGATTTAATGTAAAAAGAGAATTATATATTCATATGTTGAGAATGTGAGATTTATGTTAGTTAATTAAACTATTAAAGAAATTAAATAATATTAGTTAATTTAATTAAGTTGAAATTATGTTATGAGATAATATAATTTTAATTATTATGCCTTGTGGGCAATGGAAATTATTATGAGTTAAGTTTCATAAATAGTGTGAATAATTCACTTAATTAAAATAGTGAATTAATACAAGTATAATTGATTTAATAAAGTGAGAAGGTAATATATTGCATGAAAATGTAAATATTAGTATAATGTGAGTAAAATATTTATTAAGTACATTAAATATTTTAGTTGGAAACTTTATGGAATAAAATGAATATTTATGATATTAAATAAATATTTGATGAAAATTGTTATGGGATAGTTTATTTAAGTGTGATAAAATAGATGAGATTTATATGTATTTTATTACGCTTAGTATAATTAGGATATTCTAATTTAATTAAATAATTAAATTAGAGGAGTGAGAATTTGTTAAATAATGTTATGATTATAATGGTTGAATAGAAATTATAATTTTACTGATAAGGTTAATTTTATTTCTTAAGGAATTAAAGGTACATAATCTAGTTTATATTTCTAGTTTATGTGTTCTTGAGTTTCTTTTAAAATTGGAGTTTTGGTTAATGAATTTGTGGGTTACGTATGTTATATATGTTATTAGATATTTATAATTTGATAGTGGTCATCTAGAAACAAATTTTCAGAAATCAAATTCATGTATTTATACTAAAGAAGAGGAATTTGGGTTTTGATTGTAATGTGTGTTTTGGTGTACTTTGGGACTAAAGTTGATGATGAATTCATGATGGAAACTTTAAATTGATGGATGATTGTTGTTCTCCTCTATAAAACGAAAACAACACAACTTGAACGGATCGAATTGGTTAAGAAACGAATTTGTGATGAATGAATACACTCAGCATGTTGAAAATAGGAAAAATTAGTATAAACAAATTAGAATTAGTATAAACCAAGTCCCACATCAACTAAATTGAGAACTTTACCCTTTGCTAAACCTATAAATAGAAGGGCTTGATCCTTTGTTTCATTCACCAACAATAAGGCCTCCAATTTTGAGAAAGGCTTTGTTGTGGGAGGACTTTTTATAAAGATCTTCTTAGTTAAATTTTGGTCGAGTACGTATTCAATTTGTGGAATTCAGATTTTTTGTATGTTTTTATTTAATTTTTGGTAATGTTATTATTTTAAATATCAGATTTAGTTTGTTAGTTAAAGTTTGTATTTTGAAGTTTAGTTAGTTTTGTTAGTAAACTAGTTAGTTTACTATGTTTATTTTGGCTTGTAATTGATTATGTAAATGAGTTCTAATGATTGTAATTAGAGATATGAAGCCTTAACATCATCCAAGTGTAACCAAAACTCACAAAATAAAAGATTTACAAAGAACCTTGTTGGGCAGTTTTTGGGACTGAGCTTGAGGACCATTTGTGCTTTTGATTTATGTCTAAAAGCTTAATTTGATGATTGTATGTTATATCCCTCTAAGTTCTGAAGATTTCCTAACTTGAATGAACCAAAACGGAGTTAAAATGAATCTGTGGTGAAGATTTTAGTAAACCATGTCTAGAAATGAAAAACCGAATGAACAAAGGACTATAGTGTCAAATTCTAGAATAGCTATGTTGCCAAAAAATTTGAAGTTTCGGGTAGTTGTAGCATGCAATCGAGTTAGGAAGCCATAGGTTTTGAATGACTCTCATTCAATTTCTGATGAGGGAGTTAGAGTGATTGGAAAGAAATGTGTCGAATTTGTCAAACCGAAAGTCGCAAGAATGGACGTGCTATTCGGGACACTATTTCGATATATTAATGTTTCCACAAACTTCTGGGCTTTTGGTATGTTATAGTACACTGAATTAGCTTTCCATAGACTCTAGAACGGACTAATTTCGACTTTGAGCAAAGAGTTATGACCATTCAAAGTAGTCGCATCAAAACCGCCTAACCAACTCTCAAAAGGCCACCTTGAACGAATTTTTTCCGAATTCGTGTTTTGAATTTGGAAATGGTCAAAGAATGAAAGTTGTAGCCTCGGAAGTTAGCTTTCGTGGGCTCAAGAATCGCTCAAAAATGTTTTGAAACGAATTAGTTATGACTATTTTAGAGAGAGAGGTAAAGTCGGGAAAAAATTGAAAGATCGCTATGAACGCCAATTTTGGCACGCTTTTAGACTACTTAACAAACCCGAAATGAGAGGTTAGTATTTTTAAAAATAGTCTTGTATGCCATGAAAAAACATACTAAAAAATGCCTTACGATTGATAAGTAGATTGCAAGCTATTAAGCGCAAGTGGGTGTCAGAGGTGAGGGTCACGCTTGTGGTGGCAAAGAAGCAGATAAAGCAGCCTATGGGTCGCTCAACAAGGCGATTTTTTTCAGAACGCTTTTGGGTGGTTTTGTGGTTGTTTAACATGTAACAAAACACCGAGAGAGATGTATAGATATTATATAATGCTTATATATCGCGAAAACTCACTTTAAATGTAAAGAAAACGATAGAAATGTAATGTAAATGTAAGTTTTCATAACTATGCGAGCGTAATTTAAAATGATATGTAAAACGATATGTAATATAATGAAATGCGCAAACTGCTTGAAATTATATTGAACCTAGTAATGTAAAAACTAAGGGGGATATAAATGGTTTATGTTTTGATACGAAAGTATTTACATACTAAATTCATGAGAGAACCTTTTTGGGCGTAAAAAGGTTATAATATATGACAAAAGTTTCTAAAGAAATATGGAATGGTTTTAAGACAAGAACAAAATATCATAGTTAAATAAAATTAGTTTACATTGAGTACGTGAATTTTGTATATGAAACTAATATGTACATGTATGTATCCTCAATTTGTGTAGGGTCATCACAACATAGATAAGTTATAAACATTAAACAACATCCAAGGCAAGTTTTTTAGTTCTATTATGTTTGTGGATTAAATGTGATTATGTGGTGAGTTATATACCATGCTTTATGAATTGTTAAAGTCAAAATATGACCAAGTTAATTGGGTTATGGAACTCAATTTATATGTGATATGTGATAGCACATGCATGTTGTATAATGTAACTCGATAAATTAGAAATGTATAATGCATGAATTGTGTGCTATGTGAAACATGATAGATTGTTAAATTTGTTGGGCTGTCGAGCTCAACCTTGCAAATAACCACTTTTGCAGGTTCAAGATTCAAGGTAAAGTTATGTGTTACTTGAAAGACATGAATCAGATGTGATACTTGAAGATTTATATACTTTGGTTGTGTTATTATTATTTGAACCATGTTTAAGGTTTCGAATAATGTATTAATGTTGAATTGTAATATTGTTTTGCGAATGTAAACTATTGTAGTATTAAAATGATTCTAGATATTTAGATGTAAAGGTCAAGGTTTTGGGAACGAGGATAGTTTGTAATAGAAAATTTTAATTATTCCGCAAATTTCAATGGGTTGTATTATCGCTTAATGATGTAAAATTAGAGGTTGAATGTATTATTAAGAATTAATCAAGTCGAGAATTAAATTGTATGAATTTTGGGGTCGTTATAGTTGGTATCAAAGTCGTAGGTTATAAACCTTAGGTAGAGTACCAGAGGCTATAACCTTAGAGAAGGAAGGTGAAGATAATGAAAGAATAAGCTCAAGTAGAGTTTGAATAATAAGAAGTAATTTAAGAAATTTATAAAGAAGGGATTAAAACATGTGAGAGGATTCAAAGAAGAATCTCGCAGAGTTATAAGGAATATGAATGTGGGGTTACCAACCCAATAATAAGGATGTAAAGTTAAGAATAAAAGGTTATATTTAAGTATGGTACAATCGTATTCTTTAATAGTTGATGTATGGTATCTGGGCTAAACGACTCCTTCATAGAGCTTGAGGTATATACTTAACTAGCAACTCAAAACCTAGTTTGTTGGTTGTTTGTGGGAAACCACCAACCAACAGACTATATTGAAACTATTAGAGACTCGATGTGTACCAAGTGTAGAAAATGGATACATATGATGAAAATGTGGAACTCGAATGAAATGTGGAGCAATATAAATGAAGTTGGAAATTTTAAAGGAAGAATTGTTATATAAACAAGAAAATTCAAAGAAGAATCTTCAAGAGATATAAAGATAAAATGGGAGAGTTGCTTAACCCAATAGCCAAGATAACGAATAATGATGAATAGACAAAGTCTGTTAGATTAAAAGCATAAATCAAATCATAAATGATGAAAAAGGAAAGAAAGAGGATCGCAAAACAAAACGATCACGAGTTATGAAAAGAATTTTAAGCGAGATGGTTATAGAATAAGATCACGATGTGATCTGTTTAAGTTATAAAAGAAAGATGGTCTGTAATGTTTGAATAATTATAGCTTGATGCTATGAAGTTAATGTACTATGATATAGTACGAGATAACTCACGAGGAGTTATAGATGATGAGGTACAAAAAATTCGTATCGAGCAAAGAGCAAGTTAAGAGTAATAGTTAGGTGGGATTTCAATTGAGGACTCATGTGATGGCTGAGTTGTACAAACCTTTGTATGGGCGAGGGTTTTGTGCTTGTGCTTAGTTTATCACATTGATAATTATTGGAATGTTGGTGTCGCGCTATCAATGTGTATGTGGCTAAAAGGTGATTCTTTTCTCATGTGTATATTTGATAGTTAGAAACTATTAAGATTAGTCAGATATTATTAGGATTAGGTGCGGTTCTTAAAACTAATACATATGGTAAGTTCGTGACTCATAATAATATGGTATGTTTTGAACCCTCAAATAATGGACGCCTATGGTGGTCCGACTAGACAAGTTCTTAAACTCATATTATTGTGGCAAGTTCCGGATTTCCAAAGTGTGGTAAGTTTGATGAACTATTTTGGGTAGAAAACAACTATAGTATAGAGAGCATTGATGAATTTGAAGATTGATAGAATGGTTAAGCAATGAAGTAATGAAGTAAAGATTGAAGTCGATGGATACCGGATATTCTAAATCTACTAGCTATGCTAGACTTTCAAAATTTATTGACTTCGTGCTGATGTTTGCACTTCTATTTTCTTAAAAAACATTGGATCAAATGATGAAACCAATGAGATTTAAAAATAATACCGTTATTATTCAGATGTCTATGCTAATTGTTTTGGCTTAGACAAAAATGATTTGAAATATATCAAAATGTATTTTTTTATATCATCAATGCATCATGGAACCTCAAAAAAGTAGATGATAAAAATGATGGAGTCATCAATGCAGAGATACTTAGTGTTGGATGTGATCTAAGGATCGCCACCCACCACTATGGTATGATGTAGTATGATAAAATCACCAAATGACGGAATCCTCAAACTGGATCAGTAAATACAAAGCATGATATCATGACGCCATAAAAAGATTTTTGAGATTTCTTTAAGATATGAGATATATATATATATATATATATATATATATATATATATATATATATATATATATTTATGATTGATGTCCTAATTGTTGTAGAAGTCTATGCTATTTGATTCAAATTAGATTTAATATTGAAAGATGTTCATGGAATTCAAGCCGCTTTTTGTCAAACTATGCCAAACCAAATTGTTTTGGTGCGGATTCGTATGTTGAAAAGTCGAGATGAATAAACCCTTTTATAGGGGATTACGCGAGAGGCGTTTAGATGTTTGTGCACAATACATTGTACGTAAGGGTCGATCCCCTAAGTACGAGGAGTCCCTATAGTCTTTACGATATGTTAAAGTTTAAGTTGAAAGATTACTTATAACTATGGACATACGCATAACGCTTAAATTTTGTGCACAATACATCGCATTTAAGGGCTTAACACCCTAAGACGGAGTCCCTATAGTCTAATGATTGTTAAGGTTTAAGTTGAAATAGTACTTATAACCGTGGATTTAGTTCAAGGTCTTATGACCTCAAAGATGATTTGGAATCTTTTAAATTCTCGAGTTATTCATACCGCTTCCCGCTTATCGAGCAATTGTGGAAGATTCTTTCTATTCTAAAAGGCGAATGTGGTAAGGATGATATTCCTTAGAAAGAAGTAAGTCGTAAAATGTGACACTGAATGATGGATATGTTGAATAAGTGAGAAAAGAAATTTTGAAATGAGAAGGAGATGAGTTATCAAAGAATAATGTAAAACTTTTAATAGAAAAGTTAATAATTGTAGAAAGATCTTTGTGGAAAGAAAGTGGTTATAGAACCCAATGACTGAATAAAGTATTAACGTAAAATCTATTTTGATAGATTGAATGAATAAAGATTAATAGATAAAATTTCGAGGACAAAATTTTAGAAGAAAGGGTGAATGTAATATTTCGAGTAAATTTTGAAAAGAGATTTGGTGAAAACCGAGGTGGAGGTTTTTTTGATTCCGAGGACTAATCCTTATAAGGAGGGAAGGATGGATGACAACCCTAATTTTCATAAGTTATTAAAATAAGAATTTAATAATTAAAATTTTATTATGAGGTGTATATATTTTGAATTATATGATTTGGTGTGAAGAGAATTATATATTCATATGTTGGAGAATGTGAGATTTAATAGTTAATTAAACTATTAAAGAAATTAAATAATATTAGTTAATTTAATTAAGTTGAAATTATGTTATGAGATAATATAATTTTAATTATTATGCCTTGTGGGCAATGGAAATTATTATGAGTTAAGTTTCATAAATAGTGTGAATAATTCACTTAATTAAAATAGTGAATTAATACAAGTATAATTGATTTAATAAAGTGAGAAGGTAATATATTGCATGAAAATGTAAATATTAGTATATAATGTGAGTAAAATATTTATTAAGTACATTAAATATTTTAGTTGGAAACTTTATGGAATAAAATGAATATTTATGATATTAAATAAATATTTGATGAAAATTGTTATGGGATAGTTTATTTAAGTGTGATAAAATAGATGAGATTTATACGTATTTTATTACGCTTAGTATAATTAGGATATTCTAATTTAATTAAATAATTAAATTAGAGGAGTGAGAATTTGTTAAATAATGTTATGATTATAATGGTTGAATAGAAATTATAATTTTACTGATAAGGTTAATTTTATTTCTTAAGGAATTAAAGGTACATAATCTAGTTTATATTTCTAGTTTATGTGTTCTTGAGTTTCTTTTAAAATTGGAGTTTTGGTTAATGAATTTGTGGGTTACGATGTTATATATGTTATTAGATATTTATAATTTGATAGTGGTCATCTAGAAACAAATTTTCGGAAATCAAATTCATGTATTTATACTAAAGAAGAGGAATTTGGGTTTTGATTGTAATGTGTGTTTTGGTGTACTTTGGGACTAAAGTTGATGATGAATTCATGATGGAAACTTTAAATTGATGGATGATTGTTGTTCTCTCTCTATAAAACGAAAAAACAACACAACTTGAATCGGATCGAATTGGTTAAGAAACTAATTTGTGATGAATGAATACACTCAAAGATGTTGAAAATAGGAAAAATTAGTATAAACAAATTAGAATTAGTATAAACCAAGTCCCACATCAACTAAATTGAGAACTTTACCCTTTGCTAAACCTATAAATGTAAGGGCTTGATCCTTTGTTTCATTCACCAACAATAAGGCCTCCAATTTTGAGAAAGGCTTTTCATTGTGGGAGGACTTTTTATAAAGATCTTCTTAGTTAAATTTTGGTCTAGTACGATTCAATTTGTGGAATTCAGTATTTTGGGTATGTTTTTATTTAATTTTTGGTAATGTTATTATTTTAAATATCAGATTTAGTTTGTTAGTTAAAGTTTGTATTTTGAAGTTTAGTTAGTTTTGTTAGTAAACTAGTTAGTTTACTATGTTTATTTTGGCTTGTAATTGATTATGTAAATGAGTTCTAATGATTGTAATTAGAGATATGAAGCCTTAACATCATCCAAGTGTAACCAAAACTCACAAAATAAAAGATTTACAAAGAACCTTGTTGGGCGCTTTTGGGACCGAGCTTGAGGACCATTTGTGCTTTTGATTTATGTCTAAAAGCTTAATTTGATGATTGTATGTTATATCCCTCTAAGTTATGAAGATTTCCTAACTTGAATGAACCAAAACGGAGTTAAAATGAATCTGTGGTGAAGATTTTAGTAAACCATGTCTAGAAATGAAAAACCGAATGAACAAATGACTATAGTGTCAAATTCTAGAATAGCTATGTTGCCCAAAAAATTCGAAGTTTCGGGTAGTTGTAGTGCATCGAAAGTTAGGAAGCCATAGGCTTTGGAATGACCTCATTCTGACCTCGGATGAGGGAGTTACGGTGATTGGAAAGAAATGTGTCGAATTTGTCAAACTAAAAGTCAGCAGCAGGACGTGCTGTTTGGGATACTATTTTGATCAGTTAATTTTTCCACAAACTTCTAGGCTTTTGGTATGTTATATTACATTGAATTAGCTTTACATAGACTCCAGAACGGACTAATTTTGATTTCGGAGCAAAGAGTTATGACCCTTCAAAGTAGTCGCGTCAAAACTATCTAACCAACTCGGGGCATTCACCTTGAACGATTTTTCTGAAATTTTGTGTTTTGAATTTGGAAATGGTCAAAGAATGAAAGTTGTAGCCCCGGAAGTTAGCTTTGCGTGGGCTCAAGAATCGCTCAAAAATGTTTTGAAACGAATTAGTTATGACTATTTTAGCGAGAGAGGGTAAGCTGGGAAAAAATTGAGGACTGCTATGAACGTCAATTTTTGGCACGCTTTTTAGACTACTTAACAAACCCGAAATGAGAGGTTAGTATTTCTTAAAAATAGTCTTGTATGCCATGAAAAACATACTAAAAAAATGCCTTACGATTGGATAAGTAGATTGCAAGCTATTAAGTCGCCAAGTGGGTGTCAAAGGTGAGGGGTCGCACGCAGGGCAAGAAGAAGAGATAGCAAAAAAAGCCTATGGGTCGTTTCAACGTATGATTTTTTTCAGAATAACGCTTTTGGGTGGTTTTGTATATTTAACATGTAACAAAACACCGAGAGAGATGTATAGATATTATATAATGCTTATATATCGTGAAAAACTCACTTTAAATGTAAAGAAAACGATAGAAATGTAATGTAAATGTAAGTTTTCATAACTATGCGAGCGTAATTCGAAAATGATATGTAAAACGATATGTAATATAATGAAATGCGTAAACCATTTGAAATTATATTGAACCTAGTAATGTAAAACTAAGGGGATATAAATGGTTTATGTTTTGACACGAAAGTATTTACATACTAAATCCATGAGAGAACCTTTTTGGGCGTAAAAAGGTTATAATCTGGACAAAAGTTTCTAAAGAAACATGGAATGGTTTTAAGACAAGAACAAAATATTATAGTTAAATAAAATTAGTTTACATTGAGTACGTGAATTTTGTATGTGAAACTAATATGTACATGTATGTATCCTCAATTTGTGTAGGATCATCACAAATAGCAGTATAAGTTATAAACATTAAACAACATCCAAGGCAAGTTTTTCAGTTCTATTATGTTTGTGGATTAAATGTGATTATGTGGTGAGTTACATACCATGCTTTATGAATTATTAAAGTCAAAATATGACCAAGTTAATTGGGTTATGGAACTCAATTTATATGTGATATGTGATAGCACATGCATGTTGTATAATGTAACTCGATAAATTAGAAATGTATAATGCATGAATTGTGTGCTATGTGAAACATGATAGATTGTTAAATTTGTTGGGCTGTCAAACTCAACCTTGCAAATAACCACTTTGCAGGTTCAAGATTCAAGGTAAAGTTATGTGTTACTTGAAAGACATGAATCAGATGTGATACTTGAAGATTTATATACTTTGGTTGTGTTATTATTATTTGAACCATGTTTAAGGTTTCAATAATGTATTAATGTTGAATTGTAATATTGTTTTGCTAATGTAAACTATTGTAGTATTAAAATGATTCTCTAGATATTTAGATGTAAAGGTCAAGGTTTTGGGAACGAGGATAGTTTGTAATAAAAAATTTTAATTATTCCGCAAATTTCAATGGTTGTATTATCGCTTAATGATGTAAAATTAGAGGTTGAATGTATTATTAAATCTAATCAAGTCGAGAATTAAATTGTATGAATTTTGGGGTCGTTACAGTAGTCACACTTAGTACACATGGCCTTTTGCTCACTAAGGCTATGGCGCGCTAATGAATAACTCCACTGACAAGGCTACCATGCCTGCGCTTCGCACAAAAAACATTTTGACATATCTTTTTCGTTTTAAGTCCGAATTAGTTGGTTTTTGATCCGTTGGACTTGTTAAACTCTTAGCTACTCATCTAGAGAACAATTATAACACTTCAAATATATTAACAAATCATTTTAAGGGTTCCAATTCAATGTCCATGCTATATTTTCATGTTTTAAACATATTTAGCGAATTCATTCACTACAAATTCGTTTCTCAACCAAATTGGTCCGTTTAACTTTCGTTGTTTTCTTTTCTTCATTTACTAACATAATCCAATACCAATTTACAGATTATAACACATATTAGACATAAAATTTCATACTTTCTTAAACCATAACACATGAATACACACTAATATTCACTTCTCTTCTTCAAACCCATTTTCCATGAACTCTCTTACTACAATCATGTATAGATAACAACCAATTGATTACATAAACTAATTTTAACAATTATAATATCAAATTCACATAATCCAATATTAAAAATTTAGAACATAAACTTAGGTTTTTATAACTTCAATGCTTGATTTCTTTACAAGATGGTCACAAGCTTTAGCAATCCTTCTTCCTCTTTTTGATAATCTTAGAAAACCCTCTATCAAACCATTATATTTTCTCTCTTCCTCATCAAGCTCTCTCTCTCCCCCTCTCTCTCTCTCTCTCTCTCTGCTATCTAGCCTTAGAAAGAAGACGCGAAGAATAATCGATATGGCTTTCACTCACGTATCCTTAGTTAGCAAAATAATACGCTTACTTGAAGCCATAATAAGCTAAAGGCCACAAGGCCTTGTTTGGCTACACACAATTATCCCCCACTAGTTTATTTTAATAATATTATATTATATAGTTTTATTTGTTACACCTGTAACTATTTTACATATCTTACAATAATAATTATAATTTTTATTATAATTCTTCCGATGATTAATAAATAATCATATATCTAATTTAATTAATAAATTAGATTTAAACAACGCTTTATTTAATTTACTTATTTTCTTTAATTATTTCTTTACTAATTTTCTTGATGATTAATAAATAATCATATATCTTATTTTCTTTATTTAATTTACTTATTTTCTTTAATAAGTAACTAATACCTTTGGTGTAATTTAATTATCACACACACGTAACTAAATTATTATACCATAATTTCATAAATTATTTATTTTTCTCAATAAATAAATTATTTAAAATATTTATTTAATTTAATAAATATTTAAAATAATTACCAAATTCATTTAATTTCTTTAATAGTTAACTTAACTATTAAATCTCACTTTCCAAATATATGAATATATATATATCTTCACACCGGATCACATATTTCAAAATATATAGCACGTATATATACATACACAAACTCAAAATATCTCATAATAAAATTTTAATCTTTAAATTCCTATTTTAATAACTTATAAAAATTCAGGTTGTCACATCCTTCCCTCCTTATAAGGATTCTGTGACGCCCCCAAAATAGGTATACAACACCCATTCTGAGTCGCCAAATACATGGTACACAAAGCAAACTATAACTTCAATAATGCAATTGTCGTGCAAAATACGACAACACATACTATAAGTTTATATACAAATATTATCTTTTAGACAATATCCACACCCAAATAAGTCCTCATTATAATTATTCATACACTATTTTATAGAAATAGTGAGGACAACTAAAACATCTTTATAGAACCATCACTCCATACTCCGACTCGATCCTGCTATGTTCTCACCTCCTGAGAAGAAAAATGGAACAAAAAGGAAAAGGGTGAGCTCAACTAGCCCAGTAAAGAATATTATGACTAAGATAATATGCAACAAATTATCATTAGTCTTCAACAGGGAAAAATCTGATAGAATATAATAGACAACAAGTTTTAGATCAACAACTGCAGCGAAAACAGCAGAAGAGTCACGTAGAGAATGAGTTCTACTATCTTCTAAGATTAAAAGTCCATCATCAATATTTTATCCCTATAACAACAATCAATGTACATCTTTAATCAATATTCATCTTTGCACTACAAGTCAAAGATATTCATTTGTATCACCAGTTGGTCATGTTCATCTCAACACTTGTTCATCTTTTCACTACGGGCCAAAGATATTCATCAGTTAATCATTCATCTTTGCACTACAGGCCAAAGATATTCAGTAATATCATCATTTAGGACTGAGAATGATGAAAAATATTTTAAAGAAAACGAATCTAGTGAGACAGAAGAACAAATATTAGGGATTCATATAACAGTTTGTCTAAGATCAATAATACTCCATAATAACCAATTTTGAAGCAGAATTCAAAAATAAAGACCAAAACATGGATACAATCAAAGATAGTAACCATAATAGACATCTTGGACAAAAAGAAGAAAATTTTATTTTTCGGTGAATAGTGTCGTATTCTTGAATAGTGCCGTATACGTGAATAGTAACCCCGACACAAAAAGGTAGAACTTCCACAATAAAATCCATACCAATATTTCGGTATAATGATATTGAAAGAATAACATCATTACGAAAGAAAATAACATCCCTTACCCCAAAATAACGGTACTTCTGATCGGAATATCGGATAGAAAGTCGAAGGAAACTTGTACCGTACAACAACTCTCAAAGTATCAAAATACTCACAAAAATACGCTTGAGAATCTAGAGAGAAAGAAAACTTGTTTCTGGTGTGATTTTCAATTCTAACCTAAGCGTCTATTTATAGGAAAATGCTAGAACGCCATAGGAGACTAAAATAATAAAATATTATTATTTTAAACCAAAATTCTACGCACACCTCAATTGATTCAAAGCATTCTAGCCATCATGGAAAAAAATAGCAGCCCATGTGTATTCAACACCAACCAAAAAGTGGGTCCCACCCATAAATTTAATAAAAATTATTTTATTTTCTGAAACTTCAATAATTCATAGAAAATAGCTCGTTTATCAGAAAAATACGAATTTTATGTTCATTCTGCCTGACAAATTCTCTACAACTTTGTAGCTTTGAGTTTTTCCAAATTTCAAACAAAAAATATTCGAAATCCACAAACGGGTGATTTTTAATACTTCCCTTTCGAGAAAATACTGATAAAACACCTCAGCATTAATTCCTTCATTTATAACCACATTAAATAAATAAATCCATCATTTATATCCACAACAAATAATTATTTCCTTATCATATAAATCAATAATTAATTATTTACAAATAATATTACAGAATCACAATTATGACAACCAGGCAGTTCCCAAGAAAGAGGGGGCTTTCCAATAAGGATTTCTCCTTACTGGCGCGCAATTAGGTGACCAAACCTCTCCTTAGATAGAAATTTCTAGACATTGCCAATACTGCTATCTAATAATATTATTCAAATAATATGAATTATTGATATGATAATAATAAAAAATCTTGTGCGTTGACAATTATTAAAACAACAATAATATAAACTATCAACGCAAACAATTATTGAATCAATAAAATAAAATATTGAATAAAGAACTCATCGTAATAATTATTGAAAAGTGCCTTCTACGCATTTAATCAATAATTCAACAATCTTTGCGCAACCACACGTACATCGTATTTTAACCACCGTGTAACCCAACAGCGGTTAATTAGCAGTAACAATTACGTCGTTATTCATAAAAACTCATACTTTGTCATTTTTTTTCATCCGATAGTTATTCCGTTATGGGGCCCACAATTGACTGCGCCATCGTACGGATATTCCCGACAAAAAGAATATTCCACGACCAAACGAATATTCCCCGACAGAAATGAATATTTTATAACCACTTGCTTATTTTGTAAAATTTTCACATTTCACCCGTAACTAAAGCATTATATCAATTTAATACCTTATTAATTTAGAATAATGAATAGAGGAAAAATTTAATTTTATTTATAATAAGTTGGGGTCTTACAACCTCCACTCCTTATAAAATTTCGTCCTCAAAATTGTCGTACGTACCTGGTGTTTCGAATAGGTGAGGATACCTCGCTTTAATTTTCGATTCCAACTCCCAAGTCATTTCCTCAATAGCATGGTTCCTCCACAAAACCTTAACTTGTGGTATAACCTTGGTGCGTAGGACATGCTCTTTCCTATCTAAGATCTTAACAAGTACCTCCTCGTACGTTAAATCTTCAGCTATCTCGTCTGGTTCTAACTCAATAATGTGGTTCGGGTCTTCACATATTTACGAAGCATAGATATATTGAAAACATTATGAACACCAGTCATGTTTGGAGGTAATGCGAGTCTATAGGCCACATTTCCTATTCGGTCAAGAATATCAAGACCAACAAATCTTGGACTGAGCTTTCCTCTCTTTCCAAATCTTGTAACTCCCTTCCATGGAGCAACACGTGAGGTTTGAATACGTTGTCGAATCATTTGGATCTTTTCTGTAGTCATGCGTACTAATTCTGGTCCCAACAATGTTGCTTCTTCCACCTCGTCCCAGCATACTGGAGAACGACACTTTTGTCCATATAACGCCTCAAATGGAGCCATGCCTATACTTGCTTGATAACTATTGTTGTAGGAGAATTCCACCAGTGGCAAGTACTTATCCCAACTTTCTTTGAAATCTAGAACACAGAGTCTTAATAGATCTTTAAGGGTTTGAATAGTCCTCTCTAATTGTCCGTCCGTTTGAGGATGATATGCTGAACTGAATCATAAATCTGTGCCCATAGCATTTCTGCAAGCTAACCCAAAATCTTGAAGTGAATCTTGGGTCACGATCCGAAACTATGGATACTGGCATGCCATGCAATCTCACAATTTTATTCACGTACATACGAACAAGACGTTCAAGGGAATAAGTTTCTCGTATAGGTAAGAAATGAGCAGACTTGGTTAAACTATCAACAATAACCCAAATCGCATCTATGCCTTAAGAAACTTTGGGAAGACCTATAACGAAATCCATGGTAATGTGTTCCCACTTCCATTCCGAAATCTCAAGTGGTTGCAATGGACCTTTTGGCACTTGATGCTCCACCTTTACTTGCTGACAAGTTAAACACCTCGAGATAAACTCCGCGATCTCTCTCTTCATATTGTTCCACCAAAATGTATGTTGAATATCATGATACATTTTGGTACTCCCAGAATGGATTGCAAACGGGGTGTTGTGTGCCTCCATCATGATTCTATGCTTCAAGTCAGAATCGTTAGGAACGCAAAGTCTAGAGTTGACTCGAAGTATTCCTTCTTCATTTATTCTTGCTTCTGGACTAGCTCATTCTTGCACTTTCTTCTTCATACGCATCAGCCCCAGGTTCGTAGCTTGAGCAGCTTTAACTTTATCGATTAAAGTCTGTTCTACTCGTATATTCGCCATCATCACGTGGGTCCCTGGAGTCTTTAACTCTATCTCCATCCTTTGCAAGTCATACAAAATGGGCCTTTACGTTGACAATATCGCACTCGTACTTGCATATGATCTTCAACTCAATGCGTCAACTACTACGTTCGTTTTTCCAGGATGATATTGAATAATGTGATCGTAATCTTTTAACAGCTCAAGCCAACGTCGTTGTCGCATGTTGAGTTCTTTTTGGGTGAAGAAATATTTGAGGCTTTTATGGTCCTTATAAATCTCCACTTTCTCCCCATACAAGTAGTGTCTCCATATCTTCAACGTCAAAACGACTGCTGCCAACTCCAGATCATGAGTAGGATAATTCCTCTCATATTCTTTGAGTTGTGGCGAGGCATAGGCTATGAATTTCCCATGTTGTATGAGAACACATCCTAACCCTTTGCCTGAAGCATCACTGTAGATAACAAATCCATCCGAACTAGATGGTATTGCTAGAACAGGTGCCGAAATGAGTCTCCTCTTGAGCTCTTGGAAATTCTTCTCGCATTCCTCGCTCCATACAAATTTTGTATCCTTCCGAGTCAACTGAGTTAACGGAGTAGCGATTCAAGAAAATCCTTCCACGAATCTCCGATAATAACCGCCTAAGCCCTGAAAGTTACGAGACTTTGGCCACCGATTCCGCTGTTCCTAACTTTGTATTGCTTCAATCTTCGCCGGGTTAACAGATACTCCATGTTTTGACACCATGTACCCAAGGAATGCTACTTCCTCAAGCCAGAACTCGCATTTATTTAGCTTGGCATATAGCTTGTTTTCACGAAGCCTTTCAAGTATTAGCTTCAAATGGTGCTCATGATCTTCATGGCTTTTGGAATAGATGAGGATGTCATCAATAAAGACAACAACGAACTGATCCAAATATTCCTTGAATACACGGTTCATCATATCCATGAAAGCAGCAGGAGCATTAGTCAATCCAAAAGACATAACTAAGAATTCATAATGCCCGTACCGAGTCCTGAAGGCAGTCTTTGGAATATCCTCAGTTTTAATCTTGGTGATGATATCCGTAAGCTAAGATCGATCTTTGAAAAGAATTGTGCTCCTTGAATCGGGTCTAACAGGTCATCAATGCGAGGTAATAGCGGATACCTATTCTTGATGGTGACATGGTTTAATTCTCAGAGTCAATACAAAGTCGCATACTCCCCGTCTTTCTTCTTTTACTTAATAAAATAAAAGCACCCCAAGGAGATGTACTAGGATTTAATGGGCGATGTCTAATAACTCTGTAGTTGGACTTTTAACTCCTCAAGTTCAATATGAGGCATTTGATATGGGGTTTTAGAAATGTGTTTTGTATTCGTTTAAGATAAATAAAGAATTCAACATCACGCTCGGGGTAGACCGGGAAGTTCTTCAGAAATACATCAGAAATTCTCTAACAATGTAAATATTATCCAAATCGATTTGTCTTTATTCAAATCCATAACATGGGCTAAGAAAGCTTGGCATTCGCTTTTCAATAAATGAATAGCTTTGTGGCTTGATATGATGGTGGATCGATTTTAGTGGTTTAGTTGTTTGAATTGTATATGACAAGTTGGTTAGGAATATGAAAACTAACAACCTTATGAAAATAATCAATTTTGGCATGATGAGTGGTTAACCAATCAATTCCTAAAATCACATCAAAAGCAAGTATCTTTAAAGAAATAAGATCAACAGGTAATGTGATTGTGCCAACTTGGATCAAGCAAGATTTATAAACTATAGATGTAATGAAGGTTTCACCCAACGGAGTTTCAACAGATAAATCAAAGTCTAATTTCCCCAGAGTCAAGTTTAAATGTTGAGCATAAGCAGGAGAGATAAAAGAATGGGTAGAACCGGTATCTAGTAAGGTATAAACTTTGTAAGAATTCAAGATTAGCTTACCCGTGATCACCTCGTTCGGGTTCCTCACGTTTTGGCCAGTTACGACAAACGCTCTTCCAGGAACCGCTGATTTTGACTTATCCGGGACAGCCTTTGCAGTCACCATCCCTGCTGAACTTAGTTTTGCTATAGTACAATCTCGAGCGATATGTCCTTCCTTTTCATAATTATAACATACCTTGGATTGTTGTGGACAGTTTGGGCTTATATGTCCCTCTTTCCCGCATTTATAACATCTAACTGGCGGTCGATCTCCTCCCCTAAAATTTGTTGTTGGTGCTGGTGTTGCTGCTGATGTCTTCCCGTCATTGTTGAATCTCCTCTTTCTGAAATTTCCACTTAACTTACCTCTCCTATTATCATTGTAAGACCCCAACTTTTTATAAATAAAATTGAAATTTCCTCTAATTATTACTTTGAAATAATAAGGAGTTAATTTGATATAATACTCTGGTTATGAGCGAAAAGTGCAAATTTTACAAAATAAGCAAGTGGTTATAATATAATCATTGTTGTTGGGGAATATTCGTTTGGTCGTAGAATATTCTTTTTGTTGGGAATATTCGTACGGCGGCGCAGTCAATTATGGGCCCATAACAGAATAACGGTCGGATGAAGAAAATGACAAATTTGAGTTTTTATAAATAACGGCGTAATTGTTATCGTTAACACTGTTAGATTACCCAGTGGTTAAAATATAGTAATACGTGTGGTTGCACAGTAGCACACGGTATTGCAAAGTATTTTTGAATTATTGATTCTTACGTAAGAAGGCACTACTCAATAATTGTTACAAAGAATTATCGCTCAATATTTTATTTTATTGATTCAATAATTACTGCGTTGATATTTTATATTATTGTTGTTTCAATAATTGTCATTTCACAGTATTTTCCATTATCTGATCAATAATTCATATTATTTGAATAATATTATTAGATAACATTATTGGCAATGTCTAGAATGTTCTACCAAGAAGAGGTTAGGTCATTTAATTGCGCGCCAGTAAGGAGAAATCCTTATCGGAAAGCCTCCTCTTTCCTAGGAACGGCCTGGTTGTCATAATTGTGATTTTGTAATATTATTTATGAATAATTACTTATTGATTTATATGATAAGGAAATATTTATTTTATGTGGATATAATTGAAGGAATTCTGTTGGAAATTATTTATTGAAAGTTGACAATTATTTTCTCCGATAAAATATTTATTCATATACATTATTATAATATATTATAATTGTTTAATAATAATATTATTATAATATATTAGCATGTGTTTATTTAGAGCGGAAGTAAACAAAATGCTTATGAAGACTTATTTTCAAAAAAAAAGTAGTTTGTATCATTATTTTGATTGGTGGAGTTGGTTGGTGAAATTGGTAGGTGAGAAAGTTGCATGCATTGTTTTTCAAATGTAATACAGGAGTCTTGTTTTATTTTTTCCAAAGATGGCTTGTTGTTTTTCTTCCTGCAAAGTTGATTTTCAAAAGGGTGGGCCTTCACCTATAAGGAAAAATTGAAAAGTTTGGCAGGAATGGGTTGGCAGAAGTTAGGCAGGAAAAGTTGGCTCAGCAATTTGTTTTCTCCCTCCGTTGCTATAAATAGGGGGTAACCCTTCCTTTCTCAACACACCACTTTCAAAATAGAATTTCTTATTCTAAAGTATTGTGAGTATTTTCTTGAGTATAAGAATATTTTGAGCGTAGTTTTTCTACAAGATTTTTTCAGAATAATATCTGATATTCCAGTCAAATCCAGTTTCTACCAAGGTAAAGGATATTATTTTATTGCAATACTCGTGAGAAATATTATTTTCTTTCATACTCCATATTATGTAAGCGATAATATTTCATCTCGTATTCTTGAATTCGAATTTACTATGGTAAGTATTGCTTCTATAATTCCTGAAATGATTAGAAATTTCGCTTCATCTAATATCATTTCATAGGAATATTGGTCTGAACTTTTAATCAAATTTGGAACTTTTCACGACCTGCATTGTTCATTATCGTTCAAGGGTATCTTTTTCACTGCAATCATTCACAAAAAGAAAATTTTTTTTTTCTTTTCAAGTTATCTGTTGTGACCCTTATTCTTGAAAATTGAATCCATGTTTTTATCTTCACTATGGTTTATTATGTAGCGTTTTTGAACTTGGTTCATCTAAAGTACGAATTCCTAATCTTTGTTCTTCCATCTCACTGGATTCGTTCTCTAAAATATTTTTCATCATCCTCAGTCTTTAATGGTGATACTTGATGAATATCTTTGGCCTGTAGTGCAAAGATGAATGATTACCTGATGAATATCTTTGGCCCGTAGTGCAAAGATGAATAGCTGTTGAGATGAACATGGCCAACTAGTGATACAAATGAATATCTTTGGCCCGTAGTGCAAGGATGAATAATTGATGCACGATGTATATTGACTGATGTTACAGGGATAAAATATTGATGATGGACTTTTAAATTCATAGATGATTGTAGATTTGATTCTCTACTTAACTCTTCTATTGAATTGTTATTTTCGCTGCGAATATTGATCTAAAAATGGTTGTCTATTATATTTTATCTGATTTGTTGAAGGCTAATGATAAATTGTTGTTCTTTATCTTAGTCATAATATTCTTTACTGGGCTAGTTGAGCTCACCCTTTTCCTTTTTGTTCGATTTTTCTTCTCAGGAGGTGAGAATATAGCAGGAACCAGTCGGGGTAAAGAGTGATGGTCCTAGACAGTTGTTTTGGCAGTCCTCACTATTTTTGTAAAATATTGTATCAATAAATGTAAAGAAGACTTATTTGGGTGTGGATATTGTCTAGAAGACAATATTTGTATTTAAACTCACAGCATGTGTGTTGTCGTATTTTGCACGACAATTGTAATAATAAAAGTTGTAGTTGTTTCTGTACCATGTATTTGGCGACTTAGAATGGGTGATGTATACCTGTTTTGGGGGCATCACAATCATGGCCACGATTACCACCCGAGTGGTTACCGCCTTTGTCCGTATTTTTCCCTCCTCGTTGGTTATCATCGCCTCGATGATTTGTTGTCACCGCAGATGACTCTGGTTGTGGTCCCTCGGTTGAGTATACTCACTATCTCACTCTAATAATTGAGCCCTGTTGACAACATCCGAATACGAGAGAAAATTTATGAGAGATAAGGTATTGATGAATCTCGGTTTTAGACCTCTCGTGAAACATCGCGTCATACATTCCTCATTTTTACCAAATGAGGTGCAAACTGGATAACTCCATGAACTTCGCTGCATCGAGACACTTAATTATGTTGTTCGTTCCGGTCTAATAAACTTTACCTCCTTTATATGATGAATACTTTCAGGAAAGTACTTGTCATTGAACAATTTCTGAAATCTTTCCCAAGACATGTTGAGTGCGATCGGGTCAGTACGCTTCATGATTCCCACGAAGAATCGCTTTCGCCACGGAACATATAAGGTGGCAAATGGAACCTTCATTCCTCCGTCCGCATCCCAAGACATCGAATATCTTGGTAATTTGCTTGACCCACGTTTCCGCCTTAATCGGATCGGGCTTTCCCCAGAAATCTGATGGTCCCAACTCCTTGAACTGCTTGGCTGTGACAGGCCGCGCATTGCTATCACTTCCACCCGTATTTTGTATACGAGTCTCCCTCGTTTGATTTTGCATGAACTGCCAAAAGCTCCTAAACATTCCATCATTCATCATTTGCTCGGTAGTGTTGTTTATAGGAGGAATATTGTCTTCCTATTGCACGTTCTCCTGGTTTGTGACTAAAGGTTGTTCCACAGTCTCATACACTCCATTGTTAACGTTCTCGGTAGCCATTCTTAAATACTGCCATAAAACAAGGGTTAATTAAACAAATTAACATATCACATAATATCCCTATATTATGACCGACTAACAAATAAGCTTAGATAAGACACACTAGCGAAGGATTTACTCATCTCTCCCCTCCTAGTTCTATTCCTCGATCTCTGCCAGAGACCATATCCCTAAGCTTTGATACCAACTGTGACGCCCCCAAAATAGGTATACAACACCCATTCTGAGTCGCCAAATACATGGTACAAAAAGCAAACTACAACTTCAATAATACAATTATCGTGCAAAATACGACAACACATACTGTGAGTTTAAATACAAATATTGTCTTCTAGACAATATCAACACCCAAATAAGTCCTCATTACAATTATTCATACACTATTTTACAGAAATAGTGAGGACAACTAAAACATCTTTCTAGAACCATCACTCCATACCCCGACTCGATCCTGCTATGTTCTCACCTCCTGAGAAGAAAAATGGAACAAAAAGGAAAAAGGGTGAGCTCAACTAGCCTAGTAAAGAATATTATGATTAAGATAATATGCAACAAATTATCATTAGTCTTCAACAGGGAAAAATCTGATAGAATATAATAGACAACAAGTTTTAGATCAACAACTGCAGCGGAAACAACAATCCATTAGAAGAGTCACGTAGAGAATGAGTTCTACTATCTTCTAAGATTAAAAGTCCATCATCAATATTTTATCTCTGTAACAACAATCAATGTACATCTTTAATCAATATTCATCTTTGCACTACAGGTCAAAGATATTCATTTGTATCACCAGTTGGTCATGTTCATCTCAACACCTGTTCATCTTTGCACTACGGGCCAAAGATATTCATCAGTTAATCATTCATTTTTGCACTACAAGCCAAAGATATTCAGTAATATCATCATTTAGGACTGAGAATGATGAAAAATATTTTAAAGAAAACGAATCCAGTGAGACAGAAGAACAAATATTAGGGATTCATATAACAGTTTATCCAAGATTAATAATATTCCATAATAACCAATTTTAAAGCAGAATTCAAAAATAAAGACCAAAACATGGATAAAATCAAAGATAGTAACCATAATAGACATCTTGGACAAAAAGAAGAAAATTTCATAGAAAATAGCTTATTTATCAGAAAAATACGAATTTTATGTCCATTCTGCCTGAAATCAAATTCTCTACAACTTTGTAGCTTTGAGTTTTTCCAAATTCCAAACAGAAAATATCGGAAATCCACAAACGGGTGATTTTTAATACTTCACTTCCGACAAAATACTGATAAAACACCTCAGCATTAATTCCTTCATTTATAACCACATTAAATAAATAAATCCATCGTTTATATCCACATCAAATAAATATTTTCTTATCATATAAATCAATAATTAATTATTTACAAATAATATTACGAGAATCACAATTATGACAACCAAAAGGTTCCAGAAAGAGAGGGCTTTCCAATAAGGATTTCTCCTCATCAAGCGCAATTAGGTGACCAAACCTCTCCTTAGATGTAAATTTCTAGACATTGCCAATAATGCTATCTAATAATATTATTCAAATAATATGAATTATTAATATGATAATGGGAAATACTGTGCAGTGACAATTATTAAAGCAACAATAATATAAACTATCAACGCAGCAATTATTGAATCAATAAAATAAAATATTGAACAGTAACTACTTTAACAATTATTGAGTTGTGCCTTCTTACGTACGAATCAATAATTCAACAATACTGTGCAACCACGCGTATTACTCTATTTTAACCACCAGGTAACCCAACAAAGATTGTTAATTCAGTAATAATTACTGTAGTTATTCATAAAAACTCATACTTTGTCATTTTCTTCATCAAGCGGTTATTCAAGTTATGGGGCCCATAATTGATCACTTTGTCGCATTTAATATTCCCAACAAAAAGAATATTCCACGACCAAACGAATATTCCCCGACAGAAATGAATATTTTATAACCACTTGCTTATTTTGAAAAATTTGCACATTTCACCCGTAACCAAAGCATTATATCAATTTAACACCTTATTAATTTAGAATAATGAATAGAGGAAAAATTCAATTTTATTTATAATAAGTTGGGGTCTTACAGATTTCGTCCTCGGAATCACCGATACCCTACCTTACTAAGGTTTTCACAAAATCTCTTTCACAATTATCGTTGAATAACTTCAACACGTTAACTTAGCAAAAAGTTTTACATATATATATATACTTCATTCATTTCTTCTACAACTCTTAGGTTTTATTACTTAACCTTCAATTAAACATAGTCATATATCAAATATTATATATTCTTTAACCCATTCATTTCCTTTTCTAAGGATCGTTATCATAAACACTCGGGATATTACATTCACCCTTTCTTCTAAGAATTTCGTCCTCAAAATTTTATTTATTAATCTTCATTCATTCAATCTATCAAAATAGATTTTATGTTAATACTTTATTCATTCATTGGGTTCTATAACCACTTCTTTCCACAAAGATCTTTTTACAATTATTAAACTTTTCTATTAAAAGTTTTACATTATTCTTTGATAACTCATCTCCTTCTCATTTCAAAATTTCTTTTCTCACTTATTCAATATATTCATCATTCAATGTCGCATTCTACGACTTACTTCTTTATAAGGAAAATCATCCTTATCACATTAACCTTTTAGAATAACTAGAATCTTCCACAATTGCTCAATAATTGGGAAGCGATATGAATAACAGGAATTTAAAAGATTCCAAATCATGCTGAGGGTCATAAGACCTTGAACTACGTCTACGGTTATAAGTACTCTTTTAACTTAAACCTTAACAGTCATTAGACTATAGGGACTCCCGTACTTAGGGTGTTAAGCCCTTCGTACGATGTATTGTGCACAAACATTTAAATGCTATGGATATGTCTATAGTTATAAGTAATCTTTCAACTTAAACTTTAACAGTCATAAGACTATAGGGACTCCTCGTACTTAGGGTGATCATCCCTTCGTACAATGTATTGTGCACAAACATCTTAATGCCTCCGCGTAATCCCCTATAAAAGGGTTGTTACATCTAAGCTTTTCAACATCTGAATCCGCACCAAAATAATTTGGTTTGGCATAACGTTTCAAGAAACGCTTGAATTTCATGAACATCTTTCAATAATCGTCTAGCTGAATCAAACAGCATAGACTTCTACAATAATTCGAACATCAATCGAAATACACACACACACACACACACACACACATATATATATATATATATTCTCATATCTTAAAGAAATCTCAAAAATATTTTTATGACGTCATGATACCGCACTGTATTTACAGTCCGTTAAGGATTCCATCATTTGGTGATTTTATCATACTACATCATACCATAGTGGGCTGACGATCCTTAGATCACATCCAACACTAAGTAATACTGCATTGATGACTCCATCATTTTTTTCATCTCTGTACCAGGTTCCATGACACATTGATGATATAAAAATACATTTTTATATATTTCAAATCATTTTTGTCTAGCTGAAGAAATTAGCATAGACATACGAATAAAGGTATTGTTTTTAAAACTCATTGGTTCTATCATTTGATCCAATGTTTTTCAAGAAAATAGAAGTGCAAACATCAGCACAAAGTCAATAAATTTCGAAAGTCTAGCATAGCTAGTAGATTTAAAATATCCAGGTATCCATAAACTTCAATCTTTACTTCATTACTTCATTACTTAACCATTCTATCAATCTTCAACTTCATATATGCTCTCTATACCATAACCGTTTTCTACCCAATATAGTTCATCAAACTTATCACACATTGGAAGTTCAGGAACTTGCCACAATAATATGAGTTTGAGAACTTATCCTAGTCAGACCATAGGCGTCCATTCGCTGAGGGGTTCAAAACATACCATATTATTGTGAGTTACGAACTTACCATATGCATTAGTTTTAAGAACCGCACCTAATCCTAATAATATCTGACTAATCTTAATAGTTTCTAACTATCAAATATACACATGAGAAAAGAATCACCTTTTCGCCACATATACATTGATAGCGCGACACCAACATTCCAATGATTATCAATATGATAAATTGAGTGCAAGCACAAAACTCTCACCCATACAAAGGTTTGTACAACTCAACCATCACACGAGTCCTCAATTGAAATCCCACCTAACTCTATCTTACTCTTAGCTTGCTCTGTGCTCGATACGAATTCCTCGTATCACATTATCTATAACTCCTCGTGAGTTTATCTCGTACTATATCATAGTACATTAACTTCATAGCATCAAGCTATAATTATTCAAACATTACCTACCATCTTTCTTTTATAACTTAAACAGATCATGTCGTGATCTTATTCTATAATCATTTCCCTTAAAATTCTTTTCATAACTCGTGATCGTTTTGTTTTACGATCCCCTTTCTTTCCGTTTTCATTATTTACGACATTATTTGTTATCTTGGCTATTGGAGTTAGGCAACTTCCATTTCTTATCTTTATATCTCTTCAAGATTCTTCTTTGAATCTTCTTATTTATATAACAATTCTTCCTTTAAAAATTTCTTACTTCATTTATATTGCTAAACATTTCATTTAAGTTCCATATTTTCATCATACGTATCCATTTTCTATACTTGGTACACATCGAGTCTCTAATAGTTTCAATATGGTACGCTGAGTGGTTTCCCACAAACAACCAACAAACTAGGTTCTGAGTTGCTAGTTCGTATATACCTCCGCTCTATGAAGGAATCGTTTAGCCCAGATACCATACATCAACCATTAAAGAGTACAATTGTACCATACTTAAATATAACTTTTTTTTGATTCTTAACTTCTTTATCATCTTCTCTAAGGTTATAGCCTAAGGTACTCTTACCTAAGGTTTATAACCTACAGCTTTGATACCAACTGTAACGACCCCAAAATTCATACAATTTAATTCTCGACTTTGGTCATTAATAATACATTCAACCTTCAATTTTACATCATTAAAAGATAATACAACCATTAAAATTTGCGAAATAAGTAAAATTTTCTATTACAAACTATCCTCGTTCCCAAAACCTTTAACCTTTACATCTAAATATCTCAAAATCATTTTAGTACTACAATAGTTTACATCGCAAAACGATATTACAATTTAACATTAATACATTATTCGGAACCTTAAACATGGTTCAAATAATAATAACACAACCAAAGTGTATAAATCTTCAAGTATCACATCTGATACACGTCTTTCAAGTAACAAATAACTTTACCTTGAATCTTGAACCTGCAAAACTGGTTATTTGCAAGGTTGAGCTCGAAAGCCTAGCAAAATCTAACAGTTTTCATGCATCACATAACACATAATGATATTCTTAACATATAACATACATGCAATAGTTCATTTAACAGGTATAAGGATTGAGTCCTTACTCAATCAACATGCTTTAATCAATCAACATAGTCATAAATTGACTTTAATATTTCATACTTTCAAAATATATATAACACATCATGCTCTTTGCAATAAAGATTTAAAAAAATTATTCATCAAGTTCACGTAGCAAATAGGAACTGAAAGACTTGCCTGATTCGTAGTTTATGAACTACGCCTTAACTGCTTAACGCTTATCTGTACTTCCTGTATTCCTACACAGTTATATAATCATGGATTCACATCCATTAGTCATATATTTCACATGCTCTTAATATATAAACAAATATTGTTTCCTAACTTGGTTTCATTTTTACTTGAACTTAGTATAACCACGAGACTAGTCATTATATTATCATATTTATCTAAACAATCTTGTTTCATATCTTGTAGTCCTTAAAGACAATATATAACCATAACTTAAGACCATGCAGTTAACAAACTGCTCTTGGTCACTCTGCAGTACGACGCTGCCGCGCAGCATTTAAGCTTGGGAGTGGCGTGGTCGCGCTACTCCCAACCAAAACCAGACTTGAGCTTTTCATTGCTCAGTTTAGTCCTAACCTACTATGCATTCTGATACATACTATAAACATACATCATGTAGGTTCTGATATTTCTTCAAGTTCATATTTTAAATCATTTAGTTTTGAATTACATAGTTCTATGTTGAATTATTTACATCAACAAGGCTTAACAACTTCTTTTAACAAAGGTTTAAGGTTTATAAGCTTTTAAACCTTAAATTGGTACTAACAACCTTTAATACGCATGTTCATCTATCTCATTTACATAGACATATCATAGTTCATACTTTTAAAACATGCTTAAATAACTTATGTAATGCTTGACTAGTTGAGTGCACATATCATTCATGTTCAAAGGCATAAATAACTCTATCATGCTTCCTTATAAGGTCATAATGCAAGTAACAATGCTCATCAAAGTTAGTTTCTGAAACTTTTAAATTTCTCTTTGAAAACACATATTATTCAAGTTATACAAGTTATCTTATACAAGGTAACTTAAGATCACATTTTATGCTTGCATGACTCCACCATATGCTAACTACAAAGTCAGAACTCAAGTGTCTTAAAGTTCGTCAAGGTTTTTTTTAGAAATCTTCAAGTTCTTTTTTTAAAACACGTACTAAGTCATGCTTAAGCATCCCATTATGAGTAAAGTAATCTTAGTCATATGACATGTCTATTATCATGCATATTCATGTTTTATTACTTACAATAACATAATCCATCGTCCGGAGCACTATACTTGCGTATGTGCTCATTCGACGCCCTTCGATTGCCTCCTATTATGTAATAGTTACAAAGATGACTGTTTTGAGCCTTCCTATTGACCTCAAATTAAAAACCTTAAAGAACATAAGTTGTAGGTCTATTCGTCCTCGTTCCGAATCATCTTGAATCACCTCAATCGGAGTTCGTATGAAAAAGTTATGACCGTTTTACCAAAATAGGTCAAAGCAGTCATACTCAGCACACATGGGGCACAGCCGCGCCCCTTTTGCTCACCAATACCGCGCGCCCATGCTAATGCCCAGCTCCAGCTGTGCGCCTGGCTTCGCACAAAAACAGTTTTGGACATATCTTTTTCGTTTTAAGTCCAAATTAGTTGGTTTTCGATTCGTTGGACTCGTTAAACTCTTAGCTACTCATCTAGAGAATAATTATAACACTTTAAACATATTAACAAATCATTTTAAGGGTTCCAATTCAATGTTCATGCTATATTTTCATGTTTTAAACATATTTAGCGAATTCATTCACTACGAATTCGTTTCTCAACCAAATTGGTCCGTTTAACTTTCATTGTTTTCGTTTCTTCACATACTAACATAATCCAATACCAATTTATAAATTATAACACATATTAGACATAAAATTTCTTACTTTCTTAAGCCATAACATATGAATACACACTAATTTTCACTTCTCTTTTTCAAACCAATTTTCCATGAACTCTCTTACTACAATCATGTATAGATAACAACCAATTGATTACATAAACTAATTTTAACAATTATAATATCGAATTCACACAATCCAATATTAAAAATTTAGAACATAAACTTAGGTTTTTATACCTTCAATGCTTGATTTCTTTACAAGATGGTCACAAGCTTTAGCAATCCTTCTTCCTCTTTTTGATAATCTCAGAAAACCCTCTCTCAAACCACTGTATTTTCTCTCTTCCTCATCAAGCTCTCTCTCTCTCTCTGCTATTTAGCCTTAGAAAGAAGACGCGAAGAATAACTGATATGACTTTCACTCACGTATCCTTCCGTTAGCAAAATAATACGTCTACTTCAGTTACAATAAGCCAAAGGCCACAAGGCCTTGTTTGGCTACGCACAATTATCCCCCACTAGCTAGTTTATTTTAATAATATTATATAGTTTTTATTTGTTACACCTGTACCCATTTTACATAACTTACAATAATAATTATAATTTTTATTATAATTCTTCCGATGATTAATAAATAATCATATATCTAATTTAATTAATAAATTAGATTTAAACAACGCTTTATTTAATTTACTTATTTTCTTTAATATTAAACATCTCATTTAATTTAATTAATTCATTAAATTAAATCTTTAAAGAATAAAATTTACCTTTTGCTTTAATTTAATTATTATCACACACGCGTAACTAAATTATTATACCACAATTTCATAAATTATTTATTTTTCTCAATAAATAAATTATTTAAATATTTATTTATTTCAATAAATATTTAAAATAATTACCAAATTCATTTAATTTCTTTAATAGTTAATGTGTATATATATATATATATATATATATATATATATATATATATATATATATATCTTCATACTAGATCACATATTTCAAAATATATAGACGATATATACATATTCAAACTCAAAACATCTCATAATAAGAATTTTAATCATTAAATTCTTATTTTAATAACTTATAAAAATTCGGGTTGTCACATAATATATATATATATATATATATATATATATATATAACAAAACTGAGATAACTTTCTCCCGACTATTTTGAAAAATGGGTAAGTGGGGGTCCAAATAATACGCTAAACTTACAAAATATACTACATAAAAATCCCCTCAATATTTTTAACAACATTTATTAATTATTATTATAACCCACAATATTAACAACCAGATCGTTCCCAAGAAAGATGGGGCTTTTCGATAAGGATTTCTCCTTATTGGCGCGCAATTAGGTGACCAAACCCCTTTCCTCGATAGAACTTTCTAGACATTGTTAATTATGCAAATAATAATGAGAATAACTTGTCATCTCAATTATTGATTTAATAATATAAAATATTGACAATAATTGAATCAATTAACATGAAATACTATGCAGCAATTACTGTAGTAATAATTGAATAAAACTAAGTGACTTCTCACGTAATCATCAATAATCAATACCGTGTGCTACTATGAAATCACACGTATTACTGTATTTTTATCACCGGATAATTCAACAGTTAACGGTAAAACTTTCGTCGTTATTTTTATAAAAAGATATTTCTGTTGTTTTCTAACTCTGATATTAATTTCGTTATGGGGTCCACCAATGATTGTGCCGTCGTACGAATATTCTCTGTTAAAACGAATATTCCTCGACCAATCGAATATTTTATAACAACTTGCTTACTTTGCAAAATTTTCAAATATCACCCTTAACTTTAACCTTTTATCAACTTAACCATTTACTAAATAGAATAATAATTATAAGAAAATTGAATACTTTCATTTCATAAAATTCGGGGTCTTACAATCTCCCGTCCTTAGGAAATTTCACCCTCGAAATTTACGTACCTGGTAGTTCGAAGAGATGAGAATACCTTATTTTCATTTCAAATTCTAACTCTTGAGGTATAACCTTTGAGAGTAGAATATATTCCTTCTTATCCAAGATTTTAACAGGTATCTCCTCATACGTTAAATCTTCTGCTATTTCGTCCGGTTCTAACTCAATAATATGGTTCGGGTCTTCCACATATTTACGTAACATAAATATGTAAAAAATGTTATGAACATGAGACATACTTGGCGGTAAGGCGAGTCTATAGGCCACAGTTCTTACTTGATCGAGGATTTCAAATGGGCCAATTAAATCAAGGCTTGAGATTTCCTCTCTTAGTCAATTCTTGCTTCTAGAATAACACCTTCTTAAACCTTCTTCTTCGTATTCATCAGTTCTGGGTCTTTAGCTTGAGCAACTTTAACTTTATTGATTAAAATCGGTTCTAATCATATATTCACTATCTTTACGTAGGTTCTTGGAGTCTTTAACTCTATCTCTATCTTTTGTACGAAATGGGTCTTTGTGTTAACAACGTTGCACTCGTAACCGCATATGATTTCTACTCAACATGTCAGCTACCACGTTCACTTTTCTAGGATGGTATTGAATGGTATAATCGTAATCTTCAACAGCTCGAGCCAACGTCTTTGGCACATAATACGTTCGTTCTAGGTGGAAAAATATTTAAGGGTTTTAGAAACGGGTTTTGTACTGGGGTCAATACAAAATTCGATTTCACACTTTGGGGGTAGGCCAGGAAGTTCTTCAGGGAATACGTCAGGAAATTTATTAACAATATAAATATCATTCAAAACTGACGTATTTTTGTTTAAATCCGTGACATGAGCTAAGAAAGCTTGACATCCATTTTTCAATAAATGAATAGCTTTATGGCTTGAGATGAAAGTGATTGACTTTAATGGTTTGGTTGCTTGAATTCGCATAACAAGTTAGTTAGGAATATGAAAGCTAACAACCTTTCGAAAATAATCAATTTTTGCATGATGAGTAGTTAACCAATCAATCCCTAAAATCACATCAAATGTAAGTATTTTCAAAGAGATAAGATCGACAGGTAATGTACGGTTATGGATTTGAATCAAACAAGACTTATAAACAGTGGATGTAATGAAGGTTTCTCCCAACAGAGTTTCAACAAATAAGTCAAAGTCTAATTTCTCCGAAGTCAAATTTAAACGTTGAGCGCAAGTAGGAGAAATAAAAGAATGGGTAGAACCGGTATCAAATAAGGTATAAACTTTACAAAATTTTATGATTAACTTACCCGTGATAACTTCGTTTGGGTTCCTTACTTTTTGGGAAGTCATAAAAAACGCTATCCCTTGAACTACCCGGCTTTGACTTGTCTGGGGCAACATTTGGTGTCATCATTACTGTTGAAATTGACTTTTCTATAGGGCATATTCCACCCTCAACTGCTTCGTCGTACTCCTGATCAATGATCTAAATCATCAATCTTAGATCCATATCGAATTGAGGTTGACCGCTCTATACAGGGTAATTCAAAACTCGATGTTGGGTTCTCCCAATTGCTGTCCAAAAAGAGAAATACATATAATCTATTTTAGCCTTTTTGTATCGGACGTCTCTTTCTACAATATCAATGCATCGTGCGGCTTTTACCCATGCATCCTCAATTCTCACTCGTTCAGTTGTTTCTTCTTTCAGCTGATCCTTGACATTTGAATTCTCAGATTCCAGCTTTATTATCTTACACTCTGCCAAAGAGTGCTTCTGTTCAAGCATCACATATCGGGTAACACAATTTTGAATTGTTACATCCTTTTGCTCCACGACCGCCTGTCGTTATTTAGCCTGCTCTTCTAACTCACGAATACTATCTTGCAGTTCTACATTTCGATCAAAAAAATTTTCTAATAAATTCTCCTCATGTTCCTCTTCTTCCTCACTCTCAGCTGCTACCTTTGCGACTACCTCGGGTGCAACTATTAATTCTTCACTCACCACATGGATATCTATAATTTCTTCTTTGTCTGACATCCTACAATTAAGTTTAATAACTTAATTAGTACTCCCCAATAAAAGATTATACTTCAGTTGTAAGAGCCCAACTTTTTTTAAATAAAGAATAATTTTTCTCAAAATATATTTTTGAATATTATGGTGTGGATATGATATAATGTTATAGTTGTGGGTAATATGAGAAATTTTTGCAAAGTAAGCAAGTTGATATAAAATATTCGTTGTGTCGGGGAATATTCTTTTTGTCAAGGAATATTCGTTCAATGACACAATCATTGGTGGACCCCACAACGGAAGTATTGTCGTAGTTCGAAAATGACAGAAATATCTTTTATAAAAATAACAGCGAAAGTTTTATAGTTAAACTGTTGAGCTACCCGGTGGTAAAAGTACAGTAATACGCGTGGTTGCATAGTAGCACACGGTATTGATTATTGATGCTTACGTGAGAAGTCACTCAATTATTGCTACAGTAATTATTGCATAATATATCACGTTATTTGATTCCATTATTGTCACAATATTAATATTTTATATTATTAAATCAAAAATTGAGATGAAAAAATTATTCATATTATTATTTACAATATTGACAATGTCTAGAAAGTTCTGTCGAGGAGAGGTTTGGTCACCTAATTGCGAGCCAATAGGGAGAAATCCTTATCGGAAAACCCCCTCTTTCTTGGGAATGATTTGGTTGTTAAATATTGTGAGTTATAATATTAATGATGAATAATTGTTAATAGATTAAAAATGTGTTTATTAAAGATAAATAATTTATGGTAAATATTTATTCAATTTTTGATATAAATATAGGGATTGTTATGAGGCGTTTGTTATAAGTTTGACTTAGTATTCCATGGGAAGATTTACTAATTTTATGGACCGTTGATGGTGGTTTTAATAGATAACCAATCTGGACCATTGATGGTGGTTTTAGTAGTTAATCAATCTGGACCATTGATGGTGGTTGTAATAGTAAATCAATCTGGACCATTGATGGTGGTTTTAATAGTAAATCCATTGATAGTGGTTTTAATAGTAAATCAATCCGGACCATCGGTGGTGATTTTAAAAGTAAATCAATCTGGACCGTCGGTGATGGTTTTAAAAGTAAATCAATTTGGACCGTCGGTGGTGGTTTTAAAAGTAAATCAATCTGGACCGTCGGTGGTGGTTTTAAAAGTAAATCAATCTGGACCATCGGTTGTGGTTTTAATAGTAATCAATATGAACCGTCTGTTCTAATAGTAAATCAATCTGGACCGTTCATGAATCAGTTACTATTTAGTCCATTCTCCTATAAATAGAAGCTTAATTCTTCTTTCATTCTCACCAATTCACTAAGATTCACAAGAGACACTATAGAGAGAGAAACTATAGAGAGCAAGAAGAAGAGTATTCTGCTAATTCACTATTGTAGTATCCAGCCTTCTACTAAGGTAAGGGGTATTATTTCCTTCGTATTCATAAGGAATACTATTTTTCGTATTCATCCTTTAATATGTCGGAATAACCTGTCTACGCGGATTACGTACCGTATGATAGGTGAAAATCCATATGCAGTTTCGTATGTTATTTCTTTTCATACTCTTAAATCTAAACTTACTATGGTAAGTATTGCTTCTATAATCCTTGAAATTAGTGGAATATCCTTGTTTTGCGCTTCATCCAGTATCGTTTCATTGAAATATTGATATGAACTTTCTTATTAAATATCAATATTTTCACCCGGGGTACTATTCACGGGTTACTATTCACCTAGTTACAATTTACTAGAATATTATTCACTCGAGTATTCGGGGAACTTTTAATGCTGGGGTACTATTCACGAGTTACTATTCATAGGTTACTATTCACTCAAATATTATTCACTCGGGTATTCGGGGCACTTTTCATGTCGGGGTACTATTCCCGAATTACTATTCACGGGGTACTATTCACCGAAAAATTTATTTCTTTTATGTCCAAATTATTTTTGATACATGGATATTATTCTTGAATTTTACTCCACAAAGAAGTATCATGTTGACAATTTGGACATTATTGAATTCTGGATAAATTAAATTATAAATCTTTAAAAATTTATCCTTTGCTTTCTTTTAATTGAATTCTTATATCATTGTCATCATCCCCATGCTTATATTGTGATGAAAGTCATCTTTGGCTTACGTGCATAGATGGACTGTTAATTGGTATGATTATGACCAGGGATAATTCGGTATAATCATGACCATTGAGGATTACACGAATATTCTTGGCCCATAGTGCAGGAATAATTTGTGGACGTGATACTAATGAATATCCTTGGCTCGTAGTGCAGGGATGGTTCGATGATGTGATTTATTTATTAAGCTGAGTCCCAACGATAAAGTTAATGATAAACTTTTTAAATCATAGAAGATAGTAGATATCATGCTCTACTTGACTCTCCTAATGAATTGTTTGTTCCGCTGCAGTTAAACTTGTGGTCTATTATATTCTATCAGTTTAACATTGTTGAAGGCTAATGATAACTTATTCTGCATTATCTTACTCATAATATTTCTGACTGGGCTAGTTGAGCTCACCCTTTTACTTCCATTGTTCTCTTCAGGAAATGAGAACGTAGTCGAAACTAGTCGGGGAACGGAGTGATGGTCCGAGATAGTGTTATAGTAGTCCTCACTATTCTATAAAATAGTGTGACAATAAATGTAATGAGGATTCCATTTGAGCTTGGATATTGTCTAGAAGACAATATTCGTGTAAAAACTCTCAGCTCATGTTGTATTTAAGTTTGTATTTGTATTCAGTACCATGTATTTGGCGACCCAAGATGGGTGATGTATACCTATTTTGGGGGCGTCACAGTTGGTATCAAAGCTTAGGGATATGATCCCTAGCTGAGATGTGAGACAAGAACAAGGAGGGGAGAGGCGGGGAATTCCTGTTGGGTAAAATCTAATTACGCACAACACGCAAGTATACGTGGTAAACAAGTAATAAAGTGTAAGTAGAGTATCGTTCCCACGAGGAGTTATTAATACAAATTACCAAATACTAACTCTTAATCAAACTAATTTTATTTATACAAACAATTTAGGATTATAAATTAAATTATCTAATTATACTAATTCTAATTACCACTAATTAAAAATCAGATTATGGAGATTTAAGATCACAACTTCACTTATTGCTTCATTTAAGTTAACACACTTCTCATCAATTATTTTCTATCCTGAATTGTTAATCAAGAACACTAAAGTAGATAAAACCACCTCTCGATGTATAATATCCATACTCACTTAAATCCATAATTGATAGAATTAAGCAAGACACCCTAATTAACTAATCCACTATATCTCTATGTGAATTATAATTAAAAAGGATTTAAAGCAAATGTTCTCTATAAGTTTACATATGGCGTAAAGGCATATCTCCATCCTAAACACGAATCATGAATTCCATCTATGTAGAAATCACAAACACATGCTATCATGATTAGATCTAAATCTAAACTTCATCTCTCGAGTTCATATAAATTATCACGGTAATTGATGGCCAATCAATTAAACAATTAAGTCCAAATCACAATAGACAATCCTCACAATAGAACATAATAATTGATAGCAAAGCATATTAAAATAAACTACACAATAAGATCCATTATAATCTCAAATAAAGAATTAGTTCATTGAATTAAAACTAAGAATCCACACTTGAATACACATTAAAAGATAAGAATAAGATTAAGGAAAAGAAGTGAATCTGTTGTCGGCAAATTCGTCCTCCGTCTCGCTCTTGATCTGGATCTCCAATGGCTTCCAAGTGCTTTAATCTCCAAATCTCATAAGAACTAGTGTTTTCTCATATTCTACTCTAATCTAAAATAATGGAATCCTCTCTCTCTCCCCCCTAATCCTTGTGATTCTCCTCCTTTTTTATGTCTCTTTATATGTCTTTAAGTCCTCTTGGAAGTTCTTGAGTCAATCGGATCAAACCAATCCTTCTCGAACTCAAATTCGGACAAAAAACGACTTTTTCTGCGGGTACTACTTCTACGGGGTATATAACTAAAGGGCCCGCCCCGGTGGGGGTCCCTACTATTTTGCAGCTTGTAGCCCCACCCCAGCGGGGGTCCTTTTTCTGCTCTGACATCCGTTGGTACAAAGGTTATAACTTATGCATTCGAACTCCAATTGGAATGATTCAACATGTTCCGGAAAGCTAAGAAGAAGCTCTACAATATAATCAAAGTTCCAAGCCAAGAACATGAAATAAACATGAAAGCCCAAACGATGTCCGGATTACTTTTCTTTGCGATTTCATACCAATAGTCGCTCACACAGCTCCCAAGCGTATAATCTACAAAATGAACATAAAATGCATGAAAAGTAACTAAGAAATATGAGTTTAAGCAACTAATTCAAGTAACAGATACCGGATAAGTAGGTATAAAAAATACTTATCAATTCATTCGCTAGTATGACCTACCTAAGTTTATTTGGTATTTAATTTGTCGGTCAGAGTATAGGGATAATATGTGGCATGTCAATTAACCCTTGTTTTATGGCAGTGTTTGAAAATGGCATCTGAAAATATCGAGATAGGCAATGATGCACATGAGACCGTTGAGTCACCAACGATCAATACTCAGGATAATGTGCAACATTAAGACAATAATCCTCAGGTAAACAACAACACTGATCAAATGATGAACAATGGGATGATCAGAGGCTTTATGCAATTCATGCAACATCAAAGTAGAGTGGCTCTGTTTAAAAATGCAGGTGGAAACATTGGCAACTCTCGAATGGTCTTCGCTAAGCATTTCAAGGTGCTGGGACCATCGAAATTTTTGGGAGAGCCAAAACCACTTAAGGCGGAGACGTGGATAAAGAAGATCACCAAGATATTTGATGTCTTGGGATGCTCTGAGGAGCAAAAGGTTCCCTTTGACACCTTTATATTGAGAGGAGAGGCAGATTACTGGTGGGAATCAGTAAAACGTACTCAGTCTGCCGCACTCAAAATATCTTGGGAAAATTTCCAAGAACTGTTCAGTGACAAGTACTTTCCTGAAAGTATTCGTCACATAAAGGAGGTGGAGTTTATCAAGTTGGAGCAAAACAATATAACCGTGTCGCAGTACGAGGCTAAGTTTGCCGAGTTGTCCCGGTTCGCATCCCATTTGGTTAATAATGAGGAGAGAATGATGCAAATGTTTCTACGAGGTTTGAGACCCGAAATACGTCAATACCTTATTTCTCACAAACTGTGTTTGTATTCAGATGTTGTAAATAAGACTTAGTTATTAAAGCGCGATAATGAGTCAACCCAACCAAGAGAGAGCAGCCGACAAGTCGATAATACCAGTGGTAGCAGTCATCGAAGCGGTGATAACAAACGTGGAGGGAATCAACATGCCAGAAATGGTAACTATTTCAGTGGTAATCATGGCCAAGATAATAGAAGTGGAAATTTCAAGAAGAGGAGATTCAATAATGATGGAAAACGTCAAAGACCAAAGACCTATTGTTAAGGAAGGAGAACGACCGCCGGTCGTATGTTACAAATGCAGAGGGGAGGGACACATCAGTCCAAACTGTAGCAGCACAACACGCAAGTATACGTGGTAAACAAGTAATAAAGTGTAAGTAGAGTATCGTTCCCACGAGGAGTTATTAATACAAATTACCAAATACTAACTCTTAATCAAACTAATTTTATTTATACAAACAATTTAGGATTATAAATTAAATTATCTAATTATACTAATTCTAATTACCACTAATTAAAAATTAGATTATGGAGATTTAAGATCACAACTTCACTTATTGCTTCATTTAAGTTAACACACTTCTCATCAATTATTCTCTATCCTGAATTGTTAATCAAGAACACTAAAGCAGATAAAACCACCTCTCAATGCATAATACCCATACTCACTTAAATCCACAATTGATAGAATTAAGCAAGACACCCTAATTAACTAATCCACTATATCTCTATGTGAATTACAATTAAAAAGGATTTAAAGAACAAGTTCTCTATAAGATTACATATGGCGTAAAGGCATAACTCCATCCTAAACACGAATCATGAATTTCATCTATACAGAAATCACAAACACATGCTATCATGATCAGATCTAAATCTAAACTTCATCTCTCGAGTTCATATAAATTATCACGGTAATTGATGACCAATCAATTAAACAATTAAGTCCAAATCACAATAGACAATCCTCACAATAGAACATAATAATTGATAGCAAAGCATATTAAAATAAACTACACAATAAGATCCATTGTAATCTCAAACAAAGAATTAGTTCATTGAATTAAAACTAAGAATCCACACTTGAATACACATTAAAAGATAAGAATAAGATTAAGGAAAAGAAGTGAATCTGTTGTCGGCAAATTCGTCCTCCGTCTCGCTCTTGATCTGGATCTCCAATGGCTTCCAAGTGCTTCAATCTCCAAATCTCATAAGAACTAGTGTTTTCTCATATTCTACTCTAATCTAATATAATGGAATCCTCTCTCTCTCCCCCCTAATCCTTGTGATTCTCCTCCTTTTATATGTCTCTTTATATGTCTTTAAGTCCTCTTGGAAGTCCTTGAGTCAATCAGATCAAACCAATCCTTCTCGAACTCAAATTCGGACAAAAATGATTTTTTTCTGCATTTTCTGGTGGGGTCCCTCTTGTTTATAGACTTGTACCCGCTCAAGCGGGGTCCTTTTTCTGCTCTAACGTCCGTTGGTACAAAGGTTATAACTCATGCATCCGAACTTTGATTGAAATGATTCAAGATGTTCCGGAAAGCTAAGAAGAAGCTCAACAATATAATCCAAGTTCCAAGCCAAGAACATGAAATAAACATGAAAGCCTAAACGATGTCCGGATTACTTTTCTTTGCGATTTAATACCAATAGTCGCTCACACAACTCCCAAGCGTATAATCTACAAAATGAACACAAAATGCATGAAAAGTAACTAAGAAACATTAGTCTAAGAAACTAATTAAAGTAACAGATACCGGATAAGTAGATATAAAAACTACTTATCAAATACCCCCAAATTTAAACCTTTGCTTGTCCTCAAGTAAAAACACAAAACAACAATGCTATGCAATGCAATTAATCTACATACTTACGAATCAAGTAAACATGATAATACATCATATCAAAACAAATCAATAATTTCCCAATCAATCATCAAATCTTAGACTGTTATCACTAATATAGTGCGTGTGTGCTCCACAACAATGTTAACTGATATAAAATCAAATTTAACACATAACAAGTCTCTTCGAAGGTATCATACAGTGTAAACTCAAGAAATCCAAAAACAAGCTAGATCCAACTAAAATCAAATAATTACCAATATCGAGGTTTAACATGGGATACTTATGCTTTATTTTTCATCTACGGGGGCTTTTTGCTCTTATTTCTCGTTTTATTCATTTTTTTTGGTTTATATACACATAGTATGCAATGTCTTATTCCCTTAGGCTTTTCAATGCTACCTTAACGAGCTTTCGACCAACGACTCCCAGACCATTAAGACCTTAGGGCGCTAGGTGTAAAGACAATCCCCTCGGGCCAACTTACTCAAGTAACAAAGGCCACAAAACTAGACAAACACGCCACAGTGTTTATTCATACTTTTTTTCTTCTTTTTTTATATAGCTTATATACCCCAAATATTCCCCCAAACTTAGGTTCTTGTCTAACTTTAGCCATCACTGTGAGACCCCGAATTTTATGAAATAAAAGTGTTCAATTTTCTATTTTAGTGAATAGTTAAATTAATAATAGTTTAAAGTTAAGGGTGACATTTGAAAATTTTTCAAAGTAAGTGATGATGAAGTTTTGTTTTATTAGTATTATTAATGTAATAAAACAAAAAAGCTTTTTATATAAAACAAAATACTTTTATAAAGTTATTCTATAAATAGAATATATTATATTCTATTATGCATAGTATTTTTTGCATAGTAAAATCTTTTTTTATATAAAATGAGAATACTTTTATAAAGTTATTCGTTTTATTAGATTATAAATAGAATATATTATATTTTATTTAAAAGATTTTTCTTTAAATCTGGACCGTCCATTTAAAGTAAATCAATCTGGACCGTTCATGAATTAGTTACTATGCAGTCCATTCTTCTATAAATAAAAGCTCATTTATTCATTATTTCTTACGAATTCACTGAAACTCTAGAGAGAGAAACTATAGAGAGAATTCTTCTTCTATAATCTTAAGCGTATTTCTTTATAGTTTAAGAAAGCTTTGAGCGTAGTACAAGTTTTCTTCAAGTATATCCTCGCCCTACCAGTCGGAGTACTCTTCTTTCAAAGGTAAGGGATATTATTTGTTGTACTCGTAAGGGGTATTATTTCTTTTGTATTCAGAAAGAGAACTTCTGTTATTCCATTCTTTATTATTCTGTTGGAATAACCTGTATACGCAGACTTCCCTATACTTTGTGAAATTCTCTTGTTATTCCATTCTTTATCATTCTGTTGGAACATCTTGTTTGTGCGTTTTACGCTGGACCTAGTTCCGTCTTTATTATTCTGTTGGAATATCACATGCATGCGTTTTCTTAGGCCCTGGTTAAAATCTTTATTATTTTGTTGGAATATCCACGTCTCAGACGTTTACGCCGGACACTGGTTAAAATCTTTTATTATTCTGTTGGAATATCCTGTTTGTGCATTTTACGCCTGACCTGGTTCCATTCTTTATTATTCTGTTGGAATAACCTGTATACGCGGATTACCGTATACCTGGTGAATTCTGTTGTTATTCCGTTCTTTATTATTCTATTTTGAATAACCTATATACGCGGACTCATCAGTATACAGTGAATTCTGTTGTTATTCCATTCTTTATTATTACGTTGGAATAACTCAGTATACGGATGGACATCAGTATACCGGTGAATTCTGTTGTTATTTCATTCTTTATTATTACGTCAGAATATCACATCGGTCTAAATTTACTTTGACACGGTTCCATTATTCATTATTACGTTGGAATAACTCACATGCAATGCGTTCTATCACATACATGGTGATTTCTGTTGTTATTTCATTCTTTATTATTATGTTGGAATATCCTGTCGGTACGTATTATGCCTGACCTGGTTTCATTATTTATTATTTTGTTGAGAATAACCTGCCGGTGCGTTCTATCGAATGCATGGTGATTTCTCCTGTTATTCCATTCTTTATTATTCTGTTGGAATAACCTGTATATGTGGATTACCACATGAATGGTGAATGATCCTTTGTATTAATTCCTTATTAAATTGTGGAAATGATCTGTATAAATGATGTCCTCATATATTTTGAGTATTAGTAAGTGTTATGATGAGTTAAGTTGGTTATTATGTGAAAACATGAAAGTTTCTTAGAAATCACAAAGAGTTGAAAATCAGATTTTGGAAAAAACGGAACACGAAATTCAATTGACCATATCTCCTATTATATTTTGAATTTTTGAGTGAGGTCAAGTTCTAGAGTTAGATCTATGAGCTTTGTAACTTATCCAAGTGGAATCACTATAAAAGGTGTTGTAAATTTTCGTGTGGACTGATTTTAGAAAAGGAGTCAAAAGCTGCAAAAACTAAAAAAAGCTACTGTCCAGAAATTAAAAGGGCTGTTTTGGCCACTTAATTTGTGAGAAAAATTCTGACCTTTTGGGACATGAAAGTATATGGTATAAAGTACCTCCTGTCCAAAAATAAGCTTATTCCAACTTAAAATGAGCAAGTTATGACCATTTCAATATTTAGGTTTTTCTGACGAAAAACGCTATAACCAGAGTTCTATAACTCCGATGACCATGAAATTTAAACTGGAAGCTCACGTTAACATGTGTAAGATCCTGCCAAGATTTAGGAATTTCTGGAGTTAACCTTGAGGTAGCTAATTTCTTAAGGAATTAATTAGAAATTAATTTTTGAAAAATAGTAAATGAATTTTAAAAATTCCAAAAAAATATATGTTCATTATGGGACTATATTCTCGCTAAATCCCTAAAAAAAAATATTTTGGGACCTGATGTGTATATTTTTATGAAAATGGTTTAGTTACGAATATATGAATTAAATATGTTATGTGAAGTAACAAAATTGGAAAATAGGATTTTATGGCTTGTGAATCCTATATAGGGTATATGCATATTTTTGATGAAGGATTTGATCATTGGTGATGAAATCTTATGAGTATGACATTTTTGAATGATTAAATGCATTATTTGATAAAGTGTAAACAATTGAAATAAATTGTTTATAAGTTTAAGAAATGACTAAAATATTATTAATGACATTAGATTATGAGATTATTAAGTGATTGATAACATTTGATTATTATTGAATGCTGGATAAATTGTATTATAAAAGTTTAATATTTATCCTTTATCTCATTTGATTGATTCTTTATGTCATTGACATAATCCTCATGCTTATATTATGTTGAAAGTTATCGTGGGCTCAGAAGTGCATAGATGGACTTGGTATGATTATGACCACGGATTATTCGGTATAATCATGACCGTAATGTTACAAATGATGTGGAAAAAGTCCTCATTGGCCCGTAGTGCATTGATGGGCGAGTTTTTGGTATGATTATGGCTATGGATTCTCTTGATTCAAGGGTGCAAAGATGAATTATTTTATGGCATAATCGGGGATGTTGATGAAAACACGATTATCTTTTTGCACGTAGTGCATGGATAATTCGTGGTCGTGATACTAAAGAATATCCTTGGCCTGTAGTGCAGGAATGATTCGATGATGTGGATTAATAATTGAGCTGAGTCTCAGCAATGAAATATTATTTCATGGATGTGATAATAATGAATATCCTTGGCCTGTAGTGCAGGGATGATTCGATGATGTGGATTAATTATTGAGCTGATTCTCAGCAATGAAATATTAATTCATGGATGTGATAATAATGAATATCCTTGGCCGTAGTGCATGGATAATTCATGGATGTGATATTAACGGATATCCTTGGCCGTAGTGCAGGGGTGATTCGATGATGTGGATTATTTATTAAGCTGAGTCTCAGCATTTTTGGTTTTACAGTTGTATATCTTTGGCCTTAGTGCAAAGATGAATTTAATTAGTATGATTATGAGCAGGAATTGTGATTTGGTATAACCATGATTTTTGATGTTTCAGGTGAAGATAGGTGATTAAAATTATCATCGTTCTGGGTGCGAAAAGGGAATTTAGAATAACAATTATGATTATGAGTTATTCATATGGTTGTGGACAGGAATTGTTGATTGATGTTACAGGGATAAAACATTATCGGTGGACTTTTAACATAGATAAGATAATAGATCTGATGGTCTATTTGACTCTTCTAATGGATTGGTCGTTCCGCTGCAACTATGGTTGGAAAATTTTATCATCTACCATATGTTCTAAATCTCTGATTTATTATTGATGAAAGCTATTGATAATGTAGTTATCTTTAGTCGTGATATTCTTTACTAGGCTAGTTGTGCTCACCCTTTTGCTTCACAATTCCTTTCAGGTAATAAGAGTGTAGCTGGGTCGAGCGGGGATAACAGGGGAATAGAACGGTGGTCTATAGCTGTTGAGGTTCTCCCTAAATAGTATGGAGATAATTGTATTGAGGACCTAAGATGCGTGTGTCGTATTTTATATGTCACTTAATAATTGATTTTGGCGAACAACAATAGGGTGATGAGAACCCAACTTTGGAAGCGTCAAAAGTGCACCTCATTAGAATGAACAAGATAGTAATCTCTCATTTTTCTTTGGGGTCTATTGAGTCAACCAAGGATAATTCTCTGGACATATGATATCTATCATAACTTAGATTCATGGCCTCATGTATGCGAAGGTTTCTTGAGCACTTTCCAAAGATTTTAATTTCTAAAATAATTTTTGACTGTACCTTTATGTAAGGTGCAATTGTGACATGAGTCAGAGTTGGTATATGTATTTGTATTTAAACTCACAGTATACATGTCGTCGTATTTTACACTACAATTGTATAAATGAAGTTGTAAATGATTTTTATAGTGTATTTTCTGGCGACTCAAGATGGGTGATGTATACCTATTTTGGGGGCGTCACAATTGGTATCAGAGCTTAGGGATATGGTCGCTGGCGGAGATAAGAGTCTAGAACTAGGAGGGGAGAGTCGAGTTATATACTTCGCTAGTTTGTGACTTACCTAAGCTGAAATTGTTTACTTGATAAGTTGACAAATTATGATATGTCAATTAACCTTTGTTTTGAAGCTATATTCTAGAATGATACTTAAAATACATGAGATGAGAAATGGGAAAATCATGGTAGAGCGAAAATAATTGGGAAGGTACAATCCGAAAAGAAAGTAAGGTATTCTCATCTCTTCGAATATCAGGTACGTACATAAATTTCGAGGGCAAAATTTTATTAGCAGGGGAGATTGTGAGACCCCGAATTTTATGAAATAAAAGTGTTCATTTTTTCTATTTTGGTGAATAGTTAAATTAATAATAGTTTAAAGTTAAGGGTGACATTTGAAAATTTTTCAAAGTAAGTGATGATGAAGTTTTGTTTTATTAGTATTATTAATGTAATAAATCAGAAAAGCTTTTTATATAAAACAGAATACTTTTATAAAGTTATTCTATAAATAGAATATATTATATTCTATTATGTATAGTGTTTTGCATAGTAAATTTTTTTTATATAAAACAGAATACTTTTATAAAGTTATTCGTTTTATTAGATTATAAATAGAATATATTATATTTTATTTAAAAGATTTTTCTTTAAATCTGGATCGTCCGTTTAAAGTAAATCAATCTGGACCGTTCATGAATTAGTTACTATGCAGTCCATTTTTCTATAAATAGAAGCTCATTCATTCATTATTTCTTACGAATTCACTAAAACTCTAGAGAGAGAAACTATAGAGAGAATTCTTCTTCTATAATCTTGAGCGTATTTCTTTAGAGTTTAAGAAATCTTTGAGCGTAGTACAAGTTTTCTTCGAGTATATCCTCGCCCTACCAGTCGGAGTACTCTTCTTTCAAAGGTAAGGGATATTATTTGTTGTACTCGTAAGGGGTATTATTTCTTTTGTATTCAGAAAGAGAACTTCTGTTATTCCATTCTTTATTATTATGTTGGAATAACCTGTATACACGAACTTCCCTATACTTGGTGAAATTCTCTTGTTATTCCATTCTTTATCATTCTGTTGGAACATCCTGTCTGTGCATTTTACGCCGGACCTGGTTTCGTCTTTATTATTCTGTTGGAATATCCTGTCTGTGCGTTTTACGCCAAACCTGGTTCCGTCTTTATTATTCTGTTGGAATATCCTATCTATGCGTTTTACGCCGGACCTGATTCGTCTTTATTATTACTCGTTGGAATATCCATGTCGTTCACAAGCTTTTACGCCGACACGGTTCCATTAATTATTATTCATTGGAATAACTCAGATATGCTGGATTACCGTGTACGGTGAATTCGTTCTTATTCCATTCTTTATTATTTCATTGGAATAACCTGATACGCAGACATTCAGAGTATACGGTGAATTTCGTTGTTATTCCATTCTTTATTATTCTGTTGGAATAACTCAGATAACGTGGATTACAGATACACGGTGAATTATGTTGTTATTCCATTCTTTATTATTCTGTTGGAATAACTCAGATACGCTGGATTATCAGATACCGGTGAATTTCGTTGTTATTCCATTCTTTATTATTCTATTGGAATAACCTATATACGCGGATTACCGTATACCTGGTGAATTCTGTTGTTATTCCATTCTTTATTATTCTGTTGGAATAACCTGTATACGCGGATTACCGTATACCTGGTGAATTCTGTTGTTATTTCATTCTTTATTATTCTGTCGTAATATCCGCCGGTCAGTAATTTATTTACCGACTGGTTCCATTATTCATTATTCTGTTGGAATAAACTGTCTGTGTGTTCTATCGCATACATGGTGATTTCTGTTGTTATTCCATTCTTTATTATTATGTTGGAATATCCTGTCGGTACGTATTATGCCTGACCTGGTTTCATTATTTATTATTTTGTTGAGAATAACCTGTCGGTGCGATCTATCGAATGCATCGTGATTTCTCCTGTTATTCCATTCTTTATTATTCTGTTGGAATAACCTGTCTATGTGGATTACCACATACATGGTGAATGATCCTTTGTATTCATTCCTTATTAAATTGTGGAAATGATCTGTATAAATGATGTCCTCATATATTTTGAGTATTATTAAGTGTTATGATGAGTTATGTTGGTTATTATGTGAAAACATGAAAGTTTCTTAGAAATCACAAAGAGTTGAAAATCAGATTTTGGTAAAAAACGGAACATGAAATTCAATTGACCATATCTCCTATTATATTTTGAATTTTTGAGTGAGGTCAAGTTCTAGAGTTAGATCTATGAGTTTTGTAACTTATCCAAGTGGAATCACTATAAAAGGTGTTGTAGATTTTCGTGTGGACTGATTTTAGCAAAGGAGTCAAAAGCTGCAAAAACCGAAAAAAGCTACTATCCAAAAATTAAAAGGGCTGTTTCGGCCACTTAATTTGTGAGAAAAAATCCGGCCTTTTGGGACATGAAAGTATATGGTATAAAGTACCTCCTGTCCAAAAATGAGCTCATTCTGACATAAAATGAGCAAGTTATGACCATTTTAATATTTAGGTTTTTAGGCGAAAAATGCTATAATAGGAGTTCTATAACTCATGATGACCATGAAATTTAAATCGAAGCTCACATTAACATGTGTAAGATCCCGCAAAGATTTGGGAATTTCGGAGTTAACCTTGAGGTAGCTAATTTCTTAAGGAATTAATTAGAAATTGATTTTTGAAAAATAGTAAATGAATTTTAAAAATTCCAAAAAAAAATATATGTTCATTATGGGACTATATTCTGCTAAATCCCAGAAAAGAAATATTTTTGGGACTAATTTGGTATTTTTTATGAAAATGGTTTAGTTACGAATATATGAATTAAATATGTTATGTGAAGTAACAAAATTGGAAAATAGGATTTTATGGCTTGTGAATCCTATATAGGGTATATGCATATTTTTGATGAGGGATTTGATCATTGGTGATGAAATATTATGAGTATGACATTTTTGAATGATTAAATACATTATTTGATAAAGTGTAAACAATTGAAATAAATTGTTTATAAGTTTAAGAAATGACTAAAATATTATTAATGACATTAGATTATGAGATTATTAAGTGATTGATAACATTTGGTTATTATTGACTATTTGGATAAATTATATTATAAAAGTTTAATATTTATCCTTTATCTCATTTGATTGATTCTTTATGTCATTGACATCATCCTCATGCTTATATTATGTTGAAAGTCATCTCGTGGCCTCAGTGGTGCATGATGGACTTGGTATGATTATGACCACGGATTATTCGGTATAATCATGACCGTAAAGTTACAAATGATGTGGAAAAAGTCCTCATTGGACCGTAGTGCATTGATGGATAGTTTTTGGTATGATTAATGCTATGGATTCTCTTCGGCCAAGGGTGCAAAGATGAATTGTTTTATGGCATGATCAGGACCGTTGATGAAAACACGATTATCTTTGGCACGTAGTGCATGGATAATTTGTGGTCTTGATACTAAAGAATATCCTTGGCCTGTAGTGCAGGGATGATTCGATGATGTTGATTAATTATTGAGCTAAGTCTCAGCAATGAAATATTAATTCATGGATGTGATAATAATGAATATCCTTGGCCGTAGTGCATGGATAATTCATGGATGTGATATTAACGAATATCCTTGGCCGTAGTGCAGGGGTGATTAGATGATGTAGATTATTTATTAAGCTGAGTCTTAACCTTATTGGTTTTACAGTTGTATATCTTTGGCCATAGTGCGAAGATGAATTTAATTAGTATGATTATGAGCAGGAATTGTGATTTGGTATAACCATGATTTTTGATGTTTCAGGTGAAGATAGGTGATTAAAATTATCTTCGTACTGGGTGCGAAAAAGGAATTTAGAATGACAATTATGATTATAAGTTATTCATATGGTTGTGGACAGGAATTGTTGATTGATGTTACAGGGATAAAACATTATCGGTGGACTTTTAACATAGAGAAGATAATAGATCTGATGGTCTATTTGACTCTTCTAATGGATTGCTCGTTCCTCTGCAGCTATGGTTGGAAAGTTTTATCATCTACCATATGTTCTAAATCTCTGATTTATTATTGATGAAAGCTATTGATAATGTAATTATCTTTAGTCGTGATATTCTTTATCGGGCTAGTCAGGTTTCACCTTTTTGCTTCACAATTCCTTTCGTGTAATAAGAGTGTATGGGTCGAAGCGGGGATAACAGGGGAATAGAACGGTGGTCTATAGCTGTTGAGGTTCTCCCTAAATAGTATGGAGATAATTGTATTGAGGACCTAAGATGCGTGTGTCGTATTTTATATGTCACTTAATAATTGATTTTGGCGAACAACAATAGGGTGATGAGAACCCAACTTTGGAAGCGTCAAAAGTGCACCTCATTAGAATGAACAAGATAGTAATCTCTCGTTTTTCTTTGGGGTCTATTGAGTCAACCAAGGATAATTCTCTGGACATATGATATCTATCATAACTTAGATTCATGGCCTCCTATGTACGAAGGTTTCCTTGAGAACTTTCCAAAGATTTTAATTTCTAAAACAGTTTTTGATTGTACCTTTATGTAAGGTGCAATTGTGACATGAGTTAGAGTTGGTATATGTATTGGTATTTAAACTCACAGTATACATGTCGTCGTATTTTGCACGACAGTTGTATAAATGAAGTTGTAAATAATTTTTATAGTGTATTTTCTGGCGACTCAAGATGGGTGATGTATACCTATTTTGGGGGCATCACAATCACTACTTATTCTTGTCATTCTTTCATTCAAACTAGCATTATCCTTTAGAGTCCCATTATGTATCAATTTAAACTCAATCAATCAACAAGTTGTTTTTACTGTGCTATCCTTATTATACAAGTTTCAAACAGAAAAAGACTCGATTCCTAACAAGAAATCACATCCAAGCTCTAATAGTCAGTACTATACTTGTCTACCCAATTCCAATCTCATCATTGGCCAAAACAAACTGTAAATATCAAACAGCTGGACTCATGCAAGATGTACTAAATGATATATAAACATAGTAAACTAACTACTATTTTTGAAAATTTTTAATTTTTCAATTTTTGTTATTTTTTTATTTTAGAAAACTGAATGCAAAAACTAAATGTAACTATACGAACTACAATGTAAATAATTAACTATTTGTAATACGACGCTAAAATGCCCGCAAACTTAAACTAGACATTGTACTCAATGGCTGAAATAGAAAAAAAGTAAAGCAGATGACTTCCCTGAAAATATAGCAATCCTCCTCCTTGTCCGCTAAGTTTAGAGAATAGATTAGGCACATGGAACAAATTGGGCACCACACTTGAATTGGACTTGAATAACCTTTTCATAATCTTTTGCCTGTCCATTGAACCTCCAATATCTGCAATTAAGAGAGGTAACATGGATTAGAATAACACCTAGATTGGTAAGAGAACTTAATAAGCAAATTAATTCCTATCTACTAAATAAACTAGTAAAGCATATAAATATAAAAATTCCTGGGTTGCCTCCTAGTTAGTGCTTAAATTACATACTTTCAGCCTGACTTTGTCTGGTCAACGCTATCCAATTCCTCTTTGATAATTGAGGAACCCTCCATCCATCAGAAATAATATAGCTTTTGGTAGGTTCCCATTTGTGATGGCTAATGCATCAAAGTCACCTAGCATGCTGTGGTAGGTTCCCACAGCTAGGTGTTTTCTCCATTGTGTATATGATCACTTTGGGGCATGGAAGCTTGTCACACACAATGGGTTCTTCGTCTATCTTCTTTTTATCGTACCACCATGGATTCAAAATTGTACTTGCTCTTATGTCATCAAGAGCTTCACCGATGACATGACTACCAAGTGGGCATGATTTTGCAAATTTGACTGACTCTTTGATCTTTGGTGGAGACCCATTTAGATCTTCGTCGACCTCTATGTCATTATCCCCAATTGTCTCCACAATTTCGATATCTTGTGGCTCATCCAGTCGCAGATTTGGTTCAGGTTCTCCTTCAATTTTGTCATCCATGTCATAAAGCCAAGTGTTTGGAGGAAGGTTGCTTAGGGCTTTGGTTATTTGATCTATCTTATTCTGAAGATTCTGAATTGACTTCTCTTGATTAATCCTTCTCTCCTCATTTGATGCTATGAACTTGGACAACAATTCCTCCAATCTCGAATCATCTATCTCAGTTTTGGAATCCATGTATTGAGGATCATAAGTTGAAGTGGTGATGAGTTGTTCCATCTGGTGCTGAAAATTATGGCTCGATATTTCTTGACTCATCATCCTCTCCTCTTGGTTTGCTATGACTTTTGATAGTAATTCCTCCAACTTTGACTTTTCTTCTTTTAATGGAGGTTGATATGAGAATTCTGGTGTGTATGTTGGATTTGGAGTAGAGTATTGATCTCGCTAATTATAGCTCCATGAAGAATCCGGGTGATACCCCCAAACTTGATGATAACTGGGATAAGAATAGTTGTTGAGGTAGTTACCACCATACTGTACCGTCCCGAGACTGATGGTGCATTGATTACTCGGGTGATTGCCAGCACAATAATTGCAAGTAACTGCTATCCTTCGATTACGTTGGGCTGCAACAACGTCCAACCTCCTCAAAAGTGTCTCAAGTTGTGCTAATAATGCAAAAATACATTGAGTCCATCAATCCCCGCTCCCCTTAGTTAATCATACTCGAATATGGCCTTTGATAATTGAATCCAGCCATGGTACCTAAAACGAGAGAAAAATAAGAAGATAATAAAATAAAAGAAAAATAAAGAAAGAAAAAAATGTTTAAATTAAGAATAATTTGATTGAAGATAATATTGGCAAAAATATATTAAACTAATTCCCCGGCAACGACGTCAAAAAACTTGTTGGGTAAAATCTAATTACGCACAACATGAAAGTATACGTGGTCAACAAGTAATAAAGTGTAAGTAGAGTATCGTTCCCACGAGGAGTTATTAATACAAATTACCAAATACTAAATCTTAATCAAACTAATTTTATTTAAACAAACAATTTAGGATTATAAATTAAATTATCTAATTATACTAATTCTAATTACCACTAATTAAAAATCAGATTATGGAGATTTAAGATCACAACTTCACTTATTGCTTCATTTAAGTTAACACACTTCTCATCAATTATTTTCTATCCTGAATTGTTAATCAAGAACACTAAAGTAGATAAAACCACCTCTCGATGCATAATATCCATACTCACTTAAATCCACAATTGATAGAATTAAGCAAGACACCCTAATTAACTAATCCACTATATCTCTATGTGAATTATAATTAAAAAGGATTTAAAACAAATGTTCTCTATAAGTTTACATATGGCGTAAAGGCATATCTCCATCTTAAACACGAATCATGAATTCCATCTATGTAGAAATCACAAACACATGCTATCATGATTAGATCTAAATCTAAACTTCATCTCTCGAGTTCATATAAATTATCACAGAATTGATGGCCAATCAATTAAACAATTAAGTCCAAATCACAATAGACAATCCTCACAATAGAACATAATAATTGATAGCAAAGCATATTAAAATAAACTACACAATAAGATCCATTATAATCTCAAACAAAGAATTAGTTCATTGAATTAAAACTAAGAATCCACACTTGAATACACATTAAAAGATAAGAATAAGATTAAGGAAAAGAAGTGAATCTGTTGTCGGCAAATTCGTCCTCCGTCTCGCTCTTGATCTGGATCTCCAATGGCTTCCAAGTGCTTTAATCTCCAAATCTCATAAGAACTAGTGTTTTCTCATATTCTACTCTAATCTAAAATAATGGAATCCTCTCTCTCTCCCCCCTAATCCTTGTGATTCTCCTCCTTTTTTATGTCTCTTTATATGTCTTTAAGTCCTCTTGGAAGTTCTTTCAATCGGATCAAACCAATCCTTCTCGAACTCAAATTCGGACAAAAAACGACTTAATCTGCGGGTACCCCCGCCTCGGCGGGGGGTATAAGGCTAAAAGGGCCCGCCCCGGTGGGGGTCCCTACTATTTTGCAGCTTGTAGCCCCACCCCAGCGGGGGTCCTTTTTCTGCTCTGACATCCGTTGGTACAAAGGTTATAACTTATGCATTCGAACTCCAATTGGAATGATTCAACATGTTCCGGAAAGCTAAGAAGAAGCTCTACAATATAATCAAAGTTCCAAGCCAAGAACATGAAATAAACATGAAAGCCCAAACGATGTCCGGATTACTTTTCTTTACGATTTCATACCAATAGTCGCTCACACAGCTCCCAAGCGTATAATCTACAAAATGAACATAAAATGCATGAAAAGTAACTAAGAAACATGAGTTTAAGCAACTAATTCAAGTAACAGATACCGGATAAGTAGGTATAAAAAATACTTATCAATTCATTCGCTAGTATGACCTACCTAAGTTTATTTGGTATTTAATTTATCGGTCAGAGTATAGGGATAATATGTGGCATGTCAATTAACCCTTGTTTTATGGCAGTGTTTGAAAATGGCATCTGAAAATATCGAGATAGGCAATGATGCACATGAGACCGTTGAGTCACCAACGATCAATACTCAGGATAATGTGCAACATTAAGACAATAATCCTCAGGTAAACAACAACACTGATCAAATGATGAACAATGGGATGATCAGAGGCTTTATGCAATTCATGCAACATCAGGCGAGAGTGGCTCCTGTTCAAAATGCAGGTGGAAACATTGGCAACTCTCGAATGGTCACTGCTAAGCATTTCAAGGTGCTGGGACCATCGAAATTTTTGGGAGAGCCAAAACCACTTAAGGCGGAGACGTGGATAAAGAAGATCACCAAGATATTTGATGTCTTGGGATGCTCCGAGGAGCAAAAGGTTCCCTTTGACACCTTCATATTGAGAGGAGAGGCAAATTACTGGTGGGAATCAAGAAACGCATTACTCGATCTCACAGACTCAAAATATCTTGGGAAAATTTCCAAGAACTGTTCAGTGACAAGTACTTTCCTGAAAGTATTCGTCACATGAAGGAGGTGGAGTTTATCAAGTTGGAGCAAAACAATATAACCGTGTGATGAAGACGAGGCTAAGTTTGCCGAGTTGTCCGATTCGCATCCCATTTGGTTAATAATGAGGAGAGAATGATGCAAATGTTTCTACGAGGTTTGAGACCGAAATACGTCTAATACCTTATTTTCACAAACTGTGTGTATGTATTCAGATGTTGTAAATAAGACTTAGTTATTAAAGCGCGATAATGAGTCAACCCAACCAAGAGAGAGCAGCCGACAAGTCGATAATACCAGTGGTAGCAGTCATCGAAGCGGTGATAACAAACGTGGAGGGAATCAACATGCCAGAAATGGTAACTATTTCAGTGGTAATCATGGCCAAGATAATAGAAGTGGAAATTTCAAGAAGAGGAGATTCAATAATGATGGAAAAAAACAAGACCAATTTTTGTTGTTAAGGAAGGAGAACGACCACGGTCGTATGTTACAAATCATGGAGGGAGGGACACATCACCCAAATCAATAAGCAAAGAAATTCAAAGCATGTTATAATTATGGAAGAGAAGGTCACCTAGCCCAATTTTGTCGTGCACCGAACTCAAGTCTAGCTGGGATGGTGACGCCAAAGGATGTTCCAGACAAGTCAAAATCGGTACTTTAAGAGAGAGCGTTTTTCGTGATGAGAAACCCGAACGAGGTTATCACGGGTAAGCTAATCATAAACTGTTGTGAAGTCTATACCTTATTCGATACCGGTTCTACCCACTCTTTTATTTTACTTAATTGTGCTCAACGTTTAAACTCGACTCCGGTGAAATTAGATTTTGACTTATCTATTGAAACTCTGTTGGGAGAAACCTTCATTACATCCACTGTTTATAAATCTTATTTGATTTAAATCGGCAACCGCACATTACCTGTCGATCTTATGTCTTTAAAAATACTTGCATTCAATGTGATTTTAGGAATTGATTGGTTAACTACTCATCACGCTAAAATTGATTGTTTTTGTAAGGTTGTTAGCTTTCATATTCCTAACCAACCTATTATACGAATTCAAGCAACCAAACCATTAAAGTCAATCACTGTCATCTCAAGCCATAAAGCTATTCGTTTATTGAAAAATGGATGTCAAGCTTTCTTAGCTCATGTTACGGATTTAAACAAAAATACGTTAGTCTTGAATGATATTTCTATTATTAATAAATTTCCTGACGTATTCCCTGAAGAACTTCCTAGCCTGCCCTCAAAGCATGAAATCGAATTTTGTATCGACCTTGAACCTGATACAAAACCCTCAAATATTTTTTCACCCAAAACGAATGTAACATGCGCCGAAGATGTTGGCTCGAGCTGTTAAAGATTACGAACATACCATTCAATATCATAGTGGAAGAGAGAACGTGGTAGCTGATGAGTTGAGTAGAAGATCGTATCTTGATTTGAAAGTGTGATGTTGTTAACATTAAAGACTCATTTCAGACGACCCTATTTAAAGATGGAGATAGAGTTAAAGACTCCAAGAACCTATGTGAAGATAGCGAATGTAAGATTAGAACTGACTTTAATCGATAAAGTTAAAGTCGCTTAAGCTAAAAACTCAGAGCTAATGAATGTGAAGAAGGTGCAAGAAGACGTTATTCCAGAAGTAAAAGTCGATGAAGTGAGGAAAGCTCAAACCCTCAATTTTATTAGTCTATTTAAAATCCTCGATTGAGTCGGAGCTGTGGCCTATAGACTCGCTTTACCGCTAAGTATGTTACGTGTTCATAATGTTTTTCATGTATCGATGTTATGTAAATATATGGAAGACTCAAACCACATTATTTAATTAGAACCGAACGAGATAGTGGAAGATTTAACGTATGAAGAGGTGCCTATTAAAATCTTGGATAAGAAGGATCATATTCTACGCTCCAAGGTTATACCTCAAGTTAAAGTTTTGTGGAGAAACCATGATGTGGAGGAAATGACCTGGGAGTTAGAATCTGAAATGAAATCAAGGTATCATCACCTCGTCGACATATCAGGTACGTACCATAATTTCGAGGACGAAATTTCATAAGAAGGGGAGGTTGTAAGACCCCAACTTTTTTTAAATAAAGAATAATTTTTCTCGAAATATATTTTTGAATATTATGGTGTGGATATGATATAATGTTATAGTTGTGGGTAATATGTGAAATTTTTGCAAAGTAAGCAAGTTGATATAAAATATTCGTTATGTCGGGGAATATTCGTTCGATGACATAATCATTGGTGGACCCCACAATGAAAGTATTGTCGTAGTTAGAAAACAACAGAAATATCTTTTATAAAAATAACGGCGAAAGTTTTACCGTTAAACTGTTGAACTACCCGGTGGTAAAAGTATAAAGAATAATGGCATGGTTGCATAGTAGAAGACACATGATTGATTCTCGATGCTTATATGAGAAGTCACTCGGTTATACTCAATTATTGCTCTGATGAATTGCTCACGCGATAGTATCTCACGTTATTTGATTCAATTATTGTCATAGTATTAATATTTTATATTATTAAATCAATAATTAAGACGACAAAGTTATTTATATTATTTTTTGCAATATTGACGATGTCTAGAAAGTTCTGTCGAGGAGAGGTTTGGTCACCTAATTGCGTGCCAAAAGGAAGAAATCCTTATCGGAAAGCCCCCTCTTTCCTGGGAATGATTTGGTTGTTAAATATTGTGAGTTACAATCTTAATGATGAATAATTGTTAATAGATTAAAAATGTGTTTATTAAAGATAAATAATTTGTGGTAAATATTTATTCAATTTTTGATATAAATATAGGGATTGTTATGAGGCGTTTGTTGTAAGTTTGACTTAGTATTTCATGGGAAGATTTACTAATTTTATGGACCGTCGATGGTGGTTTTAATAGATAACCAATCTGGACCATTGATGGTGATTTTAATAGTTAATCAATTTGGACCATTGATGGTGGTTGTAATAGTAAATCAATTTGGACCACTGATGGTAGTTTTAATAGTAAATCAATCTGGACCATTGATGGAGGTTTTAATAGTAAATCAATCTGGACCGTCGGTGGTGGTTTTAAAAGTAAATCAATCTGGACCATCGGTGGTGGTTTTAAAAGTAAATCAATCTGGACCATCGGTGGTGGTTTTCAAAGTAAATCAATATGGACCGTCGATTGTGGTTTTAATAGTAATCAATATGAACCGTCCGTTCTAATAGTAAATCAATCTGGATCGTTCATGAATCAGTTACTATTTAGTCCATTCTCCTATAAATAGAAGCTTAATTCTTCTTTCATTCTCACCAATTCACTAAGATTCACAAGAGACACTATAGAGAGAGAAACTATAGAGAGCAAGAAGAAGAGTATTCTGCTACTTCACTATTGCAGTATCCAGCCTTCTACTAAGGTAAGGGGTATTATTTTTTTCATATTCATAAGGAATACTATTTTTCGTATTCATCCTTTAATATGTCGGAATAACCTGTTTACGCGGATTACGTACCGTATGACAGGTGAAAATCCATTTGCAGTTTCGTATGTTATTTCGTTTCATACTCTTAAATCTAAACTTACTATGGTAAGTATTGCTTCTATAATCCTTGAAATTAGTGGAATATCCTTGAGTTTTTCGCTTCATCCAATATCGTTTTATTGAAATATTGATCTGAACTTTCTTATTAAATATCAATATTTTCACCCAGGGTACTATTCACAGGTTACTATTTACCCAGTTACTATTCCCTCGAGTATTCGGGGCACTTTTCATGCCGGGGTACTATTCACGAGTTACTATTCACCCAATTACTATTCACTCAAATATTATTCACTCGGGTATTCGGGGCACTTTTTATGTTGGGGTACTATTCACGGGGTACTATTCCCAAATTACTATTCACGGGGTACTATTCACCAAAAAATTTATTTCTTTTCTGTCCAAATTATTTTTGATACATGAATATTATTCTTGAATTTTACTCCACAAAGAAGTATAATGTTGACAATTTGGACATTATTGAATTCTAGATAAATTAAATTATAAATCTTTAAAAATTTATCCTTTGCTTTTTTTTAATTGAATTTTTATATCATTGTCATCATCCCCATGCTTATATTGTGATGAAAGTCATCTTTGGCTTACGTGCATAGATGAACTATTGATTGGTATGATTATGACCAGGGATAATTCGGTATAATCATGACCATTGAGGATTACATGAATATTCTTGGCCCGTAGTGCATGAATAATTTGTGGACGTGATACTAATGAATATCCTTGGCCCGTAGTGCAGGGATGATTCGATGATGTGATTTATTTATTAAGCTGAGTCCCAACGATAAAGTTAATGATAAACTTTTTAAATCATAGAAGATAGTAGATATTATGCTCTACTTTACTCTTCTAATGGATTGCTTGTTCCGCTGTAGTTAAACTTGTGGTCTATTATATTCTATCAGTTTAACATTATTGAAGGCTAATGATAAATTATTCTGCATTATCTTAGTTATAATATTTCTTACTGGGCTAGTTGAGCTCACCCTTTTACTTCCATTATTATCTTCAGGAAATGAGAACGTAACCGGAACTAGTCGGGGAATGGAGTGATGGCCCGAGATGGTGTTATAGTAGTCCTCACTATTCTATAAAATAGTGTGACAATAAATGTAATGAAGACTCCATTTGAGCTTGGATATTGTCTAGAAGACAATATTTGTGTAAAAACTCTCAGCTCATGTTGTATAATTAAGTTTGTATTTGTATTCAGTACCATGTATTTGGCGACCCAAGATGGGTGATTTATACCTATTTTGGGGGTGTCACAGTTGGTATCAAAGCTTAGGGATATGATCCCTGGCTGAGATGTGAGACAAGAACTAGGATGGGAGAGACGGGAAATTCCTTTGCTAGTATGACCAACCTAAGTTTATTTAGTATTTAATTGGTCGGTCAGAGTATAGGGATAATATGTGGCATGTCAATTAACCCTTGTTTTATGGCAGTGTTTGAATATGGCATCTGAAATAGTCGAGATAAGCAATGAAGCACATGAGACCGTTAAGTTACCAATGATCAATACCTAGGATAATGTGCAACAGGAAGACAATAATCCTCAGGTAAACAACAACACCGATCAAATGATGAACGATGGGATGATCAGAGGCTTTATGCAATTAATGCAACATCAGGCCAGAGCGGCTCCTGTTCAAAATGCAGGTGGAAACTCTGACAACTCTCGGATGGTCACTGCTAAGCAGTTCAAGGAGCTGGGACCACCAGAATTTTTGGGAGAACCAAAACCACTTTAGGCGGAGACATAGATAAAGCAGATCACCAAGATATTTGATGTCTTGGGATGCTTCGAGGAGCAAAAGGTTCCCATTGCCACGTTGATGTTGAGAGGAGATGCAGATTACTAGTGGGAATCAATAAAACGTACTCAGCCTGCTGCACTCAAAATGTCTTAGGAAAAGTTCCCTAAGCTTTGATACCAACTGTGACGCCCCCAAATAGGTATACATAACCCATTTTGAGTCGCCAAATACATGGTACAGAATTCAAATACAACTTAATTATACAACTGTCGTGTAAAGTATGACAAAACATAAGCTGAGAGTTTTAAAACGAATATTGTCTTCTAGACAATATCCATACTTAATGGAGTCCTCATTACAATTATTATCACACTATTTCACAGAATAGTGAGGACTACTAATGTACCATCTCGAACCATCACTCCGTTCCCCGACTAGTTCCGGCTATGTTCTCATTTCCTAAAGAGAACAATGAAAGCAAAGGGTGAGCTCAATTAGCCCAGTAAGAAATATTATGACTAAGATAATGCAGAATAAATTATCGTTAGTCTTCAACAGTGTTAAACTTATAAAATACAATAGACATCAATTTTAACTGTAGCGGAACAAGTAATCCATTAGAAGAGTCAAGTAGAGTATGATATCTACTATCTTATATGATTTAAAAAGTTTATTATCAATTTTATCGTTGAGACTTAGCTTAATAAATAATCCACATCATCGAATCATCCCTGCACTACGGCCAAGGATATTCATTAGTATCACGACCACGAATTATCCATGCACTACGGGCCAAATATATTCATGTTTTAATCAATGGTCATGATCATGCCAGCAACTGCCCATCAATGCACTACGGGCCAATGAGGACTTTTACCATATCATTTGTAATATTACGGTCATGATTATACCAAATAATCCATGGTCATAATCATACCAATCAACAGTCCATCTATGCACTACGGGCCAAAGATGACTTTCATAACAATATAAGCATGAGGTTGATAATAATGATTTAAGAATTCAATTAAATGAAAGCAAAGTATAAATTTTAAAGATTTATAATTTAATTTATCCAGAATTCAATAATGTCCAAATTATCAAAATGATATTGCTTTGTGGAGTAAAATTCAAGAATAATATTGTATCAAAAATGATTTGGATTGAAAAGAAATCAATTTTTGTCATGAATAGTACCTCGGGTGAATAGTACTGTAACGCCCCCAAATTCAGGTACTTGAAACCCGAACTCAGTGCATTACGATACCATTTCTATAAGCAAAAATAATAATATTATCATAAATATCAAGCTTAATTTACATATCAGAGTTTTCTAAATCCCAGGTACGCGACCTTAAAACATTTCATTACATGATAGATAATAAATATAATCATCTTATTTAAGTCTAGCTATTACATAAGATAGCACAAACGTATTCTGATAGCTTTCCTTTCCCTTTGTTCTCGGCAGAGCCCTCTGGCTGATCATACTTAACTGAAAACATTTAAATTAAGCAAGGATGAGCATTTGAGTGCCCAACAAGTAATAACAATTATAAATATTAGCTGAAAGGATTAAATGTTTTCTTTGTACTACCCTTCTACAACAAATCAAAAGTTGTGAAGTAATCTGAAACTGAACATATCAACTCTCTATCAAATTTCTGAAACTGCGTACTGACTATAAATAGGGATATGGTGACATACTATGAACATTTGTTTTTCATTTTTGCTAAGGTTTAGCAGAATTTCATCCGCAAACCGTCATAACTTACGAGCACGAGGGTGTACATCCCATGGGCCCTGTATTGATCAATACTACATGCAAGAACGATATCATCGTTCACTTTGTCCGCCTTGGGCGCATAAAAGTTTTCCCATGTTCAGGATGTTCATACATAGTCTGGAATCCGAACCAAAGCAATTTGATTGGATATAAAGAAGTTTTATCATATTCAACGATATTTCTAAATCTGTGTCTAGCTGGGTCAAATAGCTTATATATATATATATATATATATATATATATATATATATATATATATATATATATATATATATATATCAACATGTGATTAAATACATAATGATTATCCAGTGGGGACACTTGTATAACCATATTTAGGAACTAACGAGCGGAATATATATCTGAATTACCATATACTAACATATTGATAAACAATGATTGTATATAGAATATATCACAATAAGGTTAATAATTTAGCATAATAATAATATAATTCTGAAACTTCTTACTCATGTCCATTGCATAAAGAAAATGCAAAGGTAGGATACTTGCTCAATAATAATTGGAGTAAGTATAGGAAACTTGCATAAACATATACCTGTTTGCACAAAATAAAGGTAGTGCATAAGGTTTAGATACTTGTCTGGTCTGCTGCTTACTATTATGAAAACTTAGTTTTATCTTCTATACCAAAACCTATCATTAGTAAGATCATTCAATCAATTAGAATAACATACTATAACACATAACACTGCTTATTGCAGTCAACACATAACCTAATCACATTGTCACACATATCCAACAGTCATTTGAATTACAATCAAACATATATACAGTCAAACTATCTAAGTTCGTATCAATTTCTGAAACATGTCGCTGTACCGACGGCTTTATCGGGTAATTATCGAGTCTAAGACTCTACACTGAAGTCCTAAATAACTTAAACATTGGTCAAATTATTTTTAAACGACTTATAATAATGCTTAAACAATTATCATAATTTCTCATGATTTTTAAAACATCGGAATCATTATTAAATGATTTAACTATCAAATAATTCTATCATCAATAATATTTAAATAATATCAAAATATTAAAGTTATTTATAATAACTCAAAATATTTTTAAAACATTTATATTACCCTTAAATGATTTTTAAAATATTTAAAATCATTTTAAATAATTACCATTAATATTAAAATATTAATACACTATTTATCAAAGTATTAAAAGTCATTAAACATAACTTAAATATTTTTAATTCATTTATATCCTTTTAAATAATTTTTAAATAAATAAAATCATTTTTAAATTCTTTATTTAATATAATTATTAAATAAACTTAATATCAATAATCTTAAATTAATATCATTAACGAAGAAATTATCAAACGAAATTATCCCTTAAATATTAAAAGTTACATTTTATAACTTAAAATATCTTTAAAAACTTTATTTTCATTTAAAATGATTTTATAATAATAAAATCATTTTTCTCTAATTTATTTAATACACTAAATAAATAAATTAAATATCATTAATATTCAAATAATTATAAATATTAATGAAAAATATCCCAAATAATTAAAAGTTATTTTTCATAATTTAAAATAATTTTTAAAATCATTTTTGTAATTTTTATAATTTATTTCCTATTTTTAATCAATTTTCGGAAATTCATAAAAATAAAATAAAAGAAACCGTCGCTATTGGCCTTTAGCGACACTAAGCGTCGCTGTTGGTGTTCTTGAGCTTAAGAACACTGACAGTCGGTCCTAACAAGGGGTCAACTTTGACCAGCTTTAAATCCTAATACAAACATTTTTTGGGATATCCTTAACCATGATCTTGTAGTCATTACACAACACTACAACTAGTAATCAACATCTTGGCCATACTACAAACACACAAAGAGATCTGGAATTGTAAGCATGCTGTCAGACATTCATCTGGGTTTTCTAGGCCCAGACAGTTTCGAGTTAACACATTCAAGCTCACTTTAATCTATGTTCTGGTCTTGGTTCATGTGGTTTGATGATTCAAAGTTATAGTTCATGTATCATAGAATATTTACAAAGCAACATATTAGATCAACAATAACAAAATCATAATTTATGAGCCCGTCAAAGGCTGTCAGAAAGACTGTTCTTCCCATTTTCTGGAAATTCCAGAAACGTAAAATTAGATCAAGAAGGCTACTTTGACCATTAATTACTTCCAACATAATTGCTTTTTAATGGGTTTTAAGGCATGAAGTTATACTCCATCTATCAGTCTACAATATTCATACAACAACATCAACAAAAAAACATACAACCTGACAGATCAAAGCATTTAAAAATGTTGTAAGACACGTTTTTAAAATTTATGGGTTGCCCAGATGGTACCCGGTCATGGTCGATCAACGACCTTTGACCGATTATAACTTAACATCTACAACAGATATAACTCTGATTCCTTTTGAATATTAAAGATAACATGATAGGCTATATATTTAACACATAAAACAACAACAATCATGAACACAGAAGAATCTATGGGGTCTGACATTCATTGTTAGACAACATAAATTAAAATTCCCAGATTCTTGAAAACTCCTATTTTGAGCAACTAAGTGTTATGGATCTGAGTTATAACAACCCAGATCACTAATATTTACTAAAAACAACATATCTAAACATCTAAACATAACATCTAACTTCAAATCTAAGGATTTCAAGATTTAGGGTTTTATACCTCATAAATGCTAAATTTTTGAATCTGATCCTTGATGTTTGATCCTAGAAAGCTGACACATGATCTTGGCTTAACTTATTACTCACTCTCACTCGAATATTTTGGATGGGAGAGAGAGAAGGTTTGGCTAGCTTGAAAAGTAAAGTAAGTGAATTTTGCTTACTTTTTAACTTTGATCTTAGGTTCAATGTATTTCTAGGATGCTAGATGGCTGGTGATTGATGATTAAAGTGGGTTACTAGACCACATGTCTATCTAGAGTTGTTCACCAACTCCCTACTAGGGTTAGATCTACACTCCACCTTAATAAAGTAATCAAAAGGGTAGTTTGGACATTTAACTTATAAAGTGCATGGCAACTTGGTAACTTCTCACAATCATTAGGTTTTAACCCTAGGGATTCATAAGCTCTAAATCTAGAATTGTGTATTAAGGGAAAATATGGAAATCTTAGTTTCTAATATGTTGATTAGGGTTCCCTAATTACACTAGGTTTCCTAATCACCTAGGGTTTGTAAATTAGCCTTATAATATATTAATTACTATTAACCTTGCTAAATTAATACCCAGGGTTTATAACTTAGCAATTAGGGTTCTAATTTAGTAATTAGGGTTTCTAGATATCAATTAGGGTTTACCTAACTGACAGTAAACATAATGAGGGTCATTAATTATATAACCTACAACTTAACAAATCTTACAGTTATAACTAACTCTGTATTATAGTTTACCAGTAATGCTAGGATTTGTACTGTTCTACTATAACTGATCTATAAATTAACATTACACACATATCAGGCATATCTATATCACTGAAATATAAATAATATTATATTATTATTCTCATTCCTTATTCAAAATCCAGACTTAGGCTTTTGAATTCATATCTGACATAACCTTCATACATACTATCATTAATTAAGCTAAAAATAATTAACCTAACCAATATAATAAAATACATATCATAAGAATCCTAATAATCATATCATATATACCATAATCATATTTTCATGGAAAATAAATGTTTTTATTACAAAATTAATTTATTATAAGAACATAATCTATAATGATCAATAAGTCTAATAAGAAATTATTTACATCTAATAAATAAATTTACTTATCACATAGATACATACACTTTACATGCACATATTCCCACCTTTTATATATATATATATATATATATATATATATATATATATATATATATATATATATATATATATATATGTATATGTATTAAAAAAAATTAAATTGCAAAATTTCTTATTGAAAATATTGGGTTATTACAAGTACCCCGTGAATAGTACTTTAGGAATAATACCACGTGAATAGTACTCCGGCATGAAAAAGTTAAATTTATCAAAAATGCTCAGAATAATATTTTCATGAAAAAGATACTGGATGAAGCGCAAATTTCAAGGATATTCTACTAATTTCATGGAGTATAGAAGCCAAAACTTAACAAAATGAGTATAGAATTTGAATCAAACGAAATAATATTACTTACATACTACAGTGTGGAAGAAAATATTATTTCTTCACGAAATCTTGAACAAAATAATATCCCTTACAACTTTTGAACGAAAATAATATTTCTTACGAATATTAAACGAAGATAATATTTCTTCTGAATATTAAACGAAAATAATATTCCTTACGAATATTGAACGAAAATAAAATTCCTTATGAATATGAAAAATAATATCGTAAGCGAATATGAAATAAATAATACTCCTTACCTTAAAAAGAAGAGTATTCCGACTGGTAGAGCGGGAATATTTTTGAAGAAAATTTTCACCGTTTTCTACGCTCAGAGCTTCTTAAAACTCTAAAGAAATACGCTCAATATTATAGAAGAAGAATTCTCTGATTCTGGTGTGATTTTCAATTCTAACTAAGCATCCTATTTATAGGAGAATGGAAGGGATACAATTTGAAAAAAAAAAATCACGGCTGAACAGTTTGAGAATTCACGGGCGCCGAATTTCTGATTTCATAAGATTTATTGTGCACTGCATAGTAAAATACTATGCAAATAAAATATAATATATTCTATTTTTTATAAAAATAAAATTTATAAAATATATATATATAACCTTTGCCTTACGACGAAGGCATATCATTCCACACCAATTTCTTAAAACCCACACACACAATATTCCACTCACACATCCACATGTCATCTAATATATATATATATATATATATATATATATATATATAACAAAACTGAAATAACTTTATCCCGACTATTTTGAAAAATGGGTAAGTGGGGGTCCAAATAATACGTCAAACTTACAACAAATACTTCATAAAAATTCCCTCAATATTTTTAACAATATTTATTCATTATTATTATAACCCGCAATATTAACAACCAGATCGTTCCCAGGAAAGAGGGTGCTTTTCGATAAGGATTTCTCTTTATTGGCGCACAATTAGGTGACCAAACCCTTTTCCTCGACAGAACTTTCTAGACATTGTTAATTATGCAAATAATAATGAGAATAACTTGTCATCTCAATTATTGATTTAATAATATAAAATATTGACAATAATTGAATCAATTAACATGAGATACTATACAACAAATACTGTAGCAATAATTAAATAAAACTAAGTGACTTCTCACGTAATCATCAATAATCAATACCGTGTGCTACTATGCAACTACGCGTATTATTGTATTTTTTATCACCGGGTAATTCAACAGTTAACGGTAAAACTTTTGCCATTATTTTTATAAAAATATATTTCTATTGTTTTCTAACTCCGACAGTAATTCCATTGTGGGGTCCACCAATGATTGTGTTGTAGTACAAATATTCCCTGTTAAAACGAATATTCCTCGACCAATCGAATATTTTATAACAACTTGCTTACTTTGGAAAATTTTCAAATATCACCCTTAACTTTAACCTTTTATCAATTTAACCATTTACTAAATAGAATAATAATTATAAAAAAATTGAATACTTTCATTTCATAAAATTCGGGGTCTTACAAGGGGGTTTCAAAGTATATTTTGTTGTGCATAATTAATCTTGATTAACTAAGAACAATCTGTTCATGGCTCTGGAAGATGAGCTTTTTGATAATGTTGTCAATTGCACCACTGTCAAAGAAGTTTGGGAAGCTCTGGTAGTGATGCATGAGGTCACTAAAGAATTCAGGGAGAACAAGCAGTCTCTCTTGACACAGCAATATGATATGTTCTCTCATGTCTCTGGAGAGAACATCACTGCGACATATGAAACGTTCAATGTGCTCCTCAATTCTCTAAGATCCGATGGCAAGGTCTACCCCAACAAGGATCTGAATAAAAAGTTCATGAGTGCTCTACCAAGCAAGTGGGATGTAAAGACCACTGCAATCTGTGAGTTAAAAAATCTACATGAGAAGACTATTCAGAAGCTTTACGGTAACCTTCTTACCTATGAGTGTGACTCTTCCAAAATAGGTCCACACAACCCATTTTGAGTCTCCAAATACATGGTACAGAAAATAACTACAAACTTCATTAATTCAATTATAGTGCAAAATACGACAACACATATGTTGTGGATACCAACTGTGACTCTCATCCCTTTACTTGGATAACACCTCACATTGATACCTTACAATGGTTCCTTACATAAAGGTACAATCAATAACTGTTTAGAAATTAAAATCTTTGGAAAATGCTTAAGAAAACCTTCGTACATGAGAGGCCATGCATCTAAGTTATAATAGATATCATATGACTCGAGAAATCCTTGGTTGACCCAATAGACCCCAAAGAAAAACGAGAAGATTGCTATCATGTTCTTTCCAATGGTGAGTCTTCTCTTGCCATATAATTATCTTCATTGTTTCCAATTGAGAATTATATTTCAACCAAACTCCAAGATTATATAGGTAGTGCTCATAGATATAATCAGCAAGTGGATGTGCACAACCCTGTCTTTTGATAACACAAAGTCATATGTCATTAGACATCTTGTATGATAGTGGCAAAATACCCTTCCAAAGTTGGGTTCACCTCACCCTATTCGGTTCACCAAAATCAATGGTTAAATGACGTATAAAATACGACACACTTATCTAAAATTCTCAATAAAATTATTTCCATACTGTTTTAGGGGAAACCTCAACAACTATAGACCATCGTTCTATTCCCCTGGTACCCCCGCTCGACCCAGCTACACTCGTATTACCTGAAAGGAATTGTGAAGTAAAAGGGTGAGCACAACTAGCCCAGTAAAGAATATCATGACTAAAATAAATAATTTATCAATAACCTTCATTATTAATAAATCAGAGATTTAGAACATATGGTAGAAGATAAAACTTTTCAACCATAGTTGCCGCGGAACGAGTAATCCATTAGAAGAGTCAAGTAGAACATAATGTCTACTATCTCCTCCAAATTAAAAGTCCATCGTTAATATTTCATTCCTGTAATACTTATCAACAGTTCTTTGTTGCATCCAAGACAAAGAGAACTTTCATCACATGTCTTCACCTTAACCACTAAAATTATAGTTAAATTCACAATTCATATTTATAATCATGTAAATCAACAATTTCTCCTTGCCACAAAGGCTTAATAAAATGTTTACTCTATATCCTTACCCCAAAGGCTAAAGATATTCAAATGTAATAACAATGATTATACCAATCAGTTGTCTATCTTTGCACTACGGGCCAAAGATATTCAACTATAAAACCAATGGTCATGACTATACCAATCAATTATCTGTCAGTGTATTACGGCCAAAGACATTCAACTGTTAACTAATGGTCATGATCCTGCCAATCACATCATCGAATTATCCATGCACTACGGGCCAAGGATATTCGTTAGTATCACTAGTGGTCATGACCATGTTATACACATGTCCATCTTTGCACTACGGGCCAAAGCTATCAATCAACAGTTCGTCTTTGCACATAAGCCAAAGATATACAACTGTAAAACCAATAATCAATAGTCCATCTATGCACTATGGGCCAAAGATGACTTTCGTTACAATATTAGCATGAGGATAATGACCATGCTATAAGCATCAATCAAACGAAATCAAGGATAAATATTAAAGATTTTTAATTTATCCGGAGTTTAAAAATATTCAAATTGTCACATGATACTACTTTGTGGAGTAAAATTCAAGAATAATATTCACGTGTCAAAAATAATTTGGATAGAAAAAAATTAATTTTTTGTCGTGAATAGTACCTCATGAATAGTACTTCGTAAATAGTACCCCGTATTCATAAATAGTACCGTATACGTAAATAGTGCCGTATATATAAATAATGTCATATACATGAATAGTGTCGTATATGTGAATAGTGTCATATACGTGAATAGTAACCCCGACACGAAAAAGATAAAGTTTCACAATAAAATTCATATCAATATTTCGGTATAATGATATTTAAGGAAATAACATCATTTACTTGAAAAAAATACCATCTCTTACCTCAAAAGAATAACACTTTTGACTAGAATATCGGATATAATACTGAAGGAAACTTGCACTGTATAGCAACACTCATGATATCTAAATACTCACAAAAATACGCTCGATATTATAGAGAGAGAAAACTTCTGATTCTAGCGTGATTTTCAATTCTAACCTAAGCACCCTATTTATAGGAAAATGCTTAGAACAGCAAAGCAAAAAAATTAATAAAATATTATTATTTGTTAAAAAAATTCCTACGCACACTTTGAAAATTAGATTTCAGGATTTACCACAAGCAAAAGGACAAGTGTGGGGCCCACCAACATTAAAAAAATATTTTTCTTTAAAAAAATATTTATAACTCCAAAAACTAATTATTCCGGAACTTCAATAATTCATAATAAATAGCCCTTTTATCAAAAAAATCCAAATCTTATGTCCATTTCATAGGAAATTTAATTCTCTACAACTCTTTAGAAGAAAGTTTTTCCAAATTCTAAACGAAAAATGACCAAAATCCACATACGGATGATTTTTAACACCTCCATTCTGACAAAATACTGATAAAACACCTCAGCATTAATTCCTTCATTTATATGCACATAAAATAAATATTTCCTTATATAAATCAATAACTAAATACTCACAATTAATATTCCAGAACTACAATATTAACAATCAGATCATTCCCAGGAAAGAGGGGGCTTTTCGATAAGGATTTCTCCTTACTAACGCGCAATTAAATAACCTAACCCCTTTCCTCAATAGAATTTTCTAGACATTGTCAATAGTGTTATCTAACAATATTATTCAAATAATATGAATTATTGGTTCGAAAATGTAAAATATTGTGCAGTGACAATTATTAAAACAACAATAATATAAAATAATATGCAATACCATGTGCTACTATACAACAACACGTATTACTTTACTTTAACCACCGTGTATTTCAACAGTGTTAACGGTAACAACTACGCCATTATTTTTAGAAAACTCATTCTTGTCGTTTTCTTTATCCGAAAATTTTCTGTTACGGGGCCCACAAATGGTTGCGCCGTCGTATGAATATTCCTCAAAAACAAGAATATTCCATGCCCAAACGAATATTTCCCGATAATAATGAATATTTTATAACCACTTGCTTATTTTGTAAACTTTACATATATCACCCTTAACTTTAACTTTTTATCAATTTAACCATTTACTGAATAATAATTATAAGAAAAATTGAATACTTTTATTTCATAAAATTTGGGGTCTTACAATAAGCATGAGTTTAATCAGAGAATAGAGATTATTTCTGAAGATAAAAGAAAAGACAAAAAGGAATTTCTCTCAAAGATTCTTAAGTTGCCTCAAAAGTTCTAGTTGAAACAATAGCAGAAAATGATCATGATGAAGCTAAAGATAATAAAGATTATAACAAATTATAACAAATGAAGTAGTAGCAAGGATCAAGAAAAGGATATGTGTTACAATTGTAAGAAGCCTGGCCATTACATCGTAAAGTGCATCAAACCTCTGCGAGAGGAGCTCAAGAAAGACAAGAAGAAGTCTTACTCGAAGAAAGAATATAAAGACTACAAGAAGCATCATAAGAAGGAAAGAGGCTTTGTAGCTGAGGGATCGAGGAGTGAATCAGATAATGGCTCCAGTTCAGACTCCAATTATGATGATGAACCTCAAGTAGCAAATCTCTGCCTGATGACAATAGAGGAAGATTTCAGCAGAACCATTGATCGTCGAGAGATATATTGACATCAGTGATGTATTTGAATTTAACTCTTCGGATGTTAATATTGATGATCTTATATTAGCATGGCATGATATAACATCTGATTTGCATCAATATATGAAGTGACTTAAGGTTCTATCAAAGGACCATTTGTGACGCCCCCAAAATAGGTATACATCACCCATCTTGAGTCGCCAGATACATGGTACAAAATTCAAATACAACTTAATTATACAACAGTCGTATAAAATACGACAAAACATAATATAAGAGTTTTAATAAGAATATTATCATCTAGACAATATCCACACTCAATGGAGTCCTTATTACATTTATTATCACACTATTTCACAGAATAGTGAGGACTACTAATGCAAACATCCGGGACCCATCACCGCTTCCGACTAGTCCCCGCCACGTTCTCATTTCTCAAGAGAACAATGAAAGCAAAAAGGTGAGCTCAACTAGCCAAAGAATAAATATTATGACTAAGATAATGCGAATAAATTATCCTTAGCCTTCAACAAGATATAACAACTGATAGAATACAATAGACAACAAGTTTTAGATCAATAACTGCAGCGGAATAAGCAATCCATTAGAAGAGTCAAGTAGAGCATAAAATCTACTATCTTCTATGATTTAAAAAGTTTTTCATCAACTTTATCGTTGAGACTCGGCGTAATAAACAAAATCAAATCATCCCTGCACCACGGCCAAGGATATTCATGTAATCATTAATGGTCATGATTATACCGAATAATCCCTGGTCATAATCATACCAACAACTGTCCATCAATGAACTACAGGCCATTGAGGACTTTTACCACATCATTCGTTACATTACGGTCATGATTATACCGAATAATCCCTGGTCATAATCATACCAAGTCCATCTATGCACATAAGCCAAAGATGACTTTCGTCACAATATAAGCATGAGGATGATGACAATGACATAATAATTCAATAAAACAAGTTCAAGGATAAATTTTAAAGATTTATAATTTAATTTATCCATAAATCAATAACGTCCAAATTGTCAACATGATACTGCTTTGTGGAGTAAAATTCAAGAATGCTCAGAAGAATATTTCCATGAAAACATACTGGATGAAGCACAAATATCCAGGATATTCTACTAATTTCATGGAGTATAGAAGCCAAAACTTTAACCAACTGAGTATAAGAGAATATATGAAACTGCAAATGGATTTTCGCCCGCCATATGGTAATCCACGTAGATAGATCATTTCCAAAATTTAATAAGGAATGAATACGAAGGATCATTCACCATGCATGCAGTAGTCCACATAGACAGGTTATTCCAACAGAATAATAAAGAATGGAATAACAGAAGAATTCATCAGGCATGCGGTAGTCCGCACAGACAGGTTATTCCAACAGAATAATAAAGAATGGAATAACAGAAGAATTCACCAGGCATGCGGTAGTCCGCACAAACAGGTTATTCCAACAGAATAATAAAGAATGGAATAACTAAAGAATTCACTAGGCATGCGGTAATTCGTAAAGAATAATAAAGAATGGAATAACAACCTTTACAAGTATTAAAAGAAATAACTCTCTTCATGAATACGAAAGAAATAATACCCCTTACCTCAGAAGAAGACTGGATACTGGAATAGTGAAGTAGCGGACTTCTCTTCTTCTTTCTCTTTATAATTTCTCTATAATAATAGCTCTTGTGAGACTTGGTGAATTGGTGAGAATGAAAGAAGAATGAGCTTCTATTTATAGGAAAATATAGTTTCGATAATTGCACGTTTCGAGGCTCAAAATATTATAGTATAATACCTTCCTCTTTTTCATCATTTTTAATTTAGTCCAGCAAGTATTATCAAACTTGCACCACCTCCCCTAATAGTAAATCATGTGATTCAATAGTTCTAAATATGTGAAAAAATTAATTATAGTATAGTACCTTCAGCTATACCTCCATTTTTAATTTAGTCATGCAAGTATTATCACTCTTGCACCAACTCCCCTAATAGTAAATCATGTGAATCAATAGTACACACATATGAACACATAGTTATAAGCATATGAATTAATAGCAATTAATTGCTCATTTATCCGGTGAATTACCCGATTGGTCAATATAACCTCCAGACATCAATTATTATCGAAATAGATGTCGATTTCCACTAACACTAATAATCCCAACACAATGGAGCTATCAATTTCATCTTTAATCAACACAAACTTATTCATCATTAATATTATAACTCATAATATTTAACAACCAGGTCGTTCCCAGGAAAGAGGGGGCTTTCTAATAAGGATTTCTCCCTATTGGCGCACAATTAGATTATCTAACCTCTCCTTGACAGAACTTCTAGACATTGTCATTATTGCAATTAATAATATGAATAACTTTGTTGTCTCAATTATTGATTTAATAATATAAAATATAATGCAGATGATACTGTGACAATAATTGAATCAATAATATGAGAAATATGATGCAACAATTACTGTAGCAATAATTGAGTATAACTGAGTGACTTCTTACGTAAGTATCAATAATCAATACCGTGTGCTACTATGCAACCACACATATTACTATACTTTTATTAACGGTTAGTTCAATAATTTTAACGGTAACTCTTTCGCCGTTATTTTTATAAAAAGATAATTCTGTCATTTTCTTACTACAACAATACTTCCATTGTGGGGTCCACCAATGATTGTGCCGTCGTACGGATATTCCCGACAAAAAGAAAATTCCCCGACCAAACGAATATTTTATAACAACTTGCTTACTTTGCAAAAATTTTTACATATCACCCTTAACTTTAACCTTTTATCAATTTAACCAATTACGAAATAAAATAATAATTATAAGAAAATTGAATACTTTCATTTCATAAAATTCGGGGTCTTACAATCTCCCCTCCTTATGAAATTTCACCCTCAAAATTTACGTACGTACTTGGTATGCCGAAGAGGTGAGGATACCTTAACTTCATTTCATATTCCAACTCTTAAGGTATAACCTTTGAGTGTCGAATATGATCCTTCTTATCCAAGATTTTAACATATATCTCCACATATGTTAAATCTTCTGTTATCTCGTCTAGTTCTAATTCAATAATGTGCTTCGGGTCATCCACATATTCACGTAACATCGATACGTAAAAAAAATGTTATGAACACGCAACATACTTGGCGGTAAAACGAGTCTATAGGCTACAGTTCCTACTCGATCGAGGATTTCAAATGGGCCAATTAAATCGAGGGTTGAGATAATGCCTTCTTGAACCTTCTTCTTAATATTCATCAAATTCGAGTGTGTGGCTTGAGCGGCTTTAACTTTATCGATTAAAGTCGATTCTATTCGTATATTCGTTATCTTTACGTGGGTCCCTAGAGTCTTTAACTCTATCTTCATCATTTGTAAGTTATACTGAAATGGGTTTTGTGTTAACAACATCGCTTTCAGAACGATACGATCTTCTACTCAACGCGTCACTACCATGTTCGCTCTTCCACAATGATATTGAATGGTATAGTTGTAATCTTCAACAGCTCGAGCCAACATCTTTGGCGCATGTTACGTTCATTTTGGGTGAAGAAAATATTTGAGGGTTTTAGAAATGGGTTTTGTACTAGGGTCAATACAAAATTCAATTTCACGCTCTAGGGGTAGCCTAAGAAGTCTTCAAGAATACATCAGGAAATTTATTAACGATAGAAATATCATTCAAAACTGTGACTCTCATCCCAAGACTTGGATAGCACGTCACATTGATACCTATCAACTTGCCACCATTATTCACGGCGTCCCTTAAGGATAGTCTGGCTTTAGTGTATTCCAAGACTTGGAAGTCACCAGCGAAAGGCTCGGGGTTCTTTACTTATGGCTTAATGTGACAATGATTGACTTTTAGTGGTTTGGTTGCTTGAATTCGCATAATAAGTTGGTTAGGAATATGAAAGCTAACAACCTTATGAAAAGCATGATGAGTAGTTAACCAATCGATTCCTAAAATCACATCAAAGGCAAGTATTTTCAAAGAGATAAGATCGACAGGTAACGTGATGGTATCGATTTGAATCAAATAAGATTTATAAGCAGTGGAGGTAATGAAGGTTTCTCCTAACGGAGTTTCAATCGATAAGTCAAAGTCTAATTTCTCCGGAGTCAAATTTAAACGTTGAGCGCAAACAAAAGAGATAAAAGAATGGGTAGAACCGGTATCTAATAAGGCATAGACTTCACAAGAATTTATAATTAACTTAACCGTGCTAACTTCGCTCGGGTTACTCGCTTTTTGATAAGTCACAAAAAACGCTCTTCCTGAAACCACCGACTTTGTTTTGTCCGTATCCGCCTTTGGTGCCACCGTCCCAGCTGGACTTGACTTTGGTGCACGACAAGATCGGGCTAGGTGACCTTCTTTTCCATAATTTTAACATGCTTTGGACTGCATTGTGCAGCTTGGACTGATATGTCCCTCCCCTCCGCATTTGAAGCATACAATTGGTGGTCGTTCTCCTTCCTTGAAAACGGGTGTTGGTACTGTTGTCTTTCCATCGTTTTTGAACCTTCTCTTCTTGAAATTTCCACTCCTATTATCTTGGCCATGATTACCACCGAAGTGGTTACCATTCTTGGCATGATAATTTCCCCCACGATGGTTATCATTGTTCTGATGACCGTTGCCACCGGTATGATTATTATCGTGTTGTTGGTCCTTATCCTTTGGTTGGGCTGGCTCATTATTACGCTCCAATAACTGAGCCCTATTCACTACATCTGAATACAAACATAATTTATGAGAAATGAGGTATTGACGTATTTCGGGTTTCAAACCTCTTAGAAACATTCGCGTCATTCGCTCCTCATTATCGACCAAATGGGATGCAAACCATGATAACTCCGCAAATTTAGCCTCGTATTGCGACACGGTCATATTGTTTTGCTCCAACTTGATAAAATCCACCTCCTTCATGTGACGAATACTTTAGGGAAAGTACTTGTCGTTGAACAGCTCTTGGAACTTCTCCCAAGACATCTTGAGTGCGTCAGGCTGGGTACGTTTTACATATTCCCACCAGTAATCTGCCTCTTCACGCAACATAAAGGAGGCAAAGGGAACCTTTTACTCCTCGGAGTATCCCAAGACATCAAATATCTTGGTGATCTGCTTTAACCACGTCTCCGCCTTAAGTGGTTCTGGTTTTCCCAAAAACTTCGGCGGTCCCATCTCCTTGAACTGCTTAGCAGTAACTAGCCATGGGTTGCCATTGTTTCCACCTGCATTATGAATAGGAGTCTCTCTCGTCGGATGTTGCATGAATTGCATAAAGCCTCTAAACATCCCATCGTTCATCATTTCATCGGTGTTATTGTTTACCTGAGGATTATTTTTTTCCTATTGCATATTATCCTGGATATTGATCGTTGGTGACTCAACGGTCTCATGTGCTTCATTGCTTATCTCAACATTTTCGGATGCCATTTTCAAATACTGCCACAAAACAAGGTTTAATTGACATGTCATATATTATCCCTATACTCTGACCGACCATTTAATACTAAATAAATTTAGGTAGGTTATACTAGCGAAGGAATTTCCCGTCTCTCCCCTCCTAGTTCTTGTCTCACATCTCAGCCAGGGATCATATCCTTAAACTTTGATACCAACTGTGACGCCCCCAAAATAGGTATACATCACCCATCTTGAGTCGCCAGATACATGGTACAAAATTCAAATACAACTTAATTATACAACAGTCGTGTAAAATACGACAAAACATAATCTAAGAGTTTTAATAAGAATATTGTCATCTAGACAATATCCACACTCAATGGAGTCCTCATTACATTTATTATCACACTATTTCACATAATAGTGAGGACTACTAATGCAAACATCTGGACCGTCACTCTGTTTCCCGACTAGTCACGGCTACATTCTCATTTCCTGAAGAGAACAATGAAAGCAAAAGGGTGAGCTCAACTATCCCAGTAAGAAATATTATGACTAAGATAATGCAGAATAAATTATCCTTAGCCTTCAACAGTATAACAACTGATAGAATACAATAGACAACAAGTTCTAGATCAACAACTGCAGCGGGATAAGCAATCCATTAGAAGAGTCAAGTAGAGCATAAAATGTACTATCTTCTATGATTTAAAAAGTTTTTCATCAAATTTATCGCTGAGACTCATCTTAATAAACAAAATCGAATCATCCCTGCACCACGACCAAGGATATTAATGTAATCATTAATGGTCATGATTATACCGAATAATCCCTGGTCATAATCATACCAACAACTGTCCATCAATGAACAACAGGCCAATGACGACTTTTACCACATCATTCGTTACATTACGGTCATGATTATACCGAATAATCCCTGGTCATAATCATACCAAGTCCATCTATGCACATAAGCCAAAGATGACTTTCATCAGAATAGAAGCATGAGGATGATGACAATGACATAATAATTCAATAAAATAAGTTCAAGGATAAATTTTAAAGATTTATAATTTAATTTATCCAGAAATCAATAACGTCCAAATTGTCAACATGATACTACTTTGTGGAGTAAAATTCAAAAATGCTCAGAAGAATATTTCCATGAAAAGATCTTTGGATGAAGCTTAAATATCCAGGATATTCTACTAATTTCATAGAGTATAGAAGCCAAAACTTTAACCAATCGAGTATAATAGAATATATGAAGCTGTAAATGGATTTTCGCCATGCGATAATCCATGTGAGCGAGATCATTTTCACAATTTAATAAGAAATGAATAATGAAGGATCATTTACCATGCATGCGGTAGTCCACATAGACAAAGTTATTCCAATGAATAATAAAGAATGGAATAACATAATAATTCACCGTGCATGGTAGTCCCAGTGCATGCATACAAAAGTTATTCCAATGTAATAATAAAGAATGGAATAACAAAAGAATTTACCAAGCATGCGGTAATCCATCCGCATGCATGTGTTATTCCAACGAATAATAAAGAATGGAATAACAACCCTTACGAGTATTAAAGAAGAAATAACTCTCTTCATGAATACGAAAGAAATAATACCCCTTACCTCAAAAGAAGACTGGATACTGGAATAGTAAAGTAGCGGACTTCTCTTCTTCTTTTTCTCTATAATTTCTCTATAATAATAGCTCTTGTGAGACTTAGTGAAATTGGTGAGAATGAAAGAAGAATGAGCTTCTATTTATAGAAAAATATAGTTTTGATAATTGCACGTTTTATGGCTCAAAATATTACAGTATAATACCTTCCGCTTTTTTTTCATTTTTAATTTAGTCTTGCAAGTATTATCAAACTTGAACCACCTCCCCTAATAGTAAATCATGTGACTCAATAGTTTTAAACATGTGAAAAAATTAATTATAGTATAGTACCTTCATCTATACCTCCATTTTTAATTTAGTCATGCAAGTATTATCAATCTTGCACCAACTCCCCTAATAGTAAATCATGTGAATCAATAGTACACACATGTGAACACATAGTTATAAGCATGTGAATTAATAGCAATTAATTACTCATTTATCCAGTGAATTACCCGATTGGTCAATATAAACTCCAGACATCAATTATTATCGAAATAGATGTCGATTTCCACTAACACTAATAATCCCAACACAATGGAGCTATCAATTTCATCTTTAATCAACACGAACTTATTCATCATTAATATTATAACTCACAATATTTAACAATCAGGTCGTTCCCAGGAAAGAGGGGGCTTTTCAATAAGGATTTCTCTCTATTGGCGCGCAATTAGATTATCTAACCTCTCATTGACAGAAGTTTTAGACATTATCAATATTGTAATTAATAATATGAATAACTTTGTCGTCTCAATTATTGATTTAATAATATAAAATATTATGCGGATGATACTGTGACAATAATTGAATCAATAATATGAGAGATATGATGCAGCAATTACTGTAGTAATAATTGAGTATAACTGAGTGACTTCTTACCTAAGTATCAATAATCAATACCATGTGCTACTACGCAACCACGCCAGACATCGTATTCTTTTTTTACTACTAGGGTAGTTTAAATGTTTTAACGTAACACTTTCGCCAATTATTTTTTATAAAAGATAATTCTGTTATTTTCTTACTACGACAATACTTCCGTTGTGGGGTCCACCAATGATTGTGCCGTCGTACGGATATTCCTGACAAAAAGAATATTCCCCGACCAAATGAATATTTTATAACAACTTGGTTACTTTGCAAAATTTTTCACATATCACCCTTAACTTTAACCTTTTATCAATTTAACCATTTAAGAAATAAAATAATAATTATAAGAAAATTGAATACTTTCATTTCATAAAATTCGGGCTCTTACACCATTCTCTTCTTCAAGATGAGAACGAGAAAATGCAAATAGAGCTTGAAATAGCTCTACGAAACACTGCCTCTTTATCCAAGCTTGAGTCCAAGAATGAGAATTTGAGAAAGATAACTAAGGCTAATGCAGTGAGAGAGTCTGCTCTTACCTCTAAGATGGAGGATTTAGAAAATATAATTTTAACGTGGAATCATTTTTCCTCATCTATGGATTCACTGATCACTAGTCAGAGAGTTGTCTTTGATAGATCAGGTCTAGGGTTTGGAGATTTATCTTATACTCCAAGTATGGAAAACTCAGTGGAGACTAGCAATAATGGTGCCTCTTCTTCCCATAAAGGTTTTGTATTTGTGAAACCCAAATAGGTTATAGAGACCATTATTCCAAGCCGTCCAAACTCTACAGACCAGATTGTTATTCCAAAGAACAATAGGTCACACATTGGTCTGGGTTTTGTCAAGCCGAAAAGTAGATCCAAGTCTACGATCATACCTCGAAGGATCGTAGAGTCAGGTAAATTCAAATCTACGAACCAAACAGACGCAAATTGTAGAACTGGTCCTTACTATATGAAATTTCAAATCATAGAACAAGGTGGAAGAAGAAGGAGGTTCAACCAAAGTGATTGACATATCCTCCACACGAGTTCCATATGAGAAGATATGTGACGCCCCCAAAATAGGTCCACACGACCCATTCTGAGTCGCCAGATATCTCACTATAAAAATCAAATACAAACTTCATTTATATAATTATTGAACTGTCGTGCAGAATACGACCACAGTTAAGCTGTGAGTTTTAATACAATATTGTCTCATAGACAGTATCCAAACTCAAATTATTATAATTCCATATAAAATACAGCAGCAAATATTTCAAGACCCCAAAGAAGAACGAGAAGATTACTATCTTGTTCATTCTAATGAGGTGCACTTTTGACGCTTTCAAAAGTCGGGTTCTCATCACCCTATTGTTGTTCACCAAAATAAATTATTAAGTGACGTATAAAATACGACACACACATCTTAGGTCCTCAATACAATTATATATTGTCTGTCATGTCGCTTTATAATGTATTGAGAAACTTCGACAGTCTCGGACCATCACACTATTCCCCTATTATCCCCGCTCGACCCAGCTACACTCTTATTACCTGAAAAAAAATTGTGAAGCAAAAGAGTGAGCACAACTAGCCCAGTAAAGAATATCATGACTAAAGATAATTACATTATCAATAGCTTTCATCAATAATAAATCACAAATTTAGAACATATGGTAGATGATAAAACTTTTCAACCATAGTAATTGAACGAAGCAATCCATTAGAAGAGTCAAATAGACCATCAGGTCTATTATCTTCTCCATGTTAAAAGTCCACCAATAATGTTTTATCCATGTAAAATCAATCAATAATTCATGTCCACAATCATATGAATAACTCATAATTATAATTGTGATTCTAAATTCCTCTTCGCACCTAGTACGAAGATACTTTTCATCACCTATCTTCACCTGAAACATCAAAAATCATGGTTATACCAAATCACGATTCCTGTTCATAATCATACTAATAAATTCATCTTTGCACTATGGCCAAAGATATTCATTAACAATTCATCTTTGCACTACAAGCCAAAGACATACAACTGTATTTTAGAAGAGTCAAGTAGAGCATAAAGTCTACTATCTTCTATGATTTAAAAAGTTTTTCATCAACATTATCGCTGAGACTCAGCTTAATAAATAATCCACATCATCGAATCATCCCTGCACCACGGCCAAGGATATTAATGTAATCATTAATGGTCATGATTATACCGAATAATCCCTGGTCATAATCATACCAATAACCGTCCATCAAGGCACTACAGGCCAATGAGGACTTTCACCACATCATTCGTTTCATTACGGTCATGATTATACCGAATAATCCCTGGTCATAATCATACCAAGTCCATCTATGCACGTAAGCCACAGATGACTTTTATCACAATATAAGCATGAGGATGATGACAATATTATAAGTATTAATCAAACGGAAACAAGGATAAATATTAAAGACTTTAAATTTATCCAAATATTATCAATCACTTAATAAACTAATAATCTAATATTGTTAATATTATAAAAATATTTTAATCTCTTCTTAAACTTATAAACAATTTAATTTAATTGTTTACACTTTACCAAATAATGCATTTAATCATTCAAAAAATGTCATACTCATAAGATTTCATCACCAATGATCAAATCAGTCATCAAAAATCTGTATATACCTTATATAGGATTTTCAAGCCCTAAAATCCTATTTACCAATTCTTCAACTTCACATAACATATTTAACTCATGTTTGTAACTAAACCATTTTCATGAAAAATTACCAAATTAACTTATTATTTTTCTATCCTTTGTCCAAATATATATACATATATTTCATACACAACAAGTATTTTTTTATAATTTTTCAACTCCCTTAAGTATTTTTCAAAAATCAATTTCTAATTACTTCCTTAAGAAATTAGCTACCTCAAGTTTAACTCCAGAAATTCCCAAATCTTGGCAGGATCTTACACATGTTAACATGAGCTTCCAGTTTTAATTTCATTGTCATCGGAGTTATAGAACTCCGGTTATAGCATTTTTCGTTGAAAAAACTTAAATATTAAAATAGTCATAACTTGCTCATTTTAAGTCGGAATGAGCTCATTTTTGGACAGGAGGTACTTTATACCATATATTTTCATGTCCCAAAAGGTCGGAATTTATTTCACAAACTAAGTGGCCGAAAATACCTCTTTTAAATTTTTGTGCAGTAGCTTTTTGGTACTTTGCAGTTTTTGACTCCTTTGATAAAATCAGTCCACACGAAAATCTACAACACCTTTTCCAGTGATTCCACTTGGATAAGTTAGAAAACTCATAGATCTAACTCTATAACTTAACCACACTCAAAAATTCAAAATATAATACGAGATATGGTCAATTGAATTTCATGTTCTATTTTTACCAAAATCTTATTTTCAACCCTTTGTGATTTTTAAGAAACTTTCATGTTTTCACATAATAACCAACATAACTCATCTTAACACTTACTAATACTACATATACCCATGATTTTCATCAGTCCAATGCTTTTATTATGACTTTCATCATAATCAACAGTCCAATGCTTTTATTATGACTTTCCAGAATTTTTGAGGGTCAGAAAAATTACAAAACTGTAAATGGATTTTCACCCGCCATGCGGTAATCCACGTAGACAGATCATTAACACAATTTAATAAGGAATGAAATACCAAGGATCATTCACCATGCATGTGGTAATCCACATAGACAGGTTATTCCAATAGAAGAATTCACCAAGCATGCAATAGACCACACAGACAGGTTATTCCAACAGAATAATAAATAATGGAACCAGGTCATGCGTAATGCATGCGAGTGATATTCGGCGTAATAATAAAGAATGGAACCAGGTCATGCGTAAACACACAGACAGGATATTCCAACAGAATAATAAAGAACAGAATAATAGAAGAATTTTACCATGTATGCGGTACTTCACATAAACAGGTTATTCCAACATAATAATAAAGAATGGAATAACAGAAGCTTTCTTCATGAATACGAAAGAAATAATACCCCTTACGAGTACAACAAATAATATCCCTTACCTTAGAATAAAGCTGGATACTGGAATAGAGAGGTAGCAGACTTCTCGTCTTCTTTCTCTCTATAATTTCTCTCTATAATAATTTCTCTATAGCTTTAGTGAATTGGTGAGAAATGAAGGAAGAATGAGCTTCTATTTATAGGAAAATATAGTTTCGATAATTGAACATTTTGGGGCTCGAAATATTACAGTACAATACCTCCAGCTTTTCTTTCATTTATAATTTAGTCCTGCAAGTATTATCAAACTTGCACCACCCCCCCTAATATTAAATAATGTGATTCAATAGTTCAATCATGTGAATCAATAGTTATAATCATGTGAAAATACGACATACAGTATAGTACCTCCATCTATACCTCCATTTTTAACTTAGTCATGCAAGTATTATCAATCTTGCACCAACTCCCCTAATATTACAAGAATGTGATTCAATAGTACACACATGTGATCAAATAGTTATATAAGCATGTGAATTAGTAGCAATTAATTGCTTATTTATCCGATTAATTACCCGATTTATCAATATACCCCAGACATCAATTATCATCGGAATAGATGTCGATTTCCACTAACACTAATAATCCCAACACAATGGAACTATCAAATTCATCTTTAATCAACACGAACTTATTCATCATTAATATCATAATTCACAATATTTAACAACCAGGTCGTTCCCAGGAAAGAGAAGGCTTTTCGATAAGGATTTCTCCTTATTGGCGCGCAATTAGGTGACCAAACCTCTCTTTGACAGAACTTCTAGACATTGTCAATATTCCAAATAACAATAATTGAATAAAACTGAGTGACTTCTTACGTAAGCATTAATAATCAATATTGTGTGCTACTATGCAACCACGCGTATTACTATACTTTTATCATCGATTATTTTTTTGACAACTTGCTTACTTTGAAAAAAAATTCAAATATCACCCGTAACTTTAACCTTTTATCAATTTAACCACTTACTAAATAAATAATAATTATAAAGAAATTGAATACTTTTATTTCATAAAATTTTGGATCTTACAAGATATCCACACACACACTCACCTACGCAGCATATTAAATGTTATAATTTTCATGAGTATAGACATAAAGTTGCATATTGTTATTATAATTATGAATATAATATATATCGTCGACTTAGAGTTAGACAGAAATGGGTCCCCAATGGAACTAACAAATCAGGACCAAAAAATATATGGGTACCAAAATAGATAATGAATGTACTTGCAGGTATCGAGATCCGCAGAGTTCATATAGTATCTCGATAGTGGAAGTTCAAGGCACATGGCTAATAGCAAGCCATTCCTATAAGATTTTAAAAGCTAAAATGGTTCAACATTGGTCTTTGATGACAAAAACTCGGGAACAACCAGAGGCTATGGTTCGATTGGCAATGAAGTTGTTTCTTTTAAGATAAAGGAATCTCTCTTGGATATTCTATGGAAAGCCAAGTCTATGGAATGTTCAACAAGAACTCCTTGTTCGTGGAAGTCTCTATTCATGTTACCATTTAATGAGACTGGTTAAGGTGAATTAGGAAAAACAACTTAAGTTAAAGAAGTCTTAGAGCAGAAGAACACTACGATCACAAAAGTTGAAGCTATAGAGCTATACCTGACGATGTAGTACCAGTTAAAGAGGTTGCATAGTTCATAGTGAAAGTCCAATAATAATCTAGAAGGGGTTTGAATAGATTATTACTTATTAAAAAATTTATCTAAGGCCTTTTTGAATTTTTAGTTAATCAATTTGCAGTGATAGAAATTAATATGCAAGACAATACAAATTCAATCATATAATGCGCATAGATTTTTTTGGTTCACAATATACATCTCGGGTATGTTGCTACCTTAAGTCTCAAAATCCTCTCCAGGATTTGAGATCTTATTACTCCGAGTAATAAATACTCCTTCAACAAGTAGAGAAGCCGTTACAAAGTTTAAAAAACAAACTTTCAATTGAACACAACTAATTATCTTGGACAGCAAGCTCCCAGCTCCCTTCTTAAGCTTAGTTTTACATTTCCTTTAAGTTAAGTTTTACTATATGATATGCTCTTGAAATAACAACATCTTTATCACCTCACAGGTACACTAAAGACCCAACTCTCAGCTGACCTCTCTAAGACTCTGGTCTTGGTCAAAGAATTACCCGTCTTTCTCACAGGTACATAAAATAAACTAACTCTACCATTTTCATTTTTACAAGTTGTTTGATAGAAATATGTTTATAAAGTAAACAGATAAAATTCATTTCAAGTATATAAAAGTTTAAATAACTTTTATATTATAATTCTTCTCAAATAAGCAGATAGTAGTTAAAGATCAGATATAAAAGTTTAGAGACTTTTATGTTTGTGTAAATATGCTACTTTGTAAGCAAATATTAATTTATGCTTAGATCAAAGAATGCTTTTGTATAAGCAAATATGTGAATTTATACACAGTTATAAAAGTTTATATAACTTTTATATTTGTATTAAAATTCTTCTGAATAAATAGATATATAATGTGAGACCCCAGATTTTATAAATAAAGATTTAAATTTCTCAAAATATTTTTTTGAATATTATGGTGTGGATTTAATATAATGTTATAGTTGTGGGTAGTATTTATAAATTTTGCAAAGTATGCAAGTTGTCATATTATATTCGATTGGTCGAGGAATATTCTTTTTGTCAGGGAATATCCGTACGACGGTACAATCATTGGTGGACCCCACAACGGAATTATTATCGGATTGAGAAAATGACAAAAATATTTTTATGAAAATAACGGCGGAAGTTTTACACTGTTGAACTACTCGGTAGTAAAAATACAGTAATACGCGTGGTTGCATAGTAGCACACGGTATTGATTATTAATGCTTATGTGAGAAGTCACTCAGTTTGATTCAATTATTGTCGATATTTTATATGATGACGAAGTTTTGTTTTATTCGTATTATTAACGTAATAAAACAGAAACATCTTTTTATATAAAACAGAATACTTTTATAAAGTTATTTGTTTTATTTGATAATAATTAGATTATATTATATTTTATAATGCATAGTGTTGCATAGTGTTCTGCATAGTAAAATCTTTTTATAAAGTTTTTCATTTTATTAGATTATAAATAGAATATATTATATTTTATTTAAAAGATTTTACTTTAAATATGGACCGTCCGATTAAAGTAAATCAATCTGGACCGTTCATGGGTTAGTTACTATTCATTCCATTCTTCTATAAATAGAAGCTCATTCCTTCATTATTTTCTTACGAATTCACTGAAACTCTGGAGAGATAAACTGTAGAGAGAAAGAAGAAAAGTATTCTGCTACTTAACTACTCTTATATCCAATTTCTTTTACGGTAAGGGGTGTCATTTCTTTTGTATTCAAGAAGAGAACTTATGTTATTCCATTTCTTTATTGTTCTGTTGTAATAACCTGTATACGCGGGCTATCCTATACTTGGTGACATTCTTCTATTATTTTGTCTTTATTATTCTATTGGAACATCCCGTCTATGTGTTTTACACCGGACCTGGTTCCATCTTTATTATTATTCTGTTAGAATATCACATGCGTGTGTTTTACAGGACTGGTTCCGCTCTTTTATTATTATTACATTTGGAATATCCACATTCGTGTGTTTTACAGGACTGGACCGGTTCCGCTTTTATTATTATTCATTGGAATATCCTCATCTGTGTGTTTTACACCAGATCCGGTTCCGATTATTTATTATTACGTTGGAATAACTATCTATCGTAATCTTCGCATGCATGGTGATTTACATTGTTATTACATTCTTTATTATATTCGTTGGAATATCACCGCCGGTGCGTATTACGCTTTGATTCGTTCCGTTATTTATTATTGATTGGAATAACTTTTGTCATGCTAAGCACCGCATTCATGGTGATTTCTTTTTTATTTCATTCTTTATTATACTCGGTTGGTTAAAGTTTTGACTTCTATACTCCATGAAATTAGTGGAATATCCTTGATATTTGCACTTCATCCAAAGATCTTTTCATGGAAATATTCTTCTTCGAGCATTCTTGAATTTTACTCTACAAAGCAAAGATCATGTTGACAATTTGGACATTATTGGTTCTGGACAAATTAATTCGTGAACTTGTTTTATTGAATTCTTATAGCATTGTCATCATCCTCATGTTTATATTATGTTGAAAGTCATCTCGTATTCAGTAGTGCATAGATGGATTGGTATGATTATGACCGAGGATTATTGGTATAATCATGACCGTAATGTTACAAATGTTGTGGAAAAAGGCCTCATTGGCCCGTAGTGCATTGATGGACAGTTTTTGGTATGATTATGGCTATGGATTCTCTTCGGCCAAGGGAGCAAAGATGAATTGTTTTATGACATGATAAGGACCGTTGATGAAAACACGATTATCTTTGGTCCGTAGTGCATGGATAATTCATGGTCGTGATACTAAAGAATATCATTGGCCTGTAGTGCATGGATGATTTGATGATGTGGATTATTTATTGAGATGAGTCTCAAATGATAAAAGTGATGAAAAACTTTTAAATCATAAAAGATAGTAGATTTTATTCTCTACTTGACTCTTTTAATGGATTGCTTGTTCCGCTGCAGTTAAACTTGATGTCTATAGTATTTTATTAGTTTAACATTTTTAAAGACTAATGATAATTTATTCTGCATTATCTTAGTCATAATATTTCTTACTGGGCTAGTTGAGCTCACCCTTTCTTTCATTATTCTCTTCAGAAATGAGAATATAATTTGGGACGAGTCTGGGAGCAGATTGATGATCCCAGATGATAGCATTAGTAGTCCTCACTATTCTGTTAAGTAGTGTGATAATAAATGTAATGAGGACTGAATTTGAGTTTGTATACTGTCTATGAGGACTCCATTGAGAGTGGATATTGTCTAAAAGGCAATATTCTTGTTTAAACTTTTATGTTTTGTCGTATTTTACACGACAGTTGTATAATTAAGTTGTATTTGAATTATGTACCATGTATCTGGCGACTCAAGATGGGTGATGTATACCTATTTTGGGGGCGTCATAGTTGGTATCAAAGCTTAGGGATATGATCCCTGGCTAAGATGTGAGACAAGAACTAGGAGGGGAGAGACGGAGAATTCCTTCACTAGTATGACCTACCTAAGTTTATTTGATATTTAAATTGGTCGGTCAGAGTATAGGGATAATATGTGATATGTTAATTAACCCTTATTTTGTGGCGGTGTTTGAAAATGGCATCCGAGAATGTTGAGAACATCAATGGAGCACAGGAGACCGTTGAGTCTCCACAGATCAATAGTCAGGATAATGTGCATCAGGACGGCGACATTCCTCAGGAAAACAACAACACTGATCAAATGATGAACGATGGAATGTTCCGAGGCTTCATGCAATATCAGGCAAGAGCGGCTCCTGTTAATAATGCAGGTAAAAATAATGGCAGCCCATGGTCGGTCACCGCTAAGCAATTCAAGGAGCTGGGACCACCAGAGTTTTTGGGAAAGCCAGAACCACTTAAGGCGGAGACGTGGTTAAAGTAGATAACTAAGATATTTGATGTCTTAGGATGCTCCGAGGAGCAAAAGGTTCCCTTTGCCACCTTTATGTTGCGTGAAGAGGAAGATTACTGGTGGGAATCTGTAAAACGTATCCAGCCTGACGCACTTAAGATGTCTTGGGAGAATTTCCAAGAGTTGTTCAATGACAAGTACTTTCCCGAAAGTATTCGTCACATGAAGAATGTGGAGTTTATCAAGTTGGAGCAAAACAACATGACCGTGTCGCAGTACGAAGCCAAGTTGTCCCGATTTGCGTCCCATTTGGTTGATAATGAGGAGAGGATGACGCGAATTTTTCTAAGTGGTTTGAAACCTGAGATACGTCAATATCTTATCTCTCATAAATTGTGTTTGTATTCAGATGTTGTTAATAGGGCTCAGTTATTGGAGCGCGATAATGAGTCAACCCAACCAAAAGAGAGCAGCCGCCAAAATGATAATACCGGTGATAACAGTCATCAAAGCGGTGACAATAAGCATGGAGGGAATCAACATGCCAGAAATGGTAACCACTTCGGTGGTAATCATGGCTAAAACAATAAGAATGGATATTTCAAGAAGAGAAGGTTTAACAATAACGTGAAGACGTCGGCACCAGCACCCATTTCAAAGGAAGAAGAACGACCACCGGTCGTATGTTTCAAATGCGGACAGGAGGGACACATTCGTCCAAACTATACGCAGCAATCCAAAGCTTGTTTTAATTGCGGAAGAGAAGGTCATCTAGCTCGATTTTGTCGTATGGTGAAGTCAAGTCCAGCTGGGATAGTGATGCCAAAGGATGTCCCAGACAAACCAAAGCCGGTAGTTTAAAAGAGAGCATTTTTTTTTCGTGACGAGGAACCTGAATAAAATTATCACGGGTAAGTTAATCATAAACTCTTTCGACGTCTATACCGTGTTAGATACCGGTTCTACTCACTCTTTTATTTCTCCTATTTATGCTCAATGTTTAAATTTGACTCCGGAGAAGTTAGACTTTGATATATCTATTTAAACTCAGTTGGGAGAAACCTTCGTTACCTCTACTGTTTATAAATCTTGTTTGATTCAAATCGACACTTTCACGATACCTGTCGATCTTATCTCTTTGAAAATACTTGCCTTTGATGTGATTTTTTAAACGATTGGTTAAATACTCATCATGTTTTTCATAAGGTTGTTAGCTTTCATACTCCTAACCAATCTGTTATACGAATTCAAAGTAACCAAACCACTAAAGTCAATCATTGTCATATCAAGCCATAAGTAAAGAGCCCGATCCTTTCATTGTTGACTTCTTTGTGTGGAATGCACCGAAGCCAGACTTTCTGTAGGCGACGTTGTGAATGACAATGAAAAGTTGATAGGTATCAATGTGACGTGTTATCCAAGTCTTGGATGAGAGTCACATTTTTGAATGATATTTCTATTGTTAATAAATTTCCTGGCGTATTCTTGAAGACTTCTTAGCCTACTCCTAGAGCGTGAAATTGAATTTTGTATTGACCTTAGTACAAAACCCATTTCTTAAACCCTCTAATATTTTTTCAACTAAAATAAACGTAACATGCGCCAAAGACGTTGACTCGAGCTGTTGAAGATTACGATCGTACCATTCAATACCATCCGTAGGAAAAGCGAACATGGTAGCTGACGCGTTGAGTAGAAGATCGTATACGGTTATAAGTGCGAATATACGAACCCATGTGAAGATAACAAATATACGAGTAGAATCGACTTTAATCGATAAAGTTAAAGCCGCTCAAGCTACATACTCAGAGCTGATGAATGTGAAGAAGAAGGTTCAAGAAGGCGTTATCTTAACCCTCGATTTAATTTTCCTATTTGAAATCCTCGATTGAGTAGGAACTGTGGCTTATAGACTCGTTTTACCGCCAAGTATGTCGCGTGCTCATAACGTTCTTAATGTATCGATGTTACATAAATATGTGGACGATCCGAACCACATTATTAATTTAGAACCGGACGAGATAGCAGAAGATTTAACGTATGAGGAGATACGTGTTAAAATCTTGAATAAGAAGAATCGTATTCAACACTCAAAGGTTATAGAGTTAGAATTTGAAGTGAAGTCAAGGTATCCTCGCCTGTTCGGCATACCAGGTACGTACGTAAATTTTGAGGGAAAAATTCCATAAGGAGGGGAGATTGTGAGACCCCAGATTTTATAAATAAAGATTTAAATTTCTCGAAATATTTTTTTGAATATTATGGTGTGGATTTAATATAATGTTATAGTTGTGGGTAGTATTTATAAATTTTGCAAAGTATGCAAGTTGTCATATTATATTCGATTGGTCGGGGAATATTCTTTTTGTCAGGGAATATCCGTACGACGATACAATCATTGGTGGACCCCACAACGGAATTATTGTCGGATTGAGAAAATGACAAAAATATTTTTATAAAAATAACGGCGGAAGTTTTACCGTTGATACTATTGAACTACTCGGTAGTAAAAGTACAATAATACGCGTGGTTGCATAGTAGCACACGGTATTGATTATTAATGCTTATGTGAGAAGTCACTCAGTTTGATTCAATTATTGTCTATATTTTATAAGATGACGAAGTTTTGTTTTATTCGTATTATTAACGTAATAAAACAGAAACATCTTTTTATATAAAATAGAATACTTTTATACAGTTATTCATTTTATTTGATAATAATTAGATTATATTATATTTTATAATGCATAGTGTTGCATAGTGTTGCATAGTATTCTGCATAGTAAAATCTTTTTATAAAGTTTTTCGTTTTATTAGATTATAGATAGAATATATTATATTTTATTTAAAAGATTTTGCTTTAAATATGGACCGTTCGATTAAAGTAAATCAATCTGGACCGTTCATGGGTTGGTTACTATTCATTCCATTCTTCTATAAATAGAAGCTCATTCCTTCATTATTTTCTTACGAATTCACTGAAACTCTAGAGAGATAAACTGTAGAGAGAAAGAAGAAAAGTATTATGCTACTTAACTGCTCTTATATCCAGTTTCTTTTACGGTAAGGGGTGTTATTTCTTTTGTATTCAAGAAGAGAACTTCTGTTATTCCATTTCTTTATTGTTCTGTTGGAATAACCTGTATACGCGGGCTACCCTATACTTGGTGACATTCTTCTATTATTCTGTCTTTATTATTCTGTTGGAACATCCTGTCTGTGTGTTTTACACCGGACCTGGTTCCGTCTTTATTATTATTCTGTTGGAATATCCTGTCTGTGTGTTTTACACCGGACCTGGTTCCGTTATTTATTATTCATTTGAATAACTGTCATGTCTAAATACCGCATGCATGGTGATTTCGTTGTTATTACATTCTTTATTATTCTTTGGAATATCCTATCTGTGTGTATTACGCGCTGACCGGGTTCCGTTATTTATTATTAGGTTGGAATAACTTTGCCATCACATGCAAGCACCGCATGCATGGTGATTTCTTTTGTTATTCCATTCTTTATTATACTCGGTTGGTTAAAGTTTTGACTTCTATACTCCATGAAATTAGTGGAATATCCTTTATATTTGCGCTTCATCCAAAGATCTTTTCATGGAAATATTCTTCTAAGCATTCTTGAATTTTACTCTATAAAGCAAAGATCATGTTGACAATTTGGACATTATTGGTTCTGGACAAATTAATTCGTGAACTTGTTTTATTGAATTCTTATATCATTGTCATCATCCTCGTGTTTATATTATGTTGAAAGTCATCTATATTCAGAGTGCATAGATGGACTTGGTATGATTATGACTGAGGATTATTCGGTATAATCATGGTAGTAATGTTACAAATGTTGTGGAAAAAGTCCTCATTGGCCCGTAGTACATTGATGGACAGTTTTTGGTATGATTATGGCTATGGATTCTCTTCGGCCAAGGGAGCAAAGATGAATTGTTTTATGGCATGATCAGGACCGTTGATGAAATAACGATTATCTTTGGCCCGTAGTGCATGGATAATTTGTGGTCGTGATACTAAAGAATATCCTTGGCCTTGTAGTGCGGGGATGATTTGATGATGTGGATTATTTATTGAGCTGAGTCTCGCCGATAAAAGTGATGAAAAACTTTTAAATCATAAAAGATAGTAGATTTTATTCTCTACTTGACTCTTTTAATGGATTGCTTGTTCATTGCAGCTTAAAATTGATGTATATTGTATTTTATCAGTTTAACATTGTTGAAGACTAATGATAATTTATTCTGCATTATCTTAGTCATAATATTTCTTACTGGGCTAGTTGAGTTCACCCTTTCTTTCACTATTCTCTTCAAGAAATGAGAATATAGCTGGGACGAGTCGGGGAACGGATTGACAGTCCAGATGATAACATTAGTAGTCCTCACTATTCTGTTAAGTAGTGTGATAATAAATGTAATGAGGACTGAATTTGAGTTTGTATACTGTCTATGAGGACTCCATTGAGAGTGGATATTGTCTAGAAGGCAATATTCTTGTTTAAACTCTCAGTTTATGTTTTGTCGTATTTTACACGATAGTTATATAATTAAGTTGTATTTGAACTCTGTACCATGTATCTGGCGACTCAAGATGGGTGATGTATACCTATTTTGGGGGCGTCACATATAAGCTTGAATTAAATGTGAGTTTATATAAGTGGATATATAAGTTAGCCCAGATTTATAAAGTTTACTTTTCCTTTATAAATAAAGAACTATGTTGAATAGATATACCTTTGATTTCAGATCTAAAAGTTTAAATAACTTTTGTGATGACTGATATTCTTCTTTTTAAGCATATATATTCAATGAAGTTTATGATATAAAAGTGTAAATAACTTTTATTTATTCAACAAGTATTTTGTGGATAAATGATTTTATGTTCAAATACATATGATGACATATATCAAGTATAATAGATTAAAAAATTAAATAATACTTGATAACAAATAAATTTGTTTAACTCAGAAATATATATAATAATATATTTTATCTATTTTGTGAATATTAAATAAGGCCACTCAGAATTTTAAAGACCGTTCGAATGATATTCTTGTTTAAGGAATATATCTAAATCTTAGTATCTAAAACTGACCAAATTTAAAGTTTCACAATTAATATTTATTTAAATATTTTTGATAAACTACTTAGAACTTTAAAAATCGCTCGAATGATATTCGTGTTTAATGAATATCTCCAAATATTGGTATTTAAAATTGATACAGTTTACGATATTTATATAAATAAATTATATCAATAAAATGCCACTTAGTACTTTAAACACCGTTCAAATTATATTCTTGTTTAAGGAATATCTCCAAACCTCGATATCTAAAATTGACTTTTTATTTATATGAATAGTTGAAATATATATATATATATATATATATATATATATATATATATATATATATGTGTGTGTGTGTGTGTGTGTGTGTGTGTGTGTGTGTGTGTGTGTGTGTGTGTGTAACAATTTATATTTGTATATCTATAACTATAAATAACTATGAGATAATGTAAATCAATTAATTCAATAACTTATCTCAAATACTTTGATCAATTTTCTATTCTTAAAAATCTGAACTTTGAGTAGTAGAAGAGAGAGAAATCTTTTTAGAGAGAGTAAATTTTCTTTTCTTGAAAATTGGCAAGTCTCAAATGAAGAAAAGCTTTCCAATTTATAAAAAGTTTTGAGCCAAGGGTAAACTTGTAATTTGGGAATTCATTTGGAAGTTAATGGCTCGGATTGCTTTGTTTTGAAAAGAAAGATTCGGATTGCTCAGGGAGCACACCGATAGACTGAAGGAAAGCATGTTGACATGTTTTCAAAGAAAAGCTTAGCCCATGTTAGTTACCAAATTCTAAGCATATGTTGGCAAGCACATGGTAAACATTCGCAGCATATACACATTTGGATGAGACAAGGAGATTGTCTCCAATATTTTCCAGAACATGTGCATAATTAATGCACTCCATTTTTTCAATTTGCAAGCCAACAGACAAGGCTTTACGTCTTGTAAGTTCATTTCTTCAATTAAGCTCATGAGCCCCACATGTATAATAATTACATTCCCAAGCTTGCAATCCTCTTTTCGGATAACAGGAAAGGCTAAGGCCTTTTGTTTCTTTTTGGTTTTTATATAAAAATTAGCATTACTATATATCATATATTATTTTGAAAGAATTGTTGAAGAAAAATCATTTGAAGAATAATAAGAATTCTCCTTGCTTGAGAAAATGTTAATTTGTGAATTAATCTCTTTAACACTTGATATTAAATTATCATGGTCAAGAAAATATTAATTCAACTAGAATGAGAAAACATTTTTTGTCAAAGTAAATAATGTGACGCCCCCAAAATAGGTATACATCACCCATCTTGAGTCGCCAAATACATGGTACAGAATACAACTACAACTTGATTATACAACTGTCGTGTAATATACGACAAAACATAGCTGAGAGTTTAACACGAATATTGTCTTCTAGACAGTATCCCAACTCAAATTCAATCTCATTACAATTATTATCACACTATTTCACAGAATAGTGAGGACTACTAAAATAACCATCTGGACTGCCAATCCATTCCCCGACTAGTCCCCAGCTATATTTGTAACGACCCCAAAATTCATACAATTTAATTCTCGACTTCGGTCGTTAATAATACATTCAACATCTAATTTTTACATCATTAAACCATAATAAAACCATTGGAATTTGTGAAATAATTAAAATTTTCTATTACAAACTATTCTCGTTCCCAGAACTTTCAACCTTTACATCTAAATATCTCAGAATCATTTTTAATACTACAATAGTAAACATTGCAAAACAATATTACAATTCAACATTAATACATTACTCGGAACCTTAAACATGGTTCAAATAATAATAATAACACAACCAAAGTGTATAAATCTTCAAGTATCACGTCTGATTCATGGCTTTCAGGTAACACATAACTTTACCTTGAATCTTGAACCTGCAAAAGTGATTATTTGCAAGGTTGAGCTCGACAGCCCAGCAAAATCTAACAGTTTTCATGCATCACATAGCACATAATAGCATGCTCAACATATATCTCATAAACATTGGACTAACATAACATACATGTTACAGTTCATATAACAAGTATAAAGATGTATAAAGATTGAGTTCCTTACTCAATCAGCATGCTTTACTCAATCAATGTAGTCATAAGTTGACTTTAACATTTCATGCATTTAATATATATATAACATCATCATGCTCTTTGAAATAAAGATTTAAATCAATCAAATTCACATAGCAAATAGAAGGCTGAAAGACTTGCATTGATCGTTGTTTACCAATAATAGTTTAACGACTTACGATTTATCTGCGCACTTCACGTGCCTACACAATTATATAATCATGCACATCAACTATTAGTCACATAGCAGCATAGTAGTTGTAATGTAAACTTTACTCTATGTCTCATAGCCCTTCCTATATATATATACACAATGTTCAATTTTATTGTGTTAACTTTCAACTTATATCTCTTGTATTTCATATTGAAGTTCATTCAAATGTTTAAGTCTTGCTAGGACTACTTATTGGTTTTATATTAACACTATTCAATATCTTATTATATTTATTTCATTTGATTTAAAACACTTTTTACGTTCATTATCACTTATCACGGCGTTTCAACGTTTATTCGTCACACGCCCAATTTGTCTCTCTTATGTGTGCTTAGTATGCGTATTTAACTTATCTAATATATCATTTATTAATTTTAAGCATCATTATACTTCATAATATTCAGGTTCTACAACTTAGAACAACATCTATTATCGTCGACATCACTATACTTGTGTATGTGCATGTCCGACACCCTCCGATTGCCTCTGAATACGTATCAGTCACAAAGATGACCTTTTTGACTACTGTTTCTAACCTCAAATTGAAAAACTTTGAGAATAAAAGTTGTAGGTATATTCGTTCTCGTTCCGTATCATCTTGAATCACCTCAATCGGAGTTCGTATGAAAACGTTATGGCCGTTTTACCAAGATTGGTCAAAGCAGTCACACCTGGCACACTATGGGTGCAGCTGCGCCCAATTAAGCCTTAGCACCAGTAGCAAAGGCCCCCCAAATGACTTAGGGCACAATGATGCGTAAACGGGACTGAAATTCGTTCTTCGCGATTTTTAACCCTTTTTCTCCTACTAATCTTCATAACTTGAGTTATACACATCCAAATTAGTCCGTTTTCGATTCTATGGATTCGTAATTCATAGAACTACAACATACTAGAATTATAACAATTTATAAAAACCTTAACCAACCTAAATTTGACCCAAAAGACATGTTCATACAATATTTTCATGTTTTAACATCTCTAGCGAATTCGATCGCCACGACTTCATTACTTAACCAATTGACACGATTTAAACTATGTTATTTTCGTTTCTTCACATAATAACATAATCCATCATCAATTTGCAGATTATAACAAGTTTTGACCATGAAATTTTGTACTTTCTAAGCCATATTCAACAATATAAACACTGTTAATTGAAATCTTCTACTACAACCCAATTTCATGCCTTTAATCATCAAATAACACTTACATATAACAAATAACAGATTATAAACCCTACATACATATATATGTATCAATCCAACACAATTATCAATAGAAATTTCAAAAATAAGGGTTAACATTAGAGTATGTTATACCTTGTTCCTTTGATTGATTGCTAGCAAAAAAAATGATGATTAGGTTTAGATACTTCTCTCCTTCCTCTTGAAAATCACAGAGAACTCTCTTTCTCACTGTGTTTATTTTTCCTCTCTTTCTTCCAAGCCCTCTCTCTAAACTCTGCTATTTTTCCTTAGGAGAAAATAAGAAGCGTAGAAAATAAATTGGTCTCCCTCACCCCCACGTGCGTCAGTTATAATATAATATGTCTTCATCAATTAATGTAGACCAAAGGTCACAAGGCCTTGTTTGGCCACACACGAATTCCCCCAAACTAAATTATTGTAATAATATTACATTATATAGTTTAATGTGTCACACCTGCCACCAATTCAAATAGTTTACCATTATAATAATTATAATAATTATGATTTTTATTATAATTATTCTGATGATTAATAAATAATTGTATATCTAATTTAATTAATAAATTAGACTTAAACATTACTTTATTTAATTACTTATTTTCTTTAATATTAAACAACTCATTTAATTTAATTAATTCATTAAATTAAATCCTCAAAGAATAAAATTTACCTTTGCTTTAATTTAATTATCATACTCACGTAACTAAATTATTATACCACAATTTCATAAATTATTTATTTTTTCAATAAATAAATTATTTAAAATATTTATTTAATTCAATAAATATTTAAAATTAATTACCAAATTTATTTAATTTCTTGATAGTTAACTTAACTATTGAACCTCACTTTCCCAATATATGAATATATATTTCTCTTCACACTATGTCATATATTTCAACATATAAGCACGTATATATACATACTCAAACTCAAAACATCTAATAATAAAAATTTTAATTATTAAATTCTTATTTTTAATAACTTATAAAAATTTGGGTTGTCACATCTTTCCCCCCTTATAAGGATTCCGTCCTCGGAATCAACGAAACCTCCCTTACTCGGTTTTCACCAAATCTCTTATCAAAATTTATCGTTGAATAACTTCATCACATTACCTTAATATAGGTTTTATATTTCTTACTCACACCATTGTTCATAATAAATTCTTGTAAGTTTTATTTAATAACATTTACTTAGACTCAATTATATTTGAGTATTACATATTCTTTGACCCGTTCATTACCTTTCCCTAAGGATCATTACCACATACTATATTCTCAAACTCTCGGGACATTACATTCACCCTTTCTTCTAAGAATTTCGTCCTCGAAATTTTTGACTTACTAATTTTCATTCACTCCATTTATCAAAATAGATTTTATGTTAATATCTATTTATTCATTAGGTTCTGTAACCAAATTCTTTCTCTAAGGTTCTTTCTAAGATCATCATATTCCTCACCTCTTCCTCTTCTAAGAGTTTCACATTTTCTCTTCTTCTGGAATTTCATTTCTTTCTTGAAATTATTATGTTTTACTTAATTTTTTTCTCATCATTCCCACTTTCACCTTTCAGAATAATAAAAATCTTCCACAATTGCTCAATAATTGGGAAGCGATATGAATAACAGGAATTTAAAAGATTCCAAATCATGTTGAGGGGTCATAAGACCTTGAACTACGTTCCTAGGTTATCAAGTATCTCAACTTGAACCTTTAGCAGTCATAAGACTATACGGACCTTGAACTCTTCTCCAGGTTTAACAGTATATCACCACTGTGAACCATCTTTAACAGAATGTTTAGCAATCACACAAACTGAAAACACTCTCTGCAAGTACTCTAGGTGATCAGCCTATCGTACCCTTACGTCGTGCACAACGTATTACATCTTAACATCGTAACGACTATATGCGTTACTTTTGGAACCAGTGTCTCCGATAACATGTCCCCTTTTATAGGGTTGTTCACCTCAGCTTTTCAACATCTGAATCCGCACCAAAAACATTTTGGTTTGGCATAACTTCTCAAGAAACGCTTGAATTTTATGAACATCTTTCAATATTCATCTAGCTGAATCAAATAGCATAGACTTCTACAACAATTCGGACATCAATCGAAATATATATACACACATACACACACACACACACACACACACACACACATATATATATATATATATATATATATGTATATTCTCATATCTTAAAGAAATCTCAAAAATCTTTTTATGGCGTCATGATTATGACGTTGTCATACTACATCTCTCCATAGTGGGCTGACGATCGTATGATCACATCCAACACCAGGTTCCATTGCATTGATGACTCCATCGTTTATCATATCACTCGATATATATAGTTAAAATATATTTTGAAATTTTTTTAAAAAATCATTTTTTTTATCTAGCTGAAATAAACAGCATAAATATGCGAATAATAGCACTGTTTAAAAAAATTCTTTGGTTCACTAGTGTGACCCAACATTTTTCAGAAATCAAAAGTACAACCATCAGCACGAAGTCAATAAATTTCAAAAATCTAGTAAAGCTAGAAGATTTGGAAAACCTATGTCTCCACTTTCACTACTGATCCATTGCTTAATAATTTTATCTATTTCCATAATCCTCAATTCTTCATTCATTGCTTATCTATACCCCAGTATAATTCATCAAACTTGTCGTACATTGGAAGTTCAGGAACTTGCCACAATAATATGAGTTTAAGAATTTATCCTGGTCAGACCATAGGCGTCCATTCGCTGAGGGGTTCAAAACATACCATATTATTATGAGTCACGAACTTACCATATGCATTAGTTTTAAGAACCACACCTAATCCTAATAATATCTGACTAATCTTAATAATTTCTAACTATCAAATATACACATGAGAAAAGAATCACCTTTTCGCCATATATACATTGATAGCGCGACACCAACATTCCAATGATTATCAATGTGATAAACTGAGCGCAAGCACAAAACCCTCGCCCATACAAAGGTTTGTACAACTCAGCCATCACATGAGTCCTCAATTGAAATCCCACATAACTCTATCTTACTCTTAATTTGCTCTTTGCTCGATACGAATTCATCGTATCACATTATCTATAACTCCTCGTGAGTTTATCTCTTACTATATCATAGTACATCATCTTCATAGCATCAAGCTATAATTACTCAAACCTTACAGACCATTTTTCTTTTATACCTTAAACAGATCACGTCGTGATCTTATTCTATAATCATCGCCCTTAAAATTCTTTTATTAACTCGTGATCATTTTGTTTTGCGATCCTTTTTCATCATTTACGACATTATTCGTTATCTTGGCTATTGCCATTTCTTATCTCTATATCTCTTTAAGATTCTTCCTTGAATTTTCTTGTTTATATAACAATTCTTACTTTAAGAATTTCTAGCTTCATTTACATTGCTCAACATTTCCTTTGAGTTCCACATTTTCATCATACGTATCCACTTTCTATATTTGGTACACATCGAGTCTCTAATAGTTTCAATATGGCATGTTGAGTGGTTTCCCACAAACAAGCAACAAACTAGGTTTCGAGTTGATAGTTCGTATATACCTCCGTTCTATGAAGAAATCGTTTAGCCCAGATACCATACATCAACCATTAAAGAGTACAATTATACCATACTTAAATACAACTTTTCATTCTTAACTTCTTTATTATTCTCTTCTTATAGACATGGTGTATTTATTATCACATTACATTCTTATTATTGGAGTTGGGTAACCCCACATTCATATTCCTTATAACTCTGAGAGATTCTTCTTTGAATCCTCTCACGCATGTTTTAATCCATTCTATATAAATTTATGAAATTATTTCTTATCGTTCAAACTCTATTTGAGCGTATTCTTTCATTATCTTCACCTTTATTCTCTAAGGTTATAGCCTATGGTACTCCTACCTAAGGTTTATAACCTCGACTTTGATACCAAGCTATGCTTGACCCCAAAATTCATACAATTTAATTCTCGACTTTGGTCGTTAATAATACATTCAACCTTTAATTTTTACATCATTAAACCATAATACAACCATTGAAATTTGCGGAATAATTAAAATTTTCTCTTACAATTAAAATTTTCTATTACAAACTATTCTCATTCCCAGAACTTTCAACCTTTACATCTAAATATCTCAGAATCGTTTTTAATACTACAATAGTTTACATTGCAAAACAATATTACAATTCAACATTAATACATTATTCGGAACCATAAACATGGTTCAAATAATAATAACACAACCAAAGTGTATAAATCTTCAAGTATCACATCTGATTCATGTCTTTCAGGTAACACATAACTTTACCTTGAATCTTGAACCTGTAAAAGTGATTATTTGCAAGGTTGAGCTCGACAGCCCAGCAAAATCTAACAGTTTTCATGCATCACATAGCACATAATAGCATGCTCAACATATATCTCATAAACATTGGACTAACATAACATACATGTATCAGTTCATATAACAAGTATAAAGATGTATAAAGATTGAGTTCCTTACTCAATTAGCATGCTTTACTCAATCAATGTAGTCATAAGTCGACTTTAACATTTCATGCATTTAACATATATATAACACATCATGCTCTTTGAAATAAAGATTTAAATCAATCAAATTCACATAGCAAATAGGAACTGAAAGACTTGCCTTGATCGTTGTTTACCAATAATAGTTTAACAGCTTACAGTTATTTGCACTTCACGTGCCCTACACAATTATATAACCATGCACATCAACTATTAGTCACATAGCAATGCATAGTAGTTGTAATGTAAACTTTACTCTACGTCTCATAACCCTTCCTATTATATATACACAATGTTCAATTTTATTGTGTTAATTTTCAACTTATATCTCACTGTATTTCATATTTGAAGTTCATTCAAGTGTTTAAGTCTTGCTAGGACTACTTATTGGTTTTATATTAACACTATTCAATAACTTATTATACTCATTTCATTTGATTTAAAACACTTTTTATGTTCATTATCACTTATCACGGCGTTGCGGACGTTTATTAAATCACACGCCCAATTTGTCTCTCTCTTGTGTGCTTAGTATGCGTATTCAACTTATCTAATATATCATTTATTAATGTTAAGCATCATTATACTTCATAATATTCAGGTTCTATAAATTAGAACAACATCTATTATCGTCGACATCACTATACTTGTGTATGTGCATGTCTGACGCCCTCTGATTGCCTCTGAATACGCATCAGTCACAAAGATAACCTTTTTCACTATTGTTCCTAAACTCAAATTGAATAACTTTGAGAATAAAAGTTGTACGTCTATTCGTTCTCCTTCCGGATCATCTTGAATAACCTTAATCGGAGTTTGTATGAAAACGTTATGGTCGTTTTACCAAGATAGGTCAAAGCAGTCACACCTGGCACACTATCGGCGTAGCTGCGCCCAATTAAGCCTTGGGCAGTAGCATTGCACCCTCTGAGGCTTGATTGTGCCCCAAATGACTTAGGTACAATGTGATTCTTGCCCATTAGCAGAAACGGGACCTGAAGCTACTATTCTTCGCGATTTTTGACCCTTTTTCTCCTACTAATCTTCATAACTTAAGTTATACACATCCAAATTAGTCCGTTTTCAATTCTATGGATTCGTAATTCATAGAACTACAACTTACCAGAATTCTAACAATTTATAAAAACATTAACCAACCTAAAATTTGACCCAAAAGATATGTTCATACAATATTTTCATGTTTTAACATCTCTAGCGAATTCGATCGCCACGACTTCATTACTTAACCAATTGACACGATTTAAACTACGTTGTTTTCATTTCTTCACATACTAACATAATCCATCATCAATTTATAGATTAAGCAAGTATTGACCATGAAATTTTGTACTTTCTAAGCCATATCCAACAACATAAACATTGTTAATTGAAATCTTCTACTACAACCCAATTTCATGCCTTTAATCATCAAATAACACTTACATATAACAAATAACATATTATAAACCCTACATACATATATATGTATCAATCCAACACCATTATCAATAGAAATTTCAAAAATAAGGGTTAACATTAGAGTAGGTTATACCTTGTTCCTTTAATTGATTGCTAGCAAAAAAATGATGATTAGGTTTAGATACTTCTCTCCTTCCTCTTAAAATCACAGAGAACTCTTTTTCTCACTGTGTTTTTTTTCCTCTCTTTCTTCCAAGCCCTCTCTCTAAACTCTGCTATTTTGCCTTGGGAGAAAATAAGAAGCGTAGAAAATAAATTGGCCTCCCTCACCCCTACGTACGTCAGTTATAATATAATACATCTTCATCAATCAATGTAGACCAAAGGCCACAAGTCCTTATTTGGCCACACACCAATTCCCCCAAACTAAATTATTTTAATAATATTATATTATATAGTTTCATGTGTCACACCTGCCACCAATTCAAATAGCTTACCATTATAATAATATAATTATTTTTATTATAATTATTACGATGATTAATAAATAATTGTATATCTAATTTAATTAATAAATTAGACTTAAACATCACTTTATTTAATTACTTATTTTTTAATATTAAACAACTCATTTAATTTAATTAATTCATTAAATTAAATCCTCAAAGAATAAAATTTACCTTTGCTTTAATTTAATTATCATACACACGTAACTAAATTATTATACCACAATTTCATAAATTATTTATTTTTTCAATAAATAAATTATTTAAAATATTTATTTAATTCAATAAATGTTTAAAATTAATTACCAAATTCATTTAATTTCTTGATAGTTAACTTAATTATTGAACCTCACTTTCCCAATATATGAATATATATTTCTCTTCACACTATATCATATATTTCAACATATAAAGCACGTATATATACATACTCAAACTCAAAACATCTCATAATAAGAATTTTAATTATTAAATTCTTATTTTTAATAACTTATAAAAATTTAGGTTGTCACAATATTCTCATTTCCTGAAGAGAACAGTGAAAGAAAAGGGTGAGCTCAACTATCCTAGTAAGAAATATTATGACTAAGATAATGCAGAATAAATTATCCTTAGCCTTCAACAGTATAACAACTGATAGAATACAATAGACAACAAGTTTTAGATCAACAACTGCAGCGGAATAAGCAATCCATTAGAAGAGTTAAGTAGAACATGATATCTACTATCTTCTACAATTTAAAAGTTTACCATCAATTTTATCGCTGAGACTCAGCTTAATAAATAATCCATATCACTGAATTATCCATGTATTACGGGCCAAGGATATTCATTAGTATCACGACCACGAATTATCTATGCACTACGGGCCAAAACTTCTTTCCCGAGCAAAGAATCGAAAGAGAAAAGACCGGGTATGCCCGAAAACACAAAACGGATTCGTGAACAACAGATAAGAGATATACCCCAGATACCATTTGAACCAGAGCTGAACCATGGAATTACCCGAGAGTGATTTCACTCCAGAAGACCTCGAGTCACTGGCTGCTTGTGTTTTCATCAATGGTCATGAACATGTCAAACAACAATTTATCTTTGCACCCTTGGCCGAAGGGAACGCATGGTCATGATCATACCAATAATTGTCGCTGAGACTCAGCTCAATAAATAATCCACATCACTTGTAACATTATGGTCATGATTATACTAAATAATCCTTGGTCATAATCATACCAATCAACAGTCCATATATGCACAACGACCAAAGATGACTTTCATCACAATATAAGCATGAGGATGATGACAATGATATAAAAATTCAATTAAATGAAAGCAAGGATAATTTTAAATATCTATAATTTAATTTATCCAAAATTCAATAATGATTATATTGCCAACATGATACTGCTTTTTGGAGTAAAATTCAAGAATGATATTGTATCAAAATAATTTGGACCAAAAAAGAAATTAATTTTTGTCATGAATAGAACTCTGGGTAGTACCCAGGTGAATAGTACCCCATAAATAGTACTTCAGGAATAGTACTGCATGAATAGTACTTTGTGAATAGTATCATGTGAATAGTACTTTATGAATAGTACCATATTTATGAATAATACCGTATTTATGAATAGTGCCCATGAATAGTACTCTGGCATGAAAAGCTTAAAATTTAACAAGAATGTTCAGAAAAATATTCTTGTGAAACGATACTAGATGAAGCACAAATTTCAAGGATATTCTACTAATTTCACGGAGTATAGAAGCAATACTTCAACAAAATGAGTGTAAAATTAGGGATACAAAACGAAATAATATTACCTACATACTAAAGAGTATGGAAGAAAATATTATTTCATACGAATACTAAACAAAATAATATCCCTTACGAATAAGAAATAAATAACATCCCTTACAACTTTGGAACGAAAATAATATTCCTACGAATATTGAACAAAGATAATATTCCTTACGAATACGAAAAATAATATCGTAAGCGAAGATGAAATAAATAATACCCCTTACGAATATTGAACAAAAATAATATTCATACGAATACGAAAAATAATATCTCTTCAGAATATGAAATAAATAATACCCCTTACCTCAGAAGAAGACCTGAGGATCTTTGGAATAGTGGAGTAGCAGACTTCTCTTCTTCTTTCTCTCTATAGCTTCTCTCTCTATAATTGTTCTTGTGAGTCTTAGTGAATTGGTGAGAATGAAAGAAGAATGAGCTTCTATTTATAGGAAAATATAGTTTCGATAATTGCATGTTTTTGGGGTAAAAATATTACAGTATAATACCTTCATCTTTTCCTTCATTTTTAATTTAGTCCTGCAAGTATTATCAAACTTGCACCACCTCCCCTAATAGTACATGCATGTGAATCAATAGTACATTCATGTGAATCAATAGTTCTATACATGTGAAAAAATTGTTACAGTATAGTACCTTCATCTATACCTCCATTTTTAATTTAGTCATGCAAGTATTATCAATATTGCACCACCTCCCCTAATAGTACATGCATATGAATCAATAGTACATACATGTGAACAAATAGTTATAAGCATGTGAATTAATTGCAATTAATTGCTCATTTATCCGATTAATTACCCGATTGGTCAATATAACCTCCAGAAATCAATTATTATCGAAATAAATGTCGATTCCACTAACACTAATAATCCCAACACAATGGAAATATCAATTTCATCTTTAACCAACACGAACTTATTCATCATTAATATTATAACTCACAATATTTAACAACATTCCCAGGAAAGATGGGGGTTTCCGATAAGGATTTCTCCCTATTGGCGTGCAATTAGGTGACCAAACCCCTTTCCTCGACAGAACTTTCTAGACATCGTCAATATTGCAAATAATAATATGAATAACTTTGTCGTCTCAATTATTGATTTAACATTATAAAATAATATGCAAATGATACTGTGATAATAATTGAATCAATAATATAAGAGATATTATGCAGTAATTACTGTAGCAATAATTGAGTATAATTGAGTGACTTCTCACGTAAGCATCAATAATCAATACTGTGTGCTACTATGCAACCATGCGTATTACTATACTTTTACCACTGGGTATTTCAACAGTTTAACGGTAAAACTTTAGCCGTTATTTTTATAAAATGATATTTTTGTCGTTTTCTAACTACGACAAGACTTTCGTTGTGGGGTCTAGCAATAATTATGTCATCGTAAGAATATTTTCTGTTAAAACGAATATTCTCCGACCAAACGAATATTCCCCGACACAATGAATATTTTATGACAACTTGCTTACTTTGCAAAAAATTTCACATATCACCCTTAACTTTAACCTTTTATCAATTTAACCATTTACTAAATAGAATAATAATTATAAGAAAATTGAATACTTTCATTTCATAAAATTTGGGGTCTTACAAATAATATAATTACAAATAATTATAATATATATGTTATGGAGATGATTCTACCCTTTTAATTAACCTATTTACTAATTATTGTTATCATCAAAATATTCCTAAAAGTTGGAGACCTATCACTTAGTTCCAAGCATGGGAACACTATGATTAAATAAAGATGCAGAACTAGAATCTAATCTTGAAGAATTCAGACAAGAAGGCACAAGTATAATCATATCATCCAGAAGTATAAGCAAGAGATCACACTCGAAATCTAAAAATTGTTAATCCAAATGCCAGTATCAGATCAATGGCATCCACTCAAATCAAATGCTCCTACCTTAGTTTTCCTTCCCAGATAGAGATTAAGAGGATCAAAGAAGCGAGGGAAGATTCAAGTTGAATGAAGCTATTGTGATCAAGGAACAAGAATGTAGGCTATCAGAATGTTCCTAGTTTATACAACTCACATAAAGTTCAAAGTCTTTTAAATGGATGTTAAGAGTACATTCTGGAATGGTGAACTTCAGGAAGAAAATTATGTCAAAAAAATTCCAAAACGGTTCAAGAGGAAATAAGATCAAAGTGCTATTCAACTATTGCAGAATGAAGGCAGTTTATAGAACGAGAAGTCGATCAAAGACTCAAATAAATTTATAGACTGAAAGATGTTCTCAAAGTTTATCGTTGAGCATATGGAATATCGTATAGTTAAAACTATGTCAAAAAGTTACTTTACGATAGAAGAAGTTAAGGTGGTTAGTTTGAAAGCTAGTAGTGGTCACGCTCAAGAAAAGCGAGTGGATCGAACAAGTTACTATGTTATAGCTGTAAAATCGTAGATCCGAAGCAACGTTCAATCAACCATCTCTTGGCAAGTGCCCCACTCAGCAAAACTAGAAGGAAGTGATATAAAGTCATTTCAAATCTTTTATTTGACTTTAACCCTTTTATTTTGTAATCTGAGTTTCTATGCTTTCAAACCCTAGTATCTCAAGAATTCCTAAAATCTCTAACTCTTGTGTGATCACTTTACTTTAATCCAACCAAAGTGAGATGGAGAACTACTAAGTTGTTACCAGAATCCAACTATGCTCTTAGAAGTTTGCTGCATCTGAGAAAAAGTTTAGAGATGTTCTGAAACTTGTGCAAAAAGTTAGTTTCTCTGAATGTTTAGAGTCCAACACCAGAGTTTTTAGTGAGCTTGTAAAGGAATTATACTTGGAAGCATCTTATGGTTGTGGTGTTCTGGTCACCAAAGTGAAAGGCACCGCTCTGCGATTGGGAGCCTCAAAAATCAACAACTTCTTAGGCTTTCTCAGTCAAGGACTTACTTCCTTTGAAGAAATCGACATGGAAGAAGGGATGCAGACGATGGGTTATTAGAAGAACCCACAACTCAAGGGAATTAAAAAGAAGGAATTTTCTCAAAAGTATGAGTTCCTTGCCGAGATTGTTGGCAAGTGTATCATGTGCAAGGACACTACTCATGATTATGTCAGTGAACTGCAGATAAAGTTCATGACTACAATCGCCATGAAGAAGAAGATTAATTTTGGCACCATATTCATTGATTGGCTAACTAAATGGATTGAAGAGGCCGAAAAGAAAAAAGTTGCAGGCAAGATAAATCTCAAGATGTCTTATGGAAGATTTGTGAGTATTATTTTGAAGAAGAGATTGAAAAGAAAAATCGAAGATGAAGAGGAGGAGCCTCTTAGTGTCAACAAGATAGTGACCCCTAAGTTGTTTGAAAACTAGAAAAGGAATCCAATGGAAAATAAGAGATCACGTCAGTCAGAAGGTGGCAGTGTACTCACCTCTAGTAAGGTTCAAAAGTCCACCAAAGCTAAAGGGAAAAGGAAGGTTGATGCAATCATAGAGGAAAATTCTCAAGGGTCTGTTACACCTCATAGTTGTTGAGATCTTGACTCTACGACTAACCAAACCTTGAAGAAGAAGAAGGTTGAAGTAGAAGAATAAGATGAAGACATCAACACACCCATCTCCGATGATATCCCAATGAGATAAAGTGTGAGACTTTATCAACAAATAAAGGCCCTTACTAAGCTCGAAGGTCAAGTTGGATAATCAGTGACTCTTTTGATTATAGAGCTTGATGATGAGGAGGATGAGGAGTCACATGAACTTTTAAGGAAGAACAGGGGAAAAATAAGGCTTCTACGCCTAAAACCAACATTGATGATGAACTGGTTGTGAAGGTTTCCATATCTAAGCCTCAAGAGAATGAAGATGAATTGGTAGTGATGGCTGATGAACCGGGTCCTCAAGAGAACAATGATGAATTCGCTGTGATGGCTGATGTGTCAGAGCCTTAAGAGAATGAAAATGAATTGGTTGTGATGGCTGATGAGCTAGAGCCTTAAGAAAGTGAAGAAAAATAAATTGCAAAGGCTTTAAGTTCTAAGAAGAAGAAGAAGAAGAAGAAGAAGAAGAAGAAGAAGAAGAAGAAAGAGTTGAGTCTTTTGGTGGTGAAAAAAGTAAGAAAGAAGGAAAGAAGGAAAGAAGAAAGAAAGAGGAAGGGAGAGAGAAAGAATAAGAAGTTAGAAAAGAAGAAGAGAAGAGAAATGAGAACAAAGCGGATGCAAGAAGCCTCTCAATGGCCATCAAATCCCTCCAATGTTGTAGAGGGTGTCAACATAGTATTTGACCCAACGATTGTAAAGCCAGAGATCCTGACTCTGAGGGGGAGCAACCCATTGGCTATTATGTACCTCTTCCCTCAATACATCTACATCACAAGGAAAATAGAGGCGTATAGTGCTTAAAGGGATATAAGATCCAAATGTTTCTCTTCCCGATAGATAGATAGGGTCTGAAGATGGGAAGGTGAGATTGTTCTCAATGATCCCAGAAGAGTTATTCAACAGCTTTCATGATTTGGAGATCTATAGAAGTATTACTCTCTATGATCCTGAGAGTGAGAAATTGCTTTATTTCTTACCTGGAAGTTGTAGCTTTAGGAGACCAGAGCTTCATTAATTGGTGCTACTCAAGCTTTCCCTACCTTAAGTTTATCACTAAAAATTTCCCAAGGGTTCTGTCTTACCCTTCAAAACCTCTCTGCAACTCTCCTCACTTCAAAGCTTACAAGAATAGTGACGGTACTTGATGGACTCCATGGCATGCTTGCGTGAGATGGTCGTCGCTCAGATCATTTCTAGTAAAGAAGGGTTGAACTCTCTCTACACCTCAACCTAACGCCTATAAAAAGATGAAAACCTTTGTACAATCGATCAAGGAATGAAATCAACATTGGATAAATCACCAATTGTGACGCCCCCAAAATAGTTCCACACAACCCATTCTGAGTCGCCAAATACATGGTACATAATTTAAATACAAACTTCATTTATACAACTATTAATTGTCGTGTAAAATATGACAAAACATAAGTTGTGAGTTTTAATACGAATATTATCCTGTAGACAATATCCAAACTCAAATAAACCCTCATTACATTTATTGTTACACTATTTTACAAAATAGTGAGGACTGCTATAATAACCATCTTGAACCATTACTTCACTTCCCGACTAGTCCCAGTTATATTCTCGCCTCCTGAGAAGAACAATGGAACCAAAAAGAAAAGGGTGAGCTCAACTAGCCCAGTAATGAATATTATGAGTAAGATAATATAGAACAAATTATCCTTAGTCCTCAACAGGGAAAAATCTGATAGAATACAATAGACCATAAGTTTTAGATCAACAACTGCAGCAGAAACAACAATCCATTAAAAGAGTCAAGTAAAGCATAATGTTTACTATCTTCTATGATTTAAAAGTCCATCATCAATATTTTATCCCTGTAACACCAATCAATAAATATTTCTAATCAACGAGTTATCTATGCACTATAGGCCAAAGATAATCGTTTGCATCACCAGTGGTCATGATCATGTCATACATCTGTACATCTATGCACTACGGGCCAAAAAGGACTTCCACCATAAACCTTATCTATAACATTAAAGGTCATGATTATACCAATACATAATTCCTGGTTATAATCATACCAACAACAGTCCATCTTTGCACTACGGGCCAAAGACGACTTTCACCACAATATAAGCATGAGAATGATAATAATGATATAAAGAATCAATCAAGTGAGATCAAGGATAAATATTAGAGATTAATAATTCAATTTATCCAGAGTTCAAAAATGTCCAAATTGTCAACATGATAACTAATTATGGAGTAAAATTCAATAATGATATTCATGTATCAAAAATAATTTGGACAGAAAAGAAAATTAAATTTTGTTTTGAACAGTACTCATGAATAGTACTGTATGAATAGTACCCATGAATAGTATCGTATGAATAGTACTTATGAATAGTACCCCGACATGAAAAGATTTAAATTTAATAAGAGAGATTAGACCAATATTCCAGTGAAATGATATTAGATGAAGCGCAAAACTTAAGAAATTTCTAATCATTTCAGGAATTATAGAAGCAATACTTACCATAGTAAGTTTAAATTTAGGAGTATGAAATGAAATAATATCACTTACATAATATGGAGTATAAAAGAAAATGATATTTCTTACGAGTATTGAAATATAATAATATCATTTACCTTAGTAGAAACTAGATTTGACTGGAATATCGGATATTATCTTGCGAAAATCTTGCACTATTCGCAATACTCAAAGTATCCTTATATTCAAGAGAAATACTCACAATATTATAGAATAAGAATTTCTAATATTGTGTTGGTGTGTGTCTTGGTTGCTTATCCGAGCAATCCTATTTATAGTGCAATGGAGGGAGAAGGTTTGTCAAATTGGCAGGTAAGTAGGCAAGGTTTAAAAAACCATCGTGGCCACCAATCAATTATTCATGCACCAACCATTTCGACCAATCAATTGGCCTAACAAGTTGAAAAGATGCACACCCCTTTTTAAAAGAATTCAAAACCAAGTATCTTACCTCCACCCATTTATTCATATGTTGCAAATAATGTAATATAATACTATTCCCACCAACCCCTGCACATTGCTAAGGCAATTAGGCACCGAATTTGTTTGTCAAAAAAGTGGGCAACACTTTTCCTTTTGTCCACACTATTCACAAATTTATTTATACTATTATATTATCACATTATACAATTATAATGTAATATTATAATAATATATTTAACTGAATATTTTATCGGAGAAGATGATATGTTAAACTTTCAACAAATGTTTCATGCTAAATTTCTTCATTTATATCAAAATTGAACCAATATCCACCACATAATAATTAATATTATAAGCTCACATATTAATAACTAGATCATTCCTAGGAAAGAGGGGGCTTTCCGATAAGGATTTATCTTTATTGGCGTGCAATTATATAACCTAACCCCTTTCCTCTACAGAACTCTCTAGACATTGCTAATAATGCTAACTAATAATATGAATAATTATGTCATGTCAATTATTGATTTAATAATATAAAATATTGTGCAGATGATATTGTGATAATAATTGAATCAATAATATGAGATACTAGACAACAATTAGTATGACAATTATTGAATGAAACTGAGTGACTTCTTCCGTAAGAATCAATAATCAAAAATATTGTGCAATACCGTGTGCTACTGTGCAACCACGCGTATTACTATACTTTTATCACCGGGTATTTTAACAATTAACGGTAAAAGTTTTGTCGTTATTTTTTTATAAAAAGTTATTTTTGTCACTTTCTCTATCCGATAGTTATTCCGTTATGTGGTCCACCAATGATTGCGTCGTCGTACGAATATTTTCCGACAAAAAGAATATTTCCCGACCAAATGAATGTTTTAAGACAAATTGCTTACTTTGCAAAATTTGCACATATCACCCATAACTATAGCATTATATCAAATCAACACCTTATTATTCAAAATAATATTTAGAGAAAATTAAATCTTTATTCATAAAAAGTTAGGGTCTTACACCAACGACACCTAAACCCCGTGTTTATATTGAAACAGGAACCTCGGTACAATCGACGATTGATGTGGTAGAAGACGCCACATACAACTATGTATTGTTGTATGATAAGTCAAATTGAATCTCAAAGAACAACTAAGAAATTAGCTTAGAAATTCTTCAAAGAACCAAATAGAGAATAATTCTCACAAGAGTTGATAAACTGAATATTATTGAATCTTAATGTCAATTACATCAATAAAACCTTTAATAATAGTGATGAAACCCTATAAATCCCAATAAGGAATTACAAGTGTTTTAGAAACAAATATCTAAGCTAGAAGTATCCTAATCATATTAGAAATCAGAAACATGATGAAAATAAATAATTTAGGTAACAAAATCCCCATCCAAATATGCCAAAATGTGTAAAAAATCTAACTAAAATCCGACAAGTTCGTCGAGGCGAACTCAAATGCATTGTGCCACTTTGCCTGGGCGAAGTCAGCATCAGGGAAAACTCATTTGAACTAAGGAACATGCCAGGGCAGTAAACAACAGAGAGCATGGCGCTGGGGCAGTTTTAATCGGTGAAGTCATGAGCCTGGACAGAGGCGAGCTCGCCGGGGCGAAGTCCTTGTGTTTGGCCAAACAGTTCCTTCGATCTCCTCGCTTGGTATACTGAATTTGGTTTTACCTAGAACGCATCCTTGAACCAAGTTAACTATCTTATGATCACTCTCAACCACCTTGATCCATGTTGCTACATCATTCTCGATCCACATTGCTTTCACCAAATGCATAAGACATTCCTTGAAATGTTTAGCTCGGCCTCGCATCACGGGTCTAATGGGAACTAACATTGTATCTAATCTATGTCCTCCATTCAAATCCAAGCTAGGTATGACCTCATTATTCCTCTCCTCTTGAACAGGATTTGCCCTCAAATTGTGACCTACATCAAACATAACACATTGAAAGTTGCACCAACATTATACTCACCCGATAAATCCAGTTTGTAAGCATTGTCATTAATGCGTTCTAGCACTTGAAATGAACCATCTCCCCCTCGGAAGCAATTTTGATCGTCTTTGAGCCGGAAATCTTTCTTTCTACATATGTAGCCACACTCAATCTCCCAGTTCAAAGATATCTTGACGTCGAACCTTATTGGCCTATTTAGCATATTGTCCCGTACTCCTTTCAATGTTGAGCCTCACCTTCTCATGTATCTGCTTAACAAATTTAGATTTTTTTTCTTTCCATTCATGTTAGTAAACTCAAAAATAGGTAATAGTGATAAATCCAATGGAGTTAAAGGATTAAAACCATAAAAAATTTTAAATGGTGAAAATTTAGTGGCAGAATGAACCAATCGATTATAAGCAAACTTAACATGTGGTAAACATTCTTCCCAATGACTGATATTCTTTTTAATGATAGCCCTTAACAAAGCAGACAAAGTTCTATTTACTACTTCAATTTGACCATCAGTTTATGGGTGACAAGTAGTAGAAAATAACAGTTTAGTTCCCAATTTACACCACAAAGTCTTCCAAAAATAGCTTAAGAACTTAGCATCACAATCAGAAACAATTGTTCTAGGCATGCCATGCAAACGTACAATCTCCCTAAAGAATAAATTAGCTATATGGGATGCATCATCAGTTTTGTGACATAGAATAAAATGTGCTATCTTTGAAAATCAGTCCACAATCACAAATATAGAATCATTACCATGCTTAGACCTAGGTAAACCTAACACAAAATCCATTAATATGTTAATCCAAGTTTCAAAAGGTATAGGAAATGATGTATAAAGTCCATGGGTTTAAACACGAGATTTAGCTTGTATACAAATAATGACTCTATCACAAATTCGCTCAACATCTTGTTTCATGTAAGGCCAAAAAATGTTCCTTCAAAACGGCCAAGGTTTTATCAACACCAAAGTGTCCCATCAAACCACCCCCATGTGATTCCCTAACCAATAACTCACGTAACGAACTTGCAGGTATACACAATTTATTCTCTAAAAACAACAATCCATTAATTTTGAAGTATTTACCTACAACATTCTTTTCTTAAGTTTTAAACTCTTCACCAAAATCAAGGTCATTAACATACAATTCTTTGATTCGTTCAAAATCAAGCAATATCGTATCAAGAGTATTTAACAACATAAACCTACGAGATAAAGCATCTGCAATGACACTTTCCTTACCTTGCTTGTATCGAATGACATATGAGATTGCTCAAAAAATTCCATCCATTGCGTGCATCTTGTTCAACTTGTGCTAAACCTTCAAATATTTCAATGATTCATGAACGGTGTGGCTCAAAAACTCCTTGGGCCACAGATAATGTTGCCATGTCTCCAATGCTCTAAACAAAGCTTACATCTCCTTGTCATAAGTAGGATAGTTCAAAGCTGCTCCACTCAATTTTTCGTTGAAATATGCCACTAGTTTTCCTTCTTGCATCAAAATAGTTCCAATACCTAAACCTGAAGCATTACACTCAATCTCAAAAGTTTTAGTAAAGTTAGGCAGAATAAGTAAACGTGCATTAGTCAATTTATCTTTAATCAATCTAAATTCTTTTTCATATTCATCACCCCACTTAAAACCCACACTTTTCTTGATAACCTCAGTCAATGGTGTCGTAATCTCATTGAAATTCCCAACAAAGCGTCGGTAAAAACTTGCGAGTCCATGAAAGCTTCGTACTTGACTCACATTTGTTGGACTCGGCCAATCCTAGATTGCACGTATTTTTTCCTCATTAACTTGGACTCCCCATGAACTCACAACAAAGCTAAGAAAAACAATTCTATCCAAACAAAACGTGCACTTTTCCATGTTAGCAAATAAATTTTCCTTTTGAAGTACATCAAAAACAGATTTTAAATGTAATGCATGCTCTTCCAAGTTTTTGCTATAAATTAAGATATCATCAAAGTAAACGACGACAAATTTCCCTATAAATGGACACAAAACATGATTCATTAGATGCATGAAAGTATTAGGTGCATTAGTTAAACCAAAAGGTAACACTAACCACTCATAAAGACCATATTTTATTTTAAACGTTGTTTTCCATTCATCACCCTCTTGCATTCTTATTTGATAATACCACTTTTTAAGTAAATTTTAGAAAATATGCAACACCCATGTAATTCATCCAACATGCCATCTAAACGAGGAATGGGGTGTCGATATTTTACCATAATATTATTTACCGCTCGACAATCGATGCATAACCTCCATTTTCCATCCTTTTTTGGCACTAAGATCATCAGAACTGCACATGGGCTCATACTTTCCCTTACGAACCCTTTTCCTATTAGCTTGTCAACTTGTCTTTGTAACTCCTTCGTCTCCTCGGGGTTACTCTGATAAGCTGGATGGTTTGGAATGGTTGCACCGGGAACAAAGTCAATTTGATGTTCGATTCCTGGCATCGATGGTAATCCTTGTGGAAGCTCTTCGGGAAATACATCCTTTAATTCCTGTAAAAGAGATAAAACAACACTAAGCAAAGAATCATTAGCGTTAGTATTCAAAAGCGCCTCTTTATACCGAAGTAAAATCATCGACTATTTAGAAACCAAAGCTATTCTCACATCACTCTTTTTTGCAAAAAAAAATGTTTGTTTTCCTCTCTTATTTATTTTTCTCTCTTATTTATTGTTGGAATTTTCTTTTCTTTACTCGCTCTTTTTTTAACATTATCTTTTTACAGATGAATTTGATCCTTATAAACCTGTTGTGGTGACATAGGACATAATGTAACTTGTGATGCCTCCAAAATAGATATACACAACCCATTCTGAGTCACCAAATACATGATACATAATTCAAATACAATTTAATTTATACAATACGACAAACGTAAACTGAGAGTTTTAACACGAATATTGTCTCATAGACAATATCCAAATGCAAATGAAGTCCTCATTACAATTATTATCACACTATTTCACAGAATAGTGAGGACTACTATAGCAACCACCTAGACCGTCACTCCATTCCCAAACTAGTCCCAACTATATTCTCATTTCCTTAAGAGAACAATGAAAGCAAAGGGTGAGCTCAACTAGCCCATTACGAATATTATGACTAAGATAATGCATAATAAATTATCGTTAGCCTTCAACAGTGTAAAACTGATAGAATACAATAGACAACAAGTTTTAGATCAACAACAGCAGCGGAATAAGCAATCCATTAGAAGAGTCAAGTAGAGCATGATATCTACTATCTTCTACTCTCTCTGTCCCAGGATAAAAGTCCTTATTACTATTTTGGGCAGTCCCATGTTAAATGTCCACTTTCCTTTAATAACCAAACTTTTACACAATTTTTTCTATTATACCCTTAGCATTAAATATCTCATATATTTTTTTTCTAATTCTCTCTCCATATTTAATAAGTATAATTAATTATGTGTTAAAAATATTTTGAATTGAAAAGCTAAAAAGTCACTCTCTCACCTACATTGGAAATGATTAATGACATATTATTATGGGCAATTTTATTATTTTATTCATCTTCTTAATATGCGTGAAAAATTCACCAGGACTTTTATCCTGGCACGGAGGGAGTATGATTTAAAAGTTCATCAACAATATTTTATCGTTGTAACATAGCTCAATAAATAATCCACATCATCGAATTATCCATGCACTATGGGCCAAGGATATTCGTTAGTATCACATCCACATCATCGAATTATCCATGCACTACGGGCCAATGATATTCGTTAATATCACCAATGGTCATGATCATGCCAACAACTGTCCATCAATGCACTACGGGCCAATGAGGACTTATACCACATCATTTGTAACATTACATGTCATGATTATACCGATACATAATTCTTGGTCATAATCATACCAATCAACAGTCCATCTATGCACTACGGGTCAAAGATGACTTTTATCACAATATAAGCATGTGGATGATGACAATGATATAAGCATCAATCAAACAAAACAAAGGATAAATATTAAAGATTTTTAATTTATCCAGAGTTTAAAAAAATGTCCAAATTGTCAACATGATAACTGCTTTGTGGAGAAAAATTCAAGAATAATATTGTGACGCCCCCAAAATAGGTATACATCACCCATTCTGAGTCGTCAAATACATGGTACTGAAATAACTACAACTTTATTAATATAATTATCATGCAAAATACGACAACACATAAACTGTGAGTTTAAATACAAATATTATCTTCTAGACAATATACACACTCAAATAAGTCCTCATTATAATTATTGATATACTATTTTACAAAATAATGAGGACTACTATAATAACTATCTTGAATCATCACTCCATACCCCAACTAGTTCCTGCTAAATTCTCACCTCCTGAGAAGAAAAATGGAACAAAAAGGAAAAGGGTGAGGTCAACTAGCCCAGTAAAGAATTATATGACTAAGATAATATACAACAAATTATCCTTAGTCTTCAACAGGGAAAAATCTGATAGAATATAATAGACAACAAGTTTTAGATCAATATTCGCAGCGAAAATAACAATTCATTAGAAGAGTTAAGTAGAGAATGAAGTATACTATCTTCTATGATTTAAAAGTCCATCATCAATATTTTATCCCTATAACATCAATCAATATACATCTTGAATGAAATATTCATATTTACACTACAGGCCAAAGATATTCATTAGTTGGTCATGTTCATCTCAACACCTGTTCATCTTTTCACTACGGGCCAAAGATGTTCATCAGGAAATTATTCATCTTTACATTACAAGCCAAAGATATTCAGTAATATCATCATTTAGGACTGAGGATGATGAAAAATATTTTTAAAGAAACGAATCCAGTGAAATAAAAGGACAAAGATTAGGGATTCGTACTTTAAACAATCCAAGTTCAAAAATACTTCATAACAAACCATAGTGGAGTAAAATTTAAGAATGAAGATCAAAACATGGATACAATCAAAGATAGTACCCATAATAGACCTCTTGGACAAAGAACGAAAATTTAATTTTTCTATAAATAGTGTCGTATTCATGAATAGTGCTGTATACGTGAATAGTATCGTATACGTGAATAGTAACCCCGACACGAAAAGGTAGAAATTTCACAAGAAAAATTATACTAATATTTCGGCATAATGATATTGAAAGAAATAATATCATTTACGAAGAAAATATCATCTCTTACCTCAAAAGAATAGTACTTCTGGCTGGAATATCAGATATAACGCTGAAGGAAACTTGCACCGTATAACAACACTCAAAGTATAAAAATACTCAAAAATACGCTCGATAATATAGAGAGAGAAAACTTCAGATTCTGGTGTGATTTTCAATTCTAACTTAAGCATCCAATTTATAGGAAAATGCTTAGAACACCAAAGCATAAAATTTAATAAAATATTATTATATTAAAAAAAATTATGCCCACCTCTTGAAAATCTGAATTCAACACATTTACAACACATGTGGGGCCCACCCAATTACAAAAAATATTTTTCTTAAAATAAATATTTTAAACTCCAAAAATCAATTATTCTGAAACTTCAATAATTCATAATAAATAGCCCTTACAATTTCAAAATAATAAATAGAGGAAGTTCAATTTCATTTATAAAAAAGTTGGGGTCTTACAAATATTGTATAAAAAATAATTTGGACAGAAAAGAAATCAATTTTTTTCGTGAATAGTTTCCCGGGTGAATAGTACCTGAGTGAATAGTACCCCAACATGAAAAGATTAAAATTTAACAAGAATGTCCAAAAAAATATTTTAGTGAAACGATAATAGATGAAGCGCAAATTTCAAAGATATTCCACTAATTTCAAAGAGTATAGAAGCAATACTTATCAACATAAGTGTAAAATTAGGAATATGAAATGAAATAATATTACTTACATACTACAGAGTATGGAAGAAAATATTATTTCTTACGAATATTGAACAAAAATAATATCTCTTACGAATATTGAACGAAAATAATATTCCTTATGAATATTAAACGAAGATAATATCTCTTACGAATATTGAACGAAAGTAATATTCCTTACGAATATTGAACGAAAATAATATTCCTTACAAATACGAAAAAATAATATCTCTTCTGAATATGAAATAAATAATACTCCTTACCTTAAAAGGAGAATATTTTTGACTGGTATGGATTTGTATAGAGGAGATATTCTTGAAGAAAATTGCACTATTTTCTACACTCAAAGCTTCCTTAAACTCAAAAGAAATACACTCCATATTATAGAAGAAGAATTCTTTGATTCTGGTGTGATTTTTATTTTTAAACTAAGCATCCTATTTATAGGAGAATGGCAGGATACTATTTAGGAAAAATCACAGATTGCACAGTAAAATTCGGACAATTCACGGGCACAGAATCAAAATTTCACTTGAATTTTACTATATAGCACTATGCAAATACTATGCAGTACTATACAATATAATAAAATATAATATATTCTATTTATAAAAAGTATTCTATTTTATTACTATAAAACAAAAACTGAGAAACTTTCTACTGACGATTTTGAAAAATGAGTAAGTAGGGGGTCCATGTAATAAACTAAATTTAGAACAAATACTTCATGACAAACCCCTTTATTTATCTCAATTCACTTGGTTTTACTAAACACATTTTTAATAACATTTATTCATCATTAATATTATAACTCACAATATTAACAACCAAATTATTCCCAAGAAAGAGGGGGCTTTCCGATAAGGACTTTTCCTTATTGGTGTGCAATTAGGTGACCAAACCCCTTTCCTCGATAGAACTTTCTAGACATAGTCAATAATACAAATAATAACATGAATAACTTTGTCATCTCAATTATTGATTTAATAATATAAAATATTATGACAATAATTGAATCAATAATGTGAGATACTATGCAACAATTACTGTGACAATAATTGAATAAAATTGAGTGACTTCTCACGTAAACATCAATAATCAAAGATATTGTACAATACCGTGTGCTACTATGCAACCATACGTATTACTGTATTTTTACCACCGGGTATTTCAACAGTTAACGGTAAAACTTTTACCGTTATTTTTATAAAAAGTTAATTCTGTCATTTTCTAACTTCGACATTAATTCTGTTGTGGGGTCCACCAATGATTATGCCATCGTACGAATATTTCCTGATAAAACGAATATTCCCCGACCAAACAAATATTTTATAACAACTTGCTTACTTTACAAAATTTATAAATATTACCCACAACTATAACATTATATCAAATCCATACCTTATTATTCAAAAATAATATTTAGAGAAAAATTAAATCTTTATTCATAAAAGTTGGGGTCTTACATAACTTTTCTTTTATTGTGAACAAAAGAGTATTCATTGGTGAAGCCATCGTGCTTCACACGATTATCAAATTTTCATGTTCTCTCAAGTAGTAAATGACCGGCCTGCATCGAAACCACATCACACAAAACCTCATCCACATATTTCCCAATGGTAAACGGTACCAACACCTATTTCGTCAGCCTCACATCTCCATTATCATTAAGCCATAACAATTTGTACGGTTGAGGATGTTTAGTTGTTGACAATCCTAATTTCTCCGCCATGGTTCTACTTTCCACGTTGGTGCAACTCCCACCATCAATTACCACGCAACAAATTTTCCCTTGCACAAGACACCTAGTGTGGAACAAATTCTCTCGTTGCTCCAAAATTTCCCCCTTCACTTGTGCACTAAGCGCTCTTTTCATAACCAACATCTCACCATGTATAGCAACCTTCCTGTCATCCACATCCTCTAATGGTGGCATAGAATTGGTGTTACTCTCTTCCCCCTTAGTCTTCACCTCTCCATTATCAAGTAACAACATAGTTCTCTGATCCAGACATTGACTAGAAATATGTCCCCTACCTTGACATTTAAAGCATAAAACATATCAATTTCGACTAGATGAAGGTTGATCAGTGTTACCTTACACTCCTTTGCTAGTCATTCCTTGTTTGAACTCCACTTTGGGTTTGATCAAAGCTGGCTTCTCCTCACGCTTTACAATTTTAGATTTTCATGAAGAACCTGTGGTAGAATTTGAACGTTGGTCTCCTCTCCTATTAAGATGCTTTTCAATTTTGATATTCATGTGCACCATATCTCCCAATTCCACATAATGTTGTCATTCCACCAAGTCAGCTATATCCCAATTTAACCCAGCTGAAAACCTAGCCATGGTTACCTCATTATCCTCATCTATATTAGCTCGGGCCATTAATATCTCCATCTCCTTGAAGTAGTCCTCCACACTACTACTTCCCTATTTCATATTCTTCAAACTCTGAAACAAATCCCGATGGTAGTGACTCAGTACGAATCTCTTTTTCATCACTGTCTTCATCTCTGCCCAAGTCTCAATTGGATGTTCACCACATCTCCTCCGACTATTAGTTAACTGATCCCACCAAGTAGCTATATAATCAAAAAATTCAGTAACAACAATTCTAACTTTCTAGAGATCCGAGTAGTTGTGACAATCAAATACCCATTCTATCTTCTTTTCCCATTTTAGATACGCCTTCGGATCGCTCCTTCCCTGGAAAGCTGGAATTTTTATTTTGATGTTACTTATGTTATCATCTTCCCTGATCTTACCTCCTCTTTCTCTAGCACCTCATTGCTTTCGATATAGTAAATCAAACTCACGTTCTTCCTCTTCACTAAATCCACCCTCAAAGTAATTTTCCTATGTTTTAGATTCCCATTGTTGTGTCCTCCCATTTTTATGTGCTCCATGAGGCATTTGGGTTAATTCACCTCGAGTCTCACTAATCTGATTAAGACGTTCATTTATCATCTCCCATCTTTTATTCCATTCCTTATTCATGGCTTCTAACATAAACTTTATGTCAGACGTTATGGAAGATTGATCTTCGAAAGTTCCTATATCTTTGGAGCTAGACATTTTTACTGCAAAATAAGGGTTAGTTAAAAATAGTTTCCTCACCATTCCCTTACGTGTTTTGCTCGAATCAATGGTTTCACTCGTGTATGCACTCAAAAATTTGGCTTTTACCCTCAATTAATCTCACTACTGAGCCTCTTACCTCTAAATATTCTATCTAATAGGTTCTTTTCAAATTAACCTAGAAAAATTCTCGGTTTTACAAATCAATTCAAAAATAATTTATCACGAAAAAAAATATAGATGGTATGACTCTCAATGATAGCATGCAATCAAAAAAAAATTTAAAAAGCTAAAAGTTTTCCTTCTTTTTAACAATTTCGAAAAGAAAATTAAAGGATAAGTAACTCCCTAGGAACTTAGCTCTGATACCAGATGATGGACTCTAAGGCATGCTTGCATGAGATAGTCATCACCTAGATCGTTTCTAGCAAAGCTGTAAGGGTGAAACTCTCTCGACACCTCAACCTAAGGGCTATAAAGAGACGAGAACCTTGGTACAATCGATCAAGCAATGAAATAAGCATTGAATGGAACACCAATGACACCTAAATCCCGTGTTTATATTGAAACAAGAACATCAGTACAATCGACAATTGATACGGTAGAAGACGCCACACACAACTATGTATTGCATGTTGTATCATAAGTCAAATTGAATCTCAAAGAACAACTAAGAAATTAGTTTAGGAATTCTTCAAAGAACCAAAAGTAGAGAATAATTCTCACACGAGTTGATAAACTGAATATCATTGAATCTTAATGTCAATTACATCAATAAACCCTTTAATAGTAATAATGAAACCTTAGAAATCCTAATTAGGAATTACAAGTATTTTGGAAACAAATCTCTAAGTTAAAAGTATCATAATCTTATTAGAAATAAAAAATATGTTGAAAATATGTAATTTATGTAACAAAATCTGCGTCCAAATCTTCCAAAACGCGTAAAGAATCTAACTGAAATTCGACAAGTTCATCGGGGCGAACTCAAATGCACTGTGCCACTTTACTGGGGCAAAGTCAGCGTCGCGGCGAACTCATTTGAACTAAGGAACGTGTTAGGAATAAATATGTGAATGATATTCCTATTTACATATGATTTGATTATGATATATATATATATAAATGAATATGAAAGTATGCTTGCATTAAGAAAAGTTGTAAAGTCCTTTGATAGATTATAGGAACATATGTACAAGGACTTAGAATGAATTGATCAAATATGTTAGGTTGATCCTACATAAGCAAAACAGCTTTGTAAAGTCCTTAAAAAGAAATGATGTACAAGGACTATAAATATAGAAAGATCAAGCATGTTAGGTTGATCTTATGATGTAATAGATAGGCTTGTCTGATCGTCGAGCACTACACCAAAAATTGTAGTCTGCTAGGAGAGTCGAGGAAAACTCGAGACCTATCGAGGCAGAATCATAGTCTGCAAGATAGTAGATCTCAAAGTTCATAGATTGCCAGGAGAAACGAGGAAGGATCGCAGTGTGTTGAGTAGAACTTCCTCGGAGCCATAGTCTACTGAAGAAGTCATGTTTAGAATCGTAGAGACAGCCTGCCTACGAGCCGACCGAGAATCTGTCGTAGCCAAGTCAAGAATCGTAGACTACACTCAGAGTCATAGAGTCTACTGATCGTATCAGAGGTAGAGAACGTAGTCGAGTAAGATCAGATGAAGACAACAAGCACAACGACAGAAATCGTAGAGTGTCAAGATCTGATCTCGGAGTCGTAGTGTTTGCACAGTCGAAGCTAAATCGTAGAGTACAGAACTAAGACCTCAACAGATGTGCTCACAAAGCCAAGGTAGAATCGTAGAGAAAACACAATTCTCAATAATTGAGCACTCCCAGAATATCCAAAGGAATGAAGCCTCTGGTTGGTACTGCAAAGATACATCCCACCTAAAGGAAGCCAAAGAGCACTCAATGAATGGCATGCAAGCTAACAGAAGATCTAAGCATCAGCCCAATCAGCATCCAGATTGAATTGTGAAGCCATTCTAGATGAAGTCTTCCACAAGATGATCATAAGAAGATTTTCAAGAATGACTCAAGGAAAGTCAAGAAAAGCGAATGCTAAGTGGTAAGATGACAACGATCTTGGAAGTAACCAGGATCGTAGTGTTTGCCAAACAAAGAAAGAATTGATGGAGTGTACACAAAGATACTGGTCAGTTTCTGAAGAACAAGGCTAAAGTGATTAAGCATTGGGTCAGTCCATTGATGATAAGTGAACGGAAGATCATAAGGAGAAAACGAGCTGGACACGCTACAAATCTGAAGTGTCTTGCTATTCAGAAGGGGCCCGAGCTAGGAGTCAAGCCATCAGTATCTGAGAACAGTCGAAGCAAACAAGAAGTATTGAAGCACTGCACAATAGAAGGAAGAGGTGTTCTACACTGAAGATCAAATGAACACTCTTCAAAGATCGTAGTGTTGTCTCTACATGTCAAATGAGCAACTATCAACTAGACACTACGATCAGGTCCAAGAAGATGTGCATCAGAATCGTAGAGTTCGAACAACTGAGGATTGAAGCACTGGCAACAGTTCAATCTGAAGGTTGGTATTCGGACAAGAGCTTATTGAGAGCATCGATGCAAAAGGACAACCTCTGATCTCGAAATCAGAAGGGGGAAATAAAGTCGTCGACATGCCCGAGACATCAAAGCAGCATCTCTGACGGGGTAGGTGAAACAGTAGACTGCAGTGTCAGAAAGTCATGTCGTGTCACATCTGCAGTCTACACCAAACAACTCAAGATCTGTGAAGCAATTTGAATAGCTCTCAACGGCTACTTTTCAACAGGAAGATTGGTAAGGAGCATAAATTAGAAAGAGCTTCAAAGATCAAGGGTTGCTGGAGTTGTTGAGTTTGGAGAGATGGTGGACTGATTTAGCCAACGGAAAATAGTGAGTGACCAATGAAGGTCCGAAGGCTCACTCTACGATCCACCAAGAACACTTAGAGACAGACAAAGAAAGAAGTAGAAATGAGAGTTCTACAACGTAGAAGTGAGAGTTCTATAATGTAGAAGTGAGAGTTCTACTACAAGAGGAGTGTTCTGAACTGCCGAGAGAAAGAAGAGCATCAATGTCATCTTGATATCCATCATGGGAAGACTCTAAGTATCAGAGAGAAGTGCTTACAGTCATCTTAGCAAGTCCATCATGAGAAGGCATCAAGTATCAAGAAAGAAGATCACCAACGCCATTATGGTGTCAAGCATGAGAAAGTTTCTAAGTACCTAACAGAAGAGCTTACAGTCATCTTAGAAACCCATCATGTGCAGTCATCAAGTATCAAGAAGAATGATGTTCAAGGAAGTTCATCAAGGGATCATCAGAAGTGGTTGAGTAACTGAAGAAGCTGAGCATCATGCAACACTCAACTGCACTTTAAGGATGATCATGTCAAGCTGCTAAGTACAGAAGATGTTCAGAGCTTAAAGACATCTTAGCAGCTCAGCACCAACTCCAACAAACAAACAAACAACTTAACAACAAGAAGCCACGGCTAGAGGGGTCCTTGTCCAGAGGGACTAAATGAAGTTCCAAGCCTATTGGGCTTGAAGAGTTCCTATGGAACTAGAGGAGTTCCAAGGCTGCTGTCCTTGAAGAGTTCTTAGTGAACTGAAGTTCCAAGGCTGCTGGCCTTGAAGGAATCTTAGTGATTCAGGGTGCTGCCCTTCCTTAGTGGAAATCATGTTAGTTGAAAGCAGAAGAGTGGATTAGGAGCTTGAGTCTCTGAACCACTTAAAATCCCTTATGTGTTTTACTTTATGTCATTTACTTTATGTTCATTAACTGCTATAACTGCTATGTATGTTTTAACTACTTGCCAATGAACTAACTCTATGAACAATGTATGTATGATTATAAATATATCAATGAAGGGGATCTTTTACTTATTCCGTTATGCTTAAAAAGATTCTTATGTTTATTATATGCTAAATTATTGGAAATACAAAATGAACCAGAAAAGTATTTGAAAGAAAAGAATCTATTCAACCCCCCCCCTTCTAGATCTATTGTGCCTACTGGGAACTAACAGAACGTGTTGGGGCGGAAAATAACAAAGCAAGGCGCTGGGGTAGTTTCAGTCGGCAAAATCACGAGCCTGGACAGAGGCGACCTCACCGGGGCGAGCTCAATGTCCTTGGTGATCTCGCCGGGGCGAACCTGTGTTTGGCCTGACAGTTCCTTCGATCTCTTAGCTTGGTATACTGATTTTGGCTTGACCTAGAACACATCCCTGAACCAAGTTAACCATCTTATGATCACACTCAACCAGCTTGGTCCATGTTGCTACATCATTCTAGATCCACATTGCTTTTACCAAACCCATCAGACCTTCCTTGAAACATTTAACTTGGCCTCGTGTCATGGGTCTAATTGGAACTAGCAACGTATTTGATCCATGTCTTCCATTTGAATCCAAGCTAGGCATGACCTCATCTCCTTTATCGTTCCTTCATTCATATTAGTTTAACCCATCCCTTCAATTACAATGATGAAATAGTAGTCTCTTTCTAATATCCTAGTCGTAGAGTCCCAACACTCTACTGACCGTGTATATTTACTAAATTAACTCTCCATTCGCAGATTCTCCACACTCTACGAATGATGAAATCAAGATAAACTCTCCAATCATAGAGTCTCAAAACCCTACGATTAATGTAAGAGAAAACTAAAGCTTTCATTTATGTTCCATCTGTACCTAGATCATCACCAATACAAACTCCATCACAAGAACCTAAACCACTTATTCTTACATATATCCCTTCCTCCTCACAAAATAAATTCTTTGATCTTCTTCTCGCTCTTGAAAATCTTTCTAAGAGTGAGAAGGCAGGTTCTGAAGCTTTATTTGCCCAAATATTGGAATGCCTCAAGATTATTTCTACCAATGAGTAATTGACAGATCTAATAACTCATATGTCTCAAGATAATAATCAGAAGCTTGAAGAGAATTCAGTAACACTTCATGTAAAGATGAAAAATATTACCACAACTACAAATCATCTTCCTAGAGACATGGGTAGGGAATTTAATAAGCAAATGAGATCCATGTTCAAAGTTTTCTCAACTAGTCTTCATGAAACGGATCAAATTTTCTTAAAAACTATCAAAGAACATAAGAAAGTTATTTTGACATTACAACAACAGAATGAGAACTCAATCAAATAGTTATCAGATAAAATCTTTGATCTCAGTTTTGCATTCTCTGAGTTCAAAAATGATGTGACAGCTCATATTGAGAATGCAATAGCTCTCATACATCAGCAAAGTAATCAAGTAGATGCTCGCCAGCAAGAAATTTAACCAAACATTTTCATAACTTCCTCCCAACTCCAAGAGCTTGTTGAAACAATCAAGAATCTCTCCAAATGATGATAAAATGGGGAGAAACAGATTAAAGAGGGAGAAACAAATTAAGGGGGAGTTAAAATCAGAAGGAGAAAAAAGGAGAAATATTCCAAAAGAATTCAGCTGAGGAAAGAAGAGGAAGTAGAAGACAAAAGCCAAGAAGAAGAAGAAAACAAAAGCCAGATATGATAGGATAATCAAGAAGAAATGGCTTGCAGAAAGCAAAAGAAGAAGAAGATAAAAGAAAGTAGTAGAGTAAGTATTGATATAGTGGAGTAAGTATTAATATTTTCTTTGTACTCGCTAGTGAGTTTTCATGCTTTATTCTAATCATATTTTACTTCAATAAATTCATCTTTTTGCTCTAGCAATACATTGACTTACTATATTTAAGTCATATTTAAATTCAAAGCAACTGCATTTTTAGAATTGATGAATGTTATGAAACTACTGTTTTTGTCATCATCAAATAGGGGGAGATTGTTAGAGTCTATATATTTGGTTTGATGATGAATGTGATTAATGTATATTTGTACTAGTAAGTTTAATAAAGTCCTTAATGATGTTATGTTGTACAAGGACTTAGAATAGTCAGATCAAACCTTTTAGGTTGATTTTATTAAATTGATCTAATTGTTAGAGTCTACATATTTGATTTGATGATGAATGTGATTAATGTATATTTGTATTAGTAAGTTTTGTAAAGTCCTTACTAATGATATGATGTACAAGGACTTAGAATAGAAAGATCAAATTTGTTTGGTTAATCTTATTAAATTGATCTGATGTATAGTTAATAGGTATAAATTGATCATATAGTTACTTTGCTTAATCGTAGTGTTATCATGGATCGCAAAGTTAACTTATCCTTAGTAGTGCATCAGATGTTCGATCGCATAGCTCTCACATTAGTCGTAAAGTTAAGTTAAAGATTGTATAGTAAAGACTGAACATGGAGTATACTCTAAAGACAATTAGTAAAGTCTAATTCGTAAAGTGACTTAAGGATCATTCAATGAAGATCAATTCTCAGAGTAATCTAAGTGTTCGTAGAGCTTTTTTCGGAATCGTAGAGCTTTCAAAGTATTCAAATAATAAAGACAAGTTCATAGAGAAAATATTCGTAGTGCTCAAGTCGTAGAGCATGACATAGAGATTAGACTTTACGTTCCTCATCACTCTATCATTGGCAAAGTTTGTAGAGCAAGTTAAGTTTGATAGGAAGACTGACAAGGGAATGTTGCTGATTTAAGGTCTCGAGGCATTCACCAAACATCCTTGGTTAGAATTGAAGTTCATAAGTTATGTCTAATAGCTAGTTTGGTTAAAACGACAACTACTAGGTGGTAGGTGAGGTTGCAGTATAATGTAACAGGTCCAAGCTGCAAAGCAAGCTGACGCACCAACTTAAAATGTCAAAATTAAGGCTCGCAGAGTATCTGAGCATTAAATGCGCTAACGGAAACCTTAAAATGGGAAATCTCTCCGACATACTATAAAAGGTTTAAGGGATTCAAGTTTAAAAGAAGTAGAGAACAGAGAGAGAAGTGAATAAGACTGATCAAAAAGCCAAAGCTCTACAAAACTAAAAAGAACTCAATCTATGAATTTGAACAACTTGTTCAAGCTGCCAAGTACATTAGAAGATAATCATATTGCCAATTTAGGATCACATCAAAACACTATCAATCAATAGTGATTCATTTTCTATGTGACAATCTTCTAAGTCTGAGTGACTTAAAGAGATCTTAGTGATTTAGGACTAAGTGTCAATATTCTGAGACTTAGTGACTCAAAGGAACCTAGGTGGTTCAGTTGTAATAGATCTTAGTGACCCCATCCTTAGTGGATTTCCTACTTATTAAAGTAGAAGAGTGGACTAAGAGTTATTCAGTCTTCGAACCACTAAAAACTTGTTTGTGTTATTTACTTTAAAGTACTTACTTTCTGTTATATGATTTATCATGTTTGTGTGATTTAAAACCACAAGACTGAATTTGGAACTTAGATTTTCCTTAATTTTTAACGGGGGTTTTCAAAATATATTCCGTTATGCATAATTAATCTTGATTAACTAATTATCTGGTAATACATCTTTAAATAAGCAAAAAGTTTTAAGGATCTATTCAACCCCCCTTCTAAATCTCTATTGTGCCTATGGAAAACAACATTATAGATTCATAATTACAACAACCAGATCATTTTCAGGAAATATGGGGACTTCCGTAAAAATGAGGCGCAATTAAATAACCCATTTCCTTGACAGAACTTCTAGACCTTGCCAATAATGCTCTCTGGTCTAATAATATCATATCAAATAATATGAGTTACTATGTCGTGGCAATTATTGATTTAAAATACTATGTAATTATTACTGTAACAATTATTAAATCAATAATATGAAATATTGTGTAATACCGTGTGATATTGTAGGGTACCGTGTGCTACTGTGTGTCACTGTACTTTTATCACCGAGTATTTTAACAGTTGCAAGTGGTCTCTTTATTAAAAAGGTTATTTCTGTCATTTTCATATCCGATAATTTTATCGTTGTGGGACCCAACAATGATTGGTTGTTTCTCCGCAGTTGTAATTTTTACCTAATATTCCCGACAGAACGAATATTCCCCGACACACTTTTTATTTTGTAATTTGTACATCTCACCCTTAATTTTATCATTTTATCAATGTAACACTTTACTGATTAGAATAAGAATTATAAGAAAATTAAATTCTATTTATGAAAAGTCATGGTCTAGTCTCATTGGGCATTTCGTCCATTCCAAATTGTTGTACAAAGTACTAGAGTCGGTTGTGATGCATATGTGGAGGTAAATATGGTCTTTAAAAGGTCATACTTCATGAGAAGGGCTATTATATTTTTAATTTTAAAGACTCGGCTAGTAGTGCACAAACAGGTTGCCTGGCGTGGCCCAATCTAGGCCTATCATGCTTTGACCATTAACTAGGTCAGCATTGCCTGGACTTACCAAATTTGAAATGGTGATCATGTCGACTGCGCAGCCGAGCAAAGTCAAAGCCCAAACCAAAGCCCGCCTTTGAATTGTTGCAAGTAATCATTTTACTGTCTTTATCCCCTAACTTTTCTCATCTACTGACTACTGCCATCTAGCTTTCTCTTCCTTTTTCCAGTGGCTACTGCTTTACCTTTAGATGCCATTTTTTAAGCTTTTAGAGAATCAAGCAGCTTCACATTTGGAAAGGATAAACAGAGTGAACTAGTGGCTTAGAACTTATAATTTTTTTGGTATGACTGTAAGGACAACATGGAAATAAATCAACCCCTCCCTAATCTCAAAAACCTCTTCTCATCTCTTCTCTATAGATTTGAGCTTTAGATTATAGTTGTTAGAGTCTGTATATTTAAATTTGATGATGAATGAGCTTAATGTATATTTATACTAGTATGATTTGTAAAGTCCTTATAAAGAATTGATATATTGTACAAGGACTTAGAATAGAAAGATAAAATAATGTTAGGTTAATCTTAAAAGAGCTGAGTTGATGTATAGGTGATAGGATCGTAAGGTTACCCTACTATTTGAGGAACACGATCGCAGAAGAAGCATAAAGTCACACATACATCAAGAGGATCGCTGAACTATTGGGAGTAACCAAAACTCACTGATTTGTAAAGTTACTTTAGTTCGTTGAATAAATGATCCTCTCAGCTAGCTAAACGATCGTTAAAATAGACTCGGTCATAAAACGGTCAGGGCTGACAAACTGCCTGATAATTGAGCGTTGAAAACAGAAGGTCCCAATACAATTCCAAAAATATCGTTGGCGAAAATCGACGATTAGAGCATGTGTCTATCGGCTACTTGTTGGATAATGAAACGTCAATTGTGTTAGGTGAAAAAGTAGGATGATGTGATAGGCGTAGAAAAGGAACTATTTCAAAGGTTCAAAAATGTCAACATCAAGCTTCTTAGTACAACAAAGCATTTAATGTTACAACGGGCATATTACAACGGGAAAATTTTTTAGTAGAGTATAAAAGGTTACAAGGATCCAATTTTGGGAGTGCTGAACATCTTGATCAAAAAGCCATATTCTCTGCCAAAAAGTGAATAACGAACTCAACGATTCAATATACAAAGTTTGAGCTGGTAATTACCTATAAACAACACAAATCATCTGAGCATCTGAGGGCAAGAGTGTCCTAGTCAAGAGTGACTAAATATCCAAGTCTGCTGGGCTTGAAGAGGGCAATAGTGTCCTTGTCAGTTGTGACTAAATATTCAAGTCTGCTAGGCTTAAAGAGGACAAAGTTTCCTTGTCTGTGTGACTAAATTCTAGTGGATTCCTACTCAAGGATTAGAAGAGTGGATTAGGAGAAATTTATTCTCTGAACCACTTAAAAACTATCTTTGTCTTTACTTACTGTTCTTGTTGTTTAAATTTGCTTGATCATTATTCTTCATTTCTCAAATCTAAAACCATCATTTGATTTAGATCTTTAAGGGGTTTTTCAAAAAGATCATATTCCGCTGTGCTCACTAAAATAAGTTTATCAATTATCAGATAAAAAGTTTTTTAAGAAGATCTATTCACCCCCCCCCCCCTTTTAGATCTACAAGTGCCTTTAAGAAATAACAATAGTGTTATTCTGCCTTTCTTTCTCTAAGATATGTTTCCTCCCCTATTTCCCTGCTCTACTTGCTTTGTATTTATGTGGTAGATTCTGCTTGTTTGGCCTCATATTTCTTTTGTTTGGATTGAATACTATAAAAAAACCCATTTATTCAAAGTTGCAACGAAAATTCCAGCTATTTTATTTGTTGTTGATATCTTATTTTAATGTTGCAGATCTTATATTAGATGCTTGAGATTCATGTCTATTATACTCTTTAAAATCCTCTATTCCGGATGGGATTGGGTTAGAGGCAATGTTTTTAATTCCTAGGGTTGCTAGCTTATTTTTGTACAGAAGTTAGGTTAGGTTGGGCTGATGGATGGAAAGCTTATTTTATTTAGGTTGGGTTGATGGAGGGTGCTAGCTTATTTTATTTAGGTTTATTTAGCTTGGGGCTGGATGTTAGTGGCTGGTGACTAGGCCTGTAACATCCCCAAATCCGGGTACTAATCACCACGAACCTGGTACATCATTTCTATAACTATTGCGGAAGATATAAACATAAATTGTTTATACAATAACCTTTACAACATAATCCCCAAGGTCGATAATCTTAACTTAATACACACATTCATATACTACAAGACTTACAATGTTATTTGCCTTTCATACTATTAGCAATTTTAACTGTACACTAATCCAAATCCTGTAACTTGTCTTTGCCTTTGCCTGTGTCTGAAGTATTCGTCTTAATCTGAAATGTTTATCATGATATAGCAAGGGTGAGCAACAAGTTTGCCTAGCAAGTTTAAGTTCAAAGAAATATATATCATGATTAAAAGAATAAATAATAAGCTGATAAACTTTCAACAATATAATAATTGTGAAAGAACATGAATTAATTTTCATAACTAAATGACCGAGACAATAAAAATAAAAGGCCAACAATGAACATGAACAACTATAACTGAACCAAATGTTAATGAAGGTGATCATCCTTTCATACCTTATGAACATCTACAACATGCACAACGTGCGAATTAATAAATCATAGATGTGATGTAATCAACAATGATTAACCACTAGTTAAAAGTATAGTTCGAGAAACTTGCTTGTACCGTCGACTACTACTACGCAATCTATTTTAAGCTTCATCTGAAAGACCTAATACTGATAATATTGATGCCCAATTAGAATAATATCATCACATATACTATTATTAATTACAGTTATAATATAACTTAAAAACTTATCACATATCCCTAACAGTCACTAAAACACATAAGACCAGATATCAAGTCAAATTATTTTAGTCTTAGTTGAGTTCAATACTACTTCGACGTCCCGATTGCCCAATCGGACTATTATCGAGCCTATTTCAAATAAAACTCTACTTTAAACACTTTAATATTATCTTAGATAATTTAATTATTAGTCAAAACATTTTTCAATAGCTCTTAATAATTTTTAAATAATTATTATCATTTATAATGATTTTTCAATCATTAATATCATTTTTAAATGATTTAAATACCACATAATTCCATTATGATTAATATTTAATAAATTTCAAATATTAATGAAGTACATGTCATAATATTATAAGTTATTTATTATAATTCAAAGGTATTTTTTAACACCTTAATATCACATTTAAATAATTTTAAAACATTTAAAACCATTATTAAATGATTGCCATTAATATTAAAATATTAATGTATTTTATGACAAAATATTAAAATTTATGTTTTATAACTTAAAACATTTTTAAAACCTTTAAATCATTTTTTATATGATTTTTAAATCATTAAAACTATTTTTCCATAATTTATTTAATACAATTATTAAATAAATTATTATCATTAATATTAAATTATTAATGAAATACATCCCAAAATATTAAAAGTCATTCAAAATAACTTCAAAAATATTTTTAACACTTTAATATATTTTCAAATAATTTTTAAAATATTAAAATCATTTTAAAGTAATTTATTTAATATAAATATTAAATAAATTAAATATCATTAATATTAATAAATTAAAATATTAATGAAATATATCTCAAATTATTAAAAGTTAATTTTACACTTTAAAATAATTTTTACAAATTAATTATGAATTTTTCATAATTATTTTCCATTTAATTTTAATTATTTAAATTAAATAATTCATTTTTAAAAAATATGTCGCTAAAGGGGCCTATCGGAACAAAACTGTCGCTATAGGTGTTCTTGAGTCCTCAAGAACATTCAAAGTCAGTGTATAGGGTGCCTAGTTTGACCACTTGTAGATCTTTGATCTTGATATTTCTAGGCATGTAGGTGTACTAGTGATGCAGTATTGATGTAATACTACAAGCACAAACAAATTGCAAGGTCAAACTACATCACAACAATAAGTTATAAGCCATCAAAAAGCATGTCAAAGATGTTCTTCATTTTCTGGGTTACCCAGAAAATAAGAACAGTGTCAAGGGCCCTACTTTGAATCTTAATAACTTGAATTCTGGGCTTACTCTAAGTGTTAAAATGTAACACTTATGTAGTAGGTATGTCAAGGTACAAAAGTAATACACTTTTGTAGCTTAAAACATCACAACTAAAAGATCTAGGCCAGTCAAAGTAGTGTTAGAAACTGGTTCTTGAACATTCTGGGTTTTCCAGAAATCTTCATCAGGCAGTTGGTCAACCCATATTTGACCATGATTATTATTTATTCTGTTCATGATCTAGGTTTTCTAGTGTTATGGTTGTGTAGTCTATATGTCAGAGTATATCAATAATACACTCTCATGGCCTAATAACTTAACAACAGCAAGATCTAAGGCCTACAAAACCTTGTCAGACAATTCTGGGTTTCTGGGTTGCCCAGATTTCCAGATTTTGTGCTTGGTCAACCATGTTTGACCATGAATAACTTGTGATCTATAATTGTTATGGACTTGATTCCACTTCCAGTGTACTATCCTCATGTCATAGAACATGAATGATACACTTATCCATCCTAAGATCTAATAGATTAAGATCTATACGCTCTGACATATGGCTGTCAGACCTCAAAATTAGGGTTCTTGACTATTTTGAAAAAAATTCTATTTTCTTGCACTTAGATGTTATGGATCCATGATATAACATCATAGATCACTAAATAATATCTTAAAACACTAATCTAAACATCAAAACACAACATCTACAGAAATCATAAGGATCTAGATAAATTTAGGGTTTATACCTTTTTAATGCTCAATCTTGATTCTGCCCTCATGATCTGATCTTGGCTTATGTATGGGATGATAAGGCTTAACTTCTCACTAATTTCCTCTCAACATTTCGAGAATTAGAGAGAGAAAAAGTGTTGGCTAAGTTAGAAAATAAAGTAAAGGTTTTCTTAACTCTTAACGTTTAATCTTTTGATTCATTGAATATGGATATTGCTAGGTGGCAAGAAATCTGATTTGGTGAGATTTTTAAGCACGTGGAAAATCTCTTGGATGGTGACTCACAAGATTTGGCAATATCTTTTGCTTAAAGATTAAGTAAAAGGGTATTTTGGTAATTTCGTACCTACTAAGGGTATTTTGGTCATTTCCCCTATAATTAAAAGGGTAATTTGGTCTTTTTATATATATATATATTCCATAACTTTTAACCCTTAAGTCTTAATACTTAACATTAGGGTTCCCAAATTAAGGTTTTAAAATTCCCAATTAGGGTTTAGGATTCCCAAAACTGGAATTAGGGTTTCTAACCAATCATTAGGGTTTCTTAACTGAACATCGAAGTTCTTATCATAACATTAGGGTTTGTCAACATTATAACTGATCTGATCAACAATTGACCCTTAACCACATACTGTACACACATAATCACAATACACAAAACCCTATACCTCAATATCAGATATTCACTTACAGTTTGTAATTCTTACAAGTCCTTCATAAAAATTTGAAATCCATATCTTATTTCATGTCTAGATCTTATTATCCAACCTTTTATCAATTATTAAGATTTTATTAATCGTCTAAATTCTCTGGTTGTCACAAGGCCTGCAGAGTTAGCCGTTTCAGGCAGAATCAAGCTCAGCCTTTTTTGGACTTTGCACTGTGCTACTAAAAATAAGGCCTCTTTGGAGCCTTGAGAATTTGGGCCGATTTTTAGGCCGTGCCTAGTCGGATCAAGGCCAGGCCTCAGGCCTTATGTGCACCGTTACTTGGCTGATAAGGACAATGTGTTTGCTATGGTCCTATGGTATATTGATAATAGGCTTATTAAGATGTAGCATTTGAAGGAAAATGTTAATCTCAGTGAAGAAATATGTACCAAAACTCCGGCGTGGGTGAAACTTCATCATATTCCATATTCATATTAGACCAAAGAAGGATTGAGTTATATTGCTAGCGGTATTGGGAAACCTCTTTTCACAAATAAAGTCACAGCCAAGCTAGATCCCATATCGTTTGCTAGGATCTGCGTTGAAATGAATATTTCTTATTCCTTCCCTGAATTTCTCTTTATTGTTGTCTATAATGTTGATTTGGATGAATTTGATTTTGCTGATGTTATAGTTGAGTATTAGAATAGGCTAGCTTCTTGCCCTTCCTGCCTTTCATTTGGTCACTCTAGGTTGAAATGCCCAAAGGCTAACTATCAATGGGTTCCTAAGTCTAATATTCAGTCAAAGTCAGATGCCCCTGTGATCATCCCAAAAATTAATTCTGTAAATACCCTAGTGGTTCCAGCTGAGGATGTCCCCAAGGATCCTCCCCTTCCCCAGTTATTGGAATGGACTGAAGTTTCTAAGTGCACTAAGAATGCTAAGGATAAAGGACATTCTATTGAGGTCTCTTTTACACCTCTTACTAACTCTTTCAAGCCTTTTAGTGACCTTGATGCTTCTGGCCCTGATTTCTCTCCCTTACCTAATCTCCTAGTTTCCAAGCTAATCTCTGTTGATGAAAAGGAAGGTAAGGATCTTAAAAGTAAAACAAGAGGTAATCGGGATGTTGTCCAATCCTTTAAGCGCAGAAACAATGGTGGGGGGAAATCTCCCTCAAAATAACTCTCTCTATTTTCCAAGACTAGCATAAATCACACTCAACTTTCTAGATTACATCCAAAATGTTCAAAATTTCATATATATGTTTATGACTCACAATCATATTTATGTTTTGAGTCCCTAAGCATGTGGACAGTCCCTGATTGGTTCTTGGACTACGTATTGCTAGGACAAGTTCCTAAACTCATATTATTGTGGTAAATTCCTAAAATCATAATGTGTGGCAAGTTTGATGAACTATAATGAGGTATGGTAAGATTATAGAAATAAGAATTTTTGGTGTAGTGAGTAGTGATGGTGCTAAAAATTGATAGAATGGTTAAGTAATGAAGTAGTGGAGAAAAGATTGAAGTTGATGGAGAAAATGGATATTCCAAATCTTCTAGCTATGCAAATTTTCAAAATTTGTTGACATCGTGTTGATGTATTTATTTTTTTAAAAAAATATATATCAATATATTAGATCAAATTATTGAACCAATGCGTTTTAAAAGTTCTATTATTCATATGTCTATGCGAATTGTTTCAACTAGACAAAAATGATTTGAAAATTTTTAGAATGTATTTTATATAATCATGTGTATCATTTGATATGGTGTATAAATAATAAATGAGGGAGTCATCAATGCACTTGAACATACTGTTGGATGAGATCATAGTATCATCAGCTCACAATGGTATGATGTAGCATGACAAAGTCATATAATGACGAAATCCTCAATGTACTAGTAAAATGGTACGGTATCACAACATCATAAAAAGAATTTTTGGTTTTCTTTGACTTTAAAAAAAATATGCTAATGGAGATGGTTTAAAAATATGTCGATTGATGTCCGAATTATTGCTAAAAGTCTAAGCTATTTGATTTGGTTAGACGATTATTGAAAGATATTTATTAGATTCAAGCGTTCTTTGACAAATTATGCCAAACCAAATTGTTTTGGTGCGGATTCGGATGTTGAGAAGTTGAGGTGAACAACCATATAAAGGGGAAATGTTATCGAATACTATGGTTCTGAAAGTAACGCATATAGTCGTTACGATGTAAAACGTTGTGCACGACATAGTGGTACGATAAGCTGATCACCTAGAGTACTTGTAAAGAGTGTTTTCAGTCTTTTTGATTGATAAACATTTTGTATAAAGTTTACAGTGTGAAGTACTGAGGTGAAGAACTATTAAACCTAGTGAAGAGTACAAGGTCTTGCGACCCCTCAGCATGATTCAGAATGTTTTAAATTCCTGAGTTATTTATATCGCTTCCCAATTATTGAGCAATTATGGAAGATTCTTGTAATTATGAAGGGTGAATATGGCAAAGAGGATATTCTTTATAAAGAAGTAAGTTGTAGAACGCGACATGTAATGATGGGTAAATTGACCAAACCATAATAATTCCAAGAAAGAAAGAAATTCTGAAAGGAGAAGGGATGAAGTTATTAAATGATAATGTAAAATTTTTTTAAAAGAGAAAGGTGTGAAGAATGCAATGATTTTAGAAAGATCTTTAGAGAAAGAATTTGGTTATAAAACCAATGAAAGAATAAAGATTAACGTAAAATCTATTTTGATAAATTGAATGAACAAAAATTGGTAAATCAAAGTTTTAAGGGCGAAATTTTAGAAAAGAGGGTGAATGTTATGTCTCGAATGTTTATAAGTTAGTAAATCATGATATTAAATGAATGCGACGAATATGGTATACAATGATCCTTGGAAAAGGAAATGGTTGGATTATAAATTATTAATACTTGAAATAGTATCGAGTTCAAATAAAGGTTATGAAATAAAACCTACAAGTGTTTGTTGAGGAAACAAATGGATTAGGAAATATAAAACGTATATGAAGGTAATGTATTGAAGTTAAAATTTTGAAAGAGATTTGATGAAAACCAAGTAAGGGTTTTGTTGATTCCGAGGACAGAATCCTTATAAGAGGGGAAAGATGTGACAACCCAGATTTTCATAAATTATTAAAATAAAAATTTGGTAAATAAAATTCTTATTATGAGATGTTTTGAGTTGAGTAAATATGTATATATGTTATATATTTTGAAATATGTGATTTGGTATAAAGGAATTAAATGTTCATATAGCATATATATATATATATATATATTGAGAAAATGATGTTTAATAGTTAATTAAACTATTGAAGAAATTAAATGAAATTCTTACGAAAAGGAAATTAACTGAATAATATGAGTTAATTTGATTAAGTTGGAAATTATATTATGAGATAATATATAATTTGATTATTATGCCTTGTTGGCGAGGGAATTTTTAAAAATTAATTTCATAAATAATGTGAGTAATTCACTTAATTAAAATAGTGAATTAATATAAATATTTTTTTAATAAAATGAGGAAGTAATACATTACTGATAAATGTAATACGTTGTTGTAGTACGATTGTGAATTTCGTAAATAGTTAAAATATTTATTGAATAAAATTAATAATTTAGTTGAGATATTTATGGAATGAAATAAATATTTGATGGAGATTGTCATGGAATAATTTATTTAAGTGTGATAGTATTGATTGAATTTATAATCGGTGTGTATTTTGTTACGGTAATGGAATGGTAATATTCTAATTTAATTAAATAATTATATTAGAGAATTTATGATTTGTTGAATAAAATTATAATTATATTGGTTAAATAGAAATTATAATTTTATTAGTAAGGTTTAACTTTATTTTTGAAAAAAATAAGTTTAATTTAAAATATAAGAATTTGTTAAGGGGTGTGACAAATGAGTACCATGTAATAAGAAATTATAAAAATAAATTAAAAGGGGTGTTATAAGGGGTTAGCCAAACATGGCCTTGTGACCCTTTGCCTTTGTAACAACTGAGACCTTTAGTCTCTGTTAACTGATAAACCATGTGAAAGACGTAGCCTTCAGTTTATTTCTCTCATACATTATTTTATTTACTAAGTCTAGAACACAAAGAAGAAGAGAAAGGGTAGAAAGAATTTGAGAGAGTGATATTCTTTGAGAAATTGAGAAGAAGGTGCTTGTGACAATCCAAGAAAGAAGAGGAATGATAATCAAGCCATCCTAGTTGTTTAACTAAGCTTAGAAGAATCAAAGGTAAATTCTAATGTTCTAGTTCTTATTTTCTAAAACTAGTTCTTTATAATTGGTTTTGATGATGAATTAGTAGAGAAATCAGATAAATGTGTTAACAAATGTTTATAATCTATTTTATATCACTTATAAATGGTTTTGATGTGATCAAATCCATGAAAACATGTTTTAAAATGAAGAATTTGAGTTTTGTGGACATAAGTACATTTTGGCTTATGTTGGAGTCCAAATTGATGGTTAATTCATGGGTAGAATTTGAAATTGATAATGGATGTTGTTAATATATTGAAATACGAAAACATCGAAAGTTAAACGGATCAATTTGGTTGAATAACAAGTTCATAGTGATTGATTACGCTAAACATGTTGAAATATGAAGTTAGTGCATGAACTTTGGTTTTAATTCCTTTAAATTGGTGGTTTAAATGGTTTGAGTTGTTAGAATCGTGATATACATGTTTGGTTTTGATTCTACAAAGTGTATAGTATTTGGGTATGCTTAAATTCTTGTTGACGTGCGAATATTGGGAGTTTTTTTGGCTTGAACAGTACTGTGTCACGAACTACAAAATCGGAGTCTAGGCAACTTCGCCCCCAACGGAGTTTCCAGTTCAAAAATCTCCGCCTTGGCGGACTTTCCTAGTTCAAAAACCCCGCCTCGGTGGGGGTGGATAGATTGGTCAAGGGATGGGTTTTTGTTTGTTTAGTCTAAGAAATGTTAATCTAACCTCATCCAATGATCATAAAGATGTGTTAACCATGTAATAGGAAGTTATAACAAATTGTTAACATAAGTATGATAATTATAAGTTGTGAAGAACTTAAACTTAGTATTCGTGAGAATTGGAGTTATAGTTTAACACCATGTTGTACGTGTACCATATTAATAGGAAGTTCAAATTGTATATGTAACACGTTACGAGAAGACTTTAAGAAGCATATTATGGAGATTCCTAAATAAGTTGAATAAATCTAATTTACATCGAATGTGATGTGACGGAAAACTTTAAAGACTTAACTGAATGTTTAAGTGTCGATTAAAAGTGAAGTATAAAGAGAAGTAAGTAAGTGTCGATTAAAAGTGAAATATAAAGAGAAGTAAGTCGAGGGTTAATTTAGGGACTTCAATAAATGTTAAGTGTCAAATAAAGAGGAGTTAAACCTAAAGATAGGTTATAAGTTTTAAATAAACACAAGTTATAAAAGGAATAAGACTAAGAGTCGATGTGATTTCATTGTATGTGTAACTGATTCATGTGTATATAAACTTTTGAACTGATGTAGGATAAATGCAAGGCAGTTAAGTTGTAGTTGATAATCTACGAGCCAGGCAAGTCTATCAGTTTCTATTTGCTTTATAAACTAGATTGCTGATTGTTGTAATCTAGACTGCTATATGCATGTGAAACTATATATGATGCTCTATATACTGTGAAAGTCAACTTATGACTGAGCTGATTGAGTTATGGAACTCAATCTTTAATTGAAATGTGAAATACAACATGTATGATATGTTTAGTCAAATGGTTATAATGTATAACCTGAGCATGATATTATGCGCTATATGATGCATGTAAACTGTTGGATTTGTTGAGCTGTCAAGCTCAATCTTGCAAAAATAACTTTTTTGCAGGTTAAAGATTCAAGGTAATGCTACGTGCTATTTGAATGATAAAGATCAGAAGTAATGCAAGGAGATCATTTACTTTAGTTGAAAGTTTTATTTTGAACCAATTTTAAGGTTCTAAAAGATGTACTTGATAGTTTACGATGTTTAATTCATGTTGAGTTATAAAGTAGTATTATCCGATATATAAAGGATATCAATTTGAGATGTAAAATTTTATATATTAACTCTGATGAAGTGAATCATAAAATAAGTATGATTCTAAGTTATGTAAATGATAAAGGTTAGGATTCGGGGGAAATAAAGAATGAAAATTGAAAAGTTTTAATTATTTCGCATTTTTATTGATTAAATCGTCGAATATTGTTATAAAATTAGAATGTGAAGGTGTTGATAACGACCAAAGTCAGGTGTGATTTTGTTCAAATTTTGGGGTCGTTAGAGTCACATTCTCTATCAAGTTGGCACAACTTCAGCAAAGGCATCACATGTCATATCAGTTACTAGTAGTGGTTTTTAAATGTTTTGTCATTTCTCCAACTTAAATGTTATATAATTTCACATCACAAGCTCTTTCTCCAACTTCAACTCTAGAAAATATCATTTTCCCTCTTTCTCACATATATGTCTCTTTTAATCCAACCCTCGCATCTCACTTTCAGATTCAATTTCTTTCTTTTCTTTTTACTTGGAAATAGGCTAATGGCTGATGGTGATTGGATTCACCCCGGTCCTATTGAGGTATGTATTATTTATTTAGTGTATTTATTCATACTTAATAAACAATGTATATTAGGATATTATTTTATAATGATTTAATAAGGTTGAATTGTGTATTATATATATCTTTTGGTTTATATGTAAAATATTAATTTATTTATACATGTTACAGGAGTCGTCTCCCCTTAAATGTAGGCGTACTGATGGGGGTATTTTTAGCAATGGAGAGATGCTCACCCTAATTTGTGCATTCTTCATGGTATTCCACAGGTTGTATTTTATGGGGTATATAGAGTAGGAAAAATTAGATATGATCGTGCTTTGATCACAACCATGATTGAGAGATGGAAAGTGGAGACTCACACATTCCATTCTCCCATTGGCGAGAGTACAATCACCCTCCAAGATGTGGAGGTACTAATGGGTATTCCCACTCTTGGATCCCTTGTGACACATACTAATACTAACGATCGTATCTATATGTCAACTTTGACGCCCCCAAAATAAGTTAACATAACACATTTTGAGTAGCCAAAATGCATACAACCAAATTTAAATACAAACTTTCCTATTTACAAATATTAAACTGTCATGCAAAATATGATAACACATATACTATGAGTTTCAATACAAATATTGTATCATATATAATACGAAAATATCCACACTCAAACAAAGTCCTCATTATAATTATTGTCACTATTTTACAACATAGTGAAGACTTCTATAGTAACTATCTCGGAACATAACTCCACTCCCCGACTAGTCCCAACTACACTCTCATTTCCTTAGAAGAACAATGGAACAAAAAGAAAAAAGGGTGAGCTCAACTAGCCTAATAAAGAATATTATGACTAAGATAATGAAGAATAAATTATATTTAGCATTCAACAATGATAATTCAGATGAAATATAATAGACAACAAGTTCTAAATCAACAATTGTAGCGGAACAAGCAATCCATTAGAAGAGTCAAGTAGAGCATGATGTCTACTATCTTCTATGATTTTAAAAATCCATCATCAAAATTTTATCCTTGTAACACCAATCAATAGTTTTTGTTCATAATTATGCAAATCAACAGTTTATCTTTGCACTACAGGCCAAAAAAATTCATTTGTATCACTAGTGGTTATGATCATGCCAACAACAGTCCATCTTTGCACTACGGGTTAAAGAGAACTTTCACCAGAAATCTTTGCCTGTAACATTAAAGGTCATGATTATACCAATAAACAATTCATTGTTATAATCATACTAATCAATAGTTCATCTTTGCACTACGGGCCAAAGATAACTTTTCACCACATTTTAAGTCGGATTATTATGATGATATAAAGGATGAATAAAAATAATAAGATCAAGGATAAACATTAGAGATTTTTAATTTATCCAAAGTTCAAGAAAGTCCAAATTGTCAACATGATGACCAAAACATTGATTCAAATTCAAGAATGATATTTAAGGTTTTTATTTTAAAGATAATTTGGACAGAAAAGGCTAACTCCGTCGTGAATAGTACTCAGACATGAATAGTTCTCCGGCGTGAATAGTACCCCGACATGATTAGATTAAGAAAGCTCAGGTGAATAAAATATTCAAGTAAAATGATATTAGATGAAACGAAAACCTCTACAAATTTCTAATCATTTCAAGAATTACAGAAGCAATACTTACCACAATAAGTTTAGATTTAGGAATATGAATTAAAATAATATCACTTGCATAATATGGAGTATGAAAGAATATAATATCTCTTTCGAGTATTGAAAGAAAATAATATCATTTACCTTAGTAGGAGACTAGATCTGACTAGTATAAAGGAGATTATCTTGAGGAAATCTTGCACTATTAGCTACACTCAAAGTATCCTTATACTCAAAAGAAATACGCACAATATTACGGAAAAAGAATTTTGTGATTCTGGTGTGAGTTTCATACCTCAACTAAACAACCTATTTATAGTAAAATGGTAGCACACCAAGTTTGAAAAAAAATACGCAGGAAGATGATGTGCACACTGGTTTTGAAAAAAAGAATTCAAAACCAAAATGACAACCTTCACTTTTATTCACATGCTTCAAATCATATATTATAATAATATTACTATTTAGAAAGTTATAAATTATAAAATTATACTATTATATTATCACATTATACTATTATAATTTAATATTATAATAATATATTTGAATAAATATTTTATCGGAGAAGATAATTAAGGTTTCATAGAAAAATATGTCAAACTTTCAACAAATGTCTCATGTTAAATTCTTCCATTTATATCAAAATTGAACAAATATTTATCAATAATTTTTATTCATCAATTATTTACAACTCTTCAATCTTTCAATAATTATTCCTAATTAATATTATAGACTCAAAATACTGACAATCAGATCGTTCCCAGGAAAGAGGGGGCTTTCCGATAAGGATTTCTCCTTACTAACGCGCAATTATATAACCTAACCATTTTTCTCGACATAACTTTTTAGATATTGTCAATAATACTATCTATAATATCATTTCAATGATATGAGTTACTGTGTCGTGATAATTATTAATTTAATTATGTAAAATATTATTCAGTTGTTACTGTGATAATTATTGAGTCAATAATATGAAATACTATACAATTATCACTATAGCAATTATTGAATAAATAATATAAAGTACTGTGAAATATCGTGTGTGCTACTGTGGAATACCGTGTACTACTGTGGAATAACGCGTATTACTGTACTTTTATCACCTGGTATTTCAACAATTAACGGTAAAAGTTTTACCGTTAATCTTTAAAAATGTTATTTCTGTCGCTTTCTATATCCGACAGTTATTCCGTTGTGGGGCCCCAGTACCAATGATTAGTTATTTCGACGTTGTCGTACTTTACCAAATATTATATTCCCGACAGAGAGAATATTCCCAAACAAAACGAATATTTTCTGACAACTGTTTACTTTGTATAATTTGCACATATCACCCACAACTACAACTTTTAATAAATCAACACCTTACTATTTAGAATAATATATAAAGAAAATTAAATTGTATTCATAAAAGGTTAGGGTCTTACATCAGCACTCCCATCGTTATTATTAGTACGTGTCATAGGGGATCCAAGAGTGGGAAGACCCATTATAATGAGGGCATGCCTAGCTTGAGCTCAAATGGAGGTTATGGTTCTAATCCAGTGCAAGTGCCAATTGGACCCGTGACGAGGTCTCGATCTAAGTGATGAGTGGGTTTATACTTACGAATCGGTTCCTATTTGAACTTCAATAGTGTTGATCCTGTCTATTTCTGTACAGTTTTACTTATTTTTGTGTTGTTTTATGTTTAGGTTGCATTACGTGTCATTGATGGTGTAATGTAGCGTTGTGGTGAGAAAGCGCCATAAAAAGAGCCAAAATCAACTTCTGCAGAATGAACCCCCGTGCGGGGCGGGCCCTTTGAAGAATAAAACCCCCACCGGGGCGAGGGTGTACGTGGCAAAAATGATGAAGACCCCCGCCGGGGCGGGCATCTACAATTATAAAACCCCTTGCCGGGGTGGGGGTAAGGGGAGAGAGAAAGAGACTTCTGATTTGATTTGAACTCTATAGCTACGTGGATGGAAGACTTTGGCATAGATTGGGACTGTTATTGGGCATCGTTGGTGAACTATTACATGACTGATACATCAGAAAACACATCATTCAACAGACTTCAATTTCACAACAATCAATTAACACTTTGAGCCCTAATTTTCAGAGAAGACATTGGAGGAGAGCAAGGAAGGTCAAGATCACGAGAATTAAATATTAGAGCGAGGATAAGGGTGGTGTTTTACTGTTCTTAGTCTTTCAATTCAAATTTTGTAATTGGGGTGCTGAATTCTTTACTTATTTCAGTTTTTAATTTATCTATGATGAACTAAATTCTTAATTAGGCTTGCAATGGATCTTTAGTGTTGAACAATGATTGTCATGCATTAATTTCAGTTTATTAATACTATCAATTCAGTTTATCTATTATGATTTATACTTAATTTATGAATTGATTAATCACCAATTTCATGTGGATTTGTATGGACTCGAGAGATTATGTATGAATCTAGACCTAATCACAATAGCATGTGTTCTTAAATTCTGCGTTTTGATGGAATCTTGATGAATGTTTAGGATAGAGATATACCTAACATCGCATGTAATCACGTAAAGAACTTGGACTTTAAACCTTATTTGATTTTAATTCACATAGAGATATAGTGAATTAGTTAATTAGGGTGTTTGACTTAATTCTATCAAATTGTAGATTTAAGTTAATATGGTGTAAGTGCATCGAGAGATAGCTAATTCTACTTTAGTATTCTTGATTAATGAACTGAGATAGTAAATTGTACTGGAAAAAGGTGTGATAATTAGAGTGAAACTTAAAAGTGAAATTGTAAGCCTAATCCTCCATTTATCTACTTAAATTTATAGTTACTTAGTGTGTTGATTGGTTTGATTTTTATTTTATTAGTTTTTATTAATTATCATCATTAATTCTAATAGTTTAATAAAATTAGAATAATATAAAACTGGTACTTGTTAGATTAGATTTCATACTTGTCTCTGTGGGAACGATACTCAACTTATCATTATATTACTTGTTGATCACGTATACTTGCGTGTTGAGCGTATTTAGAATTTACACCAACACTAAGCACTTTAAGGAAGGACTTATCAGACTTAATTATAAATGGAGATTGGAAGGAGGAAGGAACAAATTTGAAGGTTTTGGGACTAGAGTCGAAACCCATAAATTTGATACAAGTATTTGTGCTAAGTCAAGCAAGGGAAAGGAGCCAAGAATCACTCCTAGTTGACCGGCGCTCCTTGCGCCAGGAGTGTACTAGAAGTAACGCGGCCCGCACCGAGCCATCAGAAGCTCTAGTCGTGCAACGCGCCCCACGCCAAGACGGTGCGCTCGCGCCAGTCAGTCGAAAAAATCTGCTAAGGTAAGCATGACCACTCTGCGACGTAGGTCGAGGTTGGTGCCCCTGCCACGGACGTCTTCTGGTCGGAACACGTTTTCTAAGAAGACGTGTTTTTGACTAAATTGCTTTCTTTTAACATATTTCTTTCCATATTTTTTTGGGATTCTTCATATCTTTTATAATTCTAATGTCATTAGGATACTTTTAGATAGGTTTTTGATACATACGAAGTAATTGATTCCTTTTTGGATTATAGGGTTTTCATTACCATTATTTAAAGACTTATTGATGTAATTGTCATTAATTCATTCAATATTATTCAGATTAATCATTATTATGAGTTTATTCTCTACTATTGGTTCTTTAAAGAAATCTTAAGTATTTTTCTTATTTATTTCTTCGATGTTCAATTTAACTTATCATACAATAATTTGTAGTTGTGTGTGGCGTCTTCTACCACATCAATCGTCGATTGTACCAAGATTACCAGTTCAATATAAGCGAGGGGTCAAGATGTCGTTAGTGTCCATTCAATGCATATTTTCGAATGCGAGCAATTGTACCAAGATTACCGTTTATATATAGGCGAAGGGTTAAGGTGTTGCGAGCAATTCACTATACAACTTTGCTAGAAACGATCGGGGTGAAGACCACCTCATGCAAGCATGCCGTGGAGTCTATCATTTGGTATCAAAACTAAGTATTCTAGCGAGTTACTTATCCTTTAAATTTCTGCTTGGAATTATTGAGTAAAAAATACAGGAGTATAGATTTTTTTTTCTTTATATTGTTAAATTTTTTTCGATTGCATGCTATTATTGAGGGTCATACTATCTATATTTGCTTTGGGATAAGTTATTTTTGAATTGATTAGTAAAACCGAGAATTTTGCTAGGTAAATTCGAAAAAAACCTATTAGAGAGAATATCTAGAGGTAAAAGGCTCAATAGTGAGATTAATTGAGGGTAAAAGCCAAATTTTGAGTGCATACACGAGTGAAACCGTTGATTTGAGCGAAACACGTAAGGGAGTAGTGAGGAAACTGTTTTCTACTAACCCTTGTTTTGCAAGAAATATGTATAACTCCAAAGACAAAGGCACTTTTGAAGAACAACCTTCCACAACGTTTGATATGAAGTTTATGTTGGAAGCCATGAATAAGGAGTGGAATAGAAGGTGGGGGATGATGAATGAATGTCTTGATTAGATTAGTAAGACTCGGGGAGAATCATCTCAAATTTCTAATGCAGCACAGAAAAGGGAAATCACAACAACGGGAAGCTAAAACGGAGAAAAATCACTTTGAAGGTGAATTTAGTGGGGAAAAATCGTGAATCTGATTTTCTATATCGAAGGCAAAGAGGTGCTAGAGAAAGAGGAGATAGAAATAGGGAAGATGACAACGTGAATAGCATCAAAATGGAAATTCCACCTTTCCAAGGAAGGAGCGATCCAGAAGCATATCTAGAATGGGAAAAGAAGATAGAGTGGGTATTTGTCTGTCACAATTACTCTGATATCAAGAAAGATCGAATTTGTTACTGAATTTTCCAATTATGCGGTTACTTGGTGGGATCAGTTAACTACTAGGCGGAGGAGATGTGGTGAACGTTCAATTGAGACATGGACAGAAATGAAGATAGTGATGAAAAAGAGATTCGTACTGATGGTATCGTGATTTGTTTAGGAGCTTACAAAATCTAAACCAGGGAAGTAGGAGTGTGGAGGACTACTTCAAGGAGATGGAGATGTTAATGGCTAGGGCTAATATGGATGAGGATAGTAAGGCAACAATGACGCTATTTTCAGTAGGGCTAAATTGAGATATATCGGACTTAGTGGAACGACAACATTATGTGGATTTAGGGGACATGGTACATATGGCTATCAAGATTGAGAAACAGCTTAAGAGGAGAGGTGGCCAACGTTCTAATTCTACCACAAACTCATCATGGGAAACTAATGCTGTAAAACGAGAGGAGAAACCAGCTATGAATAAGCCGAAAGTGGAGTTCAAATTGGATGTAAATAATCGTGGAAAACAAGGTAAAACTGAACCTTCTTTTTTTAGTCGCAATAGAGATATTATATGTTTTAAATGTCAAGAGAGGAGATATATTCCTAGCCAATGTCCAAATTAAATAACTATGTTATTACTTGACAATGGGGAGGCAGAGATCGAGAAAGAAGAGTGATATTGATTCTATGTCACTATTAGAGAAGATGAGGTGGCCATATATGGTGAAATTGAAATTCTGATTATAAAAAAAGCATTTAGTTAATACGCAGGTTAAGAAAGAGAGCACTGAACAGCGGGAATTTGTCATGTCATTCTATATAATCTATCAATCTCTCATTTAAAATGGGTCCAAGGAAAAGTACACGTAGAAAAGTACATGTAGTAAAAAGGTAAAACTGACATCAAAATAAATCTAACGCCAATTTGATTGGCGTTGAATCTTTTTTTGTTTGTTCATCTGTCGCATCACTCTTTCTTCTCTCATTTTTTTCATTCACTCCTTTATATAGCTATTTATTCTGACTACTTTTTAAATTCATTTTTTTCGTTGAGTTTTTTTTTTGCTTCCATTAGCCTCCATCAATTTTGTTCAAAACACCCCTAAAGGTATGTGATTTGAAAACTTAAAAAAAATTCCATTAGGCTCTAAGGCTAGCGAGAGGAGATCATCATTCCTCAAATTCTTTGTCCTCTTTGTGTCCCTCCACTTAAATTTTGACACATGTGCTTTTATTTTATTTTAGAATTAATTACTGTTAAATAAGAAATTAGGTGTCAAAATTTAAGTTGAGGGACACAATGGGACAGGGAAATTAGGGACAGAGGATCTGCTCTCAAGGCTAGCCTTTTTTTTTTAATAAAACATTTTTTTCAAAAATTGTCAATTTTACTAGTTTTAGGCGTGCACTTACAACAGTAAAATTGCGGGACTACTAAAATCTAAAAGCAGAAAGAAGGAAAACATCAGTTCACTTTAGTAAAAACAATTCTAAAAAAACTTTTAAAAAATTAAAATAATTACAACGCAAAAAAAAATACAACGCCTGTCTAAATGGCGTTCAAGGCTCTGACAGTACTATATACAAATTCAACGCCACTTCAAGTGGCATTTGTTATTTTGTTTTTAAATAAAAAAAATACATTGAACTTTCAAATTGGCGTTAAATAAAACAAAGATTCCAAAAGTCATTGACATCTTTTTTCCAAATTTGCTATAAAAAAAAAATAGGTTCAAACGTCACTTCAAGTGGCGTTCAAAAAATAATTTCAAAAAACCTCTGACATCTTTTTTCCATATTTGTTTTTTTTAAAATATAAAAAGAAAAAAGTACAGACGCCACCTGACATCTGACATCTTTACCTTTCCTTTTTTTCAATTTTGCTTAATAAAAATATTTAAAAAAAGGTTTCAACACTCATTTGGCGTTGGATCATTTTTTTTTCTTTCAAAAAAATAGAATCAATTTTTAAAAAAAAATCGTTTATCAAAAAAATAATTTAGTTTGAGTTAAGGGGGTGTATTCAATTAAGATTTTTAAAAAAAAATTTTAAGCGACAAACTTTTGTAGAATTTGTGGATTTTAATAACTTTTAAGACTTAAAAGACTTTTTTTAAATGACTTATAGACTCTATGAAATAAGTAACAGACTTTTATAAACTTTTTATCAAGACTGTGATACACTTTTGTATACTTCTAATATATAAAATTAAAAAATTATTAGATTTTAGATTAAAATTTTGCTACAGCTTAAATTATTTATTATATTTTTTTAGTGCATATATTATAAATAATAATTCAACGCTTATGATAACAACTTTTAGAAAATATATTATACAAAAATTTTAAGTTCTAACAATATTATTATTTTATCTAAGTATTAGAATACATATATATTATAATATATTTATTACATGGCTTACGATCATTCAATTATTGGCTCCATGATTTCATTTTTTTTTCTTCGTAAAAAACAAAATTCACTCTTGTGTGAGCGTATGATTCAATACCATATTCAATACGAAATCCACACTGTGGTATATATGTATATATACGGAGCCGTTCTCCAACGGACCAGTCTTTAGTGACGGACTGTCCATCGCTAAAGCCCATAACATTACATGTTATGAGATTTAGCGACGGACAGTCCATCGCTAAAGATTGGTCCGTTAACGGACCAGTCTGTTCCCAAACTTTTCCATATATATATATATAGGGAATTAATCCATGGCAACCGGTTGCCATAAGCACTATTGAATAACCAAGCTTTTGTCCGTTGATTAGTATAATAAATGGTCCAAATTTATTAAGGTCCTGCCACTATAGGCTGTAGTGGCAGTCAATAATTCTCAATAAATGATTTTAAATTACATGATTGCCCCCGTTTCATTATAACACAAATTACTTAAAAATTCTTAGTTGCCGCTAATGGTTGTTGCGGCACTGCAAGTCATGTGATCCCTTATGTCTTGTCCCATAACACTAGTCACTTGGGTAAGATTCTATTTGATTATTTATTTTTATTTTAATATTTTTATTTAATTATAAAATAAATAATCAAATAGAAAATATATATATATATATATATATATATATATATAATCCCTCCTTTTATCAAATCATGCAGTATAATTAATAATAAGACAAAAGCTTTAAATATATATACATACATAATCTTCACAATTAATCTGAGAGTTTCATGATTTTATCTCACCTTTGTTATACAAATTTCTTTCGTCTTTGTATTAGAAGCTTTCGATCTGTCGCTTTCTCCCTTACCAATTTACTATGCATTTTTCCTCTTTCCTCGATTACACGTACTGCGAGACAGATTAGGTCTTTAGTTATTTGTTTACTTATTAATATACTTTGTTAATTCTCTTAATTATAATATGATTTAATTTTATTCACATATAAATTAAATCCAATTAGTTTTAAGTCCCAAATTTTACAAAATTAATTTAGGGTGCTTAACACTAATATATAACAATTGAAAAGTATTTACAAAAATAATACATACACAAAATAATTACAAAAATAACGCAATTCATATTAATAAGGAAACCTAAAATCAAGGAGAAATAACTGTCATAACTAATCATTCAAATTCAAATATCTGGAATCTAACAACAAAAACAAATTCAAATTCAAAATAATAATTCAAATTCAAATTCAAATATTCAAATTCAAATTCAAATCTTGATCTCCCTCACAGTAGCCCTCTCCCCCGCTACTCCGCCGCGAATCTCCGTTGTCCAAAACGCCAATGAGAAGAAGAATATTCGCCCTACAAAAAGTTTAAAAATAAATAGATGTAACTTTTACAATTCTGAATTTTTTTTATGACAATTTGGTTACCCACAAAAATTAAAATGGTTACCTTTGTATGAATGGTTGGCTACCAACTGCATCACATTCAAACTAAATTGGTAACTTAATAAAACTGAATTGGTTACCTTGGTCTGAAAGTTTGGCAACGTCATCTTCTTCCTCCCATTCACCGGTGAGACATAGCGAGAGTCAACCACAAAATGGTCGATGGGATAGAGAAGGGAGGTGGATATTTGATTTTTCACAATTTTTTCATGTCCGAAAATTCCTATTCTAATTTTTTGTCCAAAGGAAAATAAGAACACTGCATAGGAAATAGAGAGATAAGAGAGTGATCTGTAATGTAATGTTGATAACCAAACCTTCGTACCAAGGTAACCAAACTTTTATACCAAGGTAACCACTCTACCTCCACACCTGCAATATGAATTGGTTACCTTGGTCTGAAAGTTTTGCAGCCAACTACATAAAGGTTTGGCTACCAACTGCATCACATTCAAAATAAATTGGTAACTTAATAAAACTAAATTGGTTATCTTGGTATGAAGGTTTGGCTACCCACTGCATGAAGGTTTGGCTACCAACTGCATCATATTCAAAATAAATTGGTAACCTAATAACACTGAATTGGTTACCTTGGTATGAATGTTTGGTTACCAACTGCACTATGAAAAAATTGCAGATGTGGATTGGTTACCTTGGTATGAAGGTTTGGTGGTTTGGTTACCAACTGCACTATGAAAAAACTGAATGTGTGGATGTGGATTGGTTACCTTGGTATGATAGTTTGGTTACCTTAGTATGACAGTTTGGTTACCTTGGTAAGATCAAAATAATATTAATTATTAATATATGTTATAGCCATCAGAACCATCTCTTTCATGGTAATTAAAACCATCACCCATACATCGAAGTGAAATGTCCCAAGTTCATTCCTAGAATACAAATTGGTTGTGGATGTCAGTAATGTTTAAATTTATAAATTAGACTAATAAATTGATATTTAAAATAAACAAAATAGCAGGTCAAATTAGGAGAGCCTGTAAATCTGGCCTAACAAGACGAAAAGAATAATGAACTTTAAGATTCATGTTGTTCATCATCACATAATGACATATCTGAGCCAAAACCAAAACAAAACTATAATTTTCGCAGTTCTAGTAAAGGCAGAGATAGAGCCATGGGATGAAAATACAGTTATGTAATATATCCTTCAATCTCTTGGAAAAATTGCTTAATGTCTGGTCTCTATAGTGATCCCATCCTTAGGGCCAGGGAAAGAGACTGCACTGCTGATTTGTGGAAGGCTCTTAATCTTGAGGAAAACTTGGCAAGACAGAAGGCTAGAATTCAATGGCTTGCTCTTGGTGACAGAAACACTAGCTTCTTTTCTAAATGCACCAAGCAAAGATGGAATAGCGATAAGATTCTTTCTCTACAGGATGATGATGACAACATTGTTACTGAGCAACAAAAAATTAAGGAGATGGTTGAGCATTACTATTATAAACTTTTGGGTTGTCCCCCCTCTTCACAGTATCCTGGGTTCTCCAAAACTGCCGAATGCATCACAAAGCACATAAGTAAGGAGCATGCTAACTCAATTATTGGTACTGTTTTTTTTTTTTTTTGCTAAAGCGTCAATTATTGGTACTGTTTCAGCTGATGAGATCTATAAAACTCTCCAATCAATGAAAAGGAACAAGAGTCCTGGACCTGACGGGTATAGGGGGGTGTATTCAATTAGGATTTTTAAAGACTTTTAAAGACTTTAAAAGTTTGGGTGTATTTAATCAAGACATTTAAAGAGTTTATAAAAGTTTAGTGGTATTCAATTACAACTTTTTTAATGTCTTTAAAAGTTAGGTGGTATTGAATTAAGATTTTTACAAAAGACTATAAAAGTATTTTGGTATTCAAAAAAGTCATAGACTTTTTGATTTCTATTAAATGGTAGAGTTTGTGGACTTTAGAAGAAGAATTATAACTATCAACCCATATCCAAAGTCGACCTCATCTCTAAAGATTTCTAAAGACTTTCAAATAAACATGAAAAGGTGGATAAAACTAGTTATTAATTGGACTTTGTCTTTTATTGGGTCAAACTAATTATTTATTTTATATGGGCTAATAAATATTAATATGTAATGGATAAATAATTTGGTAAAATTTGGGCCATAAAAATAATTAGATTTATTATAATAATAGAATTAAAACAAGATATATTAATAAGTAAACAAATAAACCTAATCTGAATTGGTAAGAGAAAAAGTAGCTGTTTGAAATCTTCCAATAGAAAGAGAAAAGAGATTTGTTCAACAAAGGTGAGATAAAATCATGAAACTCTCATATCAATTGTACAGATTATGTATGTATAATATATAAAATAGAAAATATATGATGTGTATGTATTCATATGTTAATATATGATTATGTATGTATAATATATGAAATTATCGTTAATTTTGAAAATATATGAAAATATATGATTATGATTATGTATGTATAATATATGAAAGTATATGAAAATATATGATTATGTACGAAAATATATGATTATGTATGATTATGATTATGTATAATTATGATTATGTGTTACAGCTTAATATATGAAAATATAAGATTATGTATGTATAATATATGATTATGTATGTACAATTAGTGAATTGAATTTCGATATTAACAAGATAAATAAATAAATTATGAGTATTTTGAGAAGATAGTTTCTTTGGAGATTTGTTCGTTTGAATTTAATATAATTATTTAATATCAAGTATATCACATTTTAATTAATTTATTTACCCTGTAAGTCTTCTTGATGTTATTCAAACAATCTTAATTGATGGAACATGAAATTCGAGATTTATGTGCTTATTATTAACCACTTTGTCTTTGAATTATGTAGCCCTTATGTTTCAAACTCTAATCTGGATGTTTAGACATGCATTCACTTTACGTAAATTCTTCCCTTTTTATAGTTGTATTTTTGTGTGAAGTTATTATACAAAATTTATAAACTAATGAATGTCAATGTAACATGTGACATTTTGGCCTACTTACTACATAATATATGATTACGTAGTACATATATGATTATATGATTATATGTAGTACCAAGTATGTATAATATATGATTATGATTATGTGTTTAGACTAATAAACTACTAAAGGAAATACTAAGATAGATGTGTATATATGACATAGTAATTACAAATGGGAGATTCTCAATAAGAAAATAACAAAGGAAAGGGAAAAAAGGTTGGAACTTATAATTCGTGGACATTAGAAGAGAGCAATGAGTTGCTACAACTCATGGTTGATGCTGCAGTTCGTGGATGGCGTGATAGTAATGGAATGCTAAGTAAGCAAACAGTTGAGAAAAAGATACTTCCTGCTCTTACTCAAAAATTTGGCTGCCAAAGAACATACTCACAGTACCTAAGTCGACTGAAATGGTTTAAGAATCGTTATGACAATTTTGTGGAGCTTTTTCGTAATAGCTCTGGGTTTGGGTGGGATCCAATCAATAAAAAGTTCACTGCTAGGGATGAAGTGTGGGAAGATTACTTCACGATAAGCTTCTAGTATTGTTAAAAATAATTATCATTGACAACTCTATTTTATATGTTTATATTATTTACACTGTGATTAATGGATTTCTTTTTTTGTTGGTAGTCCCACCCGAATCATAGATACTTAAAGAACGATACTTTTGCTGACTATGAAGATTTGAAAATTGCAATTGGAAATGGAACTACTATTGGAAAAAACTCAATTGCACTTGGTGATGAAACTGATGCGAGAACATTTGATGTGGAAGAAAATAGAAATTTCGGGATAGAAGATTTGAATTATGATTACAGTAATGATGTGTTTGTACCGAATGAGATTGGAGCAACATTTCAAGAACAATCACCTAGGCAACCTACTCCACCCTTACCGTTTCAAGGAACAAATACGGAGGCTTTCTTGTCCACCAATGCTCAGAAAAAACGAAACAGAATTGATTTTGAAGGGAATAATAGCTCCATTGAGACAACTACTCGAGTTAATGTTTTAGAAAAACTTTCTGCTAGCATTGACTCAATTGCTACTGATTTTCGGGGAATCCATAGTGTAACGACCCCAAAATAGGTCCATTCAATCCAACCCATTCTGAGTCGCCAAATACATGGTACTGAATACAACTACAACTTTATTACAACAATTGTCGTGCAAAAATACAACAACACATATCTTTGTGAGTTTGGATACAAATATATATACCAAATGTGACACATGTCCCATAGTGGACAACACCTCACAAAGTGACACCTTACATAAGGGTATAGTCAAAGACCTGTTTTAGAAACTAAAATCTTTGGGAAGTGCTCAAGGAAACCTTCGTACATGGGAGGCCGTGCGCCTACAGGTTATGATAGATATCATATGTCCAGGAGAATTATCCTTGGTTGACCTAATAGAGACCCCAAAGAAAAATGAGAAGATTACTATCATATTCTTCCCAATGGTGAGTCTTCTCTTGATTTATCATTATCTCCACTATCTCAAATTGAGAATTATACTTCAAATAAACACCAAGATTATATAGGTAGTGCTTGTATATATACTCAGCAAGTGGATGAGCACATCCCTGTCTTATGATGATACGTGGTTGTATGTCATTAGACATCTTGTATGATAGTGACAAAACACCCTTCCAACGTTGGGTTCGCCTCACCCTATTAGATTCACCAAATATAACTACTAAACGATGACCACCATTCTATTCCCTATTACCCCGCTCGACCCAACTACACTCTTATTACACGAAAGGAATTGTAAAAGCAAAAAGGGTGAGCACAACTAGCTCGATAAAGAATATCATGACTAAAGATAATTAAATTATCAATAGCCTCCATCAATAATAAATCGTAGATTTAGAACATATGGTAGATGATAAAAATTTCAACCATAGTTGCGGTGAACGAAGCAATCCATTAGAAGAGTCAAATAGACTATAAAGTCTATTATCTTCTCCATGTTAAAATCCACCAACAATGTTTTATCCTCGTAACATCAATCAACAATTACGGTCCACAATCATATGAATAACTCATAATCATAATTGTAGTTCTAAATTCCTCTTCTCATCCGGAGCCGAATATAATTTTCATCACCTATCTTTACGAAACATCAAAGATCATGGTTACACCAAATCACATTTCTTGTTCATAATCATACTAATAATTTCATCTTTGCACTACTACCAAAGATATTCATTTATATCACCGGTTGGTCATGTTCATCTCAACACATGTTCATCTTTGCACCTCTTGGTCAAAGATATTCAACAACATGTCATCTTTGCACTACTGACCAAAGATATTCATCAATAATTCATCTTTACACTACGGTGCCAAAGATATTCATCAATAATTCATCTTTGCACTACTGTGCCAAAGATATTCATCAATAATTCATCTTTGCACTACAAAGCCAAAGATATTCCTCAACATTCATATTTGCACTATAGGCCAAATATATTATTATCTCAAAGAAATATATAATCATTTGAGAATTTATATAAACAATAATTATAACCATGTTGATCATTTCACCTTTGCACTTAAGCTAAAGATATTCGATTATATATTCAATGGTCATGATCATACGACCAACAATTCAACTTTGCACTTCTTGGCCAAAGAGAACCCATAGTCATGATCATACAAAAATTTACCCATCTTTACACTCCAGTGAAAGAGAATTTCAACATCAGGGTTTTAAAAATGTTATATATGATAATAAAATCAATATATAGTTTTAATCTCCAGAGTAATATTCATAAATCAACTATAATTTGGTTAGAAAAAGAAACCAATTTTGTCATGAATAGTAACTCATGAATAGTAATTTCGTGAATAGTAACTCATGAATAGTAACTCGTGAATAGTATCTCATGAATAGTAAACCCGACTCAAAAAGGTAGAAATTCCACAATAAAATTCATACCAATATTTCGGTATAATGATATTGAAAGAATAATATTTTTTTTAGCTTATAAACAATTTATTTTAATTGTTTACACTTTACTAAATAATGCATTTAATCATTCTAAAATACCAAACTCATAAGATTTCATCACCAATAACCAAAATCCTCATCAAAAATCTACATATACCTCATGTAGGATTCTCAAGCCATAAAATCCTATTTTCTAATTTTCTTACCTCACATAACATATTTAATTCATTTACTCATAACTAGTCCATTTTCATGAAAAATAAAAAATCAGTTCCAAAAATATTTCTTTTCTGAGATTTAGCAGAATATAGTCTCATAATGAACATATATTTTTCTCAGAATTTTTAAAATTCATTTACTATTTTTCATATGGCCAAAACCGCCGAATATTAAAACATTTATCATAAATTGTACTTTTATCCAAAAATTTTGAAATTTATAGAATATACCCATGTTATATATATGTACTCCCAATAAAAATATCATCAATTTTGGAGTTAACCACAAGGAGTTATAAGGGTTTTCTTTTAAAATAGTCTTTTCCCATAAAATTCATAACTCATAATCTATACATCCAAAAATCTCCATTTTTGGACACAATCAATAAAACTCATCAAATTATCATTTCAAATTTTTCCAGAATTTTTAAAGGTCTGAAAAGTTACGAAACATGAAAAACATCACAACCCTTAAAATCCCTTACCTCAAAAAAGCAAAGATTTACATTTGGAATAATTATTTGAAACGAACTTGCAAGTATAGCAACACTCAAGATACAAGAATATACTTGATAATATAGAGAGAGAAATAGAGAGAAAACTTGGGTTTTACGGTGTTTTTTCAATTCTAACTTAAGCTTCTATTTATAGGAAAATGCTAGAACGCATTAAAGGAGACTAAAATAATAAAATATTATTTTTCTTTTCTACACACCAACCATCCAAGACCAGCCATCCAAGCATGCCAATTCTGAAAAAATATAGCAGCCCACATGTTATTAACACCAACCAAAGTGGGTCCCACCATATAATTTAATAAAAATCATTTTATTTTACGAAACTTCAATAATTCATAGAAAATAGCTTGTTTATCAGAAAAAATCGAAACTCACGACTTTTCATGGAAAATTTCATTCTCTACAACTTTGCAGAAGAAAATTTTTCCAAATTCCAAACAGAAATTGACCGAAATCAACAAACGAAGCGATTTACGATACTATAATAAATTTTCTATCAAGAATTGTGTCCACCGACACACCCAAAACATATGTTAAATATTTAATTCCACAAAAATACTCTTCCTCCTCATATACTCATATATCCCACATTCATTGTAAAAATATTACTAGTTAATATATTATTAAAATAATATATTTAAATGAATTATTTTATCGAAAAAGATAAAATATTAATTTTCAATAGTTGTCACATTAAAAATTTTCTCCATCTATATCCACAATAAATATTTTCTTTATCATAATAATCAATAATTAATTATTCACAAATAATATTACAGACTCAAGATCTCGACAACCGGTAGTTCCTCAGGATAGAGGGGCTTTCAATAAGGATTTCTCCTTCTTGGCGCGCGCTTAATTAGGTGACCAAACCTCTTCTTAGACAGAACTTTCTAGACATTGCCAATAATATTATCTGATAATATTATTCAAATAATTTGAATTATTGATCTGATAATAGAAAATATTGTGCAGTGACAATTATTGAAACAATAATAATATATAATATCAACGCAAAGCAATTATTGAATCAATAAAATAAAATATTGAAAAGAAATTATCGTAATAATTATTGAGTAGTGCTTTTCACGTAAGAATCAATAATTCAAAAATATCGTGTAATACCGTGTGCTATCTTCTTGCGCAACAACGCCAGTTACTTTATTTTACCAACCGGTATTCCAACAATTGTTAATTGAGAACGATTACTACCGTTATTTGTAAAAACTTAATTTTGTCGTTTTTCTTCATCAAGCAGCTTATTCTATTATGGGGCCCACAAATGGGTGCATTGTAGTCGCATCGAATATTCACTAGCGTAAAGAATATTCCACGACCAAACGAATATTCCCTGACAATTGAATATTTTATAACCACTTGCGTATTTTGAAAAATTTCATTTATCATCCTTAACTTTAACTTTTATCAATTTAACCATTTACTGAATTGTAATTATAAGAAAAATTGAATACTTTTATTTCATAAAATTCGGGGTCTTACACATAGCCTACTGGAGAAAAAGGAAAGAGATAGTAGTTGTTGGGATGCTATCAAGGAGATACCAAATTTGGACAACCAAATTCGTTACAAGGCGGTTGAATTGCTTAATACTAAACCAAAGAAAGATATGTTCTTGAAAATGTCACCAGAAGAGCGCTCAGATTGGATAACATACAAATTGTTAGAATGATTGCAATTATTGAGATGATGGCCCGGTTTGAGAAATATGCTCTAGTTGGTTTTTGCATTCAGTGTAGGCTTGTTAACATTCTGAATTTTGATTTTGATGTATGTTCTAGTTACCTTCTTTAATTGGTGTTGGCATGCCTAACATTTTGGAATTTGGTTTGGATATGTGATGTTTGGTTTTTTTAATTGGTGCAAGCATGTTTAACATTATGGGATTTGGTTGAAATATATGTGGTTGGTTTTTGTTAATTGGTGTTACAATTTCATGGCTCCTACCAATTTTTATGTAGCTATTACATGCTGTCTTCTACAGCTAAATTCATATTATAGCAGTTACGATATTATATTAATTTTGTACCAAATGAATGATATATTAGACAATGTAATTTACTTCTAATTTTTTGCAAGATCAATTATAATGTCTCACACAAATATGCAAGGAGATATTGGAGTACATGGAGAGGATGTACTACAAAGAAAAAAGAAATAGACGAGGAAGAGATAGAGGATGCTATAGAAGAAAATATGGAAGAAGCAATGGAAGAAGAATTTTATGAAGCGATCAGGTACTTATTAATGGCCATTGAAACTGTGATGCATGTCTTAAACGAGCTTATGATTATACTACATGATGAACATATTGGACGTCCATTAATGCGACGACCAATTACATCGAATGGGTATAATTACATACATAATGTATTGGATGAGGAACCTGAAAACTTTCGACAAGTCTATAGAATGTATCCAGATGTGTTTCGCAAGCTATGCAATATTATTAAGGAGAAAACACTTTTACAAGATACGAGATTTATTTGTATTGAAGAAATGGTTGCAACTTTTTCTACTTCATCGCAATCAAAATTCTCGATATTGTTTAACTCGTGAGACTTTTGGTCGATCCCATTTTGCTACTAGTAGAAATTTTAACAAAGTCTTGAAGGCTTTGAACACACTAGCACCTCAAATGATGGCTAAACCTGGATCCACAATACCTTCTAAAATAAGAGAAAGCACAAGATTTTTTCCGTACTTTAAGGTAAGTAATGAAAATTTCATTATTATCATTGTTTTTGTTGTTGTTATTTATCACTGTTATATTGAATAAAAATGTCTATTAATTCATTTAAGGATTGCATTGGAGCTATTGATAGTACGCACATTCCAGCAATGGTAAAAGGACGTGATGTAAGTAGTTATCGTAATCGTCATGGAAAAATATCGCATAATATATTAGCAGCTTGTAATTTTGATTTGGAATTCATATATGTGCTTAGTGGGTGGGAGGGTTCAGCTCATGATTCAAAAGTGCTAAGTGACGCTTTAACAAGAAGGAACGGACTTAAAGTGCCACAAGGTATGTACTTATCTTGTTTTTCATTTTATTTGTTTGATCTTAGATCCTGCATTTCATAATAATTTTTTAAATGGCATATAATTAGGCAAATTTTTCTTGGTGGATTGTGGATTTCCAAATCGGCGCCAATTTTTAGCTTCTTTTCGAGGTGTTCGATATCATCTTCAAGATTTTGCTGGCCAGGGTCGTGACCCCGAAAATACAATCGAGTTGTTCAATCTTCGTCATGCTTCCTTAAGGAACGCAATTGAGAAAATATTTGGTATATTTAAATCGAGATTCACAATTTTCAAGTCTGCACCTCCATTTCCTTATAAAACTCAAGCTGAGCTTGTACTAGCTTGTGTAGGACTCCACAATTTTCTTCGTAAGGAGTGTCGTTCAAATGAATTTCCTATTGAACTAGATAACGAGTCTTCACTATCTTCATCGTTACCACTCAATCAAGGAGATAATTTGGAACAAATTTTTGAAACTCAAGAGCAACAACGAGAGAATGCTAATGAATGGAGCACTAGTATAGCTTCCGACATGTGGAGAAACGTCGATCATAATAATAACAATGGCCGGTAACGAGAGAATGCTAATGAATGGAGGACTAGTATGCTAATGTTACTTGTTAGTGGTTTACTCACATGTATGAAATTTTGCAACTTTTGATCATATAGATTTTCATTGTCATATTATTTTGTGTAAAAACAGAGTTTGGTATTCCTACTAAAAAGCGTACGCATATGCATAAAGTATATACAGCTCAATAAAAATTGAGCTTAATTTTTGTATTGCGTCTGTAGTTTCTAAAGTTTTATTGGTATCCGAGTATCCGGATGTATTATGAAATGAGTAGAATAATATGAACGCTTTCAACATATATAAAATCTCATGCCACAATAATATAATGAGATTTACTCTAGTTCATGAAAAAAGAGAGAGATGTTATACACATGGGCTAAATAATAATTAATATAAGTTGCAAGATATATTAAAAGTATACAAAAGTCTATCACAGTCTTGATAAAAAGTTTATAAAAGCTTGTTACTTATTTCATAAAGTATATAAAAGTCATTTTAAAAGAGTTTAAAGTCTTTGAAAGTCATTAAAATCTCACAAATTGTACAAAAGTATGTCACTTAAAAAAAGTCTTTAAAAATCCTAATTGAATACACCCCCCTTAATGTCAATTTTTTCATTCATACATGGGAGATATTGTGGGAGATGATTTCACAAAAGCCGTCCAAAATTTCTTTGCTAGCAGTCAAATGCTTAAAGGTGCCAATGCAACTGTTATTGCTCTCATAAAGTAACAAATCCTTCATCTATGAATGATTTTAGGCCTATTTCATTTTGTAACACCACTTATAAATGCATAACCAAGATCATTGCTTCTAGACTTAAGACTGTCCTCCCCGATCTCATCTCTCCTTCCCAATCTACCTTTGTTCCTGGGAGGAAAATTGGGGACAATATTCTCATTGCAAAAGAGCTATTTAGAAATTATCATAGGTCCACAAGTCCAGCCAAGTAGGCCATAAAAATTGACCTCAAGAATGCCTTTGATTCTTTTAGATGGGAGTTCTAATTCGATTCTCTCTAACTTCAAATTCCCTCCCTTGTTCATCTCATGGATTAAATCTTGTGTATCAACTGCTATGTTTTTTGTTAAAGTCAATGGGTCTATGTGGCTACTTTCAAGGAGCAAAAGGGTTGAGGCAAGGTGACCCTATTTCCCGTATGTCTTTGTGCTTGTGGTGGAGGTTCTGGCACAAATTCTCTAGAAAGGTTCTCGCCATGCTGACTTTAAATTCCATTGGAGGATAAAACAGTGTGATATTACCCACCTGTGCTTTGCTGATGATTGATTAGTCTTTTGTTATGGAGATCCTGTCTCTGTTCAAATCATTAAAGATGGCTTGAACATCTTTTTTCTCCTATCTGGTCTCTCTCCTAATCCTTCAAAAAGCCTTTATTTTTTGTTTAATGTGCTTCCCGCACCATCGGGAACAAATTGTCCAATCTCTGGGGTTTCCTATTGGTCAGCTTCCTATTAAATTCCTTGGGGTACCTTTAATCTTTTCAAAACTATCTAGGCAGGATTGCATCCCTCTCATAGCCAAGGCGTGATATCCTCTCTAATGAAATCCTCAAGCTTGTTCAATGTAGACTTTCATCTTCCACCTATTTTTGAAGACTTGCATCTGTACATTCATGTCTCCTACCCTGCAAACTGTAATAGGCCTTAGGCTCTCTTTGTGTACTTTAGCATGACCGTCATTTAGGTATGCATCCATGATGCTTAAGCTATAACCGAATTATACTTTAACTTAAAATTTTCGCAATATATAACATACTACAAATAAATTGGAGCCTTGTTAGGTAGAATAATGTGTGAAAAATTAAACCAAAAAGTACCCGCTAGAAAAATCTCCCACTTTATAATAAAGATGTGTAATGGGGCAATATATTTCAAATGAAAGATAATAAAAGAAAGATCTAAACATCAAAATATATGTACACCGTCCATTACAGTCCATACCAATTCAACAATAAAATAGAAAAACGAAGGAAAGTTTTACACTCCGAGTAAACTTTTTGCCAATTTAACAATAAAAACCAATTGTCAAAAATACTTGGACCAACCAACCAATCTCAAAACTCAGGCTAATCAACATTGGTTACATTTTAACTTGGATATTCACAAGTTGCCGCATAAAAAGACAATTGAATCCGCAATTACTCTTCCTGTTTCAACTTGACCGCTGCCTCCAACACCCAAAATCGTTAGAAGAAGCAAGGAAAGGTGTGATCATAACCTTTAGTGCTAAGTATCAAAAGCATCATCGGTAAGAAGCCTTGTATCATGACCTATTTTCTGGAGGGTTTGGTGCTCTCTACAAAATGGTTGAAATTTGGCAACCTTGTATTGTGCAAACTGGTAATGAAAATAATTGATGAACTAGACAGTGCTAGAATTTCCATTTATTTTTGGCTCTGCTCGAACATAAGTTAGACTCCGAGGAGTGATGGGAGATGGAACACTGTTGTTGAAAACACTGACGGTCTCAGTTGGATTTGTCTGAGCATCCCTCTTCCACTGGAAGCTCCTTGCACCAGCTTTTATTGGAAGCCGGGCCCGATAAATGCCAGGGATTCCTCTTGGGAAGGGAACTCCGGCAAACCTAGAAGCAGCAAATACGGATCCTCGAGAAACTCGGGGCCATGTCATAACAGGTGCAGCTTCTTGAGGAGCAGCACTTTTCCTCACAACCTGCAATTGGAACAAACCAGTTCAGTGTATGTACGAGACATTGAATATGAACTGCTAAACAATTGGAACCATTAGGAAGGTCCTTGTACACTATTGCAATGACCTCAGTCCCACAATGAGACTGTTTTCCATCTGGATAAACAAATGAAGACACTGTTCGCAATAGATGAAGAGATGGCCAAAAAATACTTCTCACCCACTTGTTTTCATAATCAAGCCCAAATGCAATAGGAGACTTGTAATACTCAAATCGGGTACAAATGTTTCACGTGACCCAATTTCAGTTCAAAATCACCCAATCCCCAGTGTAGTGCACAAGAATGTCAGCTACTCATACAAGATACGAGACGGATTCATTTGCAACCAAATATATTAATGCTCCTTTCCCCTCTGCTTTTCTAATCCAATATAGGCACTGATACTAATATTGTTCACAAGCATGGTGCATGGTTCAATGTATCGGCCGTTATGCCGAAATACGGCCTATCGGTTAGGTATCAATTGATGCCGAACCGCAACTTTGACCGAAATCGCAAAATTAGGAAGTATTCATGTAAAAGGTAATTTTTGGCGAAATTTCGGCAACACGGCATAACGTAGCGGTTTCGGACCAAATAAAGGAGAAATCACGGCGTAAATGGGAGAACGCCACCCAAAAAAATCAAATATGCTACAAGCTATAAAGGGAGACGACAAAAGAGAACGAACTTTTCTCTATAAAGTATACTTATGTAGTACCAAGTTAAATATACCTTAAAAAAATATAAAAAATATGTTCTTAACATATAATTAATTAATCTTAATTATACTTCAACTATTATTAAATTGTAGTTCCTAGTCAAGTACAACTTTAAAAAAATTGCACTTAAAATGTACTTAGTTAAGTTAAATTGTACTTAAATTATGCAAATCATGTGTGCTCAAGCATTTGAGCTAACAACAACATCAATATCAACTTTATTCAAACATAAAATTAATTAAATATATCTATGAGACGTCTGTTTTATAATTTAGACAATATTGTGTGCACTAGATAGTATTTTTTTGAACTTAATTAGTTCCCTCTTATTTCTTTTATTATTTAGAATTTTTTCACAACTTTTTTACTATTTTTGAAGCTCCTAACTAGCTAACGGTACGTATCGTCCGATACATATCGCCCGATACCTATACGAAAACATTACCGAGTCAAAAAATGACAATTTCGAAACATAGACCGCTACCGCTACTTTGAACCAATCACAAGCAAGCTTTGAAGATATATTCCATGAAACCCTTACATACCCTACCCTATACTCGAAAGGGCTTCCACCTTTAGAAAGGATATATTTTAAATGAGTAATGATCATTAAGTGGAAATCTTATTACTACACTATTACAAGTACACCTGATCACAATCTTACCAGTAGCAATACTTTTGGCATTGACCATTGAAAAGACTTGGAACTCTTAAGCATCTTAAAAGAGCAAGGTGGGGAAGCACAACTAACTCCCATTGCACATTCTATAGCAACTCTTGACAATGTTGATGGTTAAAAATTACTTAACAACAATAATAGTAATAGACAATAAAGCAAAACAAATAACCGTGAGCCTTTGGCTCAAATGGTACTCTAGGCTTCTTGCTAAGCAAGAGGTCCTAGGTTCAGCCAAGTGGCCAAGGTAGGGTTTGTATGTTTAAATTCAATCTAAACTATCAAAAAAAAAAAAAGCAAAAACAAATGAAGGCATTACTTCTGCATAACCAGTAAAACCCTGATGCATCAATACCCATATCACATGTTGCAATACCATTATGCAATCAAAGAAAGCACTCAAATACAGGTTGACACCAAATTCACTACTTAATGCACAATAATAGCTCGTTCATGGTTACATTGAACCATTCTGACCATTCAAATCTGAGAACTTCTCAACATAAAACCTTATTCGCCAACAATGTCTGCTCATAATTCGAAGTTCAAAATGGATGGACCAGGCAATGAAAACAATAGATATTACACAATATCCAAAACAAAATTAGAAACAATGCATTCTTACGCATAAGATTAGAAACAAAATCCTCAAGATTCACATATTGCAACATCCTATTGTTACATACCTTGAGAATGCGTGACATAAAGGAGGTGCCATCAAGGGATAATGCATGTTCTGCCGCTTCTTTTCTCATGAATTCTACATAGGCTGACCTGCTTAAGCACAGTAGCTTAGTATAGCATGACTACAAACTCCAAGACAGACATGGTTCAGAAAGTAAATCAGAACTTGCATATGGGAAACCTCACCCTTTTGGTTGCCCTGTCGCTGCATAAAAACTCCAAAATAACCACTTTTAGAACGTCTCCAAATTTGTCCAAATTTGTTAAGTGGCGAGAAAGACTATCCTTGGTGGCAGCAAAATGAACCTGTACAAAAAGGCAACTGTCCTAATAGAGAATAATATAATAGTAGCCAAGTTTCATGTCATTAATATAGGTCATTACATTACTAACGAATATTGTCCGTGAATCAGCATCTTCAGCAGCATGACCACTGGAATACAAACCTGCACACAATCACCCAAAAACCTTGATGAAATGTAAAACATAGTAAATAACTAAATGCAGACCACCTAAAATATAACTGCAATCTAACAGGGAAAAAAACTAATAGAGAACCTTTTGTTAAGAAGCCATGAAAAAAAAAAAGTCAACTTCCACCAGGGAAAACCTAAAAAGGATCACATTTGATACTGCAATATATAATCATCAATAAGTTGATCAATTTTAAAGGAAATTTTGACGAACTGTGTTTTGTAGTTACTACTACTGTTATTTCTTAATGCAAAAACTCAAGTCCCCACCAAGGAGCAGTAGAGAGAGATATAAACGAAAAAGGAAAATTACTTCCGCTAGTTATACCAGACATCCACTAGACTATTTAGAAGATTTCTTCAAATGTTTGAAATCATTTTTGTCGAATATCTTAATGGACATCTACAAATGGATTGGCTAAAAATAGGATCATAGCCAATGCTAGCACTCCGCAATAATTTTCTACATCTTGGATTTCATCTAATATATTTTAACATCCAAGGGTAAAATGATAAGATATTTATTTTCCTACAAAATATCTAATCTACCCGACAAACCTGATGGGCGAAGCTACTGTAATTTCAGACTCTTGAGGGGAGGTCCCTTGAACATTGATAAAACCTAATTTATTTTTATAAAGTATAAGCTTGTTTTCAATAAAATTATGTGTAAAATAAGTTTTGACCAATTGAAGTACAAGTAAACTTGCTACAGAAAGTCGAATGAGGAAGGGAAATAGTCCACAAAAAATCAACTAAGCAAGATTCTTGTAACTTCATCTTAAAACGTTTCATAATACTGAAATCGCAAAAGTTCAATCATAAGCAAATAACTCACCAGCCGTGGATGAATGTGCCTTTTTAGACTCCTGCCCACCACCAGCAGGTATTGCCTATGGAGAGCAGAGAATAGAGAAACAAAATTAATGGAAGGCATGTATACACAGACACATGCTCAGTTACAAACAAAAGCATATGTAAATATACACGATTTCGACAGATATCATACATTTCCATTACCAACTGAAACAGAGTTGTTCTCCTTCATCAGTGGAAAACCAGACTTGTCAGCACTTGCCTCACTCTCTTGTACAAATTTCTGTCCATCCACATCTGATACCTTCCTCGTCTCCTGATAATGAGGCGGTTTCCAGGTATTTAAATTCACAGATATATTCACTATCTTACTGGAAGTATTTGCAGTAGAAGGCTGATCCTGATCTTTCCGTGGTTTGCGAGTACTTTCATCAGTCTTACCAGCAACGCTATACTGGTTCATCAGCAAATCATTATCGTCAATTCCAGAAGAGATGCCAGTGTGAGAAACATCGAAATTCCTAAGACCCAGAATATGGCCACCTTCATATACCTCATTATTAGACACAAAGTCCGAAGCAATTCCAGCATCACTTTCCAACACAGTCATATTCCTAGCATAGTGTTCTCTATAGTTTCTTCGCTGAAGATGAGTTGACTGAGTTTCCTCTGGCATATAGTCAAAATCTCTATATTCCCCAACTGCTTTAACAGGAGATTCTCTGAACTCTGCCATATGGTTGGTGTTCTCTGATACATCCATAGCTCGACCAAGACGATCAAACACATTTCCCAAGGATTTTACTTTGACTACATCTTTGGCAGCTTCAGCCACAGCTTTAATAGCAACTGCCATGGTAGCATTTGGCACTCTTGCAACTGACCGGATTCTCTGAGGACTATCTACAAGTAATGAGTCCCCAGTAGATGTTGAAACTACAGATCGTAGACGCTTCAGTGATGGCTCTGTACTCAAACTGGATGACCTCGGAGTGCCAACAGCATCTCGCACCGCAAATTGCAGCAGCCTTCGAGGGGCATTAATAATCGTTTTAGAAACCTCCTCCCGCTGCTAAAAGTACATAATGGGTGAGGAATGTTTAGCAAGTCAAAAGTACATCTTCTCTAATGAAGGTGATACAAAGAGCATAATTCTCATGTGCAAGACAATTCTGTTCAATTCCACAAAAATCTATGCAAGATGGATTTGGGGTGTTCGCGCATTGCATCTTCTAAACATGTACCATGATTCAGGAGCAAATTGATACAGAACTCATAATAGTACCACAACAAGAATCAGACACTTGTAAAATATAGAGATTCATTTTGACTCCCATGTAAAATGAGTTTTGCGTTTTCCAGTTTCAAAAATGCTATTTTATGCCATAAAGCATTTGCAGCTCCTACAATTTATTAAACATGCAAAATGTATAATGCTAAGTAACCTATTCTTCTGTAGTGTTAACTCCGGAGAGTAATAATAAAAGGTGAACCACAATGAAGCTGGTATAAAATTTTCTGAGATGATCAAAACCCAAAATTGATCAAAGTGTCAAGTTGTCGATATTATTAGAAGTGCAATGCTCAACCAGACTGCCAGCCCAACTTTTTTTTTTTTGATAAAAGAAGAAATTTTATTAATAGAGAAGAAATGATACAATAAATGGGGGACAAGAAGTCCACCCTCAGCAAACTAAAAGATAAAAAACAAGAAAACACTTAAAAAGTGCAGCCCTCCAATTTCTACACAAATCAACAACAAAGATACCTCTAAAAGCCGCCATAACAAAAGCCCAACTTTTGCAAAATATTATTTTATATGAATTAATATGAACAGAATTTTAAGGACCGAAAGGGAATTGCATGTGCTACTAATGTTTTTTTAAAAACGACTTCACATAATATAAAATCAAATATTTGTACAAGATACACAATATACACGCAAAGATTTCGAGCATTCAGACTTGTTACCATAAAGGTAGGATTAGGTAAGATAACCTGAAAGGTCCAGTAAGTGGTAAATAGGGACTCACTTGAGAAGTTATATGCTATAAGCCAGAAAAAATTGCTACAAGAATGCTCTAATGGTGGCCATAAATCTAGTTAACTGAGTACCTCGCTGAACCAGAATCTGGGCCATTTGCATTGGAACAGTTCAGAAATGAAATAGTAAGATGCAACACTTCTTTTCCAATAAAATAACAAAATACAAGACTTAAATTGAATAATGGGAGGGGAGGGAGGGGGGAGGGAGGGAGGGGGGGGAAGGAGATATATATATCCCTACTCCTTACTCTGGCTCCATGTAAGCTGCTAATAGCTAAGATGCCAAAAGAGACCAGAGAAAACATAAACTACAACATATGCATCTTGTGCACTCTCAACCAGAGGAAAAGAATTTGTTGATTAGTTGTGACCAGGGTTAGACAGCATTCCCATTAAACACCAACCAAAAGTATTTATGACTTCAAAGAGATAATTCCTTACTATATAAAAGCTTTTAATAGCTAAGATGCCAAAGGAACCAGAAAACCCATATCTTGGGACAGGTGAGGGTGTTCCTAACTTGATAGAATGGAACTGGGAAGACACACACACACAAAGAGAAAGAAGACAAACCTTTACCTGTGACCTTTCATCAGGCAGCCTTCTTTTCCTCTCAAATTTTGGTCGAGGAGAAGGTGATCTTTTTGTGTGACCAACTTTCTGATTAGAATCTTCCTCCACATTGAAATTGGCAGTCACGGCACTCAAGAGGAGGGGATCATCTGCATTCTGTACTAGGCTTTTCCTCTCACTAGCATGTCTGCTTCTCAATAACTTATTTGGCTTTTCTCTTTCAGGTTCAGATTCCAAGTGGTGAGAATCTATTTTTCCAGCCTGCTCTCTAGGCATGGGTTTTGTTTTGGCCACCTCATTTGGAAGAGATTCTCGGGGTTGTACATAAAGATCCAGATTTGATCCTAAGTGATCCCATAACCTGTAGAAAGATATCAGTGTTAAAATCTAAAAATCCAAGTAACTAGCATTGTGCACAGTAATATAGTTTAATTACCAAGAAACAAAAGAGTCACTGTCATCGCCCAAAAACACATTCAACTCAGTCCTTGCTTCTACTTTGCGCCTGCCATTTTTAAGCAAGACAATAACATATTCCTGCAAAATGAATACTGGTAAGTGACTAGGCAGTAAAATGGTAAGCTACTTCCAGATAACACAATAAAATTCTGTGTATACAAGCCCAAATATGTCCATCAATCCCCAAAAGTGCAAAAACCATAAACATCAATATCGTCCAAGGTCAAAGAGAAAAACAAATACACTAGCAGACGTAACCAGACAATGTTCTTCTTATAAGTAGTTTATATTATATTAAGGCATCAAAAGTGGGCCATAACATATCTGGCATAGTTAGGTAGGACTACTCTAATACTAATGGATTGGTCACTTTTCCCTTCTACACATATTTTTATGTTAACATAGCATCTATCTGTCTCTTCCACCTAACCGATGCCATTTCCCTAGGATCAACAGTTCACCACATGGCTTCAATGAAAAAGAAGATGACTCCCTTATAGACAACAAGGCATGATACAATATCATTGTTGCTTTCTCCCTTACACTAAACCTACACATCATGGTCTCCCAATCATGTGAATCTCTTATAGATGTAATTTAAGTCCATCAATACCCTAAGAAAGAAACCAAGTAATCCACAGAGTCATAGACGTTACCTTGTCCCTATCAGAAACCACTATTTTAAAAGTCGTTGGGCGGACTTAGGCAGCTTAGGGGTGCCTAGTGCCAAGGCGGTGTTTGTTGTCTCATTTACTTATTTTTCTATTTTACATACTTGTTATACTGTATAAAGCATATAATAGATGTAATTTTTAAAATTTAAAATAAAAATTACCCAAAAAAAACAATCTTTTAAAGCCTAAAAAATATCATTCAAGTATTGTACAGTTTCAAAGTATGTATTGTTCTACCTAGGGAGGGGCCTAGACGTCCAGCGAAATTGAGATGGTAAAGGATCACTTAGCGCCTAGGCGGGAATTAACCGAACCTAGGGCGGGAATTTTTAGTATACTCGCAACAAGAGACTAAGTAAGTCCTTGGCAACTGATCCTCCACTTTCCAGAATCTCACCCTTGAATCATTACCAAGTACCAACCTCAAACCTGATCTGCGTTTTAAAGGCTTCTAAAGCATGCATATCGCCTTTCCAATTTCCACATGTTCATCGCGTACAAAGCTCTCACCTCCTTATAGGCAACTCTCATACCTGATATCTCCCTCATTTATTGAATGTCAATCTCATTTATTGAATGGCAACTCTCACCTCCTAGCATATTTTTAATCCTGGCTAATGGTTTCCACGGAGGTTTTGTTTAGCAAGTTCGAGGAGTTTGAGACCAGGGGATTCATTATCTCCACTTTTGTTTGCTTTTAGCAGGCTTTTGCTGAGAGTATTGGAGGCGGGTCAGATTTGGGCTTTATGGTTGGAGGTATTGATCATTTTCCATGATCGGACCCCCAACAATTACACTATTTGAGATGTGTGACTATTTTCTTTCAGGCGATTTCAAGGCTGAATATCAACATAAAGAAATGTGACATAATCCCGTATACTATTTTTAATGCCAGATTTAGGAGAAGGGAGAATCAGATTTCCTTTGCTTCAAATCAGGAGAGTCGAGTGATTAATTTTCTGCAACTTACTTGGGATTTCTGTTGGGAGTCAAATTACAAATAAAAGGCTAGATGGAATCCAGTTGTTGAGAAGGGGTGAGTGGAGATTGGCAAGGTGGAAAAAAACCTACTTGTCCGAAGGAGGGAGATTGGTCTTCAACAGGAATACTCTTTTGAGACTGATGAAAGTACTTATGGTAATTCATATAGCACTGTTTAAGTAACAAATGTTAAGATTGTTTAGATGATTACCTACTTATGGTAATTGATATAGCACTGTTTCATACTTACACTTGCACTATGATGTTTTGTTACCACGTGTACAACCAATTACTCTTAAACACCAAGATAGATATTTGCATCAATAGGATCATAACCCACCCCAATTCACTCAAGCCGGTCAAAAACAAGTGTAGGAAAAAGATTAATGATTGAAATTTCTATATCATTTCCTTCTCTGGACTAATATACTATCAAAATACATAATTATTCTACTGATCCTAAAAACCCAAATTTTGCCCCAAAAAAACACAGCACAAACACCCAATTTAAAATATTAAAAAAAACAAATATAGGCTGCCTGCTTCCATTTTCATACTCCACAGCATTTGCAAAAGCAATAGATATCAAAATAACAATGAAAGGCCAGTACAAAGCTAAAGTTTAATTTCTGAACAATTTCCACAATTCTATTGACATTTTTTGGTACAATATTTCAGGTACTTCGCAAGATAACCAAAAATGTACATAAACATTCAAATTCAAATCTTTTCGGAGAATTCATAAAACCCTAAAAATCATACCACAAGAGTGTCATCAGTGTAATCCCCCATGAACTCCTTCAGTTTATCTTTCACTCGATCTCGCAACTTCGCCACTCCATCGCCGGCGAAATTAACCCTGAACGTCAAATCATCGCTCTGATCCACAACGTCCATCACTCTCCAAGTAACCCTACCTTGCCTCTTCAGCAAATTAACTTGCCCAAACTTCTTCAAAATCCAATGAAAGTAGATCGATTTTCAGGTATTGGATGCAAGGAAAACCCTAGCTAAACCTGATAAGTATCTAAAGATGAGTTAATTAGTGAAATTGTTTTCAGATAAATGGGACGAGAAACCCCCATAAGATTTTCTTATGGGGAAAGAGATGGGACAGATTCTACCCTCAGTTGTACTTTATACGGTCGGTGAGGTTCGGACCCCATATTTAAATACTACATGTCCTTTTAATCGGTCAAAAACACCCAAAATAGTCGATTGCTTCATGTTTTTGAGCACAAAATGAGTCGATCGTTAAAAAAATTACAAAGTTACATTAAAATTATTAAGGTTGATGAGTGGGATTTAAACCCGCGAATTGAATATTTTATGACCTAAATATTTGTCTGAATTCGTAGTCTTTTATGTAATTTTATATAAATATAGTGTTATTGCGCTTATCTGGTGTATTGCAGAGCTTTACAGGTGTTTTCTAGAAATCAGGGGGCAAAACAGTCATTTTACTCTTGCTCGAGCCGCGGCGCCAACACTAGGCTCAATGGTCATGGCCAGCTGCCATGACTCGACCCCTGGCCGGGACGAAGCCGAAGCATGGCTGGCGCCACTCCTCCTTTGCTTCTTGCAGCAATGGAACTCGTGTCCCGGTTTAATGTGGAAATGTAAATACCACTTATATCTTTGGTGGTTCGTCATGGCGCGCCACCTCCTGCTCCTGTGTAGTCAAGGCCTTTGTTTGACCTATCAAAAAGGGGGAAAACATGTTATAAGCAGTAGGAGGCGGCAAATCAAAAGAGGGATATATCATATAACATACATACCAGATAGAATATATAGCAGGGAGAGAGAAGGAAGAAGCTTGGAAAAAGGGAAGATCAGTATTGCTCTCCACATTTTCAGACTGTGCGCGTGAAGAGAATATTTGGCAGAAGAATACTTCTTTACACAGGGGTTTTTCTTATTTCAAATCTTCTATTCATTGTATTTGTCTGATAATGGATAGTGTATTAGAAATTTGTATTAGTCCCATAGTTATGAACTAACTCCATTTTTAGGATTGCAATGTAACATTTTGAATAGCTTAATCGACTTTCTCTCTCGTTTTATATAATGAAGCATTTTGGAATGGGTTGTTGTATTTTGCTTATATTGTCTGATTTCTTGATAAAGGAGTTGGTACTGATAGTGATGGAAATTGATAAATGGATATTACTGTCTGTCTTTAAATTCAACAACACCTGTTATGACCTTGACATTTGAATGTGGGCTTAATGTGCCAATGGGATAGACATATCCTTATTTGCCTTGTGCGACCTTGGAAACGTGCTTAATGACCTCGAACCAGTTAGTTTCACCAATAGACATATGGTGTTCTAGCTTGTTAGGGATGTGCATTTGACCTTCGATAGAAGTTTATGCCTATTATTGTTCTAGGTCGATCATTCCTTGATTCGTTTGTATTACGGAGAGTTAGAAGATTAGGCGAAGCATTAGGGGAGTTGTAATCCTATCTTACCTTCCTAGCACAACCAACGTCTCTTAGTTAGTTTTCTTATTGAAATAGCTTAACCAACCATTACTTTCAATCGTTTAGATAAGTTTAGTAGCGACTTTACCTTAGTATTTGTTTCCATTAAATCTTTGTCCTCGTGGGTTCGACACTCTACTTTTATATATTACTTGTTAGACCGCGTATACTTGCGCGTGTTTATCGATTGCGAAATCGAGCAACAAGTTTTTGGCGCCGTTGCCGGGGACTTAGAATTAATTGCTTGCAATATTGAAACTAAGTCATTACAATCTTTACTTTAAACTGATTTTTCTGTTTAATTCTCTTTTCAGGTAGTCTCCATTGTTTATGCCACCTCGGAAGGGACGAATTATAATACCTTTCGATTTCGAGGTTGATAGAACATTCCGACGACTGCGGAGAGAAAAATCCAAAGACACACTCGAGGACATTCCTGCTTCTATCATAATGGCTGAGGAACTTCAGAAATCTCTGAGGGATTATGTTATGCCTCGAATTGATGATCTCCAGGCGAGCATTCAAAGGCCCTCCATCCAAGCCAACAATTTTGAGATCAAGCCGGGCGCCATTCAAATGTGCACCAACATTCAGTTTAGGGGACTGCCTAATGATGACCCCAATGATCATTTGATAAATTTTGTGGAGATCTGTGACACTTTCAAATGCAACGGAGTGTCTGACGAAGCCATCAAACTCCGTTTGTTTCCATTCACGTTAAGGGACAAAGCCAAGAGCTGGCTTCATTCACTTCCGTCTGGTTCCATTACTACATGGACTGACTTGGCGCAGAAATTTGTGGCAAAATTCTTTCCACTCGCCAAAACAGCTCGGCTCAGGCATGACATCACGTCCTTTGTTCAGTTTGAATCTGAATCCTTGTACGACTCGTGGGAGCGTTTTAAGGATCTGCTGAGGAAATGCCCACACCACGGTCTGCCCGAGTGGCTCCCAATTCAGACCTTTTACAATGGTTTGTCCGGATCTACTCGTTCGAGTATTGATGCCACATCCGAGGGGCATTCATGGCCAAACACCACACAATGGGATATGAAATTTGGTGGAGACAATGGTCGACAACAATTATCAATGGCCTAATAATAGGCAAGCCCCAAGAAGAAGCAAATGGGGTTTATGAAGTGGACTCTTTCACATCGTTAAGCGGCTCGGGTAGTAAGCGCTTAATAAAATGGCTAGACACCATAGGACCTTTTATCGGTTCAAACGCGCAGAGTGTCGTGGTTCAATGTGAATTATGTCAAGGAGCCACCTAACCGAAAGCAAAAGCAGCGATAAGCCCCGAATCTGGTTCAATTTGTTTCTAACTACGGAAGCAACAAAATACCAGTCTTCCTATTCATTACCACCCGGGCTTAAGAAACCATCCCAACTTCTCATGGAGCAACAATTCCAACAACAACAGTAACAACCCCAATCCACAACAACATCCATCTACCAGACCAAATTATGCTAATCCTCCTGGATTCCAACCTCAGACTTAGTTCAACCCACATCCACAGAGCAATCAGAATCAGTTTCACCATCCTCCACCACAACAGGAAATGAAGCCGAGTTTAGAAGATCTTCTGTCGAGGTATATAGCCCAGAACGAAACCAGAAGTAACAATCAAGAAGCCTCCATTAGGAATCTTGAAGTACAGATGGGTCGGGTTAGCTCTTGCCTTGAATAAGTCGACCACCAAGCGCATTGCCAAGTGATGCGATGTCAACCCAAAACGGGAAGGCAAGGAGCAGTGTAAAGCAGTAATCCTACGAAGTGGGAGAACCACTAATGTGCAAGGTGGAGAGGGTATTCCTGTGGGAGATGAGACAGTGTCTGATGAGGAACTTTCTATGAAGGAGAATGCTGAGACAAGTGGGGGTGAAGAAAGTGGTAAAGATAGCCCTTCAACACCATCTCCTCCAACAACTGTGGTCATTCAGCCTCTCCCTCAGTTACCGTTCCCCCAGAGGTTGCAGAAACAGAAGCTGGATAAGCAGTTTTCCAAATTCTTGGAGGTGTTCAAAAGACTACACATCAATATACCGTTTGCAGAGGCATTAGAGGGAATGCCTAGTTATGTCAAGTTCATGAAGGACATTTTGTCCAAGAAACGAAAAATGGGGGACTATGAGACGGTGGCGCTGACAGAAGAGTGTAGTGCCATCCTTCAAAACAAGCTTCCGTCGAAGCTAAAAGACCCGGGAAGTTTTACAATCCCGTGCACCATTGGGGACCAGTTTATTGGGAAGGCTCTATGTGATTTAGGGGCCAGCATCAACTTGATGCCCCTCTCCATTTATAAAAAGCTGGGCCTCAATGAAGCCAAGCCAATAAGTGTCACCCTTCAATTAGCTGACAGATCTCTGACATACCCGAAGGGAATTGTAGAGGATGTGCTAGTGAAAGTCGACTAGTTCATTTTTCCGGCGGATTTCATAGTCCTTGATTTTGAGGAGGATAGGGAAATCCCAATAATATTGGGAAGGCCGTTCTTGGCAACTAGGAAGACCCTCATCGATGTCCAAAAGGGGGAGTTGACAATGAGAGTTAATGATCAGGAAATGACGTTCAATGTCTTCCGATCCATGAAATATCCTAATACCCCTGAGGATTGCTTCCAGATTAATACTATTGATAAATCAGTGAAGGGGGTATTCTCAGAAACTTGCATTCCAGACCCTTTGGAAGCTTCATTAACTGGGGCTAGTACTACAGAAGATCCTTCGCATGTGGAATGTGCCATCTGGCTCGATGAACCTCAAAGATCAAAGCAATTCCACCGATAGTTCGAATCTCTAAATGATAATGAGGCCTCTACATCCAAAGCTCAGCTATCTATCATCGAACCTCCTGTCATTGAGCTCAAACCTTTGTCTACTCACCTGAGGTATGCTTATTTAGGAATTTTATCTACATTACCTGTGATAATTTCTGCTTCTTTAACCAAGTGTCAGGAAGAAAAGCTGATGCTTGTGCTCAAGAAGTACAAAATGGCCTTAGGATGGTCTATCGCTGATATAAAAGGGATCAGCCCAACTCTATGCATGCACAAAATTCTTTTGGAGGAAGGTTCAAAGCCATCTATAGAGCATCAGAGGCGGCTAAATCCTATTATGAAAGAGGTCGTCCGGAAAGAAATCATTAAGTTGCTAGATGCAGGCATTATCTACCCTATTTCGGACAGTCCTTGGGGCAGTCTAATCCAATGTGTGCCAAAGAAGGGAGGGATGACAGTAGTGTCCAACGAAAACAACGAACTGATTCCCACCAGGATGGTGACCGGGTGGAGAGTGTGCATGGATTACAGGAAACTGAACAAGTCAACCTGTAAGGATCACTTTCCCCTTCTTTTCATTGATCAAATGCTGGACTGGTTGGCTGGGCACGAATACTATTGTTTACTTGATGGGTATTCGGGGTACAATCAGATTTCTATTGCTCCAGAAGATCAGGAGAAGACGACATTTACATGTCCTTATGGGACCTTTTCCTTTCAGAAAATGTCCTTCGGGTTATGTAATGCTCGCGCCACATTTCAGCGGTATATGATGTCAATCTTCTCTGACATGGTTGAGAAGACCTTGGAGGTTTTCATGGATGACTTCTCAGTTTTTGGGAGCTCATTCGACAATTGCTTGACTAATCTAACGGCAGTTCTCCATCGATGTGTTGAAACAAACTTGGTGTTAAATTGGGAGAAATGCCACTTCATGGTCAAAGAGGGCATTATTTTGGGTCATCGGGTTTCTGTAGGAGGAATTGAAGTTGATAAGGCTAAGATAGATGTGATCAATAACCTTCCACCGCCCACCTCAGTAAAAGGGGTAAGGAGTTTCCTCGGGCACGCTGGTTTTTACAGATGGTTTATTCAGGACTTTTCTCGGATCACCAAACCGTTGTGCACTCTTTTGGAAAAGGACATGCCTTTCCAGTTCAATGCCGCCTGCCTGAGCGCTTTTGAGTTATTAAAGAAAAGGCTTGTCTCGGCGCCTATCGTGGTAGCTCCAGATTGGGCCTACCCTTTTGAGCTGATGTGCGACGCCAGTGACTATGCTATAGGGGCAGTTTTGGGCCAGAGAAGGGAGAAGGTCTTCCATACCATTTATTATGCCAGTAAGACATTGACCGATGCTCAGTTAAATTACACCACTACTGATAAGGAGCTGCTGGTGATGGTATATGCTTTTGACAAGTTCCGCTCCTACCTTATTGGAATGAAGGTGATTGTATACACTGATCACTCGACCATCAAATATTTGATAGAAAAGAAGGATGCTAAGCCGATATCGATTAGGTGGGTTCTGCTGCTTCAGGAGTTTGATTTGGAAATCCGAGATAAGAAGGGAACAGAAAACCAGGTTGCCGATCACTTATCCAGATTGGAAAACACCACGCCCTCGAAAGAGGCTGACAAGGCCATAAATGACTTTTTTCCAGACGAGCAACTTTTTGAGGTGAATTGCAAGGTTCCGTGGTACGCGGATTTCGCCAATTACGTGGCTTGCCAAGTTCTCCCCATTAATTTGAGCTTTCAACAAAGGAAGAAATTCCTTACGGATGCCAAGCAATATCTTTGGGATGAGCCCTTCCTGTTCAAGCAATGCTCGGATCAGATTTTGCGAAGATGTTTGCCGGAAGAAGAAATTGAAGGTGTGCTACATCATTGCCACGCATCAAACTATGGAGGTCATTTTGGAGGCCAACGAACTGCTACCACGGTACTTCAGTCTGGATTCTATTGGCCCACCTTATTCAAGGATGCTCACGCATATGTGATGCACTGCGACAGATGCCAACGGGTAGGCAATATTTCAAGACGGCATGAGTTACCGCTGCAGAATATTCTGGAAGTGGAGTTATTTGATGTATGGGGCATTGACTTTATGGGACCATTCCCATCCTCATACAACAATCTCTACATCCTGGTGGCAGTGGATTATGTCTCCAAATGGGTGGAAGCAGTTGCCTTGCCAACTAATGATGCTAAGGTGGTGCTTCAGTTCATCAAGAAGAATATTTTCACCCGATTTGGCACACCTCGAGCTATCATAAGCGATGAAGGGTCTCACTTCTGCAATAAATATTTTGAAACCCTTCTAGCCAAATATGGGGTGACTCATAAGATCGCCATCGCTACCACCCATGCATCACCCGTGAGCGAAAATCTCAAATCGGGAGGTAAAACGCATCTTGGAAAAGATTGTGAACCCAAATCGAAAGGACTGGTCTAAAAAGCTAGATAAAGCTTTGTGGGCCTATAGGACAGCTTATAAAACGCCTATCGGGATGTCTCCGTATGTGCTTGTCTATGGTAAGGCTTGCCACCTACCAGTTGAATTGGAGCACACTGCTTACTGGGCTATTCATAAGCTGGCAACCAGTGAAAAGCGACTGTTGCAACTTAATGAATTGGACGAGTTTCGTCTGCAGGCGTATGGAAACGCCAAGTTGTACAAGGAAAGGACTAAGAGGTGGCATGACAAAAAGATTCTTGAGAGGCATTTTGAAGCGGGCCAGAAGGTTCTTCTGTTTAACTCCCGGCTAAAGTTGTTTCCTGGGAAGCTAAAGTCCCGATGGTCGAGCCCCTTCACTGTTGCCAAGGTTTATCTGCATGGAGTAATAGAGCTTAAGGACCCAAATTCCGACTCAATATTCAAGGTGAATGGGCAACGGTTAAAGCACTACTGGGGCGGCGAGGTCGACCGTCAAAATACCTCCATTACACTTGGAGACCCGGTCTAAGTCGGGATGATAGTCAAGCCGACGACTTTAAAACAAGCGCTTGATGGGGAGGCACCCCCATCTCGGTATAAATTTTATCTATTTTCGTCATTTATGTCTTGTTTATTTTGTGTCTGTGTCGTTTACATTTTAGTATGTTGTAGTGTTTATTATTATAGGATTGATTGTGTTTTTAATACTGTATGTTTGCCTTTGTAGAGTCGTTTTTGTTTTATATCGGCATATCGCAGATAATGTGTAAAAAAAACTCGGGAGTGGTACTCATGTGCATGGCACACGGCTTAATACATTGTTGTTTCGCGATCATGCTAGCGCTTGCCACAAGAAGTACCTAACCATCGCTAACTCAGGCCAGTAAATAGCCATCCAACAAAGAGGATCTCGCGTCGCGGCGCCACAAGAAGTGCCCAACCATCGTTAACTCATGCAGCAGCCAATTATCAAAAAGGTTATCTCGTACATGGCTGGCCACAATGAAAGCCCATCCATCGCTAACTTCGTGCTACGGCACAAATTAAAGAAGGATTCTCATGCATGCAAGACGAGTAATAAAAAGTTGAATTTTAAATGCAGTTTCCAGCGGTTCAGACTCTACATCTCACCCTCTCTCTCGGCAGTTACGCCTCACCTTTCCATTTATTCTCAAAGTCCTCTCATCTAGAAGGCACAATTCGGCAGAGCACAAGCAAATCCTAAAGAGCAACCCACACACTTCTTGTTCCCTCAAGATTCTAGGCTAAGTTTGCACATCCAGAAGAGATCAGTCAAACTAGGGCTTGCCCACTCAAGGTATTGTTAGATTTATTCCAATAGATTAAGTATTTTGATCAGATTATTGGACTTGTGCATCTCTTGCTGTGTGCTTCTTCTTGCTACATATTGGTGCGATTTCCACTGACGAAAATCGGGTTAGAGCATTTGCAAACAAAGGCTATCGAAGTTAGGTTTTCAAAACGCACACAAGGTGTTTGTTTATTTGCCTAAGAGAGAGGTTAGACTATTTTGGCTTGATTTCACTGGGTTTGTATTGGGGGTTTGTTGTGCATTGCTTCAAGGGTAATTTCTACAGAATATTGGCACTGTTAGGGGGCTGTTTTTGGAACCTCATCAACGAATTAAGACATGGCACCCAAAAGGCAACGACTTAGCGTCGAGGGTTCTTCTTCGTCCGCCGCGGCTGCACCACAGGCTTGGGACCCCACCAAGTTTATCAGTGAGGAAATGTTCAAGCGGTACAGAGATTCCTTTGGCAAGCAAAACTTGATTCCTGAGCGTGGGTTGCGGCCTGATCGAAAAGATGGGGAACTCATGAATATGATAATCGAGCGAAAGTGGATAAACTTCACCAAACCGCCAGTATCAGTTGTTGTCCCTGTGGTTCGGGAATTCTATGCAAACGCTTGATCGATGGTCCTATTGTGGTTATAGTCAGGGCCTCATCGTGACATTTGACAGTCAAGCCATTAATGCACTATTCGGGGCACCCAACTACGCGGGAAATGATTATATGCAGCTAGGATACCGTGGTTATGACCAGGAGGATATCATCAGAAGGCTCTGCAAACCCGGAACGGCCTGGAAGAAAAACGATTATACGGGCGAAAAGACCAGCTTCCCATCTTCTGCGCTCAGTCGCTATGGGAAGGCGTGGTACAACTTCATTTGTGCCACCATGCTCCCGACCCGTCACCTAAGCGATGTGACTAAAGAAAGGGCGATTCTGCTATTCGCCATTGTCACGGGTTTGAATGTGGATATCGGAGTTCTCATCCACGACTCGATCATCAAGGCTATCAAGAGTACAGTCGTTGCGGGACTTCCCCATCCATCCGTGATCACGCTTTTGTGCAAGCAAGCCGGGGTACAGTGGGGCACAGATGAGATAGCTTCGCCGCCTATGGTTGTCATTGACCATCAGACGATCAAGCGCTTCCTTTATTTGGGGCAGAGTCTCATGTCGTATGGAAGGTGCGGACCGCCACAAGACCACCGCCTCCTTGGTGACCCAGAGCCCTCTCAAAGACCGAGGCGGAGCCCCGCCTAGTCGTGGTCTTTTGGCAGACATCATGGCATCCCTCACCTCTTTGCATCGTAAAGCAGGACGTCAGAGGCACGAGGCGTGGAGGCATATCGCAGCGGTGGCTCAGAGGCAGGAGATAGCGATGCAGTACTAGGCTGAGCTGGTGAACACTATGCAGAGCATCTACACTGACTTTTGTGGCGAGGGCATTGAGTTCACGCCATACCAGTTTCTCGACCCTCCTGTCTTCCCACCATACCCTCCACCATCACCGCCTGCCGAAGCTGATCAGAATGCAGCTGATGATGAAGAAGCCGATGCCGATGCCGCTGATGAGTGAGCGATCTTCAGGGAAGCCCTCTTGTATTCAATTGCTTTATGTTTAGCAATGAGGGCATTGCTCACTTCCAGTTTGGGGGTGTTTCCAGCCTTTATTAGCCTTTATCTGTTTATCTCAGTACTACCATGTTAGGATTGCCAGACTTTACTATCTTTATTATGTTTGTATTTATCAGTATTGTGGTGCAGTTTTTTGAACTGCGGGATTATGTTGAATATTTTTATCATTATGGATGCCATGAACTGCTTTTAGTTTTATTTCGATTTTATTAGCATGATTTTGGTTTCTAGCCATCTTTTTGGGGCTTATACAGATTAATATGCTTGTGCCATGTAAATGGCCTTTTCACCCTATTTTGAGCTGCTATTTAGCAAGGGTGTTATATTTATCATTGCTGATTTTTGATTGTGGCTATGTCTAGCGCCAAATGAGTATGTCTCTCATAGAGTTGTGTCAAGCATGTCATGTACTAGGGGTTTATTAGTTGATAAGTTTAGACTATTATTGATCCGTCCTTCTAGCAAGCACCGACCAACTGTGTTAACTAATTATTTTTCGAATATAGTTTGTGTGTTTATTGTGTTGACAATTTGTTCACTCTTATAATTTTCATTTGTACAAGGTAATAAAAGATTTAGGTGTTTATGCAGTTTTGGATCTTGGATTTTAGCTTGTTATAAAAAAAAGGGAATAAGATTAGAATAGAAGTGTTTATATTGAAAGTTTTGCGGTGGGTCGATATGGAGCGTAAAACGCACTCGCCGATATCGAGATGGAGCATAAAATGCACTCGCTGATCAACAGCTCGAGCCAACATCTTTGGCGCATGTTACGTTCGTTCTAGGTGAAGAAATATTTGAGGGTTTTGTATCGGGTTCAAGGTTGATACAAAATTTGATTTCACGCTCTGGGGGTTGGCCAGGAAGTTCTTCAGGGAATACGTCAGGAAATTTATTAATAACAGAAATATCATTCAAATCTGACGTATTTTTATTTAAATCCGTGACATGGGCTAAGAAAGCTTGACATATATTTTTTAATAAATGAATAGCTTTATGGCTTAATATGACAGTGATTGACTTTAGTGGTTTGGTTGTTTGAATTCACATAATAGGTTGGCTAGGAATATGAAAGCTAACAACCTTACGAAAACAATCAATTTTAGCATGATGAGTAGTTAACCAATAAATCCCTAAAATCACATCAAATGCAAGTATTTTTAAAGAGATAAGATCGACAGGTAATGTGAGGGTGCCGATTCGAATCAAACAAGACTTATAAACAGTGGATGTAATGAAGGTTTCTCCCAACGGAGTTTCAAAAGATAAGTCAAAGTCTAATTTCTCCGGAGTCAAATTTAAACGTTGAGCTCAAGTAGGAGAAATAAAAGAATGGGTAGAACTGGTATCGAATAAGGTATAGACTTCGTAAGAGTTTATGATTAACTTAACCGTGATAACCTCGTTCGGGTTCCTCGACAAACGCTCTCACTTAAACTATCGGCTTTAACCTGTCTGGGACAGCCTTTGGTGTCACCATCCCAACTGGACTTGACTTCTCTTCACGACAAAATTGATCTAGGTTACTTTCTCTTCCGCAATTAAAACACGCTTTGGGTTGCTACTTAAAGTTTAGACGGATGTGTCCCTCATGTCCGCATTTGTAACATACGACCGGTGGTCGTTCTTCTTCCTTGGAAACAGGTGTTGGTGCTGCTGTCTTTCTATCATTATTAAACCTTCTCTTCTTGAAATTTTCACTTCTATTATCTTCGCCATGATTACTACCGAAGTGGTTACCATTCTTGGCATGATAATTTCCCCCACGATGGTTATCATTGTTCCAATGGTCGTTGCCACCGGTATGATTATTATCGTGTTGTTGGTCGTTACCTTTTGGTTGAGCTGACTCATTATCGTGCTCCACTAACTGAGCCCTATTTACAACATCTGAATATAAACAAAGTTTGTGAGAAATGAGGTATTGACGTATTTCGGGTTTCAAACCTGTAAGACCCCGAATTATATGAAATAAAAGTATTCAATTTTTCTTATAATTACTATTCAGTAAATGGTTAAATTGATAAAAGGTTAAAGTTAGGGGTGATATATGTAAATATTTTAAATACGCAAGTGGTTATAAAATACTCATTGTTGTCGGGGAATATTCGGTTGGTCGTGGAATATTCTTGTTATCGGGGAATATTCATACGACGGCGCAGCCATTTGTGGGCCCCAAAATAGAATAACTGTCGGATAAAGAAAATGACAAGTTTGAGTTTTTATAAATAACGGCGTAGTTGTTACCGTTAACACTATTGGAATACCTGGTGGTTAAAATACATTAATACGTGTTGTTGCACAAGATGACACCAGATTGCATAGTATTTTGAATTATTGATTCTTACGTAAATAAGCGCTTACTCAATAATTGTTACGGTAATTCTGATTCAATATTTTATTTTATTGATTCAATAATTGCTACATTGATATTTTATATTATTGTTGTTTCAATAATTATCCGCACAAATATTTTCCATTATCGGATCAATACTTCATATTAATTGGATAATATTATTAGATAGAATTATTGGCAATGTCTAGAAAGTTCTATCAAGGAGAGGTTTAGTCACCTAATTGCGCCTTGAAGAGAAATCCTTATTGAAAGCCCCCCCCTCTTTCTCGAACCGCGTAAGTTTGTCATTATTGTGATTCTGTAATATTATTTGTGAATAATTATTTATTGATTTATATGATAAGGAAATATTTATTTTATGTGGATATAAATGATGGATTTATTTATGTGGATATAAATAAAGGAATTAATGATGAGGTATTTTTTTTCAATATTTTGTCGGAATTGAGGCATTAAAAATCAAATCGGTGTTCTTAAAGCTGTATTGCGTGAGTTATAATTTTAATCCGACCGTTGGATCGTTGTGATTTTTGGATATGTTATACACATATAAGTTTGAGTATATGTCCACAAATTTTGAACTGTTAAAAAGTAACGCATGATTTGTTATGAATTTTAAAAGGTGTTAAAAATCATCCGTTTGTGGATTTCGGATATTTTCTGTCTGAAATTTAGAAAAACTTAAAGCTACAAAGTTGTAGAGAATTCAATTTCGTGTGGAATGGACAAAAAAAATCGTATTTTTCTTATAAAAGAGCTATTTATTATGAATTACTGAAGTTTCAAAAAATAAAATAATTTTTATTAAAACTGGGTGGGACCCACTTTTGGTTGTTGAGAAAACATGTGTTGATTTTGGGTGGGCCCCACTGTGGTGGCTGAGAATTTGGTCTAGCTTGGCTGCGTAGGAGAGAAGAAAATAATATAATATTATTTTATTAATTTAGTCTACTTTGGCGTTCTAACATTTTCCTATAAATAGTTACTTAAGTTAGAATTAAAAATCACACCAGAAACAAGTTTTCTTTCTCTCTATATTATCGAGTGTATTTTGTGAGTATTTAGATACTTTGAGAGTTGTTATTCAGTGCAAGTTTCCTTCGACTTTACATCCGATATTCCAGTCAGAAATACTGCTCTTTTGAGGTAAGGGATTGTAAGGGATTTTAAGGGTAAGGGATGTTATTTTCTTCTTAAATGATATTATTTTCTTCAATATCATTATGCCGAAATATTGATATAAATTTTATTGTGGAATTTCTACCTTTTTCATGTCGGGGTTCTTATTCACGATACTCAAGACTATTCACGATATCTAATAATTATATTCATGTATATGACATTATTTACGTATATGATATTATTTACGATACGGGTACGTATTTGTCACGAAGTTACTATTCACGAGTTACTATTCATGAGTTACTATTCATGAGTTACTATTCACGACAAAATTAGTTTTTCTAACCAAATTATCATTGATTTATGAATCTTACTCTTGAAATTAAATGCAGTTGTTGATCATATTGTTTTTTTATTATCATATATAACCCTAATGATGATATTTCTCTTTGACTTGAGTGTAAAGATGGGTAGATTATTGGTATGATCGTGACTATGGGTTCTCTTTGGCGAGTAGTGCAAAGATGAATTGTTGACCAGTATGATCATGACCATTGAATTTATAATTGAATATCTTTAGCTTAAGTGCAAAGGTGAATTGATCAACATGGTTATAATTATTGTTTATATAAATTCTTAAATGATTATATATTTCTTTGAGATATTAATATCTTTGGCCCGTAGTGCAAAGATGACCTGTTGTTGAATATCTTTGGCCCGTAGTGCAAAGATGACCTGTTGCTGAATATCTTTGGCATGTAGTGCAAAGATGAACTGTTATTGAATATCTTTGGCCCGTAGTGCAAATATGACCTGTTGCTGGATATCTTTGGCATGTAGTGCAAAGATGAACTGTTAATGAATATCTTTGGCCCGTAGTGCAAAGATGAACTTATTAGTATGATTATGAACAGGAACTATGATTTGGTATAACCATGATCTTTGATTTTTCAGGTAAAGACAAGTGATGTAAATTATCTTCGTCCTGGATGAGAAGAGGAATTTAGAACCACAATTATGGTTATGAGTTATTCACATGATTATGGACAGGAAATGTTGATTGATGTTATAGGAATAAAATATTGTTGGTGGACTTTTAACATAGAGAAGATAATAGACTTTATGGTCTATTTGACTCTTCTAATGGATTGCTCGTTCCGCTGCAACTATGGTTGAAAAGTTTTATCATCTACCATATGTTCTAAATCTCTGATTTATTACTGATGAAGGATATTGATAATTTAACTATCTTTAGTCATTATATTCTTTACTAAGTTAGTTGTGCTCACCCTTTTGCTTCACAATTCCTTTCAGGTAATAAGAGTGTTGCCGGGTCGAGCAGGGATAACAGGGGAATAGAACGGTGGTCTATAGCTGTTGAGATTCTCCCTAAATAGTATGGAAATAATTTTATTGAGAACTTTAGAAAAGTGTGTTGTATTTTATACGTCATTTGATATTTAATTTTGGTGAACAACAATAGGGTGAGGCGAACCCAACGTTGGAAGGGTGTTTTGCCATTATCATACAAGATGTTTAATGACATACGACCTCGTGTTATCATAAGACAGGGTTGTGCACATCCACTTGCTGAGTATATCTACGAGCACTACCTATATGATCTTGGAGTTTGGTTGAAATATAATTTTCAATTGCAGACAGTGGAGATAGTTATATATCAAGAGAAGACTCATCATTGGAAAGAATATGATAGTAATCTTCTCATTTTTCTTTGGGGTCTATTGGATTAATCAAAGATAATTCTGTGGACATATGATATCTATCATAACCTAGACGCATGGCCTCCCATGTATGAAAGTTTCCTTGAACACTTCCCAAAGATGTTAATTTCTAAAACATTTTTTGACTGTACCTTTATGTAAGGTGCCATTGTGACGTGTTATCCAAGTTGGTGTCCAGAGTCACAGTTGGTATATATTTGTATCAAAACTCACAACATATGTGTTGTTGTATTTTGCACGACAATTGTTGTAATAAAGTTATAGTTGTTTTATGTACCATGTATTTGGCGAATCAGAATAGGTTGGATGGATTGGACCTATTTTGGGGGCGTCACAAAACCTCTTAGAAACATTAATTTACGTCATTCGCTCCTCATTATCGACCAAATGGGATGCAAACCGGGATAACTCAGCTAAATTTAGCCTCGTATTGCGATACAGTCATATTGTTTTGCTCCAGCTTAATGAATTATACCTCCTTCATCTGACAAATACTTTCAGGAAAGTACTTGTCGTTGAACAATTCTTGGAACTTCTCCCAAGACATCTTTAGTGCGGCAGGCTGAGTACGTTTTACAGATTCCCACCAATGATCTTCCTCTCCTCACAATATGAAGGTGGCAAAGAGAACCTTTTGCTCCTCTGAGCATCCCAAGATATCAAATATCTTGGTGATCTGCTTAATCCACGTCTCTACCTTAAGTGGTTCTGGCTTTCCCAAAAACTCTAGCGGTCCCAGCTCCTTAAATTGCTTAGCAGTGACCAGTCGTGAGTTGCCATTGACTCCACCTACATTATGAACAGGAGTCTCTCTCGTTTGGTGTTGCATGAATTCTAAAAAGCTCCTAAACATACAATCGTTCATCATTTGGTCGGTGTTGTTATTTACAAGAGGATTATTGCCTTTCTGATGCACATTATCCTAGTTATTGATCGTCGATGACTTAACGGTCTCATGTGCTCCATTGCTTATCTCAACATTTTCAGATGTCATTTTTAAATACTGCCACAAAATAAGGGTTAATTGATATGCCACATATTATCCCTATATTCCGACCGACCAATTAAATAATAATTAAGCTTAGGTAGGTCATACTAGCAAAGGAATTACCCGTATCTCCCCTTCTAGTTCTAGCCTCACATCTCAGCCAGGGATCATAACCCTAAGCTTTGATACCAGCAGTGACGCCCCCAAAATAGGAATACACAACCCATTCTGAGTCACCAAATACATAGCACAGAATACAAATACAAACTTAATTATACAACTGTCGTGCAACATAAGCTGAGAGTTTTAACACGAATATTGTCTTCTAGACAATATCTAAACTCAAATGGAGTCCTTATTATAATTATTTTCACATTTTTTTATAGAATAGTGAGGACTACTAAAGCAACCATCTGGACCGTCACTCCATTCCCCGACTAGTCCCATATATATTCTCATTTCCTGAAGAGAACAGTGAAAGCAAAGGGTGAGCTCAACTAGCCCAATAAAGAATATTATGACTAAGATAATGTAGAATAAATTATCCTTAGTCTTCAACAGTATAACAACAGATAGAATACAATAGACAACAAGTTTTAGATCAACAACTGCAGCGGAATAAGCAATCCATTAGAAGAGTCAAGTAGAGCATGATATCTACTATCTTCTATGATTTAAAAGTTTATCATCAATTTTATCGTTGAGACTCAGCTTAATAAATAATCCACATCATTGAATTATCCATGCACTATGGGACAAGTGATCCTTGAACTTGAGATCATCATAGTATCTTGTGTATGATGAGTTATACTTTGACTTATTCCTTAAGACCCTTAGGGTATATCAAAGGGTATGCTTGGGTATAATAAGTTGTACATGGAGATAATGTATGATCAATAAAGAATCTACCACTTCTAGTAAAAGAAGAGAAATGTCCTATGTGATTCGAAAAATGACAACCCAGTAGTCCTTGGCCAAGGCAGAATGAAATTAGATAGGAGTTTCTAATTTGCATTATTTGGGGTTGTGCATTTAAGAGTCGAAATGCATATAATTAAATAAAATAAGACTTAACAGTAATCCATGTCTTATATTTAATTGGGACATTGTATGGTGGAAGAATTGAATTGTACGATAACTATTTACTCAAAGGTTCTTTTATGATTAATGTTGAAATCTATATTATCTGGAAAGCCGTTGATCGCTAGGGAAGCTTATCCCTATTGTAGAATAAATATTATTTATTTAAATAAATTAATAGTTTAATTTATTTATTTAAATAAGATTAGAATTGTTCTAATTGATTTATTCACAACCGGTTTAATATGGAGAACCTAAAGGGTCACACCATAAAAGGAAGAATAATTATTTAAGAAGTTAATAGCATAATCGTAATAATAATTAAGTATATTTAATTTAATCTATGGTGATAGAATAAATTAAATAGCTTAATATTTATTATTTAAAATATTAAATATAAATTAATAAGAGGAGTCTTATTATTATTATTACTATTATTATTATTTAATTCCTAAAGGAGTTTGGGAATTAATTAATAAAAGTACTCTCGTATATCCTAATAAGATTAGGAGACCAATTAATTAAAAGAGTTTAATTAATTATTCCTAATAAGATTGGGAGCCTAATTAATTAAAGGAATTTAATTAATTAAAATAAAACTCAATTCCTTAATTGTTAAGGAGGGTTGCCCACATCTATAAATAAGAGGAGTCTTATTATGGGTGTGATGGTTGTTGACTTTTACAACATACGTGATTCCAATAGTTGGGGGAGTACACCCCTTTCTATGTGAGATAGAAAAACTAGGGTTTTGCCAAACACCCATCTTCTTGAATCCTTCTTCTTCCTTGGTGGATCACCTCTAGAGGCCAAACACTTAGGTGGCTAACGTTGATCAAAGGAAGGAACCAAACCCCGTGGATTCAAGTTGAACGCAAAAAGGATTGGAGGTGAACTTGTACCTAAGGAAGCTCGGATCTTCAAGGGTATGATTCTTGTCTTTCTTTTTCGTTTAATTAATAATTGTGCATAAAGGGTGATCCGGATATATGGTTTATAAAATTTTTAAACTCTAATTTTTACACGTTTCCACTTATTTGTGCAATTTGATTGCGTTCATGAATATTACAAACCTAACAAAGAGAACCCATGGTCATGATCATACCAACAACTGTCCATCAATGCACTACGGGTCAATGAGGACTTTTACCACATCATTTGTAACATTACAGGTCATGATTATATCGATACATAATTCATGGTCATAATCATATCAATTAACAGTCCATCTATGCACTACTAGCCAAAGATGACTTTTATTACAATATAAGCATGATGATGATGGCAATGATATAAGAATTCAATAAAACGAGATTAAGGATAAATATTAAAGACTTTAAATTTATCCAGAGTTTAAAAATGTCCAAATTGTTAACATGATACTGCTTTGTGGAGTAAAATTTAAGAATAATATTCACGTATCAAAAATAATTTGGACAGAAAAGAAATCAATTTTTGTCATGAATAGTATCCCAAGTGAATAGTACCCGAGTGAATAGTATCCCGTGAATAGTACTTCATGAATAGTGACGTACGTATGAATAGTATCGTACGTATAAATAGTGTCGTACGTATGAATAGTACTCCGGCATGAAAAGATCAAAATTTAACAAGAATGTTCAGAAAAATATCCTTGTGAAACGATACTAGATAAAGCGCATATTTCAAGGATATTCTACTAATTTCATAGAGTATAGAAGCAATACTTTACAAAATGAGTGTAGAATTCGAAATTTGAAACGAAATAATATTACTCACATACTACAGAGTATGGAAGAAAATATTATTTCTTATGAATACTGAACAAAAATAATATCTCTTACAATTGTTGAACGAAAATACTATTCCTACGAATATTGAACGAAGATAATATTCCTTACGAATATTGAACAAAAATAATATTCCTTACGAATATTGAACGAAAATAAAATTTCTTACGAATACGAAAAATAATATCATAAGCGAATATGAAATAAATAATACCCCTTACCTTAAAAAGAGAGTAATTTCGACTGGTATAGCGGACATATTCTTGGAAAAAACTTATACTGTTTTCTACACTCAAAGCTTCCTTAAACTCAAAAGAAATACGTTCAATATTATAGAAGAATTCTCTGATTCTGGTGTGATTTTCATTTCTAAACTGAGCATCCTATTTATAGGAGAATGGCAGGATACTATTTAAATTTTTTTCTCACGGGTGAACAGAAGAAAATCACGGGCGAATGAATTCGGCGGATTCGTTCAAAATTATTGACTTTATTGTGCAGTACTATGCAACACTATGCTGTACTATGCAATACTATGCAAACAATAAAATATAATATATTCTATTTTATATAAAAAGTAAAACTTTTTATAATATATATATATAATACTTATATATATATATATAACAAAACTGAGATAACTTTCTACCGACAGTTTTGAAAAATGGGTAAGTGGGGGTCTATATAATGAGCCAAAATTATAATAAATACTTCATAAAATACCCCTCTATTTATCTCAATTCACTTGGCTTCACCAAACACATTTTTAATAATATTCATCATTAATATTATAACTCACAATATTAACAACCAGATCATTCCCAGGAAAGAGGGGACTTTTCGACAAGGACTTTTCCTTATTGGCGCGCAATTAGGTGACCAAATCCCTTTCCTTGAAAGAATTTTCTAGACATCGTCAATAATGCAAATAATAATATGAATAACTTTGTCGTCTCAATTATTGATTTAATAATATAAAATATTGTGCAGATGATACTGTGACAATAATTGAATCAATAATGTGAGATACTATGCAATAATTATTGTTGCAATAATTGAAAAAAACTGAGTGACTTTTCACGTAAGCATCAATAATCAAAGATACTGTACAATACCGTGTTCTACGATGCAACCACGCGTATTACTGTACTTTTACCACCGGGTATTTTAACAGTTAACGGTAAAACTTTTGCCGTTATTTTTATAAAAAGTTATTTCTGTCGTTTTCTAACTCCAACAATAATTCCATTGTGGGGTTCACCAATGATTGTGTCATCGTACGAATATTCCCTGATAAAACGAATATTTCTCGACCAATCGAATATTTTATGACAACTTGCTTACTGTGTAAAATTTTTAAATATTACCCACAACTTTAACATCATATCAAATCCACACCTTATTATTCAAAAAGATATTTCGAGAAAATTAAATCTTTATTCATAAAAGTTGGGGTCTTACATTCATTCTCCCAGCCGACGAGCCCCGGTTCTAGAACTTAAGTATCAAAGAGCTCGTGTTTGGCAATTTTATGCACTAAGGTCGGGTAAGCAAAGTATCAAAGAGCTCCTTAAATTGACATGATCCTTTTATTCATGATATACTAACCCATTACATTCTGTCTGTAGTCTACCACATTCTTCGCCCAGATTATCCGCCACTGGTCAGAGGTTGACCGAAGAGAAATGGATCTCAAAGACGAAAACTAATGTTTGAGGTCCAATCTTCAAGTGGCCAAGGATGGCCTTGAGAGAGAAAATAATCTTCATGACAACACTTCTTTTTTCTGTAAATGTTTGCCAGTTGACATCGCTAAACTGAAGTAAGAAGCCACCAACGTTGAGACTCGTCAAAAGAGTTTTATTGAGAATAAGGAATAGATACAAAAAGAAAATAACGAGCTGAAGAAGGGAAACTCGACACTCAATCGTCAAATCCTAGAGTTGGTCAAGAAAAGAGAACACATGTTCCACACTTGTGCTTCCATGAAAAAAGAATTCAAGAAATACAAGGCTTTTTGGGACCTCCTTTGACCGAAGCACTCAAAAAGTAAATTTGCCAAGAATACAGAAAGTCTCCAAAGCTTTCGACAAAAGTGATGCAAATGTATGCTGAAGGATATAAAATCACTCGAGGCAAAGAGAAGAAGAAGACTATTGCTACCAAACTAGACGTTTCTATCATGGACTCCTCTGAGGACGAAGCTGAAGACGACCCTGACTCTCCTCAGCAATATTCGTTTCTTTTTTGTAATCTAGAACTCATAATGTAACTATCCATATGTAAAAAATATTATGAAAATTAATGAGAATGTTATTCGTTTTGAAAAATAGAATGTTTATTTAAATATAAGCAACCAATCAAATATAATTAAGAAGTTTTAATTTTTTAAAATACTCTATATAGGATAAATACCTTCATGTGGACTTTCGCTCATCGTATAATTTGGGCCCCAACATGTATCAATGTGATTCCATAAATTTTAATGTTTATAATTTATCACCACAAGAAACATCATGAATAACAATTTTCCACTTCAATGTTTCAATACTATACAGCACCGACCCTGGGCTAAAGCCTAAGGTGCCCGGGCTTTAGGCCCACAAATTTTTAGGGCCCCTTTAAATATTTCCTTCCTTTCATGACTTAAATAGAATACTTAAATATTCTTTGAAAAACAAATTGACTTAGTGGTGAGTGACTGCGGCAGTGCGACAATTGAGCTTCTCATGTTCTGCAGCGGACACCTTTGTCTCATTCATCACTGTCCCTGCCATAGCTGAATTACATATAGATATAAATACAGATAGAAAATCAGAAAATCAGTAGGCTCAAGTGTTAAATGCTATTCCAGTATTCCTTCTCACATATTTCAAGCTAATTTCAGGTATTAATTTTATTTTTTAGGGTTTTAAAATTAATTGTTTGGCAAAACTAATGATTTGGCCACCGAAGTTGGCACGCTTTACTGAATGACTGATTGAACTTTTAATTTGTCAAATTAACTAACTGAACTAATTAAAATTTTCAAATTGGGTCATTCTGTCAAATCTGGCTAATAGCTGTCAAAATTTTTCATACGTGGAAGCAAAAAAAAAGGGAAAATAAAATAAAAAATGAAGTGGCCAATCAGCAACAATGACATGGAAATAAAAATAAAAACTTTATTTTTGACTCATTTTTAACATTTTAAAATTTTAAAAATGACAAAAACATAATAAAACAAAACAAAAACTAATAAAAATAAAACATTTTTTCATTCATTAAATCAAATTTATTTATCAAGATAAATCAAATCTTAATCAATTAAAAAATCAAACATATTTTCCTTAAAAAAGACAATATTAATAACTAAACATTAAAATTAAAATCAAAATCAACAATGCATCTCTCTTCTTCGACTAAAGCAGATCTGAAAACGATTCTCCTTCATTCGCGATCCTCTTTCATTCGAATAACAGATCTGAAAACAATTTTCCGGATCGTGATCCTCCTTCATTCGAACGCTCGGTACATTCATAGATATGAAAAAATCCATCTCATAGTTTCTGTTCTTGATTTTACCAGATCTGATTTGATGATATCAGTTTCTGTTCTTGGATCTTTAATTTATCTGTTCGATGTTTTCTTTATTATCTCTTTTCGAAAATCCTTCTATTTGATTATGTCAATCTAAATATATGACTTCGAATTTTGTATCTATTGGGCATGTATTCAAACATCCACTCTCGTCTTTATTTTCCGTCTCTAAAAAATTGCTTTCATCTCTTAATTGAAATTTGTGATGTTGAAAACCTACCTATTTTCCGAGGGATTGTTTTTCCTGGTGATTGAGAAAATACCAATGGATCTTGAATTCCATGAAGATCTGTCGGTGATGGTGGTGTCCGGTGATAGTGGTGGGGCCGCGATAGAGGAGAGCGGGAAGAGGGTGGTGGTGGTGGATAGGAAGAGGAGGGAGCGGCGCGTGAGCTGAAGGTTTAAATTGGGATTGAGTTTAGGGGTGTTATGGTGGTGGGGTAGGAGAGGTGAAAGAAGGAGGGTGGCGGTGCAACCCATGATGATGGTGGTGCATGGCGGAGAGATAGAAGCAGAGTAAATGAGGTAAGAGAAAGAGGAGGGAGGTGGATGTGTGAACATCAGATAACTAAGGTAAGTGGAATTCGCCGGATGAAGATTTCTTTTAGGGAAGATGAAGATTTTTTTAGATGTTCTTCCATATGTAATTGATTTAATGAAATACTATTTTACTTGATTATATATTATTATTTTGTTGATGTAGAAAGTCAGGATTGATTAAAGTTTTTTATTTATTTTTTTTGCCACATGTAATATTTTTAATTTTTGTATATTTTTTTCAGCGCCACGTAGATAAAAAGTTAACTTCTATCTATTTTTTTTGACGGAATGACCCAATTTGAAAATTTTAATTAGTTCAGTTTGTTAATTTGACAAATTAAAAGTTCAATCAGGTATTCAGTAAAACGTGCCAACTTCGATGGCCAAATCATTAGTTTTTCCTTAATTGTTTTGTTTATGAGATTTAGAAGCATTGTTTAATTTAATTGGGCTTGATGACTGATTGAGTAGATTTGTTTATGCTATTATGAATCAAGTGAAAAATTTAATCTCTTTTGGGTTTTTTAAATTGTTTGGGAGTAGTGTTAGACTCTTAATAAAGGAGACCCTATTTGGTAATTAATTTATAGATAATCACGAGATTATGCTGAAATTTTGCAGATTTTTAAATTTTAATTCACCATAGCTCCTAAAAAGTATATGTATGGATCTGAAAAAAGAAAAAGAAAGAAAAAAACGGATGAATTAGTTCAATCTCAAGCGGGTTCACTCGATAAATTTTTTGGTAGTAAGAAACAAAAGGAGAGTTCTAGTGTGATTGAACAGTCAGAGAATGAAGAACAGATAGCAGATACGGGGAATGAAGAACAAGAAAATTTAGTGGAAGATACGGATGTCCTTGCAAAGGAACCAAATGAATGCGTGAATGAGAGTGACCATGAAGATATGAATGATGAGGGTCACAATGAAGGCTTGAATTTTGAATATGGACCTACATACATTGATGATCCAAGCAACTGGAAAAAAATTGATCAAAATTTTATTGACTTTGTAGTTGAAAGAGGGCCTTTAAGAAGAGATGGGGATCAATTTCCTAAGGATACAGAGGGTAGGCATTTCACTTCCTTTCATTACATCCGTAGTTTGTCAAATGGAGAGAAGAAAGATAGGAGGTGGCTTGTATATTCAAGTGCTTCCGACAAAGTATTTTGCTTTTGTTGTAAATTGTTTGCGCAAGGTGAAAATAATACTTTGTTGGCTACTAATTGCTTGAGAAATTGGAGAAATATTGGTCAAAGGCTCAAAAGTCATGAAGGTAGTAACGAGCATATTTCTTGCATGAGCAAATGGAATGAATTAGAGAGGAGATTGAAAAAGAATGAAATAATCGACAAAAGTGTGCAAGATCAAATCAACAAAGAGAAAGAGCATTGGAAAGGGGTACTAGTAAAGATAATTGCTGTTGTGAAAGCACTTGCTAAAGTGAATTTAGCATTTCGTGGAGATAATGAGAAGATTTATCAAGAGAAGAATGTGATTTTTCTAACCATAATCGAAATGGTTGCTGTATATGATCCAATAATGCAAGAGCACTTTCACCGGATTTTGAAAGGTGAGATTCATTACCATTATCTTAGCCATAAAATTCAGAATGAATTGATACAAATGCTTGCTGATGATGTCAAAAGTGCAATGATTTGTAAGATAAAAAATGCAAAATATTTTGTCGTGATTCTTGATTGTACTCCAGATATAAGTCACGAAGAACAAATGTCACTTGTAATACGATGTGTGGATGTTTCAATGAGTACACCAAAAGTGGAGGAATTCTTTTTAAATTTTTTGAAAGTGGAAGATACAACGGGATTCGGACTTTTTGGTGAACTAGAAGAAGTCTTGTCCACTCTTCAACTCGACATTAGTGATATAAGAGGGCAATGATATGATAACAGCTCCAATATGAAAGGGAAACACAAAGGTGTTCATAAAAGACTTCTCGATAGAAATCCTAGAGCATTTTACACGCCATGTGATTGCCATAGTCTTAACCTCATACGTTGCGATATGACCAACTGTTGTAATAAAGTTACGTCTTTTTTTGGAGTTGTACAACATATCTACTATTTGTTTGCGGATTCTACCAAGCGATGACAAGTTTTGATAAAAACATGTTGCAAATCTCACTGTTAAGTCATTATCACAAACGTGTTGGGAAAGTCGTGTTGAAAGTGTTAGAGCAATAAGATACCAAGCTCCAGAAATCAAAGAGGCTTTGCTTGAATTGGCTGATTCTCAAGAAGTTGTTGGTGCAAAGAGTGAAGTTAATGCCTTAGTAAGATATGCAATTGAGGATTTTGGATTCTCAGTTAGCATGGTTGTCTGGCATACTATTCTGTTTGTAGTTAACGTTGTCAGCAAGACCTTGCAAAAAGAAGATATGCATATTGATGTTGCCATTGATCAGTTAAATGGGCTTGTTTCTTTTCTTGAGAAATATAGAGAAAGTGGTTTGGCGGATGCTATTGATGAAGCAAAGGCAATTGCGTCCAAAATGGGAGTTGAACCTGTATTTTACGAGAAGCGTGTCATTCATCGAACGAAATATTTTGATGAGAATGGGAGTGAAGAGGTGACCCTTTCGGCTGAAGACTCATTTAGAGTTAACTACTTCTTATCTATAGTAGATCAAGCTCTTTCATCACTTAAGAGCCGGTTTGAACAGTTTGAGAAATATGAGGAAACTTGGGGTTTTTTGTTTGATGTGAACAAGTTAAAGTCTACAACCGATGAACGTTTGAAGATGTATTGCTCCAAGTTAGAAGATGCTTTGAAACATGAAGGAACTTCCGATATCAACGGAAATGAGTTGTTTTCAGAATTGAAAGTCTTCAGTGAAGGTTTACCAAAAGAGATGACAAAACCAATTGAAGTGCTCAATCAATTGAAATTGATGGAGGATTGTTATCCAAATGTGAGGATTGCGTATCGGATTTTATTGACTATTCCTGTTGCGGTTGCTTCCGGAGAAAGAAGTTTTTCGAAGTTGAAGCTAATTAAGAACTATCTCTGCTCAACTATGTCACAAGAAAGGTTGAATGGATTATTCATCCTATCCATTGAACATGAGATGACGGATAAGATTGATTGTGCGGATATTATTAATACTTTTGCTGTTAAAACTGCAAGAAGGATGATATTCAAGTGATGTCTTTGAACTGATTACTTTTTTGACTTAGAGATAATGTGATATCTAAATGGTGTTTTGGAAATATTGAAACAGTCGGTTATTATATTTGGTATTCTTTCCTATTGATGCTCTTTTGTTCAGGAAAAGTTCTTCGTTTTTTTATGCCTATCTTAATAATAATTCGCAAAAAGACCCATTTTTTTATTGTCCGCTTTAGGTCCTTAAAAACTCCATACTTTCTCAATTTTACCATCATCTTTCACAATTTTCTTGACTACCTAAAAATTCACCATAAAATTTACTATACATTTCTTTAGTACTGTAACTATTAGCTGCTTGTTCTTGCCATAATAACCCAGACTCACATTTTGGTTTGAGTTCATTGTTGCAAAATCTTCATCCTTCTCTGCTTTACATCGAGCCTATGATAGCATTCGTTGTATTAAGACCAAGGTGTACAGTAGCATATATGCTTTTTAACATGCCATTGAAGCGGCCGCTGTTAAAAAAGAATTGAAAATTTGGTTTGTCTACAAGTTACTCCCACCTTTTATTACACAAAAAGATCGTTTTAATAATGATAGTTGCATTAATTTTTTTTTATTTGTTTTTAACTTATTAATTTTGATGTTTTTTTTTCTCGAAAATAAGTCCGAATAAGTCTTCATTGGTTGACTCCGAACCCAAGCTCAGCTAGTCAATATTTGATTGAGCAAGTTTGGGTAGCATCAACGGGCTGTTTGATAAAAAATAAATAAATTTAAATCTAAGAGGATGTTTGATAAAAACTGAATGAATCTGAATCAGAATGAACTAAAACTGAATATAAATCTGAATAAAAAAATTTGTTTGATAATTAATATGTCTGAAACATCTGAATGACATAATTTTATTATTTTATCCCTCTGAAAAAATTCAAAATTGTTGTAAATTTATTTAATATTACTTAATATAATAGTTAATAATTTTTTTTTAGTTTTTAATTTTTTTTTACTTTATTCAACTGCTCATTCAGTCAAAAAAAATTTGACCCAAACCATTGATTCAATCATCGTCGATTAGATTCAATATATTAGACGATTTTTTCCAAAACAAACGCACTTAATGGTAATCGATTCAATTTATTCAAATTATTCAAATGTATTCATTCATAAACAAATGATTTCTAAATCTAAATGAAATTGAATCTGAATGAAAAAAATTGTTTGATAATTGACATGTTTGAAATATTTAAATAACAAATTTTTATTATTTTACCCCTCTGAAAAAATTTAAAATTATTGTAAATTTATTTAATATTACTTAATATAATAATTAATATTGTTAAAAAAAATTCATTCAATCGGCATTCAACCTATTCAACTAAAAAAATGAGACTTAAGATATTAAATTTTAAATTATCTCGAATGACCGATTCAAAAAAACCATTCAAAATATTTTTTTTTAAACAAATGCACTAAATAGTTGAATCAATCAAGTTCATTGCTAATCAAACACTCCCTAAACCCGACTGATTTAGTCTAATAGACAGTCCTATGAGAGTTTGTGGAACAAAAGAATTGAGTGAATTTTAGAATCAATAGATACAACGACGAATTCCAACTTAATATATTTTTTAATATTCACAAATTTTAGAAATAAGATTTTTTCTTAATTGTAATGGTAGTTGTGTCCAATTTTAAGTTGGCCCAAAGTTTAGATGAATCATCACATGACACGCGTCATTAACTCACCATCAAAGTTTTTGAACGGCGCAAAAGAAACACACGTAACCCACGTCCATTTCATTTACTTATCACATACGCTCAAATCTCGCGCAACCTTCTACAATTCCCTCATTGATTGGTTTGACCATTTGACCATTTACAACACCATCCAATATCTTTTTGACACGTACTATCCTATCTCTACGGCTCAATTTCATATCAAACTTACAACTCAATATCTATTATCTCCCCCTGTTAACCTTTATTTCGCTTTCTCTACTTCTCTGGTGTTCGGCCAATATACTGTTCGACCTAGGTTAGTTTCTATTTTATTCTATTCTATTCTGTGTATATATATTATATATATATATATGTATATTTGCTGCTATTCAATTGTTGTGTTGAATTTATTGTTTGATTGTAATCCTTTGTTGTATTTTATTTATTGAAGGGATTGTCTCCTCCACGAGCAGGTCAGTGTTTTGTGTGTTGGTTTTGGGATGATGTGTGGTTGATTCAGTAAAGTTTTAGGTAATAAAAAAATTTTATTTTTATTTTAAATTTGATTAGGTTATGTTCAAGTATAAATGTATAATCACGCATGTTTATATAGTGGTTGTTGATTCAGAGTAAGATTCATGTTAAGAAAGAGGCACCCCTCAGTCCTGATATTTGGTGCAAGTATTTTAAAATTGTAGTATGTGGCCCTTATTGTAAGACTTGCATATTCTTTTAAGTATTTATCAATTTTTGTTTTTGTTTTTGAAAAGATCACAAAAGTTTCTTTGATGAGTAATTTTGGCCCCAAGTTTGAAAATTTTTAACTTTGAATCTAAAGCATGAATATGTTATGTTAATGTCTCATTAAACGCTTGAAATCCACTTGAATGCCTAATTTGTGCCGAAAGCGTAGTCTTCAAAGTCACTCTTACTTGGGAGGGAGTGTTGTTCTCATCATAATTATTTACAAGTAGGTCTAAAAATTATGTATAGCTAAACAAAATGCGAGTACCTTCTTAGATTATAAATAATTCAAAGTAGAACCCGTAAAATAGTAACTCCTGAAGGTTAATAATCCAAAGACATGTGCCCAGTAGTCATTGCATATAAAAGCAAGAGTAGGGACTAAGGAGGATAAGTTTATTGGTTTTTGATACAAGAAAAACAATATTCTAATCAACATCATATCTAATATAAGGTACATATATCATTAAGATGCAACTTCCAGCTACTTACTTATCAGTCATCAATATCCAAAACAAATAGCGAATACAACTTCTTTCTTTTCCACTTCATGCCCAGGAATTAGAGGTCGGCATTTCTTTCATTCCATCAGCTTTCAAATTACATGTTTACGTAATGATCTTATCTGATTAAACTATAACCAGATTACAAATTCCTTTGGAATATACATATGTAATGCCAAATTGATTGTTAAAGTTCATTTCTCCATTTTTAGGTTAACAGTGCTTGAAAAGTTTTAGGCTCCTTAAGTGATTTATTGGGTACCCCTTGAGAATAATGTAGTGAATTACACTCTCTATTGGGACTCGGTTATCATATGATACTACAACAAGTCAACAATATACATATAATGCGGTTTCAATTCATACAATATGCAGTCAAATCCTGATAGGATAGGGGATATTATATCCATGTCTTTCTTTTTACTATCATAGGGCATGATACCTTGGCCTTTTCCAGGCTCATTAATCTTATCATGGTTCTTTGACTTTATTGACATTTTTCGCATGGATAGTTTCTTTTTCTCTATTTTTTTATTTTATTTTATTTTATTTTATTTCTAAATGCTTGTTGATTGTATAGGGAGGGTTGGTAGGGGCTCGGTGGATTCCTTTCTTTTCAGTATATAGTACTTGAGTACAATGTTGCAAAATATCTGAAGAATTGAGCATTTTGAAGATTTACTTTAAACCTCCGGTTATATGTGTAGGTTTACGAGGATGAGGTATAGGAAGAATTTTAAATCTTGGGAATGGTTCTGGTAGGATAGACATTATCACCTTTTGATGGCTAGAGTGTAAAAATGTAGTTGCTTTTGTAAATACGATGGAAAGAGTTGGTATTGACATTATGGTTGTGGTGATTGGAGATAGAGGAGAGGTCCAGAGGTCCTGGTGTGGTGTAATTTAGCTGTACTGTATTAACCATTGGTGGTTACTTGCAAGTGGCTGCTGCATTGGGACTGTTGGTAGTTGCATAGCAGGTCATACTTTTGCCTTTTGGAGGTGAGTATCTGCTAGCATTAAAAAAAACATGTGATAGCTGTGTGGGACTGATGCTAAATGGAAGCTGGTTGGGGTGTTGGTGTTTTCATGTGAAAAAGTTGTGAGGGTCTAGTGAGACTAGTGTTGGCTCTGATGTTATACTTGAAGGATTTGGCTCTGGGTGTTTAGGATGAGTTACAAAGAGTAAGGTGGAAGCAAAATTTTTATGAGCAGGAGACCCTTCAGAGCGTTTGTATTTCTATACACAAAGATTCTCTACGAATATCATGATTGTTTATGAATGTTTTCATATTTTATTTTATAGTATATTCATTATAAATCTCTAATTTATGAAATTATGACTTGTGTTAATTAACGTCGAAGTTTAATAAACATAGAAAAATATTTATAATTTAGTTATGTTTATATTGGCGTCAAACAAACATAATTTGACGGAATAAGCAATGTTCTAAAAGGCACTAAGGGGAGGTGGCGAATGGGGCCTGAGCGCTAGGGGTCTCAAGGGCCTAGGATTTTTTATTTTAAACCAATTTAATATTTTATCTTATATTTATCCAAACAAAACTATAATATAAAACAAAACAATCTATAATAAAGATAATAAAGGCATTTGCTTAAAGTTCAAATACATATCCATATTGCTAATGTCAAAGTTTAAACACAACTATGCAATTGGTCAAAGTTCAAACATATTTTTAACGTATTAGTTTTACTAATAAACAAGATTGCTATTAAATAATAAAATTTAAAATTTTAAGAATTTAATTCAATATTAAAACTTAAGAAACTAAACATAAATTTAAGAATTATATGAATTAAATTAAATATTACAAATGTATCACCATTTATATAATTTGAAGTTAATACAAGTTCAAAAAATTACAACTATAATAAAATTATCTATTTTGACTTGATATTGTTTACTTTTTGTTGTGATTTGATATGCTACAACTTGTATTATGAATATGGTAAATCATTAGAAAAATAAATATATCAAGATCTGGTTTGGGTAGTTATTAAAATAAAAAAAACATCTCCGCCTAGGCTCCACCTAATTTTCTGGTGGGATTTTTTTGTCGGCTTGGGCCTAGGTGAAGCGCCAGAGGGCCTAGTGCCTAGGCGAGGTGCCAAGGGGGGCCTAGCGCCTAGGCGGAGCGCCAAGGGGGGCTAGGGCCTAGGCGGAGATTTTTAGAACATTGGGAATAAGGCATCCACAAGCCAGCTGTTTCTTTTGATCCTCTTCCCATATACTTCACCTACTATTACTTATTCTTATTTTCCATAAAACTCGTAAGAATTTGGATCTTTAACAAATGATATCCATGTTTGGCATAGAAGTCTAAAAGAAGGTTGGATGTTGCATCATCAAGAACCAAACAGTCCCAGTTAATTGGATATGGATATTACAACCCTTGTTAGTTTTTCTGCGGAGCAGGTTTAAGGGATTTGACAGGAAAAGGGATCTGGTAGGAAAAGGGATCATAGAAGTTTATAGATATGTGCTATGTTGGCTGTCATGTGGGTATTTGGACGAGAGAAGCTCAAGAATTGGAACTGATATCTATCATTTTGTTCACCTATTTTAAAATAGGGTGTCTTTATTGGCTTCTCTATGGTCCTCGGCAGTGGGTGCCTTTCAAGATGTCAAGGTGTATCTATTTCAGATAGTAGAGGGTTCGAGGGGGCTGTTCTTTGTTACATGTGTTATCTTGTTTCTGCTTTTGTATGTTGGGTGGACGACTTGTCTACATTAGCTACTTTTTTATTCTTTGTAATAAAGTTTTTCTATGTTTAAAAACACATTGCATGATCCATTTATTTCAGGAGTGAATTACCAAATAGTAAAAATTGAATAAGCAACATCTCTCTATGGTATTAGGATCCTCACACCACAATTCTTCAACCATATGAAATGGATTCTGTGACTTGGGGTAAATGAAGTTCCATTGCACGTGTTTGTGATTATTCAATGATTATGAATATAAAGTCTCATACTTATTAAGGATTGACTATTCTTCTTTTGTTCACCTTTTGGTCCATTACCATTCAGGAGATTTTCCTCTACTAGAAGTTGACAGTCTGAAATTGGATTACATATTCAATAGGTAAAGGTAGAGAGTCTGAAATTGGATTAAACATTCAATAGGTTCTATAGCACATCATAATATTGCATAACAATGTGCCCATATATAGAGGAAGCTATTACATTACAGGAGGAGGAAAATTCTTGGTCATTGCTTCCTTGAAATTTAAGTAGTCCCTGGTGCCTCAGTAACTGATCTCTGCTTTAGTTTACGTTGAAGAAAATATTAATAGTTGAAAATATTTGGTCAAGGAAGTTATTATCCCGAACGGAGGATGTATGTTCTACTATCAGGTTTTTAAGAGAGGAGGGGGAAACTGGAATCATAAAGAATTCCCTTTTTCAGCTTTGATGCATAAGGGTATCATATCCAAGAATCATGCTGATATCAGCCCCCACTGGTTTCCATCTGAACTTGGCATAGTTAGCAATGAAAATATATATGGAAAAAAACTATTACATCACAGGAGGAAATTGCTTGGTCTAGAGGCTTGTAGGAGAAAAGAGTTTGGAGTGCAATGTCTATATATAAACCCTCTCCATCCCCTTGAAATTATGAAGTATTTTTCTGGTACCCTCGCGGATTAATGCATTGTGGAAATATTAATTCTTATTTTTAATGGAAATAAGTAGTTTATATGGTAAGAAGTGGTGTCATACTGTCATGACTGGACAGAGGTCTCTACTGTTGGTGAAGGCTTAGAGACATCCTTCATCAATCATTACTCAGCTTTTTGTCTACAAAAAGGCACTTGCTCATAGTTGACCCGTATATGAATTGATAACTTTGTTGAAGATTCAGTAAGCATCGTCTCCGGCCTGTTTTACTCTCCAATTGCATCCATTCTTCAGCTTTATTTAACAAGGCACCTACTCTTTGTTTACACTTAATGTTTCATTTCATTTTTTTCTTTAAGTTCATCAGTATGTCTGCAAAGTTTTTACATGTCATGGTGCCCACTGAGCTTTATATCCTCTGGATCTGCACCTCGATGAACCCTATTCCGTAGATAATGGCATCTCCAAATACGGGCACAATGTATCGTATAGTAAATAATAGTCTGTCTTTTCTATTGATTGGAAATATTTTGTGTGTTTCAATCTTCATAGAAATGTTCATTGAGAAAAACTCCAATTGCGGCCTCTCTTTTGTGATATATTCACGTGGGTTCCTTTGAACTATAAATTACATATAGCACATGCTAATGTTCTATTTTTGATTCGTTTTTGTTGACAGAAATGGTTATTCCTCCGCCAGTCAGACCCGACAGAATCACAAATTTTCTTAAGCCCTATGTCCTGAGAATGCACTTCTCGAACAAGTATGTAAGTGCCCAAGTAGTCCACACACCAACAGCAACAGTGGCCTCTGCTGCAAGCTCACAAGAGAAGGCCTTGCGGCCAAGCATGGAAAGTACTCGGGATGTTGCCGCCGCTGCAAAGATAGGCAAGATCTTGGGAGAGCGTTTGCTGCTCATGGATATTCCTGCAGTCTCTGTTTTTTATAAGAGAGATCAGAGATACCATGGTAAGGTGAAAGCAGTGATCGATTCTTTAAAAGAAGCAGGTGTCAAACTGATTTGAAACGAATTAAGAATAAACATGCACTTCTGTTTGCTTATGGTTAAATTACCTATCAACTTGCATGGAGTTTATCTGGGTAAATTTAGTGCCTAGAAAGAATGGATGTGTTCATCTTGCTGCTGATCATCTGATGTTGAACATAATAAAATTAGAATTGATTACAACAAAAGTTAATGGATTTCAACGGTTTTTGATTATTCTCTTTATAAGGTTGATTCTTGAAAATAATGAGAAAGTGTTTGTTAGGATTAATAAAATTATGATTGAGGTTAATCTCAACTTTGATTATTCTCTTTGAAGGGTCATTTATATTTTTAGTCACTTTTTTTTTTCAATATTTAATTTATATCAATCAATATTATTGAACTGTCACACTTGGTATAAAATTTTGGATATATTACTTTAGAATTTAAAAATGGTATAATCTTAATCTTTAACATCTAATTAAAAAAATTCGGGTCTACTGGAGCTCCATAATCCTGCAAAATAAATTGTTACGTTTTTATTAAATTTTGTAATATTGTGCATGCACGTGTTATAAAATTGTTGACATATCTTTTCCAGAATTAATGAACCCCATTTTCTCTAAATAGAAATTAGTCAAACATTATGCTGGAATGTAAATTACAATAATGAATTATTATTCCTTTCTTATTAATTATTATTATTATTATTATTATCTTTATGCCTTTAATTGAGACCAATAAGTAGGTAAACCCTTTATTAAAAGTAGAGAAAATGGGCCATTACTTCATTGCTAAGGAGGGGCAAGGAAAGTGACCTTATAAAAGCTACAAAATTTCACATTAAGACATAAAATTTGAGTAGATAGATGAAAAAACCATTTTTTCTATTTATTAGTATTGAAAAGCTTACATAGCAGAAGAAAAAAATAATTTGACTGGTGATTTTATTCAGATTAAGAAAATTAAGTTTTAATATTAACTTAATTATAAAAGATAAATATTAAATTAGATAGTTTTTTTAAAAAATAATCAAAAAAGAGAAATAAATTGGCATTTAATAAAAGAATAATATAAAAACTAAATCATTAATATTTAAAAAAAAATACAAATGAATGATAAAAATAAAAAAATTACATTACTCCTTTCTTTTTTAATGCTTTGTAGATTTTAAGAAAGTACTATATAATTTTATGTTACGCATTAAGAAATATAATTAATAATTTGATTGATTGATTAAATTAAATATTAATTTTTAAAAATTTATTGAGAAAATAAGAAAGAAACTTATTAATCTTTTTATCATAAAGAATAATATGAAAAATTATACATTTAGATTTCATTTCCCCCAAAATATGCACAGGATTCCTGATAGCCGGATAAAGGCATTTCAGTCTCGTATAATCATCCTGAGAGTCAGACGCGCGTATCAATCCGGGCAATCTCGTAAATTCCCCTTTTCCATTTTGCTTCGGATGATATCAAGGGCATTTATGACTTTCTCAATCTGACAGTCAGTTAGCCATCACGTGAGTTGCCCTCTCACCTCTCTAAAATCCAAGTGGCGATCTTACCCGAACTACCCATACTCTTTATCTTTACGTGCTTATAGATCTACCCTACACGTCATCTCAGATCCATCAGATCCAAATCGACGGCTGTTGTTCAACTAATATCAATAAAGTTGCTCGACATTTAACGCCCGTTTTTGTCCATAAATATCTGCTCTCTGTAACTGAAATATCACTCCGCTCCCCAAATTGTTGGCATTAAGCTTTCCGTCTAATATACCTCTGATTAACGTACGCCTATCCCACTAACTTGCGCCATGAGCTTACTCGACCAGCTCTGGGACGACACCTTCGCCGGTCCCCGACCGGAAACAGGCCTCGGAAAGCTACGAAAACAGTCGACCTTCAGTTTCCGATCTAATAACTCTGCCAAGGGTACGCCTTTGTTGCTATTACGCCACTGCCGCTGTTAACCCTACGCTTTCAAATATATATACAACTACATAATCTGAATCGGTCTGTATAATCATCATAATAATGACTTTTTACTGAAATGCTTACACTACAATAAACTGCAATGGATTCTATTTAAGTTGATTGAAAATTATATCATATAAATCATAATTCATAAGGTTCAGATGATCAGAACAGCATGAAGCTAGAGTTTATCTTTTAGGTTTAATATTGAAAAGTCAATATTAGTAATAATTTAGCTTATTCTTTGTCTAAAATTAATAGGAATTCCGATACCGCTTATCCGAATTTCAATTCCTTGTTTTGTTTATTGCTTCAAGATTTTTGTTTTGTTCTTAATTGTTTGGTTGATTTTATAAACAGAATCGAGCGATGGAAATGTTAGATCTATTGGTGATAATGCGACGGATGAGCCAGTTCGAGTTACAAGGAGTATAATGATAATCAAACCACCAACTCAGGGAGATCAGATCGGAACGCCACCGGCATCACCCGCTGGGTCTATACCTCCGGTATCTCCTCTTTCCGGTAAGCTAGATTGTTCTTATTCTGTGATGTCCGATTTACCCATATGTAAGTTGTTAATTTTCTGTACGGCCGTTTCCAAATATTATGGAGCTTGGAGTGTGGTCTAGAGACCAGAAGAATCCGAGTGTGGGAACGAGGGTAATATGGTCATTTGAATGTGTTGTCATATTGTGAGCGACTGAGTGGATAATGCAAAAGGAAATGGTACGTGGGTCCGGTGGGTCATGGCTGCTATTATTTGTGTCTGCACCTTTAGAAAATGACATTTAGGCTTTATATTTGATTACTATCATTGTTAGTGTAATGATATAAAGTGGAGTAGATTATAGCTGAATGGGTAAGGAGATAATTGTGTCCTAGTCAACAACTCATCAGCTAGATGATATACATGTTTGACTATTTGAGTTTGGAAGTATGAAGATTATTTTTGGTTGTGGGGCACAATGTTTGTTGGACTAATTCATATCTTGGCCAAGTTCTTATAACTAGTTTAAGTAGAATGCTCTTTAGTTAAACTATGTGTTAACATTACTAATTATATTTATATTGTGATATATATATATATATATATATATATATATATATATATATATATATATATATGTGTATATATTAATTGATCAATGTTATACTGTTGGGATTTTACATGACAGTCGAGACTAAGCCCCTAAAAGTAAAATCATTAGGTCTCAAAGTTCAACTTTTGTCTGTTACTCCTTGAGAACGAGTCATTCAACAAAATAAATACATTGTTATACCGTTGGGTTGATACATAGGTTTTAACTAGTTGAAATTGGATATAAAGTACTCCCAATATCCAAACGGTTTTACTAGCTGAAAATATTGGATCTAGAGTACTCCTTATCTCCAAAATTAAATGAGATTTGTTTTTGACTCAAGTTTGTGAGGACTCATTGGTTATCATTCTAATTAAGTCTAATCTTTACTTACATGCATGCTGTTAAATTTTATGCACTCAAAATATATATAGCTCTTAGGAGTATGCTGCATTTTTATTGGATATAGTCAGATTAAATTATAAGGATTCTTGTCATAACATATTACCAATTCTGCAGGACAGTGTACAAGTGTGACCCATGCATGCTTATTTATGCTCTCATTGTCAAATTGTGTACGCTGCTAAATGCTAACAAATAACAACATTATTGGTGTGTTTTTCTAGGGGGAGGGTCCTTTAGGTTTCGTAGAAGGTCTACATCAGACACTTATGAGAAGGCAAGTGGGATTGGATCCAGGTGCACTCGTCCTTCTCATGACCTGTGAGCTTTGAGACTCCGGTTACTTACTTTTCAGCACTTTGGTTCTTGGTTAGAACTGTAGGTGTTTGCTGGTTGTGTTAGTTTTCGAGTTTTTGATTCGAATGGAATGCATGTAGGTGTTTTGAGTGCTTTTTTGTTTGTAGATGTGTAAATATGTTAGGTAGTTGAGTTTGTTGTACTTGTTAATAAGCATATCATGTTCCCAAAAGTTAAGAAGGCTGCTTATCTTATCACTTGTAATTAAGATATAGAACTTGTAACATGTCTTGCTCTCTCTCTCTCTCTGTATATAGATGTTCTCCTTTTGTTATCCAGTCTGTTTCCTTTACATCTGACATAGTCGATCTCTTTCCCTATTGTGTGGGTGGGTGTCTGCCTCTGTTACAACTTAAGTTATGTTCGACAACTCAATTAACTGAAAGTACATTTGTACTTCATTAAAATTTAAATTTATTTAAAATTTGACGGTTAATTCTAATTAAGTTGTGCAAGCATAGTGTTAATGATTGCTTTCTTGTTGTGTTTACTAAAGTGAGCAGTAGAACAATTGTAATGGTGTTCAGGATGGCTGTGAATGATGAGTTTGGTAACTTAGTGGGGGTAAAGATACAGAGCTTATCATAATGGTAGGGCTACAAATTATGAGCCTGTCAAAATGTTGGGGGATCCATTCATATAATGACAAGGCTTAGTTTGTCAACTTTTTTTTTATTTCTTTATATATTTGTATTATTTAAATTAAGTCCTGTTCATATTTTTAATTTTGTCCCCATTTAACTTCATACAAATATCAATTGCTTTCTCTAAATTACAAAGTAATTTTACATAGTACGGTTAAATCTTCTACACCGTGTGGACAATTTCTTCTCAAAGCTTTCTCTTGCGGTTCTTACTAAAATAAACTTGCTATAAAATGCATTTTTTTTTTTTTGTGTAAATAAATGATGTAACCCTTGGAAGTTGGGCCCTTAAGAAAAGTGGAATAATATTTTGCTCTGTTCTATATTATTTTTAAAGTTAAATTAATAGATTTTTAAACTTAAATTTGTCGTAAGTTTTTTTAATTTTAATTAATACAATGATGAATATTATAAATCATTTACAAAGTATTACTCATTGTGAGTTTTATTATTTTATAATTTTTAATGAGTTATCTTAATTTTATATTTGAAAATGTTTCAAATAGATTTTTAAAAATCAATAATGATCATATAATTTAAAACGTAGAAAGTATAAGATACATCTTTTGTATGGTTGTGGGTGAGGAGGGATTCGAATCCCATGGTCGCTTTCACTTATCGGTACTTTATTCAAGAAAATTGATAAATTCACAACAGAAAATAATATTTTAATAATAAAATCGTCGTTATAGATCCTTTTACTGTCACTATACATCTATAGCGACACTTTTTGTGCAACCCGAAAATTTATAAGATTAATAAAATCTTGAATGATAAAACCTAAATTGAAAATAAAGTATTGATTAAAAATTCTGAGAGGGATTTGTATGGTTTATTAACTGAAAGAGATTATTGTATAATGGGGTATGTTGTATTGAGTATTTAAGGTTATGTGTACGTGCAGTATGTGATTAAAGGTTAAGGGTTGTGCATATAAATTATAACGTTGGTAAACCCTAACGTTAAATTAGAAACCCTAACGATTAATTAGAAATCCTAATTTCAGCTTTGAAAACCCTAAACCCTAATTTATAATATATCCATAATGCTAATTATTAAACCCTAAGGGTTAAGAGTTGTGAAACATGTGAAATGACTAGATTACCCTTCAAATTATTGGGGAAATGATCAAAAATACCCTTAGTAGGTGCAAAATTATCAAAATACCTTTTATCTTTACTTTTAACATAAGATAAAGCCAAATCTTGGCGAGTCATCAAGGGAGATATGCCATGTGCTCAAAATCAACATAAATCAACCATATGTTGACAAGTGGCGGAACCAGAATGTTTTTGTATGGGTGTAAAATCCCAACTTTTTGAATAAAGATGAATTTTTTATAATTATCATTTTTGAATATTATGGAATGAATTTAATATAATGTTATAGTTGTGGGTAATATTTATAAATTTTGCAAAGTATGCAAGTTGTCATATTATATTCGATTGGTCGGAAAATATTCTTTTTGTCAAGGAATATCCGCTGACGATCTGACAATTGGTGGATCCCACAATGTAATTATTGTCGGATCGAGAAAACGATAAAAATATTTTATTGAAAATAACGACGGAAGTTTTAGAATTATCTTGTTGGAACTACTCTCATTAGTAAAGAAGTCTGATACGCGCGTGGTTGCATAAGTAAGACACGGTATTGATTATTGATGTTTACGTGAGAAGCCACTCAGTTTTGCTTATTTTATGGATCCCCATTAACCCATTTTTTAAAATAATCGGTAGAAAATTATTTATATAATAAAAGGTGGGGGCTCACAAGTGGGACCCATGTGTATGACAAAGTCTTGGGAGGAAGACATTTTGTCACGGGGGAAATGGGGAGGGGGGAGAGTAAAGGAGGGAGTTAATATCATTGTGTGTGTGTGTATATATATATATATATATATATATGTTATTATGGGTATGTTATATGATATAATATATATGTATGTTATATATATATAATTATAATTGTGGGGCCCACAGTTGGAGGCTATGATTGTGGTGAAAAAGTTGGATGATATGAGTGGAAATTAAAGATTCACGGGAGAGTGAATGATTTTTTTCAAACAAACATGTGCCATATAATTATATATATATATATATATATATTTTATTTTATTTAAAAGATTTTGCTTTAAATCTGGACCGTCCGTTTAAAAGTAAATTAATCTAGACTGTTTCATGGATTAGTTCTTTATGCAGTCCATTCTTTCTATAAATAAGCTCATTCCTTCATTATTTCTTATTTAATTCAATTGAAACTCTGTAGAGATAAAGCTGTAGAGAGAAAGAAGAAAAGTATTCTGCTTACTTCACTACTCATACATCTAGTACTCTTCTTCTTAAGGTAAGGGTATTATTTTTTAGAACTTCGTTATTCCATTCTTTATTATTCATTGGAATAACTCAGATACTGCTGATGCACCCTATACTTGGTGATTTCTATTGTTATTCTATTTGTTATTATTACATTGAATATCCTCGTTCATGCGTTATCGTATACTGGTTGAATCGGTTCCGCTTTTCATTATTCTGGTTGAATATCCCATGCATGCTTTTCTGTGGGACTGATTCCGATTATTTATTATTACATTGGAATAACCTTTCATGTAAATACCGCATACATGGTGATTTCTGTTGGTATTCCATTCTTTATTATTCTCGTTGGAACATCCTCGGTCTGCAATTTAATTTGACCGATCCGATTCCGTTATTTATTATTACGTTGTTATAACTTTGTCTGTCATGCCAAGTACCACATACATGGTGATTTCTCTTGTTATTCCATTCTTTATTATACTCGGTTGGTTAAAGTTTTGACTTTATACTCCATGAAATTAGTGGAATATCCTCGATATTTCAAGGCTTCATCTAGTATCTTTTCATGGAAATATTCTTCTGAGCATTCTTGAATTTTACTCTACAAAGAAGTATCATGTTGACAATTTGGACGTTATTAGTTCCTGAATAAATTAATTCTTGTTTTATTGAATTCTTATATCATTGTCATCATTCTCATGTTTATATTTTTTGAAAGTCATCTGTGGCCTGTAGTGCATAGATGGACTTGGTATGATTATGACCAGGGATTATTCGGTGTAATCATGACCGTAATGTTACAAATGATGTGATAAAGTCCTCATCGTCCGTAGTGCATTGATGGATAGTTGTTGGCATGATCATGACCATTGATGAATACACGAATATCCTTGGCCCCGTAGTGCATGGATAATTTGTGGTCGTGATACTAATGAATATCTTCGGCCGTAGTGTAGGGATGATGTAGATTATTTATTAAGCTGAGTCCCAACGATAAAAGTGATGAAAAACCTTTTAAATCATAAAAGATAGTAGATTTTATTCTCTACTTGACTCTTTTAATGGATTGCTTGTTCATTGTAGTTAAACTTGATGTCTATTGTATTTTATCGGTTTAACATTGTTGAAGACTAATGATAATTTATTACGCATTATCTTAGTCATAATATTTTACTAGGCTAGTTGAGCTCACCCTTTCTTTCACTTTATTCTCTTCAGGAAATGAAAACGTAGCCGGGACTAGTCGGGGAATGAAGTGACGGTCCAGATGATAGTATTAGTAGTCCTCACTATTCTGTTAAATAGTGTGAGGACTTATTCTGAGAGTGGATATTGTCTAGAAGACAATAATTGTATTAAAACTCACAACTCTCTTGTTTTATATTAAAGATTGTATTTGTATTATGTACCATGTATTTGGCGACTCAGAATAGGTGATGTATACCTATTTTGGGGGCGTCACAATAGGGGTCAACATTTTTAAACCAAGCGGGCCGAAATTATTAATACCACCACTTGCTTCGGAACTTGATAATTAATTATTATTATTTTTTATCAGCAAAAAGTCTTTTTAAATTATGAAACAAAAGTTTGTGGTAGAACCAAAATACCATATCTACAGACCACAGTTTTGAAATATGAATGCGCACTCATTGATAACAAAAATTACCTCCAAAGATAACAAGCACATAATGCAATTGATTATACAAAAGCCATCCATTGAAATTATGCTTCATTTAGTTTATACACTAGTTTTCTCGAAACTTCTTGTTCATCTCTCATCAAAAGGCGTCGCTTAATCAAGTATTCATCAATTCTCTTAGGATTTAAGAAAACAGAAATTAAACAATAATTTAAGATTACTCCAACAGTAACAATTTTGAAAAATTAAATTACTAAAAGATTAATATAGAATCCCAAATTATTAAATTCCCAAATTGAGAGTAATTTTTTTCCCTAAATTACTAAAAGATTAACACTCCAATACTCGACCACTAAAAAAAAAAGCTTGGATGTTGTATATTTTTGCTTCCTGAAGACATTATTGAGGTAATGGTTTCTATTGTTCACTTCTATTTCTATATTTTATTTATTATTACAGTAAAAAATTTCTTCACTTCACTAAAAGGAGTTTCACTACGGAGTACTCGACCACTGAGGCACTGAATAAAAAAATAAATAAAAAGGGAAAAAAAACAACAATCACAAAACCTATAAGAGAATGAGCGTTGGCGGTGGCGGTGGCAGTGGTGGCAGCGGGCAGAGGCGGCAGGCAGTGGCGGGAGTAGTGGTTACAGTTCGATCACCGGATGGAGGCTGGAGGCGGTGGAGGCGGAAGCCGCGTAATGAGGGAAGAGAACTAAAGAAGAGGCGATGTGTGAGTCTGATGAACTAAAGACTAAAGAGTACTGAAGAAGCATTAATAATTTTTTTTTATTTTTTAAATGAAACGACGTCGTTTCATGTTAAAAAAAAAACCTGCAGTCGGAGAAGAAGTTTGAAGAATGAAAGACAAGAGCTCATCGTCATGCATGGCCATGCATGGCTGTCTACTTTCTTCCCGCTTGCGCCCCCTCAGATTACTTTGACTTCCTCCCTACCGAGGTCAACTGCCTCCCCGCCCCCTAGTTCCGCCTCTGATGTTGACACCTAACATCAACCACAACCATTGGATCAAAGTTTGGATATTAAAAAATGGTTTAAAGACTAAAAAACCCTTACTTTAGTTTCTAAACTTAACCAAACCTATCATTCTCCAAAGGTACAAAATTTTGAATGAAATTCAGTCCAAAGTTAAACCCAGAACACCTCATGCCACCCAAGATTAGATTCAAAAAGTGGAATTCAAAAGTGGATTCAAGAAGGTATAAACCCTAACCCTAAGCTAGATCTTGTATGCTTAGGTAGATTTTATGTTTTGTGTTTAAATATGTGCTATGTTATATTATTTAGTGATCTATGATGATAAATCATGGATCCATAATATTTAAATGCATAAAAATGGAGATTTAAGCAAGCTGTCTAAAACCCTAGAAATATGGCCTGACAGTCAAATGTCAAAGGCCATAGATCCTAATATGTCAAGTGTTAAACTTGTCAAGTGTATCCTTGTTATAGTATGCCATGATGAGAGTAATCTGAAAGTGAAATCATGTCCAGATTTCAAGTTATTAATTAATGGTCAAAAATGGTTGACCAGTCATGAAAAAGAATTTCTGGAAAACCCAGAAATTTCCCAGAAAGGTCTGACAAATTTTTTGAGGGGCTTAGATTTTGCATCTGTTATGTTGTTAGATTGTCTAAGTGTATCATTTGTATACTCTGACATATGGACTACAAAACTATGACATCAAAATACTCAAATGATAAACAGGATTCAATTTATTAATGGTCAAAATGGGATGACCAAGCACATAAACTGATTTCTAAAAATTCCAGAAATTTCCCATAACAGTTTCCGACAGCTTATTGACTGAGCTAGATCTTGCAATTGTGATGTTGTTAAGCTACCTAATTAAGTGTAATACTTTTGTACCTTGACATATATACTACAATAGTGTGACACTATAACACTTAAACTATGCCCAGAATCCAAGTTATTAATGCTTTAAAATGGCTACTCAACACTGTCTGAGTTTGTGGGTAACCTAGAAACTCAAGAACAGCTCTGACAACAAGTTTGATCACTTATAACTTCATGATATGATGTAGTTAGACCTTGAAATTGGTTAGTACTTGTAATATTACATTATATTATACCATTGATACACTCTCATGCCCAAAAACATAACCAGATAGAAATTAATCATGGTCAAAGTAGCCCCCAGGGCATTGACCAAGACTGTTCTTCAAGGCTCAAGAACACCTATTGTGACAGTTTTTTATCGCTAAAGCCCTTTAACGACAGTTTTAATAAAAAATAATTTATTTAATTGAAATAAATAAATAAAAATAGAAAATAATTATGAAAAATTTATAATTAAGTTTTAAAAATTATTTGAAGTTATGAAAATTAACTTTTAATAATTTGACATAAATTTCATTAATATTTTAATTTATTAATGATATTGAATAAATTAGTTAAAAATAATTTTAATATTTTATAAAATCATTTAAAAATGATATTAAAGTGTTAAAAAATATTTTAAGTTATAATGAATAACTTTTAGTCAATCAGTCGTGGTCTTGAAGATACAAGCTAAGAGAGTGTCAGCATCTCTAATTCTTTGACATCCTTGAGTTCATAAGATTTACATCCAGCTGCAGTTTGACCAAGCATGTGATTGAGAAGTTCTTCTTTCTTCTCTGGATAAGCATTACTTAGCATTTATGGCCTTTTCATCTTTTCAGGCTGGTGGATGTTTGAATCTTTTCTGTTAACATCTCTTGAGCTTTCTAGCCTAGTTTTCAGACAACAAGATTGACATCGAGCAAGGATTGGTCTTGTTGATATGATAATCAAAGACTCGGACCAATCTGAAAGCGACTGTGTGTATATGCACATTTACGCATATAATATTTCCAACGTGTGAGCTCATCTCGCATATAACAAGTGACTTACTACTAAACTAAGTTTAGAACAATGTTTGTGCCTAGGATCAGACTCAAAGCGATTAGCTTTTGAATGTAGCATGAGAACTTGCTCTGATACCAATTGTTAGTTCGATGAGTACAATATAGATCTGAAGGGGGGAAGGGTTGAATAGATCCTTAGAATTTCAAAATACTTTTACTCTATTAAGTTGTATTGCTCATTAAGTAACTCATGACAAACTTAAGAATCTTTTCAAGCATAGCAGAATAAGTGAAAGATCCCCTTCATTGATATATTCATAATCACACATACATTGTTCGTAGAGTTACTTGATGAGTAGCGGTTAAAACATTCATAGTAGTTATAGCAGTTAATGTACATAATGTAAATGACATAAAGTAAAAACACACGAGGGTTTTAAGTGGTTCGGAGACTCAAGCTCTAATCCACTCTTCTGCTTTCAACTAGCAGGATTTCCACTAAGGAAAGGCAAAGACACGAATCACTAAGATTCCTTGAGGCCGTGACCTTGGGACTTGATTCACTAAGAACTCTTTAAGGCGGCTGACCTTGGAACTTCTCTAGTTCCCTAGGAACTCTTCAAGCCAAAGAGCTTGGAACTTCATTTAGTCCTTCCGGACAAGGACCCCTCGAATACGACTTCTTGTTGTTGTAGTTGTTGTTGTTGTTGGTCTTTGATTTGCTTGCTAAGATGTCATTAGGCTCTGAACATCTTTTGTACTTAGCAGCTTGGTGTGGTCCTCTTTGCGTTCAGCTTAGAGTCTGGACCACATCTTCTTTGGTGTAGCTGATCTTCACTCTTTTCTGCTCATCTTCATCTGGTATCAGCTTTGCACCATCACCATCTGGGTTTGCTAAGTCTCTGAGCTTTTGGTAGACTTTGTCTGACACTTAGCAATCCCTGAACCCTTCTTGAATACTTTGAAGATATGGTTCTGCACTTGTTCAGTCTTAGATTTTGGTTCATGGTGATTCGTAGAGTGGTTCTCTTAATCTTCTTTGTACTCAGCCACTTTTCTGAATGCTATCTTCTTGGCCTTCTCGGCTCTCAGCTTGGCTGCCATCTTTAGTGGGATTCTCATCTTTGTTGAGTGACGCTTTGATCTGTTTGAGTCCTTCTTCAAAGCTGCTTCACTTCCACCTTGGTAGTCTCACTGTCACTGAGACTTGTTCTATTGATCTTTGGTGGAACTCGTAGAGTCAACAATAGCATTCACCAACTCAACGATTCTGCAACTACACAATCATCAGCAACTCTTGATCTTTGAAGCTCTGTTGATTTATACTGCTTTCCAATCTTCCCGTTGGAAAGTAGTCATTGAAAGCTATTCAAATTTCTTTGCAGATCTCGAGTTTATTTGGTGCAGACTGTAGATGTGACATGACATCTTTTTCTGACTTTCTGACACTACAGTCTGCTGTTTCACCAACCCTGTCAGATATGTCACTTTAATGTCTTGGGAAGGTCAAAGACTTTATTTCCTTCTTCTGATTTCTCGATCAGAGGTTGTCCTTCCATCGATGCTCTCAATGAACTCTTGTCCAAATATTACCCTTCAGATTGAACCGTTGCCAATGCTTCAGTCTTCAGCTATTCGAACTCTACGATTTTGATGCATGTCTTCATGGACTTAATCGTAGTGTCTTGTTGACTGGTAGAGACAACTCTACTATCTTGAAGAGTGTTGATTTGATCTTCAATGTAGAACACCTCTTCCTTCTCTTGTTCAGTGCTTCAACACTTACATTTTGCCTCGGCTCTCGAGAATCTTGATGGCTCGATTCCTTGCTCTGGCCTCTTCTGAATAACAAGACACTTCAGATTTGTGGCGTGTCCAGCTCGCTTTCTCCTTGTGATCTCCCGTTCACTTATCATCAATGGACTGACCCAATGCTTAATCACTTTAGCCTTGTTCTTCAGAAGATGTCCAGTATCTCTGTATGTACTCCATCAGTTCTTTCTTTGTTTGGCAAACACTACGATCCTGGTAACTTCCAAGATTGTTGTCTTCTATCTGCTTGACAGCTACTGCACTTGCTGACTTTTCTTGGTCAGTTATAAAAGTCTTCTTCTGATCTCCTTGTGAAAGACTTCATCTCGAATGGCTTCACAACTTAATCTTGATGCTGATTGAGTTGGTGCTTAGATCTTCTGTTAGCTTGCATGCCATTCATTGAGTGCTCTCTGGTTTCCTTCAGGTGGGACATATCTATGCAGTGCCAACCAGAGGCTTCATTCCTATGGATATTCTGGGAGTGCTCATTCGTTGAGAATCGTATTTGCTCTACGATTCTGCCTTGGCATTGTGAGCATATCTGTTGAGGTCTTAGTTCTGCACTCTACGATTCAGCTTTGGCTGTGCATACACTATGACTCCGAGATCAGATCTTGACACTTTATGATTTCTATCGTTGTGCTTGTTGTCTTCATCTGATCTTGCTCTACTACGATCTCTGCCTTAAGTATGATTAGTAGACTCTACGATTCTGAGTGTAGTCTACGATTCTTGACTTAGCTTTGGCGGATACTCTGGGCTACCAGTGGCGGTGTTTCTACGATTTCGAACATGACTTCCTCGAGAGACTACTACGAGGAAGTTCTCCTCGACACACTACGATCCTTTCTCATCTCTCCTGGAAGTTTACGAACTCCGAGATCTACTATCTTGCAGACTACGATTCTGCTTCGATATCTCTCGAGTTTTCCTTGACTCTCCTGGCAGACTACGATTTCTGGTGTAGTGCTCGATGATCAGACAAGCCTATCTATTACATCATAAGATCAACCTAACATGCTTAATCTTTCTATATTTATAGTCCTTGTACATCATTTCTTTTTAAGGACTTTACAAAATTTGTTTTTTGCTTATGTAGGATCAACCTAACACATTTGATCAATTCATTCTAAGTCCTTGTACATATGTTTCTATTATCTATCAAAGGACTTTACAACTTTTCTTAATGCAAGCATACTTGCATATTCATTCATATATATATCATAATCAAATCATATATAAATAGGAATATCATTTACATGTTTATTTGTGACAATCTCCCCCTATTTGATTATGACAAAAATAATAAGTGCATATGCATGTTATGAATGAATCTTATATACAGTGAGCAACTATATTTCTAAAATAGATAATCATGAATGTCATTTATAATGATGTGGAATTTAATACACTGACATTTTACATCCTGGATCTAGAACATACCTAACTAGTTAGAGATGTACCTCTTTGGTTCCATGTATGCTTCCAGGATGTCTGTTGACCAGCTATTCATTTGTTTGATTTCTTTGCTGCTGCTCCCCCTGGGATGTGGAGCTATTCCTTTCTTCTTCTCCTGGTTCTGGCTCCCCTTCAGCCTTAGGCTCATCATCCTTTGGCTCCCCCTTAGATGATGATTCAGCTACTTCTTGTGTTGTCTTCTTCTCTTCTTTCCTTCTGCTCTTCTTGCCCTTTCTTGAGTGCCTCTTACTCTGCCTCTCTCCATGCCTCATTTTCTCCCCCTTTTTGTCATTAATCACTTGGGAGATCTGTTCCATGTTGGATATAAGCTGCTCCATCAGATAAGAGGAGTTACCAACTTCAATTTTGAGTTCTTGTTGACTTAACTCAAGTTACATAGAGAAAGAGTGATTCATGTTGTCAATCTTGTCAGAGAGGACTTGGAGTTTCTCTTCATTTGTCTTTTGTATTCGTAGAGCCTCAGCCTTTTGATCATGTAGAGCCTTGAGATAGATGTGATCTCTTTCTCTGATTTTGAGGGATACATCAGCCATAGTTGCTTGGAATCTATCTTGAACTGAATCATCTCCAGCTGCTGTCACCCTCTTTGATTCTTCATGGATTAGAGATATCTTCTCAATTAGTTCATCATAGTTTTTCATTAGCTCTTGCTCTATAGAGACTTTGTCATTTGGTTGGGCAGTCTCTTGCTGAACACCAGATTGGACTCTATGATCTGCTTCTTTGGACATATTTTTGAAGGTGTTGAGAATCTGAAGAATTGTTGAGTTCCAATCACTGGTTGATGTATGAATGCTAGATAGTTGTGCTTGGTCATGTATAGACATCTGAATCTGGACTTGATCATCATCAGTGGTAGAGTGAACAAACTCTACTGTCAATGTCTTCGCCATATTCCTCTTTCCATCAGAGTCCACTCTACGATCATAAGGAATATAATGATTTTTAGCATGTCGATAGATCTTATAGTAGGGCTTGTCATTGATCATCATGGTTGCAAACTTCTTAACCCTGGGGAAATTTTTTGACACTAGTTCCAAATTTGGAAACTAAGAGTAGCACCAGCTGAAGTAACTTTCATCTCTATCAGTGTGTGCCTTTAACCATGGCATCCATGGGAAGAACCACCTCATCAGAAGATCTTCAGAGTTATACAGTATATTTGTGCAATCTAGCTCCATATTTTTCCAATTATGGAGCACTTCATCTGTAGTCATCCTTACAACTCGAAGTTGTTCATTTCCCTGATTTATCCATCTTGTTGGTGGTTCTGCTAGTGGCTCATCAAAGACTTCCACTACAATTCTTCTGCTTATTCTGGATGGGGAGAGAACATGATAGTATTCTAGTTCGTCAGATTCCTGATGTGCAGAATTGAAATCTTTCTCCATTTCTTCCCTTTTTGAGCTTGAATTTTGCTTATTCCTTTCATCAGATTCATCCATGAATTCTTCTTGCTGCATTTCATTTCTAGAATCTTCTTCAAATAGATCTTCCTTTGATTCATCTTCTTCATCACTGGATCCATCATCACTCAATTCAACGACAACATTGGAGTGATCATTTTTCCTTTTGGAGGTAATTTGAGCAAGTAGTCTGTAGCTCTTTCTTCTTGTTGGAAGTTTAGCAATAGGAGTTTCAGATACTTCTTCTTCTTCAGACTCTGAGATCTTTGAGTCAGCATACAAACTTTCTTAAGGTTCATCATTAGCAGGGGCAGATATTTCTTTTTTAACCTCATCATTATTTGATCCATCATGAGAGCTTGTTGGAGCATTTGCATTGGAATGCATAGTAACTAACTCATGAACGGTCCAGATTGATTTATTTTAATCTGACGGTCCATATTTAAAGCAAAATCTTTTAAATAAAAATATATTATATATATTATATATATAATGACAATAATTGTACTCCCTCCGTGACTGACTCCAATTTTTCTCTCCCATCCTTATTTACACTCCATCATACACACACATATATATAAAATATAAATATTAGCACATGCCTATATATATATATATATGTGTGTGTATTATATAAAAACTCCCTCCTGACCCTTAATTTGATACCTCCCTCCGTGACTTAATGTCACAACTCCCACCCATCACGATCATATACATATATATATATAATAATTATATATATAACAAAACTAGAATAACTTCCACCGACAGTTTTGAAAAATGGGTAAATGGGGGTCCATAAAATAAGCAAAATTGAGTGACTTCTCTCGTAAGCATCAATAATCAATACTGGTGTGCTACTTATGCAACCACGCAGTATTCTTTGTACTTTTACTCTGAGAGTAGTTCAACAAGATTAACAGTAAAATTTCAATAAAAATATTTTTGTTGTTTTCTCAATCCAATAATAATTACATTGTGGGGTCCACCTGATGATGATCAGTAAATCGTGACGGATATTCCCCGACAAAAGAATATTTCTCGACCAATCGATCGAATATAATATGACAACTTGCATACTTTTGCAAAATTTGTAAATATTACCCACAACTATAACATTATATTAAATTCATTTATAAATCAAAAATGATAATTTAGAAAATTCATCTTTATTAAAAGTTGGGGTCTTTACCTCCTTTCTTAAGAAATTTCGCCCTTGAAATTAGGGATACTTGATATATCGAAGAGGTAAGGATATGACTTCATTTGATTTATGGGTGAAATTTCCTCAACATCGTGGTTTTCCACAAAACTTTGAAAATAAGCAAGATATGGTTATTTAAAATATTCATACGTTAAATTATTATTTCGGGAATATGTGGTTTGGGTCTTGGTATTTGGTAATATTATGTTTATGAACACGAGGTAAATCGAGTCTATAGGCCACGTTGTAAGACCCCAACTTATTATAAAAAATTGAATTTTCCTTTATTCATTATTCTAAATTAATAAGGGTTAATTGGATATAAGGAAAGAAATGTGCAAAGATTGAGTTTTATAAATATTCATTATTACGGGGAATATTATTCGTGTGGAATATTCTTTTTTAAAGGAATCTCAAATTAACAGCTGATCATTAGTGGGTTATTGGATGAAGGTGGTTTTAAAATCGTAAATTGATGTGGTTAAAATACAAGAATACGATGTCTGGATGTAGCGTAATGCTTACTTTGTATTGATGATATTATTGAATTATTGATCCTTACGTGAAGGCCTTTACTCAATAATTATTACGATAATTCTTATTCAATATTATATTTTATTGATTCAATAATTCTTTGCGTTGATATTTTGTATTGTTGTTGTTTCAATAATTGTCATTTTACGGTATTTTTCATTATCAAATCAATAATTCATATTATATGAATAATATTATCGAGATAACATTATTGGCAATGTCTAGAAAGTTACATCTAAGGAGAGGTTTGGTCACCTAATTGCTTGGCGCATGATGAGGAGAAATCCTTATTGGAAAGCCCCTCTTCTCTGAGGAGCGGCACGGTTGTCGATATTGTGATTACGTAATATTATTTTGAATAATTAATTATTGATTATTATGATAAAGAAAATATTTATTTTATGTGGATATAGATGGAGAAAATTTTTAATGTGACAATTGTTGAAAATTAATATTTTATCTTTTTACGATAAAATAATTCATTTAAATATATTATTTTAATAATATATTAGCGGTGATATTTTATAATGAATGTGGGATATATGAGTATATGAGGAGGTAGAGTATTTTGTGGCATTAAATGTTTAAATATATTTTTTGTGTGTCGGTGGACCTGATTCTTAATAGAAAATTGATTATATCGTAAAAATGCTTGGTTTGTGGATTTTGGATAATTTACATTTGGAATTTGGAAAATTTTTTTCTTACGCAAAGTTGTAGAGAATTGAAATTCCTATAAAAAGTCGCATGATTTGAATTTTTTGATAAAGGGATATTTATTGTGAATTATTGATGTTTTGAGTTAAAATAATTGATTTTTGGAAATTTTAATTATTATTTTTCAAGAAAAACGTTTTTCAAAGGTTGGTGAGCATCTTTAACATGTGGGTGGTGGCTAAAATCAGATTCCTTGGTGGTGGGCTTGAATATTTGGTAAAAATAATAATAATTTATTAATTTAGTCTCCTTTGGCGTTCTAACATTTTCCTATAAATAGAGGCTAAGTTAGAATTGAAAATCACACGAAACAAAAGTTTTCTCTCTTTCTCTCTCTAAATTATCGGCGTATTCTTGTGAGTATACTTTGAGTGTTGCTATCTGGTGCGGGTTTACATCGACCTTATCTAGAAATTCGATCGGAAATACGGTTATTTTGAGGTAAAGGGTATTATTTTCTTCTTAAATGATATTTTTTTCTTCAATATCATTATCTTAGAAGTATTGGTGAACTTTTTTATCAAATTTGGAACTTGTTGTGTGGGAGTTCTATTCACGTATCGGCCTTTATTCACGTATCTGACCTTTATTCACGAATACGACCTTTATTCATAGAAAATAAAAATTTTTCTTTTTGTCCAAAATATCTATTACGGATACTAGCTTTGATTGTATCCATGTTTTGATCATTCTTGAATTTTACACCAATATGATTATTTTGAAGTATTTTTGGACTTGGATAAAACAAATACGAATCCTTAATCCTTAATCCTTGTCATTTTGTTTCTTTGGATTCGTTTCTTTAAAAATATTTTTCATCATCCTCGGTCCTAAATGGTGATATAAATGAATATCTTTGCTTTTTGTAGTGCAAAGATGAGCGATTAAGCGATGAATATCTTTGGCTGTAGTGCGAAGATGAGCAGTGTTGAGATGAACATGACCAATTGGTGATACAAATGAATATCTTTGGCTTTTGTAGTGCAAAGATGATTAAAGATATATATTGATTGTTATTACGGGGATAAACTATTGATGATGGACTTTTAAACCTTAGAAGGCGGTAGAATTCTTTCTCTACGTGACTCTTACAATGGATTCTTTATTTCATTGCATTTGTTGATCTAAAACTTGTTGTCTATTGTATTACATTAGATTTTTCCTATTGAAGACTAACGATAATTTGTTGTATATTATCTTAGTCATAATATTCTTTCTTGGGCTAGTTGAGCTCACCCTTTTCCTTTTTGTTCCATTTTTCTTCTCGGGAGGTGAGAACATAGCGAGGATCGAGTCGGGGTATGGAGTGATGGTTCTAGGAAGATGTTTTATTTGTCCTCACTATTTACGTAAAATAGTGTATGAATAATTAATGAGGACTTATTTGGGTGTGTATATTATCAGAAGACAATATTTGTATTCAAACTCACAGTTGTATTGTAGTATTCTACCGACATCTGTATTATCAAAGTTGTAGTTTGCTTTCTATACCATGTATTTTGGCGACTCGGAATGGGTGTTGTATACCTATTTTGGGGGCGTCACGGTTAATATCGAGCTTAGGGATATGATCTCTGGCGGAGATCGGGGAATAAAACTAGGAGGGAGGGCGAGTAAATCCTTATTTAGTGTGTGTCCTACTAAGCTTATTTGTTGGTCGGTCATAATATAGGATATTATGTGATATGTTAATTTGTTTAATTAACCCTTGTTTTTATGGCGATATTTAAGAATGGGGCTTTGAGAAGCGTTAACAATGGAGTTTATGAGGCCAGTGGAGAGCAGCGGTACTCACTGACGAGGAAGCGTCTGACAGTGGTGGCAATGTTCCTCCTGTGAACAAGCATGTTTGAGCAAATGATGAGCAGCGGGATGTTTAGAAGCTTTTTGCAGTTCATGCAAAATCGAACGAGGAGACTCGTGTACAAAATACTGGGAGGAAATGATAGTAGCGTGCGGTTTGTCACGGCGAAACAATTCAAAAAAGTTGGGACCACAGATTTCCATGGAAAAGCGGATCGATCAAAGCAAAAAGCGTGGGTCAAGCAAATTACCAAGATATTCGATGTCTTGGGGTGCGCGGAGAACGAAGGTTCCATTCGCCACCTTTATGTTTCGTGGTGAAGCGATTCTTGGTGGGAATACGTGAAGCGTACCTGACGGATCTGCTTAACATGTCTTGGGAAAGATTTGAAGCTGTTCGATGACAAGTACTTTCGAAAGTATTCGTCATATGAAGGAGGTAGAGTTTATTAGACTCGAGCGAACAACATGGCGGTGTCTCGATCTGAGGCAAGGTTACGAGAATTATCGAGTTTGCACCTCATTTGGTGGAGAATGAGGAGCGAATGGCGCGTATATTTACGAGAGGTCTAAAACCGAGATTCGTCGATACCTTATCTCTCATAAATTTTCTCTGTATTAGGATGTTGTCAACATGGCTCGGTTATTAGGCGAGATAGTGAGTATACTCAATGGGGACCACAATCGGGGTAGTCATCGAGCGATGATACCGGTGAGGAGGAAAGAATACGGACAAAGCGGCGGTAACCACTCGGTGGTAATCGTGGACATGATAATAGGAGAGGTGACTCAGTGGAAATTTCGGAAAGAAGATTCAACAATGGCGGGAAGATATCAGCGGCTGACACCGGCGCAACAACAAATGCTGGGGAGGAGAAGCGGCCTTGATTAGATGTTACAAATGCGGGAAGGAGGGACATATCATTAAGCATCACAACAATCAAGGTATGTTACAAATTTGTGGAAAGGAAGGCCACATCACTCGAGATTGTACTATCGCGAAACCAAGTTAGTGAGGAGTGGTGATTCAAGAAACATCCGGATAAGTCGAAATAAGCGGTTCTGGAAGAAGGCGTTTGTCGTGGTTGGACAAAAGCGTGAGGAACCCAAGCGAGGTGATCACGGGTAAGCTAATCTTGAATTCTTGCGAAGTTTATACCTTACTGAATCTGGGTTCTACCCATTCTTTTATCTCTCTGCTTGTGCTCAGCGTTTAAACTTGACTCAGGAGAAATTAGATTTTGATTTATCTGTTGAAACTCAGTTGGGTGAAACCCGTTACATCTACGGTTTATAAATCTTGCATGATCCAAGTTGGCACTATCACATTACACATTGATCTTATCTCTTTAAAGATACTTGCTTTTGATGTGATTTTAGGAATTGATTGGTTAACCACTCATCATGCCAAAATTGATTGTTTTTCGTAAGGTTGTTAGTTTTCATATTCTAACCAACTTTGTCATACAATTCAAACCACTAAACCACTAAAATCGATCCTTTTGTCATATCAAGCCACAAAGCTATTCGTTTATTGAAAAGCGGATGTCAAGCTTTCTTAGCCCATGTTATGGATTTGAATAAAGACAAATCGATTTGAATAATATTTACGTGGTTAGAGAATTCACGATGTATTTCTGAAGAGCTTCGGTCTACCCCGAGCGTGATGTTGAATTCTTTATTGACCTTGAGCGGGTACAAAGCCCATTTCTAAAACCCCATATCGAATGGCTCTATTGAACTTTGGAGTTAAAAGTCCAACTCTGAGGAGTTATTAGACATCGGTTTCATTTCGTCTAATATCGTCTCCTTGGGGTGCTCTGTTTTATTCGTAAAGAAGAAAAAAGCGGGAGTATGCGACTTTGTATTGACTCTCGAGAATTAAACCATGTCACCATCGAGAATAGGTATCCACTACCTCGCATTGATGACTGTTTGACCCGATTGCAAAGAGCACAATTCTTTTCAAAGATCGATCTTAGATTACGGATATCATCAATTTGAAGATTAAAAGCGAGGATATTCAAAGGCGGCATTCGAGGACTCGTCACGGGCATTATGAATTCTTGGTCATGTCTTTTGGATTGACTAATGCTCCTGCTTTGCTTTCATGGATATGATGAACCAGTGTATTCAAGGAATATTTGGATCGATTCGTTGTTGTCTTTATTGATGACATCCTCATCTATTCAAAAGCCGTGAAGATCATGAGCACCATTTGAAATTTGGTACTACAAAGACTTCGTGAACACAAGCTTTATGCAAAAGTGAAGAAATCACGAGTTCGGCTTGAGGAAGTAGCATTCCTTGGGCGCGTGGTGTCAAAACAAGGTGTCTCATTGACCGCGAAGATTGAAGCAATACAAAGTTAGAAGCAAGAAAGTCGGTGACAGAAATCTGTGACTTTACGGGCTTATTTGGTTATTATCGGAGATTTGTGGAAGGATTTTCTCGAATCGCTACTCGATTAACTCGGTGACTCGGAAGGATACAAAATTCTTATGGGGGCGAAGAATGTGAGAAGAGTTTCCAAGAGCTCGAGAGGAGACTCATTTATTTTGTTCTAACAATACCATCTGGTTTGGATGGATTTGTTATCTCTCTGATGCTTACGGCGAGGGTTAGGATGTGTTCTCATGCAACATGGGAAAGTCATAGCCTATGCCTCACGACAACTCAAAGAATATGAGAGGAATTATCCTACTCATGATGCAGAGTTAGCGGCCGATCGTATTCGCGTTGAAGATATGGAACACTACTTGTATGCGGGGAGAAAGTAGAGATTTATACGGATCATAAAAGCCTCAAATATTTCTTCACCCAAAAAGAACTCAACATGCGGCAGCGGCGTTTGGTGGGCTATTAAAGATTACGATCACACTATTGATATCATCTGGAAAAGCGAGCGTAGTAGTGGCGCATTAAGTAGAAGATCATATGCAAATCTGAGTGCGATATTGTCAGTATAAAGGCCCATTTTGTATGACTTGCAAAGGATGGAGGTAGAATTAAAGACTCGGGGACCCACATAATGATGGCGAATATACAAGTAGAAGCAGGCTTTAATCGATAAAGTTAAAAAGGCTGCTCAAGCTACGGACTGGGGCGTGATCGTATGAAGAAGAAAGTGCAAAGAAGGAGCTATTAGGAAGCAAGAATTGATGAGGAAGGAATACTTGAGTCAATTCTAGACTTTGCGTTCTAACGATTACGACACTGAAGCATAAAATCATGATGGAGGCACTGACACCCGTTTGCAATCCATCACAGGAGTACCAAAATGTATCATGATATTCGACATACATTTTGGTGGAACAATATGAAGAGAGAGAGATTGCGGAGTTTATCTCAAGATGTTTAACTTTGTCGGCGTGTAAAAGGCGGAGCATCAAGTGCCAAAAAGTCCATTGCAACCACTTGAGATTAGGAATGGAAATGGGAACACATTATTATGGATTTTGTTCTGAGGTCTTCCCAAAGTTTCTCAAAGGCGTAGATGCGATTTGGGTTATTGTTGATAGATTAACCAATCGCGCCCATTTCTTACCGTCTGTGAGACTTATTCCTTGAGCGTCTTGCTTTCGTATATGCGTGAATGAGATTTATGCGATTGCATGGCATGCAAGTATCCATAGTTTGGATCGTGACGAGATTCACTTCAAGATTTTGGGTTAGCTTGCGAGAAAGCTATGAGCGCATTCTGATTGATTTGACATACCATCCTCAAGCAGACGGACAATCGAGAGAGGACTATTCAAACCCTTGAAGATCTATTAAGACTACGTGTCCTAGATTTCAAAGGAAGTTGGGATAAGTACCTACCCTGCTGGTGGAATTCTCTTATAACAACAGTTATCAAAGCAAGTATAGGCATGGCTCCATTTGAGGCGTTGTATGGGCCGAAAATGTCGTTCTCGATTATCTTTGGGGCGAGGTGGGAGAAGCAACATTGTTGGGACGAATTGAAATGCGCATGACTACTGAGAAAAGATCCAAATGATTCGACAACGTATTCAAACTTCACAAGATCGACAAAAAGAGTTATCTTTGATCTTCATAGAAAGGGCGTGGAGTTTAATATTGGAGATCATGTATTATTACGTATTGCTCCATGGAAAGGAGTTACAAGATTTGGGAAAGAGGAAAGCTCGATCCAAGGTTTGTTGGTCCATTTGAGATTCTTGGCCGAATAGGAAGCGTAGCCTATAGACTCGCGTTACCTCAGTATGTCTCGTGTTCTGATGTATTCCACATATCTATGCTTCGTAAATATGTGAAAGACCGAACCACATTATTGCATTAGAACCGACGAGATAGTGAAGATTTAACCTACGAAGAGATACTGTTGAGATTTTGGATAGGAAAGAGCATGTCTTACATACGAAGGTTATACCACAAGTTAAGGTTTTGTGGAGAAACCATGCGATTGAGGAAATGACATGGGAGTTGGAATCGGAGATGAAAGCGAGGTACCCTCACCTTTTCGATATACCAGTGCGTCGTCAATTTCGAGGGCGAAATTTCATAAGGAGGGAGGTTGTAAGACCCCAACTTATTATAAATAAAATTGAATTTTCCTTTATTCATTATTCTAAATTAATAAGGGTTAATTTGATATAATTCTTTGGTTATGGGTGAAATGTGCAAAGTTTACAAAATAAGCAAGTGGTTATAAAATATTCATTATTGCCGGGGAATATTCGTTTGGTCGTGGAATATTCTTTTTTTGTCGGGAATCTCCGTCTGACCTGGCCTTGATCATTAGTGGGCCCCATGCGGAAAAGCGGTTGGATGAAGGAAAGCGACAAAGATTGAGTTTTATAAATAATGGCGTAAATTATTCACGAATTAACCTTTGTTGGGTTACACGGTGGTTAAAATCTGATGTCTGGCGTGGTTGCCTGATGCTTTGCGGTATTGCATGATATTATTGAATTATTGATCCTTAAAAGAAGGCACTACTCAATAATTATTACGATGAATTCTTGTTCAATATTATATTTTATTGATTCAATAATTCTTTGCGTTGATATTTTGTATTCTTTGTTGTTTGATAATTATCATTGCGGTATTTTCCATTATCAAATCAATAATTCATATTATTTGAATAATATTATCGAGATAACATTATTGGCAATGTCTAGAAAGTTACATCTAAGGAGAGGTTTGGTCACTAATTGCTTGCGCGTAGATAAGGAGAAATCCTTATTGGAAAGCCCCTCTTCACAGGAGCGGCACGGTTGTCGATCTTGTGATTACGTAATATTATTTTGAATAATTAATTATTGATTATTATGATAAAGAAAATATTTTTTTTTATATGGATATAGATGGAGAAAATTTTTAATGTGACAATTGTTGAAAATTAATATTTTATCTTTTTACGATAAAATAATTCATTTAAATATATTATTTTAATAATATATTAGCGGTGATATTTTATAATGAATGTGGGATATATGAGTATATGAGGAGGTAGAGTATTTTGTGGCATTAAATGTTTAACATATGTTTTTTGTGTGTCGGTGGACACTGATTCTTAATAGAAAATTGATTATAGGCGTAAAATCGCTCGTTTGTGGATTTTGGATAATTTACATTTGGAATTTGGAAAATTTTTTTCTTACGCAAAGTTGTAGAGAATTGAAATTCCTATAAAAAATCGCATGATTTGAATTTTACGATAAAAGGGATATTTATTGTGAATTATTGATGTTTTGAGTTAAAATAATTGATTTTGGATATTTTTTAATTATTTTTTTCAAGAAAAACGTTTTTCAAAGGTTGGTGAGCATCTTTAACATGTGGTTGGTGGCTAAAATCAGATTCCTTGGTGGTGGGCTTGAATATTTGGTAAAAATAATAATAATTTATTAATTTAGTCTCCTTTGGCGTTTAACATTTTCTATAAATAGAGGCTAAGTTAGAATTGAAAATCACACGAAACAAAGTTTTCTCTCTTCTCTCTCTAAATTATCGAAAGCGTATTCTTGTGAGTATACTTTGAGTGTTTCTTTATCTGGTCTGCGGGGTTTACACATCGACCTTATCTAAAATCGATCGGAAATACGGTTATTTTGAGGTAAGGGTATTATTTTCTTCTTAAATGATATTTTTTCTTGATATCATTATCTTGAAGTATTGGTGAACTTTTTTATCAAATTTGGAACTTGTTGTGTATGGGGTTACTATTCACGTATACGACCTTTATTCACGTATCGACACTTTATTCACGAATCTGGACTTTATTCATAGAAAAATAAAAAATTTTCTTTTTGTCCAAAATATCTATTCTGGATACTAGCTTTGATTGTATCCATGTTTTGATCATTCTTGAATTTTACACCAATATGATTATTTTCGAAGTATTTTTGGGCTTGGATAAAACAAAGTACGAATCCTTAATCCTTAATCCTTGTCATTTTGTTTCCTTTGGATTCGTTTCTTTAAAAATATTTTTTCATCATCCTCGGTCCTAAATGGTGATATAAATGAATATCTTTGGCACTGTAGTGCAAAGATGAGCGATTAAGCGATGAATATCTTTGGCTGTAGTAGTGCAAAGATGAGCAGTGTTGAGATGAACATGACCCATTTGGTGATACAAATGAATATCTTTGGCTGTAGTGCAAAGATGATTAAAGATGTATATTGATTGTTATTACGACGGGGATAAACTATTGATGATGGACTTTTAAACCTTAGAAGGCGGTAGAATTCTTTCTCTACGTGACTCTTACAATGGATTCTTTATTTCCATTGCATTTGTTGATCTAAAACTTGTTGTCTATTGTATACTATTAGATTTTTCCTGTTGAAGACTAACGATAATTTGTTGTATATTATCTTAGTCATAATATTCTTCTTGGGCTAGTTGAGCTCACCCTTTTCCTTTTTATTCCATTTTTCTTCTCGGGAGGTGAGAAACATAGCGAGGATCGAGTCGGGGTATGGAGTGATGGTTCTAGGAAGATGTTTTAGTTGTCCTCACTATTTCTATAAAATAGTGTATGAATAATTAATGAGGACTTATTTGGGTGTGTATATTGTCTAGAAGATAATATTTGTATTCAAACTCACAGTTGTATTGTCGTATCCTACACGACATCTGTATTATTGAAGTTGTAGTTTGCTTTCTATACCATGTATTTTGGCGACTCAGAATGGGTGTTGTATACCTGTTTTGGGGGCGTCACAACAGTTCCTACCCGATCGTGGATTAAAAATGGGCCAATGAATCGAGGATTGAGCTTTCCTCTTTTTCCAAATCTTGTAACTCCTTTCCAAGGAGCAACACGTAACAACACATGATCTCCTATATCGAATTCCACGTCCTTTTGATGAAGATCAACATAACTCTTTTGTCGATCTTGTGAGGTTTTTATACGTTGTCGGATCGTTTGAATCTTTTCCGTAGTCATACGTACCAACTCCCGGTCCCAACAACGTTGCTTCACCCACCTCATTCCAACATCTTGAGAAGCGACACTTTCTTCCATACTGGCGCCTCGAATGGAGCCATGCCAATGCTTGCTTGATAAGCTGTTGTTGTAGGAAAACTCAACCAATGGTAAGAACTTATCCCAACTTCCCTTGAAGTCGAGGACACATAGTCTTAATAAATCTTCGAGTTTGAATAGTCCTCTCGATTTCCCGTCCGTCGTCGAGGATGATATGCGAACTAAATCGTAAATCCGTGCATAGCTTTTTGCAAACTAACCCAAAATCGTGAAGTGAATCTTGGGTCTCGATCGAAACTATGGATCTTGGCATACCATGCGATCTTACAATCTCGTTTATGTACATCTGAGCAAGAGCGTTCAAGTGTATAAGTTTTCGTATTGGTAAGAAATGAGCGAGACTTGGTCAATCTATCAATAATGACCCAAATTGCATCAATGCCTTGAGAAACCTTGGGAAGACCGATGCTTGAAATCCATGGTAATGTGCTCCCACTTCCATTCTGGAATTTTAAGTGGTTGCAATGGACCTTTTGGTACTTGATGCTCCGCCTTGACTCGTTGACAAGTTAGACACCTTGAGATAAACAGTGCTATCTCTCTCTCTTCATATTGCTCCACCAAAATGTATGACGAAGATCACGATACATTTTGGTACTCCCAGGATGGATTGCAAATGGTGTGTTGTGCGCCTCCATCATAATTTTATACTTTAACTCAGGATCGTTAGGAACACAAAGTCTGGAGTTGACTAGAAGTATTCCTTCATCATCGATTCTTGCTTCCGGCATAGCACCTTCTTGCACTTTCTTCCTCATACGCATTAGCTCTAGGTCTGTAGTTTGAGCATCTTTAACTTTATCAATTAAAGTCGGTTCTACTCGTATATTAGGCATCATCACGTGGGTCCCTGGAGTCTTTATCTCTATCTCCATCCTTTGCAAGTCACACAAAATGGGCCTTTGCGTTGACAATATCGCACTCGTACCCGCATATGATCTTCTACTCAACGCGTCACTACCACGTTTGCTTTTTCGGGATGGTATTGGATGGTATGATCATAATCTTTCAACAGTTCAAGCCAACGTCCTTTGTCGCATATTGAGTTCCTTTTGAGTGAAGAAATATTTGAGACTTTTATGATCGTAAAGATCTCCACTTTCTCCCCATACAAGTAATACCTCCAAATTTTAAGTGCGAAGAAGACAAATTTGCCTTGACTCTAGATCATGAGTATGATAATTCCTCTCATATTCTTTGAGTTGTCGTGAGGCATAGGCTATGAATTTCCCATGTTGCATGAGAACACATCTAACCCTTTGCCGAAGCATCACTTGTAGATGACAAATCCCTCCGAACCAGATGGTATTGTCAGAACAGGTGCTGAAATGAGTCTTCTCTTGAGTTCTTGAAAACTCTTCTCACATTCCTCGTTCCAACCAAACTTTGTATCTTTCTGAGTCAGCTGAGTTAATGGAGTAGCGATTCGAGAAAACCCTTCTACGAATCTCCGATAATAACCAGCTAAACCAAGAAAGCTACGTACTTTGGTCACTGATTTAGGTTGATCCCAGCTTTGAATAGCTTCAATCTTTGTTGGGTCAACAGATATTCCATGACTTGATACCATGTGCCCAAGGAATACTACTTCCTCAAGCCAGAACTTGCATTTCTTCAACTTGGCATAAAGCTTATATTCACGAAGCTTTTGGAGTATCAGCCTCAAGTGTTGCTCATGATCTTTACGGGTTTTGGAATATACGAGGATGTCATCAATAAAGACGACCACAAAGTGATCCAAATATTCCTTGAATACTCGGTTCATCATATCCATGAAGGCGGCGAGGAGCATTAGTCGATCAAAAGACATGACTAGAATTCATAATGCCCGTCTGGGGAGTTTAAAGCCGTCTTTGGAATGTCATCGGTTTTAATCTTCAATTGGTGATATCCGGAACGAAGATCAATCTTTGAAAAGAATTTGGCTCCTTGCAACTGGTCAAACAGGTCTTCAATACGTGGAAATGGGTACCTATTTTGATGGTGACATGATTCAACTCCGATAATCAATACAAAGTCACATACTCCCATCTTTCTTCTTCACGAATAAAGCAGGAGCACCCCGAGGAGAAGTACTAGGGCCGAATAAAGCCGATGTCTAACAATTCCTGCGGTTGGGTTTTAACTCACGAAGTTCAATAGAGCCATTTGATATGGGGCTTTGGAAATGGGCTTTGTCTGCGGGTTCAAGGTCGATACAAAATTCAATTTCACGCTCACGGGGTAGGCGAGAAGTTCTTGAGGGAATCGTCGGAAAATTCATTAACAATAGAAATATCATTCAAAATTGACGTATTTTTATTTAGATCTGTGACATGAGCTAAGAAAGCTTGACATCCGTTTTTCAATAAACGAATAGCTTTATGGCTTGAGATGATAGTGATTGATTTTAATGGTTTGGTTGCTTGAATTCGCATATTAGGTTGGTTAGGAATATGAAAGCTAACAACCTTACAAAAACAATCAATTTTTACATGATGAGTAGTTAACCAATCAATCCCTAGAATCACATCAAATGCAAGTATTTTCAAAGAAATAAGATCGACAGATAATGTGCGGTTACCAATTTGAATCAAACAAGACTTATAAACCGTGGATGTAATGAAGGTTTCTCCGAACGGAGTTTCAACAGATAAGTCAAAGTCCAATTTCTCCGGAGTCAAATTTAAACGTTGAGCGCAAGTAGGAGAAATGAAAGAGTAGGTAGAACCAGTATCAAATAAAGTATAAACTTTGCTAGAGTTTATGATTAGCTTACCCGTGATGACCTCATTTGGGTTTCTTGCTTTCTGGGAGGTCACAACAAACGCTCTCCCTTGTACTACCGGCTTTGACTTTTTCTCGGGGAATGACCTTTGGTGCCTCCATCCCATTGGACTTGTCTTGATTGCGCGACAAAAATCGGGCCGGGTGACCTTCTCTTCCACGAGTTGTAACATGCCTTGGATGGCATCATGCAGTTGGGATGATGTGTCCTCTCCTCCACACTTGAAGCATATGATAGGTGGTCGTTCTCCTTCCTTAACGACGGTCTTTGATCTTTGACGTCTTTCCATCATTGTTGAATCTCTCTTCTTGAAATGTCCATTCTTATTGTTTTGTGGCCATGATTACCACGCAGAAGTGGTTACCATTTTACGGCATGTTGATTCCTCACGCTTATTGTCACCGCTTCGATGATTGTTATCTTTGAGTATTATCATTTTTACCTTTGCTCTCTTTTGGTTGGGTTGACTCATTATCACGCTCCAATAACCTGAGCCCTATTAACAACATCTGAATACAAACACAGTTTATGAGAGATAAGATATTGACGTATCTCAGGTTTCAAACCTCTTAAAAACATTCGCGTCATTCTCTCCTCATTATCAACCAAATGGGACGCAAACCGGGACAACTCGGTAAACTTGGCTTCGTACTACGATACGGTCATGTTGTTTTGTTCCAGCTTGATGAACTCTACCTCTTTCATGTGACGAATACTTTCGGGAAAGTACTTGTCGTTGAACAGTTCCTGGAACTTCTCCCAAGACATCTTCAGTGCGGCAGGTTGAGTACGTTTTACAAATTCCCACTAGTAATCTGCCTCTGCACGCAACATGAAGGTGGCAAAGGGAACCTTTTGCTCCTCGGATCATCCCAAAACATCAAATATCTTGTTGATCTGCTTAATCCACGTCTCCACCTTAAGTGGTTTTGGCTCTCCAAAAAACTCCGGTGGTCCCAGCTCCTTGAACTGTTTGGCGGTGACCGTCCGAGAGTTGCCAGTATTTCCACCTGCATTTTGGACAGGAGCCGCTCTCGCCTGATGTTGCATGAATTGTATGAAGCCTCGGAACATTCCATCGTTCATCATTTGGTCAGTGTTGTTGTTTGCCTGAGGAATGTCTCCTTCCTGATGCACATTATCCTGATTATTGATCTCGTGGAGACTCAAGCGGTCTCTGTGCTCCATTGATAATCTCAACATTCTCGGATGTCATTTTCAAATCGCCACAAAACAAGAGTTAAATAACATATCACATATTATCCCTATACTACTCGACCGACCAATTAAATTCCAAATAAACTTAGGTAGGTCATACTAGCGAAAAGAATTCCCGTCTCTCCCCTCCTAGTTCTTGTCTTATATCTCAGCTAGGGATCATATCCCTAAGCTTTGATACCAACTGTGAAGCCCCCAAAATAGGTATACATCACCCATCTTGAGTCGCCAAATACATGTTACAAAATTCAAATACAAACTAATAATCTGAAGAATCGTGTAAAATACGACCAAAACATATCTTTGTGAGTTTAAATACAAATATTGTCTTCTAGACAATATTCATTCTCAAATAGAGTCCTCGTTACATTTATTATCACACTATTTAATAGAATAGTGAGGACTACTAAGACACCATCTCGGACCATCACTCCGTTTCCCGACTAGTCCAGACTACGTTCTCATTTCGAAGAGAACGGTGAAAGAAAGGGTGAGCTCAACTAGCCCAAAGAAGAAATATTATGACTAAGATAATGCAAAATAAATTATCATTAGCCTTCAATAATGTTAAACCGATAAAATACAATAGACATCAAGTTTAAGCTGCGGTGGATCAAGCAATCCATTAAAAGAGTCAAGTAGAGAATAAAATCTACTATCTTTTATGATTTAAAAGTTTTCATCACTTTTATCATTTGAGACTCGACAAAAAATAATCCACATCATCATTCTCGCACTACTGACGAGGATATTCATTAGGGTCATGACCACAAATTCCACTTCACGGGCCAAGGATATTTGTGTATTCATCAATGGTCATGATCATGCCAACAACCTCATCCATCAATGCACTATGGACCAATGAGGACTTTACCACATCATTTGTAACATTACGGTCATGATTACACCGAATAATCCCTGGTCATAATCATACCAAGTCCATCCATGCTCTACAGGCCATAGATGACTTTTAAAAAAATATATAAACATGAGGATGATGACAATGATATAAGAATTCAATAAAAACAAGTTCAAGAATTAAGTTATTCAGGAACTAATAACGTCCAAATTGTCAACATGATACTGCTTTGTAGAGTAAAATTCAAGAATGCTCAGAAGAATATTTCCACGAAAAATACTGGATGAAACGCAAATATCAAGGATATTCCACTAATTTCATGGAGTATAGAAGTCAAAATTTTAACCAAGTGAGTATAATAATGAATGGAATAACAAAAGAAATCACCATGCATGCAGTACTTCGCATAGACAGGTTATTCCAACAGAATAATAATAACGGAACCAGGTCAGGTGAAATTCACACTGACAGGATGTTCCAACAGAATAATAAGTGCGGAATAATAAATAATGAAACCAGGTCCGGTGTAAAACACACAGACAGGATATTCCGACAGAATAATAAAGACTGAATAATAAATAATGAAACCAGGTCTGATGTAAAATACACAGACAGGATATTCCAACAGAATAATAAAAACAGAATAATAGAAGAATGTCACCAAGTATAGGGTAGCCCGCGTATACAGGTAATTCCAACAGAATAATAAGAAATGGAATAACAGAAATTCTCTTCATGAATACAAAAGAATAATATCCCTTACCGTAAAAGAACTGAATATAAGGGTAATTAAGTAGCAGAATACTTTTCTTCTTTTTCTCTTACAGTTTATCTCTCTACAGTTCAGTGAATTCGTGACAAAATAATGAAGGAATGAGCTTCTATTTATAGAAAAATAGAATGCATAGTAACTAACTCATGAACGGTCCAGATTGATTTACTTTAATCTGACGGTCCATATTTAAAGCAAAATCTTTTAAATAAAAATATATTATATATATAATGACAATAATTGCTCCCTCCGTGGCTAACTCCAATTTTTCTCTCCCATCCTTATTTACACTCAATCATACACACACACACACACATATATATATATATATATATATATATAATATAAATATTAGCACATGCCTATATATATATATATGTGTATTATATAAAAACTCCCTCCTGACCCTTAATTTGATACCTCCCTCCGTGACTTAATGTAACAACTCCCATCCATCACTATCATATATATATATATATATATATATATATATATAATTATATATATAACAAAACTAGAATAACTTCCACCGACAGTTTTGAAAAATGGGTAAATGGGGGTCCATAAAATAAGCAAAATTGAGTGACTTCTCTCGTAAACATCAATAATCAATACTGGTGTGCTACTATACAACCACGCCAGACATATTCTTTTCTTTTACTACCGAGTAGTTCAACAGTATTAACGGTAAAACTTCCGCCATTATTTTTTCAATAAAATATTTATGTCGTTTTCTCAATCAAACAATAATTACATTGTGGGGTCCACTAATGATTGTGCAGTAAATGCACGGATATTCCCACGATAAAAGAATATTTCCACCAATCGAATATAATATGACAACTTGCATACTTTGCAAAATTTATAAATATTACCCACAACTATAACATTATATTAAATTCATTCTATAATACTCAAAAATGATAATTATAGAAAATTCATCTTTATTCAAAAAGTTGGGGTCTTACACTCATATTTCAGAATGGTAGAGCAATTGTCTCATTCTTCCAAACTCCTCATGAGCTAGAATGTCTTCTGGTAAGTCTGCGATCGTCGAGTCTGCTTCTGCGATTGTTGAGTTTACACTACGATCGTTGAGATTGCATCACGATCGTTGAATTCTCTCATAACCCTATTCTACAATCGTTGACTAACTTGGTCCTTGAGATGAACTTTACTAAGCATTCCTTATGGGTTAAGGTAGCTCAAGAAGGGCCAACCTCTTAGATTGAGCTGAGGGTCAGGTTTATCCCTGAGGCGCTTTCCAGAGAAAATACTTTAGAAGTGATTTGCACTGATATCTCATTTGACCTTTTCCGTTGAGGAGTCCTTCTTTCAACTTTAGACATCTGCACTGGCTGCAATTGTGGTGTCCTCCTGCTTTTGCACTACGATCAGATGTTTGATCGTAGGTTCTCTATGGTTTTGAGTTGGGTGGCTGAAAGGTTATCAGTAGTACGTTTTGAAATGTTCTTACTGACTATGGATCTTTATTTGGTTCATCAGCCACAAAGTTTTGGGACTCTGTAACTGGTACACTGCTTCATAGTATATCTCAGTATTGTTGTTTCTTAACATATCACTGCTCTTCATGGTTGATACTGTCTTCTCAGATAGATGTGATTCCCTTTTCTTTATGTGTATCAGAAGACAGCCTTGCATATCTCCTTATGACTGGAATCATCAAATCTTCTTATATCGTAGAAGTGGACATCTTCAAGGTTGATCATTCTATGATCCTTTGACAGCACTACGAACGTAGTCTTCTTTTACAGTTTGTACTTGTGGAGTTCTGCTCCCGTAATGAGTTCCTCATGTTTGATCCTCAAATATCTTTTGTGGTGAGCTTCTGTGAGGAGTTTTCTCTTATGACCTGCTTTGAATGATTGAGCATCTAGGACCCTTTTACATCTTTGGATGAATGACTTGCTTCCTTATAAGAATCAGCAACAATGTGAGCTTCATTCAGATTAGCTCAGTAGGTCTTCCAGGACAGGCTTTGACAAATGGGAGTTTTATCATAATCATTTCTGAACAGTCTTAAGCCTTCTGCTAGTTGAATTTTCTTGATTGAAGTCTTCTGTTTCAACATTGCTTAGTGTGGTCAAATGGACTAGGTACCTGCAGGTTATAAATTTCTATTTTTGGTACCCATGATTAAATGGGTCCTGCTAGGTTAGTTTACTAAACCCATGTTCCTCATATATTTGGATTAACATCATATTGACCACCATCAGTCGTATTCATGCATGTACTTCATTTAGATAATATATTTTGAGATGCATAGTGGTGAGTGTGAGAGAAATCTATCATTTCTAATAAAACACTCTTTTCCTTGATGGTTTCATCATATGCTAAGTTATGATCACACAGTTTAAATGTTCACAGAGTGAGAATTAATTCTACGAATTATTTGTATCTGGTTGATTTATGGAGGTGATCATTTTCTACAAATCATCAAGATACTTTTGCTGGACTGATCATACTCTGTGGGTTATCAAGCTCTTAGAACATAGGTTTGTACATACATACTAACCCATCAGCAAAGATTACTTCACATAAAATTAATTTAACCCGTGATGCTCTTATGACCCATTTCAGATTTCTTTCAAGATGTCATCTTCAACCTAAAACTTGGATGGATGGAAAGTTTATAGACATTTGAGTTTCCATTATCAGTGTACTTTCTCTCTTCACCTTTTTAGATAGATTATGAATACTTAAAGGAAAACTGTTATAGTTCATAAGTAAGGTGCAAATATGATGTTCATATCTATATTAGTGAGGAACCGTACCTTTTTTGTTGATTTCTTAACAATCATTTATCTTAGATATACTGAGTTTAGGCATTGATGTGCATGTTTTCTCATTTGCTTCTGACAGCCAGTTGCTCCAGTTGATCTTTAGTTAATCAGTCGTGGTCTTGAAGATACAAGCTAAGAAAGTGTCTGCATCTCTAATTCTTTGACATCCTTGAGTTTATAAGATTTACATCCAGCTACAGTTTGACCAAGCCTGTGATTGAGAAGTTCTTCTTTCTTCTCTGGATAAGCATTACTTAGCATGTATGGCCTTTTCATCTTTTCAGGCTGGTGGATGTTTGAATCTTTTCTGTTAACATCTCTTGAGCTTTCTAGCCTAGTTTTTAGACAATAAGATTGACATCGAGCAAGGATTGGTCTTGTTGATATGATAATCAAAGACTCGGACCAATCTGAGCAGCTTCAGGTGTATATGCACATTTACCTGTACATAATATTTCCAACGTGTGAGCTCATCTGCATATAACAAGTGACTTACTACTAAACTAAGTTTAGAACAATGTTTTTGCCTAGGATCAGACTCAAAGTGATTAGCTTTTGAATGTAGCATGAGAACCTGCTCTGATACCAATTGTTAGTTCGATGAGGCACAATATAGATCTAGAAAGGGGGGGTTTGAATAGATCCTTAGAATTTCAAAATACTTTTACTCTATTAAGTTGTATTGCTCATTAAGTAACTCATGACAAACTTAAGAATCTTTTCAAGCACAGCGGAATAAGTGAAAGATCCCCTTCATTGGTATATTCATAATCACACATACATTGTTCGTAGAGTTACTTCAGTAGTAAGCAGTTAAAACATTCATAGTAGTTATAGCGCTTAATGTACATAATGTAAATAACATAAAGTAAAAGACACAAGGGTTTTAAGTGGTTCGAGAGACTCAAGCTCCTAATCCACTCTTTCTCGCTTTCAACTAGCAGATTTCCACCAAGGAAGGTAGCACCTCGAATCACTAAGATTCCTTCAAGGCCAAAGTGACCTTGGGACTTGATTCACTAAGAACTCTTCAAGGCCAACAGCCTTGGAACTTCTCTAGTTCCCTAGGAACTCTTGAAGCCTAGCAGGCTTGGAACTTCATTTAGTCCTTCCGGACAAGGACCCCTCAGGCCCTGACTTCTTGTTGTTGTAGTTGTTGTTGTTGTTGGTGCTGAGCTGCTAAGATGTCATTAGGCTTTGAACATCTTTTGTACTTAGTAGCTTGGTGTGGTCCTCTTTGCGTTCAGTTTAAAGTCTGGACTACATCTTCTTTGGTGCAGCTGATCTTCACTCTTTTCTGCTCATCTTCATTTGGTATCAGCTTTGCACCATCACCATCTGGGTTTGTTAAGTCTCTGAGCTTTTGGTAGACTTTGTTTGACACTTAGCAATCCCTGAACCCTTCTTGAATACTTTGTAGATGTGGTTCTGCACTTGTTCAGTCTTAGCTTTTGGTTCATGGTGATTCGTAGAGTGGCTCTCTTAATCTTTTTTGTACTCAGTGAATGCTATCTTCTTGGCCTTCTCGGCTCTCAGCTTGGCTGCCATCTTTAGTGGCATTCTCATCTTTGTTGAGTGAAGCTTTGATCTGCTTGAGTCCTTCTTCAAAGCTTCTTCACTTCCACCTTGGTAGTCTCACTGTCACTGAGACTTGTTCTATTGATCTTTGGTGGAACTCGTAGTGTCAACAATAGCATTCACCAACTCAACGATTCTGCAACTACACAATCATCAGCAACTCTTGATCTTTGAAGCTCTGTTGATTTATACTGCTTCCTAATCTTCCCGTTGGAAAGTAGCCGTTGAAAGCTATTCAAATTTCTTTGCAGATCTCGAGTTTATTTGGTGCAGACTGCAGATGTGACATGACATCTTTTTCTGACTTTCTGACACTGCAGTCTGCTATTTCACCAACCCTGTCAGATATGTGACTTTAATGTCATGGGAAGGTCGAAGACTTTATTTCCTTCTTCTGATTTCTCGATCAGAGGTTGTCCTTGCATCGATGCTCTCAATGAGCTCTTGTCCAAATATTACCCTTCAGATTGAACCGTTGCCAATGCTTCAAGCTTCAGTTATTCTAACTCTACGATTCTGATGCATGTCTTCATGGACTTGATCGTAGTTTCTTGTTGACTAGTAGAGACAAAACTACGATCTTGAAGAGTGTTGATTTGATCTTCAATGTAGAACACCTATTCCTTCTCTTGTGCAGTGCTTCAACACTTCTGTTTGCCTCAGAAGCTCTCAGATACTGATGGCTCGATTCCTTGCTCTGGCCTCTTCTGAATAACAAGACACTTCAGATTTGTGGCGTGTCCAGCTCGCTTTCTCCTTGTGATCTCCCGTTCACTTATCATCAATGGACTAAACCAATGCTTAATCACTTTAGCCTTGTTCTTCAGAAGCTGTCCAGTATCTCTATATGTACTCCATCAGTTCTTTCTTTGTTTGGCAAACACTACGATCTTGGTAACTTCCAAGATCGTTGTCTTCTAATCGCTTGATGACCATCGTGACTTGTCGACTTTTTTTTTTGTTAGTTACAGTAGTCTTCTTCTGATCTCCTTGTGGAAGACTTCATCTCGAATGGCTTCACAACTCAATCTTGATGTTGATTGAGTTGGTGCTTAGATCTTCTGTTAGCTTGCATGCCATTCGTTGAGTGCTCTCTGGTTTCCTTCAGGTGGGACATATCTATGCAGTGTCAACCAGAGGCTTCATTCCTTTGGATATTCTGGGAGTGCTCATTCGTTGAGAATCGTATTTGCTCTACGATTCTGCCTTGGCATTGTGAGCAAATCTGTTGAGGTCTTAGTTCTGCATTATACGATTCATCTTTGGCTGTGCATACACTACGACTCCAAGATCAGATCTTGACACTTTACGATTTCTGTCGTTTTGCTTGTTGTCTTCATCTGATCTTGCTCGACTACGATCTCTGCCTCAGGTATGATTAGTAGACTCTACGATTCTGAGTGTAGTCTACGATTCTTGACTTAGCTTTGGCGAGATACACTTATTTACCAGAAGGCGTGGATGTTTCTACGATTACGAACATGACTTCCTCGGCAGACTACTACCGAGGAAGTTCTCCTCGACACACACTACGATCCTTTCTCATTTCTCCTGGAAGTCTACGAACTCCGAGATCTACTATCTTGCAGACTACGATTCTGCTTCGATATCTCTCTAGTTTTCCTTGACTCTCTTGGCAGACTATGATTTCTGGTGCAGTGCTCGACGATCAGACAAGCCTATCTATTACATCATAAGATCAACCTAACATGCTTGATCTTTCTATATTTATAGTCCTTGCACATCATTTCTTTTTAAGGACTTTACAAAGTTGTTTTGCTTATGTAGGATCAACCTAACACATTTGATCAATTCATTCTAAGTCCTTGTACATATGTTTCTATTATCTATCAAAGGACTTTACATCTTTTCTTAATGCAAGCATACTTGCATATTCATTCATATATATATCATAATCAAATCATATATAAATAGGAATATCATTCACATGTTTATTCCTGACAGATACTTGTTCTTATTTGTTCTTACGAATATTAGGGATACGTGGTAATGTTTTTAAGCTGTATTATGACTGTGAATAACAGTAGTATACGTTATGATATATTATTCTAATTGAGAGATCAATATTATTAATAATAGATCTTTCAAATGAAGCTAAATTAAATTGTGAAACAGTAGTCGACGACTAAGGCAAGTTTTTTAACTCAAACTTGAGTTGTTATGTCAAAGCATGTTCGTGGTTAATCATTGTTGATTATACCACATCTTTGATTATTGATTCGCACATAGTGCATGTTACATATATTCATCAGGTATAAAAAGATGATCACCTTCATTACCATAAGGTTCAGTTAAAATTGTTCATGATCATTGTTGACCACTAAACATTATTTATTCAGTCATTCAATCATTGAAATTGATTCATGATCTTTCACAATCATTATATTGTTGAAAATTTGAGAGTTTATTCCTTTTCAATCATGATATATCTTCATTGTACTTAAACTTGCTGGGAAAAATAGTTGTTCACCCTTGTTATATCATGATAACATTTTCAGATTAAGACGAAAGTTCGAATAAAGACAGAGACAAAGGTAAAGTCCAAGATTAAATTATTATGTAGTTAGAACTATTAAATTTTCTTATACAAATGACATTGTAAATCTTTTAATATATTGAAGATATGTATTCAATTAAGGTTGTAGACCTTGGGGATTATGTTGTAAAATTTTATTGTATAAACAATTTATGTTTATATCTTTCGCAATAGTTATAGAAATGATGTATCATAACGTACCAGGTCCGAGGTAAAAGGTACCCGGATTTAGGGACATCACACTTTTGTTGTGGAAATATCAAAAGGGTTGTGGAAATATTGGTTTCCTTTATTTAATTAAAAGGTTACCTTTTCTTTTCTCTTCTTTATGATAGAACCGTTAAAATGGTAGATCTTCTTTTAACATTTCAATATTTTAATTTATTATATCGAAGTCTTGATATTTATTTCACCCAAGTTTGGGGTCTCTCTATTAAGTGTTAGAAAGTGGCTTCAGAGTATTCACGTTTGGCATATGTTTTACTGCCTCAAACCCTAATCATAAGAATCTTAATTCAGATTACAGTTAATTTCTAGCTTAGATCATGAGAAAAGCGCTAACAAATCATTCTCATAATCCTTGTTTCTAATATTGTTTTTCAAACAAAAGAATTTACAAAATTACATGTTAAAAGAATTGGAAAATTAGGATTGTTGGATATGAGAATATTGTAGAGAATAATAGTAGCCAAATCACACAATGTACACACATATGTTAAATAAAATATTGGGTATGTCCATATATATAAAATGTGTATATACTATAAGAAACGTTAAATTGATGCCAACGAATGAGGATATCATGAAAGTTAATTGTGAGATATTTTTATCAAATGCACAATAAAAGGATTGTGGTGGACTTCATTTTTTTTGCTTTGTTCTCCTTTCCGGACTATTCGTCATAAATTAGTAATTCATTTCTAAATAGACGATTTTAAGTGAAAATTTAATTTTTTTAAATATGTTCTTAATATTTGTTAAAATATAGTAGTGATAACATAATTGTCTTGGAAGGTTACTTAAACCAGGTCATTTAGACCTCTTCAAGTCACTTAGATTTCGATGAAAGTCACAAAGACTATATCAAATCACTGTTGAATGATTATTGTTTGATGTGTTGCTAAGCTTTGCAATTAAGTTTGATTTCTTTTTGGTACCTAGTAGCTTAAATATGATATTCAGGATTGTAAAGTAGAACTTGAAATAATCTGACAAAGTTTTAGCTTTGTACTTTGTGATTCTCGTACTTAGATTTGAATCATCACACCCTTTTATAGACTTACGAAAATTAGGCCGTTAGAAAGTTTCCGTTAGTGCATTTAATGCTCTGCTCTAGGAGGTTCTCTGATGTTAACTTATAAGGTAGATACTAGAGTTACTTTCGGCTCTGACAATTCACATCAGACTGCAATCTCACCTACCACATTAGTGGTATCACATCTTTAATTTAGCGGTTTAGACAAACCACTCTCTGATCGTCTCATCTAAATTTTAAGATGGTGAGTAACATCTTGAATCTTCGCTCTACTACTCTGAATTTGTCAGTCTTATGATAGTTCATCAGGCATGCTCTACAAATTTGGTCAATAGTAAACTGATGAGGAACATAGATTCTGAGCTCTACGTCCTGCTCTACGACTTGAGCTCTACAATCTTGTTATACGAACATCTGTTCTACAAATTTCTCTACGAATGGCTCTATACAAATAGCACTCTACGATGTTTGAGTAGACTCTGTGTACTTTTCTTTATTCTTCGAATACTTCGGTAACACTACGATTTCGAAGACAACTCTATGAACAATCTAAGGGCTTTGTTGTCTCTTTGTAGCTTCATTATTACTCAACTGCCGCTCTACGAATATCTAAATTACTCTGCTTACAACATTAACTATACAAAACAACAGCGTAAATCTACGATCGTTTAAAAATACTATACGATCGATTTGATCCTATTACATATACATTTATTCAACTCAAAGGATCATCCTAACAAGTTTGATCGTTCTAATTCTAAGTCCTTGTACAAATATATCTCAGATAAGGAATTTATAACTACTGAAAAATTATACATTATAATCACATCATCAAATTTAAATATGCATGAGACTTAACAATTCATAACAAACATTTTCTAGTCATAATCATGTCAATTAACAGTTCATCTTTGCACCTAGGCCAAAGAGAACCTTCACCACATGTCTTTGCCACACAGGCTAAAGACACTCAACAATCATATTATCTTTGCCAGGTCAAAGACATTCACAACAACTTAGTGATTAGTAAAAATAACAGTAATATGAATGATGGACATAAATAATCATAATAATAAGATAAAGAATAAACATTAGGGATTATTAATTTAATTTATTTTCAATAATGTCCAAATTGTCAACATAATATCAAGATTATTAATTCAATAATAATATATAAGGTTCACAGTTCAAATATAACGATTAAATTTTAATAGAAAGATTCAAGTCAAAAGATATTAGATGAAACCCAAACTATTAAGGATATTCTAATCATTTTAGGAATTTTCATCGTTTAATAATAAGGCTGTAGAAACAAATAATAATTTTTTACCATAAATTTAGGAGTATAAAAGAAAATGATATCCCTTACTTTAGTACTAAAAAGTAGCATGCCCTCAAACCAATCACATTAGATGTGGTAAGCAATTACTTAGTAATCTTATTCATATTATTAATAAAAGAATTTATTTAATTAAAGACATTCATTATCCATGTTTAATTGGTTGAATTAAATAAATGTGATAAGCCCATAGTTTTGAAGCAATGCTTTTAGAATCATGATGATGATTATGCTAATGAGATCTAAAATCTAGATAGCCTCGAAACTAAAATGTTCTTAATCATAGGATGACTATTATGGGGTTAGTGGATCCGGTTATATTATTACACACTATGTTTACCCTGTTGAAGAGAATGATTGATCTCATAATCATTTGTGTGGAGACACTAAAACAAGTATGTAGGTGCTTATTGGAGAATAAGTTCACTGAACGTGATTCACTTAAATGAACACATAATGGGGTTTTACATGTCTTTTTTTGGACAAAAGCAATTTGGTAGTCCGAGGTAGAGGTGGATACTATGATCGTGGAAGAGGCCGATGAAGGGCTGATGTGGGGCATTTTGTCAGGCAGGATAACAAAGGAAGGCAGTGCTATAATTGCAACAACTTTATATGGTCAAATAACACGAAATTGTCCGGAGAAGATTGAGAAAGCCAAGCAACATGCCAATTTTGTCAAGGAAAAGGAAGAGGAATGTAGTCTTTTTCTTACTTATTTAAATCCTAACATAAGTAAGAATGATGTTTGGTTTCTAAACAGTGGTTGTAGCAACCATATGACCGGAGAAATGGGACTATTTCAAAAGATGGATAACTCAGTTCAATTAAAGGTTAGGCTTGGTGATGGTAAGCAAGTACAGATTAAAGACAAATGAACAATTGTAATTAAAACTAAGACAGGTATCAATAAATTGATTCATGATGTGTTCTATGTTCCTGGTTTGGCACATAACCTACTTAATGTGGGTCAATTAATTCAAAAGGGATATTTAGTTCATTTTCATCATGGAATGTATGAAATTAAAAATAAAACATCTAAAAATACTATTTTTAAGGTCCACAAGACTGAAAATAAAATGTTTCCACTTGAGTTATCATGCTTGGATAATTGTGCAATGGTTTTTAATATTTATGGGGAGTCGAGCCTTTGGCATTTAAGGTATGCATGGGCATTTACATTTTAATGGGCTGAAATTGATTGGTCATGTGATAACCTGGATTTCAGAAATTATTAAAATAAGAAATTAATAAATAAAATTCTTATTGTGAGACGTAATATGTTTGAATGTATAAATATATATGTGTTATATATTTATGTGAATTATGTGGTGAATTTAATGTGTATATATAAGTGAAATATATATACATATATTTGGAACGAGAAAGTTAATAGTTAATTAAGCTATTAAATTAGTTAACTTGGGTTAATTACGAAATGAAATATGAAAGCCAAGAAAGTCTCAATTAATATTAGTCAATTCACTACTAAAAAAATGGTCATTTGTGATGGCCAAAATCCATCACAAAAGTAGAAAAACCATCACTTTAAAGGTTTACGTGATGGTTTTAAAGATCACAATGGTCGCCTTATATACGCCCATCATGAAAGATTTTACGTGATGGTTTTGGCAATCACGCAAACGCTTAGTGCTTTTGTGAGGATTAATACAATCACATTAACATATAATCTATTGTGATTGTCAAAGTCATCACAAAAAAATAAGACTTTAGGGATCAAATGTAAGAACGTGAATCTCTATTTACATATAATTTATTTCACTATATTAATTGTATCTATATTAATTGTATCAAATGATATTTGTAGGATTCGAACCCTCTCCCATTTGCAAACTAAATAACGAGTATTACCACTACACCAAAGTCCAGATCATGATTATAATTTTAAAACAAAATATAAAAGGAAACATATGTGAGTTGACTTACTAAACAAAATTACTTCCACATAAGATTTGGTGATTGCAATGGTAGTCACAAATACTCTATAATGATGGTAAAATTAGTCATCACTAAGAGCCATCATATATTTTATTATTTTGTGATGACTTGAAAATTCCATCACAAAATACTTTCTTTTTGTAATTGCAAATAAAAGTCGTCACAAAAATCTATCTTTTTTAATGATTGTCACGACCGTCATAAAATATTGTTTTGATTATTTCTTACATTAAAATATTAGTGATAGCTTAAATGCAATCATAAAAGGGTATATCTATAAGTGATGACTTTGTGCATCACAAAAAGAAAATTTATTTTGAATGAAAAAATTGGTGTGATTGACATGGCCATTGTGACGCCCCCAAAATAGGTATACATCACCTATTTTGAGTCGTTAATAACATGGTACAGAAATCAAACTACAACTTCAATAATACAATTGTCGTGCAAAATGCGACAACACATACTGTGAGTTTAAATACAAATATTGTCTTCTAGTCAATATCAACACACAAATAAGTCCTCATTACAATTATTCATACACTATTTTGCAAAAATAGTGAGGACTGCTAAAACATCTTTCTAGAACAGTAAAGAATATTATGACTAAGATAATATAGAACAAATTATCATTAGTCTTCAACAGGAAAAAATCTGATAGAATATAATAGACAACAAGTTTTAGATCAATATTCGCAATGAAATAAGTAATCCATTAGAAGAGTCACGTAGAGAATGAATTCTACTATCTTCTAAGATTTAAAAGTTTATCATCAATATTTTATCCCTGTAACAACAATCAATATACATCTCTAATCAAATATTCATCTTTGCACTTCAGGCCAAAGATATTCATTTATATCACCAGGTTAGTCATGTTCATCTCAACACTGCTCATCTTTGCACTACGGGCCAAAGATATTCATCGATTAATCATTCATCTTTGCACTACTGTGCCAAAGATATTCAATAATATCATCATTAAGGACTAAGGATGATGAAAAATATTTTAGAGAACGAATCCAGTGAGACAGAATGACAAATATTAGGGATTCGTATAACAGCTTATCCAAGATCAATAATACTTCATAATAACCAATTGAGAAGCAGAATTCAAAAATAAAGATCAAAACATGGATACAATCAAAGATAGTAACCATAATAGACATCTTGGACAAAAAGGAAAAATTTCATTTTTCGGTGAATAGTGTCGTATTCGTGAATAGTGTCGTATACGTGAATAGTGCCGTATACGTGAATAGTAACCCCAACACAAAAAGTTTCAAATTTGATTAAAAAGTTCACCAATATTTCAGCATAATGATATTGAAGAAAATAATATCATTTAAGAAGAAAATAACATCCCTTACCTCAAAATAACGGTGATTTCCGATCGAAATATCGGATATAAAGTAGAAGGAAGCTTAGACCAACAACAACTCTCAAAGTATATAAATACTCACAAAATACGCTCGATAATCTTGAGAGAAAGAAAACTTGTTTTCGGTGTGATTTTCAATTCTAACCTAAATACTTTATTATATAGGAAAATGCTAGAAACGCCAAAACAGACTAAATAATAAAATATTAATATATTATTTCAAGCACGCCTCTTTGAAAAATTAGAATTCCACTTTGAATTTGCAGCCAACCAATTCAGATTTTCCACAAAAAAAAACAAAAGTGGGCCCCCATGTTTTAATAAAAACATTTTAATTTCTGAAACTTCAACAATTCATAGAAAATAGCTCGTTTATCAGAAAAATACGAATTTTATGTTTATTCCACACGAAATCGAATTCTCTACAACTTTGTAGCTTTGACTTTTTCCAAATTCCAAACAGAAAATATCCAAAATTCACAAACGGATGATTTTTAATACCTCCATTCTAATAAAATACTGATAAAATACCTCAACATTAATTCCTTCGTTTATAACCACATAAATAAATCCATCATTAATATCCACAGCAAATAAATATTTCCTTATCATATAAATTAATAATTAATTATTCATAAATAAAATTCATAATTATGACAACCAGACAGTTCCTAGGAAAGAGGGGGCTTTCCAATAAGGATTTCTCCTTACTGGCGCGCAATTAGGTGACCAAACCTGTCCTTAGACAGAACTTTCTAGACATTGCCAATAATGTTATCTAATAATATTATTCAAATAATATGAATTATTGATCTGATAATGGGAAATACTGTGCAGTGACAATTATTGAAACAAAAATAATATAAAATATCAACGCAGCAATTATTGAATCAATAAAATAAAATATTGAATAGGTAACTACTGTAACAATTATTGAGTAGTGCCTTTTTACGTATGAATTAATAATTCAACAAATACATGCAATACCGGTGCTATTTCTGCCACCACGCGCGTATTTCGTATTTTAACCACCGTGTAATCCAACAATTGTTAATCAAGCAACAACTACGCCGTTATTTATAAAAACTCATACTTTGTTGTTTTCTTCATCCGACAGTTATTCTGTTATGAGGCAAATGAATGGCTGCGCCGTCGTACGAATATTCCCCGATAATAAGAATATTCCACGACAAAACGAATATTCCCCGACAAAAATGAATATTTTATAACCACTTGCTTATTTTGCAAAATTTGCACATTTCACCCATAACCAAAACATTATATCAAATTAACACCTTATTATTCACAATAATAATTTAGAGAAAATTTGATTTTTATTTATAAAAGTTGGGGTCTTACAACCTCCCCACCTTATGAAATTTCGTCCTCGAAATTGACGTACGTACCTGTGGTTTCGAAAAGGTGAGGGTACCTCACTTTCATTTTCGATTCCAACTCCCAGGTCATTTCTTCAATAGCATGGTTCCTCCACAAAACCTTGACTTGTGGTATAACCTTCGTGCGTAAGACATGCTCTTTCCTATCCAAGATCTTAACAGGTACCTCCTCGTAAGTTAAATCTTCGGCTATTTCATCTGGTTCTAACGAAATAATGTGGTTTGGGTCTTTTACATATTTACGAAGCATAGATATGTGAAAAACATTATGAACACGAGACATGCTTGGAGGTAATGCGAGTCTATAGGCCACCTTTCCTATTCGGTCACAAATGGACCAACAAATCGTGGATTGAGCTTTCCTCTCTTCCTAAATCTTGTAACTCCCTTCTATGGAGCAATACGTAATAGTACATGATCTCCAATATTAAATTCTACATCCTTTCAATGAAGATCAGCATAACGCTTTTGTCGATCCTGTGAGGTTTGAATACGTTGTCGAATCATTTGGATCTTTTCTGTAGTCATGCGTACTAATTCTGGTCCCAACAAAGTTGTTTCACCCACCTCGTCCCAAAGATCTTCGGAGAAGCGACACTTTAAATCCATACAACGCCTCGAATGAAGCCATACCTATACTTGCCTGATAACTGTTGTTATAGGAGAATTCTACCAATGGAAAATACTTATCCCAACTCTCTTTGAAGTCTAGAACACAGAGTCTTAATAGATCTTCAAGAGTTTGAATAGTCCTCTCTGATTGTCCGTCCGTTTGAGGATGGTATGCCAAACTGAATCGTAAATCCGTGCCTATAGCTTTCTGCAAGCTAACCCAAAATCGTGAAGTGAATCTTGGGTCACGATCCAAAACTATGGATACTGGCATGCCATACAATCTCACAATCTTATTCAAGTACATACGAGCAAGACGTTCCAGGGAATAAGTCTCACGTATAGGCAAGAAATGAACAGACTTGGTTAATCTATCAACAATAACCCAAATAGCATCTATGCCTTGAAAAACTTTGGGAAGACCTATAACGAAATCCATGGTAATGTGTTCCCACTTCCATTTTGGAATCTCAAATGGTTGCAATGGATCCTTTGGCACTTGATGCTCCGCCTTTACACATTGACAGGTTAAACATCTCGAGATAAACTTCGCGATCTCTCTCTTCATATTGTTCCACCAAAATGTGTGTCGAATATCATGATACATTTTGGTACTCCCAATATGGATTGCAAATGGGGTGTTGTGTGCCTCCATCATGATTCTATGCTTCAAGTCAGAATCGTTAGGAACGCAAAGTCTAGAGTTGACTCGAAGTATTCCTTCTTCATCGATTCTTGTATCTGAAATATCACCTTCTTACACTTTCTTCTTCATACGCATCAGCCCCAAGTCCGTAGCTTGAGCAGCTTTAACTTTATCAATTAAAGTCGGTTCTACTCGTATATTCGCCATCATCATGTGGGTCCCTGGAGTTTTTAATTCTACCTCCATCCTTTGCAAGTCATACAAAATGGGCCTTTCGTTGACAATATCAAGACTCAGATCGCATATGATCTTCTACTCGACGCGCCACTACTACGTTTGCTTTTCAGGATGATATTGAATAGTGTGATCATAATCTTTCAACAGCTCAAGCCAACGTCGTTCTTAGATATTGAGTTCTTTTGGGTGAAGAAATATTTGAGGCTTTTATATGGTCCGTATAAATCTCCACTTTCTCCCCATACAAGTAGTGTCTCCATATCTTCAACGTGAAAATGATCACGCCAACTCTAGATCATGAGTAGGATAATTTCTCTCATATTCTTTGAGTTGTCACGAGGCATATGCTATGACTTTCCCATGTTGCATGAGAACACATCCTAACCCTTTGCACCGAAGCATCATTTGTGAGATAACAAATCCATCCGAACCAGATGGTATTGCTAGAACAGGTGCTGAAATGAGTCTCCTCTTGAGCTCTTGAAAACTCTTCTCGCATTCCTCACTCCATACGAATTTTGTAACTTTCCGAGTCAGCTGAGTTAACGGAGTAGCGATTCGAGAAAATCCTTCCACGAATCTCCGATAATAACCAGCTAAGCCCAGAAAGCTACGCACTTCGGTCACCGACTTCGGTTGCTCCCAACTTTGTGTTTGTGTGATTGACATAGCCATTGTGACGCCCCCAAAATAGGTATACATCACCCATTTTGAGTCGTCAATAACATGGTACAGAAAGCAAACTACAACTTCAATAATACAATTGTCGTGCAAAATACGACAACACATACTGTGAGTTTAAATACAAATATTATCTTCTAGACAATATCAACACTCAAATAAGTCCTCATTACAATTATTCATACACTATTTTTACGAAATAGTGAGGATCTGCTAAAACATCTTTCTAGAACCATTACTCCATTTTCGACTTGATCCTGCTATGTTCTCACCTCCTGAGAAGAAAAATGGAACAAAAAGGAAAAGGGTGAGCTCAACTAGCTCAGTAAAGAATATCATGACTAAGATAATATACAACAAATTATCATTAGTCTTCAACAGGGAAAAATCTGATAAAATATAATAGACAACAAGTTTTAGATCAATATTCTGCAGCGGAAACAGTAATCCATTAGAAGAGTCATGTAGAGAATGAATTCTACTATCTTTTAAGATTTAAAAGTTTATCATCAATATTTTATCCCTGTAACAACAATCAATATACATCTCTAATCAAATATTCATCTTTGCACTTCAGGCCAAAGATATTCATTTGTATCACCAGTTGGTCATGTTCATCTCAACACCTGTTCATCTTTGCACTACGGGCCAAAGATATTCATCAGTTAATCATTCATCTTTGCACTACAGGCCAAAGATATTCAATAATATCATCATTAAGGACTAAGGATGATGAAAAATATTTTAGAGAACGAATCCAGTGAGACAGAATGACAAATATTAGGGATTCGTATAACAGCTTATCCAAGATCAATAATACTTCATAATAACCAATTGAGAAGCAGAATTCAAAAATAAAGATCAAAACATGGATACAATCAAAGATAGTAACCATAATAGACATCTTGGACAAAAGGAAAATTTTCATTTTTTAGGTGAATAAGTGTCGTGATTCGTGAATAGTATCGTGATATCGTGAATAAAGTCCGTAGTATCGTGAATAGTAACCAGAGACACAAAAGTTTCAAATTTGATTAAAAAGTTCACCAATATTTCAAAGATAATGATATTGAAGAAAATAATATCATTTAAGAAGAAAATAACATCCCTTACCTCAAAATAAGCAGATTACGATCGAAATATAGGATATAAAGTAGAAGGAAGCTTATACTTAGAACAACAACTCTCAAAGTATATAAATACTCACAAAAATACGCTCGATAATCTTGAGAGAAAGAAAACTTGTTTCTGGTGTGATTTTCAATTCTAACCTAAGCGCCTATTTATAGGAAAATGCTAGAACGCCAAAACAGACTAAATAATAAAATATTAATATATTATTTCAAGCACGCCTCTTTGAAAAATTAGAATTCCACTTTGAATTTGCAGCCAACCAATTCAGATTTTCCACAAAAAAAACAAAAGTGGGCCCCCATGTTTTAATAAAAACATTTTAATTTCCGAAACTTCAACAATTCATAGAAAATAGCTCGTTTATCAGAAAAATATGAATTTTATGTTCATTCCACACGAAATCGAATTCTCTACAACTTTGTAGCTTTGAGTTTTTCCAAATTCCAAACAGAAAATATCCGAAATCCACAAACGGATGATTTTTAATACCTCCATTCTGACAAAATACTGATAAAATACCTCAACATTAATTTCTTCGTTTATAACCACATAAATAAATCTATCATTAATATCCACAGCAAATAAATATTTCCTTATCATATAAATTAATAATTAATTATTCATAAATAAAATTCATAATTATGACAACCGCACGGTTCTAGGAAGAGGGGCTTTCAATAAGGATTTCTCCTTCTTCAAGTGCGCAATTAGGTGACCAAACTTTGTCCTTAGACGTAACTTTCTAGACATTGCCAATAATGTTATCTAATAATATTATTCAAATAATATGAATTATTGATCCGATAATGGGAAATCTTGTGCGTGACAATTATTGAAACAAAAATAATATAAAATATCAACGCAAACAATTATTGAATCAATAAAATAAAATATTGAATAGGTAACTCATCGTAACAATTATTGAGTAGTGCCTTCACGTGAGAATCAATAATTCAACAATCATGCTGTAATACTGCAGTGCTATTGTGCCACCACGCCGACATCGTATTTTAACCACCGTGTAATCCAGCGGTGTTAATAGCGGTAGAATAACTATACCGTTATTTATAAAAACTCATACTTTGTCATTTTCTTCATCCGACAGTTATTCTGTTATGAGGCACACGAATGGCTGCGCCGTCGTACGAATATTCCACGATAATAAGAATATTCCACGATAAAACGAATATTCCCCGACAAAAATGAATATTTTATAACCACTTGCTTATTTTGCAAAATGAATGAGGATATCATGAAAGTTAATTGTAAGATATTTTTATCAAATGCACAATAAAAGGATTGTGGTGGACTTCATTTTTTTTTCTTTGTTCTACTTTCCGGACTATTCGTCATAAATTAGTAATTCATTTCTAAATAGACGGTTTTAAGTGAAAATTTAATTTTTTTAAATATGTTCTTAATATTTGTTAAAATATAGTAGTGATAACATAATTGTCTTGGAAGGTTACTTAAACCAGGTCATTTAGACCTCTTCAAGTCACTTAGATTTCGATGAAAGTCACAAAGACTATATCAAATCATTGTTGAATGATTATTGTTTGATGTGTTGCTAAGCTTTGCAATTAAGTTTGATTTCGTTTTGGTACCTAGTATCTTAAATATGATATTCAGGATTGTAAAGTAGAACTTGAAATAATCTGACAGAGTTTTAGCTTTGTACTTTGTGATTCTCGTACTTAGATTTGAATCATCGCACCCTTTTATAGACTTACGAAAATTAGTCCGTTAGAAAGTTTCCGTTAGTGCATTTAATGCTCTGCTCTAGGAGGTTCTCTGATGTTAACTTATAAGGTAGATACTAGAGTTACTTTCGGCTCTGACATCAGACTGCAATCTTACCTACCACATTAGTGGTGTCACATCTTTAATTTAGTGGTTTAGACAAACCACTCTCTGATCGTCTCATCTGAATTTTAAGATGGTGAGTAACATCTTGAATCTTCGCTCTACTACTCTAAATTTGTCAGTCTTATGATAGTTCATCAGGCATGCTCTACAAATTTGGTCAATAGTAAACTGATGAGGAACACAGATTCCGAGCTCTACGTCCTGCTCTACGACTTGAGCTCTACAATCTTGTTATACGAACATCCGTTCTACAAATTTCTCTACGAATGGCTCTATACAAATAGCACTCTACGATGTTTGAGTAGACTCTGTGTACTTTTCTTTATTCTTCGAATACTTCGGTAACACTACGATTCCGAAGACAACTCTATAAACAATCTGAGGGATTTGTTGTCTCTTTGTAGCTTCATTATTACTCAACTGCCGCTCTATGAATATCTAAATTACTCTGCTTACAACATTAACTATACAAAACAACAGAGTAAATCTACGATCGTTTGAAAATACTATACGATCGATTTGATCCTATTACATATACATTTATTCAACTCAAAGGATCATCCTAACAAGTTTGATCGTTCTAATTCTAAGTCCTTGTACAAATATATCTCAGATAAGGAATTTATAACTACTGAAAAATTATACATTATAATCACATCATCAAATTTAAATATGCATGAGACTTAACAATTCATAACAAACATTTTCTGGTCATAATCATGTCAATTAACAGTTCATCTTTGCACCTAGGCCAAAGTGAACTTTCACCACGTGTCTTTGACACACAGGCTAAAGACACTCAACAATCATATTATCTTTTCCAGGTCAAAGACATTCACAACAACTTAGTGATTAGTAAAAATAACAATAATATGAATGATGGACATAAATAATCAGAATAATAAGATAAAGAATAAACATTAGGGATTATTAATTTAATTGGTTTTCAATAATGTCCAACTTGTCAACATAATATCCAGATTATTAATTCAATAATAATATATAAGGTTCACAGTTCAAATATAACGATTAAATTTTAATAGAAAGATTCAAGTCAAAAGATATTAGATGAAACCCAAACTATTAAGGATATTCTAATCATTTTAGGAATTTTTATCGTTTAATAATAAGGCTGTAGAAACAAATAATAATTTTTTACCATAAATTTAGGAGTATAAAAGAAAATGATATCTCTTACTTTAGTACTAAAAAGTAACATGCCCTCAAACCAATCACATTAGATGTGGTAAGCAATTACTTAGTAATCTTATTCATATTATTAATAAAAGAATTTATTTAATTAAAGACATTCATTATCCATGTTTAATTGGTTGAATTAAATAAATGTGATAAGCCCATAGTTTTGAAGCAATGCTTTTAGAATCATGATGATGATTATGCTAATGAGATCTAAAATCTAGATAGCCTCGAAACTAAAATGTTCTTAATCATAGGATGACTATTATGGGGTTAGTGGATCCGGTTATATTATTACACACTATGTTTACCCTGTTGAAGAGAATGATTGATCTCATAATCATTTGTGTGGAGACACTAAAACAAGTATATAGGTGCTTATTGGAGAATAAGTTCACTGAACGTGATTCACTTAAATGAACACATAATGGGGTTTTATATGTCTTTTTTTGGACAAAAGCAATTTGGTAGAGTCCGAGGTAGAGGTGGCTACTGTGGTCGTGGAAGAGGCCGAGGAAGGGCTGATGTAGGGCATTTTGTCAGGCAGGTTAACAAAGGAAGGCAGTGCTATAATTGCAACAACTTTATATGGTCAAATAACACGAAATTGTCCAGAGAAGATTGAGAAAGCCAAGCAACATGCCAATTTTGTCAAGGAAAAGGAAGAGGAATGTAGTCTTTTTCTTACTTATTTAAATCCTAACATAAGTAAGAATGATGTTTAGTTTCTAGACAGTGGTTGTAGCAACCATATGACCGGAGAAAGGGGACTATTTCAAAAGATGGATAACTCAGTTCAATTAAAGGTTAGGCTTGGTGATGGTAAGCAAGTACAGATTAAAGACAAATGAACAATTGTAATTAAAACTAAGACAGGTATCAATAAATTGATTCATGATGTGTTCTATGTTCCTGGTTTGGCACATAACCTACTTAATGTGGGTCAATTAATTCAAAAGGGATATTTAGTTCATTTTCATCATGGAATGTATGAAATTAAAAATAAAACATCTAAAATACTATTTTAAGGTCCACAAGACCTGAAAATAAAATGTTTCCACTTGAGTTATCATGCTTGGATAATTGTGCAATGGTTTTTAATATTTATGGGGAGTCGAGCCTTTGGCATTTAAGGTATGCATGGGCATTTACATTTTAATGAAATTTGAAATTGATTGGTCAGTGTGATAACTTTGGATTTGAAATTATTAAAATAAGAAATTAATAAATAAAATTATTATTGTGAGGCGTAATATGTTTTGAATGTATAAATATATATGTGTTATATATTTATGTGAATTATGTGGTGAATTTAATGTGTATATATAAGTGAAATATATATACATATATTTGGAACGAGAAAGTTAATAGTTAATTAAGCTATTAAATTAGTTAACTTGGGTTAATAACGAAATGAAATATGAAAGCCAAGAAAGTCTCAATTAATATTAGTCAATTCACTATTAAAAAAATGGTCATTTGTGATGGCCAAAATCCATCACAAAAAGTAGAAAAAACATCACGAAAGATTTACGTGATGGCTTTAAGCATCACAATGGTCGTCTTATATACGCCCATCATGAAAGATTTTACGTGATGATTTTGGCAATCACGCAAACGCTTAGTGCTTTTGTGAGGATTAATACAATCACATTAACATATAATCTATTGTGATTGTCAAAGTCATCACAAAAAAAATAAGACTTTAGGGATCAAATGTAAGAACGTGAATCTCTATTTACATATAATTTATTTCACTATATTAATTGTATCTATATTAATTGTATCAAATGATATATGTAGGATTCGAACCCTCTCCCATTTGCAAACTAAATAACGAGTATTACCACTACACCAAAGTCCAGATCATGATTATAATTTTAAAACAAAATATAAAAGGAAACATATGTGAGTTGACTTACTAAACAAAATTACTTCCACATAAGATTTGGTGATTGCAATGGTAGTCACAAATACTCTATAATGATGGTAAAATTAGTCATCACTAAGAGCCATCATATATTTTATTATTTTGTGATGACTTGAAAATTCCATCACAAAATACTTTCTTTTTGTAATTGCAAATAAAAGTCGTCACAAAAATCTATCTTTTTTAATGATTGTCACGACCGTCATAAAATATTGTTTTTGATTATTTCTTACATTAAAATATTAGTGATAGCTTAAATGCAATCACAAAAGGGTATATCTATAAGTGATGACTTTGTACGTCACAAAAAGAAAAATTTATCTTGCATGAAAAAATTGGTGTGATTGACATGGCCATTGTGAGGACTCCTAAAACATTTTTCTAGAACAGTAAAGAATATTATGACTAAGATAATATAGAACAAATTATCATTAGTCTTCAACAGAGAAAAATCTGATAGAATATAATAGACAACAAGTTTTAGATCAATATTCTGCAGCGGAAACAGTAATCCATTAGAAGAGTCACGTAGAGAATGAATTCTACTATCTTCTAAGATTTAAAAGTTCATCATCAATATTTTATCCTTGTAATAACAATCAATATACATCTTTAATCAAATATTCATCTTTGCACTACAGGCCAAAGATATTCTTTTATATCACCAGTTGGTCATGTTCATCTCAACACCTGTTCATCTTTGCACTACGGGCCAAAGATATTCATCAGTTAATCATTCATCTTTGCACTACATGCCAAAGATATTTAATAATATCATCATTAAGGACTAAGGATGATGAAAAACATTTTAGAGAACGAATCCAGTGAGACAGAAGGACAAATATTAGGGATTCGTATAACAGCTTATCCAAGATCAATAATACTTCATAATAACCAATTGAGAAGCAGAATTCAAAAATAAAGATCAAAACATGGATACAATCAAAGATAGTAACCTAATTGACCTCTTGGGACAAAAGGAAAAATTTCATTTTTCGGTGAATAGTGTCGTATTCGTGAATAGTGTCGTATACGTGAATAGTGCCGTATACGTGAATAGTAACCCCGACACAAAAAGTTCCAAATTTGATTAAAAATTTCACCAATATTTTGGCATAATGATATTAAAGAAAATAATATCATTTAAGAAGAAAATAACATCCCTTACCTCAAAATAACAGATTTACGATCGGAATATGGGATATAAAGCCGAAGGAAGCTTATCTTAGAACAACAACTCTCAAAGTATATAAATACTCACAAAAATACGCTCGATAATCTAGAGAGAAAGAAAACTTGTTTCTGGTGTAATTTTCAATTCTAACTTAAATGCCTATTTATAGGAAAATGCTAGAACGCCAAAACAGACTAAATAATAAAATATTAATATATTATTTCAAGCATGCCTCTTTGAAAAATCAGAATTCCACTTTGAATTTGCAGCCAACCAATTCAGATTTTCCACAAAAAAAACAAAAGTGGGCCCCATGTTTTAATAAAAATATTTTAATTTTTGAAACTTCAACAATTCATAGAAAATAGCCCGTTTATCAGAAAAATATGAATTTTATGTTCATTCCATACGAAATCGAATTCTCTACAACTTTGTAGCTTTGAGTTTTTCCAAATTCCAAACAGAAAATATCCGAAATCTACAAACGGATGATTTTTAATATCTCCATTCTGACAAAATACTGATAAAATACCTCAACATTAATTCCTTCGTTTATAACCACATAAATAAATCCATCATTAATATCCACAATAAATAAATATTTCCTTATCATATAAATCAATAATTAATTATTCACAAATAATATTACGAATCACAATTATGACAACCAGCAGGTTTCCGGAAAGAGGGGCTTTTCAATAAGGATTTCTCTCATCTTGGTAGCGCAATTAGGTGACCAAACCTCTCATTAAATGTAACTTTCTAGACATTGCCAATAATGTTATCTAATAATACTATTCAAATAATATGAATTATTGATCCGATAATGGGAAATCTTGTCGCGTTGACAATTATTGAAACAAAAATAATATAAAATATCAACGCTTGACAATTATTTAATCAATAAAATAAAATATTGAATAGGTAACTCATCGTAACAATTATTGAAAGTAGTGCCTTCTTACATACTTAATTAATAATTCAACAATACTATGCAATCTTGTGTCTTCTTGTGCCACCACGCAGACATCGTATTTTAACCACTAGGTAATCCAATGTTGTTAATTGCAGAATAACTTCACGCCGTTATTTATAAAAACTCATACTTTGTCGTTTTCTTCATCCGACAGTTATTCTGTTATGAGGCATACGAATGGCTGCGCTGTCGTACGAATATTCCCCGACAATAAGAATATTCCACGACAAAAAGAATATTCCCCGACAGAAAAGAATATTTTATAACCACTTGCTTATGTTACAGAATTTGCACATTTCACCCATAACCAAAACATTATATCAAATTAACACCTTATTATTCACAATAATAATTTAGAGAAAATTCAATTTTTATTTATAAAAGTTAGGGTCTTACAGCCATCACAATTATAATACATTGATGGCAAGAATAGTCATCACTAAGAGCCATCATATATACTATTATTTTGTGATTGCTTAAAAAGTTCATCACAAATTACTATCTTTTGTGATTGTTTTTAAAAACTATCACAAAATTTCGTCACATATTCTTGTTTTTCTAGTAGTGATTGAGATTAAGTTGTAATTTTACTATGAATAATATAATTTGAATGATAATCCTTGAACGCCAATGAAGTTATTACGAATTAAATTTCATAAATAATGTGATTAATTCACTTAAGTAAAATAGTGAATTAATGCATGTATCTTTGTTTTAATAAACATGAAAGAGTTAATTAAACTCATTATTTTTAAATATATTACATATAAACGTAATGTATTTATGAGATGGCTAATTAATATATTATATTATGCCAAACAAAAATGAATTGAAAATATGAAATGAGGAAATTAATATATTGACTTTACTTAATAAGAATAATGAAATTTATTTAAATATATGAGAAATGATATTATGTTACATGAATAATGGTAGAATGTTTAATATTACGCCAAATGATGTAAAGTAAAAAAATATGAGATGATATCCAATATATAAAATATGTATATTGGTATCAAGTTAGTAAATTAAATTTATATTTGAATATAGTAAATTATATATTTATTATATAAATAAATTGTTTTAAAAAAATTTATGGAGAGAAGGAGTATATTAAATTTAAGTATACAATATAGACTGTATAATTTAAATAAATTATTTAAATAAACTAATGGAGTGAATGTTAATTATTTAATTGGTTGATCCGTTACACTAAGAGTGTTATTTTGAATTTGATTAATTCTATTTTTATGGAAAAATTTATATATTTATTGTATGTATAAATTTATCAAATCATATTTTCTTTTATAATATATGTGTTGGTTACATGTATATTAATGTACAGTGTATATATTATGTGTAATATAGTATGTATATAATATATAATGTATATATTTATATTCAGAATGCAAGTATGCTGAGAAATAAGAGATTATGGTATGCTGGGGCATTAGAGGAGTAAGCAGGAGGTGGCAAAGTATTATGTAATAGACATCCACTAAGCCAAACATAAGCATGAGCTGTGGGATGCTCATGCTATCATAAGAAATACTACGCCAAGTTAAGATAACTGAGAATTTAGAAGGGAACTCAGAGATTACTAAACTAAATACTCTGCTCTCTCTCATCTCACTCCATTCCATCCGTTCCATCCCTTATTGTCAAGTTTCCATAACTCCCAAAAGTTCACCAAAAATTCTCATTCTTTTCAGTTGGAACCAACCAAATTCACTAAGGAATTGGAGGATGCAAACTGAGTTGGGGAGAATCAAAGTCTGTTGCAGTAAGAAAAATTTCAATTTTTCCATCACCAAACTTAGATTGCATCGGTTGTTACCTATTGAAGGTATGTTATGCTTTCTTGATGAATTCATGGGAAAATTAGATAATTAATACTTGTTATTGTTGTGTTTGTGGGGGAAATTGTTGTGAATTGGTGTGATGGAAGTATTGCATGAGTTTGGAGTAATAAGGATAGAATTTTTTTAGCTAGAATCATATATAAACCTCTATGAAATCTGGTTTTAGAAACTGTGCATATGGCATGTTTGATAAAATGCCTCTAAGAGGCTATTATGCTTAAAATTGAAAATTTGCCAATGTTGTTGGTAAGGTGTCTTATGTATATGTAATATAATGTAAACCAAGCTGATTAGGTGAGTTAAAGTGGGTTTAAAAATGAATTTATGAAGATTGAATCAAGTTGGGTTCGACTAAAAACTGTTGTGACAAGCAGTTTCAAGGCCTTGCAAACACAACTTAAAATGCTCTTTTTGGCTGGGATATATTTTTATAAAATAGTATGTAGTACCATTTATAATATATTAAAATTTGGTACCAATCGGACGTATAGATTTTGACTTTCTCATTACCGATTTTGTGCGTTAATAATATCATATTCTAACTCTATATCATTAATTAATATTATAATGAATGTAAAGATTTTCAAACTTCTCACAAAACCCAATATCAATATAGATATTAAAACTCATTTATTTAAACTTTTCTCATAATTCAATAAAGGATATACCTTCAACAAAAATCTTTTTCAACATTCTTCGCCCCGAAATCGCAACCTTTAGCATCTATACATATATTCAAGATCATATGTGAAAGTAAGGTTCAACTTTTAATATGTATTTCTTCTGCTAACCTTTTTTATCGTCATCCATCAACTATGTGCTTCATGTAGTAACTAGTTCTCTAGTTGGTACTTGTAATCGCAATATATGTTATTTCTAATAACATATCCATTATCTAACTATATTTGTAACAATTAATGAAGAATTTACAACTCAAATTACCAAAAACGAAGATCTGTTGTGTGCATCCACACATTATTTTATTACAACTTAGCTCATTGGATACAATAAGTCGTTCCGACTTACTACATATGTAACTAAAAAAAACAGTAAACACTTGTTTTCTAAACGCGCTTTGAGTCTTCGCAGCTATATTCGTCTGACGATTCTTCTTTTAATCTGCAAATAAGTTATTTGCAAGTTTGAGCACGACGGCCCAACAAGTCCAAAAGTTTACACATTTCATTCTCGACATAGCATACATGTTTGATAATTTATTTATGCTACATACATTTCATGATGTACCTGCCTCAGATATTTCATGTTATGCATTTTATAATGCAACATGTTTCTTATGCATTTAGATATATATGCATCATATAAACTTAACAATAACAATTATAATCACATAACATTCACATGTCAAGAACAACAAATTTCACTGACTACCACATACTCATGGTTAACATACATTATCACATATTTTCACATAGCAACAATCTTACAAATTACTGTAAGAACTTGTCTTGTTCAAGCAAATCAAATGTCCATCATATCACTTCTTCCATCGTCTAACAAAATCCATTCGTTTTCCTTCACCGTATAACCTATATATTATAATTCAAGTTACAATATATTCAATAGTCTAATGTGATACTTCAATTTCATTTAAATTAGTGTCCTAATCTTAATTCATACCATGTTTGATGTTCAAACCTTATGTAGGTTAATGTGTATATATCATAATCCATTTCATTTAGAACTTAGTTCATAAACTTCCTCACATTCACATATTTTGATTTAATCATAGCATGACATGATTTCTTGAACATTTTATATTATACTATAAATAGCAACATAAGTCAAGCCATGTCTTTTTTCAAGGTCAAACCCCATTAGCCATGACAGCTCAAAAGTGTAGAAAATATGATTTTTAGGGTACTTTGGGGATTTTTATATTTTTTCACATTGATCTAATGGCTTTTCAACTTGGACAGGGTTCTAGACCATACTACAAGATATTTAATCTATCATTTAGTTGCTTGAAAACATCAAATAAGAGCCTTCAAATCAGAGACTCAATTTTCCCTGTTGCAACTGCTGCAACTACTACAGTGCAGCAATTGAAAGTGAATTTCTAGGCCCTTTTGGAGATTTTTAGGATTTTTTTTTCATTAAGCTTTTGACTTTCAAGTTTGAACAAGCTTTTATACCATATATTATAGTATTTTATTCCATAGTTAGTCAATTAAAACAATCTCTTAAGACTTCTCAAAATAGTGCCTTAAAATGGGTGTTCAACATTTTCACTCTGCTATCCAACGATAGCAGCTGAAGTGAATTTTTAAGCTACTTTGATGAATTTTTGGGTTAACCTATTTGATCTCAAGTTTGTGCAACTATTTAGATCATTTATCATAATATTTTTCTATGGTTTTGGTTTCTTGAATTCAGTTATGCAAGTTGACCAAAACTGGGCCCAAACTAGGGTGTTTATCCACCTTCACTCTACTATCTTCATTCTACGATTTTTACTCTACGATTATTACTCTACTATTTTCACTCTACGATTTTTACTCTACTACTTTCACTCTACGATTTTCACTCTACTACCCAACTGCAGTAGAGATGAATTTCATGCCAACTTTGAAATTTCATATCTTGCCATTCATACACTCGATTGCTCTCAAATTTGAATATATATTCTAGATGTTACTACATAGTATTTTATAAAAATATAACATAGCCAAAAAGAGTTCCTTTATGGCATACTTACAAAGGCTCAAAGTTCTCAATTTTTCACATTTTCATTGAACTCATTTGTATAAATTTTTTGCCAAACTCACTTTGGACTTGATTTGATACTCATGAATCATTAGAGTCCTTTTATAATTCATATATACATACAATTTAGCCCCAAGCTTTGATCAGTTCTTGGTTTTTAAAGACTTTAGCCTCTGAGACATTTTATCAAACAACACAAGGGCATAGTTTATTTTCTAGATTCCCATAGGCATTTAGGTATGGTTTAACCAAGAATTTTCACAATTCCTCATCTTTATAACTCCAATGTTCATCAGTCATCTTTAACACATCAATTTTCAGAATCCAAACACAATAATTTAGCATTTATAAGATATTAAAACTCTAATTTCCATAAACTTTCATAAATAGATGTTATTTTACCTTACTTGCTTAGTGATTCTGCTAAATCCTTGCTTTAAACTTGATTTGGTTGAATATGTTGCTCCAATTCTTCTTCCAATTCAGTTAGCAACCTCAATTCTATGAGAATTTGGTGGAGTTCTTAGCACTAATTTACTAAATGCTTGAATTCTTGATAGTTTGGGAGAGTGAAAGCTTAAGCAATTGGAGAGTGATATGGAACTTGGGTAATTTAGAGAGGAAGAGAGATGGAACGAGTAGAGATGAATGAGAATGTTGAGCATTGCTAGGCTAAGGACTGATAATGGTTTAGTATTGCTTGGTGGTGTTTGCATCTTAATGTATCTTAACAGTTTACCTTTTAATACATATTAACAACCCACATCTTTATATTAAGAGATCCTCTGAATAGTTTAGACTTATATTTGTATCTTAACTATTTAGAGGACCTCTTAATACAAAGATGTGAGTTATTAAGATGCATTAAGAGGTGAACTCTTCATATACATTAAGATGCAATTAAACACCACATACTCTCATTAGGCTTGATAAAAGCTACCACCTACTTAGACCCAAATGACTCTAGCTCATGCTTTATCAGTAATGAGTCACCACTCATATATAATATCTAATACATACCTACCATGGTATTACAATTACATGTCTGTATAAATTTCTTCCAATACCCAACATTAATTTATGTATTCTTAATTTCATGTAATTCCAATATTAACCAAAATTGGATGTTATACTTTTATAACTATTTATAAAATTATCCCACTAATTATGGACTGATTCCATAATTAGTTAGACATTTTTTACATAACGAACGTTATATTTAATAACAATTATGTATTCTTAATTTCATGTATTTCCAATATTAACCAAAATTGGATGTTATACTTTTATAACTATTTATAAAATTATCCCACTAATTATGGACCGATTCCATAATTAGTTGGACATTTTTTACATAACGAACGTTATATTTAATAATAAATTATTTAAATTATACAATTAATATAGTATAATCAAATTTGTTTCTTCCTCCCATAAATTGTTTCGAGAAAATTTATTGAACTTATGCATTTCATCATAAATTAAATATTAATTTTATTTATTAATCTTGGCATCAATATTCCTTTACATTGGAACCTCATTTCATATTAAATTTATATTCGTTTGACATAATATAATATACTAATCCATTACATAAATATATTACATTTGTTTGTAATATATTAAAATAACGAGTTTAATTAACTCATTTTATTAAAATAAAACACATACATTAATTCACTAATTTTAAATAAATGAATTAATTACCTTGCTTTATGAAGTTTAATTCATAATAAATCTATTGTCATACAAGGCTTTAATATTCATATTCATCAATTACTTTCTTCACTTTCATGTTACAATTTGTAATTAATTGAAGTTAATAAATTTAATAGTTTAATTAAATATTAACTATTTTATTCCACAAATGTGTATATATTTCATGCTTACACATTAAATTCACCACATAATTTACATAAATATATATCACACACACAAACACACACACACACACATATATATATATATATGTATATATGTATATATATATACATTCGAACTTATTACATCTCACAATAAGAATTATATATATTAAATTTTTATTTTAATATTTTCTGGAAATTTGGGTACTCACATTCTTCCCCTCTTATAAGAATTCCGTTCTCAGAATCACAAACACCGAAGATCCTTACTCGGTTTCCGTCTATCCTCTTTCGAAATGTTGATAGCTTGAATCATTTCAACATATTGCTTTAATATAAGTTTTATATTACCTATCACATTCATTCCATTGACTAGTTCTTATAGATTGTATTTCATAACCTTTATTTGGACTCAACTATATTTCGAGTATTATACTTTCTTTAACCCATCAACATTCTTTTCTACGGATCACCGTATGCCACAGTTGCCATAACTGTTTAATCGCAATAGTTATTAATCACGTAAACATCAGGGATGTCACACTCACTCCTTCTTTTAAGAATTTCTTCCTCAAAATTTCAACTCACTAATCTTCATTTATTTGATTCATTGAACTAGATTTTTATATTAAGCTTTATTTATTCGTTAGGTTCTATAACCAATTTTCTCTTCCAAGGATCCTTCTAGAATCATTGTCTTTTAAGTATTTTCTTCTCGAATAATTTCATTTCTTCAAACTAATCTCTACACTTTCTTTCTTCAAGAATACATTTAGAATTGTCGTTTCTACGACTACTTCTAGGGAAACTCATCCTTCCCTCCTAGAATTTTTCAACAATTGTTCAATAATTGTGAAGTTGTATGAATTAAAAATATTCATTTTTGATATTATGCTGAGGCTGAATGACACTTCTGTCCCACCAAGTTGCCACCCACTTTCAAAGTCATCCCTAAAGTTCAAGTTTTGTCAATTAGGTCCTTAAAGTGGCATTTTATCGGCATTTCCGTTCCTTCAGCCCAATTTGACCTTAATCCGACCCATTTTGACCCAACCCGACCTAGTTTGACCCAACCCAAAATTTTAATATTTTAAAATATAAATTATTTTTAAAATAAGTTTAAAATAATAATTATATTTAAAATTTAAAAATAAATTATTATTTTTAAAATAAAATAATTATTTAAAAATAATTATTTTAATATTTTAAAATAAAATATTTTTAAAATAATTATTATTTTTATTATTTTTTTCATTTTTTATGTAAAAATTTATTTTCAAAAAATAGTTAATATCTTTACCATTATTATATGTATTCTTAATATTAGAATTTTTAAAAACAAAAAATAAAAATATAGAAATTAAAATACAAAAAACAATAAAAGATAAATAAAAAATTGATTTGATATTTTTAAATAAATAAATAAATATTTTTTTAAATAATTATTTTTTTCAAGAGAAAAATTTAGAATTTTTTAATAATTAATAACTATAGGATTCAATCTTAATTATTTCTAAACTTTTTTTCTAAAAATTAAGATTTAATCTATATTTTATGAAACTTTACTCATTTTTGAAAAAATAAAGTTTTTAATATTTTTTCTTAGAATAATAATTATCTTTATAGCTTTTTTTTTTAAAAATATTTTTTAAATATAAAAAGAAATATCATTTTAAAATATTAAATATAATTATTATTTTGAAATTATTGTAAAAAAATATATTATTTTAAAATATTAAATATAATTATTATTTTAAAAATAATAATTTATTTTAAAATATTAAATATAATTTTTTAAAATGTTAAATATAATTATTATTTTAAACTTATTTTTAAAATAATATTATATTTTAAAACATTAAAAATTTGGGTTGGTTTAAACTGGGTCGGGTTTGGTCAAAATAGGTCTGGTTGAGGTTAAATTGGGCTGAAGGAATGGAAACGCCAACAAAATGTCACTTTAAGGATCTAACTGACGAAAATTGAATTTTAAGGACGACTTTGAAAGTGGGTGGCAACTTGGAGGGGACAAAAGTGTTATTCAGCCTTATGCTGAGGAGTCGTAGAGACTTGGAACCTTGTCCTAGGTTAGCAAGTATTTCTACTGTATCCTTTAAGAGTCATAAGACTATGGACAAATCTTATCGTACGCTAGGTGATTAGCCTTTTGTACTTTACGTCGTGCACAACGTATTAACGCATCAGCGTAGTTCATAACTAGTCTCCGATAACATGTCACCCATTATAGGGTAGGTCACTTCAGAATTAGTACAAGATTCCACACCAAAACAAATTGGCTTGTCATAAATCCATAAAGAACGCTTGAATCTCATAAACATCTTTAAATAATCTTCTAGCTGAATCAAATAGCTTAGGCTTATATCAACAATTTGTACATCAAGATCGAAACATTTGTCTGGCCAATTCAACTGGCATTGACTTTTCTTTAAAACAGTTCAAAATATTGAAAATCATTTTATGACTTTGTCATACTACAACATGGGTTGACAATCCTATGATCACATCCACATTAGGTTAGACTGTATTGATGACTCCATTATTTATCATTTCTACACCATGTCCAATGATGTAGATGATTGTATAAAATAGATTTTCATAATCTCAAATCATTTTTGTCTACCCGAAACAATTAGCATAGACATATGAATAATAGGATTTTTTAAAACTCGTTGGTTCAATAATTTGATCAAATATTTTTCGAAAAATTTTTGGAAATATCAGCACGACATCAATAAATTTTGAATTCTAGCATAACTATAAGATTTTGAATATCCTTTTCTCCTTCATCAACTTCAACTTTCTCTATTGGCCCACTATTTAGCAATTCTATCTATTTCTAGCACCATTAATTCTTACTACACTGAATCAGTATAGTCCAAAAAACTTAATATAAGTTATAAGTTCAGGAACTTGCCACAACAATATGAGTTTAGGAACTTGTCCAAGAACAAATCAAGGATTATCCATACGCTGAGAGGCTCAAAGCATACCATATGATTATGAGTCACAACTTACCATAAGTATGATTTTCAAGAACTCAAACCTAATCTTAATATTCTCTAATTATCAAATATAAATATGAGAAAAGAATCACCTTCTCATCATATATATATATCGATAACGCGATATCGACATTTTAACGATTTTCAATGTAATAGACTAAGTGGTCGTTAAACCAAACCCAAAACCTCTGCCATACAAAGGTTTAACAACCAAACACATTAATATATAGCAGCAATCAACTATTCTCTATCTCAATTCATGAACATAGCAAATATAACTAACTTATATACCTCTTTGTAACTTGATGTTATGATCAAATCCTTGCTCCAACTTTAAATTAGCCGAGTTAAATTCTTCTTTTGGACTGTACCTTACTCCAATTTTTCTTCAATTTCAGTTACCAACTTCAATCTTTAGAGAATTTGATGAATACTCATGTTTTGGTAGTAGAGAAATATATAGAAACTTAAATAATTAGAGATGGAGATATGGAACTTGAACTGAAAATTGGACTTGGAAGAGACGGATGGAAGAGGAGTTTGAGAATTGTGATTGTTGAAAATTGGATATATGATCCTTAGTCTCTCTCTACCACTATTAGACCAAGTTTAGCTTTCTCATGCTTAGTGTCCTTAATTGGTTCAAAATAATGACACCTTAGATTACCAAAAACGAAGATCTGTTGTGTGCATCCACACATTGTTTTATTACAACTTAGCTCATTGGATACAATAAGTCGTTCCGACTTACTACATATGTAACTAAAGAAAACAGTAAACACTTGTTTTCTAAACGCGCTTAGACTTCGCAGCTATATTCGTCTGACGATTCTTCTTTTGATTTGCAAATAAGTTATTTGCATGTTTGAGCATGACGACCGAGCAAGTCCAATAATTTACACATTTCATTTTTCACATAGCATACATGTTTGATAATTCATTCATGATACATACATTTCATAATGTACCTGCCTCAAATATTTCATATCCATTTTATAATGCAACATGCTTCTTATGCTATGCATTTAAATATTTATGCATTATATCAACTTAACAATATATTTCATATTTATATATACATTTTAATCTACCTCATAAATCACATAAATATATAGCATATATTTACTCATACATTCAAGCTCATTACATCTCACAATAAAATATATATATATATATATATATATATATATATATATATATATATATTAAATTCTTATTGTTATAGTTTCTGAAAGTTCGGGTTATCACATTCTTACCCACTTATAAAGATTTCGTCCTCGGAATTATAAATACTGAAATCTCCTTGGTCTACATCTATCCTCTTCCGAAATCTTTATCGTTGACTATTTTCAATGAAGAACATTAACATAGGTATTACAATACCTATTTCTTCCATTTTCTCAATTAATGCTTATTTGTTTTATATCTTAACTGGTAAAGACTTGTTTTCTAAACGCGCTTTGAGTCTTCGCAGTATGTGCAGAAAACAAGTCGAAGTGACAGTACTGAGTACATAAATTTTGTATGCACGATTGGGCCACGTAGGCTATTAAATGCTGCAACAAATTTGTTTAAAGAAGCTTCTTAATGGTGTTCCAATTATGAAAGGTATAAACAAAGGTGTTGTTTGCCAAGGCTGTCAATATGGCAAATCACATGTCCTTCCATTTAACAATTCAGAAAATCAAAGGAAGAATCCATTTGAATTAGTTCACGCGGATTTGATGGGACCAACTAAAACTCCAAGTTATAGAGGATTTCATGACATGATTGTTGATGATTTCTCAAGGTCCTCTTGGGTGTATTTCTTGAATGAAAAAAGTGAGGCCTTCACAAAGTTCCTGGAGTTCGAGAGCACTATTAAGAGGGAGTTTGGCTCAAAGCTTGGATGTTTAAGAACCGATAATGGAGGAGGGGAATTCATGTCCAAAGAATTTTTCAAGAATTGTGATGTTAAAGGGATAAAGTGACAAATGTCTTATCCAAGCACTCCACATCAAAATGGAGTTGTTGAAAGGAAAATCGTGCATCTTTCGAATCTTCCGCGGGAACTGTGGGCGGAAGTTATGCAATGTGCTTGCCATGTCACCAATTGTTTACCTCCTTGGTTAGGTACTAAATCTCCTTTTGCGGTGTTATACAATGTAAAACCAGATGTTAGTTGTTTTCGTGTTTTTGGTTCTATTTGCTATGTTCATGTTCTAAAAAGAGAGAACTAAATTAGATTGCAAGGCAAAAAAATGTTTGTTTATAGGCTATGAATCAAACAGGAAAGGGTGGAAGTGTATGGATCCAAACACTAAGAGATATATCACATCACGAAATGTGGTGTTCAATGAGGTATCTCTGTACTACAATTCATCATCAGCAATCACATCAACTATTGTAGATGATGAACAATTTGACAAAATAGAGGAAGATTTATCTCAGCTCAAGTCACCTGATGATTATGGATCAAATGAAAATGTTAAAACCACATAAGAAACACTTCACTCAGCAACAAGAGACGATGGGAAATTCAAGTTGATTCAAGAAGATCAACTAGAGCACGAAGGCAGCTTTAGCTTTCCATGAGTTCATGTTTCTTTCTAGGTGAAATAAGAACAACGAACCATCATGCTATGATGAAGCAAAAGGTAATAATAAATGGGAATTTGCTATGAAAGAAGTTTAAACATTGATGAAGAATGAAACCTGGGAACTTGTGCCTAAGCCTAAAGAACGTGAATTAGTAACTTGTAAATGGGTTTACAAGTTGAAAAAGAGTTGGGTTTACAAGTTGAAAAAGAGTTCAGCTGGAAGCATTGACATGCATAAGGCTCATCTAGTTGCTCGTGGATTTTCACAATGCTATAGGCTATACTATGAGGAAACATTTAGTTTAGTTGCAAAGATGGTGACGTTGAGAACACTCATCTCCTTGGCAGCGTACAAAAGTTGGAAATTATGGCAACTCGATGTAAAGATTGTGTTCCTTTATGGTGAACTAGATCGTGATGTGTACACGGAGAAGCCGCAAGGTTTTATTTCTAAGTAGTTCCCACATTATGCTTATCGACTTAAGGCGGCGTTATATGGTTTGAAATAGGCTCCACGTGCTTGGTATGTAAGATTTCTCAGTATCTCACATTTTGTGGTTTTACGGTATCAAATTCAGATTCTAGTATGTTTGTAAAGCTTAAATCAGGAAGGCGAGTGGTGATACTGTTATATGTAGATGATATGGTCATCATTGGAGACAATGATATTAAAATATCACATTTATGGGATAACTTGTCAGTTCGATTTGATATGAAAGATCTTGGTGAAATAGGATGTTTCTTGGCTTGGAAATTCGGAGGCTAGAAGATGGCTATTTAGTGTCATAAAAGAGCTATGCTAAAAGGTTGGTGGAACTTTTTGGCACCAACTTTTTGTCATGGATAAGTCAAAAACAAAGTCAACTCCAATGGAGCCTAATTTGAAATTAAAGAAGGATGAAGGGAAAATTCTGAAAGATGCAATCACGTTTTGACAACTCATTGATAGCTTAATTTATTTAACTATCACAAGGCCAAATATTGCATATTTTGTCGGTGTAATTTCTCAGTTTATGCATAATCCGTGTAGTCGTCATTTCGAAGCTGTAAAACGAGTTCTATACTATGTGAAAGTAACTTTTGAGCATTGATGAGAAGTTTTCATATCTATGAATTGAGTAGTTTTAACTGAATTAGTTTGCTTATTCTTAAGGGTTTTAGTATTAGTTTATTGCATTTTAGTAAGTTTATATTAATAATGGATTTCAGTTTGTATTAGTGTAAATGTTGCAAAACGTTGTTAATTTAGCCTTAATTTAGCTACAGGTGATTAAAGAGCATTTGGTGAAGGAGTAGCTAACTTCAAACAGGGCATGAAGTGTGAAGAATATCTGAAGAACTCAAAGGAAACGAACAGGGGACCAAGAGCCGCGACGCTCTACACGTAGGAGTCGTGGCGCTCTGCTGCGCGTGGGTTTCACATGCGTGGGAATTTGAAGACTTTGATTCCTAACTATAGCTAATGTTTGTGTATTGAAGTTAAGAGGGTTTTAAACTCTTAAAAGCCTGGCATCTTATTGGCTTATATTTATTTTGTATGGGTTGAACACGTTTGTTAGGAGATATTAGTAGGAGACTAATAATTATTAATCATTATTCAGAATAGAGAGTAGAGAATAGTAAGTAGAAGAATAAGGGTTTTAAGAGTATTTTCAAAAGCAGGAGAAAGAGTTGGGAAAGAAGACAGAGGCTTCAATAGAACTTTATTCTCTCTTCTTTTACTCTATTATCTTGTATTTAGAATGACTATTTTTATTTTTAGTTATGAACTAATTTCTTAATTAGGGAATCAATGGAACCCGATGATGATTTAATTTAATATTTATTTCTATTATTCATTGAATTGCTTATATAATGGGATTATTATATCTTGTTATGTTTGTTATAATTGCCTGATAAACAATTATTGGATGGATTTAAATGAAATTTGATAAATGGATTCTAGATTAAGATCTGGATATAGTAACTTGTGATTAGTAATTCTTTCTAAGAGTGAATGTTGATTTGTGAATATGAAAGACATATGCCTGGATATCGCAAGCAACTATTAGAAAATGAATCTTAATGAATTTATTATTACTATTTCTCATAGGAATATAGTGAAATTAATAATAATAGGTATGCGATGTAATTTTTTGGGAAATGGTTACGTTAATTATTAGTGATTTTCCGTTGGCAATATCAATTAATTAATTCGATGCAATATTAATAAGGTTATTTTCTTAACTCATCAGGGGAAATTGAATTCCTTAATGTTTTTATTTAAAAAATTAATATTTATTATTTTAGTGAATATTCAATAGCTATTGAATTTCGTTGTCTAAATAGAATTAAACTGATGCACAATTAGTAATTGGTGATTAGAGGTTATATTCGCTCTTCGTCGGAACGATACTCTTCTTGCCTTATATTTGATAACCGATCGCGTATACTTACGTGAAATTTTTATATAGAATTAGGCAATCAAGCATGGTCTCATGTACAAGAAATGAGAAAATATTTTGCACATGGGTTTACTGATGCAGATTGGGCTGGGGATGCAAATGATCGACGTTCGACTACGGGATACTGCTTTAGCACTGGATCTGCAGCAGTCTCGTGGTGCATTAAAAAACAACCTTGTGTTGCTCTTTTTAGCACAGAGGCCGAGTATGTGGCATCTTCTAAAGCAACGCAAGAGTGTGTTTGGTTGAAGTCACTAGTTGGTGATATTTAAGCAAATGTTGAGTATGTTGTTCCGATTCAATGTGACAATCAGAGTGCAATTAAACTTGATAAAAACCAGTGTTTCATGCTCGCACGAAACATATAGAAGTTCAACATCATTTTGTGGGAGAAAAGGTTCTTCAAGGAGAAATTAGTTTGGTGGGAGTTCGAAGTGAGGATCAAGTAGCAGATATCTTTACAAAGGCTCTTGCTAAAGCTAAGTTTGAGAAGTTCAGAAATGCACTTGGGCTGGTTAATAATAAGCATGCACCAAGTGAGAATGTCACAAATTAGTGCAACTTATTTTTAGTTCTGCTATTTAGTTGTTAGTCTGATTTTGAATAAGTCAAGCCTTCGGTTGATGAGGTGTAATAATAGTTATTGTGTTATCTAAATTTATGCAGTTGACTAGGTCTTTTAGGAGTCTATTTCTATTGAAGTTAGTATTGTTGTTAGCTATTTTTGCTGTAATAGTGGATAGTGGTAGCAGTGGATCAGTAGCTTTTGTGACTTCTATTTTCTTTAAATTTGTAAGTGGAAATCAGTAGTTGGTAAGAAATAAGAAACCAAGTTTTCATTTTTATTATTTCTTTTACCTTCTTAGTTCTCAAGTATTTGAGTGTTGTATTCCTTCTCTACAAAATCTCTTTTATGTTTACAACTTTGATTTTCATTTTTTGTTGTCGGAGGATTTGAGTTTCAAAATGTGGTGGTGGTTTTGGCTAGAGATGGTGCCACACGGGGGTTTCAGTTCGGTTTTAAGGCTGCATGGCTACCGAATTGATTTTATTAAAGCTCAATTGTATTGTTATTATGCGTAGATCTACTGACAAGGGACTATATCTCCTATTATAAGTTTTGGTGTTGGTGTGGGGAGTTTGGGATGGTGGTGAGGCTGGTGGGGTCAAAAATTTGTTGCTTAAAAATTTGATTTTAAAAGGGTTGAATAACACTTCTGTCCTTTCAAGTTGTCATCCATTTTTAAAATTGGCCCTAAAGTTCATTTTTCGTTAATTAAATTCTTAAAGTGATATTTTTTTAGTGTCTTTTTACTCAATTTGACTCCAACCCGACCCATTTTGACCCAATTTGACAAAATTTGACCCGATTCTAATTTCACCAATTAAGTTTTTTTTTTTAAATACTATAAAATTCTAAAATAATTTTAAAAATAATTATTATTTTCATGGAAAAATATTAGAAACTTTTTTTCTTCATAAAATGAGTAATATTTCATAAAATATAGATTCAAAAAAACTTAAATAAGAAAATAAAACTTTCTTTTTAAAAAAAAAAAGTAGATTTATTTTAATTTTTAAGTAAAACTTTATTTTCAGAAAAAAGAAAAGTTTATGTTTTTACTCTTATTATATGTATTCTTAATATTAGAATCAAAAATTAAAATAGAAATTAAAATATAAAAAAAAGTAAATGATAAATAAAAAAATTGATTCAATTTTTTTTAAAAAAGAAATTAATAATTTTTAAAAGTATTTATTATTTTAGGAAAAAATTAGAAAATTTTCATTTTTCAAAAAAAATGAGTAAATTTTTATAAAATATAGATTCAAAAAATTAAAACTTTATTTTCATAAAAAATAGAAATTTTATTTTTTAAAAAATGAGGTAAGTTTCATAAAATATAGATTTAAAAAAGTAATATATTCATAAAACAAAAGTAGATTTTTTAAAAAAGATGTGTAAATTTTCATAAAATATTTAAGAATTAAAAATTTTAAGGTTTAATTTTTTGAATTTATATTTTATGAAACTTTACTCATTTTTGAAAAAATAAAAGTTTCTAATATTTTTTTCGAAAATAATAATTATTTTTAAAACTTTTTTTTAAAAATATTTTATTTTAAAATATAAAAAATAATATTATTTTTTTTAAAAAAAATTTATTTTAAAATTTAAAATAATTATTATTTTAAAACTTTTTAGATTTTAAAAAAAAACTAATTGGTGAAATTAGGGTATGGTCAAACTGGGTTGGGGTTGGTTAAAATTTGATCAAAATTAGTTGAGTTAGGGTCAAATCGGGTAAAAAGAACAGAAATGCTAAAAATGTCAGTTTAAGGATCTAATTGACGAAAAATGAACTTTAAAGATGCTTTTAAAAATGTGACAATTTGAAAGAACAAAAGTATTATTCAGCTATTTTAAAAGCTAACTAATATGAAAAAACATACTGTCAAATAAGGTCAACTGACGACGTTAAAAAATAAGATGAAAATAAATTATTTCTCTTAACTTTGATATTTAATTCAAAAAATTTGAAGTTGGTTGTTTAAAATAGAAAATAAGTATAAGTTTGTTAATTTTTAGTGTGATTTACCCAATTTTCAGCCACACATGAAAAATGATTTTGTGTTAGGGCTTGTTTGATAACATGCTTAATTGGCTAAAGTGAAAAAATTAAGTGATTTTTGCATTAAGGCTGTTTGATAGCTAAAATTTATAGGGTCCTTTATAATAATATACAATATTTAATAAGTAATTACATTATTAGTGCATTACCAAAATAATTATAAAAATAATAATTTTTTTATATTTATTTACAATATTAATGTCCTTAATTTAGGGAAACACTCATCCGCTCATTCTCTTTCTCTCCCTTACCGCCTCTTCTCTCTATCCCTTCGTCCTCCTCCTTCGCTGTTGCCGCCGCTTCAACACCTTGAAGATGTAGACCTTGTAAGTCTTCTTCTTCTTCTTCCTCCTCCCCTTCGTACTCCTCCTTCGCCGTCGTTGCCGCTTCAACACCTTGAAGATGTAGATCTGTAGATCTTGAAGATGTAGCCGCCATGGACCGCTGCTTCGTCACGCCTAGTCTTTGTAGTTGTTAGTATTTTATCAGTATTGTAGAGGAAGAGTATATTTAGCTCATTATTGTAGAAGTTATCTTTATCCAGAAATCTATGCAAATTTTCATTCTCTGTTAATTCATTTTGCTCTTTCTTATGTTTTCTTTTGTGTTTTATTTTCATTATTAGCATTTACATAACTTCCATTATAACGAAGGTTGATTTAGTCCAGAAATTAAAAAGAGAAGAAGATAAATTTTAGTGCAGTTGGTAGCCAAACATTTATACAAAAGTAACCATTTTAGTTTTTGTGGGTAATCAAGAGAAATTTCGGTGCAGTTGGTAGCCAAAACTTTCATACAAAGGTAACCATTTTAGTTTTTGTTGATTACATTTGTATTAAGAGTTGGCTACCAACTGCACTATGAAAAAATAAATTCTATAATAGGTTTTTTATAATTAATTGGTAACCTAATAAAACTGAATTGGTTACCTTTGTATTAAAGTTTGGCTATCAACTGCATCATGAAAAAAAATCTATAATAAATTTATTTTAATTAATTGGTAACCCAATAAAACTGAATTGGTTACATTTGTATAAAAGTTTGGCTATCAACTGCACTATGAAATAAAAAAAAATTATAATAGATTTTTTGATATCTGTTTGTTGAGAAGATAGAGAAATATTAAAGCATTTAATGTTTTGGAAGATAAAATTTTGAAAAATTTTGTTTTGTTGCCAGTTATGGATGGTTATAGAAAGGAGTTCGGCGGAGGGGGTTAGAAGGGAGGAGAGAGAAAGTGCTGAATTGTAACCTATTAAAACACTAAACTAAATTAAAGGGATAAGAATGCACTAATTTTATAAATAAAATTTTAAATGCATTAATTGTGTAAATATTTTATGAGTGCACTATTATTGTAATTATTTTTTAAAATGTAATAGAAAATATAATTGTCCCAAATTTTTTATAAGACTTGAAAAATTAATCTTTCTGACCTCAAAGCCTACAGGTTTCAGCCCAAAAAACATGGCTTAATGCGGTCAGCCTACTAAAATTACGAAAAAAGTTTCAACAAGATGGAATGTATTGATGTTGGATATATGGTCACAACTTTCAACAAATAATTAAATTATTAATTATAATAGTTTTTCAATATTATTATTATTGATTAATAAATTCATTGAGATAAGTTTAAAATAATATGAAATTAAGTTGTGTTTAGTTTTACATTTTTAAACAATTATACAAATTATTAAAATGTTATAAGGATAAAAAATGAATATTTAATCATTTCTCAGATATTAGATTCACTGGCTATCAAATTGGTTAGCTTCACCTCTTAATTTTGAGCTAACGTAATTGATGTTCCAACACTTACTATTCATCAACTTACAGTTTTCAATTCTACTAATTAAGCTCTTAAAATTAAGCAGCTTAATTTTCAGTTTTATCAAACACGCCTTAGACTTTTATGGAAGAATATTACTGAGGATAAAAAGGTTCAAAAAGATAAGTAAATTTTAAATTTGAGCAGGAAAGTACAAGAACAGTTCAGATTCATTTTAATTGATTTGGGCGGGAAAACACAAAGACGGTTTGGATTCATTCTAATTGATTTGTACGGGAAATGACAAAAACAGTTCAGATTCATTTTAATTAATTTTGGCGAGAAAGCACAAGGACGGTTCAGATTCATTCTAATTGATTTGTGTGAAAAAGGATAATGGGGAGGAATGAGGAGAGAGAGGAAATGAAAGTAAGATTGTTAAAAGAGAGAGATAGAATTTTGTTATGTCGTGCCTTCAGGCATAAACAATTATTAATTTACTAATGTATTATAAAACAGGTAGGTAGCTAACGCCATGTCAGGGGAGTCTTTATGCCGCAACATTTTTTTTCTTTTCTATTTTACTCTTATAAACTTAGTTATATTACTATTTTGTTGTCTTTAATTTAAAGTTTTCATATCTTCTTATTTAGTTAATTTTATGAAACTAATTACACCACCATGAATAATTCTAGACAACATAACACAACCTAGGCGGCCCACTAGTAAATTATCATAACAGTACCTACATTGATAGCCTACTCAAATAAAGCCCAATAAAATAAATCAGTCAAGGTCTTCCAACTGAACTAGAGGTTAGGTCCAAAATGAAATAATATTCAACACCCCAAGTCCCCAACTAAGAATTGATTTTTAAAATAATTTTGTTTTAAGTCTTGCTAATCTTTGACTAAGTCAAAGAAAATTAATATGTTAGTTAATATTTTGTATAAGAAAATTAATATGTTAGTTAATATTGTAAAATAATATGAAATTAATAGTACTGTTTAGATAATAAAGATTTTTCATAATTGCATTATTAAAAATTATATTAATTTATATCAATTTTAAATTTAAAAATAGCTCGAAGACTAAATTACATTAATTTATATGGATTCTAAATTTAAAATTATCTAAAAAACTTCAAATGGTCAATATTAATAATATATTTTGGACACCCTCTCAACGGGCGTAGTTGTGGGAACACTTTCTTATCTTAACTGATACAGATGATACCTTGCAGGGCATGCAGCAGTTGCCCCCTTTAGTTTAGCCCCATCCAGCCAAGTGAGGCATGTTGCGCTGCCATCAAATCTCTCGGCCAGCCTTGTCCGTGCGTGCTCATGAATCGCCCTCCGATCTCTGGCCTTGATAGTAAGCATGGCATTGCAGCTTCCTAACAAGTGCACTGCTAATTCTCAACCATGTAATGAAGAGTGCAATTTTGGAATTAAATTAACGCAATCCACACAATAAAATAAAGAGAGATAAAACAACACAAAATTTAACGTGAAAAATCTTTAAAGGGAAAAACTAGCAGCCAAACTTTGAATCTTCACTATATCAATATAATGTGCTTACAATAATTCTCCTAAGTTTTATGCCTTAAAGCTTGAGGTTTCACAATACCACGACACAACTTTTTAGACGAACTAACAGTTGTAAAACCCTCCCACTCACAATACAATTTTTTGCACGGAATATAAAAGTTGCAAAAAACTCTCTCCCTCACACAAGCACAAAATCCACTCACACCATCTCTCAACTATTAGGATGCAATATAACTTTTGGTTGTGATACACTAACAAATAAACATAACACTATTTATAGAATACTCACAATTCTCCTCCTATTCAATATAAGATACTTCCAAAATAATTTTTTTACTACAAATAGATTCCTTTCTAATATAAAACTCTTATTAAAAATATGACTCTTTCCAGTGGCGGAACCAAATTATTTTTAGAGGAGGGGTCAAAATATATCAGTTAAAAAAATTATTTATTGACACTTGGAGTACTTTTTTCAAATTCATTTTGCCCAATTATAATATTTCTCAACATTTTATTTTAACCCTTGTTAACCTTTGAGTGGCGAGTCTAATGGCTTTATATATATATATATATATATATATATTAATTTTCCCGAACTATGGGACAATTAATCAAATTTTGAAATTTTTAGTCAACTGATTAGCTACTTTTATAGATAAATTACAAATTATAATATTATATATTCAAAAACTTATATTGTGGTTCATGAGATTAATTAGCTTGAAAGAAGGAATTCCAGCAATAAAAAAAATAGAAGAAAGATTTAATAATATTAATAGGATAGAACTATGGTGCACTTATGATCACTATAGTGAGATCCAAAAAAATTATTTTATTTCTTTAGCTTTTTATTTTTAATTAGTTTACAGAGAGAATTGTTATCGCCTTTTTTTGCCCCACATTGATGATAAAGCAAAATCAAAGAGAAAAGCAATTGAGAAAAGAAAATACATAAAAAAATAAAGGAAAAGGAAAGCAAATAACCCCCAAATATTACAGGATGGGGGGTCATAAGACCCCCCTAGACCCCCTAGTTCCGCCATTGACTCTTTCTTTTCATAATAACAATTCTTTTTCTAATAAGATTTTCCTCCCTCGACTCGAATCCCTAAATACTTTAATTTTATCTTTGAATAGGATTCAAGTAGTATTCCAACAATTTCTCCACCATCCACATCATCCGCCATATCACAACATTAATTCGCATTATCCGCAACATCTGCGTCATTCTCATTATCCTCATCTTTCGCATCATGTGCAACCGTATAATCTGCATCATTTGTATCTTCTGCATCATAATTACTATCATCATCATCTTCTTCTAATTCAACATTATCATCTTTTATACTAGCATCATCATTAATATCGTTGCCTTTCATCTTTGTCGGCATCTCCATCATCTAACGACTGCAACAGTGATCCTCCATAAGCGAAAAACTCTTATTCGTCAACATCATGACGAACATTGAATCCAACTTGCTCAATCTTTATTCTCTCTATTAATTTATCACAACAATGCGACGAATTCCCCTTTACCTTGGATCCAATCAACATAACTCATGATACCACTTGTTGGGAATTATCATGCTCATCTAAAACCATATATTGACATAAAAGGTTAACCTAGTAGGTATATGGTCTATTAAAGCATATATGTCCTCACTTTTTCTCTTTGTGTTCAAATGTGGGATTTTACTATCACGCGGTACCTCAACATAATTTTTTTTAACTTTTGATAGAAGCACTCTTCTCTTTTAGATCCCGATTTCAAGCAGTATAAAATGAACAATCAATTTAAGCAGTTTGTAGAAATGAGTTGAATTTTAGATGATCTATGGTATGCAAATATACAATTACAATTATTCGTTATATAAATACTATAATTCTGTATACGTGCACACCTAGAGAGGGTACAAGTTTAAATCAGTAGGTATGTTTGTCTGCTTTGGCTTTGGTGTCTGATTTAGTTTAAGTTCTTCTTCAGTTACTATCAAACAGGATACTTGTAACACCTCCTTTTCGAAATAGAAAGAGAGGTTACTCAAAACATAACAAAACTGATGAATTTAATAGCAAGGCTCAAAGCCACAAAAGAATAGTCTTAATATATGATAAATACCATAAGTCAACCATAATAAATAACAAAATGACTAAAATCATTATTACAACTCCAAACAAACTATTGGATCACAACTTAAACAAAATATCTAAACTATTTGGATAAAAGGAATCTCTCGTCACACTTACCCTTGGTCCCCCTGATTACCTGCCGGAAGAAAAATATAGCATGAGCCAAATGCCCAGTACGGATATAGAATACAAATAATGAACCAAAATAACTAACTCAATTAAATGAAATGAAACGAATAAAACTAACACAACGAAATAATAGGCTGAATCAAATGACTGGGTGTTATTTCATACCGAGCTCAGAACAAAACAGAAATATACCTTGTCACACAGGCAAGTCAAATAATGCCACACAGGCAAATCAAAATAATGCCACACATGCATAACATACATCGGACCGACCGGATCCAGATGCATGCAAATCAAAAGGCGTGTTTGGCACAAACATCACCAATTCGCATAACAGAATAGAACAAAAAACTAGGGTCGACCCATACGCCTCCCACAACAAAATACCAAATGTCCAACTTCCACCGGAGCACAAAACGGAGACGTTGTGGACTGATCACACCACCACAGAAGGTGTCATGCCTCGTTGCCAAGAGGACATGCATGTGGTACCCCCACAGGTGGTTATAGCTCAGGTATACCCTACGGTATTCTAACAAAATATAATGTCACAACACATGCGACAAAATATCAACACAAAGGGGTTCTAACGTGTACATGTTAAATCGAATCATCAACACAAGTCTCTAAAAAAATATAATAACATGTACATCACTATAAATATCAAAATAAAATTTAGACATGATACACTAGCCTAAAGAGTACAAATATGAGTTCTAATACAACGCCAAAACAAATTTATCACAATAAATTGACAAGGAACAATTATGAGAGATAATACTAAATTTCGAAACGAATAATGAAACGAACAAATCAAAAACAAAAGAGTCTCGTTGAAAGAGTACGGAATCCGTACCTGGAATCGATAATGCAATACCCAAATTTATATTCCAAATATACTCCTTAATTTCCCTCCGTCCGATCTAATAAAATAATAATAATACAATTATAAGTTACTTACTAATTATAATTTATATAATATGAAATTGATTCTCCAATTACATCAATTTTACAAAATAACCTTAATTAAATTATAATTTTTCTTCTAATCATTTTTTTTCCTTTTTATTATACTTTAACAAATTAATAACCTAAAGATATTATATATATATAATAAACTTTATTCGATCATTAAAGTAATACTGTGATATAAGTATATATATCATGAGTCAGTGGTGGTTAACATGCAGAAAGCTTAATCATGATTCAAAAAGTTTTTTTTTAACAAAATCGTACCTTATTATATATAGCAACGTACAATAGTTTTTTTAAAATTCATCCTTTTAACGTTTTTTTTACATAATTCAATATATATATATATATATAAATATAATCCAATGTCCTCTGATCCAACAATAATCTGACAAACTTATATATATATATATATACATAACTAGTCTAATCAATCATGTGTACCATCAATAACAGTAAAATTTCTATTAAAACACCTAATTTCGTGCAAGAAGAAGTCTGATAACATGCACACAAACATATATATATATATATACATACATATATATGAATATTATACTCAATAATTTTAATAAAAAACCACAAACAGACTTACATGTATAACAAAAAGAATTCAATTCCTAATCTTCACAGTGCCGCCTCTTCTTTTTCTTTCAGACGAATAATTGCTTGAGTATATAATAGGGTTTGTGTTTTAGTTATTTATTATCAATATTTAATTAATTCTCCTAGTTCTAATAGGATTTATTATTCACATATAATTTAAACCCAATTAATTTCAAAGCCCAATTTTATCAAATTAATTTATCCACACTTATTAATATTTATTAGCCCATATAAATTAAATGATTAGTTTGACTCAAATAAATGACAAAGTCCAATTAATATGTTTTAAAATAAAATAATTTTTATTATTTAATTTTTTTTCGGGTATTACATCACCTACCCCTTAAAAAGGATTCCGTCCCCGGAATCAAAAGAATGGAACGTACCTAATTTTCAAAGAGATGTGGATACTCCGCTCGAATAGACTCCTCCATCTCCCATGTAGCCTCCCGCTCCAAATGATTCCTCCACAAAACCTTAACAAACAGAATAGTCTTCCTCCTCATAATCCTCTCTTGACGATCCAAAATCGCCTCGACTTGCTCTTCACAAGTAAGATCCTCCCGAATCTTGTCGAATGGATATTGTACCACGTGCAACGGATGATAATGATAACTTATCAACACCGACACATGGAACACATTGTGCACATGAGTTAGTTGTGGAGGCAAAGCTAATCGATATGCAACTTCACCAACCCTCTCTAGAATCTCAAATGGGCCAATATAACGCGGACTAAGCTTCCCTTTTAAGCCAAATCATCGTATGCCTTTCCAAGGAGAAACTTTGAGAAACACATGCTCACTAGGTTCAAATTCTAAAGTCCTCCTATGCTTATCAGCATAACACTTCTGCCATGATCGAGCCCACTTCAATTTCTCCTTAGCCACTGCTACCTTCTCCGTAGTGATTTGAACTAACTCAGGCCCTTCTATGGCCCTTTAGCCAACCTCATCCCAACAAGTTGGTGCCCGACACTTTCTACCATACAATGCCTCAAAAGGAGCCATCCCAATACTTGCATGCCAACTGTTGTTATAAGAAAACTCAACTAGGCTCAAGTAATCATCCCAATTACCCGACCATTCAAGTGTACAAGACCTCAACATATCTTCTAACGTCTGAATAGTTCGTTTGGATTGCCCATCAGTTTGCGAATGAAAAGAAGTACTGAAGTTGAGTTGAGTACCCCAAGCTTGTTGAAACCCTTTCCAGAACCATGAAGTAAACCGTGGATCCCGATCTAAAATGATAGACACCGAAGTACCATGAAGTCTAACAATCTCTTGCTGAAAGATATGTGCCAATCTATCCACCGAGTAACCCTCATGGATAGCCAAAAAGTGTGCCGATTTCGTCAGCCGGTCCACTACTACCCAAATGGCATCATTCTTCTTAAAAGTCTTTGGCAAACCAGTCACAAAATCCATCGTAATATCCTTCCACTTCCACACTGGAATGTCTAACTGTTTCAGCAAACCACTAGCTCGTTGATGTTCTATCTTCACTTGTTGACAAGTGAGGCACTTCCCAACATATTCAGCCACATCTCGTTTCATCCCATTCCACCAAAAATTCTTCTTCAAATCCCTATACATCTTTGTAGAACCTGGATGAATAGAAAATGGCGAACTATGAGCCTCAGCAAATACCGCCTCCCGAATGATTGGATCAGACGGTACACACAACATCTCACCCAACCAAATCACATCATGGTCATCAATACAAAACTCGGGTTGCTTACCCTCCTCTAGATTCTGCGTCATACTCCACAACTCCCCATCTTCTTTTTGAGCTTCTCTGACCAGCGAGATAAAAGAGGGCTCCACTCTCATACCCGCCAAAAGCCCATCTGAACCTTGTACATATAATTCCAACTCGAGCTGCTCCATATCCGAAATAAGCTGAGGTTGTGTAATAAGGGCTGCTACACTCCTAAAACTCTTTCAGCTAAGAGCATCTGCAACAACATTTGCCTTTCTCGGGTGATACTGAATCCTCGCATCATAATCTTTTAGAAGCTCCAACCAACGCCTCTGCCTCATGTTGAGCTCCTTTTGAGTGAATATGTATTTAAGACTTTTGTGATCAGTGAAGATATCACAAGTCTCTCCATACAAATAATGCCTCCAAATCTTTAAGGCAAAGATAACCGCTGCCAACTCTAAATCATGTGTGGGGTAATTCACCTCGTAAGGTTTAAGTTGTCTAAAAGCATAAGCAATCACCTTACCGTGTTGCATCAAAACACACCCTAAGCCCTTCTTAGAAGCATCACTATAAATCTGGTAACCTCCAGTCCCCAACGACAATGTAAGTATAGGAGCTGTCACAAGCCGTTTCTTTAACTCCTCAAAACTTTTCTCGCACTCTTCATTTCACACAAACTTTGCGCCCTTTCTCATCAACTGAGTCAATGGTAAGGCAAGCAAAGAAAACCCTTCCACAAACCGCTTATAATACCCTGCCAAACCCAAGAAACTCCTAATCTTTGTCACCATAGTAGGTCTTGGCCATTTAGTGATAGCCTCAACCTTCGCATGATCCACCTTAATGCCTTCAGCAGAAACAACGTGGCCCAAAAATGCAACCTGCTCCAACCAAAACTAGCATTTAGAGAATTTAGCATACAATTGATAAGTGGTATTTATACCTACTTATTGAATACTAATTCACACGAACTATGCCCATCTCAAGTACATTTTATTGTGTTTTAGTTGCATTTCATGATATTTTGCATTGCATTTACTTAAAACTCCTTTTGGTGAATAAGTACAGGAATCGGCCTAATTTGGTGGTATTAGAGGGCACGAGGCTAATGGAATGCGTGAAGGCAAGGCACAGGTGGGGATATGCATGGTCGAGGATTGAGTGGAGCATGGATGGACATAAGACATTTCAGTAGCAGCAGCAACAATGCAGAACCAAACTCAGGAGCAGAACTAGAATTTACCAACTATAAGCCGCGCGGCATGATGAGCTTGGAGACGCGCACCGGTGTGAGCACCCAGCCAGATAATGTTACCTACTGCAAGTTGAGCGGCCACGAGCATGACAAGCTTAGAGGACGCGTGCCCGCGCGAGAGGCCGGATGGACAATAAAACCTTCTGCAAGTCGAGCGCCCGCGCGTGATAGCTGGAGCTGCTGAGTTATTTTATTTTGATTTTTAATTAAAATGATTGTAATTGGTTTTAAAACGATTCTGACTGGTGTCAGACATAGAATTCATAACTTTTAGCGTATCTTCATCGTAGTAACTATGGTTTACACTGTGAGGGAGATTCCAACGTAGAACGAAGCCAAAACGTCTACTTCTCCAATTCTTCTTGGGATTTTCTATTGCGGTGGATTAGTATTTTATTTTACTGGATTATTATGAGGATTTGAATGTTATCATTGGTTTATATTCAGCAATTGGGTTTGATCGTTCTATCTTTTATCTTTCAATTGTTTGCTTTGTAATCATGTTTAACATTGATCCCATAATGGCTTTTGGTTCAGTCATGAACTAAACACCATTATGGGATTCTAACGGATTTTAATATGTAGTTTAGTTGCGTGCTTGAATGCTAGGGATGTTTTGCATATCATATGGGAATTCTATCGTGATTGTTTTACATGTATGAATGCCTGATCACCATTCGTTTCAGTACTTGTATGGAATTGACAATGAACATGCGAGTATGGATTGTAATCATGATAGCATGCGAATATGGGGTTATTTTATATGGCTTGCGTATTTTGTGAACCAGATAGACATATACTGTTTCACCGTATGAGCTAGAGTAAGGGCTTGTGTTTAAATTCAGTGTAATTGCAATTTCACATAGACATATAGTGATTTTGGTTGTATTGATGATTACATGGAGTCTATCATGAACTAAACTCCATTATGGGATTCTAACGGATTTTAATATATAGTTTAGTTGCGTGCTTGAATGCTAGGGATGTTTTGCATATCATATGGGAATTCTATCGTGATTGTTTTACATGTATGAATGCCTGATCACCATTCGTTTCAGTACTTGTATGGAATTGATAATGAACATGCGAGTATGGATTGTAATCATGATAGCATGCGAATATGGGGCTGTTTTATATGGCTTGCGTATTTTGTGAACCAGATAGACATATACTGTTTCACCGTATGAGCTAGAGTAAGGGCTTGTGCTTAAATTTAGTATAATTGCAATTTCACATAGACATATAGTGATTTTGGTTGTATTGATGATTACATGGAGTCTATCATCTGTGGATGCTATGTAAGTAGGTTATAGTGCATTGAAAAATGATTATAACTCTATTTGTGCTCTTGGCTACTTTCCTGTGATTTGTGAACACTTCTTGCATGATAGTGGCGATTAGGTGAAATATTAAATGAAGTTAGGATCCCATTATTTCCAGATTTGATTTATTCCATTAGTATTCTTATTTTTCGTTGTTATTCATAATTAGATTAATTCATCAATTATAGTCATTAGTCTAAGCATATAAATATAGTGATTCAATTAATACATAGGAGTTTAAATTTGACAACTTTCTCTATGGGATCGATACTCTACTTACTCAGTATTACTTGTTGACACATGTATGCTTGCATGAGTTAGAGCTCTTTTATCAGAACTGAAAAAGAGGCAACAAGTTTTTGGCACCGTTGCCAGGGAAAGGCGTTGAATTTAAATAATTATCATTAGTTTAAAGTTATATTGTATGACTTAGACAATTCTGATCGTTTCTCATTTCTATTTTTGTTTTGTTTTTGGTTTCAGGTACTTGTAGATTTTTATGCACTCAAGATCTTCTAATTCCGAATTAACACCAGCACAGGATAACATAAACGGAAAAGGTTGGAAAGCGAGTGTGCAGAGAAATTTGTAAGCGCAGTTAGACAGTACAACATCTAGTATGGCTGAAGAATAGAGACTTGAGTAAAGAGAAGAGCACCGAGCTCTATGAGAATATTCCATGCCAAATATAAACGGACTACAGTCGAGCATAGTCAGACCGGCGATAGCAGCCAATACTTTTGAAATTAAACCGGGCACTATTCAGATGGTGCAAAACTCGGTTCAGTTTGGGGGTGCTGCTACGGATGATCCGAATGAACACTTATTGAGCTTTATAGAGATTTGTGATACATTCCGATATAACGGGGTGACGGAGGATGCCATTAGACTACGACTATTCCCATTTTCATTGAGGGATAAGGCGAGAAGTTGGTTACATTCTTTGCCGTTGGGGTCAATCACTACATGGGAGGACCTAGCACAGAAATTCTTAGCCAAGTTCTTTCCAATGGCGAAGACTGCAAAGATGAGGACAATTATCTCTCAGTTTGAGCAACAACAGGGTGAGTCATTATATGAAGCATGGGAATGATATAAAGAGATGCTAAGGAAGTGTTTGCATCACGGTATGCCAGATTGGATGGTGATCAACTCATTTTACGACGGATTGGGTTGGCAGTCACGACCGATTATGGATGCAGCTGCAGGAGGAGCATTATGGGCAAAAATCTATGACGAAGCCTATGCACTTATTAAAACTATGGCTGCAAATGATTATCAAAATCCTACAGCTCGAATGCCACAGCCCAAGGTTGCAAGTGTGTTGGAGGTAGATGCCATTACTGCTTGTTTAAAGACGCTGAGATGGCGCCTATGGCTAAGAAGATAGATACTTTAGCAGAAAGCAAAGTGAAAACAGTTGCCTTCGTTTATGAGATTTGTGCGAGGTCACACTCCACGGATCAATATGCCATCAGTTCGGAGTCGGTGCAGTATGTGAGCAACTACATGAAAGACCAAGGTCAATTTCAGAACACCTACCACCCCAACAACCGAAATCATCCAAACTTTAGCTGATCGAATAACTAAGGACATTAACAAAGTCAGTTTCAGCCGAATCAACAGTTTTAACCACAGTCATCTCAGCCACAGTTTACACCAAAACCACCGTTTCCACCGGGACTCTCAACAACAACAACATCACACTCCAGCTGCACCACAGCCAGAAAAGAAATCAGAGATGGAGGAGATGATGTTGAAATACATGGCAAATACGGAAGTAATGATCAAAAGACAAGCAGTGGCTATCAAGAATCTTGAGACTCAAATGGGGCAGATGGCGATCATGCTTAACAATAGGCCCCAGGGTTCATTGCCAAGTAACACTGAGACAAATCCAAGAAGAGACGGGAGGGAACAGTGTCAAGCGATCACATTGAGATCAGGGAAAAATTTGACAAAACAGGTGACTGAAGAGAAGGAAAATTTGGAAAATTCTGAGGTTCAACAGGAGGAGAAAGACAAAACAGGTTCAGAGGAGAAGAGCAAGAGTCCAGTACAACTAATTCACCCTCCAGTACCATATCCGCAGAGATTAAACAAGCAGAGGGAGGATAAACAGTTCAGCAAGTTCTTGGAGGTATTCAAACAGCTGTAGATCAATATACCATTCGCCGAGGCATTGGAACAAATGCCAAGCTACGCAAAGTTCATGAAGGGTTTATTGTCAAGGAAGAGAAGACTAGATGAGTTTGAGACGGTAGCCTTGACAGAGGAATGTAGTGTGGTGCTTCAGCGTAAATTACCTCTAAAGATGAAGGATCCGGGCAGCTTCACAATTTCGTGCACAATTGGGAAGATGAACTTTAGTAAGTGTTTATGTGATTTGGGGGCAAGTATTAATCTGATGCCCCTGTCAGTGTTTAACCAGTTGGGATTGTCGGCTCCAAGGTCGACAAACATATCTTTGCAGCTAGCTGACAGATCCATCATGTATCCACGGGGAATTGTTGAAGATGTGTTGGTAAAGGTGGACAAGTTTATATTTCTGGCTGACTTCATCATCTTAGATTATGAAGAGGATAAGAGTATACCGATCATACTGGGAAGACCATTCTTAGCCACAAGAAGGACTCTGATAGATGTGCAAAAAGGGGAACTCACGATGCGCGTTTATGATCAAGAGGTCACCTTCAATGTCTTCAAGGCCATGAAGTTCCCAATAGATGAAGAGGACTGTTTCTTAGTTGATTGGGTGAATCAGGTTCTAAATGATGAAGTACAGAGTCTAATGGATTATGAACCTTTGAGGAATATCACTGATGAAAACTCAGAGTTGGAAGATGAGGAATTCGATGAATTTGTGCAATATTTGGATACCACTCCACAATTCAGGAGATTTAGACCACCTACTGAGCCATTGATAAAAGCTGGGGAAGCCTCAGTAAAGTTAAAGCCATCTCTTGAGACACCTCCAGAGTTGGAGTTCAAACCACTTCCAGAACATCTCAGGTATGCATTTTTAAGTTCAGATTCGAAATTACCTGTGATTATTGCTTCTACACTAACATCTTGTCAGGAAGAAAAACTGCTATGAGTGCTTCGAGAGTTCAAATCAGCTATTGGATGGACCATAGCAGATATTAAAGGGATCAGCCCTTCATATTGCATGCACAAGATCCACGATGGAAGATGGTAGCAAGTAAGTCGATTGGTTTGAGCAACAAAGAAGGCTTAATCTGATAATGAAAGAAGTGGTTAAGAAAGAGGTACTGAAATGGTTAGATGGATGAATAATTTATCCGATCTTAGACAGCTCATGGGTGAGCCCAGTACAGTGTGTTCCAAAAAAGGGTGGCATGACAGTCGTGACCAATGAGAATAATGAGTTAATTCCAACACGAATAGTAACGAGGTGGAGAGTTTGCATGGATTACCGCAAGCTCAACAAAGCTACGAGGAAAGATCATTTCCCACTCCCATTCATTGATCAGATGTTGGATAGATTAGCAGGTCATGAGTACTACTGCCTTCTGGACGGATATTCGGGCTATAATCAAATTATGATAGCTCCAGAAGACCAGGAAAAGACTACTTTCACATGCCCGTACGACACTTTTGCTTTTAGAAGGATGTCTTTCGGGTTGTGTAATGCTCCAGCCACGTTTCAGAGATGCATGATGGCTATATTTTCAGACATGGTGGAACAAAATGTGGAGGTATTTATGGATGACTTCTCAGTCTTCGGGGACTCATTTGATTTATGCCTTGAGAATCTAGTTTTGGTTTTGAAGAGGTGCGTTGAAACGAATTTAGCGCTGAACTGGGAAAAATTCCATTTTATGGTCCAAGAAGGAATCATATTGGGACACAAAGTTTTGAAAAAGGGACTTGAGGTGGATAGGGCAAAGCTGGAGACTATTGAGAACTTGCCACCACCCACTTCAGTAAAAGGTGTTCGCAGTTTTTTGGGACATGCAGGTTTCTATCGCAGATTCATCAAGGACTTCTCCAAAATAACTAAACCACTATGCAGTCTATTGGAGAAGGATGCACAGTTTAGTTTTGATGATGCCTGCGTGTCAGCATTTGAGCATTTAAAGAGAAAACTAACTTCACCGGTGACTTGCGATTAGGCTCTGCACTGATTTGAGTTGATGTGTGATGCGGTGATGCCGCTGGATTACGCCAGTAAATTTGCTTTGAAGCGTGACAGAAGATAAGATATTTCATGTGATCTATTATGCCAGCAAGACCCTCACGGATGCACAATTGAACTATACCACCACAGAGAAAGAGTTATTGGTAGTGGTATGCGCCTTTGATAAGTTTTGAGCATATCTGATTGGCACAAAGGTGATAGTGTATACGGATCACGCGGTAATTCAACATTTAGTGGCAAAGAAGGATGCAAAACCCCATTTGATCAGATGGATTTTATTATTGTAGGAATTTGATTTGGAAATCAAGGACAGAAAGGGGACTGAAAACCAAGTGGCAGACCACTTGTCTCGACTCGAGAATCCGAAAAGAGTAGTAAACGACAAAGTTACGAACAACGAATCCTTTTCGGATGAACAGTTGTTTGTGGTTAAAGGGGAAGTGCCATGGTTCGCAGACTACGCGAATTATCTGGTAAGTAAAATGGTACCTTCTGACTTGGTAGGCTATCAAAAGAAGAAATTTCTGCATGATGTCAAATGGTATATATGGGATGAGCCTTACTTGTTTAAAGCAATTACTTCGATCAAGTGATAAGAAGGTGTATTCCATATAGCGAGACCGAGGGGATTTTTCAAGAGTGTCATTCTACGGTGTATGGAGGTCACTATGGTGGTGAAAGAATAGCGGCTAAAGTACTACAAGCAGGATTCTATTGGCCAACAATTTTCAAGGATGCAAACAGTTTTGTCCAGCGGTGTGATAGATGTCAGCGAATGGGTAACATCTCCAAAAGAAATGAAATGCCTTTGAATACAATCCTCGAAGTATAAATTTTCGATGTATGGGGGATTGATTTCATGGGACCCTTCGTTTCTTCTTGCGGAAATCTCTACATCTTGCTCGCAGTGGACTATGTCTTGAAATGGGTCGAAGCTGTAGCTCTTCCGACTAATGATGCCAAGGTCATCCTCAAATTTCTACACAAAAGCATTTTCACGAGGTTTAGAACTCCAAGGGCTATCATTAGTAACGAAGGTAGTCATTTCTGCAACAGGCAGTTTACAGCCTTGTTGGCTAAGTATGGGGTGAACCATCGCATCGCTACAGCTTATCACCCGCAAACAAATGGCCAAGCTGAAGTGTCGAATTGAGAAGTAAAGAGAATCCTGGAAAAAGTTATGAATCCCACACGGAAAGACTGGTCGTTAAAGTTAGATGATGCAGTATGGGCGTATAGAACTGTCTACAAAACTCCGTTGGGAATGTCGCCTTTTCAACTCGTGTATGGAAAAGCCGGTCACCTTCCTATGGAGCTAGAGCATAAGGCATATTGGGCAATACAGAAGCTAAATTTTGATTTGAAAGCTGGAGGGGAGAAACGTCTACTCCAGCTCAATGAGTTGGATGAATTTAGATTACAGGCATATGAGAATTCGAAGTTGTACAAAGAGAAGGTGAAGAAATGGCATGACCGAAAGATCATGGAGAGGACATTTGAACCGGGACAAAGGGTTTTGCTCTATAACTCCAGACTTAAACTTTTTCCCGAAAAGCTGAAATCGAGATGGTCAGGTCCGTTTATAGTAAAGACTGTCTTTCTGCATGGTGCAATTGAAGTATATGATCAGTTTCCGGACAAACCTTTTAAGGTAAATGGCCATCGATTGAAGCATTACTTTGGTGGCGAGGTGGATAGACAGAACGTCACCTCAATTCTCTTGTCGACATGAGATGCAAAGACAGTCGAACTAATTGACTATAACTTAGCACTTGATGGGAGGTAATCCATTATTTTTACCTCTATTTTCTTTTTATTCATTCAGCAGAGTAGTTAGTTAGATCATCTCTATTTCATGTTTGATAAAGTATATGTTATACATAATTGAGTGTGTAGTTGCATTTGCAGTAAGAAGTGTTTGAAGTAGGATAGATTTGATTTAGTCCTACCTGTTGCTCATTAATTCATGCTTTAACAGTGTGTATTCATGTCTATGTAGGAATTTTCAAGTGCACTCATCACCAATATGCAGTTTGAAAGTACACAATTTATAGTACTGGCGCTTACTTCGCGCGGCCGCGCATTCTAGCGCCAAAAATTCAGTAGCTTCTTTATCCTAACCATACAAAAATTGTCCACTCGCCGCCAAGACAAAGTTCTACATTGCCGGTAGGCACTGACCTATACGACGCCAAGCATTGAAAATTTTTAAAGTTTAAAAATCTGATTCGTGGTCTACTTGACCTCTCACATGCCATAATATAAAGCATATTCTTCTATTCTCCCATAATCATAAGACTCCTCAGCTCTCATCACAGCTCATACGCACAGCTCTCTCCATTAGCATAGATATAGGGTTTTTGCGGGGGTTGTGCACAAGCAAGTTTGGGGTACTCACATCTGTAGCAGGGCATCTATATTCTCTACCTATAATCTGTTCATGGGTCTAAAAAGAATATGTTCAATCTCCATCTCTTCATCATCAGAATCATCATCCAGTGATCACGACGAGGATATCATGGAACGCAGAAAATTTATCAGCTAGGAAGCCCAACAAGATTATTATCACCTCATGACTAAATCATTTGTGAAGGAACGGGGATTTAAACCTGACAAGAAAGACGAACAACTATGGCATATGCTATGAGAAAAAGGCTGGGTTAGCCTGGCCACAACTTTGATGCCTATTCCCATGGGGGTTGTTCGGGAGTTTTACGCGAATGCAAAGGAGATGGAGATGAAAGTAGGGATAACGCTGGTTTGAGGCGTACAAGTGGATTTTCGCCCCCTAGCCATCAGAGCAGTGTTTGGGATAACTGATTCACCACCGACTGGGTCTGCAAATTGGGTCATAGGTGCACATTTGATGACGGACTTAGACGTAGTGGTTTCGGAATTGTGCATCCCGGGAACCAAATGGAATTATAAGGCAGGGACGATCGAGCCAAAATCTTTTCCAGCATCTGCCTTGAATCATTATGCCCAAGCATGGAATCTATCTATATGTGCCAAATTAATTCTGTCCCCTCACAAGCATGAAGTAACCACTGAGCGAGCTATCATTTTATGGGGCATTATCAAAGGCAAGTATATTGACGTCGGCCACCTCATTCATCAGAACATGCTACGTTATTGGCGAGGGAGCATGAATGGGAGTATTTCGCATGCATCTGTGGTAGCCAAGCTTTGTACCCAACAAGGAGTATCATGGAATGACGAGCAAATGCAGAACCCGAGCCACAACATCACTCCTACCACAATCGCCAAGTTCAAGGATTGGACGGGTGGTGAACCGCACCCGCGAGGATTGGGTTTTATCATCCAAGCCAACTTTCCCTGAGCCATCCCAGCATCCCCTCAGACAGATGAGGCAGGCCCATCCACCCGAGCACACACTGTTCCTAGCGATCGTCAGCTCCGAAGGTTGGAGCGCAAAGTCGACGCCATGTATGACAATTTTGGAACGTTTGCTATGGGACTCACAAGGGCCTTGGCTGAAGCCTTCGCACAACAAGGGATAATGCTAGAGTGGCCTCAGTTTGGGACTGCAGTGCCGTATCCACCACCAGATTCACCACCCGAGGAGGGTGGTCAAGCCGATCATTAGGGGAGTTTTCTGTACCCTTTACCTTCATTCAATGGGGCATTGAGTATTATAAGTTTGGGGGTATTAGGGGTAGTAATATAGTTTCATTTAGTTTCATTTTGTTTTTGCATGTTTAGTTGAATTGTGCATGTTTATAAAATTTTGCTGAAATTTTTTAATTTTTAGTCATGATTGCTTGTGTTAGTATGTTTTAGTTGCATGTCTCACACAAATTCTTGCTTTATAGAAATTCTTGCCTAGCCAATGATGATAGTGAATTGTGAAGGATTCTAGAGTATATTGGATAACATGAACGTAGTTATAAGGTTTTACACGAAATTCATGTTGCTGTTTAAATGCTTTCGGTTTGCACAAATGTGTTCACAATCACTTGTAGGTATAAGAGATATGTGTGGCTTTGCTTGATAGAAAATGTAGTTTTAAAAAAGAGAAATATGTGGAACATGCATATAGACTTGACAAACATTGACATTCAAACTTTAGGAAAACATGGGTATGCTATGTATAAAAAAAAATGAATATCAATAACGTGGCTAGTCTTAATTCGGGGTCCTGGCTACTTGAGTAAGTACGCCCGAGGGGATTGTCTCTACACCTAGCGTCCTAAGGTCTTTCATGGTCTGGGAGTCGTTGGTTGAAAGCTCGCTAAGGGGTAGCAGTGTGCCTAATGGATTAAGACACTGCACAGCCATGTGAAAAAAAAGAGGGAAAAAGAGAAAAGAAAAGAAAAATAGCAAGAAACACCGCGGAAAAGTGCATAAATCGCCCTCGTGAATAGCAATAAAGCAATAAGCCCATTGTTGAACCTTAGTTTGTGTTGATATGTTGAAACAGTCTGTGTGGCATGAGTATGCATGAGTCTTGATTTAGACCATAATTTTCTATTTGGAGAAATGAAGCATATGTACTCTTTGCTTAGATCAAGTTTTGGTGAACACCATACACACACACACATCATCTCTATATCATATACGAATTATCTGAGTGTATGATATTATGCCTATAGTTTGGTTTGAAATTGTATTCTTGGATCTCGATAATTCAGTGAGGCAAATTGGATTGGAATTCTGTTATGGCTGGGACTATGTGAGACTAGGTTGCATCATAGATTAGTTGCATAGTATCGTAGTTGCATATTTATCATTCATTAGCATGCATTGCTTGAGGGCAAGCAACAGTTCAAGTTTGGGGGTATTTGATAAGTGGTATTTATACCTACTTATTGAATACCAATTCACGCGAACTATCCCCATCTCAAGTACATTTTATTGTGTTTTAGTTGCATTTCATGATATTTTGCATTACATTTACTTAAAACTCTTTTTGGTGAATAAGTGCAAGAATCGGCCTAATTTGGTGGTATTAGAGGGCACGAGGCTAATGGAATGCGTGAAGGCAAGACACAAGCGGGGATAGGCATGGTCGAGGATTGAGTGGAGCATGGATGGACAAGCATGGATGGACATAAGACATTTCAGTAGCAGCAACAACAATGCAGAACCAAACTCCGGAGCAGAACCAGAATTTACCAACTGTAAGCCGCGCGGCAGGATGAGCTTGGAGACGCGCGCCCGCGTGAGCACCAGACAATGTTACCTACTGCAAGTTGCACGGCCGCGAGCATGACAAGCTTAGAGGACGCGCGCCCGCGCAAGAGGCCGGCTGGACAATAGAACCATCTGCAAGTCGCGCGCCTGCGCGATGGATACACTGGAGGGACGCTTTGTCGCGCGTGATAGCTGGAGCTGCTGAGTTGTTTTATTTTAATTTTTAATTAAAATGATTGTAATTGGTTTTAAAACGATTCTGACTGGTGTCAAACATAAAATTCATAACTTTTAGCATATTTTCATCGTAGTAACTAAGGTTTACACTATGAGGGAGATTCCAACGTAGAACGAAGCCAAAACGTCTATTTCTCCATTTCTTCTTGGGATTCTCTATCGCAGAGGATTAGTATTTTATTTTGCTGGATTATTATGAGGATTTGAATGTTATCATTGGTTTATATTCAGCAATTGGGTTTGATCGTTTTATCTTTCATCTTTCAATTGTTTGCTTTGTAATCATGTTTAGCATTGATCCCATAATGGCTTTTGGTTCAGTCATGAACTAAACTCCATTATGGGATTCTAACGGATTTTAATATATAGTTTAGTTGCGTGCTTGAATGCTAGGGATGTTTTGCATATCATATGGGAATTCTATCGTGATTGTTTTACATGTATGAATGCCTGATCACCATTCGTTTCAGTACTTGTATGGAATTGACAATGAACATGCGAGTATGGATTGTAATCATGATAGCATGCGAATATGGGGCTATTTTATATGGCTTGCGTATTTTGTGAACCAGATAGACATATACTGTTTCACCGTATGAGCTAGAGTAAGGGCTTATGCTTAAATTCAGTATAATTGTAATTTCACATCGACATATAGTGATTTTGGTTGTATTGATGATTACATGGAGTCTATCATCTGTGGATGCTATGTAAGTAGGCTATAGTGCATTGAAAAATGGTTATAACTCTATTTGTGCTCTTGGCTACTTTCCTGTGATATGTGAACACTTCTTGCATGATAGTGGCGATTAAGTGAAATATTAAATGAAGTTAGGATCCCATTATTTCCAGATTTGATTTATTCTATTAGTATTCTTATTTTTCGTTGTTATTCATAATTAGATTAATTCATTAATTATGGTCATTAGTCTAAGCATATAAATACAGTGATTCAATTAATGCATAGGAGTTTAAATTTGACAACTTTCTCTATGGGATCGATACTCTACTTACTCTGTATTTCTTGTTGACACATGTATGCTTGCATGAGTTAGAGCTCTTTTATCATAACTGAAAAAGGGGCAACAATAATTTCTCTTTCTGCAAAATCCCCAATACTGTGCGAAGATGCTCCTCATGCTCTTCCTTAGACTTGGAGTAAACCAAAATGTCATCAATAAAGACAATAACAAATTAGTCTAAATACTCCCTCAACACTTGATTCATCAAATCCATAAACACCTCTAGAGCGTTAGTCAAACCGAATGGCATCACCAGAAACTCATAATGCCCATATCGAGAACGAAAAGCCGTCTTAGGAATATCCTCATCCCTCACCCTCAACTGATGATAACCTGACCTCAAGTCTATCTTCGAAAAATACTTTGCCCCTTGAAGTTGGTCAAACAAGTCATCAATCCTCGACAATGGATACCGATTCCTGATGGTGATCTTGTTTAACTCCCTGTAGTCTATACACAGCCTCATAGAACCATCCTTTTTTTTTTACAAATAAGACCAGAGCACCCCACGGCGAAACACTCGGCCGAATCACGCCACGATCTAACAATTCCTGCAATTGCTCCTTCAACTCCTGCAACTCCAACGGTGCCATCCTGTACGGCGCCTTAGAGATAGGCTCCGCACCAGGAACAAGCTCAATTGCAAACTCTACTTCTCGTTTGTAAGACCCCGGATTTTATGAAATAAAAGTATTCAATTTTTCTTGTAATTATTATTCAGTAAATGGTTAAATTGATAAAAGTTTAAAGTTAAGGGTGATATGTGTAAAATTTTCAAAATACGCAAGGGGTTATAAAATACTCATTTCTGTCAGGGAATATTCGTTTGATCGTGGAATATTCTTGTTGTTGGGGAATATTTGTACGACGGCGCAGTCATTTGTGGGCCCCATAATAGAATAACTGTCAGATGAAGAAAACGACAAGTTTAAGTTTTATAAATAACGACGTAGTTGTTACCGTTAACACTGTTGGAATGCCCGGTGGTTAAAATACAGTAATAAACGTGGTTGCACAGTAGCACACGGTATTGCACAATATTTTTGAATTATTGATTCTTACGTAAGAAGGCACTACTCAATAATTGTTACAGTAATTACTGTTCAATATTCTATTTTATTGATTCAATAATTGCTGCGTTGATAGTTTATATTATTATTGTTTCAATAATTGTCATTGCACAATATTTCCCATTATCAGATCAATAATTCATATTATTTGAATAATATTATTGGATAACATTATTGGCAATGTCTAGAAAGTTCTGTCAAAGAGAGGTTTGGTCACCTAATTACGCGCTAGTAAGGAGAAATCCTTATTGGAAAGCCCCCTCTTTTCTGGGAACGGCCTGGTTGTCATAATTGTGATTCTGTAATATTATTTGTGAATAATTAATTATTAATTTATATGATAAGGAAATATTTATTTGATGCAGATATAAATGATAGATTTATTTATTTTATGTGGTTATAATTGAAGGAATTAATGTTGAGGTGTTTTATCAGTATTTTTGTCGGAATGGAGGTATTAAAAATCAAATCAGTATTTTTATGATATATTGCGTGAATTATAATTTTTAATCCGACCGTTGGATCGTTGTGATTTTTAGATATGTTATACATATATAAGTTGAGTTTATGTCCACAAATTTTGAATCGTTAAAAATGAACGAATGATTTGTTATAAATTTTAAGAGGTGACTGATTCAAAAATTTGGTTTATAAATAATTTTGGTAGAAAATTCTAGAATTGAGTGGGCCCCACTTGTGGTTGGTGAAAAAATGTGCTAAATTTTATTTCAAATGTGGTGGGTGGCAATAGTAGCAGGTAAAGCCATCAGGTAGCAGGTCAAGTCTGCTTCGGCGTGCTAATATTTTCTTATAAATAGAGGGCTAAGTTAGATTTGAAAATCACACCAGAAACATAAGCTTTCTCTCTCTATATTATCAAGCATATTTTGTGAGTATTTAGATACTTTGAGAGTTTCTATTCAGTGCAATGTTCCTTCGGCTTTATATTCCGGTCAGAAATACTGCTCTTTCGAGGTAAGGGATTGTAAGGGATTTTTAAGGGTTATTATGTTTTTCAGTATCGTACTTTTTTTAGACCTTTAAAAATTCTGGAAAAATTTAAAATGATAATTTGATGAGTTTTCTTGATTGTGTCAAAAAATGGCGATTTTTGAATGTATAGATTAGGAGTTATGAATTTTATGAGAAAAGACTATTTTAAAAGTAAACCCTTATAACTCCTTGTGGTTAACTCCAAAATTGGTGAAATTTTTATTGGGAGTACATGTATATAACAGAAGTATACTCTGTAAATTTTGGAATTTTTGGAGAAAAGTATAATTTATGATAAATGTCTAAATATTCGACAGTTTTGGCCATATGAAAAATAGTAAATGAATTTTAAAAATTCTGAGAAAAATATATGTTCAATATGGGACTATATTCTGCTAAATCCCAGAAAAGAAAATTTGTTTGTACTGATTTGGTATTTTTCATGAAAATAGACTAGTTATGAGTAAATGAATTAAATATGTTATGTGAAGTAAGAAAATTGAAAAATAGGATTTTATGGCTTGAGAATCTTATATGAGGTATATGCAGATTTTTGATGAGGGTTTTGGTTATTGGTGATGAAATCTTATGAGTTTGACATTTTAGAATGATTAAATGTATTCTTTAGTAAAGTGTAAATAATTAAAATAAATTGTTTATAAGTTTAAGAAATGTTATTCTTTCAATATCATTATTCCGAAATATTGATATGGATTTTATTGTGGAATTTCTACCTTTTTCATGTCGGGGTTACTATTCATGAATTACTATTCATGAGTTACTATTCATGAGTTACTATTCACGAGTTACTATTCATGTGGTACTATTCACGACAAAATTGGTTTCTTTTTCTGACCAAATTATCGTTGATTTATGAATCTTACTCTTGAAATTAAATCCGTGTTTTGATCATATTATTTTTATTATCATATATAACATTTTTATAATCCTGGTGAAGAAATTTCTCTTTGACTTGAGTGTAAAGATGGGTAGATTATTGGTATGATCGTGACTATGAGTTCTCTTTGGCCAGTAGTGCAAAGTTGAATCGTTGATTGGTATGATCATGACCATTGAATTTACAATTGAATATTTTTAGCTTAAGTGCAAAGGTGAATTGATCAACATGGTTATAATTATGGTTTATATAAATTCTGAAATGATTATGTATTTCTTTGAGATATGAATATCTTTGGCCTGTAGTGCAAAGATGACCTGTTGTTGAATATCTTTGGCCCGTAGTGCAAAGATGACCTGTTGTTGAATATCTTTGGCCCTTTGGCCCGTAGTGCAAAGATAACCTGTTTTTGAATATCTTTGGCCCGTAGTGCAAAGATAACTTGTTGATGAATATCTATTGTCCGTAGTGCAAAGATGAATTTATTAGTATGATTATGAACAGGAACTGTGATTTGGTATAACCATGATCTTTGACGTTTCAGGTAAAGATAGGTGATGAAAATTATATTCGTCCTGGATGAGAAGAGTAATTAGAATCACAATTATGATTATGAGTTATTCATATGATTGTGGAAAGGAACTGTTGATTGATGTTAGAGGGATAAAATATTGTTGGTGGACTTTTAATGTGGAGAAGATAATTGACTTTATAGTCTATTTAACTCTTCTAATGGATTGCTCGTTCCGCTGTAACTATGGTTGAAAAGTTTTATCATCTACCATATGTTCTAAATCTCGATTTACATCGATGAAGGCTATTGATAATTTAATTATCTTTAGCCATGATATTCTTTTTTGGCTAGTTGTGCTTCACCCTTTTGCTTCACAATTCCTTTCGTGTAATAAGAGTGCAAATTGGGTCGAAACGAGGATAATAGGGAATAGTGTGGTGGTCCGAGGGCACAAAGTTTCTCAACACATTATAAAGCGGCATGACATACAATATATAATTGTATTGAGGACCTAAGATGTGTGTGTCATATATTACACATCACTTAGTAATTGATTTTGGTGAACAACAATAGGGTGAGATGAACCCAACTTTGGCAGGGTGTTTTGTCACTATCATACACGATGTCTAATGACATACAACCTCGTGTTATCATAAGACAGGGTTGTGCACATCCACTTGTTGAGTATATCTACGAGCACTACCTATATGATCTTGGAGTTTATTTGAAATATAATTTTCAACTAGAGACAGTGGAGATAGTTATATGTCAAGAGAAGACTCACCATTGGAAGGAACATGATAGTAATCTTCTCGTTTTTCTTTGGGGTCTATTGGGTCAACCAAGGATAATTCTCTGGGCATATGATATCTATCATAACTTAGATTCATGGCCTCCTATGTACGACGGTTTCCTTGAGCACTTCCCAAAGATTTTAATTTCTAAAACAGTTATTGATTGTACCTTTATGTAATGTATCAATGTGAGGTGCTATCCATAGTTGGGACATGAGTCACAGTTGGTATTAAAACTCACAGTATATGTGTTGTTGTATTTTGCACGACAATTGTAGTAATAAAGTTATAGTTGTTTTCTGTACCATGTATTTGGTGACTCAGAATAGGTTGGATGGATTGGACCTATTTTGGGGGCGTCACATCGTTGTGGTGGCAACCCTGATAACTCCTCAGGAAACACATCGGGAAAATCACGAACAATAGGAACATCCTCAATACTAGACTCACCCTTAGAGGTATCCTTCACAAACGCCAAATACCCCTCACAACCCTTTGCCACCAACTTTCCAACCTTCAAAGCTGAAATTAACTTAACTACTTTACTCGGTTGTGAGCCCTGAAACACAAACTCTAAAGACTTCACATCTCCAAATATAACCTTCTTCGCCTGACAATCGATAGTGGCCTGGTGCTTATCGAACCATTCCATCCTAAGAATGACATAGAAATCATACGTACTCATTGGAAGAAGATTAGCCCTACGAATCTTATCCCCAAAACTGATCGGACACCCTCGATACAAATCAGAAATAACAACCGAAGTCCCCATCAGGGTAGCAATAGACATAATAGAATCTAATAACTGAGATGGCACCCCCAGGTGCCGAACAAAAGACTGAGAAACAACGGAATGAGTAGAACCTGTATCAAACAAAATAGACGCCTCACGATTGCCAACTAAAAGAGTGCCAGAAACAGTACCTGGTGCACCTGTCGCCTAGTTATACGTCAAGGCAAACACTTGACTACCCTGACGCTGACCTCCATTGCCACCATTATCACCACCTCCACCATTACCACGTGGCCCGGTACAATCCCTAGCAATATGACCCATCTGTCCACACAAGAAGCATGCACATGTGAGTCTGTGACACTGCCTCCCCAGATGATTAGCCCCACAAGTAGCACAAGGAGCTATCGGAATAAGATTTGGGTTACCCCCACTAGCTGGTCCTGGATAACGACCCCGATTCTGCCCTTGCTGACGATTCTGACCATGCCAAGGTAGTTGAAGCTAACGATTCTGCCCTTGCTGAGGCATCTGCTGATAACCCCTATTTTGATTCTGGCCACACAACTGCCCCTGTTGGCCACCACAGTTCCTATTCCATTGACCACCCTGATTCTTCCCGTGCTGACCCGAAGTTTGACCCTGCTGGTCATCTCTGTCCCTCTTTCGACTACCTTCCGATTTAGAAGACCGAAAGTCCTGTCTCTCCCATCTCAATATTCTTGGCAGCATTGGCCACTGCTGACACATCTGCAAACTTGGTGTTAATGAGATGTTGCCAATACCTGTAATGGATCCTCCACTTAAACTTCTCTGCCTGTTCTGTTATAGTCCCTGCTGAGGTTCCCGTAAAGCCTGCCAACCTTGTAAACCTCGTCATGAAGTCCATGATGGACTCATCATCTTTCTGCCGAATCGACAGATACTCCTAAAGATAGGCCTCTTTATTATCACAAGAAGAAAATATCACCGATGAAAGACCTCACAAAATTCTGCCCAGCTAAGTGTCCCAACATATCCATCACCCTTTGTTACTTTCACCGCCTTCCACCACCTCTGTGCATTCCCTTCTAGCTTGTAAGCAGCAAGTAACACTTTCTAATTATCCGAGCACCCCAACACATTAAAAATCTTCTCTAAGTGGGCAATCCAATTCTCTGCATCAATTGGAGTTGGAGCTGAACTGAATGCCTATGGTTTCTGCTTCTGAAACCTTTCCAACCATACATACATCGGAACCACCGGCTGATCACGACCATTCATATTCTCTTCCACTTCATTTTCCCGTGGACCATTATTTTCTGGGTTCTCCTGTTCAGGATTTTTTGGTGGCGGTTGTGACGCCCCCAAAATAGGTATACATCACCCATCTTGAGTCGCCAAATACATGGTACAAAATTCAAATACAACTTAATTATACAGCAGTCGTGTAAAATACGTCAAAACATATGCTGTGAGTTTTAATACAAATATTATCATCTAGACAATATCCACACTCAATTGAGTCCTCATTACATTTATTATCACACTATTTAATGAGAATAGTGAGAACTACTAATGCTATTATTATTCGGACCGTCACTCCGTTCCCCGACTAGTCCTCGCTACGTTCTCATTTCTCAAGAGAACAATGAAAGTAAAAGGGTGAGCTCAACTAGCCCAAAGAAGAAATATTATGACTAGGATAATCTGAGAATAAATTATAATTAGCCTTCAACAAGTGTTAAAGCGATACAATATAACAAACATCAAGTTTAATTGCGGTGAACAAGCAATCCATTAAAAGAGTCAAGTAGAGAATAAAATCTACTATCTTTTATGATTTAAAAGGTTTTTCATCACTTCTATCGCTGGGACTCAGCTTAATAAATAATCCACATCATCTCTACACTACGACCAAGGATATTCATTAGTATCACAACCATAAATTATCCATGCACTACGGGCCAAGGATATTCGTGTATTCATCAATGGTTATGATCATGCCAACAACTGTCCATCAATGCACTACGGGCCAATGAGGACTTTTACCACATCATTTGTAACATTACGGTCATGATTATACCGATTAATCCCTGGTCATAATCATACCAACTCTATCTATGCACTACAGGCCACAGATGACTTTCAACATAATATAAACATGAGGATGATGACAATGATATAAGAATTCAATAAAACAAGTTCAAGAATTAATTTATCCAGGAACTAATAACGTCCAAATTGTCAACATGATACTTCTTTGTATAGTAAAATTCAAGAATGTTCAGAAGAATATTTCCATGAAAAGATACTGAATGAAGCGCAAATATCAAGGATATTCCACTAATTTCATGGAGTATATAAGTCAAAACTTTAACCAACTAAGTATAATAAAGAATTGAATAACAAAAGAAATCACCAGGTATGCGATAGACCGCACAGACAAGTTATTCCAACAGAATAATAAATAACGGAACCAGGTCATGCGTAAATGCACAGACATGATATTCCAACAGAATAATAAATAACGGAACCAGGTCAGGCAAAATTCGCACCGACAGGATGTTTCAACAGAATAATAAATAACAGATCCAGGTCATGCGTAAACGCACAGACAAGATGTTCTAACAGAATAATAAAGAATGGAATAACAGAAGAATTTCACCATGTATGCGGTACTTCACATAGACAGGTTATTCCAACATAATGATAAAGAATGGAATAACAGAAGAATTTCACCAAGTATAGGGTAGACCGCGTATACAGGTTATTCCAATAGAATAAAAAAAATGGAATAACAGAAGTTCTCTTCATGAATACGAAAGAAATAATACCCCTTACCTTAGAACAACTGGATATAGGAGTAGTGAAGTAGTAGAATACTTTTCTTCTTTCTCTATAGTTTCTCTCTATAGAGTTTCAAAGTGAATTAAGTAAGAAATAATGAAGGAATGAACTTCTATTTATAGGAGAATGGGTGAATAGTAACTAATTCTGAAGCGGTCAGATTGATTTACTTTTAAGCGAGACGGTCAGATTGGTTTACTATAAAATATTCTAATAATACAAATTTTTTAAATAAAATATACTATATTCTATTTATAATCTAATAAAACGAATAACTTTATAAAAGTATTACATTTTATATAAAAAAAGATTTTACTATGCAAAACACTATGCAAACACTATACATAATAAAATATATATATATTCTAATAAAATGAATAACTTTATAAAAGTATTCTGTTTTATATAAAAAGATTTTACTATGCAAAATACTATGCATAATAGAATATAATATATTCTATTTATAATCTAATAAAACGAATAACTTTATAAAAGTATTATGTTTTATATAAAAAGCTTTTCTGTTTTATTACATTAATAATACTAATAAAACAAAACTTTATCATCATTATTATAATTCACACTATTAATCGACTAGGTCGTTCCCAGGAAAGAGGAGGCTTTCCAATAAGGATTTCTCCTTATTGGCGCGCAATTAGGTGACCAAACCTTTCCTTGGCAGAACTTCTAGACATCGTTAATATTGCAAATAATAATATTAATAACTTCGTCGTCTCAATTATTGATTTAATAATATATAAAATATCGACAATAATTGAATCAATTAACGTGAGATACTATGTAACAATTCATTGAAGCTATAATTGAACAAAACCTGGTGACTTCTCACGTAAGCATCAATAATCAATACAAGTGTGCTCTACTATGCAACCACGCGTATTCTCGCATTACTTTTAACACAAGGGTGTTTCAACAGTTAACGATAAAACTTCCGCCGTTATTTTCATAAAATATTTTTGTCGTTTTCTCAATCCGATAATAATTCCGTTGTGGGGTCCACCAATGATTGTGCCGTCGTACGAATATTCCCTGTTAAAATGAATATTCTCCGACCAATCGAATATTATATAACAACTTGCGTACTTTGTAAAATTTATAACTATTACCCACAACTATAATATTATATCAAATTCATTTCATAATATTCAAAAAATGATAATTATAGAAAATTCACCTTTATTCATAAAAGTTGGGGTCTTACAATCTCCTTTTTTATGAAATTTTGCCCTCGAAATTTGGGTACGAACCTGGTATGTCGAAGAGGTAAGGATACCTTGATTTCATTTCAGATTCTAACTCCCAGGTCATTTCCTCAACATCATGGTTCCTCCATAAAACTTTGACTTGAGGTATAACCTTGGAGCGTAGAATATGTTCATTCTTATCCAAGATTTGAACAGGAACCTCTTCATACGTTAAATGTTCTGCTATTTCGTCCGGTTCTAACTCAATAATGTGGTTTGGGTCTTTCACATATTTACGTAACATGGATATATAAAAAACGTTATGAACACGAGACATACTTAGCGGTAAAGCGAGTCTATAGGCTACAGTCCCTACTCGATCGAGGATTAAAAATGGGCCAATGAATCGAGGATTGAGCTTTCCTCTCTTTCCAAATCTCATAACTCCTTTCCACGGAGCAACACGTAATAACACATGATCTCCAATATCGAATTCCACGTCCTTTCGATGAAGATCAACATAACTCTTTTGTCGGTCTTGTGAGGTTTTTATACGTTGTCGGATCGTTTGAATCTTTTTCGTAGTCATATGTACCAACTCTGGTCCCAACAACATTGCTTCACCCACCTCATTCTAGCATACTGGAGAACGACACTTTCTTCCATACAATGCTTCGAATGGAGCCATGCCAATACTTGCTTGATAACCTGTTGTTGTATGAAAACTCCACCAACGGTAAGAACTTGTCCCAACTTCCCTTGAAGTCAAGGACACGAGTCTTAATAAATCTTCAAGAGTTTGAATAGTCCTCTTTGATTGTCCGTCCGTCTGAGGATGATATGCCGAACTAAATCGTAAGTTCGTGCACATAGCTTTTTGTAAACTAACCCAAAATCGTGAAGTGAATCTTGGGTCTCGATCAGAAACTATGGATACTGGCATACCATGCGATCTTACAATCTCGTTTATATACATACTGAGCAAGGCGTTCAAGTGTATAAGTTTCTCGTATTAGTAAGAAATGAGCGAGACTTGGTCAATCTATCAACAATGACCCAAATTGCATCTATGCCTTGAGAAACCTTGGGAAGACCAGTAACGAAATCCATGGTAATGTGCTCCCACTTCCATTCTGGAATTTCAAGTGGTTACAAAGGAACTTTTGGTACTTCATGCTCCACCTTGACTCGTTGACAAGTTAGACACCTTGAGATAAACATCGCTATCTCTCTCTTCATATTGCTCCACCAAAATGTATGACGAAGATCATGATACATTTTGGTACTCCCAGGATGGATTGCAAACGGTGTGTTGTACGCCTCCATCATGATTTTATACTTTTAACTCAGGATCGTTAAGAACACAAAGTCTGGAGTTGACTCGAAGTATTCCTTCTTCATCGATTCTTGCTTTCGGTATAACACCTTCTTGTACTTTATTCCTCATATGCATCAGCTCCAGGTGTGTAGCTTGAGCAGCTTTAACTTTATCAATTAAAGTCGGTTCTACTCGTATATATTCACCATCATCACTTGGGTCCCTGATCCTTTACCTCAACCTCCTCCCTTTCAAATCCATCAAAAAGGGGCCTTGCGTTGACAATATTGCACTTTTCGTACCGCATATGATCTTCTACTCAATGCGTCAGCTACCACGTTTGCTTTTCCAGGATGGTATTGGATGATATGATCATAATCTTTCAACAGTTCAAGCCAACGTCGTTGTCGCATGTTGAGTTCCTTTTGAGCGAAAAAATATTTGAGGCTTTTATGATCCATAAAGATCTCCACTTTCTACCCATACAAGTAATGCCTCCAAATTTTAAGTGCGAAGACAACAACTGCCAACTCTAGATCATGAGTAGGATAATTCCTCTCATATTCTTCGAGTTGTCGAGAGGCATAGGCTATGAATTTTCTATGTTGCATGAGAACACATCCTAACCCTTTGCCTGAAGCATCACTGTAGATGACAAATCCCTCCGAGCCAGATGGTATTGTCGAGCAGTCTTTGAAATGAGTCTCTCTTGAGTTCTTGAAAACTCTTCATATTCCTCGTTCAACCAAATTTTGTATCTTTCGAGTCAATTTGAGTTAATGGTGTAGCGATTCGAGAAAACCCTTCTACTGAATCTCAATAATAATAACCAACTAAAAGAAAGCTACGTACTTGATCCATCGATTTAGGTTGCTCCCGACTTTGAATAGCTTCAATCTTTCTTTGGGTCATTGACAGATATTCCATGACATGATACTACGTGCCCAAGGAATGCTACTTCCTAAGCAGAACTCGCATTTCTTTAACTTGGCATAAAGCTTATATTCACGAAGCTTTTGGAGTATCGACCTCAAGTGTTGCTCATGATCTTCACGACTTTTGAAATAAATAAGGATGTCATCAATAAAGACGACCACAAAGTGATCCAAATATTCCTTGAATACTCGGTTCATCATATCCATGAAGGCAGCAGGAGCATTAGTCAATCCAAAAGACATGACTAGGAATTCATAATGCCCGTCTGGGGAGTTCGAAAAGCCGTCTTTGGAATGTCATCGGTTCTAATCTTCAATTGGTGATATCGGAAGCGAAGATCAATCTTTGAAAAAAATTTGGCTCCTTTCTGTTGGTCAAACAGGTCATCAATGCGAGGCAATGGATATCTATTTTTGATAGTGACATGGTTCAACTCCCGATAATCAATACAAAGTCGCATACTCCCATCTTTCTTCTTCATGAATTGAATAGGAGCACCCCAAGGAGCGTCTTTGGGGACGAATGAAACCGATGTCTAACAATTCCTGCGGTTGGGTCTTTAACTCGAAGTTCAATAGGAGCCATTCGATATGGGGCTTTGGAAATGGGTTTTGTCTGGGTTCAAAGTCGATACAAAATTCAATTTCACGCTCTGGGTAGGCAGGGAAGTTCTTGAGGGAATACGTCGGAAATTCATTAACAATAGAAATATCATTCAAAAGCGGCGTATTTTTGTTTAGATCCGTGACATGAGCTAAGAAAGCTTGACATCCGTTTTTCAATAAGCGAATAGCTTTATGGCTTGAGATAGCGATGATTGATTTTAATGGTTTGGTTGCTTGAATTAGCATAATAGGTTGATTAGGAATATGAAAGCTAACAACCTTACGAAAATAATCAATTTTTTGCATGATGAGTAGTTAACCAATCAATCCCTAGAATTACGTCAAATGCAAGTATTTTCAATGAAATAAGATCGACGGGTAATGTGAGGGTACCGATTTGAACCAAACAAGACTTATAAGCGAGTGGATGTAATGAAGGTTTCTCCCAATGGAGTTTCAATAGATAAGTCAAAGTCTAATTTTCTCGAGTCGAAAATTTAAGCGTTGGCGCAAGTAGGAGAAATAAAAGAATGGGTAGAACCGGTATCAAATAAAAGTATAAACTTCGCTAGAGTTTATGATAAGCTTACCGTGATGACCTCGTTCGGGTTCCTTACTTTTACGGGAGGTTACGACAAACGCTCTCCTTTGCATTACTGGCTTTGACTTTTCTGGGACGTCCTTTGGTGCCTCCATCCTAGCTGAACTTGTCTTTGGTGAATGACAAAATCCATAATTATAACATGCTTTGGACGACATCGCATGATTTGGATTGATGTCCCCCCCCCCTCGCATTTGAAGCATATAATAGGTGGTCGTTCTCCTTCCTTAACAACGGGTCTTTGGTCTTTGACGTCTTTCCATCATTGTTGAATCTCCTCTTCTTGAAATGTCCATTCTTATTATTTTGGCTATGATTACCACCAGAAGTGGTTACCATTTACGGCATGTTGATTCCCTCCACGCTTATTATCACCGCTTTGATGGATTGCTTATCACTAGTATTATCATTTTCTCTAATTTGCTCTCTTTTGGTTGGGTTGACTCATTATCGCGCTCCAATAATTTGAGCCCTATTAACAACATCCGAATACAAACACAGTTTATGAGAGATAAGATATTGACGTATCACGGGTTTCAAACCTCTTAGAAACATTCGCGTCATTCACTCCTCATTATCAACCAAATGGGACGCAAACCGGGACAACTCAATAAACTTGGCTTCGTACTGCGACACGGTCATGTTGTTTTGCTCCAGCTTGATGAACTCTACCTCTTTCATGTGACGAATACTTTCGGGAAAGTACTTGTCGTTGAACAATTCTTGGAACTTCTCCCAAGTCATCTTTGATGCGGCGGAGTTGAGTCGCTTTTTCTGATTCCCACCGAGTAATTTGCCTCTACACGCAACATGAAGGTGGAAAAGGGAACCTTTTGTTCCTCGAAGCATCCCAAGACATCGAATATCTTACAGATCTACTTTATCCACGTCTTCGCCTTAAGTGGTTTTGGCTGTCCAAAAAACTCCGGTGGTCCCAGTTCCTTGAGCTGCTTAGAGGTGACCGTTCGAGAGTTGACAGTGTTTCCACCTACATTTTTTACAGGAGCTGCTATTGCCTGATGTTGCATGAATTGTATAAAGCCTCTGAACATTCCATCATTCATCATCTGGTCAGTGTTGTTGTTTGCCTAAGGATTGTCGCCTTCCTGATGCACATTATCTTGATTATTGATCTGTGGAGACTCAACGGTCTCCTATGCTCCATTGCTAATCTCAACATTCTCGGATGCCATTTTCAAATACTGCCACAAAACAAAGGTTAATTGACATGCAATATATTATCCCTATACTCTGATCGACCAATTAAATGCCAAATAAACTTAGGTAGGTCATACTAGCGAAGGAATTCCCCGTCTTTCCCTTCCTAGTTCTTGTCTCACATCTCAGCCAGGGATCATATCCCTAAGCTTTGATATCAACTGTGACGCCCCCAAAATAGGTATACATCACCCATCTCGAGTCGCCAAATACATGGTACAAAATTTAAATACAACTTAATTATACAACAGTCGTGTAAAATACGACAAAACATATGCTGTGAGTTTTAATACAAATATTGTCATCTAGACAATATCCACACTCAATTGAGTCCTCATTACATTTATTATCACAATATTTAACAGAATAATGAGAACTACTAATGCTATTATCTGGACCGTCACTCCGTTCCCCGACTAGTCCCTGCTACATTCTCATTTCCTAAAGAAAACAATGAAAGTAAAAGGGTGAGCTCAACTAGTCCAGTAAAAAATAATATGACTAAGATAATACATAATAAATTATCGTTAGCCTTCAACAGTGTTAAACTCATACAATATAACAAACATCAAGTTTAACTGCAGCGGAGCAAACAATCCAATAAAAGAGTCAAGTAGAGAATAAAATCTACTATCTTTTATGATTTAAAAGGTTTTCATCACTTTTATCATTTGGGACTCGACAATAAATAATCCACATAATCCCCGCTTTTACTGACCAAGGATATTCATTAGTATCACAACCACAAATTATCCATGCACTACGGGCTTAGGATATTCGTGTATTCATCAATGGTCATGATTATGCCAACAACTGTCCATCAATGCACTACGGGCCAATGAGGACTTTTACCACATCATTTGTAACATTACGGTCATGATTATACCGATTAATCCTTGGTCATAATTATACCAAGTCCATCTATGCACTACAGGCCACAGATGACTTTCAACATAATATAAACATGAGAGTGATGACAATGATATAAGAATTCAATAAAACAAGTTCAAGAATTAATTTATCTAGGAACTAATAACGTCCAAATTGTCAACATGATACTTCTTTGTAGAGTAAAATTCAAGAATGTTCAGAAGAATATTTCCATGAAAAGATACCGGATGAAGCGCAAATATCAAGGATATTCCACTAATTTCATGGAGTATAGAAGTCAAAACTTTAACCAACTGAGTATAATAAAGAATGGAATAACAAAAGAAATCACCGGGCATGCGATAGAAGCCGCATGCAGATTAAAAGTTATTCTAATAGAATAATAAATAATGAATCCGAGGTTAAGCGAAATTTGCGCATTGGAGGATGATCCAAAGAATAATAAATAATCGGAAATTCAGTCGTGCGTAAGCGAAACGCACGAGGATGTTCAAACAGAATAATAAAGAATGGAATAATAGAAGAATTTCATCATGTATGCGGTACTTCGCATAGACAGGTTATTCCAACATAATAATAAAGAATTGAATAACAGAAGAATTTCACTAAGTATGCGGTATTTCGCATAGACAGGTTATTCCAACATAATAACAAAGAATGGAATAATAGAAGTTCTCTTCATGAAGACGAAAGAAAGAAATAATACCCCTTACCTTAGAACAACTGGATATAGGAGTAGTGAAGTAGCAAAATACTTTTCTTCTTTCTCTCTATAGTTTCTCTCTCTAGAGTTTCAGTGAATTCGTAAGAAATAATGAAGAAATGAGATTCTATTTATAGGAGAATGGACTGAATAGTAACTAATTCTAAGCAGGTCAGATTGATTTACTTTTAAGCAGACGGTCCAGATTGGTTTACTATAAAATATTCTAATAAAACAAAATCTTTTAAATAAAATATAATATATTCTATTTATAATCTAATAAAACGAATAACTTTATAAAAGTATTCTATTTTATATAAAAAGATTTTACTATACAAAATACTATATGCATGCACTATACAAACACTATGCATAATAAAATATAATATATTCTATTTATAGTCTAATAAAATGAATAAATTTATAAAAGTATTCATTTTATAAAAAAAAAATTTACTATATGCAAAACACTATGCATAATAGAATATAATATATTCTATTTATAGTCTAATAAAATGAATAACTTTATAAAAGTATTTACATTTTATATAAAAAGCTTTTCTATTTTATTACATTAATAATACTAATAAAACAAAACTTCATCATCAATATTATAATTCACACTATTAATCGACTAGGATATATCCATGTTACGTAAATATGTGAAAGACCCGAACCACATTATTGAGTTAGAACGAGACGAAATAATAAAGATTTAACGTATGAAGAGGTTCCTGTTCAAATCTTGGATAAGAAGGAACATATTCTACGCTCCAAGGTTATACCTCAAGTCAAAGTTTTATGGAGGAACCACGATGTTGAGGAAATGATCTGGGAGTTAGAATCTGAAATGAAATCAAGGTATCCTTACCTCTTCGACATACCAGGTACGTACCCTAATTTCGAGGGCGAAATTTCATAAGAAGGGGAGATTGTAAGACCCCAACTTTTATGAATAAAGTTGAATTTTCTATAATTATCATTTTTTTGAATATTATGGAATAAATTTGATATAATGTTATAG